>CM059564.1:64163601-65415268 GCA_030386875.1 Morinoia aosen | reverse complement strand
AACACAGCAGTTAAATAGCGCAAATTTCCTAAGCAGAGACTTATATTATTACTCCTAATGCCGTATCGTTTTATTAATAATAAAATTTTTAAGTTACGTTGTATATCTTTTCGTTGTACAGTTATTATTAATCTTACGCATAATTTTCAGCAAATATTTCACGGATTAAAACAATTATCTTTATTGAGGATGCAACGAAACTTTGAATTAAACCACAAATATTCACGATCTCGGACGCTTTCAAACTCGATTTCGAGTATCCTTTGTCACCATCACGTCTCTCGACTAAAAGCTATCATCGACATTTAAAGTCAAGTGAAATCATCATTCATTTGACGAATAGTTTCGCACTTTTTTGATGTCCTTATTCATTTGACGGCTTCGAGTTTATATATTAGAATGTTATTCCATCCTATCAGTGCATCGAAGTTAACATTGAAATACGGGCTTAACATTGCAAATGTTTCTTCTAATGTTTTAAGTGTGTCGCCAAGATATCCTTGTTATCTATTAATGATCTCTATGTTGCGACAGTTCAAAAACCAAACGTACATTTTTCATTTCTTTTAGAAATGTTTTTTTTGCCCTTATATGACAATTTTTTCTACTTTCTTTCTGATGGTCGAGAGTATTTGCTGGCAGCATTTTTCAGTAGTAAATTTCGTGAATTTCTTTTGTGTTAAAGGCTTGCCTTCGGAGCTAGAAGTCGACTTGTTGAATGCATGCATGAAAAGTTGTTTCGAAACTACCGAGCAGTTGTCCTATTACTCTTATGTACATGTAGAATCAGTTACTTCCTATTATTAGGGTTTATGCGATATCAACGTCTCCCGCAAAAGCCTGAGATCATACGTCACTATACATATGTGAAACTCTCTTCCCAAATGCTCTTCATCAATATGTCACTTTTGCCAGTTAAGCTGCGTGTACATTGACACTATTTAGGACACAAGTGCCCCTCATGGTATATACCGTGGTGCCACTGCGACGGGATCATGCACTGTTGCCGGGCACCGTGAGGCTCATTTTGACATTCTTCCCCACAATTCTTTGTTATGCTGCGTTTACATTGACACTTATTTCAAGACTCTGAGTGTCACTTTGACGGGCACATATACTGTTGCCGGGCTAGCAGGCGGGCCCCGTGAGGTTCACTTGGAGATTCTCCTTTGCCATTCTTTGCAGCAGTCTGCCCGTCATTCACTCTATCGTCAGTCGGTGTCTTGATGTGGTAGAGAGTGGTTATATGAGCCTTAGCCTGCAGCATGTCATCGGAATACGCTTGGACACGCACTGGTGTTGCGAGACTGATAGAGCTCTACCGCAACCATGAATGTTTGTGGCGAACGTCCTGTAAGACATATAAAAACCGGAACGTTAAAGAAAGAGCTATCAATGACATACAAAATAAATTATTAGAACTTCAACCGGGAATTGATGGTGACAAAATAAAGAGTAAAATTCAAACAATTAGGAACCAGCATCGCAGGGAGCGAAATAAAATGAAACATTCGATGAAATCTGGTTCATGCACTGAGGACATCTACGTGCCATCACTCTGGTGTTTCCATTTATTACATTTTCTGGACGAAATAGAAGAGAAACAATCATCTGTTTCTTCTTTGGATAACACTGAACAAGTAAGTAATAATTCATGAGTACGTATTTTGTTTTATCTGTTCTTACGTGCATCTTTCTAGAGTATGTACAGTAATTTCATTCGGTCAATATTGAATTTAATGTTGTCAACGAATTTCATAATTTTGTAGGTATAGACAGGTAATATATTCGATTTTAAGACGTTTTACATGAATGACAATGTGCCCGGAAATGCTTATTTTTGGAGATATTTGACTTTGAAGTTATAGGAAATTCGTTTATAAAATTGAACAAACGGAGAGGTAAATAAGCAGAAATCCGGTTCTGACGTAACGATAGGTAAGGTTAGGTTTGGTAAAGTTAATTTAATTAAGTATCCTAATCTAAGTAAGCCTAAAATATCTTAATTTAACTCAACCATACCAAGGCCGATGACTCTCGCCAAAAAACTTGGCGTGGTCCGCGTCCGCAAAACGCCGGAAGAGCCATATCGAAACTGCCGTTAATGCTATTCTTACCTGGCGTTATTTATCCTATATCTCCAAAACTGAGCATTTCCGGGCACATTGTCATTCATGTAAAACGTCTTAAAATTGACTATATTACCTATCTCTACCTACGAAATTATTAAATTCATTGACAACATTAAATTCAATATTGACCTTTCATTCTTTTTCACTTTCTGTGCTATTTTTGGTCAGATTGTATCATTGAATGTGCAAGAAATAACATTTCTTCGTCCGCAAACATAACTTTATCACAAAAACTTCATGAATGAATCTGGGGTCAATGTGAAGTTTAATGCAATCACGGAAATTGATAATTATATTCCAAACAATCACTAAAGGAACCCATTTAAGAACGTTTTTCAGGAACGACATTCTGCTCGCTGATGCGTTATTTTCGAATTATTGAACTTTGAAGTTGGCCGTCGCGCGCCCAAGGAAGCGAGCGTAATTTAATTAAAAACGGAAGCTAACCCCCTATTACAAACGTAAAGAGGTTGGGTCGTGAGGGGTAGCCACAGTTCTTTTGGTGAAAAGTATAAATAAAGCTTCTAAACCACCCATTAGGGTGACGGCCGCAATCTTGTTTACATCGGGTCTAACATGGCGACCACCATGGGCGCCGCCATCTTGGACCCGATGTCAACAAGATTGCGGTCGTCACCCTAATGGGTGGGTTAGAAGCTTTATTTATAATTTTCACGAGAAGAACTGTGCCTCCCCCTCACGACCCAACCTCTTTACGTTTGTAATTGCTTATGTTATTAATTAAATTCCGTTTCACGCGCTCGCTTCCTTTGGCGCCAAGGCCAACTTCAAAGTTCAATTATTCGAAAATAACGCATCAGCGAGCAGAATGTCATTCATGTAAAACGTTCTTAAATGGGTTCCTATAGTGATTCCTAAGATCGGAATTCTTATTTTCCGTGATTGCATTAAACTTCACATTGACCGAATCTGGTAATGCTGCTTTTACTCTTTGTGTATTGCGTCCAAATTTTTAGTATGTTGTTTATAAATGAAGGTTAATGTTAAGGAGACGCAAATAATTGATTTTCGAAACTTTTTGTCATATATCGTGGTAATTACATCGAAATGAACAACTTTTCATCTATGCACTTTTTGGGGCAAATGAGTATTTAACGAGTTATAGCGATAAATTACCAACCCCAACTCTAGTGTTTGAAACGGCAAGTAATTCGTCGAGCGCGTCGTATGGCAACACTGCAATGAACTCTTCCTTCTGACGCGCTCGAATGGTCGCGCGCATTCCCGCCATCTAAGACGAAAATGAACATACCACTATAATTTGTTATTTTTAGGTGATAATTTCTATTGTGTGGGTTCAGGCTCCACGAGGCAGGCAAATAATTTATAATAAATTACAAAGTACCCAAACGTACTCAACCCAAACTAAACTTACCGCTATAACTCGTTAAATACTCATTTGCCCCAAAAAGTGCATAGAAGAAAAGTTGTTTATTTCAATGTAACTACCATGACACAGACAACAAGATTTCGAAAATCAATTAGTTGCATCTCCTTAATATTACCCTAAATTAAAACTCAAGTATTCGTTGAGGACAACACACAAATCGATTTTTAAATTTTTGTTGCGTGTATAATGTTAATGACATCAAAATGAACAACTTTTTTTCTTTGAACTTCCCGTCGCAAATCGGTATTTAACGATTTATTGCGGTAGGTTAATTTATGTTTTTCATCGCAGTTCCGTAGTTTCGAACGACGAAAATCGGTTCGTTTTCTGTTAGAGAATGGAAACAGACAAATTTAGAGGGAAACTGGAGGATAGTTACAAATAGAAGATCAGTTTAGACAGCTCGAATCGACGTTAGGTTATGTTTGGTAACGTTAGGTTATGTTAGGTTGGGTTAGATTACGTTCGGTTATGTTAAGTTACGTAATGTTACCGTTATAACTCGTTAAATACTCACTTATTATCGTTATATGCTCTCCGTGGCACAGTGGTTAAGGGATCAGCCTTGTATGTTGGAGACGAGGGTTCGTATCCCGGCGCTGGCGCGGAGATTTTCCCCGTTGTGTATAAGGGAAAGCTCAAGGACAATACCCCACTCAACCCAGGTGTCGGAAATGGGTACCGGCTTTACGGGGGAACCGTCATGATGTCCTATATATAGGGTTAGTTATAAGACATTTGAAAAACCAATGCTTAAGATCATATGTATCAGGCTTGATTGGAAATAAAGCATCCCAAAGATGCCGATTTTTGTTTGTTTTGTTATGTATATGTTACTGTTATAACTCGTTAAATACTCCCTAGTTTAAGTGAATCGGGACAATATTGTACTCCTTAGAATAACGTTGATGGTAGGATGCCCTAGAAGTCACTGAACTTATTCGGGCCCACAGGTAGCTATACTCAAATTTGACCATTGTACTAGTCTTAAGAAAACATTCTATCTCTGTATCACCTGTGGTAAATAAATTGTTTAAATTGTTTGGGACGGAAAGTGCATAGAAGAAAAGTTATTAATTTTGATATGAATACCATTATACAACCAATAAAAATTTGAAAATCGATTAGTGAGTTGTCCTCAATATTTATCAAAGCTTTCATGTCGTACCTGAAGCGAGACGGATATCACATCTCGAAATCTATGTATCTAGATACAGTGAAAAAACGGACGGTCTGTGTTTGTTTTGTCTATTTTTTTAAATTCGTTAATATCAAACCTCTTGAGCGATTGGCTCAAAAATTGCTGACAAATGTTTATGTTCAGTTTGACTTATAGTCTTCAGGCTTTTCCTTCAAATACCGTAATTTCAGGGTTTCATAAATAGCCTGGCGCGCTTCGGGAATTATTCTACAGAAGAGAGATTTTGATATACTGGTATGGAACTGCAGCCTGGAAAATGAAGCTCCCGTAGCTAGGAACAATAGTGTAGCTTCCAATCTGGCCCAGGTGAAATACATTCCAGTAGTTGTGTGTCTAGTCGCGAAATATTTGGGGCTACTTTTTCTAAGACAAAGTAAAAAATTCTAGGTGGCATTCTTAAATAATTACAAAAACCCTTGTCACTCAATTCTCGAAAAATTAGGTTAAAACTTCCTCATTTACCGCGTTATCAGCTGTTCTTTGCTCCAATATCTCTTCTCCCGCCTCCTGAGAAGTGCAAGAGGTAGCGCTGTACTAATAAATCCTCAGTGTTTGTCAATGACAATGACAATGCTGTTTGTCTTTTTGTAGTTGTTGTACAAACTTTCGTTATTTTGCGGCTGCTTCATAATTATGATACGTACATGCTTGCCATCACGAGCTCCTATACAAAGGGAATTACCACTTGCTCTCGATCCTCTTCTGCGATTTAAGTCCATTTATCGACAGTCTGAGGAATCTGTCGAAAAGAAATGCGTTTAGACCTTTGCCAAGGAATTTGGAGAAGGTTTTGTGATCGAACGAGTTTGTTTGTGTGTTTTTCTGTCTGTCTGCCTGTCTGTATGTTAACAAGATAATTCAAAAAGTTATTAGCAGATTTTGATGAATTTTTGCGGAAAGGGTAGGAATGATATAAGAAACAAAGGATTACATTTTGGGAGTGATCCAAATAAAATTAGAAATCATGTATCACTTCTCATTTTCATTCAACGTGGTTCGTAGTAAATATTTATTTCAATGAATTTATGAGTTGCTGTAAGAATTTTCCGCTAATGGTAACCAAAAGTACCCACCATGAAGGTATAAAAGACAGGAGGGAGCGCTGGATGCGTTTCCTGTAACCTAGCTGGCTGTGTGCTAGCAGCCCGTATGGCTGTGCCTGCCGACCTTGAACCACTCACTCGAGTCTAGTGTAGTGAGCAGTGATTGTCAGACCGTCGTTGTGTTAGTGTGTCGCTGCTGGCAACATGGTGAATTCCTGCAGCGCTTACGGTTGCAATGCGCGCAACGACAAAAAGAATAACATCTCATTGCACAAGTAAGCACTAAATCTAGGTAACATTCATACTTTTGGAGAAGGCTTAAGTAAAATTGCAGTTCAGGCCCGTGTGTTTTAATTTCGTTTATTATTTAATAGGCTATACATATTTGCACAGTATTGTTCAGCGTAGAATTCAAATTTGAAAACCATTTCATTCGGCGATCTCTACTTTTTGAGTTATAGCGTTTCAAATGTGTAAAATAATACGCATCCCCCTCAACAGCTCATTGCTAACTTATGTTCTTAAAGCAGCATTCACACGATCAATATCTTAAAATATTTACTATTAGTGTAAATATATTGATCGTCTGAACGGCATACTGATAGACTGATGAAAATATTTATGTGATCAAAATGTTCTGAAATTTCATCAAAATTTGAGCATTCTTGGATTGATGGAAAGTACTCTATATGAACGTGTGAACGCAACCAAGAGTTCGTCCAGTTGCCAAAAATCGTAGAGTTAGAGCCGGTCTCTCATTACTGAAATGCCTCCCCTCTTTGTGGAATCTTCCTCGGTTATTCAAAATATCCAGAAGCTAATAATAAATATCATCGTTCATTCGGAGCTGGTTATAAAAGTCTTCCAGTTCCGTTACCCTTATACCATTAAATCAATTCACATAAGTGTACATATTGCGTTTTAAAATCCACTCCTCCCCCGATTTCTTCCGATTTCGTCTCTTTTTCTGTAGCAAAACAATTAGTAGCTGAAAATTTTTGGGCCCTGATTTAAGCAAAACATTAACCACTTCCGATAGAAAGTCCGAGCAACTACTGATAGAAATATCGACAGTACATTATTGATCGTGCGAACTCGATATATTATTAATATGTTGAATATATTATAGATTTTTTTACATTATAATTATAAAAGAAAAAAGAATCAAATTCTACTACAATGTTTTTATTTGCAAAGAGAAATATAGAATTCAGGGCCCATCGTGTTTCGCAACAAGCTGCTACATCTGGTACTGTGTTAATCCATTACTGATTACGGGCGCTCGTATGCACGTGGAAATTTATTTATTAATTTTCTTGGTAGCGGATACCAACGCACTGCAAAGATGGGGATAAAGCCCAGAAAACTAAGATGTGTAGATGTAAGCGATAGGGAATTTGTGCATGTCGCTTTGCTACTCCTCCCGTGTGGAGGGAGCTTTGGTATATAGAATAGATAGATTATCTTGGTAAATACTTCTTGCGGTAATGGTGCATGTGCTGTGCGCTTTCACTAAGCCTTTTATCATAGATGCCAAATTAATTCTCAGGTTCCCAAAGGACGAAGCCTTGCGTGAGAAGTGGGTGAATGCCTTACGCAGAGAAGGCTTTACACCCGGCAAAAGCACAGCAGTGTGTTCCCAACATTTTAAGAATGACTGCTTTGACACTAACGTCCAGAGTTGCAGAAAATTGCTCAGAGGAGCTGTACCCTCCATCTCCCCCAGCTTTCCCTCATACATGCAATGCAGACAGGCGGCTCTTTGGTTAGAAAACCTCCTGCGAACAGGGACACCGCTTCGACTTCTGCAGTACACGAAACTGCTGCATCTAGCAGTGTGGATGAAGAGGCAACAAATATCTCCACTGCCTCAAATATTAGCGAGCTGGATGATACATCAAGGAAAAAACATTAAAAAGGGAACTAGAGCTTAAAGAATGCCAATTGATGACATCAAGAAAAAAAATAAAGACGCTCCAACAAGCCCAAAGGCGCTTGAAGAAGAAAAACAGTGAACTCTCCACCGTGCTCAGTAACTTGAAGAAGAAAAATATAGTAAATGGGCAGTGCTTACACATTATTGAAGCGGCAGGGGGTGGAGTATCCGATCTCCTTAAGAGAAAGTTTGCCAAGAGTAATAATGGGAAATTCGCAAGAGTGTATTATCCACAGTTGAGAACCTTTGCCCTAACCCTGCACTTCTATTCTCCAAGAGCCTACGCGTATGTCCGAAAATCATTTGACACATGCCTGCCGCATCCTAAAACGTTACAGAAATGGTACAGTAGCATCAATGGTGCACCAGGCTTTACTGAAGAGGCGTTCGAAGCGTTGAAACGAAAGTTTTCAACGTCTGAAACTGAGAAAAAAATCCCATGTGCTCTGATGATGGACGAAATGGCTATACGGCAACAAGTGGAGTGGGACGGGAAAAGCTGCATGGCCAAGTGGACATCGGCACAAGCATCGAAGACGACTCCCTGCCGGTCGCTAGTAATGCCCTCGTATTCTTGGTAGTAGCTCATGGTTTAGACCTTTGCCAAGGAATTTGGAGAAGGTTTTGTGATCGAACGAGTTTGTTTGTGTGTTTTTCTGTCTGTCTGTCTGCCTGTCTGTATGTTAACAAGATAATTCAAAAAGTTATTAGCATATTTTGATGAATTTTTGCGGAAAGGGTAGGAATGATATAAGAAACAAACGATTACATTTTGGGAATGATCCAAATAAAATTAGAAATCATGTATCACTTCTCATTTTCATTCAACGTGGTTCGTAGTAAATATTTATTTCAATGAATTTATGAGTTGCTGTAAGAATTTTCCGCTAATAGTAACCAAAAGTACCCACTTGTAAAATAATTTAATTATAGAACCTTGTTATTGCAATTAATATTAAAATACGTGGTTTCTAAGGTTTTAGCGCGTATACTCGCAAAAAAGTTTAATGTTACGTAATAGGAAACAAAAAATAAAAAGAAAATATATCATTATGATATCGAGAGCTGTTTTTAGACGACGAAAAAAAAATAAAGTAAAAATCAGTTTCGTGACAAATACAAAGGTAACTTGAGCGATTATACGTGAATTTTGTTACGTTGAGGATCACTATTATACATTTATTTTTTTCAAAACAGTTCTTAAATGTTTCATTACACAAGATAATAATTTTTTTATTTCAGAGTGTCTCCTCTGCACATGCACGCAGCACCGACGAAATTCAGAAACCTACGGAGGTGCTAGAGTCTGCAGTTGTAAGAGCGAAGTGCTCTAAAAAACAGAAAAGAAGCTCTGAACAAATTGATGTGGAGCGTGCATTAAAGAAGGCTATGTATGTCTTGAATACGCCTCAAGATGACGAGTCCGTGTTTGCAGAATATGTGTCTAGTGAGATAAGGAAACTTTCAGACACAAACAAGAAAAAAGCTAGACGCAGCATTGCTAAGCTTCTCATTGAGATTGGCGAAGATGATGATGATGATGATGATGATGATGATGATGAAACAGCTGCCGCGACATCACCTATGTTCATAGACGACCAGGAAACGCTCAGAAGTTCGTCATCCAACTTAGAGAACTCACAGGCATGTATACCTATATTTTAAGTTGGTACCTAGGGTAAAGTTACTGTTACCGGACGCTGTAAATTTTTAGTGGTTATCAGTTTTGTAGAAATTTCAACCATTGCGTTTCTCCAGTAACACATAGTGAACGATCAACCTTTGAACCGTACAATTCAAAAAATTTAAATTTCTTGAGAGAACGTTTGCTATTTTCGTATTCTACAGACAAAAAAAAACGGTAAATAGTGGCATAAATGAAATTTATTTTGGTGTCTTCCACCAAACATGAAAGAGTCACCCATTATTTACAAATGGACTTATTTAAAAAATTCTACTTGACAGATTTTTCTAGTTAAGTTTACTACTTTCATTGTTTTACATTATAGGTACGTGAACACATTTGTTCGCTTTTTAATTCTAAAGGTCTGAACAAAATATACGCAATTACAATAGTTACATAATAGTTAGCTCATAATACTTTCAACATACAAATCTTTGTTGCCAAGGCACATGCCCTTCATGGTTAAAGAAGAAATGTCCAAATTCTTGAATTCTTCATGAATTCTTTTCAGATTTCTTTTGCATTTGATGCTATGTTGCCGGCAATATGAGAACTTTGTAAAGGGCCCAAATGGGAATTATATGATGTTATCCCAGGACTGACTTGACCATCATCTAAGTAAGTCCTCAGAAGCTAGACAATATGGTGGTGCGTAGGATTCGCACACAGTAAATAAGATTCACAGCTAATAATATATATTTTTCTCGCTACAGTTTGAATCAGATTGTTTGTATGGTTTTAACATGTCAGTTCTCAGTGGGAAAGCATGCATTGTCTGCAAGGAATACATACGGCAGTTTACGTCTGCCGTTGGCCACTTCTTTTCGGAATGTTGAGTAAGTTACCCTTTAGTTTTCTGAAAAAACTGCATTCCGCAGAACACCTTTGTCTGAGACTCTACCATTCGTTCCAAAATCAAATGAAATATATTTATAATTTGCATTTGCAATGGCAAGGAGCACTATACTATGTCTTTGCTTGTAATTATAAAATAATGAGCCACTTCCAGCAGGGGGAATGATCTCGACATATTTTCCATTCAGGCAGCCTAGGCAATGTGGAAAATTCCCCCTCTTTTCGAAATCCTTTGATACAGCGATCTAATCGTCTTCATTTCGTGAGACCTGAAATAATTTACAAGTAATTAATCAACTTTAAATATTGCCGTAATTAAGTATATGTACATTTTTACAGGAAGAAAATGAACATGAAGTTGAACCTGACTTCCAGGACTCAGTTCAGGACAGTGGGCCACCAACACCAACATCAAAAAACTCATGTAGTCCAGTCGAGGAAACTCCTGTTATGGCAAATCCGAAAATAATCGCCACAAGGCCCATGAAAAGGAGCAGTGACAAATTTGACACAGTGTTGGACACCATTGAACAGCACTTCAAGAAGCCCAAACAGAAAGAAGATCGGTACGATGTTTTAGGAAAAAATTTGGCTCTAAAAATTAGAGACATAACAGATAGCATGCAGAGACTATTAGCTGAGAAAATGATCAATGACAGCCTTTTTATGGCAGAAACAGGCCAGTTGACCATGGCCCATTCCATTCGCGAGTCTGCACCTGCACATTCATCGTCTCCCTACATCCCAACATTGTAGCATTAGCGCTGAAGTTTGAGTCTTCATTTTAGGTTATGACTTCTTTCAATCGCGAGAAATCGCTATGTTGCATTTAAGTCTGTCGTGGGTGGGGAGACACGGATTTTCTAATGATTGTATCCTTCTTTTTTAATTGACGGTGTTACCAAGGACAGAAGGACATTTATGTTCATTTATTCAAAGATAATTATACCAATCGGGTGGATATATCTTCAACTCGCTTAAAAGATTGACATGAGAAAATGTTTTTCTTTTTTTCAACCACTCTTTATACCACATATTACGTTTCTTCTTGTGTGTTTTTCGTTTATATATAACGCAAAAAAACTCTCAAAGCAAGCGCGTCGTCTTCCGAACTCGAAATGGTTACCATTTCAACTGGAGGCTTGTGCAGGTATGCCTGTACCGTGTGGTGGCGAAGGGAAATATTCCAGTACTTGCGCAACTACGTACGCTTGTCAAGTTTGCAGTATGGTGTGTTTCACCCACCTTTAGATGAAACTAATTGATGCAAAAAATCATCTTAATTTACTAACAAAAAGGAAGGAACATTCGAAGAAGTTTGCAAGTTATCGACACTTGTATGCTTATAATCTAACGAGTTGGTACTTGAAGAAAAGAATATTTTCAACAAAGTTAATCCATGAAATATTCAAAATTAATCTTTAAAATATTTCAACATATAGATCCTTCGTTGGTTAACATACATGGGTATCATAATAGTCATATCAATGATTGAATGTCTTCTTTGAGAGGAGGGCTTGAAATACCGTATGATACGCCAGTTAAATTCTTCGAACTTTGATACGACATATGAAGAAAAGTGAGAAAAATAGACAGTGACCCATTGATTTAGAAAGCTTTGGAAGACTGTTTCTGCTTACATTGACATTAGTTTAGGCTTGCGCGATGCCAAAGGATATAGCTGAAAATAATGGGCGAAGTGAATAACTGCTTACATGTATAACTAAAAGACCGGTTTGGTAGAAATTTGAAACTATTTTTTCGTGCTAAGCTAACAGCAAGTGTCTAGTAACTAGCACGAGCATGCTTCGCCATTTACTGTCCTTGACTATTTTGAAATGCCATTTTCATATAATACTGTTCTATAAGACTTCAACGTAATGAAGAAGGGTTGTGAAACACAATTTAAAGACATCGTAAAAAACGCGCGTCTCAAATAAAACACACTTGCTGAAATGAATTTCGATGTTTGTACATACTACGAATAGAAGAGGTCAGTGGTTATAAAATTCCATTATTGCAGATTACGATTATTTAATTTTATTCCCGTGTTTATATATTGAAGAAACAAAAACATTTGCCGCGCACAGGGGCGGCGATGAATCTTTTTTGAAGAAGCGGACTAGTGTACGAATTTTATTGGATGAAATACCTGAGTTATTTCTGAATAATTCAATACATTCTGGTCGGTGAGTATTCAAGGAATGTAACCGCTCTTATCTTCACTTATTTTGCAATCAACCGAAAAGTTCTTTTCTGCCCCATTAAATTGACCACTGTATTGTTTGTGTTCTTGAAAAAAAAATGTGAGTTGATAACGTAAATATATTAATTTCTTATTTCACGATGAGGGCATTGGGAAAGCCGAATTAGTGTCAAAGCCCATGAAACGTTTCCAGTTTTTCATTCGTTCGTTATTCCCCAATGATACGCAAGCTTTGGCTCATGAAATCAGATGAAAAAAAAACAGACAGATTAATATTGTTTAAGAGGAACACGGAACAAAATTTTCAAACATAAATTACGAATTACCATAATTGGATGTGATTGGTATATCGATTTAGCCACTGTTCGTAAAACTATATTCGTACACCGTGGTATAATACGGATCGAGGTGCCGGTAGATAACATATGAATTGGGATCTAGACATTTTACTTAGAAATCGTTGGAGTATTCGATACATAGTTGAGATTTAAATTTTATTTATCTTTTCAACTGACACCGTTTGTTCCTCAGCAAATCTTAGGCTGAAAAAGAGAAAATACGTGTTCTGAAGATTAAAGGTAATGTTATTTGAATTTTTTATATCAAGACAAAAAAAAAGAATTGGTATAAGTGAGATTGAATTTATTGTGATTGTCATTTTATGGAAAAATTCAGTGATAACAGCGAAATAGTGTTAGCCACGGTTTGAGGCCGTAAAAATCAACCCATGGCTCTAATATTTATAGAAAAACAGTTAGTCCTTAACGAAGTTGATACAAATGCAAATTGTATTTAAAAGATACTGCAAATAAAGATCCTTAGTTAGTAAATGTACCTACCTGAATATCATAGCAGCCATATCAATGTTTTTACAAAAATAAATGATATATTGAAAAAAACAATGAGTGTAATCAACCCATTAATTTGAAACGCTATCTGTATTTGATCTTAGGCTGATGCGATATCAAAGATTAATGTTAGAAGAACAGTATAATGGCTGAAAAGAAATCATTCTGTACTCATATTTAAAGGTAGACATGGCAGAAATTTTCTTTTATTTTTTCGGGCATTTATATGAAAATAGAACCTGTATTTAACTCGGAGAACATACTTTGTCGCACAATAAATTTATGATATTTTCTAACTAAAATAATGCTGCTAAAAAACAGTTTATCTCCAACGAAGCCGAAAAAAACTATTAGTTAAAATATTGGTTATTGAATAATTCTTAGCGCAAAATTCGTCCAATATTACTGAAACCGTTCTCCCAGGGGGACAACGTGAGAGCCCGAGCTGAGAGTTAGGTAGGTCTTCTTTTTGTTGAAATAAAATGCTTTTATTATGTTAAGAACCATCTTTTTCGGTTCAATGCTGTACTGTTTTTTTAGCACCTACTACTTTTTTCTTCAACTTTGATCTTATTTCATGAACTTCTTTCTTATCTTACTGTTTCTATGCCCTTTCTGCATGGATTCCGGATTCCCTTAACTCCATACAATATGGTGCCTTCTTCATTCCTCTCTTTGGATCGCTTTTGTTGCGGATAGGGAGGCTTAAAATAACTAATAATCTAATCTAACCTACTGAAACTGTTAAAGGTAACATGACAGCCTTGTCAATAGTGGAATAAAATATTTAGGAAAAAACATAAAAACATTCCCTCGGATAGTGTACCCCATGTTTAAATGCTTACAAATACTGCTTAAAAAATGGCGCAGGTGTTGATTGGAACTCCGTAGCGAAGATAGTCAATTTACATTGCTGGTCAGTAATTTTGCGATAATAACCAGTGTGGCTGACAGTTTAGGGGATAGAAATGATACTGTGTCCTGCTAAATTGATAGTATTTTCTGACATTGTACATTCGTCATAAAATGCCCAATAATTATACGTGGTAATGTGATTTTCGGTTTCAATATTTTATCACCTAAGAAAATCACTTATGCTTTCAAACTGGCGATTGATCAATAATTTTATTATGCAGAAGAATGACAAGAATAAATTTGAAACTAGCTTTTCGTAGATACATACATATCAACGAGCCTTTAGGAACAAGCGTGTCTATGTGAGAAGGGACAGGCTTCACCATATAAAAAAAATTATGAATTATCTTCGTCTAAAATACCGGCAGAAAATATTTCGGGAGTCTAAAACCCGTAAACCCGTAAGTCTAAATCAAAACGGTAGTGCAATATGAAAACAGAACTCCGATGAGCTAATTTCGCATCATTTTTCAATCATTGACGGTATTTATTTACAATTTAGTATATATTAATCGTAGTGAGTGTGATCGTCTGAAATTCTAATTCGTTCTGCAAGCGAATAAAAATTTGATTTTCTGAAAAATAGATGATGAATGCGTACGCTAATGAGAGAGAAAAACTTTGAAAAGAAATAAAAACACAGTTCATTCCCGACAAAGTTGATGGTTCAACATCGTTTTTTATCAAATACCTCAATGTGAGTATCATTAGTAGGTGAACACCCCGTGCTTACCATGTCAATGATTATACAAAAGATTGAGAGAGAAGCTTGTAAGCGTATTCTCATGGTTTAGTATTTCAAAGTTAGAGAATGTTCGTAAATACATGTGTGTGGAGACATGAATAGCTACAATGAAGGGTCAGCAACTACGGACACTCACAGCAACTGTAAATCTCATACTTAATAGATTCAATTACGAGAAGGTAAAATTTCACCTAAGTGCTCTCACTCGAATTATTGATAGGATGGTGCAGCACCTGATTTGGATCGCTAGTGAACCACAATTTAACACATATAAACGTTGAAAGCCGAAGACTATGTCAAAGAATTGAAGAACGCATAATGAACGCTGTAGGAAAATTGAGAAAATATAGAGAGATATTATATAGAGAGATGACAAAGTGAAGACGATGTAGAAAATGAACGCTAAAGTGAAAATGCTGTGTTAAAATTTACCCTGATTACCAAATTGAAATACGGACAGAGTTCATGTTCCGGTTTGATGTAAGTTGTTTTGGCGCCCTACAATCGAACGCATGTTAAGCTGCAAACGGAAGCGTGATGTGACCAGGAGTGATATTTCATGACAGGCCTAGTCTTTGCATCAATGAATAGCAACTATATTTTTAGTTTCGTATAGCATGAAAAGCCTTTTTAAGTGATAAATTAATGCCTTTACCAGCATTACGAGAAATTCATTCTCAATATTTTCCTCTTTTGTACCAGTTTGCTTTACGAACTGTCACATAATCAAAGATGCCAACCTTCAATACACGTTTTTTAGAGGGCCTTAAATTGTTATGTCTGGGAAGCACAGGCATCAGATTCGAAAACAGACCAACTGGGAAGATTCGTTTTTATTGAGCAATGAGGGAAGCCACATACCCTCCCTCACTAATCTCGTAAAATCAACCTGACATAACTTTTGGCCATGTTTTACAGGTGAAAAACTGCGCTCTCCTGTAAAGTAAAAATACACTTATTAATATGTCATTAAGCTACCTCTAGCGTAAGAAACAATTTGAGCAGTGCAAAGAAGATTTTTGCACTCTAAGTGTGATAAACCGTAGATTCTAACGTTTTCAGCAGGACGCCATTATTGAACTTGATATCTGAGCGGACTTCGCTGAGTTAATGACCTATTTTGAATAGTATGCAAAATGAGGACTAATCGCGATAAAATGTAAAAGATATATTTTTTTCAACATTTACATTCATTTCCTTCAATAATGAAGCGATTTCAGTGTTATTCTAATTCATGCCCAGTATAGTTCGAAAACTTCGTCACAAGCCTATAATTCTGCTACTAACGATTAAATATTTTCGTTTTTTGACTTCTGGATGTTTTTTTAAAGACGCAGCTGTTTCATGAACGTTTGAGAACCCATACTGAATTTTCTAAATTTCAATTACGTCAGCTGGATACATAAAATGTCGGCAGTCTTTGTTCTCTTGTGGTAATCCTGGTGGTAAATAATAAGCCATGAAACTGCGCGAAAGCCTAATCATTTTTCAAGCAGCTTCACAAATACAGCAGATCCATTCCAAAAAACTAATTCTTTCTTGAGAATCATTGGCTCGGTGGGCTGCAGTCTCACTACCAATTTTTCTTGCTTACTACCACACGCAGGACTGCCAGATTGGCTATTTTTTGAACGCCGTGGCCATGAGAAATTTACTTGGCCATTTTAAAAAATATTGCACTACTCACGAAACAGAAGACCTGCAATACCTAGAAGTAGTGCTCTCGTCATAATATTGTCAAAGTGAGTATCAAATTTATTAATGTTGGGATTTTTAATTAAAAAAATGTCAATGTATCTTGTAGTGGCCCTTATGGCCATCTTTTCTTGAAAAATGTGGCCATAAGGTGACTGATTTATCTGGCAACTCTGACCGGTCCACACGTCGCTCGCCTGTTGCCGAAGCATGACGTCACAATCGTAGCACGTCCGACTGTCCCAGGAAACACGTGGCTACGAGTTGGCTCACCATTGGAGAATTTCTTGTACCTAAAAGCTCGTCAACAATATATATGATTCAATTTACACCATAAGCACTCTACTACTAAGATATGTACTTAATTAAATTTACATTGTTTCATGTACAGCATGAGCGAGAGTTCTGAAGAAGTACTAAATTTGTTATTACAAATGCTTACTGCGTTACGAGCGAATGGGTAAATTCAAAGCTTTTCCTTCTTATCTGAGGTTGCCATTGAACAATACGAGTGCTATCAGAAATACAATCTTATCTATGGGTATGGTATCACTCAAGTTCGTTTATCGTGATACGCATTACAAAAAAATAGATGGAAACAATGTGTTATAAAACAGATGCTGTTATACTCTCTGACACATCTAGGCAGAATTTGTCCCTTATTTTATTTTAAAAGCTTGCAGGCTAGTGCTATTACTTTCATCCACCGCAAGTTCTTGCATCGATTTTCATCATTCCTTTTGAATTTTTTCAGAAAAATTTCGTGCTTGATTTCTTAGACTAACGAAAGTGACTTCCAAGCAATATCAAAGTGACAGCGAATCGGTGTGGGCCCATTTAAGAGCTGCATCCGCATTGTACAATTTTTGTGACTGGTAACAATAAAAATCAATGTAGTGAACTAATACATGTCATGGTTTGTCACAAAATATTTCAAAATGATGGTAAGTATTTAAACGAGAGAAAACATGTATCGGTAAAACACGTGTTTTTCGGTAGCTCGCGTGAGAGTGGTCGTCAGTTCAGAGAAGAGGTAATGCATTCTTTATTTCCGATTACGCATTCAAGCTTTATAGATTTTAATAGCGGCAACAAATAGGGATGAATCCAAATACAATGTATTAAATTTTATCGAAATAACAGTTCGTGTAAAATCAACTGTGTTGCTTTTTTCTCAAACAATTTCTATACACGTCTGTCATTAAAGAAAATTGGGCACAAAGATTTGCGAATAATTGCAAGAAAGTACCATAGTGTATTCATACAATAACAGTAATAACTTTTCCTTCGATGTAAGATTATTTCAACATTTATAATCGTAATTTATTTGCGTCCGTTGCGAAATGCAGGGCAATCATATGCCTTAAATATCTTGAAAGTTTGATCAAACACGATGTATTATTTGAGAGAGAAGAAATGCGTAGAAAATAACATTAGGTAATGATAAAATATCACATAAGTTATGTAAAATTTTTCGATTGTCATCACAGACATCCGTTCATTTGACTTGCTTCTACACGAATGAACTTCAATCGAAGGTTTTCCGATGTTTCATAGTACTTCCCGCTAGATGTCTCGTGACCAAAACGTTTTTACCTTCAAAAACAGTGCTATAATAAGATAACATATACCATTGATAGTTTGCAAAAAAATCTTAATCAAATGCTTTCCAATTACAAAAATAATACACAAAATGTTATTTTTTTTCCAATAACTTCTATGAGTTATAAGAAAATATTACCCAACCCGATTGTGACGTCACAGAATACCGCTTGCCAGAAGCCAGGTTTGGATTCAAGTTTAGGCGGTCAGCGTCGTCCTCAGTCTGCATTTGCTCTCAGTACTGTGAGGTTCTAAAGGCTCAAACACACAGCTAAGATGTCTGAGACAAACAACAAACCCAAAGCTGAAGAGGCTGCCGGCAAGGAGGAGGTGAAGAAGGGAGTGAAACGTGCCGCCGAAGTAAGTTGTGTGAGTTTCGGGATAACTAACTTTAATATTTTATTGTCATAGGGGGTAATTGGAAAATTTGAGGTTATATATGTATACGTAGTAGATGTGAGTCCAATGAGGTTAATGATTGATAGGTACGATGCTTAATTTTTACCGTTTTGTACATTTTGCATCATTCTCTATGCTAAGAATATTTGCATAACTATTTCGAGGAAATTTATATATATTTTCCATGGAAGCGGTGGTGATGTTGAGCAAGTAACGGAAAGTTTTTCAAAAAATTACCTCATCATTTTAGACATTGATATTCGCCAGCTTAGCATAAATAGCTATCTGATTTAAATTTATTGTCCGCCTAGGCCTTGAGACTTGAAGAGGAAAAAGTTGCGAGGTTCCCGCCTTTTTGAACGCGTTCATTTTGTTAGATGGCGGACGTGAGCGTGCTGTTGTGCGTTAGCTCCTACGGCTGTACTACCTAATAGTATTTTAAATTATGCGAGGCTTAAAAGTTTGTAGTTGAAGTTCAGAATTTCAGTTATTGTCAGTAGTATTCCAGTGAGGCTAAACAGTTTTATCAATGAAATCGTGGTTTTCACTTGATTTTTTTTCGTTTGATATCGCGATATTTTTAATGGCCAAGCTTGGCGCCAAATTTGCTTCAGCCGTCGTTAGGGACGAATGTTATATTTTTACTCCGTTGACAAGCTACTAGTGTGATGAACATAACCATCATGTACTAATCTACCGTAAATTTTGAATTGGTTCTGAAAACATTCGTCCCTGGCAGCGGCTGAAGCCACATTTAGGTGACAGCTTAGCTAGGAGTAGGTAATTCAAATATGTTTACCTGCGTCTCACGATAAATTCCAAAATTCATTTCGAGTGAGCTCGAGCATTCTGAGAAGCATTTATTCAACTGTACTGGTATGTAAACTACTTATTAGAGCAGTGGGTATTCTGAAAACGTAAATGCCTCTGAATGTTTTGAAAATTATGTAAAAATTCAGTTTGTAGCTGAATTAGACTATCGATTGACAGGTTGTGTTAAATTGTGAAAATGTTGAGTTGAGTAGGCCTAGTTGTTTTTCAAACATGTGCTCTTGCAGTCTGTAATTACCGAGTTCAAATGTGGTCTTTACTTTTCATACATTTTTTGAATAGTCCCGTGTGTTATGGTATGAAGTTATAACTCGGGCTCGACAGTCACGTGCACGTGTTTGTCTCATGAAACGATGACTACGAACAAAATCACAATCTAATTATTACCATGCGGTATCCATTCTTAAATTATATATAATAGTTACTGATGTTATTAAAATTTTGGCGACTTCATTTGACGATTACGCTCAAGTTCTGAATTTACGGATTTTCTAAGGACATAGAGAAAAATTCTGAAAGTCAAATCTCTCATTTCAGATCGTAATTTGAACTAGCTACTCCTGATGCGTATTTGATTAAAATATCGTTACATAATTGCATAAACTCAGCTGTACACCTGTTGATTTTTTTTCGCTTGTATTTATATAGTTGAGAAATTTTCGTTCCAGATTACGAAATAAAAAAATTTAAACGTTCAAGTAATGTTTGATTCATCTACTTGTGCTTAACGTTTAAAACCAAGAGTTGCAGGGTATATTTTACTGGGGGACAATATTCCAAACATGCAGGGAACGGGGTTGAGTTTTCAATGGTACCGCCGTTTTTGAAGTCTACCGTCGAAACTATTTTCTGTCACAAGCATGGAATCGGTTCGTCTTATGGAAAACTACTATTGTGAGGGCGACCTTGTATTTTTGAGCATTCGGTTGAATGCTTTTATTTTTTCACATGTGTACGCTGTCGTATTTATTTTTCATTTTTGTGGATGTCGAGGACATGCGTGGCTCGTGAAGAATTTTAATCAAGTTGGAAGCATCACCTCGATACTTAACAAGTTATAGACGTGAGAAATTTCATGAATTTTACTGACTTTGTTTTATAAAATCATAAGCTCGTCAGGCCAAGAAAATTGGATTAGTTTATCTTTTTGTGATATTTTTACCAAAGACAATTGAGGATGTATTCCGGTCGTGACGAGATTCGGACGGTTATATGGTCGAGAAGTGAAGATTTGTTTCTGATCAGTGAAATTCTTAGTCCGTCTGTTGCTCTTCAGTTTTCTTAAGTGCTAAGTGGAGCGGGATAGCTCCTATCTATAATAGTCTTTTCGTGTAAAATGCGTCCTCGAAGAATGGAATAGGTTAAAGAAGGATTAGATAGAGTTCAGTCGCAATGATATTTATGTCGAGGCAGCGTCGGATTTTCTAATTGTCTTTTGGTCATTCCGGTATGACGTGCTTTTTATCGTCCGTCATTACTTAGAAAATTCCACCGTGAGGCGATGTACGTGATTATGAATAGATTTAATTTAAAGTAAATATTAGAAGAGAATAAAGACTACTTGAGGGGAAAGTACCTGCGAAGACGGATGAGACTTAAGTAAGTCATAGCGAGTTTGCTTGTCCTTGCTACCCTAAACTATCCGCTCGCTAGTCTTTTATCGTCCTGGGCATGTCTGCACGTTCCCTTCGCAGAATTTTTCATGAACTCCATTTTCGTCCTTTAGAAATATTAACTTTCTACTATTTCTGAAACGTGCTCTCGATTTTCAGTAAATTCGATTCTGTATCTACTTCTCAGGGAGCAGTGATGGTAGTGGCAAAATTGTTCGCAATTTCTGCCTCTAGAGATCACGTTCTAGGCATGTACTGTTATAAGCCTTGATAAGAATTATTAGCTGGTGAAGGATTCAGTCCCTCCGCCGGATGATAACGAAAGTTTAAAAAAAATTATTCGAGAGATGTTGGCGTTTTATTGTGCAATCAAAACAAAGAATTTTACTTTATTTTTATTTTCGCTCTCCGACGTTATTTATTAAGCTTTTCTTTCTTGTGTGCAGGATGTGGAAGATGACAAGAAAAAGCACAAGGCGGAGGAGAACGGTGAGGAAGTTGAAGAAGAGGAGGAGTTGGATGCGGATCACTTCGATGAGGAAGAAGAGGATGAAGATTTGAGGGAGTTCGAGGAGAACGTCTGTGATGAAGAGGAAGAAGGAGGTACGTTCGCTTGAATTGTTTACAGTATACTGAATAAAATAATCTCTACTACATGAAATCTTGCCTAAAATATTTAATAATGAATGGACATTCAGCTTTATTTCATTTTAGTGTGAAAACCTTTGAATTCGTGAGCTTGGTTCCGAGTAAATGGAAACATGTTTCATTGATCGGTTTTGGTTGGGCTTTGCATGAGCATCTCATAGAGTGCAGCGAGTTTTTATTAGAAGCAAGATCTTTTTTTTAGTTTTTATTAGAAGCAACACTTGTTGAAAGATAAATTTTGCGCTCAATGCTTTATATAGCAGTATTTCAATTTGTGTATCAAAATGGGCTGTAATTTGAGAGGATTAATATTTAGCTTTCAATGAAAGCTCAGCAGTAATGATGTTTTCATTCAGGTTAAGAACGCTGTGTGTACGTCATGGAGAGTCTGCCTCTCAACATAGATCGTTTTATGGCTGAATTTCTTGCGTAAACTTTTTATTTAACTTAGTACAGTTTCCATTTTATGTCCCGCAATTCGTATATCAAAAATTTTAATTCGCGATAATTAAAAATAAACACCTTTTTAAAAACAAGATTTTAATATTTATCGTTTCATATTGAAGATGTGTTTGTTGCACGTTCTTAAATATATCTCTTCTTCCCCAGAAGAGGAGGACGGTGAGGGCGAAGATGGTGAAGAAGGTGGCGAGGAAGAAGAGGAGGAGGAAGAAGCGTGATCGGCTTCGGTGACCTCTCAAACCCGTGAAAGTGAAAAAGAAAACCCGATAACATGAGAAGAAAAGAAAATGAATTGCAAAAAAAAGAACCAGGGAGACGCATCCGACTTGAGTCCCTCATTGTAAGATGTATTATATATTGGAGGTAGCGGAGCGAGTGCTGTGCGAAGTAGGACTGCTTGGTTGGGTCTCCCCGGACTTGACCAAACAAACATTGTTTCACCATTTTGATGTCGACTGGTACTTCAGGCGGTTGACTTCTTGTTTTTATTGCTCGTCTTCTTTCTAGTGACTGGAATGGTTTATTGCCATTTTCTCTTCTGCTGTTATTGCTCCTTTATCGGGGCTTTTTTATTTTCTCTAGCGTCTTCTCTATCCCATACCTCTTCAGAGTATAGGTTGGATCTAGTCACCAACCCCAACTGTTTCAGTTAAGCTGAAGGCGAAACCATCTTTTTATTTTTCTACATCTTTTTATCTGATAGAGAGATGTGTTTCTTAGTACAAGTTTCTCAATTTTCGGTTGTAATGTTACTCATTAGCGCGATCGACATCCATCTTCCATCGTTATCATCCTATCGCCTCATTACATTAATTTATCATGAATGAATGGTTTATAATAAAATGTCAAAAACTTGTCGAGTTCAATTTCTCCTACCGTGCGCGAAACGCGGGAAAACTTGAAAATTGATAGATTTCACGATGGTCACGAGTACTTAATTCTGTTAATTCATTCCTATTCAGAACATTTTGCTACGCACAGTTTTGAAATGGTCCTTGAAAATTTGCGTGTATGTATGAAGCGTTCAACTGAAAGTGCGTTATATTGAACCTGAACACTCGTGCTCTGGCTCTGACGCCAAGCCGACATCGAGGAGTCACCCCCAGCCGTTGTCTCCCTCCTGAACCCCGAGTGCACCCCTTCTCCCTCTACCTTCGCTGCGTTGCCACAGACCGCTTGCTAGTTTATACATAGATTTTGTTCTTGCCTTGTCGATGCAGAAGTAAAAGTTCATCGTAAGATAATTCAAATTAATGTTTAATGGCCAAGATTGAACTACAGATCTACGATGGGAAATAGGTTATAATATTGCAATAATTCTGAAGATAATGCTTAAAGATAGTAAATATTTATGCTGTAAGTTTAGCCAAGGTAACTCATCTGTAATGAAGTTCATGAGAGATTGTACATGGAGAAAATACTTGTACCAAGCCACCATGCGTACTTGCAGACAATTTTATTATAAATATATTTCGCAAAACGCCGGTTACCCCCACTACCCTGACATGCCGGCATTAGATCGGGCGCGTTCAACTAGTATTCGGCGCAAGTGCATTCGATTGAGAAATTTTAGCTTAAGCTTAAAAAGCTTGAAACATTTATCACGTGATCAAGATCAAAATAATCAGATTAAATCAATGAAGACAGAATTAGTAAAAATTTTCATTATACGAACTTTCGTAGTGATGGCAAGCAAGGTTTCTGAACGGTGTATGCGTACTTGAATTCGTTCGAAAACTACTCTAAACTCATAAAAATGATCACATGAATTTCGTAGCAGTTCCGTGAAAATTGACAATTTACTCTTATCCACCAGATTTATTCTAAGTAAAAACAATTTCGTACAAAATTGAAAGGCATTATACGCGGAGCTTCGTGTTTTTTCGTGCCTTGGTATGAGAATGTAATCCCCTCTCACCAAGAATTGAGTTTCCTGTTTTTTAACACGAAAACATATACGAGAATAATTTTGGCATGAAGTCACTGGTAATTACTAGGGATGTGACAATATGCTGCATATTTGCTATTTGTAGCGCATATGCAGCATAAAATATGAGAGCTGCGGGAAGAATTATGCTAGTAAAACCATAAAATATGCAGAAACACTCGATGCATAATTTTTGAAGTGCATGTCATGTTCTAGGCAAATATATGCAAAGGCATATGTTTCACTGGAGCAGCTCCCAATTTATATTTTTTGTGAGGAGGATTATACAGAAACAATGATAGAAGTATAGTGCACTTCATATACGGAAAAAATAATTTATTTTATAATTTTCTATGAAAAATTAAATGAATACAATTCACAACTAGGTTTCATAACTTACTTGAACATACATGTTTTGAAACGGTAACAGTTCTAATCTGAACGAGTTAGTTAAATGACGATAACGAAAGAAAAAAAAGTAATCTAATCCAAATTGGGTTCTGAAGTATATATAATGGTTTTCATGAATGCAAGGAATATTTTTTAGCACCTCTTTTATACGAGGAATATTTTTTAGCATCAAACTCAAGGGTTGAACTTAGTAATTGCATGGGATTTGAGATTTTCAAAAACAAATCTACGATTATCTGCATGTTTGGTTTCATGTAAGTTTGGACCTCAATGGATTCATCCATTGGGTCAGGGATCTCACGAGTCAAAATTTAGTAGATTGTTTTTATCTTCTGAAAATCTTTGTCTATCACCAAAATGCATTTTAACATTTGTTAACACCTTTTATCATATCTGTTTTTCAATGTTTCCTCTACGATATCCATTAATTTTATTGCTCTCGAAGTAGGAAGTCCCTGTGTAGTTATGGAAGAGCAATTCATATCCTTTGATAACGATAATTTGATAAAGTGTGCACTTAGCCCAACATGGTTCTACGTGACAATATTTAGGAACTAAAACCATGTACCACGCAAAAATTCTCTAACATGTTCTGAATGAGAAAACGGTTTTGAATTTCACCTGTTTCTTGCAATCAATGCAATAGAAAAATCCTTCTTCGGCTTGAAAATCTTCAAATTACTTGGAGTAGTCTAAGAATGATGCCTTTTTCTTGTTCATCTTTGGCATGCTTGTAGATCCCTACTAGCCGTATTAATCTCAAGTACACTTTATAAGGTAACTACATCGAGAAATTTTTGTGCTAATTCCCGCAAAATTAAAATAAACTCTTGAAGTAGCTGTAGTACCTTTCAATTATAATTGCTTTACGAAAAAATTCAATTTAAAAAATTGTTCATTATACAAAAAGAATTATATAAATTTGGATGAAAAAAAGAATAGAATTTAAAAGTAATGGAAAGGTTTTAATAGGTTTCCGTTTACTGCGACTTACAGTTATTCATGCATGTCCGTCATATTTTATGCTGTTTCGAGAAAAATTTGCGATATGCCCACACTGCATATATGCTTGCGGGCATTTTTTATGCAATCTAAATTATGCTCATGAGCATATAAATGCAATATGCTCAATGTCACATCCCTAGTAATTACACAATTATTCAACTGTACCAAATTATATCTTTCGACGTTACAAGAGGGAAGTTTTTCAACGCGTTCAACATTAACTTCTTGGATTCTATTGTCTACAGTGCGTATTTAAGATAAATTATTCAAACAAAATTGCGACTAAAATCGTCTCCGAAACGTCTTGTTTAGGAAGCCGCGCAGCATTTCTGAAGGTTCTAATCCTTGAAGCATTTACTGGACCTTCGACACAAGAATAGCATTCAGCTGGTCTGGTCTAGCAGTTCGAATGCTTTGGGCTCAAACTAACGCCAACTGAAGGAAAATTCCAGTTGAATAGAATAAAAAAATTTACATGAAATGAAGTTATGGCTTTAAAGAGGCTGAAATACCTCAAGTATTTTTTTAAACATCCAAAAACTTTGAATTGCCTTATGACCATGTATATTGTCGTGATACAACACTTAATGCGTTGCATTTTGTTACGCTTGCATTACTTTATGAATTCTTCAAGAATCTGGATAAATTAGTAAATTTCTTCGCGAAAGACTATATTTTGCCATTATATTTAATCTCCGATTAGCTCATTCTAGCTTTTCTCAAGAGGCCTTGGCGAGGTTGAAGAGCACTTCATTACATGCCGTGGCTCTTGTTTTCTCACTCGTAATCAGAAACGCGTCTCGCCATCAACGGGGATCATTATTTAATAGGTTTTAATAATCAAAGGCATCTTTCCTTCCTGATATGGCCCCGGTTCTAGGAAAAGTTTGGTATAGTTCTTGAGCGTTGATTTTCTTTCAAATCATTGGTTAAAATGTG
The DNA here is from genome assembly GCA_030386875.1 of Morinoia aosen. Lineage (NCBI taxonomy): Eukaryota > Metazoa > Arthropoda > Malacostraca > Amphipoda > Talitridae > Morinoia > Morinoia aosen. Next base: position 65,388,760 of record CM059564.1, on the reverse strand, counting down.
ATGAAAGGTAATGCAATATCAAATTTGACTTTCCTCAGATCATTTAACCGTCGAGAAAAATATCGCTTAGTTTTAAATCGACCTAGTTGACTTTTCCCCAAAAAACTGCTACGGATAGTCAACTGACAAAGAGTAAAGGCTTACTCGAACAGAGCGAATATGACGAAATATGTTCCGATTGTTTACCTGCAACTCTTTTAAAGTCGCGCCTTTCCAGTATTGCCTACAACTGTTAATGTCCCGCCTTTTCAGTACTACGCGATCAGACTTAAGTGAAAATTTCACATTTAATTAACGCACTTCGTATTACTTTCCAATCGTGTAATCGCCCTTGCATAGTGGTTATATTAGCGTTTGACTCTCATGTGAAGAGGTCGTCAGTTTGATTCTTGACATTGCCACTCTGCTAGGTGTTCCACGTGGGGGGGAATGGAAAACTTAGCCCGATTCCTTCCTCAATTCAGGTGTCTGATACAGTTACCTACTCCACCGAGAGTAGTCGACTAATCGCAATTGGATACTGGGATACTGGTGTTAATTCACAATGTGTGAAAGAAATAACTCCCACATTCAAAGGGGGATAGTGAAAATGGTGCAATTTACTACCGAAAACTTGTCTTTGAAGTGAATTTCTTTTCATTTTACATAATTAAAAAAAATTAACTTCGAGTTACAAAAATTATATTATTCAAATGGGGGCTCTGATAGCTGACACACATTTGGAGCTGTTTTTGGAAATTTTCACGATTCTTTTGATTTCTTTTTGAATGGCCTTTTATAGTTAGTCCAAGGATCGAGGACGATGTGTGAAAACCTCGGCCATAAGATATCTTCACAGGATAAAGTCACAGGACTTAAATCAGGTGAGCGTGGTGGTCACAGAGCTGCCCCGCCTAAGAAAACCCAGCTACGATCGGGAACACCTGCGAAATGTCAAGGGACAGCGTGTTGTCAGGGATTGTTTCATTTTTTCTGGACCAGAAATTTTCCAGACTCTTTTTCTATATGCTTTATAATTATCGGGCGCAAAAAATCTTCGTAATATGGCAGTCTCGATGCGAATTTAAGATAACTGTGACTCCATCATTCGGAAAAAAGTAAACCCCTATGACGCTTTTAGAAAACGCAGCGCTCCGAACGGTGACTACAGATTGTGAAAAAGTCGTATATAAAATTTTAGTGGGTTTTCAACTGCACAGTAGCAAAATTTTGTTTGTTTGTTCTGCCAGAGAAGTAAAAATGAGCTTCAGCGCTATTCCACAGGATGCCAGTAGAAGGCACAGCTGCGAGTATCGCATGATGGCAATCCATACGTCTGCCCCAGTCTGCTGGAGACAATTACTGGTCAATCAATCCTGTATGAGTGTAAATGTAGGTCGGTATGTAAAATTTACCTCACAGAACGTTTGGAAAACTTAAGGACTGCCATAAGTTTCTGCGCACAACGCGCTGGAGACAGCTCCTGCAATCGAAGCTCTCACTGTCATGTTTTCGAGTTCTCTCAGATTTTTTGAGATATGTACTCGGATGGTTTTCTTTTCCGCGCTCATCGAACCCACAATAAAATCGCACTTCAGTCTGGGACACTTTCAGTTGCACGTAAACCGAACCGCATGCGCAACATTCTCTTAGCCGGATGCAGATTCTCTACTTTTTTTCTCCTGACCTCGGCATGGTGACGATTGATAACTTAATTATGTACACTTCCTACCGCACTGGAATACACCATCTACCTAAAGGGTGGGGTAGAAAAACCTATCCGATTTCAAAACGTTATAAAATTAAAACGACTGAAGTTGTCAAAAAAATTTTTTTATTAGCGCTAATATCGCAAATTTTATGCCATTTTTAAATTTAAGTTTTGAAAAGCACATCACTCAAATGTCGTCCTTGGGAGCGGATACACTGATTTAGGCGCTCGCGGTAGCTTTCCATGACTTTCACCGTCATTTCCACAGGAATTTCTTCAATTGCCCGAGCAATTTCCCTTCGTAAAGCAAGAAGGGTCCTTGGTCGATGCTGGTAAACCTTCGATTTGAGGTAACCCCAAAGGAAGAAGTCACATGGAGTGAGATCGGGTGAGCGCGGCGGCCAGCCAAGATCACCTCTCAGGGAAATGAGGCGACCGGGAAACAGTTCCCTGAGAATGTCCATTGATCGTCGCGATGTGTGGGCGGTTGCACCATCCTGTTGAAACCACACATTTTCCACGCCATTTTCTTCCATTTTGGGTCTAAGAAAATTTTCCAGCATGAAACAATAGCGCTCGCTGTTGACCGTTACGGTTTGCCCATTTTCTTCAAAAAAGTAAGGCCCCCAGACGCCTAGGCGGGAAAGAGCACACCACACAGTCACTTTTGGGCTATGGAGGGGTTCCTGATGGATTTCTCGAGGATTTTCGTCACTCCAATATCGAAAATTCTGCCTGTTAACGGCACCACAAAGGTGAAAATGGGCTTCGTCCGTGAAGAGCACAACATCGTTGTTTGGGAGTTCTCGGAGATCGCGACACTGGTTCGTACGGGTTTCAAAATCCCTTTCACTTAATTCCTGTGCAACAACCATTTTGTAGGGATGCATTTTGAGGTCCCGGTGCAAAATGCGCCGAATACTGCGGTTGGAAATCGCCAAAGCGAGCGAATGTTTTCGCGTCGAACGACGCGGGGAACGTTCAATCGCGGCTCTCACATTGGCCACGTTTTCAGGTCCTGTTTCTGTCCTGGGACGTACAGGCGACTTCTTTTTCAATGCTGAACTCGTCTGTCTAAAATTTGACACCCACACTTTAATCGTAGCGTGATGTGGAACAGGATCATGACGCCCGAGTCCGAAATGAATTCGAAAAGCACGTTGTGTAGCAATTATCGAACCGCCGCATTCGATAAACCGCTCAATAACAAAAGCACGATGTTCACCAGACCAAGGCATGTTGACTACTGACAAATGGCATAAAACCGGCTTTCTAACGGTTTTTACCCCACTACTCTACCTGCTCCCTCTTCTGAGAAAAAGAGATTTGAAATCGGATAGATTTTTCTGCCCCACCCAGCCAGCAGCGTGCGAGGAGACAGCCATTCAGCCTTCAGCCGTTAGAAAGACCTTAGAGTAAATTTTTAAATGTAGTTATTAATTCTGCGACGCCCATAGAAGATGATGTTCATCAACTTGTTGAGAATAAACATTCATTTACTGATCGAATTTGAGTTAACAAACTTTTTCATACCACGGCAATTGCTTCAAAATGGTGGACAGGAGCTGCATGATTGCGTCATTTCAATTCTTGAAGTAACTACGGCTTTACGCTCTTTCGGTCACTGGGGGGATTTCCATAATACAGTTAAACCACTGGTCCAAACTTAAATTCTACAAATACTTAATCATAGCCAGTACTGGCATGGTCCATCGAATGTTTGTAATGTCCAATTTAATGATTATAATTGGCTTTTATCATATACCTATGAGTTGTCTAATTTTAGTATAAATGGAAGCAGTTAACGTGTTATCTATCTTTTTTGTTAAAACTTGTAAATTACAGTATTTGCAATCAAAGATTCCAATTTACGTGATGTTCGTTTTTCCACTGAATAGATTAATTCCATGAGCCACTACAGTATTATTCTGAAATATTATTAATATTATAAATCAATAGTTATATTCAACTGAAATTATAAATAAACAAGTTCATGGAAATTTTAATGGTAAATTTGACAATACGTGCAATACTAGCGCAGACTGATTTAAACTGACGAAAATCATTGCATAAAATATTTCAACTCAAACTTTATTGGTAAAATTTCACAATTGTAGTACAAGAGCAAATATTTACAGTTTATATTACTCCAGGCACTGCGTTATTTTGAGAAAAAATCTAACATCGCCCCAAGAAGACCGTCTTTAAATTCTATTCGTCAAACTAATAACGCTGGAAATATTTTCTCATGCCCTCCATTCCATAGGGCAATGGAGGAAAAAAAATTAAAGTACTTAACGTCGGAGCGTATAGCTTCTTATTGAATTAAAATTACAACAAAACCCATATAAATAAATTTACCCTTAGTTCTGAATAGCTTCATTGCTTCCTTATTATGATAAGATGTCGAATTAACGCAGCTACGCTGGCGAAACTACTTCCCGCCATTCATGGCTCGAATACCCGTTTTCTTTGATAACGCGTTCCACACAAACCCCCACTATACCCCATTACGGCGATGAGGAGCTAGTGCCACCTCATAATCATGACTAAATCTTAAGAGATTCTTGTAATGTATAAAAAAAAGATTCTCTGAGATTCAAACATAAATGAAGGTTCAAAAACATTTCATCCAGATACATGATGTGTATGAAATTTTACACTATCTGAGTAAAACATAACAAAATTGTTTTGAGCCGAACACTGACCGGAGATTTGTCAAAACTTACGAGTAATTTCTTTGGAAATTATTGTTTAACCACTCTTCTATGAGGTGAATTTACAGTTCCTTTACCATACTAAATGATTACTCATGAATTACAGTAACTAACCTTCGATTTTATACTGCCAGCCACTCGAAGCCATTGGACAGCCAGCAGCGTGCGAGGAGACAGCCATTCAGCCTTCAGCCGTTAGAAATAATGAACGAAAACTATTCACGTGGACACGGCACGAACGATTGCACAAAGTCTTTAGATATGTGTATATATAACAATGTTCATTTCACCTAAACTAGCAGGTCTTAATAGGTTTTCTAGAACTATATAAAATGTACAAAAAATGTCGGGAGGCTTCCTGATTTTAAGTAAAAAGGAGAGAACTAAAAATACCGTATAAAAAATTTACTCGAATTAAAAATTGCAAGTAAAAAATAAAATTGAACATTTCGAGCATTCGCTAATCTTCAGCAAAAACAAATTTACATGGAAAACATGAAATGAATTAGAAAGTTCATGAATTGCAAAAACAAACAACTACCTGTTAACTTTTGACAAGGGAAAAGAACTAAGTTGGTTGTTTAAAATCGGCCTATTTTTTAAATGAATAGACTCTAAACTCCTTAAATCGGAGTCAAATTTTGATCTATTGAGGATTTTATAATTACTGATGTCAAACGGGCTATCACAATGCTCTGAATGATGCTCGGCCTCCCTAAAGCCTAGAGTACGCGACGTCAAACCGACGTACTCAGATGCACATCGTGCACAACAAAATTTGTAAATTAGTGAGACCTGCATCGCGGTAGGAAGAATGTCTTTGAAACGAAAAAATGAGCCTATTTTGAAACTATTAACTAAAACCACCTTAAAGTTTATGCTCAGAAAGTATTTGACAATCAAATCTAAAATTTCTTTCTTCATTTCCTCCGACTGAGGTCCAAAATACAGAAACGAAACAAAACGAATGTCCTCACAGATTGATTCCAGAGAAGGCAGTTTGTTGAACTTGCATGACTCCCATATGTTTTACATGACTCCCATCTGTTAGGATATGCCGCCAGTCAAACCCTGGTTAAATGATTGCTGGATGCGATCGAAGGCACCAGGAGTTTCGCAAATCCTTGTGAATACTCATAATTAAATTTATCATTGTTTCTTGTGTTAATAATAACATTTACGTTCCATTTCCCAGCCACTCACATAGTTTGAAATTTTCTCTAATACATTACAAATTTAGTGTTCTTGTAACTTATCAGTCATCAACTAAATACATTGCGCAGTGCGCATGCACCTACTGAGGCACAGGTAGTTGATTATAAGTTAATTTCAGCTTCCCTTACCTCAACCAAGATATTCAGAGAGAGGAAGGATGAAGGCACCATTTAGTAGACAGTCAAGAGAACGCGGAATCTATGCGTAAGGTGCGTTCCCACACAGGATTCTGTGCGCATAGAAACAGTAAGTTGCGAAGCAAGGTTATGAAACAAGATTAAAGTTGAAGAAGAAAGTAAGGAGGTATTGAAAAACAGGACAGCAGAGAACTGAAAAAAGAGGTGCATAACAAAATAGAAACATTAGTCTCAACAAAAACGCCTATCTAACTCTCAGCTCTGGACCTTTCATTTTTCTCGTGGGAGAGCTAATTCCCATATATACAATAACTGTATCCCCATGAGGGGAAACACAAATCGTTCATATATTTAGTTATCCAATGTAACTAAATAAGTATTAACGTGCGGAACTGAATCTGGCATTAGTCTTATTAGTCATTTTGATCAAAAACTTCACGCCATTGCTTGAATAAAACATGATTGCCCTTCTAGATGCTGGTTTGACGATTGAGCCAAGTGTTGACGGTGATTGATAGAAAGTTTTGATGACTCAAGCTCAAGCACTGATGCTTGACCGTCTAGGCCAACTTTGATCAAGCCTTGCGTCAGTCTTTCGTTAGCAGATATGGAGGAAGATATAGAAACCATTCCGAAACACTTCAAGACATACTTTCCTCTTCAGAAAGTCAATCAAGAATAGGTTTTGATGAAACCGATTGAAGGTCGATTGCTTGTGTCAATCGATTGACAGCATAACTTGATCAATCAGCTTGATCGTCTAGGCTATAGGGCATGCTTAAGAAAGAGAAAGGGACAATTTTCAATAAAATTTAAACAGTGTTCAAAACGCATCGAGGGCTTGACTCTACTACATGGAATACGATTCGATATTCCTATTAATCACGGATATATTTCGGTATTAGGTTTCTCAAATTTGAGTTTTATTTCTTTCTCACATACATGACCGGTGAATGAGTATATATTTGACACTAATTCGTAATGAAAATATTTACTTCCGAAATTCTCCGATTAGATTAGAATTAAATTCAAGCCTCCCTGATCACAATATGTGTGTTTAAAAAAGAGGAAAGAGGGAGGCATCGTTTGGTATGGAACTAAAGGAATAGTCTATGCAGAAGATGTGTCCCCATTCCCTGACCGTCGAAACGGTAAGACTAAAAGAAGTTTATGCAACAGCATAGAAGTTGAAGAGGAAGCGAGTAATAGGTGCTGAAAAAACTCTAGTGAACCGAAAAAAGTTGGTCTGTGTTTAAACAAGAAACTTATTTTATTTCTATAGAAGAAAGGCCTACCAAACCTTCACCTCAAGGCCTCACATCTTTCTCCTGGGAGCATCAATTCCCAAAAATACAGTACTTGTATTCCTCTGAGGGATGTAGAATTCCTACACAGCACGTTAAACCACGTCGTAAAGTGAGAGTTCAGTCGCAGATAGGAGGACCGCAGTGGTTCAGACCTCCGCGCGGGAGTGCAATAATGGCTGCGCTCTAATGGTGTAACTTGCTGCTTCATTTCATTCTTTTAGCTCTGCATAACAGTTTTATTTTCAAATAATCTACGTTAGTTTTGAGCAGTTGACATAATAAATTGTGACGTAAATAGTATGTGAAATAATTGAAGACGTATTTTACGAGGCCACTTGTTCTAGACGATAATAGAAAGCGAATAAAATCATAGTAAAATTTAATATGCGGCTATGAATCGACTTTGATAACGACAGAAAGAAAGTGACGTAGATTATGTACATCGGTGTATTAACAGGGATTGTACAAAAAATATTTTTGATTATATACATATAATTTTTTTCTTTTACTCATTGATTTGGCTTATTTAATTAACAGGAAATACCACCGAGTATCAAAAGCTGTAAAAATTTTGTCTCGTATACATCACGTAATGAATTACGCAGAATATAGGAAAATTGTTTCAATATCTTTTCGACACTGAAGATTGTCTCCGTTCAACATTGACAGTGTACGTGCAAGGAATTTTCTTCTTTCTTCGACAGAAGTTATCACGTCTCCCTAGATTTTAGATTTTATTATCAACAAGCAATATTAGGTAGAAGTTTAATATTTCCACCATTTTAAAAAATGATATTTTTACATTACTGAAAAATTTTAACATGTTCTATTTTTGGTGCTTGGAGTACTTCTTACCGAAATTCAATCTTACGCTATGTATTCTCGTACATCTTCGTAGTTGCTAGCTTAATAGTTACGTGTTAGCTTAATAGTTAGCTTCGTAGTTAGCCTAATTTGAAATCTGCGATTGACTTTATTCTTGCAGAAGTTTAACTTTGTATGCGTACAGGTGTAGCTGTTCCGAGGTATCGGCACTGTGGTCCGAGGCATCCGTAGTTGCATCAAAGCCCGTCGAACCGATTTTTTAGGATCGCACCACAGCTTCATATCGGATGCATCACTCACACTTGGTCTAACGGTTCGCTTACGGTCTGCAACATTTCCAGTTTCCGTGAACTCTTTATGCCAGTCTTTGTTGCATATCACGTCAAAATTACGTTGAACTGCAACAGATGGCTTTGTTTCATGGCACCACAGCACGCCCACAGAGATTTCTCCTGCTATGACAGTTTTTGCTCCTTGTGATTCAACTAGCAAATGGAGAAATCACACTGATATCTGCAAAGAAACAAAAAAAACTTTAGTAATTAGTCAAAAGAACGTGAAAGTTGTACTGTTTTATCTCTATCAACTCGATGTTATTTATTTGATCAGTCTGGGGATAATTTTATACGTAGACACTCTGTATTACATTTTCAACCGGTGTTGGAACATTTTTAAATGACTCATGTTTTTGTATTTTGAAATTTGCTTCGTCCAAGGTTCTCAATATTGGCGAAACTTATTTTATCGATACAAATCTCTTCAACTATACCACATTAACAATATCCTATGCTAACATGTTGATATTATCAAACTAGATTTATCATAAATTTGACTATCTGTGTTTGTTAATAATCGTATGATGAGTGCAATGACGTTCCAGTCTGTCACAGATATTGTTCCGTTTGTATTTCGCATGGTTTTGTTGTATAGTCCTCATTTCTTTGTGATTCTATTCTTAGCTGCTCGGAAATCAAAAATGTATTAGAATATTCTTCCATTATCAAACTGAGCTTTATGTATAAGTCCTGAAATATTAATTAGTAGTTCCACAAAACGTTAAACCTTTCAAAGAACTCAGGAAATTCATCGTCGACTTTGAGAGATGAGCAATTTCATCACGTCACTGGTGCGCTGGAATTGACTTGCTTAGATAGATATTGACATAGATTTTAAGAAAACGTTTACTGTTGCTAAAGTAACTTTCAGGCAAAACCATCGCAACTGGGGAGCAGCTGCTAAACCTGATCGATATCCATCCAGTTAACTATAGATCTCTGTTCAGAAAACACAGTCATACTGAACGCGCATTGCATTTTCAAACTTAGTTTGAGCCTACTTTAGAATTTCTCTGTTACAAATATCATAAATTGTATCATGGTAAGCTAGTAAATGCCTTTGTAATTCTTTGTTCTATGACACGCGAGCAGATCGTCACGGGAGGCATCACAGCATTCATGGCGGATCGAATTTGGTCCATTGAGCTAAAGCTCCGCCTCCTGAAGGCCGGATGCGGAGACTAACCCGCCTCGCAGTTTCCCGCGTAAAATGTTCACCGGAAGCCATGCCAACAATCTGGTGCCCTGCATATTGGGAAAGGAAATGCTTCCATGAATTTGGAAAAAATGGTTACATTGCTTTGAGGAATCATGGTATGAACCAAAGTATAATATTTTTCCATAATTCGCCCTCACTGTTACAATATGCGAGACAGGCAATGAAATATTCCCCCTTAAAAAATGCTGTGTTGTTCAGCATACTATTGAAGCTTGGATTACAATAAACTAATGTTAGTGGCTTATCGTTTCTTCATGGAGGCATTAGTAAATAAACAATATTTAAGGCATTTTAAAGTTGAATGAAAATTCGGTCTGCCTATAGTTTCTCGTTTATTTGAATAACTCCAATATGGGTTACAAAATTTAGAGCTCTCTGTTATCCAATCATCAGTCTATATATTAGGCTAACTCGGGAGAGCAATAACTAAGTATGCTGTGTCTCAAACCGTGGAAATATATACGTAGATCTCACTACAACGTGAAAAGAACTATGTTAGGGTACATTCCTGCTATAATTTTCAAGTGCACAAAACTCAGTCAAAATTTTCTACTCGTCTGATCAATTTTTTAACCGAATTTACATCTTTAGCCCGTACCGAGAGATTTTGAAATGATTCACGTGGTTTACCTATCGAGCTTTTCAAGTACGTGTAGGAAATCATTAAGGATATGAGTATATTCTTTTCTATAAAAATCATTCCTCGCGAATAATTTCAGTCCACTGTCATAATGTCGCTCTTTAGTTGTATTCTACCTCTACTTTTTTATGACGCAGATAACAACTTCTCCCTTTTTCTCCCTGGTCAAATACCGTTTTAGGTATATGACTAGTTCGGGGAAATGAATTCCTTGCTGCGTAATTTGTTGCATATTCTCTATTCTACTATTAGTGACGGTGGAAATCCGATAGCCTACAGCACGATGTACTATACCAGCGCTTTGTCGAACGCTCTTTTCTTCAAAAACTGATTCTCGCGTAGCCTATCATGAACTGCACTTGGAAGCTTTACCGGGCTACTAAATTTACTTCACTCAAACCCTCATACTGAGGTAGTTCTAAAATTTGTCGCATTATTCACTCATCGAACGTGGTTCATACATCGAACATATGCATATGCCTACGTCACATATTGGATGTAGCACGATTTACCCATTAATCTTTTTCGTAGAATAAAACCTTTTAGGTATCGGTGAGAAAATAACTTAAAATCATGTTGTTTCCCGGAATTCCTGGGTAAGAGATAATGTGCAAGAAAGCATTTTAGAAAATACACGTAATGTTCGTTTTAACTTTGGCTCTTCTTTTTTATTCTACGAATAAGATTCTCGAAGAATCGCCCTATTGGAAATTTAATCTTTTTATTTACTGCTACTAAATATGAGCCACTCACGTACAGTCCTATACTATTGAAGTTCAGATAAATCTCTCTAAGGTAAAAGTTTGCTCTGATAAAAGCAATACGTCCTAAATTGACAGAACGCCCCTAACATGAAGCTAACCGGATAAAATCCCCTTGTATAAAACTCGCCTGAGTTGAATTCTAGCTTGCCAAAACCTCCTAGGGAAAAAGCTCTAACCAAACAAGCATTCTGGATTTGCGCTCGAAATATCGAAATAAGACGATATTTTGTCGAGAATAATTTCTTCATAAGTTTTCATTTTTCGAGTCAATAAAATAAAATGACATTTTTATCTGAAACACTGAAATAAAATCTCTCAATTCACATTTATCAGTGTGTTCCCGAAAATGTGCAAAGGAAGTTATTCAGTCTGAAAAGGTAGGCAGGGATCATGTTCAAAGATTATTGAATTGAAACACAAGGAAGACAGTGCCAATAAGCAACATCCTTTGGTTATGAAGAAGATATGCTATGCTATTATAATTTACGGCAAGTTCATGCAATTTATTATATGAGGACTCAAAAATTTAAAAAATCGCCCATATCGCTAACGTAGAGCATAACTTTACTGAACTGCCTAAGTTGTTCGAAGTAATTTAGTCGGCAATGGAATATCACGTGTGTTCGTAACGGACCGGACGTGCGAGAAAGGTGATACTGATGTGTATAAAAGCATTTGCCGCGACACAGTTCCTCCGAGCAAGTCTGAGACTCAGTTAATTGTAGTACTACGGCGTCTACATAGCGCGGAATCTTGTAGCTAGTGAGTCCTTCAGTATGAGCGATTTACTGAGCGAGATACGGTTTGTGTGTATTTCTGTTGTTCACTACGAGTCTACGTTGCGTGTCAAATTACTAACGAGATAATATTTATGTGAAAACTAACAGATGAATTTACGCCAAATTTTATGCACCTGACATGCTCGTACTGTGGAAAAACCAACTCATTTCCGATCTTGTGATGAATGATTAAACGCGTTCTAAATTGCAGGAGATCATAGAGATCCTAGTGCGCCGAATTTTAAAAGAAGGTATTGAAAACACGCCAAACCGGAAAAAAACAATCACTTTAATTATGGTTTCTTGTATAGAACAGTTGGCATACGCATCGAACAAATTATGATAAATCAATAGGTGTACAAAAATTGTAATTTGAATGAACATCCACGGGGCATTAGAATGAACTATTCATCCCTTTCTTAGAAATGACTGGAATAAGTCGTTCATCTGTGGAATTTCTCAATTTAAGGATCTCATCTGCAAAATTTCTCTGCGATGTGTCAGGGGGCAAAAAGGGCTTCCCATAACTCATCCTTGACGTATATTTGCTTAAAGTTGTCGTTTCGGAATGCTCCACTGGTTTTAAATTGAGTTCAAATTTAAGGAATTTGCAGGCTGCTTCATCATTCGAAGTCCATAGACTCTAAGTTTTAGGAAATACACAATGAGCTGCATGCAAAGGGGCATTATCTTGCATGAAAATGTTTCTTCTAAATGTTACCCTCTGTCTCTTCCATAACGTTACAAAGTGCTCCTGCTGTAAAGCTTTGCGAGCATTTGAAGTCAATTTAATGCCATCAGGTTCTTTCAATTGCCAACTGAGGATCTTTCAATAATTCCAGCTCAAATCATCATCCTTTCAACATTTTGTTGGCTACTCAAACGATGGTGAAGACTCAATCCTTTGCTCCAACCATCAGTGTTATCAAGGTTAGCAAGACCAAAACTCCCTGAAAATCAACCCTGATGTTCTCTGCATATTTCAGCCGATTTCGCTCACGTATAGAGGCTTTGACACCGGTTTTACTGACGGCAATAAAATTCAGATGACATCAAGTATTTTGGACGTATTTGTCGAACCAACGCGGTTTAAAATTTATCCACTTATCATCCCAGAACTCTTCGTAACTTTACGTATAATTTGTAGCAAAGACAAGCGCGAAACAATTTCTGATTGAATTTCACCTACCTTCTGATGCACGTTTGCAGGATCATGTGCTAAGTTCTTTCACAGTCAAGCGATGTCTACCAATCATTCCAACTATTTCCAGCGTAGTTTTACCTTTTGCCTACACAAGACTTTTGATACCTTTTTTATAATCAGACAAGCTTCATTTATGACATATATTAATAGACTGACTCGACGGGTCAATTTACTCGTTCAAATTTTTCACTAACACAAACAGAGCAAAACTCTGTGGTATGCACTTGAACAACTCTTTGTTTCATAAAGAACCAGTGGGTAATTTTTTGGCAGGTTTATCTCCTTCAAGTAGAACTTTGCTTGGACACTACTATTCAATATTTGCGGTGCATCATTAGTTATTGGGGTGAAAACACCGGATAAAAATTTTGCAGCCTGGCATGTAGGTAGGTGCAAGGATGAAACAATTACGATAGGTCGTCTAGGGTTATTAGCCTTGTGCATTTTAGTTCAATATTAATTGTTTAAATAAGAATAATAGCTTCAGAATTTATACCACCGCCTTGTCTTGGTCAAAATTTATGTGCTAAACCATTTGCAATAAATTACCCTTATATTAGCAACGAGCAATTATTCGCATAAAAATATTCCGAAATGTATTGCTTTCTCCTGATGACGGTCATAGCAAATTAAGCTGAAAACTGAGAGCAACAAACTGTGTTTCGTTGCTCCAATAGAAAGTATTGAAGTTCACGAAGTGTTTCACGTTCTTTAATAATTAATGTACACCTACACTAGGGTTTGCATCCCGGGATTCCGGATGATCTGAGGCTTAAATTTCCCGGTCTGGGAATTTTTTTTCCCGAGAATTCACGGGATACTAAATAGTATACATATTTCAAAATATTAGTGAGAAAATAACATTAAATTATGCCGTTTAATATGATTAATCAATTAAAGAGCTCAAGATAGGACGTTAGTGTTTTAATATTATTGCAATTTACATCACTACACAGTATAGTCTTCACTATCTCATAATATAGTTCAATTATTTCATAAGAATATATTTTATGGTTTGGTTTTCCAGATAATAAAGAATAGATTGTAATAGCTACAATGGCAACAGCCGGTGTTATGGAAACTAAAGCCTTTGTGTGGCGATACTATGTTAAAGATGCGACTGGAGAAAGTGCGAAGTGTATTAAGCGCTACAAGAGCTTACTTTACAAAGGCTGGTCTACCAGTGGTTTGTTACGTCACCTAAAGAGTTCACCCAACACGTACAGCGAAGCCTGAAACTGTAGACCCTGTTGCGTTAACTAGTAGGTGAGAAAAGAGAATTCGTATTGGAACAAAGCGCCCTCGTGCAAGGGAGAGCAGTAGTGAAAGCACTAAACATAAACAAACAAAAATAACAAGTTTCGTACTGGTAAATCAAAGTACTTCGGAAGAACAAGTGACCAAGCTTGTAGCAGTTGATGGCGTGTCAGTAAGTACAGTTACAAAGAGTGAATTCATTAGAGAATCCTTCTCAGAAAGGTGTTTCGCTCCAAATACTACAATGGGCATGGGCAACAAATTACATAGCATAAATGTAAAATATAAAGAAATCCCAGGAATTCCTGGGATTGTCCTCCAGAAATCCCGAGATTCTGGGATTTTAATTTTGTTCCGGGATTGCAAGTCCTAATCAGGTGCAAATGGACGAAGCCTTCATTTCGAAATACTCAGTTTCCTGAAAACTGTTACAAAACCTACCACACGCAGCATGGACGAAAGCATGGATGAGGATGTTGATAATGACATGAACGTAGGGACTCCAAAAGAAAAGAAAAGAAAAGAAAGAAAGAAAAACACTTTATTTCCAATAGAGATTGTACAAAAGTACAATCATTGGTTTTTAAATATCTTAAAGTTAATACACTTAAATGATTCACACACATGAGTATTGTAATACCCGTGTCACTAGTCGAAAAGAAATGATTGAGGGTAATATATATTCCTAACGTTGCTTAATCTACATTTGATGATACATGTAATAATAATTATATAAGAGACAACACAATATCATGGACAATGCATTTTCATTGTGGGGTGGAAACACTTTTGACAGTTTAGATGTACATGACCTAAAACTTTGAAATTCGTGACGCCAGGAAGTAATATTAGAAATTGCTTGTTTCAGCAAATGTTTAAAAATGTCATTTCAAGGAAGCATAAAAAAAATATAAATATAAGCATGAGGACCACGGAAATTACAATTTTTTTATTTCTAATTAGAAATTTGTAACATAGCGGTCATTAGTTGATAAGCATTATTTTTAAGTATGGATGGATGATCACACAACGAATTTATAGTTTTTTTACGTGAATACTTTACAATAATAAAGAGATGAGGAGTTAGATAATGTTACAAGTTGAGAGTGAACAGAAAAAAAACTATTATCTCCAGATAAAATGCTAGTTGTCAGTTTAGTACACACACATACCTACTCATATACAAACACCTAACACGTAAACATACACAAATACATTTCTCTGCATCGAGGCAATCACAATACATACACTTTCTATAAAAATGCTGTGCGATGTTTTGAAACATAGGATAATGAGCAAAGGAAATTCATGACAACTTTTTCAGTATGTGTTGCTGCATAAAATTTGTAATGAAATATTGTAACGATGTTTTCTTAAATATTGTATCGAAAAGATCCAAGGGAAAAAGAACTAGAAAATCCCTCAAAAAAAATCTAAAATAAATAAAATAAACGATGACCTTATTGAAGTTCTAAAGGCCAAAATACTTAGGGAAAACCAACAGCAATCGGATGAAACAAACGAGAACAGGTATTCTTACTATCCCTCGTATCAGACCTCCAGAAAGTACCCGCAGACAGGAAGCTGCAAGTAAAAGCAAGCATATTGAATATCATCGACCAAGGTCACAATTATTGGCAAATGAAACCTACGGCAGCCTCGCGGAAATGATCTATGCAATGTCCTGCACCAACACCGTCTCCTATTTTTTTCAGTCAGCAACTGAACCTCTTGTGCCTGAGCCTATGACTGCTCTAGCCAAGAGAAAGTGCTTGCTGGCACCCATGGAGCGTTTTGTTACGCAGGAGTCCTCATGCTGCTTGTGCAAGAGTCCAACTTACGTCCGTCGACTTACGCATCTTGTAAGTTGGTTGCACTTAGTGTGCCGGAGCGTGCCAGTACACTGAGGGCAAATCACGTCATGAAAGTTGGAGAGTGTTTGCAGTGCCTGTTCACATGCCATGTTCTCGAGTGAACGTGAATAGGTGAGAGGTATTAATGGAAAGAGGCATCACTTTTCGAAGTTTTCTCTGGCTCAAGTTTACCATAGTCAGTTGAATGCGACGGGTTACGCAGGTCATGTGCGCTCGTGCGTGATCTCCGGTCTCACGAAGTTGTCCTTCAATGCCTATCTTCAACGCGCAAAATTCTTTCAGGAAAGCATATCTTTTTTCTTCGAGAATAACAGCCCCGCATCCATAAGGTGCTGACTCGGGCCTACGAGGCTGAGCGTGCAGACGGTGTGCTGAGTCCGTGCTGGACGTCGCCGTCAGCTTCGACGGCCCCTGGAAGACGAGGGGAAACTCATTTCACGTGGGTGTTGCTTTTTTCATCGACTGCCAAACTGGATTTGAGCTCGATTTTGAAGTGCTGAGCAATTACTGTGTGACTTGCGTCAAGCAACAAGCCAAGCTTTCATTAGCTGAGTTTTCTTCTCGGGAGCAGACTCACGCAGCTTGTACACGCAATTTCGAGGGCAAGTCCGGGGCCATGAAGGCTGAGGCTGCCATCCGTCTGTGGGGCAGGTCGCGAGCGCTAGGGTACCGGTATTCTGTGCTCGTCGAAGACGGTGACTCGTCTTCCTTCAATGCAGTTCGGGCACCGAACTCCGGTGCTGGACCGTATTCGGTCACGGTCGTCAAGGAGGGGTGTCTGAATTACGTCTCTAAGAGGCTCGGGACTCGCTTCAGAACCTGGAGGAGTTGCGTCGCCCTGTAACGACCAAGCAAGGAAAGGTGATTCAGAGGAGTCTCCTTGGAGGGCAAGGCAGCCTCACTGACGATAACATCGCGTAACGATGACAGTTCTATGGCCAGAATATTCGTAAGCATGACCCCACAGCTTCTGTGGAGTGCTGAAGCAGAGGGTAAGACCCCTGGTCCACAGTCCGACCATCGCCTGTACCTTTCTGGGTTATCACAGAAACTCCTGAAGCACGTGTTGCTTGTGTACTTGGATCTCACGCGGCCGGAGCATTTCTTTATCGACTGGTGTGAATAGCTGTCGTACATTGTAACCGATTTCTTCACGCAACAAACAACTGATCTGAAGAATCGTTTATTTCCTCAACTCGTTCCTTATCTTAACCCGTATCCTAAACTCGTTCTTTTGTAAATCCAAACAAGAATAATTCTCACTGTTTAATCACATGAGGTATTTATCTCAAAAACCCGGTACGTAAAGGGCCGTTTACACTAGGGGACATTTCGGCCGTGAGGCGCGACACGTGTATACAAGGCTCACTACTGAGACTCATATTTGTGTGCGTTTATACGAAGTTCCCTATTCGTCACAGTAGTTACGAGGCTCTTGAGTGTCGTGCACTACGAATTCGATCAGAGCGAATAGGAAACTTCTTATAAACACATACAAATATGAGCCTCAGTGGTGAGCCTCGTACACACGTGTCGCGCCTCACGGCCGAAATGTCCCCTAGTGTAAACGGCCCTTAAGTCGTTCAGGCATGGATAACTCATCCAAAGATTAAGGAGTCTGTCATACTCGTACTTTTGTAGATAATATCGAAGTCCTAGTATCAGAACAACGTCGGTAAATATGGATCAGAAGTTTCATCTGTTGAAACAAACATAATTGAGCCGAATGCAGAGCTATATAGTCAAGCAACTGTGTTGTTTGCGAATATTTTTCTTCAGCGCGTTATTGTAATTTCAAACTCACAGAAGTCAGCGTAGAAGTTTTGTCCTAAATAACCTTGTAAATAGAAAGTGCTTCAGATTTAAAACTTGAAGAATAGTTCTACAATGCATTACAATTTTTAACTGGCATGACTAGTACGCTTGTGCGACGCATATCGAAACCTTTTTGGAAGCCTTTAGATCTAGAAGCTCTCCCGAATCGATTTCTGATGCTTTCAAATTATGGGGAGTAACACTGAATACTTTTATCGTAAACGTTGGCAAATAACTCTTGAAAAATCACGATTAAAACGAACGCTTTAGCAATGGCTCTAATCTTTCTGAACACTTTGAGAGTGACGCAAAACACTTGTTCGAAGTCATCTTGCAAACCACTGTCTAGAGAGGCAGTGAGAGTATTGAGGGAAGTATTTAACTATATTTATTTAAACCTCAATACTCTGGCCTTCCAAGCAGTTAGAGTTAACTTCACGCACAATTCAACCATGTCAGTATTAGATAGAAAACTTTTTCTGTAAGACCTTTTTCTAAATGATAGTAGACGAGACACTGAATTACTGGTCACGAGCGATGAATTAAATGCAAACGTTTCCTAAATCTTTTGGCCTATGCCGTTGATAGGCAGATATTTTAATAAACGCTGTAGCTCTCTTGCTGTGGAAAGATCGCTTGTGTAACGGTAAGAGATTTACGACCAAACAATGACTGATCTGCTGATCCAGTTTTCATACGGTCAGTACAATGGTTGTTTTTAAAGTGAACAGGTTTCGTTTTTAACTAGACCTCCGTTGAAGCTCTGTCTCAGTACATTGCAATTAACATAAGTGATGTGATTGATCTTAACATGTTGATCTGAACTTGAGTTTTGGTCAATTTTAAGGATATAGGTAGAAGATTGGGTTAAAATTTAGGTGTAGTATTTAGGCACAAACGAATTCTACTATGTAAAACATTACGAGCATCTTTATTGCGAGACATCTAATAAATTTATCTAAGAAATTTTTCACCAACATTGCAAAATTATACCTCAAGAGAAGATAATGCTGAAAAATCTAACAAGTTAAGAGTTTTATCTTTCATTGTATTACATAGACTTGAGGGTTTTACAGTCTTAGGTGCCAAAATGTTCAGTGAAATTGAATGTGAAGAGTTTTTCAAATTATAACTCAGAATGCATTTTTCCCCCGTACACAGTTACGTGATAACGGTGGGTTTGCTCTAGCACTGATGAATTTTGGACACTTTTTCCATTATAAAAAACAAAAATTCAATCGAAGTATCGGAGACTCTCTGAGAGTGGAACCGACTGAATAGGGGTTTATAAAACGCTTAAAAAAGTTCATAAAGTTTTCGAAATTGTATTTTTATCAACATTACTTTCAATAGAAGCATGCAAGAAAGTGGAAAAAATACAATAGACTTTTGAATATAAATTCGGGAATATGGCGTAGACATTTTGCCGAGCATGCATTGAAGTTCTTCACGACAATCAACAGCATATTTGGGCTACTTTCTACCGAATCAGTTTTTTAATTTTTCATCTGTTCATGGTAGGTTATCCTGACGCAATATGTTCTTCAAATAACCCCGCTAGAAGTAGCTCGATTTTAGGTCCGGTGAACAGGAAAGCTACGCGATACCCTCATTTCGAGGGATCATGTGATTTGGAAACTAAACATTAGCATCATTCTTGCCTACACTGTTGACGAGTGGAAGGTTGCTCCGTCCTTCGGTTTCTTAGGTTTATTTATCGTCGTTGACGAAGTCCTTTTATAGTTGTTAACTTACTTTTTAATCGCATCGATCTACTACAATAGTTATAAACGTAATGCGAAAAGCACAAAATGCATGCACGCACCGACTACCGTCTTGATTGACCAAAGTTGTCGTTAACTGAAATTATTAATATTACTACTATGTCGATGAAACGCTTCGGCATATGCTGAGGTCTCCAGCGCTCTATTGCTGCTGAGCTCAAAAGTGTCAAAAACATGACCTGCATCCCCACCATTTCCTGCAGCAGCGAATGATTCCCGCGCTTTTCGAAATGTGGCCCCACGATGTATTCCAGAAAGCTACTTTTGACCTGCTAGCTCACTTATATTTTACGACAATCTAATGAATGGTGTCAGAAGTATTGTAAATTTTCATTCGCGTAATTCTATTGAGAGATGATGAAGTTTATTCATATTTATTTAATTAGGTCCCTGCTTTTCATCCGCATTAAAAGGACACGAAATTTAATGCGAAGTGCGGTTTAGAATGCATCATAGCTTAGGTATTCACTGCATTGAAGTAAAATCGGTTGTTTCACATTAACACAATATTTAGAATAGGTAAGCGCAAAATTATAGCAGATGAGTCAGTACTTAAACGAAGTTTCAAGCATAATTGATATCATTTAGTCTGCAGCGATCTTATCCACAAATACGTGCAGCTGGAATACTGCGTGTGAAAAGAACTCATGAATTTTGCTAATGGAAGAATTGTCTAAATTTTACCTTTTCTAGATTGGCTAGTTGTCTTACTAAGGGCTATCAGTAAGAAAGGTCAGATTTAACAATTTGTGAGTAGAACATAATCAGGAGTAAGTGGATTTTTCGGAAGGATTTTATCCCCTCAAGAAAACTCGTACAAGTTTGCCACAAGTTTTAGACATATCTTTGCTGTAACGTGGCATGTTTTCTTGTTGTAATAATAATAAATACTTATGATATTTAATACTCCTTCAAGTTTTCATACTTCCTCTCTCATAACTCACCCCCAGTTCGTAGTACCCCCGGTTCCTTGTTCATCCCGCGTTTTCTGACGGTCACCCCCTACTCCTCCGCCTAGCCTCGCTCGAGCGTACACCAGCAGCAGCCGCAGCAACAGCGCAGCAAGAAGAACAAGAGCGGCAGCCAGACGGCCCCAAATTCGCCCCTGCTGCAGCTCTCCCTAGCCACGCCACCACCGTTGCTACGGCGGGCTCCTGCCACTCTTTTTCATCGATTGTTCTTCATCAAGGTCTTTGCAAACTTCAATAAAAGAAACTTACAGTTTCTAAGATTGTTTCACCAGCATTAGCATGTACCATCTTCTTTGTCAAGAGCGTCTTTTCAAATTTGATCTTGAAGCCTTCGCTATCCAAGTCCGAATTACCGGAAAAATTATTTCTTTTCAACACTGTCAGTTAGCCTGATTTCCGGGAGACCTTAGCATTGTGATTTATGTATTGCAAACAATATTTTAAATCTGAGTCTCTAACAAATTTCAGTTTAACGATAGAAGAAGTTTCAAGTCAACGGATAGTATGAACGTCACGTGAAAATAGGTTACTTATAAGTTACCGTAGATTTTACTGAAAAAACTTAAAAAGAAAATTTTATTTAAGTGATAATGTTTTTTAATATGCAAAGATTTTAAATAAATAAATGTGAGTTAGTTTCTAACTTCATGACTTTGTTTGATTATAAATCCTAGGAAACTTACCGGAGATGGCAAGTTTTCTGTGGAATTCATTCAGTATATAAAAAACGACAGTTTCGCAAGTTTATGATAAACTGATCTATTTTTTTTAGACAGTACACATAGAAAAACGTTAAAATGAGCTAGGGTAATTCATCAAATATCGAACAGAAATCACGTGTGTCTAGAAACAACCTTCATAAATCGGTAACTTTTGCTCTGAATAACTCTTGCGGGCCTCAAGGTTATTCTTGAACAGTTGCTTCCTTGTTCTGTGATGTCGCTTGAAAGACAACGTAGATTATTGAAATGTATTTATTGTTCTAAAAATCGAATTCTTTAGTAACATAATTTCATCAATATCGAACAGGAATCGAACAAGAATTTTGATTCGAACAGGATGGTTTGTCAATTAGTTCTCTTCGTATGGAACTTTTGTTAGACTATTAGCACGCCACGTATGGTTTGTCTATTAGTACGCCTCGTATATTTTGTCCATTAATATGCCTCGTATGGTCTATCTATTGTTACACCTCATGTGGCCACTTAGAAAATAAACGTTTTTCTTTCATTCTTTTTTTCTTTGGTGCACTGGATTTTCTTGGAAGTGCTCGCGGTGGCACATCGGTTAAGGGATCGGACTTGTATGTTGGAGTCGCGGGTTCGTATCCCGGCGCTGGCGCTGCGATTTTCCCCGTTGGGTATAAGGGAAAGCTCAAGCACAATACCCCACCCGACCCAGGTGTCGGAAATGGGTACCGGCTTTACGGGGGAACCGTCATGGTGTCCTATATATAGTGTTAGTTATAAGACATTTGAAAAACCAATGCTTAAGATCATTTGTATCAGGCTTGATTGGAAATAAAGCATCCCAAAGATGCCGATGTTTGTTTTGTTTGTTTGTTTGAAATAACTGTCTCATTACTTATTTTCAAGATGCATTTGAATGGAGAGTTATCAAAATTTGAATATGATGTCGATGTTTCATTTGCAGTGTTTGTTGAACCATCATTGTGATCATCAACCTGTGTGACCTTTTTTGGAGTAGAGTGTAAAGCACTCGTCAATGAATTATTATTGATGCTTGCATCAATTTTCTTGGCAAGGGATTGATCATCAGTAAATGTAGCCAGACGAATCATTGATGATCTTGAGGGCTTTGGAACACCAGCAGATGATTGATAGCCCCTCACCAGAATTCCCATCTTCAACTATTCAATGTTATTATCAAGCGTTAATACAATATTTTAATGAAATAAAACAGGCGTTCAATAGATCGATTCAGTTATTTAAAAGAATTAAGAATCGAAAAGTTTTGTTCGAGGCATAAATTCATGATTTTTAAGGAATTTTGATTCGAACACCTTTGTTCAGTATTTAATACTGACATGAAAAAGGAACTGAATGTCGAACATGGAATAATTATCAAGTTTTTGGCGGAAAAAAAAAATACAGTAACAGAACATCATATGACAACACTACTCTCTAGTTATGACGGGAGGTTGACGGTGACCCAACAACAATTAAACCGTCGCAATTTTCCCGAGGTGCGTAAGATTTTTCGAGTGAAAAAATTCGACCAATTTGTAAGGGTCGTACAGAAAATGCGTTCGCAACAGCTGGTAGCAGTTTGCAGCTCACAGAAATGAGTTTTTATCACTAAAATAGGAGTTTTAGATGTAAGATCACTGGCACTGAGCAAGTTTGGATGCTTACTAAATTTATTACGCGCATATTTCCAAAGTTGTTCGATAATCAGTTCAGTTCGATATTTGATGAATTACCCTACTTAAAATATTTAAGAACGATTAAAAAACATATCCTTATGAATTATTCCATCATAGCTACATATTCGTTGCTTAGTATACTTGATTCAATAGAAATATGAATTATTCAAGGCATAAATGACATTGTTGTACAAATCCTAACTTTTTTTACTGAAATTGAAGTAGCTGCTTTTTATATATTTTGGGTCAATGAAAATGAAAATCTCCATTAAAATTCTCGATTGTCTAGAGTTTAGAGTAATTTCAATTTTTATATTTTGTACATAACGCTATGGGACCTACAAAAGGTTAAGTATACACTACGGACGAAAAAATAAGGGAAAAGTAAGAAAAAGATAGACTTGTTGCTGTTTATTTCTGTCGCTGTTCGTCTCATAAATCTCATTATCCTGAGGTAAAAAGCGGTTCTACGTGCCAACGGTTCAGTCTTGCACATGTCAGAGAGAGGATAACTTCATCTCGCCGTATATTTCATAATTTTATTGACTGCTCTGTTTCACAGTGCCTTACTGCATGTGAGGTTTCGTATATAGTACATAAATTTTGTGGTCCGCTGAATGGCCAGCAATGCCCCGCTCTTGTGTCAATTCTGCATACAACTTTTACTACGTCTGCGCTGATGTGATTTGTGGTTCCTGAAAGAAAGAAAGGAAAGAAAACAGTTTATTTCAGCGGCGATTGACCGCTGCCCTGAAAATGCATATGTTCTATACTTTGTGAAGAATCGGGCTCCTCACGTTTGTTGTTCGAAGTGCTCATCATCCCTGAATGCGTAGATGCATTAGATGCATGAGAGAAAAGTTTTCATGCGTTTTGGTATGCCCGCCGTTTCACGTGAACAAACAAATCATACCACCGATTGCAATTTCTGCATGACACCATGCTTGAAGAAAGGAATTAATACGCAGAAGAAACGAGAAATTGAATACCCTGTGGCACCATCTGTCGTTCGCCCAGTGGCACATGGAAATGGATTGTAGTCCCCGAACCCCTCCCCCCCTCCCTAATATTTGCACAGACAGTGATATGGAGGATGATGAATCTGAACTTGCTGTGTTAGAAAGTGTTCCTAGCACCAGTGATGCTGATACATCATTTGAACCAACAAGTAGCTTCTGTGACGTACACAGAATCACACAAGATGAACTTCATAACTTAATTAGGGATTTAGAACTCCCAAAGAATAAAGCTGAGCTCTTAGCATCAAAATTACAGTAGAGGAACCTCATGGAGGATTAGCTTCAGATATTTGCTCTTCTTGATCGTTAAAAAGAATTTTCTACATCTTTCTGCAGTGACGATCACTTCACACTGCAATGGTATTGAAGGTTTGTCGCTGAAGCTAAAATTTATGTACTTAGCAGACGATTAGAGATTGTTAACAGACACCTCGAAAACAAAGCTGAAGGCTGGGCTATTGCATAACAGTACTGAAATGTCATCTTCAATCCCTGTTGCTCATGCAGCCCTTGCTAAAGAAAGTTATTCAATGTTTCATAGCATTCTGAATGAAGTACAATAAACGTAAATGATACGAATGATATTATTTTAAACTACTAGCTATTGCGCTAGGTCTACAAGGTGAGAACACGAAGTACTGTTTCTATAAAATGTGAGTGGGATAGCCGCGCGATGCCAGCCTATGAGAAAATTGGATGCAAAATGTCACTGAAACTGCACTTCAGTCTTCATACATCCACACATTGATGTATTCCAAGCTAATTACGGGCTTTCAGCGACGAACAAGGAGAGTGATTCCATCGGGACATTTCAGCAATAAAACAGCGTTACAAAGGAAAGTGGTCAGTTGCCATGCTAGCAGATTTTTACTGGATGATCCAGAGAAATGCTCCGGACGTCCACCACAAGCCACAGGCCAAAAGTTGACGTTCATAAAATCCACAGATTGTTAACTGCTATTCGTACAATTATATTTTTATAGTGCTATATATTACATGTAACTAATGAAATAACTAAAAAATCTGCGCCAGCGGACAATTTTCGGTGTCATTTTTGTGCTTAGTGACCCGATATTTATTAGGAACGGGTATTATGATCTCTCTTTAATTATATTACTGTTGAACAGCGCAATCTATCGCTGGAGCTCGGTTTACGAGTCATTTAATAGGTATTTGAATTGCTCGTAAAGTTAAATGAGATTAACTCGCATCCCTCTATAACAAATTCAAGGGTAAATGTGTAGCTTTGGTCAGTAATCGATTTTCCACTTTTCGGTGTCTGATCGTAGTTAATTAGATCGAAATAAACAAGTTTTCTTCTATGCACTTTCCGTCGTAAATGAATATTTTACAAGTTATAGCGGTAAATTACTGACAGCAACTCCAGTGTTTGAAGCGGGAACTAATTCAAACAGCACGTCGGACGGCAACACTGCAATGCCGTCTCGCTTCTAGTTCGATCGTCATCAAAGACGAAACCAAACCTACCGCTATACCTCGTTAAATAGTCATTTGACGAAAAAAGTGTATAGAAGAAGAGTTGTTTATTTCGATGTTATTACCATGATTCAAGCAACAAAAATTTGAAAATCGATGAGTAGCTGTTTATTCGAGCGCATTCGTCATCAAAGACAAAACTAAACTTACGGCCATAACTCGTTAAATACTCATTTACGACGGAAAGTGCATAGAAGAAAACTTGTTTATTTCGATATAATTAACTACGTTTAGGCACTGAAAACTCAAAAATCGATTACTGACCAACGCTACACATTTACCAATTCAAGTATATGTTGCGACAAGCTCTTTGAACTAGTACTCACAATTTCGTGGTACTCGAACTATACCATTACTTGGTGTTTAGACTGAACACGGTACCTAAGCTGTACCAATTAATATCCTGAAGCTGGTCAGTGTTGCTATTATACAGTTAATTCCAGCAATATTCTAGGCAGGAAATAATCGCATTATTATTAAAAAGCAGCACCAGTTTCTCTAAACTAATTCACAGAAAAACAATGGAATCGAATTCCGAAGCAAGATCTATTCTGCGCTCTTTCATATCACGTTAAGGTAGAGTTTTATATCATCTATGAATACATTTTTCAATTCTAATTTAAGCAATAAACTGAATACCGTAGAAGTAGGTTCAATTTATTGTTGTAGCTTATAATGACCCCGGGGAATCACACTGTATAATAATATGCGAAGAATTACAACACTAAGCATCCTTGAAGACTTACGACGAATTAAATTTCAAGTTATGGAGACATTAAGAAAAACTTTCAGCTAAATGATCATGCGACAAGTACATCAATCCAGGATTCCCAATATCAATGGAAAAAGTAAATTTTTTAGGTTCTTGATAGCAGCCAAATTATTGAACAGCACAGTTGTTTTTAAAATATTATGACAGAAATATAAATTTTTAAGGCGCTGATCGTATCAAATTTACCAAGAAATTTATTTTCAATGAATTATTGTTTAGCTATTTTCTATTAAACTTCATCCATTTTAGTAAACTTCATATTCACCTGCATCGGTGAATATTTACTACGGATACTAGCAGATGGATATTTCCTCGTAACTGTGGTGTGCACGGGTAAATTTTAGGGTAAAAACGTTTTTTTCTGATAGCATTAATTGAAAGATGTCCCTTGTTACAATATAGCACACAAAGACAAAATTTTTTCTACTGGTCCAATAATAATATTATTGCTCGATTTAGAGCGGTGAGTTTAAGCTCCGCAGTTTTCTTGAGTTGTCTTCAGTTGCTTCGTTTGATTTTAAACTAAAGTCAGATGAACAGTGATGAACACCTTCAGTTTGGTTCAGCATGAAAGGCACTTGATTTCAGGGATACCTTGAACACGTATAAATGTACGATATACCCGAATACTTCACCTGAGTATGGCTTTGAAGTAGTCGTTCAACAGACAAACAATTATAAGCGTTTTCATAGTTCATAAGTGCATGAGATCTACTTCTAGCTAGTGCTATAGTGTGAGGTTAGATTAGGATAGGTTACTGAAAGATTTAACTTATTTCCATACTTTTAATTTAGCGATAAACAGTCAATTTCTAAATCTCAAACTGCACCTGGATAAGCGATATATGGCAGTAGACTTCACGCTATAGCAAGTTAGCAACACCGATGAAAGATTATAAGCTCGTTTCATATGCTCTTCGAGCGCATTCAAATATTCCAATATATTCCAAGAACTTGGTTTGAGGTTAAATTTTGGACAAAATTTTATTTTTCGTTGTTGACTTTAATTGCTTCAGGAATTTTTTTTTAGTTAATAATGTTTGTCAGCATGCAACGTCCAAAACCTAAATCCGGACGAGCATTTTATATGAAATAGGTCATCTTATTTGTGTCAACATCAGCCTTTGATAAACGCCGTTAAGTTTTTGGTTTTCAAAATGTACTGATATGAAAAATGTCATGTCTCTGGCTCGTTTCTTTGAGTGCTCGGGGGAATTAGGTTTTAAAAGATTTGAGTTTTTTGAACTAGGCAAATTCTATTTACTATGATTCTCGAGATCTGACGCCCATTGATGCTTGTTTACTTCCGCCGATAGTAAAATATTACCAGAGCTAATCAAATGTCCGCGTTTTGAAAGGCTATTAGGAAAAGTAAAACAATTCTTCCGAATTATTTGTTGTTTTATTCCAATCAGTATACCATGCCGTTTGTGTGCTCACTCTTTAAAGATGGCATCAGGAAGATGTGGTGACCACACTCATCTTACCATCACCACCACAGCCGTTGCGCTCGCCTTTCAAAACTCGGGCATTTGATTTGCCCCACTCCATAGTTAGTTTCAGGCTCCGTTCTATAATTGAAATGATGTTTCTACAAAGGAAAGAAAATTAAGGACTAAGGAATTGAGTGAGGACTATGAAAAACGAGAAATCTACGCACAAGGTGTGTTCCCTTACAGGGTACCATGTGCATACGAACAGCAAATTAGGAAGGAAAGACGTAGACTGTTAAAAAGGTATAAAAGTTATAAAAAGCGAAGGGGGTATGATATACCAAAAACAATCTTATTCTTTCAATGGAAGGATATAGTGAAAAATCTGCGTGGGAATCAGGGCCGTTTATTACCATGGGTATTTCCAAAAGCATAAATTAATCTTTTTACTATTCTGATTGTCTTCTAATTTCCTTGTTTTTATTTTAACGTTCTTCCGTACGATACTTCTCTTGCCCTAGTTCTTTTTGTTTTAGTCACCAAGTCCTATTGAAGATTGGCTTGGTGATGATCTGACTTTTTCCATGAGGCTGAGTAGCATGTTGGGTTTTGTATTATGACATGCTGTCCGTGCAAAGGGGGAATACTTACTTGCACGGGACGTATTGATGCTGATGATATCGAATAGAAAGAAATGAGCTGTCGCTTACCTTTGAAAACAAACAGACTCCAACATAAACTCCATTGACCTCCTTGGTCTGACTTAATGAGCTCTGTCCAAAGGTAAATTCAAGATTTGCTCTCCAAAAATAGTGGATGGTTTATTGTTTTGTTCAAAATAGTACATGATTGACCGGTACAGAAGGAATCGTCTGTGACTACACATCTATACGAGGGCCAGTGAACTCAAAGGTAGTAATTTATTGGCAACTAAGTCAAATTGCTCCTGGGAAGATATTCTTGTTAGACCTGAAGCAACGCTCTTCGTTGAATTCAAAGGTTGTCGCTAGATTTGATAACTTCGAAGAACACAAAATACTTCCAGCTGTCAAATAGGATCGAAAATGATTTCATTTTAGTTCAACGTATCATCAGCTACTTAAGAAGTGAACTTGTGATTAGGGGAAGAATGACAGGCTTTCGTTTTGCAATGGATGTTCGGTCTCCATGCTTCGATTATAAAATTCAAAATTTGTCTTTTTTTTCCTATACGACGAAAAGCAAAGTTTATGTTCCGGGTGGTTGCTAAAATTGTATAGCTTTTAAATTCTAATAACTTTTTAAATGTATGAAATAGGAGACTATAATATAGAATATTCGAAAGGACTGAATTCAATGTTTTCTTACTTATCTCGTATTCCCTCTAAATAAGCATAAACATCAAGGGTGCAGGAGACAAGATTATTGTTGTCAGCTAACATGGCATAACTGTATTTTCAACAACGCAAGTTCGTCACCGAAAAAATGGCGAAAATTAGATCCATCGTCGGGACTCGGAGGAAATTTTGCTTCGAATACCGATTCAAACCTAACAAAATAACGATTCAGAGGAACTTCCAAAAGTGGCATTCGCAGTTCATTGTGAGAAACATTGATGAAGTAAAATCTGGGAGAAAAGTTTCTGAATGTTCAGCGGAAAATGTTGAAATGTATCGCAGCTCTTGGCGGACATTTTGCATCGTAGGTCCAGCAAAGTGAAAAAAAATTCACTCTTCTTCTTTTCAATAATACCAGTTTTATATCCCTATACTGTCTGTGAAAAAGATCATAGCAATATTAAGAGGTATACATTTTGAACAACCACTTAGTACTTGGTGTTTTTGTACGCTGTTCATTCAGAAGAACATGTGTTACTGAGAGCGAAGTAGTATGCAAATCTCAAATACAAGCATTTCTTCGTATTCTGAGGATATCGGAGACAGTATAGTCATCATGGATTTTGCTTTATCACACAAGCATGTAACGTGCCTTTGAAAAGTGACGACGATTAGAATTAGTAATTTACTATGTAGTGTACACGGCACGTCAAAAATAACGGGATTCAATATTTTTATTGCACAAATTTTCCAGATGTGGATGACAAACAAATATATCCATCCCAACAGTACCCGTGATAAAAAATATTCGTGAACTTGTGCACTGGTGAAACTCGTATCACAGTTTCGGTCATTATTACTATCCTTATGAGCGTGACAGAGAAATGGAAGAAGCGGTCTCCAAACAAATAAACCAAGGGTATTATTAGGTAGTAGCAGGACCCGTCAAAATTCCACGGACAATGTCATCGTTGAAGCTAGGTGGATCCGAGAAAAAATTCCGTCAACATTACGCAACCTATGTTGACCTAACCTACCTTAACCTTTCCTATCCTAACCTATCATAAAATAACCAAGCCTATGCTAACCGAACCTGTCCCGATAAAATGTCAAACATATCAATCCATGAAAAGGCGATTTTTTAATGGTACACTGAGGAATTCGGTATCCATGATACCGCGAGCTCAGACGAAAGCGTAACGGATACCAAACAAATAAATATACATAAGATGTTTCTTATAAGCATAGGACACCAAGTAGCGGACACCAAACAAATACACATATAAATAAATAAACAAATAAATAAACACGCAAAGGGTATTATTAGGGTAGAATTTCTATCATTCTAACAGTACACTATTTGTATTAAATTGTATACGGTGGAACCTGTGAAAGTGGACCTCATCTGAACACCGTAAGATTTACTACAAATTCTTAAAACGCTGAATGATAGTTTAAAAGGATATATTGTGTAGGAATCTCTTCTGTGTAATTACAGCATATTCTGATTCCGTCGAGTTGACAAGTTTTTGTTACATCTATTAATTCGCTTTCTAACTTAAAACTCCGCTCTTAGTTTAGGTTTCATAACCCGTTTACAGAATTGGTCACATAGTTGACTTCATATCATCTTTCGGTGTCTATTTAGGGTGTTGTTATTTTCCTTGTCTTATTCTTATTTTCCATGTCTACTTATATAATTTGTCTTTCGATCTATGCTAATATCATACCAGTTTTACGGCGACCGTTAGTGTCTATCGCCACAGACGGTGTGAGTGCGCGCGCTGAAGGTCGTAGCATTCCAGAAATTTTTCACGTTTTCTCTTTCACCTCTCACAGTTCTATTCTTTTTCAAGCAGACTGTGAGTAGAGAGAAACAGAGAGAGTAGAGTGGCCTGACGACTTTCCCGCCGCAGGCGTACCGAAACGTCGTGGGTTTTGACGGCCTTTGATTGACGAGTTAGGCGCAGGTTATCGCTCCCTCTAGACAGCGCCGCATGACACTAGCGGACTCGGCATCGAAGAGGTGGTGCTCGGCTGGCTTCCCAGCAGCCAGCTGCGCGGCAGCCAGCCAGCAGCTGCACCACATCTGCCGAACGCGTCCAGCCAATAATGATTGTGCACGAGGAGGCATGATTGTCCTTTACCTATGCTGCAATACACAGCTTGTCATGATGATCAATTCACGAAAGTAGGTTTCGTGAGCCTAAATGCTATGAACCCGTTAGTGTGCGACTGCATAAGAGCGTATGAACTGAATAATATTTTTTCCTCCTCCATCACGTGTGTCGTACATTAACTTACAATTTGAAGAGAAGGATCGCAAATTTGATCAATTTGATTATTAATGCTTCAGTTACTACGTTGTTTAGCGCCTACAAGATTCTGACGATATGAATTAATTAAAATATCAGCTTGGAAACATCCCTATCGCCGGATTATTTTGCTACCTACACATCCGTGCTTCCACATTGCAAGTTATGAAGAACTTCATGTTCACTATTACCTTAATTAATATAATTTTCATTTGCAGTAAATGCCAACTGAGCGGTGAAGTTTATCTGATCGAAATTGAGATGAAAATTCTTTGATAGCTTCCTTATGCTGCAGCACACATGACCACGAAAAACAGTTTATACGCAATTAAGATCATAGAGTACGATATTTTACCAAACCGGAACTTAGAGCAAATTGTGTTTACAGTTTTTCGAACTATTTAAAACTCCGTGTTTTATTTTCCTCAGTACATATTTTTCATATTAATGAATGCTCTCTCAATGTTCATGAGATGAACAATGGTAGGATGCCGTAACTTACGACTTGCGTTTGGTTCAAACATGCAACCCGTTTTAAAAACCTTTGAAATATTTGTAAAGACCTGAAAAACAATGATTTAGTCCCTCGTAATATTAAAGCCTATTTCAGAGGAATCTATTGAAAAATTATGGTTCAAAAAAAGGTTGACGGTATTTTTTTAATTTCCTTCCTGAGTTCTGAAATGATCGTTGATATTAGAAATACTACTTTTCATTCATTGGAGAACGATCTATATTGACTCTCCTATAATATTTTAATCATTTTAGTTCTTGATCAATAGCTTGTATTTGAGAACCTTTTTCTGTATGCAACATACCTATGAAACCTAAAACTTTCTTTTTAGCCATATAACTTATATATTGACTAATTAATTTTGATGTAGTTAGGCAACAAATTGAAGAAAAGGACTATAATAATTTTATTGGTAATTCGGAAGAAAAATCAATCGTTGGCAACTGCTGAAGGAGATGCAAGAAGTGTTCACGAAGCTAAATTTGAAATCTGTTGATAGAGTTGTTGAAGGCTATGGTTTTGATTATGCGAAAAAATTAATGTAAAATACATGTGAACTACTGAAAAATCCCAATGATCAATTGTAGAAATTTCCTTGGCGATAGACGCACCTGAGCGAACCATTTAACACTTCTAGGTTAGTGTAGGAACGAGTTTTTAATCAATGGAAAAATGCTTAGGAAATAGAAAGCATTGTGCGATAGTTGAACATATTGATGTGTGCGAACAAAAGTCAGGGAAGTTTTTCTGAATCTTATTTTTAAGCGTTACTTTATTCAAATTTTATACGAGTCTCATTGAACGTCAAGCGTCAAGGGCGCATGTGGCAACACTGGAGCTAGGGGATTTCCTTCCAAACGCTTCAAAATGTTATTTTTACGCTCTAATCATTAGTATCTTCTATTTTTCGATCATGCAATTATGACAAAAAGTTATTAAATTATTCAAGAGGTTACAAATTCAAATTTATTACAGTGGTGAGGCTTTCTAAACGAATCAAAGAAAAAATAAATTCTAAAAAATGCTGTTCTACGTTAACACGAACAGATAAGGCACATTATTAATGTGAAGCTACTTTGAATGAATAAATAAATAACATTCATTGCCAGTACTCATTTATTTCGTAACCATTCTAGAAAATATTATACACAATTTATACCATATATTCCCAAATGAAGAATTTCCAACTTAACGCAAATTTTCAGGGATAAGGTGCTCAAGTGCGTTATATAAACAAAATTCATTTGATAATAACATATTAAAATTAAAACATTCTGTCGTCAGGTGCGAGATGAAAAATTTACAAAATTGGTATAAATCTAATAAAATAGATAATTCAAAAAGAATAGGGCTTATAAAAATCTAACTTACAAATACCGGGTGTCCCACAAAAATGTCCCCGACTCTTTATTTGATTATATCTCCGCTCTAAATTAACGCATTTGAACTGTCTTCATTTCCCCATGTTGTAAATTTTGTTTCCTTCTTGAATAATTTAGGTTTTTGAAAATCGGTTGAATAACCACATTACAATGATCGATTTACTGAAAGGGGTAGAAAACTAGATGTTCGAAGAAAACGTTTTTAAAACTATAATGATATTCTTCCTTATTTTGTACTTTCCAAAAATAACGAACAAACAAATATTTAAAAAAAGACCAAATCAACACCTTAAATAACGTTTAAATAAATAAGGTAATATAGTATCCTTGACATACCCTCCATTTGTTAATTTCTCTCAAGGCAAATATTACTTTTAGGCACCATTGAACGAAGAGTTTTGCGGAATATTTCACCATTTTCTTTCAGTTTTTGAAACACTTCTGCAATTCGTGGTCGAAGAATTATTGATGATGGAGGCGATACATACTTGGTGGTATGTAGGATACATCATTGTGAAATTATTTTTAACAGTAAGTATTGAGAAATGATGAACACCAGTGTTGTTTTTAAAAATTTTTCTAAGAAAAATTAGTTTATATACCTCTTTCAGTAAATCAATCATTGTGAAGTGGTTATTCAACTGATTTTCAATAACGTAAATTATTCGGAAGGAAAACAAAATTTACATCATTATGAAAAAAGACAATTCAAAAATGTTAATTTATAGCGGAGATATAATCATTCAAAAAGTCAGGACATTTTGTGGGACACCCGGTATATGGCTTAACTGATTTGCATGTTGCCACTTAATAAACTTATATTTTATTTTGAATTCAATGAAAAATTAACCACCAACTATTTTAGCTTTTTAAAATGAAACTTTTGCACCGGGTTGTTCTAAAGTTTGTTAAAGACGCAAGATAATAAAAACTGGTCAACAGCCTCAAAAGCGCTATTTTTAACTTTGAAAATTATCAACTTCATTGCATCTTCCAAGTGAGCAAAAAAATACTCTCGTTTTGGTTTTATTCTGGTTCATGAGCTCAGTATCACGTGCTTTATATATATATATATATATATATATATATATATATATATATATATATATATATATATACTGTTTACTGTTACTGTTAATGTAGGTTGGCAGCAGGTCATTTTGCAAACACACTTCGTTAAAAGTTAGACGGCACATATTCTTTATTTTCTTGATCACTTGTTTTTCAAGAGCGCGAAATTTTAAAAGTCTAGGAGCTATATATATAAATATAAACTAGCTATATATATATAAATATATATATATATATTAAATTCCTTCACTCAACTAATTTAGGGGTAGAAATATGAGCTTACTAAGTTATTACTATTGTAATTTAGGAATTTATATCAATATTCGTTATCGTCGAATCCTCGGGGCATATTTGGCCCACCATACTGATATTTTTGACTGCTAGATGTCACGTAGGCCCTATATGCTGGTGTTTAATTTGCAACAATATTTACACCTGTTGTGAATAAATCTTTCAAAGTTGTCCAACACACATACGATATGCTTTCCAGACGAGATCGAACGTTAGAGAGGAACTTTCAGCTCCACTCACCCCATATATATACTAAAAGCGTAAATAATGCAAATTATTGTCTAAGAATTCAGCTCAGGCTAGGTACGAACTCTGTGCACGTTTGTGAAAGAGTAAACATATATTTGCTCTCCTGTTGTTATCTATGCATAAAAATCTACATTTTGCCTCTGAAATTTTATTTAGTCAGCCTTGAAAAGTGATTTATTGAAAAGAAAGTATAATAGCGTAAACTGCAAAAGATTATCGAAAATAACCTAAGTGGGAAAAACAAAAAACAGTATATTTCTAAAAAGTTGTCACAAAGAGTTAAAATGATGTAATTCAAATATCGTAATATAAATTTATTTATGTATAAAAGTGAAAATTCTACAGAAGTAAAATAATACTGCGATAGTAGTTGAAACAATTCCGAGCAAAACGTGAAAAGTTGACTCCCTTGATTTTCTGTAACTGAGAGAAAAAACTCGAACACTTTTGTAACAAAAAAAAAAGAAAACGTTCAGATGTCGGAACAGAAAGTTGTTGGAGGACGTATCCTTCTTCATCATCAATGTATGAGCTCCACAATAACACCGCAATGACCGATGTTGCTTGGAGTGTGATAAGTGAAAAAAATAATGGAGTTAATAAAATAAAATCTTATTGCTCATTAATTTAAACTTATTATCATAGCGTGCACCAACGATGCTATTATTTATGAATTCATTGATTTAAGGAATGCTTGTGAAAATAGCAGCTATACAGATGATTACGGAAATTATATTTTACTCGTTGGATATTTTTCTGGTAGAAAGTGATGCTTACTCTTAATGGACCTTTTTGTGTTTACGATAAAATTCAATTATCCTGAAATGCATCATGTATCGCAATCTCAAATCCCGTGCTGGCAACACTCTCCCCATTTTCGGTCCTCGCCCCTCAGCGCCTGAAGCATGGAGGCCTGAAGCCATTTACTCGGTTACTTCCGTAGCGACAAGTGCCCGCCGCCCTCCCGTTTTCCTTACAAGATCGTTTGGGTGAGTGTCTATACCGTAGTGTCTATTTTTGTATGTGAAAAGTGATTAGAAAAGTATTGAGTTAAGCGTAAGGATATCGTTAGTAGATATAGTTGAAATATTTCCTAGAAAATACATTAGTAAGTCCTTTCTGTAGAAATTCAAAACCGAGTTCCATGCCGGTTCTTTGGCGTTGCCGGTTCTGTACATAGCCCAGCTGTCCCCATAATGGGAAGCGAATAAGTGACGGTTTTTATTTTTTATCTCGTCAATTAGACAAAGAGATTTTGCTGTACATGCAGTTTCATTCCATTGCAAAAATAAGAGGTTTCTTGAGCGTATTTTTTATTAGGATTGCATAATGAATAGGCCTTAGTAGATGACTATGTATATTTTTTATTTTATGAGTTAATTTAGTAAACAATTATTTCATTATTTAGTTATCAATAAAAATATTCTTTGAACGCCTGCTGTTTTATTAATAAGAGGAGCAGACCTTTGGTTTATAACATGTTAAATGTCTACTTGAACAAAAAAACCTTAGCGTTGTGCGTTCAATATAATAAGTAGCCTGTTGCCATTTCAATCTAGTGTTGTAGTTTTATGCGGCGCATCATAATCTTTCTCCAGTTAATGACTCATCGTTAGAACAGTGTTCTAAAAGCGCTTCATAAATTGTAGGAATGTTTTATCTTTAAAAGTCAAATTAAATTCGTGTTGTTCATTGTATTTTTTGTGAGTTTTAACGATAATAATTTTTAGTGAATAGGCATTATTTCATATTACTTTATTGTCTTTTGATTTTAGTTTAGTTATTACCGTTTTTTGTTCTTCGACAGGTTGTGGTTCTTCGTTACCAACTCGTACTGTGCCAAATAAAAAGAAAATCTCAAAAGACTTGCACACAAGCCTCAACACCCTCCTAAATGGGCCGGAAGTAAAGTGAACTAAACTAAATCCATGTCCCAACTTTTACAAAAGTATTTCCTCACATCAAAGACGCTCACACATTTTCATACATAAGTGGCGATCCCATCACTGAAGAAAGCCTTTTTTAAACTCAATCAAAAACAATTTCATACAAGCCATACAACTCAGTCACGGCCAGTACGAGAGTTGAACAAAGAGCTCCTCGAATCACGCTCCTGGCAAACGCGGCGCTCCCGGTTGCCCCTGCCACCAGCTCGCCTGGCTCCGCCCCCGCCTGTGCATCGTAAACAAGAAAGAAAACTCCTGGAGGCGCCCATAAGCCAAGACACGCATGACAGTACAGTGTCGTGAGTAGAACGAAAAATTTGGTTCATATCTGTCAATTGATTCATGCCTGTTTCTGGGTAATTGAGACCTCCGGAGGCGTACGTTTTCATTACTACATCCCACTGTACACGTCTAAATTTTATTCATGACAGATATTTTACTTTAGATGTTGCATAGCAAGTTGTTTCTCTGAAATCTCGAAAAGTTTCCTTGTTAAATTGGATCTTATGTGTAGTGCGTAATATTTAGATATATTATCAAGTTATTTTTTTTAATTGTGCACCTGACTCAGACGATCACGATTTTTTCCATTCTTAAATATATTTAAGATTTCATCCAGATATTTTACCCTCCATAGCTATTTTTCTTTCTCAGACTTCCTTATTTCTACTGTTTTGTGCTCTTTTCGTTTTCTCTGAAGTCCTACTGCAGTGAACCATTCTCTCTTGCTTTAGAAAATGGCTACCCAGCTTTCGCAGGATAACTGTCGTACCGAATTTACTGATGGGGATAGGAGCGAAGAAATAGGACCCATTTATAAAATAACTTTAACACCCCCTGCTTTCGATGAAATTTTCCCACAACGATTTTTCGATATAATGGAGTCCCAGTTCGTTTTATCTAGGATTACAACTTCCACTATGAAATTTCATCACGCATTGGTCGCACTAGGTATTCGGTTCGTCCGATATCTCCCCCAAAAAATTATAGATAACACAGACTATGCTGAACTAAAACGACACATGATAGCCAAATACACCCGTAGTGAGATGGATTTGCTCGATGAGTTAGTGTCCCGAGAGGGCCTGTATTGTAGAGATAAGCCAACGGAGTACCTCGAGAAATTACTATCACTGGCTGCCGAGAGTAACCTACAACTTTCAAAAGAGTCGCTTAAGTTGAAATTCATTAAAGAATTACCTGATGAAGTTAAACCCTGGCTAGCTATCGCAATAGATGATGACTTAGATTTAATGGCCGAGGTCGCAGAGCGGTACCTGTTATTTGCCTCACGAACCCGAGTCGAGTCCTTTACGACCGATCATCGCCCACAATCATCCCAGTCGGTATCGGCCGCATCCTCTCGTTTGTGTTCGCCGGATCCACGAGTAGGCAATGCTACATTATCTTACAGCGACCCTCGCCTCCCAATTGGTATTAGAGCTTTTAATGAGCAACAGCGCCCAAGAGTTTGTAGGGCACACATCTACTATGGACATGAGGCACGATCATGTAGGTATTGGTGCGACTTTTATAAGCCCTAAGTTGGGTCGTCTGTCCAATCAGTGGCATTCGGTCGGCCGCTTTCAGTAAACGCACGTATAGGTCACATGAATAAAGAATTGCTCGTTGATACAAAAGCCGGAATAAGTATTTTACCAATGTTTCCTGAATTAGGACAACTACGTCTCACCTCAATATCATTATATCTACTGCTTTTGGAGAGTGTATAACTTGTACAGGTGAAGCAGATTCAACGGTCGTTCTTGAAAACCTCCGGCGACCGTTCCAATGGACACTTGCGGTCGCCGAGGTAGTTCATCCTATCTTATGTTTCTATTTCCTCCCCGCACCTTTGTTAATAATTGACTGGGAATAAAGCGAGCTCATTGATACTCTAAAAAATGTTAAAATACCGTTGAAAACTTCATTTAATGCGGTAACCTGATATGTCGTTGATTTAACGCATGTATCCTAGATCCTAGAGTTTAAGCGTGTTTGATCGTAACTTCCTCTCTGTGACTCTGTACGAAAGATAGACAAACTGTCCGGTAGCTTAGCACGTAACTGATACCGGTAATTACGCAGTAATGCGCACCCGTTCATTTCAAACCTCGCTCTTTAACCGGCGCTTAGTTGGAAGCCGTTAAAGCTGAATTCGAATTCCTATTAAACGCTGGTGTAATTCGAAGATCCAGTTCTCCTTCTCCGTTTCACCTCCTTTCAAAGAAGGAACCTGGTAAAAGGAGGCCTTGCGGGAATTACAGAGTGTTGAACTCTCTCACTGAAGGTGATAGGCACCCAATTCCTGACCTGCGCTCTCTTACTTTGTCCTTGCATTTAAAAAAAAAAAATTCATAAGCTCGATCTAGAGCGAGTCTACCTTCAAATTCCTGTTGCTTCTGATGCAGTTCTGAAAACTGCTGTCGCCACTCCCTCAAGTCTTTGATAGATGGTCACTCAGTAACCAGTGTTATTTAAGAGAAAAAATGAAGATTAGACCAAAAATTTTTCCTGTTCGTACCGTTTTAAGCTATTATAATAATAAGTGGTTCTTTAAGCATTCTTTTTGGTAGGATTACTTAGACATTAATAACCTCCGTAGATAACAACTCATTGATTTTATTCTTTCATTAGTTTAATAAAAATAATATTTCATTCGTTGGTGATCAATAAAAACGAATCTTTGAACACCTGTTGTGTTATTAATAAGATGAGCTGACCTTTGGTTTATACCATGTCATATGTCTACTTGAATTTTTCAACTTGAGCGTTGTTTGTGTAATGTAACAAATAGCCGGTTGCCATGTTCGTCTAGCGTTTATGTCGTAATTTTATACGACGAATCATAATTATCTTTCGCCAGTTACTGACCCATCGTTAAAATGGTGTTCTAAAAGCGCATCCTGTATTGTAGTTGTGTTTCATCTTTTGAAGTCAGATAAAATTCGTGCGATTCCTGTTATTTAATATTTTTTATGAGTTCCGGCGATGATAATTTCTAGTGAATAGGTAATATTTTTGTAATGTTAATTAAGTTCTGTCTTTATTTTAGTATGATTCATAACGTATCTTTGGTTTTTCGCCAGGTCGTGGCGACTCGTACTGTCTAATAAAATTAAAATCTTGAAAGACTTTCACACAACCCCCCACCCCTGTAAATGGGCCAGAAGTTCAGTAACTAGGAGTATTGGCAAAATCCATATCCTAACTTCCACAAATGTATTTATTCACATCAAAGACGCTCACGCATCTTCCAAAATGTAAGTTTGGCTAAGGTATCGATGATGTGTTGGGTAGCACCGTAATAGGAACAGAATATGATTTCGCTATGTACTTTACTGATACCATCTCCCCTATTATTATCATTCTTGAAAAACTTATTATTCAAACAAACAAACAACGGCATCTTCGGATGCTTTATTTCCAATTTCAAGCCTGATACATATCACCTTGTGATGTGTCCTATTCAACTTATGGGCCTTTATGAGAAAAACGATGGTCTGTCTCGTATCCATGTTCTGACGGACAGATGTTTAAGGTACCAGACTAAAAAGGATATTGAAGAGACTACCATTTTCTTTACGTATACATACAATAGTGAAATATTATCTCACAATCTTGATAGCACTTTACGTGAAGGTATACTATTTCCTGTCAGAAACAGGAACACTTTCAAATCAACACATAATCGTTTGAGAGAGGTAACAAAATTTGGATTATTGAATTTTTTTGCTTCATTGTCACAGGTACCATTTTTTTAATGTTTGTCTCAGAAAGTATGTTATTCATGGTGAAACTAAATGCTTGGTGTAGTAAATAATTAATTTTAGTATCCAAGGAAATAACTCATGAATTATTGAATTTCCTTTACAAAATGGACAGAAAAGCTCTCTAGCTAAGTAAGCTTTACAATTATATTTGAAAGATTTTAAGCTTTAAAATATTGTAACGCTTACTTGGTTAGATGGTTTTCTGTTGCATGAAGATATTCCATCGTAATTACAGTGGATATGAACTCAAGTCTACGTAAAAAGAAATGACATTCTTCCCCTCAAACAGTTTACGTATGAAAAAGTTAGGATATTTGAATTATTTCTCTTTTTTTCGTACTGCAATGATAACACATATATTGCGGTCTGAAGTTACCAACTAACCATAGGTCTGTAACAATGAATGCTCTAGGTTAAACTTTATATTTTGGACGGAGCTTCCCTTTCATCAGGAACAGAAGTTTTTTGGTCAGGTATCTGAAAGAAGTTCATCATTGGTTGTAAAGCTCGCAGAGCTTCAAGTTGTCGCCTCTACGGGATGAAGGGTGGAAATTTCCTTTCTTTTTATTAAGAGCCTTACAGAAAAGCGCATAGATTTGTAAAATCTTGTAATGTAATATGAAGATGAGAACCACAGAATTGGTGAAGATATTTTACGAGTATATGTGAATATTTTGGATGTATTAGGATTTTTCATCAGTGTGGAGGTGAACTGGGCGCAAAGTTGTATGGAAAGAGAAAAAGAATAAAAATTCGTTTAATAAAGATTCCTAAAAACCTTTACGTTGTCTTCCCTTTCAAATCCACTCATGCTTGTCCATTCAGCCAAACATGCCCCTGTAGAATCAGTTAAAATTGAAAGGTAGAAGAACAGTTAATTTCACAGTATTTTAATCATTTTTAAATGACTTCGCTGAATAAACAGGCTAGTAACAGGCGCATCTTGAGCTGTACAGGGTACAGAGACATTGAGAAGTTAAAAGAGTAATTTGAATTATTCTAATGATCTCATTCAGGTGATTAGGGAAGGAAATATGTACCCATAGATAGCTGTCAGAAGGACTCGAGTGTTGGCCAGGCGGATGAATAATTTCTCGAGCGCTGTGCTCCCAAAATGAGGCTGCAAGCGACAGTTCAATATACAATGACACCCACACGCAACCACTAACCAATCACCAGGCACTCGTATGAAAAATGCAGAAAAATCATATTCATGTTCGACGAAGTTTGTCATGCCTAGTATCCTGCAGGTCTGAAGTGAAACAGAATAACATCAGAGATAACAGTTGATTTTCTGGAAAGAGGACTGAATCCCTACATTAGAAATGAAGGGCAACATCTACAAGATGTGCCATTGAAAACAAATGCGAAATAAAGATCTCCCATGTGTGGTATGAGAAATATATAATATAGATTTCAGAAATGTTCACGTCTCAATTTTATCTTGAAAAAGGAAGTTCCCATACCTCATACTTCATGCATATTTTCAGCCTCTTTTGAGTTGGAATGTATTGATAAACCCAATAAAAATTGTGATTATTTATGTTAAATAATTAGCAACTGCCATCGAGGTTTGCAGAAGTTTTGCTTATTGTTCCAGCATATTGATACAAGGTTTTGCGATAGCTTCACATGAAGGACAGTTTTACCTCTAAGTTTGGTCTGGGTAATCTAAATCTCAAAATTTATTCCGAAAATTGTACTGATGTAATAATTACACAGAAGTCAACAGTTGCGTCTGATATGACAAGAAGGAAGGACGTTTCGACAATGTTCGTTGTTTTTGACGTTTCAATATGCAAAGGCTTTGTCATTTTTCCGATGTGGGCATATTTTGCAGTACGAAAAAAGCAAACGATTATAAAGAGATCGAGTCTTGTCTTGTTTTCAAAAGAATTATTTATGCGTCCTTTTTTCTGTTATTGTTAGTTAATACAGCTCTCTCACATTTCCGTGCTAGTTGCCATTTCCGTTGCAGTTTGATAACTACTTATTCCCTACGATGCTTCACCCATACAATATTTTCACCAATGTACGAAAACATTTCATTTCGAAACAATAAAACTTACTGTAAAAATAAGAGAATTACCACACAAATATAGTCTGAACTAGAAAAAAAAACACTTAACAATATCACACTCGAGTCTTCGCTGTAGCGAAATTACCGCTACTTTTTTACTTGTATAAACTGAGCCCTTGTTAGTTGAAAGAACATAAACATTCCTCATAACGCAAGTTTATACGCAAATTAATCATATAACCTTTTATCCTGGTCAAAATATTTTACCTTTGTCGCTGTAATCTTAGACCTGCGGTAATATGATCTAACGAAGTGCGTTCGAGTTGAGAGGTCTCAGATTTTTTTGTACCCTCTGGGAGTGGCGCTAGCGGTTTGGTTCAAACTATTCGGTAAAGCAATTTTTTTATTCTGCGATAGTGCTCTAATTATTAATGACTCACAACACTAGAATATTTCAGATCCTATTAAATTTTATGACGCCACGAGAGGAAATGTCAACAAATTTCAGCGCTCTGATTAGTACATGCCATGGTACATGCGTACAGACGTTTTGAACAGCGTTTCTGGCTACACCCACCCGATTATACTTTTGATGGTACGAATAACGATTTCAATGTGCAGAGAACGTAACTTACTTCTGTTGAGAAGTAATGTGTGTGTGTGAATTTCTGGTTCCTGACTGATTCTTATTGATTTTTAATTTTTACTGCGATGAAAGACTATTTCCACTCCCCACTCATCCTGTCATTGCATCAGCCACTTTCCATGGGTTAAAAAGCAAAATCCTAAAGAAGCGTTTGCGGCAGCCTCGCATCAGAGCGTCGATATTGCAAAAAGTCGGCGCGGCTGCTGAGAGATTGCGTTCGTTGAGAAATGACAGCAGTTCAATTTTTTTCACGATTCTTTTAAGAAAAATAAATCAGTAACCTCAGAACTCGATCACAACTCGTAGATCTCAGTATGTTTCAAAAAATATAATTATCTCTCTCTTAGTTTCCCTAAAACCACATCACTATAGGTGTGAAGCAATCGGTGTATTTAAAACATTCAATACAATAGTTTAGTCGTCACTTTCTTCTAGTCTCCTTGCAAATGAGTTAATCAAAACGACACTTTACATTGAGAATATTAAAATGATCATTGAAGGCACAGAATATTGATAAGAATCTTACATTACAGCGTAAAGGAAATGAGTAATCACTCATTTCGGTCATGAATTATATGTACACGAGCCCATGAGTATTTATTTTGATTGGAGTTTGATGAGGACTTCTGCTGATCGATTTTGTGCTTGGAGAAAGTGATACGGTGGACACTGCTGAACTGTGACGGAGTCTTCTTCGAGGTGTCGGTTGTGGAGACGGTGTCAAGTGCGGTGGTCTTCCTCGCGGTGAATTTTTACTCGCTCCTTCCGAAGACCGGTCGTAAGCGCCGGTCAGCGGAGACAAGTAGTTCATATC
Organism: Morinoia aosen; assembly: GCA_030386875.1. Classification (NCBI taxonomy): domain Eukaryota; kingdom Metazoa; phylum Arthropoda; class Malacostraca; order Amphipoda; family Talitridae; genus Morinoia; species Morinoia aosen. The sequence continues at coordinate 65,344,783 of CM059564.1, read as the reverse complement.
TACAGGACTAGGTGCGTCTATTCGCGTTACAGATCCGGTGAATCTGAGCTGCTTGTCGCGCGCTGGAGTAAGATGTTGCTTGTTACTTTGGTCATAGTGCCTGCTTGTTGGTAAATCTTCGCGGGATCCACCGACAGGGTTAACCGTTCGAGTATTATTACTGCGGTACAGTTCAGGAGAGGAGTGATGGTGAAACAAGGAGTGTCTTGGACTACGGTTCGAGGTGTTCTCTGAATGACGCTTCTGCTTGTACATGCCTTCGTCTCTTTCACTTTCTCCCGAGTTAGGAGGAGCGTTTAATGTTTGGATTCCTACCGACGAACGGATTGATGGAGATGGTGAAATAGCTCGCGAATTAGAACCGTTCTGTGGGACTACTAAGAAGTTAGGAGGCGTAGCTTCTAGCGCTTTCTTTACTTGATTCAAAACCACTCCTGTGTTGCCTTTTCGTGCAACTTTAGGAGCCGAGTTAGAACTTCCGTCAGACGATGAACTATAAAATCTATCTAGATTTTTTTTGCTCTTCCTAAGCTGTGCATAGTTGTCAGAACTAACGGACGCCGTCGAGGTGTCACTGCTCGATGGAGCGAACGGGTGGTCGTTTGCGTCCTCGTCAGGCAAAAAACCACTTCCCGTTGGGAGAAGATACGTTCCACTGTCAACCAGCTTATAAAAACCATTGCTTTGGAGTTCATATTCTGACATGTCTTGGATGACAAACGGCTGGGGCTTTCGTTTCTCGGATGGGTAGGCTTTCGTGATGTACTCTCCGCCACCTTGTACGACGTACCCGCTTCTTGGAATGTTCTTTTCCCGCACGAAAGTATAGTCTTGTTGCATACTTGGAGGTGCTGCTGAACCTTGAACAGGCATCATATTTCGTTGGGTATTGTTCATCATTGCAGGATTTCGTGGGCTTTTTTGTAGGTAGCGATCGCGACTTGCTACAGCGACAGTATCGTTCACAATCTCTGATCTGTACATCGGCTGCAGAGGAGGTGCCACTTGCCGGTTCCTGTACGACCGGGCAGGCTCGATCTGGGGACAAAAAAAAATATTTAAAAACATGAACGAGTACAATTTAAAACTAATTTCTCAGCGAATAACCTAGCTAAACTCAATTCTAGCGAAGAGCCGGCAAAGCCTTTTGCTTTAGAAAAGTTTCTGTTAGGAATATCCGACACCTTTATAGTGAGTAAATTATGAGGAATCAGTAATGATGAATTTATGTTCTTCAACTACAGATATTATAATAGTTATAAACACTCCTTACCATAAATAAATGGATTACTCTTGTTTTATTGTTTTTGAGAATGAAGTTTCAGTGAAGGAACGGTGCTATCCTAAGAACATGTATTAATTGCGTCGTGGTGATACTGATGTGAACCAGAATAAAAATACTCGATTGACGGTCAGAAATATAAAGAGCAACCTGAGGAGAATTACTGACCGAGCCCCAGGCCCTGAAGTCCCCAGTTGATTTCACCCTTGGTGGCAATGATGCGGTAACACATGTTGACACGTTGACTGCCAAGCATGGTTTTCTATGAAAATTCCGTCAAAATTTTTTTTCGAAAATTTGTATAAAATAGCATATATGGATGCTAACACAGTAACACATATTTTCACTTGATTTCAGGGTTCTATCGCCCATGTGCGCTGTGGAAAAAGCACGGAAAAAATCCCCTTTAGCCCCGTGGGGTCGTGCTGTTAAATTTTTTTTCGTGTGTTTTGTTTTGTATATTTTATGAATTATTTAACCTACAGCAAATAATGTGAATCCATTACGATTGTTAACCTGCTTCACGGCTCACAGAAGCAATGTAATTAATTGTAGCTAATTAGGGTTTTAGATTTAGGAGGCTTCATGAGGCCATGTTAATATTACGGTCGACAGACGATGTTTTTAACCTTTTCAACATGCTTTCGTATTTTTATATAATAATGCAGTAGTAATATAACAAATATTATGTATTATAAATTATTGCAATATTAAACTAATAAATATTTTATTTTTTATTTTTCAGATATTTTGAGATGAAATATGCAGCAATAACATAATTATCACTTCAGTATTCGCTGTTAGAAAATTCAAATCAACATGAGTAAAAAAGTGAAGAGATTCCGCAAATGCTAAATTATTTATCAAATGAATTATTTACATCGGATGAATCAGATTTCTTTTCCGACGATGATTTAGTGAGTGATTCAGATTACCGACCAGATTTATCGGAAGTAGAGGCCGAGGAAGAAAGAAATTGACAGATGGTTGAAAAGACTGGCTATGGAAGAGGAAATACAAGAAGACTCCAAAAATACACTTTAGAATACACTCTTTGGCAACGGAAATTGTTTTGAAATGAATAATTAATTTTTTGGTTTGAAATGCAATTTATTAGCTTACAGTGTTTACTTTGTCACTTTGCAGTTTAGTGCATAAAATGCTTTCAAATATTTGTTATACTTTTCAGCCACTGAAGCTAATTTTGATATGAAATGAAATGACATCAATAAAACAAATTTTTTCTTTATTGTGTTATATCCCCAAATTTCTACTCGACTAGATGTTAATTTATTGCTCGAATAAAGGACTCTCACCAGAGGCCGTTGCTATGTATAGTGCCGTAGGAATGGCATGTAAAATAAGCAGGCAGAGATCACCAGCAACAATCCATGTTGCTGGTCTTAGGAATAATCAATTAACCATCAACAGACGTTGTTGATGTGGCCTGATGGAAAATTACTCAGACAACGAGTTCAGAGAATGCATGCTTTTTTGAGTACCTTTGAATTTAAATACAAAACACCTCCAACAAGACGTTTCATTCCTGGACGGGTGACCTGAAGAGAACAAACGTAAGTGAAATTCATCACATCGCAGTAAGGTGATGACACTCAAAAGACCGTTGCACAAACCATTTTGTCCAACGGCTTAGGAAATAAACTAAAGTTCATAAATTAACAATTATTACAGAATATGTCAAACGACGTTGAGGCAGTCATTTTTTGATTACACCGAGGAACCACGTTAAAACTAACAAAAAAATCATGAATGGTCCTAGACTTAATCTCATTCGTCGTTAGCAGTTTACAACACGAACATGAACATTGAAAAATTTAAATGAATTAATGTGGGTCTAAAGTAACGCGGTATGAAGTTACAGGGAGAGTACGTCATCATTATTAAACAGTTTTTACAAATTGATTTGCGATGGAGGCCGAAGTAAACGCTGGTACACGGCTAATGCTGAGGCAGAAAAATCCTGATTTCTGTGTCATCCTGCGCTGTTGGTTATCACATCTATAGAACGAACTGAAGAATTTCTTTTTCGTTTGGGGATTATCGGTATTTGAATCTTGTACTAATTTCTCATCTCTGTCTCTTTTTCTATGCTGTAATTATGTCCCATTCAGCTTCAAAGACCTTGTGGTTACAATAATTCTACCTTCTGGCAGCCGGCCAGACAGAAAAAGGTCGGGTCTAACTATTGAGGGACTGCTGTAAACGAATATTATCTAAGCTTTGTGTCAAAATTTCAGAAAAATTGCATTAGTTTCTCGGTCGTTATAATTTTATGACTTGTATATTGAAGAAACAATAATTACAACTTTTAGTTCTAATTACTTTTGTTCTTTAGAACTTTGACTTCTAATTATTGACGGCATATAGACGGTACCAAAATTAATATCATGAGAGGGTCAGCAATACCTCTCTAAAAGTTAACAATACTGAAAATATAAGGAAAGAATAAAGTGTGTGTTTATAAAGAATAGTGAAGAAATTACTTCTACATTGATGTTTCCGCCAGCCTTGATAATAATGATGATGACAATTTGTCTGAAGGACAAGCTTTGTTGTAATTCTTGCTTACTCAACGCCCGCGCTCACTGCTTGCTTGCTAAAATGCGAACGCTTGCTCTGACTTAATGCTTCAAATTAGTCAAACCATCCAGCGCTGATTACAGCTTTTTCTCTATTTACGGAAGCCATTTCGGCCCGCTCAAATATTTTTAAGAGACTCTAATTTGAAGTCTTAAAACGCACATCCAATTTTGAAGTCACTGCGAAAGTTAAGTCAGGTGCACAAGACAGTAACTTTTATTTCCCCTAAAATATAATGCGATATTAAAGCTCGACAAAGGCATGCATCGTCGGAGTCCAAGGCTCAGGAAAAGATAGCGACTAATGAGTCAAATTAGGAAGACTAATGCCTGCCACTCGCGCAGATGATCTCTGCCTGCTTATTTTTAGCGAGCCTTTAATTAAGGAGAGCGACTGCTGCGATGAATGTACGCTTATAGTGGCTTCGTCTCCGTTAATTTATCGGAGTGCTACCTCTGGTCAGAAGGGTTAAGTGGAATTGTGCGTAGTCTTTACCACAGTAGTGTACAACTCTGTGAACGCCAGTAGTGCGTGGTACATCCACTCTATCAGAGTAGTAAACAAGTCTGTGAGTTCCAGTAATGCGTAGAACGACCACTCTACATTTAAAGTAAACTAATCTGTGAACGCCAGGGCGCAGGATGATTAATCTACCTTAGTAGTGAACAATTCTGTGAACACTAGTTGCGCGTAGAACGACCACTCTACCTCAGCATTTAAACTATTATATGAGTTCTGGGTAGTCTTCATTGCTACGTAAGAATGATCACAAAACCCAGCAAAGGACAGGGCTGCATGCAACAGCGCTGTACAAGCAAGCTGCTGCAAGCGTTATTAAGCCACGGTGGAAGAAACACGGTAAGGCCAAACCAGTCTTTTTTGTTGGCCATGTGGCAATGCTGACGTCATGGCAACGAACCAATAGCTGCGCTCATATTGTACCTGACAACACTGCTAGCCCCAAATCTGGCACCACTATTGGCCTAACGACATGTCGCAATGGTGATATCATAAAGTTTGTTTGAAATAAAGCCGTCTATTGGATAGCCGAACAAAAGGAGGTGTATTTTCTCCTATAATAATGACTCTCCCTCATTTCCTCTACCGTGGCGTTAGCTACTGTGCGGCGCGAGAGGAACGGCGGCCGAGTAGCTCTAGCATGTGGAGGTAATCATGGAATATTAAGGTGGTTGTAATCTTAATATTATTTGCAACACGGAAATGCTTTAGGTATCTTCTATTCAGTGAATCTGAGAATTTCTTGTTGTTTTTCGTTGAATTAACCTAATGAACTATAATTCTTTAGAGCTAAGAGGTAATGGCTCCTCAGCAACTGCCACGGCAAATTCGTTCTTTGTAGCACCCATTAATTCTTGTAAATGGTGATGCAGCTGTGCAACTATTTCAAATTTTTATCATTTGCGGTGAGTTTGTTATTGCTGTTACGAATGTATGTATGTGTGCAAATGCAGTCATAAATGACGAGTAAAGCTCTGCCTCCTCGGGTCTCTTTGAACTTTATGATAATCGTTTAATTGTTGGTAAATTTTAATTACTTGAACAACTGAAAGTGTGTAGTGAGCTCATCAGCAATTGAGACTCCACTATATTTTTCTAATTTTAGCTACATCAATTCTTCAGATGTGGACAGGAAACACACATTCTGACTTGAATAATTTTGCACCTTCGAAACAAGAGTTAAGTGTACGTGTATTCAGTTTATAAGGTGTTGCATTACTAAGGTAGTCTTATATTATTTTTTGTTCGAAGATTTTTTCCCTTGTGTTCATTTGGCGTCTTAAATTTGGGGATTTGTTTTACTGGTGTGAGGGACGAGCAGGCGGTTGACATACTCAAACTGTCATGGATTACTGCTGTGCAGGCCCAGTCAGAAAGACGGCATTTGATATTGTTAGGTAAGCGTTGCAAATCATTTAATTGAGACGGTAATTTTATAACAACAGCATTAAAGTCCGGGTACAAGGGCAATTGAACCCTTTCGGTAAACTTATCTGTTATACAGGCTTTCCTCCTCCTACATTTTACGAACGTTGTCTCATAAGGAGTATCCACGAAACAAATATTTGAATAAAATGTGCCAGTGTGTAGTAAATCCAAGCATTCAAAAAGAAAAGAAAAAAAAAAACAGTTTATTTCCAATAGAGTTGGTACAAAGCCATCATTGGTTTTTGAAATATCTTGAAGTAAGGAAAATACATTTATATGATATACACACATGGGTAGTGTAATACCCATGTCACAAGTCGAAAAAAATTGTTGAGGGCAATATATCCCTAGTGTTGCTTAATCTAGGTTTGATGATATATGTATATATAAAAAATGGCAGTGTTCTTTTCAAGTTAGCGTTATAGGACTATTAATAATAGCCAATAGCTAGAGCTATATTTCATTCGTCAATTCGTTTTTAAACCAACTGTTGAAGTGCGTGTTCTTCATTCTTTCCATTCAGTTATTTTAGCGTTCGGTTAACTTTCGGCTGAATTTCAATCGATCAATATACTGATACAACTCTTGTACTGTTGTATTACATGGTTGCTTGTCACCGTCCACGCTCTACTTTTAGTAATGAAATAGGGATAACTTTAAAGTTCTCACCTTCTGTAGTATGAAGCCAATCTGTTACTCGTACCCATTGTGCATATAATAATTAAAAAATTAGTTATAAAAGCAACATGACTCAACGGGGATGCCGGTGGTCTTGTAAACGTTACAACACTTAATGCCTTGAGGTGGTAGTGGTCAAGGATTGAGGTGGTGCTAATGAACAATGGAAACGGTGGGAATGAATTATGGTAGTGGAAGTGATAAACAATGTAAGTGGGGCTAATGAACAGTAGAATTAAGTGGTGGTAACGAGGAATAATGTGTAGTATGCAGTACATGCATGAGAATGTGTGATAAAGGTACAGTCAGAGCAAATTTATTCATTCACCCACCAAAGTTGAATACTTTTAACCTTTTCTTAATTCATTATGGTTTTATTTTACATTCGTGTTGTACAGTTAAGGATTTGAAGAAGAATACAAACATTATATTTACAACGATAGATATAATTCAACAAATAAAACCAATACTTCAGGTCAAATAAATTACTAAAAATGTTCTCTTAATAACAATATCTGTTTCATATGAACAGGTTCATGAAACCATAAAAATTTACTATTTTTATTATTTCATAGAGCTTTATAGAGTATTTTTGTGTTGATCAGAAAATTGTAGAGTTGTGCAACGTACACAAAGTGGTTTCATAATTTTGATGGTAGGAGAGTAAAGATAGATGAACTTGGAGCTGATTTAAGGTAAAAGTTCTTTGACTCTCACGAGCCTGGCTCTAGTAACGGAGCTATTTAAAGATGCGTTGGTATTCTTGAACGTACTGAATGCACAATATATCATGTAGATGCTCAAAGCGTTTGGCACGACAGCGACTACTGTACACTTGAGCACATGCAAAAGACCTAAACTACATCAAAAAAGTTTAGTCTGGACAATGTAATGAATTTGGAATAAGCTTAAGAGTTCGATTGAAAGATATCGCATAAGAATTTGAAACATGTGAGGTATCAGCATGAGTGCTCGTATAATTCGAAGTCAATTGAATGGCTTACGCGAACATGCTAGACTACGACGGACGCATATATGCAAACCACGCGATCTTTCAGGGCGTTTTTTCTCTGAACTTATTGGAAGAAAAATTGCTTCTAGAAATGAGTACTCTAGGGCGTACTATACTTGTAATATAGTGTAAAATGTTAGTTTCTAGTTAAAGTGACCTCTTGTTGGCATCACTGCGGATGGCAATATCCGCAGCGCAGCCAGTTCTTTACTAGACTTGGTAGCGACCGGATATGATGTTGGCTAAGTGTGTTCTGGATAAATAAATTAGGCTAAGTATTCATTCTAACTACTCCTAACTACCTACTGCTAACTCCTATATTTCATTACCATTCTTCCGCCCTGATCTTGCTAAGTTATCATAGAGTAGAGTGTCCAGAGTTAAAAAGACATCTCAGAGGTGGGTGTACTATTGTTGCTATGCTTTGCTATGTCTATTGATGCTATGCTATATGCCATGTCCACTGATGTCTATTGTTGCATCGGATAGGCTATTGGATTAGGGACCTTTAATATTTCTGCTAGGCTAGGCAGAGAATATTACAATACTATAGTACGCTCTGCGATAATACTACAATTAAACTATAATACAACAATTGAGTTTTAAAGAAAAAGTCGCTCCAACAAGATTTTACTTAGAGATGATGGGGTTCTCACCGAAAAATGCAATGCCAGCAGCTAAACTTAAAGATAGTTCCATTTTCAATGTATTTTCTGTTCTAGCGGAACTGGCAACATAAAGGTATCAGAAGTGTAATCACATCTGATGAATTCATCAAGAAACAGAACGGAAACCTCAAGTTATCGAGGAAAAATCCTGGGCTTGGGTTTTTTTATCAAGAAATTACGGCAATGTCCCTAAATAAATTTCTAAATCCGTGACTGCGGTACAAAAATAAATAAATACAGTCTTATCATGGCTTTCGGTGAGTCGGTGACTCGAACCCGCTAGAAAAACGCAATAAAAAATTGAAGGTCGATTATACTCACGAATGCAAGGGACCTTCAGGAATCGAAAAACTTATCAGCACTGCATTTTTCATCGACTTTCAATAGTATCCATGCACAAACGTTTAAATTTGATTCAAAAGTAAAAACTGGTTTATAGAATTTGCCAAGAAGATCAATCATGCTACTCACAATTGGTATTAAGTTCCTTCATTCTAAATGTGAAAAAATTTCTCACAATTCTATTTTGAATGATGTTTGTTTCGAATTAAATATACCGCTTTGGAGCACAAGTGTACAGTTCAAAGGTGGTCTTTTCATGTGTTATGTTTGAAATCAGAGTTTGAAATCAAGCAAGCATTCGATTATAAAGAATTCAATACTTCTATCAATTTCAGAGCGGAAGTGACTGCTCTATCTGCTCCCGGAGATTAGAATAGAACATGGCAACAGGGACGAGCCGGGGGGTCCATACTCAGGTTGCTACCTTTACGAGTCATGTGCCGGCAGATGCCAAGCGCCCACAAGCACCCAAGTCGAAATAAAGGAGAAAAATTGTATCATACCCAGTCATCAATATTCCTGCACCAGCACTGTTACATTCGCTTTAACAGGGAGTGGCCATTTCACTAGCGTGTTGGCTAATGATTTAATAGTTTTTTGCCGACAGTAACATTTGGGCCGTTACATGTTGTTTCATTTCGTGATGCGTTGACTCTATTTTTGCACAAAACACTACCATGTGTACCAATTATTTGGATTCGTATATTGCCTAGTACCTTAAATATATTATGTTTTAATTTTTCTCTAAAATTCTAAACGATTTTGCACTTGGAAAATTTAAGGATGTATTAGTCAAGACGATTTGTTAACGAATTCACTGTGCCAGTACAGACAATATTCTCTGGCAGCTGATTCTAGGTTTTGATAATTTGATCTGTATAACATTTAAGGCCTGAGGCGAGCTGAAATGTTTTCTTTTTAATTTTTAGCTATCATTTCCACTCACATTACCATCGGTATCAAAACGATTCGGTGAACTCGCTGTTTTCCGTGTTCACGGACCAATAAAGTCAAACCTTAAAATTAGGGCGCGTTCCATAGGTGAGATCACGGAATTCTAAATGACCCCGTAACTCGGAGTTGCCAATGTGTTTGGGTGCGAGTGTGTGTTTTGTGCATCCACTGACTATGTGCGAGTGTGTGTGGTGCAGCCGGTGAGTGTGTGGTACACCCATTGTGTGGTGCAGCTCCATCTATCTCCTCTCCCGTCCCTGCCAAAGCGACCCCCACAAATATCTAACCGCGCATTTCTTGGCAAACATCTAGCAACTCACCCTGCCTTTCTTTTGATTGATTTAGCGACTTCAGAGACGATCAGCAAATATTAGTCAACACACACGGCTCAGATTTTTTTCCAAGATCGAACGAGAATTGAGCGGAACATTCACACACCGAACAGAGCAGAAAGAGACATGACACAAAATAAAGCTCGTGACATACTACAGTAGCCATTAGCTCATTGAGCAAATCTCATTTCGCAGCTAAAATCAGTACTTTCCCATCAAACAAATGAACGCCGCTTAGTTTGAACCCTAAGCTATCAAAATTACAAAAAAACTGATACACTAACGGTTAAAAAACGATTTTGACGACACAACAGGGGCCGAGCTCGCGAGATGCGTGTGTGGCTCGCTCAGATCACCTCGACCCACTTGTGGCAGTGTGGCCCAGGTCCTCTCGTAGCCATGGCAGCTGGTGCGTCAACACGGCGGGCCTCCTGTCTCTGGCCCTCTCTGCTGTCTCTGGCCTGAACTGGCCCTCCTGTCTCTGGCCTGCACTGGCCCTCCTGTCTCTGGCCCTCTCTCCTGTCTCTGGCCTGCACTGGCCCTCCTGTCTCTGGCCCTCTCTCCTGTCTCTGGCCTGCACTGGCCCTCCTGTCTCTGGCCTGCACTGGCCCTCCTGTCTCTGGCCCTCTCTCCTGTCTCTAGCCTGCACTGGCCCTCCTGTCTCTTGCCTGCACTGGTCCTCCTATCTCTGGCCCTCTCTCCTGTCTCTGACCTGCACTGGCCCTCCTGTCTCTTGCCTGCACTGGCCCTCCTGTCTTTGGCCTGCACTGACCCTCCTGTCTCTGGCCCTCCTGTATCTGGCCTGGACTGGCCCTCCTGTCTCTGGCCTGCACTGGCCCTCCTGTCTCTTGCCTGCACTGGCCCACCTGTCTCTGGCCTGCACTGGCCCTCCTGTCTCTGGCCCTCCTGTCTCTGGCCTGCACTGGCCCTCCTGTCTCTGGCCCTCTCTCCTGTCTCTGGCCTGCACTGGCCCTCCTGTCTCTGGCCCTCTCTCCTGTCTCTGGCCTGCACTGGCCCTCCTGTCTCTGGCCTGCACTGGCCCTCCTGTCTCTGGCCCTTTCTCCTGTCTCTGGCCCTTTCTCCTGTCTCTGGCCCTTTCTCCTGTTTCTGGCCCTTTCTCCTGTCTCTGGCCTGCTCTGGCCCTCCTGTCTCTGGCCTGCACCGGCCCTCCTGTCTCTGGCCTGCACTGGCCCTCCTGTCTCTTGCCTGCACTGGCCCTGCTGTCTCTGGACTGCACTAGCCCTCCTGTCTCCGGCCCTCTCTCCTGTCTCTGGCCTGCATTGGCCCTCCTGTCTCTGGCCTGCACTGGCCCTCCTGTCTCTGTCCTGCACTGACACTCCTGTCTCTGGCCTGCACTGGCCCTCCTGTCTCTTGCCTGCACTGGCCCTGCTGTCTCTGGACTGCACTAGCCCTCCTGTCTCTGGCCCTCTCTCCTGTCTCTGGCCTGCACTGGCCCTCCTGTCTCTGGCCCTCTCTCCTGTCTCTGGCCTGCACTGGCCCTCCTGTCTCTGGCTCTCTCTCCTGTCTCTGGCCTGCACTGGCCCTCCTGTCTCTGGCCCTCTCTCCTGTCTCTGGCCTGCACTGGCCCTCCTGTCTCTGGCCCTCTCTCCTGTCTCTGGCCTGCACTGGCCCTCCTGTCTCTGGCCCTCTCTCCTATCTCTGGCCTGCACTGGCCCTCCTGTCTATGGCCTGCACTGGCCCTCCTGTCTCTGGCCTGCACTGGCCCTGCTGTCTCTGGCCTGCACTGGCCCTCCTGTCTCTGGCCCTCTCTCCTGTCTCTGGCCTGCACTGGCCCTCCTGTCTCTGGCCCTCTCTCCTATCTCTGGCCTGCACTGGCCCTCCTGTCTATGGCCTGCACTGGCCCTCCTGTCTCTTGCCTGCACTGGTCCTACTGTCTCTTGCCTGCACTGGCCCTCCTGTCTCTGGCCTGCACTGGCCCTCCTGTCTCTGGCTTCACTGGCCCTCCCGTCTCTTGCCTGCACTGGCCCACCTGTCTCTGATGTGCGCTGGCCCTCCTGTCTCTGATGTGCGCTGGCCCTCCTGTCTCTGATGTGCGCTGGCCCTCCTGTCTCTGATGTACGCTGGCCCTCCTGTCTCTGGCCTGCACTGGCCCTCCTGTCTCTTGCCTGCACTGGCCCTGCTGTCTCTTGCCTGCCCTGGCCCTCCTGTCTCTTGCCTGCACTGGCCCTCCTGTCTCTGATGTGCGCTGGCCCTCCTGTCTCTGACCCTCTCTCCGGTCTCTGGTCAGTGCTGGCTCGCTTGCATGTCTCTGACTTGCGCTGGCCCTCCCTCCTGTCTCTGGCCTGCGCTGGCCCTCTTGTCTCTGACCTGCGCTGGCCCTCCCTCCTGTCTGGCCTGCACTGGCCCTCCCTCCTGTCTCTGACCTGCGCTGGCCCTCTTGTCTCTGGCCTTCGCTGGCCCTCTTGTCTCTGACCTGCGCTGGCCCTCTTGTCTCTGACCTGCGCTGGCCCTCCCTCCTGTCTCTGGCCTGCGCTGGCCCTCTTGTCTCAGACCTGCGCTGGCCCTCTTGTCTCTGGCCTGCGCTGGCCCTCCCTCCTGTCTCTGGCCTGCGCTGGCCCTCCCTCCTGTCTCTGACCTGCGCTGGCCCTCTTGTTTCTGGCCTGCGCTGGCCCTCTTGTCTCTAGCCTGCGCTGGCCCTCTTGTCTCTGACCTGCGCTGGCCCTCTTGTCTCTGACCTGCGCTGGCCCTCCCTCCTGTCTCTGGCCTACGCTGGCCCTCCTGTCTCTGACCTGCGCTGGCCCTCTTGTCTCTGGCCTTCGCTGGCCCTCCCTTCTGTCTCTGGCCTGCGCTGGCCCTCCTGTCTCTGACCTGCGCTGGCCCTCCCTTCTGTCTCTGGCCTGCGCTGGCCCTCCTGTCTCTGGCCTGCGCTGGCCCTCTTGTCTCTGGCCTGCGCTGGCCCTCCCTTCTGTCTCTGGCCTGCGCTGGCCCTCCTGTCTCTGGCCTGCGCTGGCCCTCCCTCCTGTCTCTGACCTGCGCTGGCCCTCTTGTCTCTGGCCTGCGCTGGCCCTCTTGTCTCTGACCTGCGCTGGCCCTCTTGTCTCTGGCCTGCGCTGGCCCTCTTGTCTCTGACCTGCGCTGGCCCTCCCTCCTGTCTCTGACCTGCGCTGGCCCTCTTGTCTCTGGCCTGCGCTGGCCCTCCCTCCTGTCTCTGACCTGCTCTGGCCCTCTTGTCTCTGACCTGTGCTGGCCCTCCCTCCTGTCTCTGGCCTGCGCTGGCCCTCCTGTCTCTGACCAGCTGCAGTCTTAACCCTGACCACGTACTCTAAACATTTTTACTTCACAATCCCATGAAATTGAGCTCCCATTAATGCAGGAATAAAGTATGAGGATGAATTTTCTTTTTGTCTACAAAATTCTGGTGATATTAGCGAGCCGGTGTTTTGTGCATTGATTCGAGGAACTGTCGCTCGAGGAACACATTGACTGCTTTTTTATGTTGCTAGAAGACAACATTCTGACTCGTGCCTCAGACGAAATGATGATGGATTAATTCCATTAACAAACCGATGTATATTGCTAAGTTGGTGTTAAAAATGAAATACAATTTTGAAGGGAGTCATCATGCTCAACTGTTAGCGACGAAATTTTTCGCAGTCCTACCAATCTTCAATTTTTTGCTCAATTCTACAAGTTTAATCTGCGTTTTTCGCTGTTTTTAATTTCTTCTCGGCGCAGAAAAAATAATAATTTTACTCTACATCATATATAACGAGCATATCAAGATCATTTAACAAAAGATCCGAGTATTGAATTATTCAAGCAATATTGCAAATCGTTTTAATGATTACTATTGATCTTGTTATAATAAGTTTGCGTTTTTTTCTTTAGTGATGCTTCCTACAACTTTTACTCAATGGGATGTTCGCATTGAAGAACATTACGTTCAGCAAAAACTGTTGTCATTGTCGCTAACGAGACGGCGAAGACAAAGGAGCTCTGAGTTGACAAAGATTTGCTCCGAGTTGGCAAAGAAAGATTATTGATTTTCAATCGCTTGGAAAAAGTTCTATAATATTTCAAAACACCAAGCTATCTTAAGGCCTACGACGTAATCTATTATAAAGAAAGCGAAACCGTTAGACACTAAAAGAAGTTAAGAATAATAAAAATAAAGGTGAAATTCTCCCCATGGAGCCGCGATCGAGTTAATAAGATCCCATAAGCTTTGTTTAGAGGTCATTCACTGCCAAGATGCATAGACACGCGGGGTGTCAGGGTCTGTACCCCCACACTACAATATCGTTAAATAGAAATGAAATGAATGCAAATCGACTGCAACGTGCACCCCTCCACGCATTAATTGCTGCATTGCAGCTCACTTCAATTTCTTATGAGCTTTATGCTGTAAAAAATTGCTTCAAGAGAAAAGACCTATAGAGAGATGGAACAAGCGTTGATTTCATTTTGTTTTAACCGTCGAAAGAAAACTTAACTCTAGAAAAGTGCCTCTCTCCTTCTGGAGGTCAAAATGCCAACAGTGACACATATTCGCTTCCAACAAGATAATAACCCTAACCAACCGTCGATCTTTTGTGACTCATTTCTGAAATCAAAATTTAATTGCTTACGAGGTCTTCGAAGAGTCGTGACTATCTTTCTATTGAAATACATGACGAATACTAGAAGTTCGACGAAGAAGTTAAGTTTAATAATTTTTTCGGGGTAGTTGAAACGATAAAATATCATCGTTCCGGTCCCTAAGATAGTGATTCTCTTCAATTTTTATGCGAATATCATTCTTTGTTCATCATTAATTTAATTTTCGTTGATACATTTATTACATTTATTGGAAAAAAAAGGATTATGGATTGGAGTCTTCAAAAGCTTTGTATCGTACGCACATCAAATAAGTTGAAATTGGCAAAACTGATGAGCTATGATTTGCACGATCACTACGTAGACAAGCGTTACAATGAAGATAGCAATGACCCAAAATCCGTTTTATGACGGAAAAAAATAATCACAAATCAATTCACCGTGTGAACGCTGCAGTAAATATCGACAACTGCAATGACGCAAATGTGACGTGAGATAGAAACGCAGCTTCTAATACAATGAGAGACCTTGGATGATGTGAAAATTTACACCACTTTGCATAAAAAAGTTAGACGTCGGAAACAGTTTGGAGCACGTGTTTGTTGATACTGGTGGATAGGTGGTCGAACGAGCTACTTTTTTCAAACATATATTGTGTCAAGAAAAATTCCGAAAACCCTAATGCATAAAACTGCCAACAGATTATTTTTAATACAGTTTTCTACGTCGATCCCGCGAAGGTTGAAGTAAAACTATTATTTCTTCACCTTTAAAGTAAAATCTGTACTAACATAAATCGTGGAGACTTGTTTTATCTACAAAAATTGAACACTGATATTCTTAGGTGGCTAGGCATAGATAATTACCAATCAGTCGTGTAATGAGATGCACTCGTAGATATCGGCTTATGCTAACACCAAGAATTTCATCCAGCGCTAGCACTTTATCCAGCACTCGCACTTGTGGCTGCACAAATGTCGAACGTTATCTATTATTTGTCCTTTATTGAACGTTGAGCTGCGAAGCTGATGTGCACCTCATTTGGTTTTAAGAAATTTCAAGGAATTTTATGCGCTCGTCTCGGTTAATCCATCAGTGTCCGAGCGCTAACATTTGCTCAAATCACAACCCATCACATGGGCCAACGTTTTGAACCAGAACGCAGCGGTGGAGACCTTAAAAAGCTACCACGCTAATGCGTTTTCAATGCAACCGAAACGTGAATGCTCTACTCAATGAAGTCGGCTGATGTTACTGAAAAACGCAGTTTGACTCTCATGCAACGAAGCTTGATTTAACTCAGATATTGTTAATGGTTCCGTGTGAGGCGGCTTAGAGCGGTCTCTAATTAGGCTTGCATGGTGTGTGAACTGAAGCATATACACAGTAGTTCTTACCGTGCAGAGTACAGTCACCACCATGCAAGGTACAGTGACCACCATGCAGGGTACAATCACCACCATGCGGAGTAAAATCACCGTCTTGCAGGGTACAGTCACCACCATGCAGGGTACAATCACCACCATGCAGGGTACAATCACCACCATGCCGGCAGTCACCACCATGCAGGGTACAATCACCACCATGCAGAGTAAAATCACCGTCTTGCAGGGTACAGTCACCACCATGCAATAGTACAGTCACCACCATGCCGGCAGTCACCACCATGCAGGGTACAGTCACCACCATGCAGGGTACAGTCACCACCATGCAGGGTACAGGCACCACCATGTACAGTCACCACCTTGCAGGGTCCAGTCACCACCATGCAGGGTCCAGTCACCACCATGCAGGGTACAGTCACCACCATGCAGGGTACAGTCACCACCATGCAGGGTACAATCACCACCATGCAGGGTCCAGTCACCACCATGCAGGGTACAGTCACCACCATGCAGGGTACAGTTACATAACCCAAACAAACCCAACCACCCAACACCAACTGTTCTAACCCAACCGTCCGAATGGCAATTACTGCTTCGTTCGAGAGCAAAACATGCTCGGATCCAATTGAACGTAAAGTGGGATCACTCACACTGTAATTAACTTTCGAATCACTCACTCTGTAATCAATCTTGACTGTAACTAACTTGATATTAATACTGTAATTAATCGCACTGTAATTAACGTATGAGTGCATGCTAGTTCGTGAAACTTCGCACGATCTCTGGCATATCGTTTGTTTTGTCGCACGGACTCACATTTTCTTTAATACGAAGAGGAAAGATTGCACTCGTGACCACTGATGTGATGCGAAACTCAGGTATTTGCGGATGCAGCTGGATCTACTGACATTCCAGCTATTGCTAGCTAAAATTATTCCACAAGTTTGTGAAGTTTATTTTTTTCTCTAAATAAATTACGTGAAAATCGCTTAGAAAATGATTGCACCAGACTCCGAAGAGCGCTGTTGTTCAGACGCCATGTCACTGACGTGTAAGCTTTGAAAATTAAATGAAGCCGTGCAGTGGAGACACAATGATGAAGCCGTGCAGTGGAGACACAATGATTAAGCCGTGCAGTGGAGACACAATGATGAAGCCGTGCAGTGGAGACACAATGATGAAGCCGTGCAGTGGAGACACAATGATGAAGTGTTGTGTCCCGAGTATGAACCGTTAAGTTTTCACCACAAAAAAGAGTAAAAGGCGGTTGGACGTGAGAGCTTACACCGGACTCTGCTATCAGGAAATCTCAAAGCTCAGCAGTATACAACGCGCCAGATGTCGATGTGTACACAGCGAGGGCTCGACCGTTACAAAAAAAGAGGCAATACCTACGCTCCCAGCGGCAGCGTGGCAACGACGTGGCACCAGCGTGGCACCAGCGTGGCAGTGTGGCAACGCAGATGGCAGTGGATGGCAACGGTTGGTGCTGCCCGAGAGCGGCAGGGCCTAAGCGACGACAACGGTGTTCAGCTGCGGCTTTTGCTGCACGCTCCAGAAGTAACGGTCACAGCGCGAGAATACTTAAAGGGTACGACGAGGGCTAGGGCATCATCATTAGAGAGCGAAGCTCCGTCACTAGAAGGTCTCGTCGTGCCACTTCATTCATTTTGTTTGCATACGGCAGGCACTCCGTATTAGACCCTGACTCTGTGTTAATCTTCACGTAAAAGACTTTAACGTACAATTCGAGACCTTATTATCTTACTTCGACATCGCTGCGTACCCAAAAGATGCGTAAGACTTTTGTAGCAATTGTTCCTAAGTTTGCTAGTCTCATCTACCCCATTGTCATATTTTGTGTACATCTTTCATTATAACAAGTAAAACGATGTGGCCACGTTGAAAGAATCGTGTTTTCTTTCGGAAAATAACTCCTTTGATTTGAAGATTAGACTTGAAAAGAAAGAAAATTTGAAAAATCATAAACTCGGATTCTAAGTAAAAGAAGAATATAACAAAATGGTGGGCAGCGAGTGTGGGATCATAACCCATTAAAACTTAACGTCTCCGCAAGAGACCGCTGTTGCCACGCTACCTATTCAAAAAAAATTAGATGTTTAACGTAACATGAATGGCCACATGATTTGGAAGTTTATTTCACTCATCATTGTACCAATTCTATTCACATAATTTATGTCATTGTATTGATTTACTTGTGTATTTCCCATGTGATTTATCGTCATTATTTGCACCTTGTGTCAGTGTATTGATTTATTTCGTGTGAACTTGTACCATATTTACTATTTTGATGCTTTACCCATTTATTGTCTCATTCCCATTGCGTAATTTAACCCATTTACCTTTCTAATATGATTATTGTGCCTATTCAAAACCCCATTTTATCCCCATTATGACCCTATTTTCTATTACTGTTGTTGATGTTATTGACGATTCATTTATTTCTGTGCATTTGGAAACTTATTGTGCGAAAAAACTCAATTATGTCTGTGTATTTGGAAACATATTGTACGAAATATTGCATTTAAACTTCTAATTTGAAACTCTAAAATTGCTATCAGTGTTCATTGTGAATCTATTTTGCTTCGCCAATTTTGCCCTAATTATCAGTTGAAACCATGGCTGGGGACGATAATGAAAGTAATCAAAGTAACAATGGTGAGAACAATCAAAGTAGCTTTGTCACTTTAAATCACGCAATTGAACTGCCTAAATTTAATGGTGAAGGCTGTGTAACTTCATTTTTAAAACACTTCCAGACCAGAGTTGACATCTACACGAATGACATCGATTTGCAATGTCGTTATTTGAAAAATGCTCTTACTGGGAAGGCTTGGGATTCTTATGTCCTCAAGTCCGACCAATTGGTCACACTGGAAGATGTCAAGACTTGGCTTATTTCTGTGTACAAGGGGGCTGTAAATTATAGAAAAACCGTTCATAAAATCCTATTTAATCTGCGTCAAGAGAATGATGAGACAGTGAATGCCTTTGCAACTCGCGTTCTTGCTAGCTGGAAGGACGTGTTCGGTCCAGAATGGCACTACGAGGATAGCAAAGCACAAAAGATACTCATTCCTACTATCATTAAAAAGATGAATCCCAAGATCAGTGAAAAATTATCTCATGATTTTGATCCTGAGAGTGTGACAAAACTCCTAGACAAAGCGAGGTCAATTGAGGAGTCTTTGATCGAAGAAAGAACTATGTTGAGCCGGAAGAGGCGAATTCACGAAAGTGATGTGGTGGTTGAGAAGTACCAATACAATTCACCACAAAAGCGAGCGTACCAGCCTAAAAATCCATTCAAATGGCAAAGAGCTTCACACAAAAATGCTCGCCCATTTAATAATTATCAACGCAAATTCAATGGCCATCCGAGTCAGAATGGTGACATCGCCGCAGTAAAGTCAAAAAACTTCCACAGCAACCGAAAAGCTTTTCCCCCGTGATTTTGCTAAATATTGAACAGAAAAAATGCTCCACTTTCGTTGATTCAGGCTCTTCCGTGACTCTTGTGAAATCTTGTGTAATTAGCAAGTTATTCAAAACTCCACCCCGAATTAAACGATGCACTAAAGTTCTTTGTTCTGTTAATGGAGATAATCTCCACACTCGAGGTACGATTGACTTGAAATTTAAACTAGGTGATGTTGAGTATTGCCATTCCGCTATTATTGTGGAAGATTCTTACTTCCCCGGAGCTGTCTTGATAGGCCGAGATTTCCTTAAGAGATTCGGTGTTGAAATAAAATACAGTCAGCACGAGAAAGGTCACGTGAGGATTAATGATAGGATTTACCCATTTCAATCAGTTGCTGCTTCTAATTCAGTAAATTTTGTGAAACAATCTGAGGATGCATCATTCAGTGTCGCGAGAATGTCACATGATCTGACTGTTGAAGGAGGCACGTTATGTCACTCCTATTTGAGAGTTCCCAAGCACATGAATGGAAAAACAGTCGTTCTAAAACAGAGCGTTACGTGCAAAGGAATAGCAGTGCCTCGCACGTTAGCCACAGTCCGTGATGGCGCCGTACCAATAGTCTTTGTAAATTATAATGATAAGAATGTTCTTGTACCTAGAAATAAAATTTGTGCTACACTAGATGTTGCTATTGAAGAGCCGGAGTCTGGCTCAGACGAAAGCGAAAGTGATGCTCGAGCTCAGGCGCAGCGCAAGGCCTACGAGGCGATAGCAGTAGTGCACAGGGACGGTGGGCAAGCGAGCGAATCAGCTCAGTGCCACCCGGACCAGAACCGACTGGCAGAGGCTGGGAACAGCAGACTCATACGCGTCGCAGAGAAACGCAATGAACCTGAATTCAATGAAATGATAGACGATGTTGATTTGTCTCATTTGAACTTAGATCAGAGAACGACCCTTGTAAATTTGATTAACAAACACAGGAATGCGTTCGCGGTTGGAGACGAGATTGGTCATGCGCGAAATGCTGTGCATAGATTAGACGTTCAGGGACACTCCCCCATAAATACCCCGCAGTATCGAGTTCCCCACGCTACAAAACAATTGGTTGAAGAGCATGTCCAGGAGATGCTCAGGCAAAAAGTTATTGAACCAAGTTTTTCGCCTTGGTCTTCCCCAATCTTAGCTGTACGTAAAAGTGATGGTTCACATCGAATCGTAGTTGACTTCCGACTTATCAATAAGATTTGTAGGAAGGATTCTTTTCCAATCCCGCATATGACTGATACCCTCGAAAGTCTAAAGGACTCAAATTTATTCACGACCCTTGATATGAGAAGCTCCTACCATCAGATTGAACTGTCCCCAGAGAGCAGAGATATTACCGCTTTCAAAACACCGACAGGTAGTTATAGGTATTGCCGTTCACCCCAAGGTCTTATCACATCTGCGGCTGCACTTCAAAGAGCAGTTAATATGGCTTTTTCTCCATTCATTTCAAAATTTCTGTTCTGTTACGTTGACGACATCATCATCTATTCAAAAAATTTCGAGACTCATGTCGAACATTTGGATAAGGCGTTGCTTCAAACAGCTGCTTCAGGTTTCAAACTAAGTCTCAAGAAATGCCAATTTGCTGCGAGTAGCGTAACCTTTCTTGGAATCAAAGTCAGTTCGGAGGGACTCACCCCCCGACCTGCGAAAGTCCAGGCCTTGGCAGATGCTTTGAGACCTAGGAATATTAAAGAGGTAAAGAGGTTCCTTGGTTCAACCGGATTCTTTAGAAAGTTCATTAAAAATTATGCTCATATCGCGGCACCTCTTACTGAGCTAACAAAAAAGACGAACTCATTTAAATGGACGGACGTTCATCAGCGAGCTTTCGATGATTTGAAAGATAAACTTGTGTCTGCGCCTATACTTAAATTTCCTGACTTTCAGAGAGAATTTGTGTTGCACACTGATGCCTCGGGCATTGCAATTGGAGGAGCATTACTTCAGATGCATGACGGCATTGAGTTACCTGTAGCATACTATAGTCGAAAATTAAAAGGAAATGAACTTAAGTACTCTGCAACAGAACTCGAAGCTCTTGCCATCCATGATTCAATCAAACATTATGATGCGTACCTGTACTTAAATGAGTTCGTCGTGGTAACGGATCATCGCCCCTTAACTTTCATTTTTGCTAATAAAACAGGTAATCACCGTATTTCAAGATGGGCTCTGCTTCTTCAAGAGTATAATTTCTCTGTTCGGTACAAGCCGGGAGCACAACACCATTTGCCCGACTATTTGTCTAGATCCGAAAGAATCGTCAATGCTGTCGTTGACGCTGCTGAGTCCAACTTTAGTAATAAGAATGATCCTAAAATTAATGCTGATGTTCCTTCTAGAATTAAGCCTTGTTCTAATAATAATGCGACAGATGTTCCCGTCGACGACGTGTGCCCTCCACCCGTGTACAGTGAACGTGATAAGAGTGTTGCCGTCGAGGCAAAGCAATTGAGCCTGGATGATGTTGTTTCAGAGCAAGAAAAGGACTCACTTTGGTCTGGTGTAAGAAACTTGTTAACTGGAAATGACTTGGGTGATACTAAGATTTCAAACATTGACGAATATTTTATTGATGAGAACAATGTCCTGTGTAGATTGTCGAGAAAGAAACGCAGAAACGGTAGAAGTAATGTACAAATAGTCATTCCTAAGTCTTTAGTTAAGGTAGCTTTAAAGCTGAGCCATGACAGCGATTTGTCCGCTCATATGGGTTTCCTGAGAACTCTTGAACGGGCCAGAGATAAATTCTTCTGGATTAATCAAATTCGTGACGTCAAAGACCACGTGAAGAAATGTTTGCAGTGCCAACGAAGGAAATGGCAGGGCCAATTTAAAGTCCCCTTAGGTAAATTTCCTGAAACCTCGTACCCCCTTGAAAGAGTTGCTGTTGACCTTGTTGAATTGCCTGTTAGTTACGATGGCAATAAATATCTCCTGACAATCGTGGATCATTTCACAAGATATGTTGATGCTTATCCCCTCGCAGATAAGTCTGCCGATACTGTCACCAGAGCTTTCGTCCAGTACGTCGGAAAATTTTCAGCTCCAAATACTATTGTCAGCGACAGAGGCAGCGAGTTTACTAATAAGTTGTTCCAGGATGTCTGCAAAAATCTCAAGGCGAGATCACAGACTACGACTGCTTATCACGCTATGGCGAACGGTTGTTGCGAGAGAATGAATGGTGTCTTGAAGACTGCAATCTCCCACTTGGCTGCCGGAGATAGATTCTCGTGGGACCAGAGCATTCCTTTCGTAACGTTAGCGGTAAATACTTCCTATCAGACTGCGATTAAAGACACGCCGTTCTTTTTGTTTTACGGCAGAGATGCTAACCTTCCTTACCACGACATTTTCAAGGAGCAGCCCATCAATTACGCATGTGACCAAGATTATTCAACTGAAGTTTCTCTCCGTCTGTCTAAAGCATTTGCTGCAGTTCGGAAGAATTCGGAAGCTGCGAGGCAAGCTGCCGCAAACATCTACAATCGAACGGCCAAAGAATGTGATATTCAACCTGGAGCACTAGTCATGCTTAGGAATGAGACAGGTCGCACCGACGTAGATCGTGCTTGGCCCACGAGGTTCAGAGGCCCCTTCCGTGTGATTTCTCGACGGGAAAATAACATCACCATCAAGGGTGTGTACTCGGATCGAAAAGAGCAGACCGTGCACCTGAACCGTGTGAAACGTGCTTATCTTGACGACGCCATGGCCTTCCCTTTCAATAACGGTGACGAAGAAGACGAACTGCAAGGGGCAGAGACGAACGACATTCCTGCAGTGCAAAGCACGAGCCAGAGGAATGAAGGAATGATTCCTAGGTACTCTCTGAGAAATCGGACGAGACGCCCAAACTATGTATGATTATTTGTGTCTCGCAAGGACGTCCCAAAACTTCGATGATGATTGCTCCATTTCATTCTAAAGATGTACTATGTTTAATATTAAGAATGTTTTCTAACCATTTCCCTGTGTTTAACATTTCTTTCGTATTACAAATTTAGGATACGTGCTTTGACTTAGAATTAACTGATTTTCCACGTCCCAAAACTTCAATAATGATTATCTCATTTCACTCCCAAATGTTCTATGTTTAATATTAAGAATGTTTTCTAATCATTTCCCTTGTGTTTAACATTTCTTTCATATTCCAATTTTAGGATAAGTGCTTCGACTTAAATTTAAATGATTTCTCCAGCGAAATGCAGATAGGATGTATTACATGATTAATGTCGATTTATAAATCAATTTATGTATTTACCTTGATGATGCTCATTAATCAGATAAAAATTTTACTCGATGTCAAATTTGTAACCCGTTCGTATGTCTTTTCATAGCTCTTCCCCAGGAATGCGTGCTAATACGTAGGAACTTTCCTTTACAGCCCACTAATTATCCGAGATATTGAATGTCATATTATGTATTTCTCATTAACTTCATTTACCGTGCATTTATTTCATTTTGTGTTCTCTAACGGATTTCTTTGAGCTTATTGCGTTAGATTACTTTGATCTCTCATAAATTTCATTTACCTTGCATTTATTTTATTTTGCGTTGGTTATAATATTCTCTAAATGGATTTCTTAGAACTTATTGCGTTAGATTACTTTGATTCTAGTTAAAATGCTAT
The DNA here is from genome assembly GCA_030386875.1 of Morinoia aosen. NCBI lineage: Eukaryota > Metazoa > Arthropoda > Malacostraca > Amphipoda > Talitridae > Morinoia > Morinoia aosen. The sequence continues at coordinate 65,320,887 of CM059564.1, read as the reverse complement.
CGAAGGATGGTACACCGGGATGTGAATGGCATGGGGGAGATGTGATGAGTAGATGGACACAATTGATTACGATAAGTCAAAGAAATCCGAGAGAAAAATTTATCAAAGCCTGAGATTAACGTGGAACGATTGATTGCAGCGATGCTGTGCCAACTGGGGCCCGAGCAGCGGCAGCACACACCCTCCTCTCTCCACCGCAGCTGCGCCGCGGCTGGGGAGCCGTGTACAGGCGCACAGCACTCACGCACCGCTCGCCAGCGCGGCAGTGCAGCGGCCCAGGGGCAGTGTGCAGGCGCACAGTACACCACCAACGTTATGGCAACACCGTTGTCTGGCCGGCCGTCACAACATACTTCTGCTACGCGCGGTCTACAACGACCTTGCTATTAAAGAGCCCGCCACAGCTGTCCTGGCACGCCTCGACCACAGCTGTGCAGACGCAATAGGCGGACCCAGCTTCCCATCTGCAGCAACAGTACACTCACTCGTACAAAGGACTAGATTTCCTCCTGAACATCTATATTTTCGCCGGACACGGATTCAACAACGGCGAAGAAAAAATGAAGAAGATACCGTTGGACAGCAATATGTCCGCAGTAACTACACGCAGGAGGTTGAGTTTAGACTGATCGAATGCATATTCGATATTTTAATAGGATGGTTTTTACCCCTTTGAACGTCTTCAGAAGGCCTCTGATAGAACGTCATTAGCCAAGAGAGAAGATCTTCGATAGTGAACTGGAATAGGACGTCCCGACGACTACAGTAAGCTATCGCTTGTTCAGGATCTTCGATTCAGAAGTGCGTCAGAAGCACAAATCTCAAGGCTTGTCTAATTTCGCCCCTGCAATGAAGTACGAATCTCAGATGCGTGACTTCAGTAGACGGAAACTTCCATTTTACATCCAGGAGGATGTTGATTAATATAGGTTGGGGGGATTCTGTTGTGTCCCGAGTATGAACCGTTAAGTTTTCACCACAAAAAAAGAGTAAAAGGCGGTTGGACGTGAGAGCTTACACCGGACTCTGCTATCAGGAAATCTCAAAGCTCAGCAGTATACAACGCGCCAGATGTCGATGTGTACACAGCGAGGGCTCGACCGTTACAAAAAAAGAGGCAATACCTACGCTCCCAGCGGCAGCGTGGCAACGACGTGGCACCAGCGTGGCACCAGTGTGGCAGTCAGTGTGGCAACGCAGATGGCAGTGGATGGCAACGGTTGGTGCTGCCCGAGAGCGGCAGGGCCTAAGCGACGACAACGGTGTTCAGCTGCGGCTTTTGCTGCACGCTCCAGAAGTAACGGTCACAGCGCGAGAATACTTAAAGGGTACGACGAGGGCTAGGGCATCATCATTAGAGAGCGAAGCTCCGTCACTAGAAGGTCTCGTCGTGCCACTTCATTCATTTTGTTTGCATACGGCAGGCACTCCGTATTAGACCCTGACTCTGTGTTAATCTTCACGTAAAAGACTTTAACGTACAATTCGAGACCTTATTATCTTACTTCGACATCGCTGCGTACCCAAAAGATGCGTAAGACTTTTGTAGCAATTGTTCCTAAGTTTGCTAGTCTCATCTACCCCATTGTCATATTTTGTGTACATCTTTCATTATAACAAGTAAAACGATGTGGCCACGTTGAAAGAATCGTGTTTTCTTTCGGAAAATAACTCCTTTGATTTGAAGATTAGACTTGAAAAGAAAGAAAATTTGAAAAATCATAAACTCGGATTCTAAGTAAAAGAAGAATATAACAAAGCCGTGCAGTGGAGACACAATGATGAAGCCGTGCAGTGGAGACACAATGATGAAGCCGTGCAGTGGAGACACAATGATGTAGCCGTGCAGTGGAGACACAATGATGAAGCCGTGCAGTGGAGACACAATGAGTAAGCCGTGCAGTGGAGACACAATGATGAAGCCGTGCAGTGGAGACTCAATGATGAAGCCGTGCAGTGGAGACACAGTGATGAAGCCGTGCAGTGGAGACACAATGATTAAGCCGTGCAGTGGAGACACAATGATGAAGCCGTGCAGTGGAGACACAATGATGTAGCCGGGCAGTGGAGACACAATGATGAAGCCGTGCAGTGGAGACACAATGATGAAGCCGTGCAGTGGAGACACAGTGATGAAGCCGTGCAGTGGAGACACAGTGATGAAGCCGTGCAGTGGAGACACAATGATGAAGCCGTGCAGTGGAGACACAATGATGTAGCCGTGCAGTGGAGACACAGTGATGAAGCCGTGCAGTGGAGACACAATGATGAAGCCGTGCAGTGGAGACACAATGATGAAGCCGCGCAGTGGAGACACAATGATGAAGCCGTGCAGTGGAGACACAGTGATGAAGCCGTGCAGTGGAGACACAGTGATGAAGCCGTGCAGTGGAGACACAGTGATGAAGCCGTGCAGTGGAGACACAGTGATGAAGCCGTGCAGTGGAGACACAATGATGAAGCCGTGCAGTGGAGACACAGTGATGAAGCCGTGCAGTGGAGACACAGTGATGAAGCCGTGCAGTGGAGACACAATGATGAAGCCGTGCAGTGGAGACACAGTGGTGAAGCCGTGCAGTGGAGACACAGTGATGAAGCCGTGCAGTGGAGACACAATGATGAAGCCGTGCAGTGGAGACACAATGATGAAGCCGTGCAGTGGAGACACAGTGATGAAGCCGTGCAGTGGAGACACAATGATGAAGCCGTGCAGTGGAGACACAGTGATGAAGCCGTGCAGTGGAGACACAATGATGAAGCCGTGCAGTGGAGACACAGTGATGAAGCCGTGCAGTGGAGACACAACGATGAAGCCGTGCAGTGGCGACACTATGATGAAGCCGTGCAGTGGAGACACTATGATGAAGCCGTGCAGTGGCGATACTATGATGAAGCCGTGCAGTGCAGACACAGTGATGAAGCCGTGCAGTGGAGGCACAATGCTGCACCAAGCCGCTCTGACGCTCGGGATTATCGTTCAGTTCTTCACGCGCCCGAGGTCAGCTGTGCTCGTCAGCACGCGATCGCATCAGTGCCAGCCGAGGCTGTCAGCTCCTGAGGAAGCACCGCTCGGGTCCTGATCATTGCCCGGCCGTGATGTTCAATGCGACTCTGCCAAGCGACCGCGAGTGGGCTTTTCTTAGCGGAACCAAATTGGAAATGTATTTTTGGAGAGGTTACCAAGTAGCTGTAGACAATGAACAACTGCTATACTTACTCCAATGTTGAGAGGTTACCAACTGCTGTAGACAATGTACGACTGCTACTTACTCCAATATTGAGCGGTTACCAACCGTCTGTAGACATTGTACGACTGCTACTTACTCCAATATTGAGAGGTTACCAACCATCTGTAGACAATGTACGACTGCTACTTACTCCAATATTGATAGGTTGCCAACCAGCTGTAGACAATGTACGACTGCTACTTACTCCAATATTGAGAGGTTACCAACCAGCTGTAAACAATGTACGACAGCGGGAGAATGTAACATTCATTGAGAGGGTATCGATTACACCCGGCAGCTGTCGCGCTAAATGCTACCTAAACACCTGCAGCAGCTGTGAGCCACGCTCGCCGCCTGCCGCGCTGCGGCGCTGTTCGTTAAGACTTTAGCGTGAACTTTGTGAGGCAGCGACGCTATCAGATGCCGCTTCATATTGTCTTTAAATCCAGTCCGTAACGCGGTGCGATCTTGATTTTACGTAAAAATTACTATTACTTTTTGGAAATTGTGACTCGATAAAAATGACTTGCTATTGTAGCCAACGCGGTACTTTCGTACGTCCGTGTGTGTCGCTGACGAATCGGGCATTGTTTGTTTTGAATACAATTTTTACCAATAATTCTCCGAATAAAATAGAAATTTGATAGTGTAGGTAAATGAAAATGCCCCTCAGGGGGATACAGCTATTGTGTTTATGGGAACTAGCGCTCCCAGGAGGACTATGTGAGGGCCTGAGTTAAAGGTCATGTAGGCTTTCTTTTTGTTAAAATAGGTTTTTGTTTTGTTACAGACCATCTTTTTTCGGTTCACTGCTGTCCTGTTTTTTAGCACCTACTACTTTCTTCTTCAACTTTTTCTTGTTTCATGAACTTCTTTTTTCGTAGCTTTCTGTTTCTGTGCACTTTCTGCATAGATTCCGCGTTTCCTTGACTCCATACTAAATGGTGCCTTCTTCCTTCCTCTCTTTGGATAGCCTTTGTTGCGAATAGGGAGGCTTAAACTAACTAATAATCTAATCTAATCTTAAATGAAAATGAGAATCAACGCTGAAGATTTCTTCATCATAGTAAAATTTTTGCTCTAGATCTGAGAAAGTATATGCTACAAAACTGGATAACAACAGTTGTTATACATGGGCGGAATTGTATGTTCCACCATTGGCTTAAGAAGATTATCCATTTGTGTACGAAATCACTTTGTTCGTTCTCTTTTTTTATCATCCCATTCAAAACCGCCTAGCTCTGACTAACTCTCATGTTGGCTTTGCGATCATAAGTTGTTCTCAAGCTGTAAGACAGGGACTAGAATGTTGCTGTAATGACCCAACACAGAATTATCACAGCGTGCTGCGGAATAACTATGAAGGTTTTCGTACTGATTATTAACTATACTCCTTCCTTGAAATTAAAGGTGCCTTACCTACGCATGGGATTGTTTTTTGTATTCGCATCCAATATTGTGTTCGGAATTTGGAATTTTAATTGTATCCGAGGTTAAACATACGGGCAGGTTTCAATTCTTTTCTGCGTATAGCTTAAATAATTTGAGCTTAACTAATGTCATAAGTTTACAAGTTCATATCGGCTTAAATGTTGGAGAACTTTTTTGATTGCACGAGCTTCATTGTTTTTTATCACTACTGTTTGAAACGAATTTAACTGTAACGCGATTACTCGAACTGAATAAACCAATAAACCTTATAGTATAAGCTAACTATAGCTCATTATAGAAGAGAAGCAGCGCCCAGCTCGCTAATTTCTCACAGTTTTGTCAAAATCCAGTCACAATTGCCGAGTCATTTGAGCAATGACCGTTGTTTGTTGGTAAGGCTTGCAGGCACAACTCGCCAACTCACTGCGGTACCTCCGCACTCTCTGTACATCAACAATGATATATTATCTATAGATTATGATCGATCGAGGTTATTCTCGGAAAAATAAATCGGCAACCGGACGGACGTTTCTATCACGCATTCCAGTCCAGTCCTCTTATAACTGTTTGTAAATTATAAAAAGTATACTGAAACAAGTTGGATTTTGAAAAATTCTACGAAAGCAAATGCATAAATTTTGACGTTTTATTAGAATATTTTTCACTTTTTTGTCATCATTCGCTCAAACTTGACCCCTTTTACCATCGCATTAGTGCCGGCGGCTAGTAACTCAGCCGTACATTTATTTGATGCGAATAATTATAAGCTCTACCTATGGAATTAAAGTTAAAAAATTCTCCATCACATTTTGAAGCAGTGCTTTTGATATGTCGTTACGAACAATCCGTCATCGATGCTACACATTCATTCTTCGGTATAAGAAAATCTTGTCGAATTGTAGTCCACTATTTACAGTTTTACGTATGCTTTACTTTCGACGTATTCGCAGAGCGCGCTTGTGCATTTTTTTGTGTAAGCGTGTGAGTAGGCGTACGTGTACGTGTGTGCGTGCGTGTGCGCTGCAATCGAAGAGCAAGGTTTGCACAAAGGCGCTATGGACGTGATACAAAGACACGAAGCCTGTCGTGAACACCTCGTCACGAAAGTTAGATTTCTACGTTGCCCTTTAAATTTTTCTTGGCTTCGTTCGTTTTATGTACGTATAGCTATAAGCTTTTGTTTAAATTTTCCTACTCAACTATCGGGTATGCAGCAATGCGCACAAATAGCGTGTTAGAGTTTTCCGTTTTTGTTATGTAAACTGAATAGTAAATTGGTTTCTCAGTTGTGAGTAGAAGCCAGCTTTGTTTGAAAGAGTTCGTTTTGAAACAAGCAGCATTTCCTATGACACGCTCGGTGACGCTCGCTCTATGTCCGATTAGATGGAGCTCCACTGCGGGATATTCCCAATAAAACATTGTTCAATTTTTTCAACATTTTCTTTGCGACGAAATTTAATTGGAAGAAAATTTTCCATGCTTTTCTAATCAGCTGTGCCATGAAGTTGCTCGACTGTGCAAAGGGTGAGAAAAAGGATGTTTTCTATAACCCGCCTCCATCCTGTAAGTTTCATGGAGTCGCGACCAGGTGCTTGTATCTGAGCTCAATCAACGTAATGGGTATCTTGGTGTAGATTTTTCCCTCAAAACAGCTTTAATTTAGCTGCACATAATTCGTTGAAGCAATCACAAAAATAAAAAATTGACTAGGTACTAAAGAAAAGCTTAAATATAAAAATTGTAAGTTGAGTCATTTTACTCTACGGATATGCGGCTTCGTATTTGAGCTTTTCTTGTTCCGCGGGTGAAAAAGCGCTCTTCAAGGCCGCTTATCTTGAAATGCCTCCCTCAATCGAAACTTGTATGGGCACACAGCAAGTAGAGCGAACGTTCTCACGTAAATTTGTGACCGCATGTGGCCCGTTATTATTTACTACGTGCTCACATGAAACACTGCGCCAACCTCACTGCCCGACGGTGGCTTCGCTCCAACCAACGCATTCCGATAATGGAAATTCTTTCAAGTGATCGAAGTCAGAATACAATTCAGAAATGCCGTACAATGCAGAGTAACAGGAGCAACATTCTGCAACACAGCGCTCAAAGTCAGAGCTGGGTACAGAAACACCGAGCAATGCAGAGTAACATGGGGTCAATTCAGTAAAGCGGCACTCGGAGTCAGAGCTGGGCTCATAAATGCAGCGTAACACTCAATATCAGGGCACAATTCGGCTCGTAATAAACGCTGGGGCGTGACAAGCGAGCGCCCATTGCGTGAGCAGCGCATGTCATGTTCTGGCTCCGCGTGACATCTCAAAGTATATCGATTTGGAGGAGAAAATCATAGTGATGAAGGCGCCGAGAAATTTCAAGTGATGACCTGCACCTCGTAACAGTTGTAGAGTTAAAAGTGAACATTCCGATGCCGAGTTAGAATTTTAAGTCGTCTGCGTGATTCAGTGACCTTCATGTTCCTAGTTAAATATTTTCAGTGTCTTTTGGCTGAAATTGAATTTAGAAATTTTATTTGAAATTACTATGCACGGAAAGGTGTAAAAGTAAGAAGTGAGTGCAATTCTCTCCTTATGGTTGAATCATCACGATTAAAATGAACAAGAAAAAGTAGCATACAATTCCAGAATATAGAGAGTTAACCTACATGCATTTGGCGGGATTCAAAACGACGAAATTTTACTTAAATAATTAGAAGCAAAAATTTTTTTCACAATTTCCTATGCCATTCATTTGGAATGTCGACAAGACTTGAAGGTATGAGTCCAGTTAAATGTTTGGCATGAGCTGTGGAAGACGTGAATTTCTGAGTGTTATGCAGTACTGTATATGAGGAACTACGTAAGAGAGTTTCTTATTCTAGTCCTAAAGATCCAACACTCGTCCAATTCACGTACGTTAAAGCTTTAGAGCTCATCATGCAGGTAAGAGTTCCCTTATTTCGATGTACAGAATATTGATATGATCAAGTAGGATCTAAATCATTTGGTGATTTTCTTAAAAGAGAGTGAGGGTTTGCCATGAGAGCACTGCTCATACACCGGGACCATGACCCTTTTGGTTGTCCACAATTTGCTCAGAGGTCGCAACACAGAAACGCTTTCAATTGAGTTGATCGCAGTTGGAAGCGTCTTCCTTATATCGCCACAGGAAAGCATTCCAGCTTGATTCAAAACCTGTGAAGTTAAACACTGCTCTTCAAAGAAACTAAGGCTAACAAGTTTTCTTGAAAACGTCACTTCGTTCAGGATCTTCAATCACTAGTCGGACAGAGGGTCGAACATCATCCGCTCTCTAGCGTATCGACAAAACTGCGCTTTGTTGCTATTTTATCTGTTCGTTGTTATACTGACCGTGTGTCGTAATGTAGGTCAGGTCCACATTTATCTAAGAACGCATGACTTTCAATACAATTGTAGTCCTTGAAATTTAGTTTAGTTCTGTGATTCTAAATAAATTTAAGTTCAGCGCTTCGAGGGAGGTTAATATATTGTGAGGCAATTGTGAGTATTTAATGTGTCGTGTGACCGTACAGCACTGCAGGTCCTCAGACTTACTGCTGTGCGTGTATGCACCATGTACGTCCTGTAGCTACACTGCGGGCGCTGAGGCCCAATAGAACTGCAGGCTGTGCGCTGATGGAATACAAGCAACACGTACCCTGAGCAACACGTACCCTGAGCAACACGTACCCTGAGCAACACGTACCCTGAGCAACACGTACCCTGAGCAACACGTGCCCTAAGCAACACGTACCCTGAGTAACATTTAACTCACAAGCAAAACACCAGCCTGCATCAATAGCATTTTAATGTTCGTAATCAAGGCAAAGATTTGATATTAACCGTAAAATTTAATCAGAATTTTACATTTTATTTGAGGTTATTCAATGAGCTTTTCACATCGTGCGCAGAATTATTGGCAACATCGATCAATTAGACGTGTGACCATGATTCACTCTACACATTATTGCTGGTATCATGTAGCCGCGGCTTGTAAGGTTTTTAGTTCACAATTTTATTTTCTCTGGTCTCTTTAGATTTGGCCGAACCGCCGTAGTCCGAAGCTGATTTCTTTTCTCGGTTGCGGATTAGAGCCGTGTTGGGAGCGGCAGCCTTAATGACTGTCAGGTACGTGAGATTAAGGCGCCAGCTTTCTCATCACGCTGCGTTTCGTGTAATTCGGTCAATTATGAAACGTCAAATTCAGGATAGATGTTGAGATACCTTTGTAAAAGTATTGATTACTTGAGTTTTTGTTATTTGTTAATATTATAAAGAATTAGCCAATTGATTATCGACTTTTTCAGAAACCTTTCAACAGTTCGTGATTTTCAATGCTTTTCAAGGTAATACGAAAACGAAAATTTGAAAGAACGCGTTAAAAAAGTTCGAGTTCAATCAGTCTGTTTTTGAGAAAAAATCAGTCTGTTTTTTTTCATGGTATGTAGTTTTGCTGGTAGAGCTGCAGGTTAATGATGCAGGTAGTTATAATAGTAGTGGTGCTGACAGTGGTGCACGTAGTAGTGCAGGTAGTGGTGCAGGTAGTGGTGCAGGTGGTGGTGCAGGTAGTGGTGCAGGTTGTGCGTAGTGGTGCAGGTAGTGGTGCAGGTAGTGGTGCAGGTAGTGGTGCAGGTAGTGGTGTAGGTAGTGGTGTAGGTAGCGGAGCAGGTAGTGGTGCAGGTAGTGGTGCAGGTAGTGATGCTGGTCATAGGTGCAGGTAGTGGTGCAGGTAGTAGTGCAGGTAGTGGTGCTGGTAGTGGTGCAGGTAGTGGTGCAGGTAGTAGTGCTGGTAGTGGTGCATTTGGTGGTCCCGGTAGTGGTGCTATAGTATATGATGGCGTGATGAATGATGTGAGGAATGTGATTAATTTAAAAAATCATTAAAAGAAAAAAGCTGTTACAAGCCATTTGTATAATTTTTTGTTAAAACTTTGGGATCCTGAAACCACATGACAAAATTAGAAACCGAGCACTGATTTGTGATGTTCGTATCAGGGAAGCACGGTATTGCGAGCACCACCCTCGGGCCCGGCTGCAGGCCAAGGGAGGGCCGAAGTGTTATTTTAGATAAGTCGGGCAAGGCCTTTAGCAGGTTTCATAAATTTCGTATGAAAAATATGACGGAGAAATAGTTTTTGGGGCAATAAATGTTGCGCTGGGAGGAGAATTTCATCCGAAATGGGAGGTATGTTGAAGAAAATCTTTCTTGTTCTGCTGCTCTAGGGCAAAATATGCAGCGAAAATGATCACCATTGGCTAAAATAGTAAAAGGTATTTGTTGGTAGAAGGAGTGATGATTATCTTGAAAAGTTTTTTGAGAAAAGGAGCAGTTTTAGCTCGACTATGAGACAGGGGGGGGCTAGCAAAAAGTCTCGTATGTGCGCGTGTAAGAAATGCCTGCCTCGTTCTTAGCAAAAGTTAAGATCCTCGTCCCACAGAAGTTATGTTAAATTAAAATTTAGCAATGTAGAAAACTGAAAACCTACAGCATCCCTACCCTAACCGGCAATGACAGGTTGTAAGTTGAAGCATTGTTCAATATTCAGTAACTCGTGTCACAATTTATATTGAAAAATAGTTTAGAAAATCAAACTTATGAAAAATGTATCGTATTCATGAGTAGAAGTGATGAGCTTCATAATCCATCATATCGTTGAACTCAATCGATCAAAAGCCGATAGGAAAAGATGCCATGTTTTTAAAATTATTTGAGTTCAATCATTTTACAGATTTGTTGCGGTCAAGAAGCGACATTTTGTAATAATCTAAATTTTTTGTTGAAAGATTATGCCTGTAATTGGTTGGGTGAGTTCGGTAAAACATTTTTGAATGGCTATCACCTCGATAACGTTTACTCGCTCTAAATTTTCTGTGGTTTGGAAGATATTCATGCATAAATACTGAAGTATTTAAGAAAAACGAAAATGAAAGATTTATACTGATTTGCACTTAGAATACAGGATTAAGATAATGAATAGTAAGTAGTTATTACACCCAGGAGAAGGGTATTTCACTGATATAGCGAATAGTAAACCTTACATTTATTGTAATAAGAGATACGGAACAGTGGTGAAAAACAGCGATCGTAAAAGTTGCGTCTCTTGAAAATTTAAACGGTTCTGCACATGACATCCGGTGCTCAAATCGAGAGCTGAGGTCGGAGCAAACTGAACATAATGAGCGTCAAACTAAAGACATTAGAAGTTAGAAAGTTTTCTTCGCGCATAGGAGGTAATCATTGTGCACCTTGTTATCTAAAATGTGCTTTATTTTTCTAACGTATTTGAGTGCTTGTAATTGTTGTGTAAAGTTTACGGTCCTTTAATTCCGCATTTCAATTGCTGAAGTTTGAACTTATGAAGGATTGTAGATTGAACGCGTGTTATATTAGAGTTCGAACACTGTTTGTGTAATAGGTTAACGTAGATCGAATTGTGACTGTGAGCTTTCTGCATAGCGATTGTGATTTACGGTGTAATTCGGATGAGTAGATATTTGGAAAGTCTCTCAGAGGATATGTCTCGGACATGCGATTTAGTGAATAAGTCCTGCCTTCGAGAACGCAAGAAAGTTTCAGAAATACAGTTTAAGAGTTGTGTGATAATTTGAGAACAAAACTTGGAAATACTCGCATTAATTTTCATTGTTCTTGTAATTCTTTTCCAGCTTTTCAACCCGACAAAATTGTTTGAGTTCTTCACATGTTAAAAAACGAAGAATATTATCTTGCATATTTACTGAAAGCCTGTTTGCTTTTAAATTTCGATGTCGCTGTTAGTCGATAAAAATCGACATTTTCATGTAACTAACATCATCCTCAAGCTGGAAATGCTCAGGAAAATTTTACAGTCACATTGAAAAAATGTAAATCCAGTATGTAAGCTATCTCAGACGCAATATAAATGTTAATCACAGTACAAAATGAATAGGTAGACAAAATTTGCACTACAGGAGCATAAAATTGCAAGACCGGGAAACAGCATTACTCAACGGCTATATGTTCATGGCACAAGGGGCGAAATGGCGAAATGGGCGATCGAGTGGATGGTTCAAGGCTCTACGCTACAGTCTTATTGAATAATTTTACAGCAAAAAATTTCATTTAGAGCATGTGTAAGTTTACGGCAGGTGTTATTTTATCGTTTTTAGCAACATCATATAAAGTTTTTTCATTTGGATATTGGTTATTCGAGGGCTTTCAACAATCATCAATGCGAAAATGATGAAAAATAGAACCTAGGGATTTTAAATCTTATGATTAGCAGTTTCTCAATGAAAATAATCGACAATTTTAAGATAATTGTAGCACTAAATTGTTGATGTAATGTTTTGTATTATATTGCATTTCTACGTCAGTCCTAATGTTGTATTTTACAGAAGACTCGAGCGGTTTGCAGTTACGATTACATATTTGTGTGGATGTGCGTGTCTCTCTTCCAACCCGAGACTCCCTCAGCAGTGCTCGTTGGCAAAGAGCAACGCATCTCGTGACAGAGCTGGTAGTTCTGTAACTCTCCTCACTACTTCCCTACACAATTTCCTCCACAACTTCACCACAACTCTCCACCACAAACCCCACCGCAACCCCCCACCATAACCCCCACCACAACACACCACCACAACCCCACCACAACTCCCCACCACAACCCCCCCACAACCCCCACCACAACCCCGCCACAACCCCACCACAACCCCCACCAAAACCCACCACAATCCCACCACAACCCCACCACAACCCCACCACAACCCCACCACAACCCCACCACGACCCCTACCACAACCCCACCACAACCCCACCGCAACCCCACCACAACCCCACCACCACTCACCCGGTGGGAGTAGACAGGCGTGCTGGCTCCGGCCCCCATGCTGGAGCACCACAACACCGCACCTCAGAAGTCACGCGTTGCACACACAAATCTCTCTACAGTCCTTGACACTTGAGCATTTTGCATTTTTCTTCAAATGTATTTACTTTAGCTGTGATGCTTTGGAATGACAGGGGGGTAACTTCAGCAGCTTTGTTAATGTTGTTATCAAAATTATTTTTGTTTTAAGCGATTGGAATGAAGTATTTTTGTGAGTTTCATCTTATGCACAGCTTTTAGTCATTTATTTAAAGTAGAAACAAGCACTGACGTGCTGGAGCATAAGACTATGAGGTGCAATGAGTGGCACGGCAGTGGGCATCATTTCATCATGGTCGACGATGTGCAACTATTTTATCTGGAAAACACGACAATAAAACAATTTAGTTTCATCATGTAGGATTGCCCTCGGAAATAATTTTTTTAAATGTATTTGTGCACATTCGATTTTGTATAAACGATGTGTGGAGTGCACGGATGTGTTTATTAATGCTGAGATATGAATGCCGTTAGGCGTTAAGGCCTTCAGACTACTGAGAAATTATGGTCTGGTTGTGGTAAATCACACTGAGTTACACGTACGATTACAGAGCTCTAAGTGGCACAGCACAACCCCACGTGTTGCAGCAGCATTGTAAAGGCATGCAAAACACTGTACATCGAGATATTGCTCTCCCTCAACACTTAGCTTCCATCATTTTCCTACGCTTCTCAATTGCTGTTCAACGTCTTTCATCCCTTGTGTTTTACGACGTCTTTGATCTGAAGTTCTGATGCAGCCATTCTAGATTGCTACACCAAACCGTAGATTGCATCGTCGGAATAAGTAACAACGGTGCCTATATTGTTACTGTAGATCGAATGTAGATCGAAGGACGTGGAGAAATGAATACAGAGTCACGGTGAGTTCAAGCTGTTTTCCTGGACGATTGGGCTCGAGAACATAAATTGTACTGTGAAAGTTAATGAGGTTGGGGGCAAAGTTCGTTTTGATGACAGTCAAGTTTTGGTTCACTGAAATTATTATTATTAATGAAGCCCACGAATGAAGCAAACCTCCAGGAAAAAGAATTTTTCTTCTTTCAATTGTGTTTCGAGCAACATTGAGTTCATTCATGATGCCTACGTCCAGAGATACGCAGACTGCACTTATTCAGTTGACACAAATCTTCGTCCAAATTATACTACAGTAGTTTTTGAAAAATTTTTAAAGTGTAAACTATTGTAGGTTTCTTACTGTGAATGACAACTTTTTGACTTAATGAATGATAGGTTTGCTTTAGTTTTACGTGGCATGGCACACGAACCAGCCTTGTTGGTTGCAGTCACGCGCTTGAATGGTAGTCAAAATTAACTAAGTTCAGTTGACTAAATGTTTTAATTATAAGGATCCTGAAAATTACAGCAGCTTGATTTAGAGCGAAGGAAATGTCACCCTCGAAAAACAAGGATACTTTCCGCTCTTGGGTTGCGCGGTTGAGCACAAGATATAACGTGGCTGCTGTATGCAAGGGGCTGAATGTGTGGGTAAAGGGCCGTTAATTCACTAGGGGACATTTCGGCTGTGAGGCGCGACGCGTGTATACGAGGCTCACCACTGAGTTTCATATTTGTGTGTGTTTCTACAAATTTCCCTATTCGCCACGGTAGTTACGAGGCTCTTGAGTGTCGCGCATTACGAATTCGATCAGAGTGAATGGGGAATTTCGTATAACCACACACAAATATGAGCCTCAGTAGTGAGCCTCGTATACACATGTCGGTCGCGCTTCACAGCCGAAATGTCCCCTAGTGTAAACGGCCCTTAACTCTCTTGTTTTGGTAGAGAAGCCTCAAATGTGCAATTTTAGTCTGGCTCAAAGCTTGATGAGAAATTTCCCGAACTAAATAGGTTCAATTTATTTGGAAAATTGAAGGATCTCATTTATTTTCGCACAGTGTAATAATTGGTGTGTCGTGGGACTGCATACATACTTGTATGGCTCGAGAACTTTTAATAAGATAGTTCTAATTCATTAACATTAAATAAGCATTTTACAGTTATACTGTGAAACTTTACTCATTAAGCATTTATGTATGCGAAGAATTATTTATTTAAGCTATACCTTTGTTTCTTATTCATTACGGAATGGTAATTGTATCAGTAATTTTGCTTGAACACAATTTCACTAATATATTGCGAACAAAATGGCATGAGGTGATGAGCCCCTCCATGGCAACGAGTGACCCAGAATTTAGAGTACCATCGAACTAGTTACGTTAAAAGCTATTTTTCAGCGCATAATCGTAGGAATATAAGTACACCACAATAAAAAATTTATACGTTTGCGAGCTATGGAACACGTCATACTCTACAACTCTACGGATTTCAAGCGAAATATTTAACTATGGTTTTTAATTTTATGGAAGCGAAACGCAATCGTGCACTCAACTTATCGATCTTCACAATACTGGCCCAAGAGACAATTTCAGCCAAATTGATTTGGGTAATACCTATGATTTTTCGAGTTCATTTTAGCATTAGCACAGCGGGCACTTCATGAACACTTTTTAATGGGTTTTAATATTGTTGATGCTCAGCCATTACTCCGTTGCACAGACACACGCACGCTTTCTGATGCTGTCGTGCAGCTAAAGGCGATCAAGGACAGAAATTAGTGGCAGCTGCTCACGGCGCCGTGGCGACAGCTGTCAACAAACCACGGAACCGGGACGCACACACCCCTCACCACGAGGCGGCCCGCGGCCGAGTGAGGGCTATAGGCTGGCCGAGGCACGGCGGTGGCGCTTGCTTGCTATGAAATTCTATCTCACATGAGCTGTACTTTCATTAGGCACGTACTTTAAAGCTAACCTATATGCGCTTCTTTAGTTTCAATTCCTCTTTGCGGACCACAACTCTGTGTGTGAAGCAACACGTGTAAATGTTTGGATTCTATAGCCACGTGATTCTAGCCACACAACTTCAGCATCATGAAGCAAAATGTTCTAAATTACTTCTACAGTGGGGAAAAATAATTTATTGCAACCCCAGCACAAAGACAATGCTGAGTAGTCGAGCAATTAGTTTCGTAGAAACTTAGAGTAGCGATGCCGCACTACAGAACAAGGTTTTGAACTCATTTGCGCTTAATTATTTCGCTTAGAACTTAGAATCCGTTATTTTCAATAGAATGAAAGGAACTTCAAATGATCACAAAATAACAGTTGTTTGAAACGGGTTGTGCACGCTGTTGAAAAAGGCAATACGAGCGTTTAACAATGTATAGTAACTACTACCCACCATGTTTTCAATGAAATATGATAAATCACAGACTTTCAATCGATCTTTCTTCAGAAATTAACTGAGCTGGACTTGACTGGCAACGGAGTGCTTAGGTAATTATCGATGGGTAGTGTCGAGTGTCTCCATTGGGAGTACATTACGTCGAGTGTCTCCATTGGGAGTACATTCCGTCGAGTGTCTCCATTGGGAGTACATTCCGTCGAGTGTCTCCATTGGGAGTACATTACGTCGAGTGTCTCCATTGGGAGTACATTACGTCGAGTGTCTCCATTGGGAGTACATTACGTCGAGTGTCTCCATTGGGAGTACATTACGTCGAGTGTCTCCATTGGGAGTACATTATGTCGAGTGTCTCCATTGGGAGTACATTACGTCGAGTGTCTCCATTGGGAGTACATTACGTCGAGTGTCTCCATTGGGAGTACATTACGTCGAGTGTCTCCATTGGGAGTGCATTACGTCGAGTGTCTCCATTGGGAGTACATTACGTCGAGTGTCTCCATTGGGAGTACATTACGTCGAGTGTCTCCATTGGGAGTACATTATGTCGAGTGTCTCCATTGGGAGTACATTACGTCGAGTGTCTCCATTGGGAGTACATTACGTCGAGTGTCTCCATTGGGAGTACATTACGTCGAGTGTCTCCATTGGGAGTACATAATGTCGAGTGTCTCCATTGGGAGTACATTACGTCGAGTGTCTCCATTGGGAGTACATTATGTCGAATGTCTCCATTGGGAGTACATTACGTCGAGTGTCTCCATTGGGAGTACATTACGTCGAGTGTCTCCATTGGTAGCACATTACGTCGAGTGTCTCCATTGGGAGTACATAATGTCGAGTGTCTCCATTGGGAGTACATTACGTCGAGTGTCTCCATTGGGAGTACATTATGTCGAGTGTCTCCATTGGGAGTACATAATGTCGAGTGTCTCCATTGGGAGTACATTACGTCGAGTGTCTCCATTGGGAGTACATTACGTCGAGTGTCTCCATTGGGAGCACATTATGTCGAGTGTCTCCATTGGGAGTACATTACGTCGAGTGTCTCCATTGGGAGTACATTACGTCGAGTGTCTCCATTGGGAGTACATTACGTCGAGTGTCTCCATTGGGAGTACATTACGTCGAGTGTCTCCATTGGGAGTACATTACGTCGAGTGTCTCCATTGGGAGTACATTACGTCGAGTGTCTCCATTGGGAGTACATTATGTCGAGTGTCTCCATTGGGAGTACATTACGTCGAGTGTCTCCATTGGGAGTACATTACGTTGAGTGTCTCCATTGGGAGTACATTACGTCGAGTGTCTCCATTGGTAGTACATTACGTCGAGTGTCTCCATTGGGAGTACATTACGTCGAGTGTCTCCATTGGGAGTACATTACGTCGAGTGTCTCCATTGGGAGTACATTACGTCGAGTGTCTCCATTGGGAGTACATTACGTCGAGTGTCTCCATTGGGAGTACATTATGCCGAGTGTCTCCATTGGGAGTACATTACGTCGAGTGTCTCCATTGGGAGTACATTACGTCGAGTGTCTCCATTGGGAGTACATTACGTCGAGTGTCTCCATTGGGAGTACATTACGTCGAGTGTCTCCATTGGGAGTACATTACGTCGAGTGTCTCCATTGGGAGTACATTACGTCGAGTGTCTCCATTGGGAGTACATTATGTCGAGTGTCTCCATTGGGAGTACATTACGTCGAGTGTCTCCATTGGGAGTACATTACGTCGAGTGTCTCCATTGGGAGTACATTACGTCGAGTGTCTCCATTGGGAGTACATAATGTCGAGTGTCTCCATTGGGAGTACATTACGTCGAATGTTTCCATTGGGAGTACATTATGTCGAATGTCTCCATTGGGAGTACATTACGTCGAGTGTCTCCATTGGGAGTGCATTACGTCGAGTGTCTCCATTGGGAGTACATAATGTCGAGTGTCTCCATTGGGAGTACATTACGTCGAGTGTCTCCATTGGGAGTACATTATGTCGAGTGTCTCCGTTGGGAGTACATTACGTCGAGTGTCTCCATTGGGAGCACATTATGTCGAGTGTCTCCATTGGGAGTACATTACGTCGAGTGTCTCCATTGGGAGCATATTATGTCGAGTGTCTCCATTGGGAGTACATTACGTCGAGTGTCTCCATTGGGAGTACATTACGTCGAGTGTCTCCATTGGGAGTACATTACGTCGAGTGTCTCCATTGGGAGTACATTACGTCGAGTGTCTCCATTGGGAGCACATTATGTCGAGTGTCTCCATTGGGAGTACATTACGTCGAGTGTCTCCATTGGGAGTACATTACGTCGAATGTCTCCATCGGGAGTACATTACGTCGAGTGTCTCCATTGGGAGCACATTATGTCGAGTGTCTCCATCGGGAGTACATTACGTCGAGTGTCTCCATTGGGAGTACATTACGTCGAGTGCCTCCATTGGGAGTACATTACGTCGAGTGTCTCCATTGGGAGCACATTATGTCGAGTGTCTCCATTGGGAGTACATTACGTCGAGTGTCTCCATTGGGAGTACATTACGTCGAGTGTCTCCATTGGGAGTACATTACGTCGAGTGTCTCCATTGGGAGCACATTATGTCGAGTGTCTCCATTGGGAGTACATTACGTCGAGTGTCTCCATTGGGAGTACATTACGTCGAGTGTCTCCATTGGGAGTACATTACGTCGAGTGTCTCCATTGGGAGTACATTACGTCGAGTGTCTCCATTGGGAGTACATTACGTCGAGTGTCTCCATTGGGAGTACATTATGTCGAGTGTCTCCATTGGGAGTACATTACGTCGAGTGTCTCCATTGGGAGTACATTACGTCGAGTGTCTCCATTGGGAGTACATTATGTTGAGTGTCTCCATTGGGAGTACATTACGTCGAGTGTCTCCATTGGGAGTACATTACGTCGAGTGTCTCCATTGGGAGTACATTACGTCGAGTGTCTCCATTGGGAGCACATTATGTCGAGTGTCTCCATTGGGAGTACATTACGTCGAGTGTCTCCATTGGGAGTACATTACGTCGAGTGTCT
Organism: Morinoia aosen; assembly: GCA_030386875.1. Taxonomy (NCBI): domain Eukaryota; kingdom Metazoa; phylum Arthropoda; class Malacostraca; order Amphipoda; family Talitridae; genus Morinoia; species Morinoia aosen. The sequence continues at coordinate 65,302,010 of CM059564.1, read as the reverse complement.
CCATTGGGAGTACATTACGTCGAGTGTCTCCATTGGGAGTACATTACGTCGAGTGTCTCCATTGGGAGTACATTACGTCGAGTGTCTCCATTGGGAGTACATTATGTCGAGTGTCTCCATTGGGAGTACATTACGTCGAGTGTCTCCATTGGGAGTACATTACGTCGAGTGTCTCCATTGGGAGTACATTACGTCGAGTGTCTCCATTGGGAGTACATTACGTCGAGTGTCTCCATTGGGAGTACATTATGTCGAGTGTCTCCATTGGGAGTACATTACGTCGAGTGTCTCCATTGGGAGTACATTACGTCGAGTGTCTCCATTGGGAGTACATTACGTCGAGTGTCTCCATTGGGAGTACATTACGTCGAGTGTCTCCATTAGCAGTGTAGTGACTCCCCGAGCGCTTCCTCATGGAGCACTTCTTCACCAGTGTCCTCCCCCCACACACACACACTGCAACGCTAGGAATAGTGTATGATAGAGGTCAACTTAAGGTCTTCGTTGACTTGGGAAAATCTGCGACACAAAATTACTGCGTTAAGGAGACCAGCTGGATTTTAAAACTTTTTTCGTCCGATTCGTTTGAAAATTGGCCAGTATATGTATTTTTAAAAAGTAAACTTATTTACTCGTGTCACTTTTTTGATTTAGGTCTTATTTTTTTAGGTCTCAATTTTTTTCTCCATTAAAGATCTTTGTATCCTTACTCCCCCCCCCCCGGGAGGGTGGGGGGGGGGAGATCTAGTGTCCGTGGCGCCATAAAATTTTAGGACCGAATATTCCACCACCTAAGGGTCCTTTTTCAACAAACACATGAAAAATTCTTATCGGAGCAACAGGGGCCTAGCAGGAGCCTTGGATGGTCTCCTTAAACTGCATCACAGCTTGCAGCTCCGATCCCAGATAAATTATACCTGTAACTCTAACCGTAATGATCATGTTGGGAAGACACCGTAACTTATGACTCAAGAGTAGCGGAGTCATCAAAGTGACCTGACAAGCAGTGGCAAGAAGGAACTCAACATTCATGGTTTTCAGAGAAAAATTCCAAGTTCCAGAGCGTCACTAATTCTCGTTACTAAAAAGAAAAGGGAAACTCATGTGGTGGTGTCGAAAAAGTGCCCTTTTTGTTTATTTGGGTATATGGGGGAAAAACTTTATTGGTTTCAATAACGAACACTTCAATAGTACAGTTGACAATTCTATATCTTACAACCGGCATAGTGACTCTCACTGTCGACATTTCTTCTTCGCCACTAGACTTTCCTCCTAGCTACTCATCAGATCCAATCTCAGATCTGTTGAGCCCAAAATCATCAGACCATCTTCAGCCTCCACCGCTAGCGCATCAACTTCTGGATTTCTGACGCTCCGCTACCTCACCATCCGTCACGGCTTCTTCCGCCGTCCGTCCATTCAGTGTGCTCTGGTCTTGTTGACACACTACGGTCGGCATGGGAAGAGGCGGCTAAGCACCCTGTGAGCGCGAGTGCGCACCCGTCATCATCACCTCACTCACCGCATGAAGACACTTCGGTTCGCCATTAGAGCAGTAAGTCGCAGTGCTGTCGTGTGTCGTGCGTAAGCATTAGATTGTTCGGCTGAAGCTCATTGAAGTGTTCCGTTCCCTCCTGTTAAATAACAGCGCCTAGGGTAATCAATCCATATATTAACTAGTTAGAAGTAGATCGGTGGTGTAGATCAGATCGGGGTGTGTTTATTAATGGGCTCAGGTGTAGATCAGATCGGGGTGTGTTTATTAATGGGCTCAGGTGTAGATCAGATCGGGGTGTGTTTATTTATGGGCTTAGGTGTAGATCAGATCGGGGTGTGTTTATTCATGGGCTTAGGTGTAGATCAGATCGGGGTGTGTTTATTTATGGGCTTAGGTGTAGATCAGATCGGGGTGTGTATTTATGGGTTTAGGTGCAGATCAGATCGGTGGGTGTAAATTTAGTTCAGGTGTTTGATATCAGATCGGTGGGTGTAAATTTAATTCAGGTGTTTGAGATCAGATCGGTGGGTGTAAATTTAGTTTCGGTGTTTGAGATCAGATCGGTGTGTGTAAATTTAGTTTCGGTGTTTGTAGGTATAGCAGATCGGGGTTAGTTTGGGTGTGTTTAACTGATTTATTCACCAAGCAAGTCAGATCATCATACTTCGGATTTACTCTTTTTATTTAAATTTTGCTATTTTGTTTCACCTAGGTGCATTAACGGAAGGCGCGGGGTTTGCGCCTGGAGTCACGACAGCAGCTCCGACACTTCGGGCCGAGTCTCCGACGCAGCTCTCTCATCGAACGAGAACCATCGTTCACCATCGCCTAATTTATTTTTCATTGCACGATTATTTATTTATATACCGGCATTGTTAAATATTCGGGTGGTATTATTAAACTTTAATTCTATTGTCTGTATTTCATATCCCCCCGCTCGCTTTTTTCGTTAGGTGGTTGGGTCACTCGTTACTACAACCCAACCATCGGCACGAATACCACACTTCGAGTTGCCACTTTGTGTGAACCAAAATCATCGTGCCTAGACTCCACCCCGGTACCACCAGCCAAGCGCGCACAACGATTTGAGAGCAAACTCCTCGATCGTACGAAAACCGTACACCAAGCTTGCATCGCGAACCACGTAATAGAAAAACCGTTTTTATTTTCAATAAAGACACAGGTCATTGGTTTTTAACGGCCACAGCTTGAAAAAAATCATAACTGATAAACAGATTTGGGCGTCACAATACTCATGTTGAATGTCGAACATAAATAATCAAGAGAGAAACATGAAACTGTTTTCTCTTTCTTGAATTAGTCTAAGGTGGATGATGTACATAAACGTTGTACGCATATAGCTATATATATGTACATCTCTTAACAGATGTTCGTTTTGCTTGTATCGCAGATTTGCCATAAATTGAAAGCGAAAAAAAGCTAATAAGGTCAGTCATTTTATTTAAAATTGAAAAAGTTTCGGAGGCTCGCTCCAGCATCAATTCTGTAAAATAAAAAAGTATGACCGATACTACGCAAGCACAAAATCACGATCGATATTAAATTTTAAACTATTTGTACATAGGTCAGAGTGAACAGCGTGAAAAACAAAAAACAAAGACAACTATGCATTTACTGTCTAAAACCCTTCAGAAAGTGTTTACTTTTCACGCTGAAATGTAGAGTACTATACTTTTTATGTTTACCTTTCTTTTTTTCTGTGAAAATTAATGTTGAAAATACTATGAAAAAGTGATGAAAATATCATTAAAAGAACTCGTACTGACTTACTCTACTCAAATAATCTGATACCATATTTCGATCGAGTTCTGTTTTATATCAAACGCAGACCAAGAAACTAGCAAAATAGGGTTGACAGTATTTTATATTGATATTGTCAGCAAACTGAAATTACAAAGTAAATTCGTTTTGGGAACTGCAATGAATATAATTTGATTTCGCTGAGAAATAATCTCAAGAGACACACATTAAAGAGTGGGGAAAAAGTACATGGACTCATAACAATGTAAAATAAAAGCTGCTGATATTCGTCTGTCTCAAAAATATGTACACTCAATTAATTTCTAATGTTTTGGTCTTACGTTTCAGATAGAATTTAGAGTTAAAATTTGCTATGATATTATGAAAATAAGTTTATCCTAACGGGGCCTTTGTAGCATACCGCTACATAAGCGTAAAAATTAGAAATTCGCTATTCATACTTAAATAAACTAATTCGTAGCATTAAAAATATTACTCTAATTTATTATTAATTATTTTCTACTTCTAATTCGTAATCATTAAAATTTTTGTGTAAATACATGAGAGATCAAATAATCAATCGACATTTCGAGTTCTTAAGCAGCCCGTTCTGGCAACATACAAGCGCGTCGCCTAGTCCACTCACTTTTGCTTGTGGTTCGGCGGCGCGAACATCTCGTAAGTCCAGTGATATTTAGGGTAAAATAAGAGTAAAACCGGGTAAGAATATGTGCCATGTGTTTTTCGGTGTATTGTGTGTTTTTTATCTAAGGATCTGCTCAGTGTCGTGAATTAGGGATAAAGAAATTAGTGTTAAGATCCTGAGATTAGCATGTGTTTTATAGAGTGAATATTGCGTGTCATTTCTCAAACTCCCGCGTAAATTCATACTAGCTATTCAGTTAACGTACTGGTTTTTCTCCTTACTGCAAACATATATTGCGGGTTTGCCAGTATCATATCACGAACCTTTCATAAACTACTTGTGGACGAACGCGACCGAATTGCTGGCGTTCGTTGCCGATAGCGTCTTGTTTAATGGCAGAAAACTCTGCCGTCTTCTGTCACTACTACGTGATTTTTATTTGTATTTAAGCATGTGTTCTAATAGTATTTTCTCTTATTTTTTTGTACAAATCACTTCTAGCAGTTTCCTTTTCTTAAACTTGTTTAAACGCAAATAATCATTAAAGATGTCCTTTTTTAAATAGCTTCTAATAAATTACGAAGTTATTCATGTTTACTTGCTAAAGTTTGGAACTTCATTCCAATTCCATATATTTACGTAACCTCACTCAATTCGATATCAATCATCTCAATAGAATTAATTTACTTCATCGCAATCGTGTGACAAACACCCATTACCATCTGCCTATCTTAAGTGTGTGTAAATTGCTGGCGGTTTTGGCTTAGGCCGATGCGTAAGCCGCCGGTTAACTCCACGCGTAACTTCGTGCTTTCGTGTTTTCTTTCTTCGCGTATTCTTTCGCCTGTGAAATCAACGTTTAGGTTTCCCCTTCCTTTCATCATTGGGGGATACATATTACTATTTAATTCCTTTTTATGGCATATGATATCTACTAAGATTTTTCAGTAGGATTTATTTCCATAAACTTCAGGATTTTAATGTCTTTTTCTTCTTACTGCTTTCAAAAGCGCAGTCATTTGATACTTTCACCATTTTTCGTAGATCTCGTGTTTACTCGCCCGTAGTCTCTGTAAAGAATCACGATCTTGATTCTTTGAAATTCTTAAACCTAATACTCAGAATTTAAAGCCAGAGGCATTAGTGATGAAACAATTTATTTCTTGATTAAAAGTATGTCAACCTAAAGTCTGTCCTATCTCTTTTGAGTTGCCAAAGTGAGCATCCTAATTAGCTGGAGTCGAACCTGTAGGAGTTTCTCAGACTTCTCTGTGTGGGAGGATTTGTCATTATTGTGTTGGATTTTCAGTAGGGAATGTCTTAATGTCTCTCCTGGAACTCCTAATCCAGCATCCTGGACTCCTGTGCAGGACCTCTACAGCAGCGCCCTACACACAACCCTCACTGTCAAATCTCCCTGGGCTGGGTTTTCACTGAATGCCATGTTAAAGGTTACGTTGTTAACCTGAGTCATGCTGTAACTGCACACAACTTACCTTATTATTGAGCCAGCCATTTGGCATTACCTTGGGAAAGGCCAGCAAATCTACCTGAGCCTCAAACCTTTGAGCTACTCCATTTACCCAAGCTCGATATTCTGCTAAACGTGGAAAGCATACCTCATAACGTGACCACCTTAAGTCATTGTTTAAATTGTTTAAAACTCATTCAAGTTTTGCCCCAAATACAACTCACTCACCACGATTACTGCCTCGCGTGCCGGCCTTCGTCAACTCCAGCCTGGCCCTCCGGCACGGATTGCCACCTCAACCAGCTCTCCGAGATCAAGAGCCAAAGAAGCCAGTTCTTCCTTCCTCCTTGGTTCTCCTTCAATAAACTACACAGCAGAAAAACAAGCTGAGTTCCAACACGTTTTCATTTTCCTTCTCATAATTATCCCTTACGCTTCGAGAAATCGTTCGAGTTGTTCTTGCCGTAACTAAAATCAATCTCATTTGGCGGAACAACCCGACACCTTCATCTTCGTTTGATTTAACCCTTAAATGCACGCATTTTAATGTAGAGGATAAAAAAAATATTTTGAAGGGGATTCTATATTGAAATGAGTAAATATACATATAAATTGCATCAACTTTGAATTTTTTCTTTTTATTATATTAAATTGATGGTTGTATCATATATGATACAAGGCGCGTTTGTGGTACATATTAGTTAATATGGAAGTTGGTGAAACATTCGCTATTTTTTTTAAAACAAAGGGTAATACCGCACTTTTGGCACATAAAATACGAAAGTGAATGACAACCAGGCATTTTGCATCTTTGTCGGTCATCAGTATGCTTGGGCCAGTGTGCCACACCATCCAGTCTGACTTCTTTAGGGGGCAGGTGGGCTACATTACCACGCCTTTTCTTTGCAATCAATTGTTTTTCCACATCAGATGACGAGAGGCGGCCTCTTCTAACTAAGCTGTGCGATTCCAAATTGCATAATGTTTCTGCGACAGTAGCTCGGAAGTCTTTTAATTTCATTTTAGAATTATGTACTTTCCTGAACATCAACCAGGAGTTGATAATGGTGATATCCAGAAGATGATAAAATATACAGAAGTACCACTTTCGCGATCGTATTTTACAGTGCGACCGGCCCAGGGGGTTTGGAAAAGGGGGTTTGGAGGTTTTGCACCTCTGTTGGAGTTTCAGCGTGACCGTGAAACATTTTCTGAGGCTCTGGTACAACCAAATTCTTCTTCTTCCAAATGACTTGCCTCTGTACCTTCTTTTTTTGACCTGTAGTTTTTTTACTTTGGTTGTCGCTGGCTTCCACAGTTATTGTGCAGTTACTAGGCATTTGAGATGGGCTGCTGTCCTCTACAATTACGATTGAGGAATGTGTGTCAGCAGAGTCATCATCATCTGAAAATAAAATAGAACTGTAAAAGAAAACTCATCATCTATTTGTAAAAAGGTATTATTCAATCAGGAGTAATTTTACTACATAATAATACACAAATATATAAATGTTATTTTGCAGTCACTGTACAATAGAAAAATATCTATGACTTGTATGTATCAAACGATTCAATAAGGATTGTAATAAGTAACTGACGTTATGCTTGAAGGCTTGCCCTGATTTTTGCTTTATTGCCCAACGCTAAATAAATAATTTTCTCACCTCCGGAATCTGATCCAAGAGAATCCGCATCACTGATATAAACTGCTGCTGGGTTATTGATGTCGTCATCATCACTGGAAGTTTCGTCATCCTCACTTCCATCACAAAAGAGAGCATCCAGGAGTTCCTTCTCAGACAAATGACGCGGCATCACCTGGTGAAACAACAATTATTACAAAACATTTCGACTTTGATAGATGCATAGCTGCTAATCTGATGAAGTATAAAATTTTCTCGATATATAATAGCAAAACATAGCCATTTGAATACATAAAAGGCATAAAATGCTGGAAAAATACAGTGTTGTATCATTAATGATACACACACATATGATGAAATGAAGTTGCCCATATGCGCCTTGTATCAGACATGATACAACGACATTTTCTCATATTCAATGAAAACAAATGCTTGAAAATACTTTTTGAAGCCTTCCCAATAATCAAGATAACACTGAAAATGACGTTGATTTTTTTCTTACCTCTGAGGGAAGCGCAGAAGCCAAAATGGACCCAGAAATATGGAGCTTACGCACACCTTCACCGACCACGCCTTGTCGCTCACTGGCGTTTATGTTTACCGCGCCACACAACACCGACGTAACACGTTCGTTCTCGTTTGACTTGGTATGTATCGTACTTGATACAAGGAGTGCTGCAGGCAAGTAGCCTGATTATTTTAGCATTTATAGGCAAAAATTTGGTTTGTATCATTTATGATACGCGGTGCATTTAAGGGCTAAATTCCCTGGACTTCAGTGTTAGGTCAATGTTGGCGACTAAAGTCTGCACCATCCCTCACCTCTGTCATCGATTTGAAGTCGTGTTTCAAGAAGGCATGACAAAATATTGCAAGAAATTGCGGATCTTTGTTGAAACATCAAGCGGAAGACTTCAGGGGTTAATCAAAGGAAAAGGAGGGAATATTAAAAATGAACTTCTATTAGGTTACATAGTTTTTACTGAATTAATGCAAGGACGATTATTGTTTCATATCCCAATTGTGCTGTCCTTATATTACCAATTAACATAGTCCGGGAACTTCTTCTTCACGGAACATAACTGGAATTTGATGCTGATTTCGAATCTGCAATTTGTTTTGACCGCTCTCGATTTTTTCGATTTTTTGTGATTTTTTTGAATTTTAAATTTTTATACATTTTTAACGTTTTTTTGGCCTGCACCACCTCATGATCCGAACTCTGCCATTCTCGACCCAACCTGGTCGGACTTGGCATACTTTGGCCTGCACCACCTCCTGCTCCGAACTCTGCCATTCTCGACCCAACATGGTCAGACCTTGCCTTGAAGACCTGAGTACCGGATAGGGCCGGGTTCCACCCAACCTGTACGGACATGGCATTCTTTGGGCACCACCTCAGTTGTTGCTAGCCGCCTTTCCAAAAAAAAAAACAAATAAAAAAAATCGAAAAAATCGAGAGCGGTCAAAAAAAATTGCATATTCGGAGTCAGCATCAAATTCCAGTTATAATCGATATTTTCATTCTCGCTGAGCGGCTTCGCCGCTCAGAAAGAAAGAACAACATTTTATTTCCAATAAAGTACAAACATGAGATGTCGATACATTGGTTTTTAAAACACCTTAACACTAACATCCTTAAATGATTATAACACATTGGTATCGTAATACCCGTGTAGAATGTTGAAACAAAATGATTGATAGAAAAGTACAACAAAATTGAGTTCCTTTCCTTGCCTAATCTGATTTTGAACTAAGAGAGCACAATCCTCGCGACGCTCATTTGAAAAACACTTTCATTAGTACGCACAAGTTTTGAAAATGAAAGCGAAAAATGCATTCAAATACCTTAACATAGAAACCCTTAATTGCTATTTGTAGTGATCGCCCTCAGCCGTACTTCAGTCTAAATTTCATAAATTATTAAAACCATCTTCTAAAAATTAAATAAAGTCAACGTAATCATTCTTAAAATTTTAGATCACTATTTTCATTCAACATTACCCTTAAATCTATTAAAATTTGACCAAAGAAATACTTCGACAAGAAAGAACGGCGTTTTTACCTAGAACCATATCGCAAGTTCATCCGTTTCCGGAAAATTCCGGAAACGCTCGTCCGCTCAAAGCGCATATAAGGCCGGCTTCCCAGGCAAAGTCGTCATTCTCTTATAGATCCTCCTAGCGCTTGGGCCCCAGAGCGGGCAATTGTAAGTATCAAGTGTAACGATAAGTGTGTATTATGTCTTAACTTTCCTGTGTTGTCTTAACTTGTTCCGTGTTAGGGAGCTCTCGTTATTGTGTCGTAGAAATATTCCCTATGTTGTCTCTGTGCCAGTGTTAGTTAGTCACCAGCCTCAAGCTCACTGCCACATCTTTGTCATTGTTATCGTGTTTGCTATTCTCCGATGATGCCGTATTGTGCTGTCAGTGTTAACCGATGTTGGCATTAGCTCCTTAAATATTTTAGTGCTGAGCATAGTGTTAAGACACCTTGCTGCCCACAGAGATCATTTTTGGTTTGCTCATCTTTTGTATGTTCCAGCTTCTAATTAATTGTGTTCTCAACTTTTGTATCTTGATTAGGTCAGGTTTAAATAATTTTGGAATTCCTCTGCAATTTTTAGTCAATGTTTGAATTCATATCTTGAGAAATGAAGCTATAATAGGTTATTTAAACCAATAGAGATTGTATCTTCTGTAGTCACTCACTCAAGTCAAGTCACATAAATAATCATTCTTTCTTGCTCATCGGAATAATAGAGTATAGAGACTTCACCTTTTCTCATACTTATATCTTAGTACATTAATTATATAATTACCTCAGTGCCCTAGCTATTATTTTTGGCTGTAGTTCATTTAAACTCAGTTGTGCTGCTGCTTGTAATGTCAGGATAGAGCTTGTGACCAGTTGGTCTGGAACACTGATTCTGGTGTTAAGATGATTCAGGCTGCGACTCGGGCGCTAGAGTTGCGGACTGATTCTTATCACCGGACTCCTGCCATTGTTTATCCTGTTAATGTTGCAGTTTGCGCAGCCTTGCACATGTGTTATGAATGGACTCAATTTATGTGTTCAAAATAATCCAGCACGAATTCCCCTGACAGGATCTGCTGGACCATTCATTCATGCACTCACAAACACGTATGGAACCAAACCCTGACCTCTTAATGTAAGGAGCTTACCTCCTCCAAGTGTTCCCTCCAAGCATCTCCTCATATTCAAAGTTCGCTATACTGGAAGGCCTGCATCCCTGCAGCTAAGCCGCTTGAACCTTTAGTTGTGACTACCTTGGGGTCGAGAGTCCCTTCCTACCGAGTTTTCCCAACCGGTAGCTATCCCCATACTCATCACTAAATTCACCACTCACTTAGTGTCGGAACCTCCCACACTTACACCATCATCGACTTCACACTCCAGCACACGCTTCCACAAGCCTGAGCTGAACGAATCGTCTGAAGTTATTCAACCTCCTCGGACTCTCACCAAGATCGTCTCTCGAACAAGAATCAAGCCTCGCACTTCAGCGTGCAACCTTCTCCTCAATAAACCCCATACCGGCGAGTGAAACTATTCTCTCATTTTCCTCCGGTGTTGGCTTGTGGTAATTTTTGTTGTTGATTGTAGACGCTTGAAATATTGCGTCCGAATACCGCCTAACTCCTTCTGAGTCAGAGGCCTTAAATCATTCCTTTTTGCAATTAAGTGTGCTCTACCCGGAGCACTGGTGACCCTTTTTAATAAGAAGAACATCTTCCTTGTCACTTGATAAATTCCTCAAATTCAACCTTTAAAAATCAAATCCAGTAGTTTCCCCCACTTTGGGAGAACTTAATACTGGTATACCCCAGAGCTAGATAAATAATCAAACAACTAAGTTGCCGCAGCCATCATCGGGAGGTTTTTGAGCGCATGTCGAGGCTGTTGCAGCTGTTGCATGTTGAACCTTGGAGGAGGTAGTGTTCCTTTCCATCCTTTTCCTCTAATTCTCAGTAATCAAACATAGTTTTCCTCTTTAAAACTCTTCCCTAATAATAAGTTATTGCTACTGCAGCCTATTCTAACAAATTCTTCATGTTTTTTCCATTGCTACTGAAGCCACCTTTTACGAAACTCTTCATGCATTTCCATTGCTACTGAAGCAAACCATGGGAGATCTTCTAGGATTATTTTTCCATTGCTACTGAAGCTCCTTACTAATAACCTTCGCAATTTCCATTGCTACTGCAGCACCATTGCTACTGAAGCACAAAAGTAAACAAAAAAATGTCTATGTGCGAAACACTACCTTGCCATCCTGAGCAACTTGCGTATGTAAGGGAACTGCCGTCTGTACACCGGTTGTCCTTTAATAGTTCTCCGTATCCCGTACGGGTACGGAATGCTCAGCGCAAATATTTCACCATCACTTGACTAAGTCTTTCCCGATCTCCCATTTTTGTATTGCTGCCTGGTCGGTGTGTTGGTAGCCTTGGGGACGCCTGAGGAGCACGCACGCTGACTAGGGTGGTTGTGCAAACGACTCACGTCGCACAATTGCCGTTGTAACCGGCATATGTGTTTTGGGAAGGAAGGAACGGATTTTTTTGTAATATGGCATACTATAAAAACCTGGACTGCGACTTCGCCTCAGGTCAACACCTGTCGAGCCAACGAATTCGTACGTCTTAGTTCGCTTTGAATTTCCTAAAGTCATGGAAGTCGACCAATTCTGGATTCCCCGTTACACCGTTCAAAGAACGCAGTCGGAATCAAGAATTCGGGCGCCGCCATTTCGGCGGATACTCTGGCACCGTATGCCCAGTGATGCTAACCTCCCAGATTTTTTTATGGTCCCAGTTCGGGATCCGAGCTGAAACTTTCATAATCCCACAGTTAACCTTCCACTGTTTTCATCTATTTTCTTCTGTCGAAGCATCTTTTGGAATCTCTCCTTCGTATTTCTGACTTGCACTTTACAAGTAACAGCTTCACTGTTACCAGACCTTTCGATCTCCTTTGGGGGGAGGGTAGCTGTAGTGATCGCCCTCAGCCGTACTTCAGTCTAAATTTCATAAATTATTAAAACCATCTTCTAAAAATTAAATAAAGTCAACGTAATCATTCTTAAAATTTTAGATCACTATTTTCATTCAACATTACCCTTAAATCTATTAAAATTTGACCAAAGAAATACTTCGACAAGAAAGAACGGCGTTTTTACCTAGAACCATATCGCAAGTTCATCCGTTTCCGGAAAATTCCGGAAACGCTCGTCCGCTCAAAGCGCATATAAGGCCGGCTTCCCAGGCAAAGTCGTCATTCTCTTATAGATCCTCCTAGCGCTTGGGCCCCAGAGCGGGCAATTGTAAGTATCAAGTGTAACGATAAGTGTGTATTATGTCTTAACTTTCCTGTGTTGTCTTAACTTGTTCCGTGTTAGGGAGCTCTCGTTATTGTGTCGTAGAAATATTCCCTATGTTGTCTCTGTGCCAGTGTTAGTTAGTCACCAGCCTCAAGCTCACTGCCACATCTTTGTCATTGTTATCGTGTTTGCTATTCTCCGATGATGCCGTATTGTGCTGTCAGTGTTAACCGATGTTGGCATTGGCTCCTTAGATATTTTAGTGCTGAGCATAGTGTTAAGACACCTTGCTGCCCACAGAGATCATTTTTGGTTTGCTCATCTTATGTATGTTCCAGCTTCTAATTAATTGTGTTCTCAACTTTTGTATCTTGATTAAGTCAGGTTTAAATAATTTTGGAATTCCTCTGCAATTTTTAGTCAATGTTTGAATTCATATCTTGAGAAATGAAGCTATAATAGGTTATTTAAACCAATAGAGATTGTATCTTCTGTAGTCACTCACTCAAGTCAAGTCACATAAATAATCATTCTTACTTGCTCATCGGAATAATAGAGTATAGAGACTTCACCTTTTCTCATACTTATATCTTAGTACATTAATTATATAAAAACCTCAGTGCTCTAGCTATTATTTTTGGCTGTAGTTCATTTAAACTCAGTTGTGCTGCTGCTTGTAATGTCAGGATAGAGCTTGTGACCAGTTGGTCTGGAACACTGATTCTGGTGTTAAGTTGATTCAGGCTGCGACTCGGGCGCTAGAGTTGCGGACTGATTCTTATCACCGGACTCCTGCCATTGTTTATCCTGTTAATGTTGCAGTTTGCGCAGCCTTGCACATGTGTTATGAATGGACTCAATTTATGTGTTCAAAATAATCCAGCACGAATTCCCCTGACAGGATCTGCTGGACCATTCATTCATGCACTCACAAACACGTATAGAACCAAACCCTGACCTCTTAATGTAAGGAGCTTACCTCCTCCAAGTGTTCCCTCCAAGCTTCTCCTCATATTCAAAGTTCGCTATACTGGAAGGCCTGCATCCCTGCAGCTAAGCCGCTTGAACCTTTAGTTGTGACTACCTTGGGGTCGAGAGTCCCTTCCTACCGAGTTTTCCCAACCGGTAGCTATCCCCATACTCATCACTAAATTCACCACTCACTTAGTGTCGGAACCTCCCACACTTACACCATCATCGACTTCACACTCCAGCACACGCTTCCACAAGCCTGAGCTGAACGAATCGTCTGAAGTTATTCAACCTCCTCGGACTCTCACCAAGATCGTCTCTCGAACAAGAATCAAGCCTCGCACTTCAGCGTGCAACCTTCTCCTCAATAAACCCCATACCGGCGAGTGAAACTATTCTCTCATTTTCCTCCGGTGTTGGCTTGTGGTAATTTTTGTTGTTGATTGTAGACGCTTGAAATATTGCGTCCGAATACCGCCTAACTCTTTCTGAGTCAGAGGCCTTAAATCATTCCTTTTTGCAATTAAGTGTGCTCTACTCGGAGCACTGGTGACCCTTTTTAATAAGAAGAACATCTTCCTTGTCACTTGATAAATTCCTCAATATTCAACCTTAAAAATATCATTCATTTGATTTCCCCAATTTGGGAGAACTTAGGTTGTCACATGGTTGTCGTAATACACATGATAGTTGTCGACACAGGATTTAGGGAGAAGCACAAGTTAATAAAAAATAAACAATAATATGTATAAGAGGATCGTTTGCATTTGGAGGGCGGCATTAAGTTTCAGTTTCTGTGTTTCAATTTCTAAGTTTCGATTTCTGAAACTTTGCTAGGAAGTGAAAATTTATCTTATTGTACGTGCGCTAAGTCATTCAAATATTGATCTTACTTATTCCTGTCGAATAAAATGAGCATCACAACTGTTGGTTCCATGCAGGGGAATGAGGTTGCTTTCCACAATTACTAGTGCTTCATCTGTGGTGCCCAGGAATGGAAATGGAGCCTATTTTTTTCTAATAAATTATCAACTCCAAAATCCAAAAATTCCTTTCGCCCATCCGACAACACTTCACTCCCTCCTCCGATGATGCCCCGCATCCGGTCATGCCTCTACACTTGGTCACGCAGCTTACGCTTCACATTTGTTTATATCTTACATCCGATGAAAGCCCACATCCGATCTTTCATCCCTATGTGGAGTGCGGATGTTGTAGCGCTAGAACGTGGTGGCTTGTCAGACGTAACTTTCTGAGAAATTTACCTGTTATTGGCAAGTGATTCAATTAAAAACCTGTCTGTCAGTGGAAAGTGATCCAAATCAAACAGTTTTACCTCCTTTCTTGGTAAACCGCTACTGGGGCCTTAGGCCCCCAGTAAACCCAAACTAGTACTTCTGTTTTGCCGTAAGTCTGATAATACTGATATTTGAAAAGGATATTTTCTTACGAATAGCACTAAACATCAAAAATCAACAAACAACTATTCAACAATATTTTTGTGAGTAAAGTAGTACTCAGGGACAAATCACCACCAAGCAATAGATACTGTCAAGGAGAAACTCTTAAAAGTTATCAAAAGACTTGATAATACAATGCCTCCTAAAAGGAAACTTCCGGATGATCCTGGGGGAGGTAAAAATAGTGTCAAGGGAAAATTTACCCACACTTCCACTCAACCTATCACAGAGTTGGAGAAAAAAGAGCTGAACAAGGCCAGAAAACCCAAAAATAACCCCATGACCACCTCTACTCCTAAGAGTAAATCACAACCAACTACAAGACCAGAAACCCAAACAGCAAATCCTAACAATGGGAGCCCAAAACAAAAGAGTAAAAGATCCTTTAACAACACATCTAAGAGAACACTGGAAAGTAGCCAAGAGTTTTTAGACTTGCAGAGCAAAAAAAAGAGGGAAACTCATAATGTCTTGGACTCAGAAATGTCCCAGCACAATATATCATTCTGCAGTGAGTCTGAGCTCTCAGGAGTCCTTTCCAGCAATGTATCACTATCTGAATCAACTTTAATGATCCCAAATAATCAAGAAGAGCTGAATCAAAACCTCAACTACGCTGCAGGAAGGAAATCTGCTAAAATAGATCTTAATTTATCAGAAAATGCTGACAAAATTCCAAATACAGTTAGGCATGTACTGATAAGTGCACAAGATGATAGCCAGAACTTGACAAAACTGAATCCATTTAAAGTACAAGCTACAATAAATTTAATTTGTGGGGAAGTAGAAAAAGTGGAATACAAAAAATCAGGCAACCTCATTATAAAAGCCAGAACAGAAAGCCAAGTAAAAACATTGATGAACCTAAACAAGTTTGGTGAAATACCAGTTAAGACTCAAATAGTATGGGGGGCTTATACCTCCTATGGAAAGATTTATGCCCCAGAATTTTTGTCAGACTCATTGAAAGATTTGTTGCAACAACTCGCCTCTTCTGGTGTTGTCGGTATACGGAAGATGTACATGGACCCAAAGCGTGCCAATTCACCCTTGTTTGTACTCACCTTCCTTGGAACTTGCCCAACAGAGCTGAAAGCAGGCTATTCAAATTACAAAGTAGATCCTTACTACAACAATCCCATTCGATGTACCAAATGCTGGCGATGGGGTCACACCACCTCAGTCTGCCGAAACCGGAAAGTCTGCAAAAATTGCTCATCTCGAGAACATGATGAAAAAGACTGCGCCGCTGAAAATCCAGTATGTACAAACTGCAAAGGAAACCACACATCTGCCTCAAAAGAATGTCCTATTTATATACAAGAACACAAAGTCAGTAAACTCCAAGCAAGTCAAAATATCTCATTTGTAGATGCAAGGAAAATAATTCAAAACCAAACCCAAGTCCACCAGCAAGATACTCCTCCAAATTTAGAATCAAGACACTCCTTCCCCCCACTTGTACTATCAGGAACCCAAACAGAATCTCAAAATTTGATACCAAAAACATATGCAAATGTAATCAATTCAGAAAACTTGCATCATAGTTGTGGCATATCAACACAGAATCCTGGCACCCTTATGAATGCTCATAAAAGATCAGAATTGCAGCAGTCTACACAAAAAAAATCAAAGGAAAACAAAGCTATAGAATTTAGTCAACTTGTGAACCATAACATACCAACCTTACAGAACACAGAAGAAACTTGCAACATAATGGCTACTAATAGTGACATAGCAAATTCTCAGTTGAATAAAAGGAACCACCCTGCCTCTAAAAACCAGCAAAGCAATAAAAGTATCTCAGAAAAGGAAATTGAAATATCTCTCAAAACTATAATATTTAAACTTCTCCCAACAATTGTCAAAATGCTAATCTCCAATTCAATCACTGAACGTATTGAACTACTAACAGAACTTGGTAATATCCTGAATGCAGAAGACCTTATAACGGAAGTGCTAACTAAACTAAATGTCACCTCTTTAATAAGCCCATAATGAACCTATCATTATTGCAATGGAATATGAGAGGATATTTCTCTAAACTTCCCTTCCTACAGCTACTTATTAATCAATATGAACCAAAAATTATTTGCCTACAAGAAACCCACCTACAAAATCACAATCAAACTAAACTAAATAACTATGTCTCACCCTACAGGAAAGATAGAGATAATAGAGGAGGTGGGGTAATGACTTATGTACATAATACTATACCTTGTATACCCATCCAAAACAACATTCCTTTAGAAGTTGTAGCATGTAGAGTGTATATTAATAAGAAACCAGTCAATATTATCAATATGTATTTGTCACCAACACTTGATAATGATATAATAGGTCATAATCTACTAGAGATAAGCAACTTGAATAGGGGATCCAGCATCATTCTGATGGATTCAAATGCCCACAGCTATTCATGGGGCTCAGACTTTATAGATAGAAGAGGCAGAATTATAGAGAACTGGATTACCAACAATAATCTGATTGTGTTAAACAACACTGCCCCTACTTTTTTATCCTCAAATGGAAACTACACTCATATTGACTTGACACTAGTAACAGAAGATTTGCACTCCCTCCTAACGTGGGAAACTCATCCAGACACCATGATGTCAGACCACTTTCCAGTGTACATGGGCTCAAATACAGAAATATTGCAGGTGAATTTTCCAGATAGGTGGCTCCTTAAATCAGCCAACTGGCCCAAATTTAGAGAAGGCATGATCTTCCCCAATCTTAGTAACTTAACATGTGATGAGGCTTGCAAAGCAGTGACACAGTCAATTGTTAATGCAACAGAGGGCAGTGTGAAAAAGAGTAGCATGGGCCCAGCTACACGGAAGGTGAATTGTTGGTGGAATGGAAAATGTAAAGAAAGTCACAGGGAATATCGTAGGGCATACAATCAATATAAAAATCACCGTGGAGACCTACAAAAATGGATTGCATTCAAGAGGGCTCGAGCTATTTTTAGAAAGGCGGTGCTCGAAGCAAAAACGGAAAGTTGGAAAAGTTATGTAGCCAGTCTAAACGATAAAAGCTCATCAACAGAGGTATGGAGAAAAATCAGGGCAATAAATGGGAGACAAAACAGAAGTCAAATAACATTGAAAATCCGGAATGAGGTGGTCACATGTCCAAAAGATGTGGCTGATATTCTAGTAGAACAATATAAATCCTATAGCACAGATGAGACTCATGATCCTTTATTTTTTGAACATAAGGTTATCAGTGAAAATTTGCCTATACATTTCACTCCAGCTCCTCATCATCAATATAACCAACCAATTACCTATACTGAACTTGAAAGAGCACTGAACAGCTCCAAGGCCAAAGCACCAGGCCCGGATACGATCCCTATAGATTTCATAAAAAATATGGATGAAAGTAAAAAAAATACAGTTTTACAGCTGTTTAACATAGTTTGGAACTCAGAAATTCCCATGCCTTGGAAAGAGGCAGTAATTTGTCCAGTTTTGAAACCTGGCAAAGATCCTACAGACCCAAAATCATATAGGCCAGTTGCCCTCACAAATACATTATGCAAAATATTTGAAAAAATCATGAATTGGAGACTCCTCATTTATCTGGAGAGTAATAATCTAATTGATAAAAACCAAAGTGGCTTCAGAGCCAGTCACTCCACTCTAGACGGAATGTCACGCCTAGAAAATTCAATTCGTAAAGCCCTCATGCTCCAGGACTATTGCATTGTCATATTTATTGATATAACGCGTGCTTTTGATACGGTATGGCATCATGGGCTGCTAAAAAAGTTGGAAATTATGGGTCTTCAGGGAAATCTACCTAAGACGATTGCATCCTTTATAAAAAATCGCAACATCAGGGTGAGGATAAATAATGTCTTATCTAGAGTATGCACATTAAATACTGGTGTTCCTCAAGGATCAGTCATTAGCCCTACTCTATTCAACGTTATGATTAATGATATATTTCAGGATTTTCCTCCAGTGCTAGAAACTTCTCTTTATGCAGACGATGGAGCATTCTGGATAACTCATGCAAACCTAGCTCAGGCTCTCAGTATCTTGCAGGAAGCTCTGGACATTCTTCTAAGTTGGTCACAATGCTGGGGCTTTCAAATATCTGCTGAAAAAACCAAGTGCATGGTGTTTACTCAAAAACATACAAAACCTTCCTTCCAACTAAAGTACAACAACACAAATATAGAATTTGTAAAGAAGTTTAAGTTCCTAGGACTCAACCTTGACTCACAACTGAGATGGGGTCTGCACATCAAGGAAGTCACGCAAAAGTGCCAAAAAGACCTGAGGCTTCTGCGCATTTTATCCAACCTGAAATGGTCAGCAGAATACAAAATACTAAAAATTATTTACCATACCATTATATTGCCAAAACTAGAATATGGAAGTTTTCTGTTTGACACTGCCTGTGCAACCCACCTGTTATCCTTGGACAGAGTCCAGTATGCTGCTGCACGCCTGATATTGGGTGCATTGAGATGCACCAAAGTTAGTAATGTGGAGGCCGAAGCAAATTTACTACCACTTAAATATGCAAGGAAAATCCAACTGTGTCAATATGCATTGAGGATACTTAGCATTCCTAACCATCCAGTTCGAGCAATATGTTTAGACTATTACCCATACCAGCTATTCCAAAACAGTAAAAAACCTCTCCCAGTCACTGGTTGCATATATAACCTCTTTCAAGAGATACAAGTTAAAATGGAAGACATAGGCCTCATCCCAAACAAATATAAATACCAAACTATCAGTGGAAATTGTCAAGTCAGTCTGGGGTGCTTTCAAAAAAATTGCATATCAGAAAGCAACTGGAAACAGCTTTACAACCAACTGCATGAAGAATACAAAGATAGAACGGCATTGTTCACTGACGGGTCAGTTCAAGGTCCTAAAGCTGGAGCAGGAGTTTGGTCCCAACAAGTTAATATGCTGGCTAGAATCCCAGATAGGTCTACAATTCTCACAGCAGAGCTTACTGCAATTTACTATGCATTGAAATTTGCAGAAACCCAAATAAAAGACTTCATTTTGTACACAGACTCACTCAGTGCTATTCAGGCTATAAATCAACTTCACCCATCTAAACACCATCTAGTTGCCAAGATTAAACATTTGCTTCAACACCTTCCTCCTAGAAAACTAATCATAGAATGGATCCCAAGCCATGTAGGAATAATGGGAAATGACAATGCAGATCAGGTGGCAAGAACAGCTTGTCTTCTTGATACCAATAGTTCTAATCTAATTCAATACACAGATCTGGGAGTATACATACACTTGCACTTTAAAGGACAATGGCAAAAAGAATGGGATAGGGAACAATCCCTGTATCACAAAATTAAACCTATATTAAAACCCTCCGTGAACACTGATGTATCAAGGAAGGATCAGGTGATACTAACCAGGCTCAGGCTTCTTACTACTCAAATAACGCATAAACACTTATTTACCAAAGAAATGAAACCCAAATGCAGCCACTGTAGGTGTAACTTGAACATTTCTCATATGTTGATTGATTGTCCTATGTTTGAACCTCAGCGTAAAACAATAAGAGAACTGGCCAGAGACCAAAAAGCAACCTTTGATACAAGTAGCGTGCTTGGTGAAGGATTCAGTGCTGAGCTGATCCTTGAATTCATTGCCAATATTGGGATGATAAATCAAATCTAAATGCCCCATGTTCTAGTTGCTGTGATATCTGGCACTCTTACCTGTGACTGGTGATGTGCCTAATTGGACCAAAGTAACCAAAGTAAGTATCCCTATGTAAGGTGTCCCAACGATAATATTTGCTATCACAAAACACAAAATGGTTATGATATTTCTTACTTGCGCTAATAGTACTGGCACAAAGAGTACATCGGGGTTAAAAGACATGAAAAGTATTGTTTTACATCGCTAGCTGTAATATTTTCAACGTAGGTGGAACCGTACAAAAGTTAACTATCTAAAATTAGTGTTGTCGTAGTGTATTCACGAGAATAAAAAGGTAAGAAGAGTTTACCACACAAAGCTTACGACAGCAATTTGAGACCAGAATAAAGAAAGAAAAAAAGGAAAAAAGAAAAACGGTTTATTTCCAATAGAGATTGTACAATATTACAATCATTGGTTTTTAAATATCTTAAAATTAATATACTTAGATGATACACACACACGAGTATTGAAAAACTCGTGTCACTAGTCGAAAAGAAATGATTGAGGGCAATGAACTCCTAATCTAGCTTAATCTACATTTGATAATACATTTAATGATAATTATAAGAGATAACACAATTTCATGGACGATGCATTTTCATTGTGGGGTGAAAACACTTTTGACAGTTTACATGTACATGACATAAAACTTCGCAATTCTTGACGCCAGGAAATAATATATGAAATCGCTTGCTTCGGTCAATGTTCACAAGTGTCGTTTTAAGGAAGCATAAAAAAAAGTATATATAAATATATATCCATATGCACACATATGTACAAATATGTATGCATGTGTGTGCATATCCATACACACACTCACACACACACACATACAAATACATATATACATATAAGCATGAGGGCCAAGAAGATTATAAGTTTTGTATTACTGATTCAACAATTTTAACATAACGGTCATTAGTTAACAAGCATTTTATTTAAATAGAAATGGATGATCGCACAACAAAAGTATAGTTTTTACATGAATGCTTCACAATACTAAAGAGATGACGAGTTAGGTAATGTTACAAGTTGAGAGTGCACAGAAAAAAGACCATTATCTCTGGTAAAATGCTAGTTGTCAGTCTAGTATACAAATATGTGCACGTATACATGTAAATTTATACACATACACATGCACACATATACCCACGCACATACTTACACCAAATTCGTAAGCAAACACAAATAAGAAGATTTAAATGATGATCTTTAAAGTTATGACATTCGTCGGATCCGAGGCCTTTTTTAAATGTTTCAATGAGACCGAAGTAGAGAAAGTATGTACTAAAATACCCTCACATTCAACATCCTCTCTCTCTTTGCGGTAATTAATATGGGTTTGGAAATGCAAGATGAAAGTGAGTCACTAAGAACACAAAATCCCTGTGACACCTAGCTGAAAATATTCTTGTTAGGGTGCGCGTTATTGGATCACGAGTCCGTAATATTTGCTACATAGCTGGAACATCAATGTACACACGAGCGCAGGAAAGTAAAAAATTGCTAATGAACTACGTCGCATGTTCAAAAAGCTTCAATATGAGCGAAAAGTACTTACGAGTATCTTAAAGTTAAGACCATGACTTAAGATCGAATACATGAGGATCTTAATATTTATATTGGTTGATTTGAAACAAATGGTTGGGAGAAAAGCACAAAGAAAATGCATTCCTTCCATTGTGTTGATATCAAATACATGATGATCGTAATATTACTATCGCTTAAGTTTTGGAACAAATAATTGGGAGATAAGTATGTAGATAAATGCATTCTCTCCGTTGTGTTGGTCTGATTTTAACAATGTATTTTATTTCAAGGGGTCAAGAAAATATTGCACATGTGATGCGTTGTTAAGAACACTCCAGTTGGTGCACTTCCATATTGAAATTTGAGCTTACAAACGTTGGAACTAGTGAAATGAGGGATTAAAGGTTGAAAGTACAACGGGTAGATCCAAAATTAATTTGCATCTTTGACTGCTAGGTTGATGCTAGAGGCAGTTTTACATTGTTTTGGGTAAATGTTGAGGACTTGACCATAATTGATTTTCCACTTTTTGATCAATAAAGATTGTTGATGAGACCAAAATAAACAAGTTTTCTTCAATGCACTTTCCGGCGGAAATAAGTATTTTAAAAGTTATGGCATTAAATGAGTTACCGTAATTCCAGTGTTTGAGGCGGGGAAAAATACACCGCGCGGTCCGACCTGAAAGTAAACAGGCGTTCCCGCGCGCCAACCAAGCCGACGAAGAGCAAACCCCCTATTACAAACGTAAAGAGGTTGGGTCGTGAGGGGTAGCAACAGTTCTTTTAGTGAAAACTCGGAAACTAAAAGAACTGTGGCTACCCCTCACGACCCAACCTCTTTACGTTTGTAATAGGGTGATGCACACTGGAGTTCCGGTAACTCATTTAACGCCATAAGTTTTAAAATACTCATTTCCGCCGGAAAGTGCATTGAAGAAAACTTGTTTATTTTGGTCTGATCAACAATCTTTGTTGATCAAAAAGTGGAAAATTGATTATGGTCAAGTCCTCAACATTTACCTTGTTTTGTATCAACTAGTAAGCTAAAATACCTGGTATGGATGAAATGAAGGATTTTACGGTAACGGAAAAATTTAAATTTCGTATACTACAGGCCTTGGCAAAGAAAAATTCACCAGATTCAAAATAGATGAGAGGGACCGATGTACAATGCCAACCGTAACATTATCAAGATTGCTGGGGCAAAACGAGAAAGTCAAAACAACTTCAAATGGTGTGGCCGAAGCATACTGGAAGAGTATAAAGGTCGACACTGCGTCACTCAGCGAGACTTAAGCCTTCTTCACTCTGAATAGCTGGATTGGGTCCAGCTATTTCGGTACAGCTTTTGGTGGAAGAAAGAGATTGAGAGGCAAACAAAAGAGTATGGATTGAATAAGTGGAGGCTTAGCATGGTGCGGAAGCCTACACTTGACTGGTATATGAAAAAAGAAGCACCTAAGTTTGAGATGTTCTATGATGGTAGTTATGGAAGTCAACTCTTGTTTGCTGTGAGATGTAAGTCATTGAGTGTGAACAGACGTACATGGAGGTGGAATGAGAATAATAACAGATTTTGTTGGCAGTGTATTAGTGGAGTGGAGGAAACAATTGAGCATTTTGTGCTGGAATGTAGTAAGTATGAGCAAGAGAGAGAAAGTTTTATGAATGTGGTGCTTGAGCAGTATGGAGAGAATGAGTGGTATGCCAGATGTGCTGAAGATGATTGCGGTATGAGCTGTCTTGCTGGATTGGATCAGGAGTGTAATTTGAGTATCATTGAAGCTATGAAAATGTTTCTTGTGCGTGCCTGGAGTAAGAGACAGTGACTGGAATGAGCCAGTCAGGTAGAATGGTCAGTAATGACCCAATATGCCTGGGGATGGTGTTTTGACACACTGGCTATCCCAGTGACGCCATCCAATGGCAGCTTGTGACAAGGATTGGTAGATCCTGAGTAGTTTAGTGGACAAGTCTGGTACCAGGCGCTGAACTCTTTGTGTGATAACTGTGGAGGGAATTGTAGGCCGTTACAAAGGCCCCGACGCTGTCGGCCCTCAATTTCAAGTTCAAGTTTAAGATAGAGGTAGTGAAGTTCAAGTTGATGAATTAGTAGTCAATGGTTGCAGTGTGCAAGATAGGATGCAAATGGTGAAAGCAGTTGAAGAATACTGGGAGGACATTGGTGGAATGAATGAGCAGGTTACAGATGATGAACCAATAAATTTTCTGATAGATGAACGTGAACTGAAAATGGAAGACGAAATCACTTGTGAAGAGATTGTAAGTTTTTTGAAGAAAGTGAAAAATGGAAAGGCATGTGGCCCTGATAAGATACCATATGAGTTCTATAAATGTGGAGGAGAGAGTGTAGTCAGTATGTTGAAATGTTTATTTGACAAGATATAGAAGAGTGAAAGAGTACCGGATGACTGGAACAAGTGTAATGTAGTTCTGTTGCATAAGGGTGGACATAAGAGTATGAAAGAACTTAAAAATTACCGACCAATTGCACTGGGTGACACTGTATGTAAGATATTTTGTGGTATTTTCAATGAGAGAATGAAAAATTTAGTTGAGGAATTAGGAGTCCTGGGAGAAGAACAGAATGGTTTTAGGCAAGATAGAAGGGGGGAGGATAATCTGTTTGTAGTGAGTGAAATAATTGAGCGAATGAAGGATAACAAGAAGGTATATTTAGCATTCCTGGATATTGAAAAGGCGTATGACAGAGTGGATCGGGTTAGGCTGTTTGAAATTTTGAGAAAAGTTGGTTTTAGCAGAAAAATAGTGAACATTGTACAGAGTCTGTATGAGAACACAAGTGCTATCTACAGGTTAGGAAATTTGGAAACAGGGTAAGTGAGGAGTGTTAGAGGAGTGAGACAGGGCTGTACTCTGTCCCCCCTGTTGTTTGGATTGTACGCAGAAGAATTAGCCATTTGACTGAGAGGGAGTGGTTTAGGACTGAAAGTTGGTAATGAGAGACTGAGCTGTTTGTTGTATGCTGATGATGTGGTTGTGGTTAGTGAATGTGGTCATGAACTACAAAGGATGCTTGACATTGTGAATGGATATAGTACAGATTTCAAGATGAACTTTGGTGCCGATAAAAGTAAGGTCATGGTTATAAATAGTGATGAGACTGATAGAGACAGACTGTGGAATATTGGAGAAATCAGAATAGGTAGAACAAAAGAATACAAATATCTAGGTTGTATGATAAGTGAAGATGGATGTACTAGAACTAAAGGGGAGAAAGTGGCTAAAGCAATGCAGTGGAGTGGACGGTTAGGTAGTGTGGCCAGATACAGAGCAAACAAGTACGAATGTGTGAGAGAGGAATGTGGAAGTATGTTGCTGTACCTAGTGTCCTGTATGGTATGAGTGCTCTTGCTTGGAATGGAAGTGATCTTGAAAAGCTGGATGTGATACAAAATAAGGTAGGACGTGTAGCTTTGGGTGCTCCGAAATGGACAGCTATAGAAGCCATTAGAGGTGACCTAGGGTGGAGCCTATTTTCAGAAAGAATGATGAAAGCTGTGCTGAATTATAAGGTGAGAATTGAAAGAATGCAGAATAGCAGGTGGGTAAGGCGAATCTTTGAATGGAATCTGAGTGTAAGCTATTGGGAGAAAGTATGTTGGGGGCATGCAAGGAAACTCAGTGTGCAAAAGATTATTCATGTTAGAATTGGGAGACCTGTGGATGACTGGAGTTTAATAAATGTTGGAGGTGTAGGGCCTGAGTGGGACTGCAAGAGGTGGAAGAAAGAGATTGAGAGACAAACAAAAGAGTATGGATTGAATAAGTGGAAGCTTAGCATGATGCTGGAGCCAACACTTAACTGGTATATGAAAAAGAAAGCACCTAAGTTTGAGCTGTTTTATGATGGTAGTTTTGGAAGTCAACTCTTGTTTGCTGTGAGAAGTAAGTCATTGAGTGTGAACAGACGTACATGGAGATGGAATGAGAATAATAACAGATTATGTCAGCAGTGTAATAGCGGAGTAGAGGAAACAATTGAGCATTTTGTGCTGGAATGTAGTAAGTATGAGCAAGAGAGAGAGAGTTTTATGAATGTGGTGTCTGAGCAGTATGGAGAGAATGAGTGGAATGCCAGATGTGCTGAAGATGATTGCGGTATGAGCTGTCTTGCTGGATTGGATCAGGAGTGTAATGCGAGTATCACTGAGGCTATGAAAGCGTTTCTTGTGCCGCGCGTGCCTGGAATAAGAGACAGTGACTGGAATGAGCCAGTCTGGTAGAATGGGCTGTAATGACCCAATGTGCCGGGGGATGGTGTTTTGACACACTGGCTGTCCCGGTGATGCCTTCCAATGGAGGCTTGTGACGAGGATCGTAGATCCTGAGTAGTTTGGTGGACAAGTCTGGTACCAGGCGCTGAACTCTTTGTGTGAAAATTGTGGAGGGAATTGTAGGCCGTTACAAAGGCCCCGACACTGTCGGCCCTCAAGTTTCAAGTTCAAGTTCAAGAAGTTCCATGGCAGTTCCAGTTGAGCTGTTGGAGTACGTTTGGGTACTTTGTAATTTATTAGTAGCCAACCCCGCAGGGCCTGCAGAGCTTGAACCCACTTCTAGGATCTTTTAGTTAATAACACAGCAAAGATTATCACCCCAAAATAACAAGTTAAAGTGGTATGTTAAATGATAAATGTCTAGGAGATGACCATAAACGGTTTTCCCCTTTTTGGTGCCTAAACATAGCTAATTAGATGTAAATAAACATCATTTGTTTGTGCACTTTTTGTCTAAAATGAGTATTTTGCGAGTTATGTCGGTATGTTAATTTTCGTCTTTGATGACGAATGCGATAAATTCAACAGCTATTAATTGATTTTTGAATTTTTGTTTCATGAATCTTAGTAATGACATCAAAATAAACTACTTTTTCTCTATACAATTTTTGTGGCAAATGAGTATTTTACAAGTTAGAGAGGTAGGTTATATTTGTTGCGTGATTGAACTGTTGAAGTGCATTCAAGTAGGTAGTTTGTAATTTATTATTTGCCGGCCTCGCGGAGCTGAACCCACTTCTAGGATCTTTTAGTTAATAACTTAATAGAAATTATCACCCAAAAGTAATGAGTTATAGCGGTATGTTGACTTTGGTCTTAGATGGTGGGAATCCGGTCGATCATTTGAGCACGTCGGAAGAGAGAGTCCATTGCAGTGTTGCCATACGACTCGCTTGATGAATTACTTCCTGCTTCAAACACTAGAGTTGCGGTAACTAATTTAACGCTATAACTCGTAAAATACTTGATTCAGACGGAAAGTGCATTTAAGAAAACTTGTTCATTTAGATCTAATTAACTATGTTTAGGCACCAAAAACTGGAAAATTGGTTATGGTCATCTCCTGGAAATTTACCTGTTAATTTTTGTTTTTGATGGCTGGAATGCACATTATTCGAGCATGTCGGAAGAGAGAGTCCATTGTAGTCTTCCCTCTGAATAATTTCTTCCCGCTTTAAACATTAGAGTTACGGTGAGGGATTTATCGCTACAACTCGTTAAATACTTGTTTACTCCAAAAAGTGCATAGATGAAAAGTTGTTTATTTTGATGTAATTACCATGATTCAGGCAACAAAATTTTGAAAATAGATTAGTTGCATCTCCTTAACATTAACCCAAATTTTTGAATGGAATCTGAGTGTAAACTATTGGGAAAAAATATGTTGCGGGCTTGCATGGAAACTAAGCATGCAAAAGATTGTTTGTGTTAGAACTGGGAGACCTTTGGATGACTGACTTTCAATGAATGTTTTAGGTGAAGGACCAGAGTGGGACTGCAAGAGGTGGAAAAAAGAGATTGAGAAGCAAACAAAAGTGTATGGATTGAAGAAATAGATGCTTAACATGACACAAAAGCCTACCCTAATCTGGTATATGCAGAATA
Source organism: Morinoia aosen (assembly GCA_030386875.1). Lineage (NCBI taxonomy): Eukaryota > Metazoa > Arthropoda > Malacostraca > Amphipoda > Talitridae > Morinoia > Morinoia aosen. Next base: position 65,274,051 of record CM059564.1, on the reverse strand, counting down.
CAGTGCCTAAGTATGAGATATTGTATGATGGTAGTTTTGGAAGCCAACTCTTGTTTGCCATGAGGTGTAAGGTATATTTAATTAGATCAAAAAATACCCAAGAACAATGGACATGGAGGTAGAATGAGAATAACAATAGATTATGTTGGCAGTGTGATTGGGGAGAGAAAGAAACAATTGAATACGTTGTGCGGGAATGTATTAAGTATGAGCAAGAGAAAAAGTTTCATGAATATGGTGTTTAAGCAGTATGGAAAGAATGAATGGTATACCAGATATGCTGAAGATGATTGTTCTATGATCTCTTGCTGGATTGGATCAAGAGTATAATTCGAGTATCATCAATGCTATGAAAAATTTTCTTGTACATGCCTGGAGTAAAAGGCAGTGACTGGAATAAGCCAGTCTTGTAGAGTAGGCAGTAGTAGCCCACCATCTCTAGGGATGGTGTTTTGATATATTGGTTATCCCAGTGATGCCGTCCAATGGCAGCTTGTGATAAGGATTGGTGGATCCTGAGTAGCTTATTTAACAAGTCTGGTACACAGGTGCTGAACACTTTATGTGAAAATTGTGAGTATTGCGGAGTGAATTGTAGGCCATTACAAAGTTTCCAATACTGTCCGCCCTTGCCTCCAAGTTCAAGAAAAGGGATTGAATTTGTTCATAGCATTCTCTATTCATAAATTGCTGTTTAATGGGAGAGTGAATACTTCTCTTGCTAAGATTATTGTAAATATTCTAAGTAGGAAAAATTTGTATAACTTGGTTGTCATATTGAACAAGTTTCATCATTGTATTGTTTTACACCTCTCCACAAATTTATTCGCTCTTGATCGGTCTTTAGGCTTGGGCTGAAGGGTAATAATAATCATCCTTTTCTTTTCTTTTTTCATTAACAGTGGTCCTGTCACTGCTGAATTTATTGCATTATGTGAGTCTGGTTATATTCAGAGTATCCTGGAGGTTTCCAAACATTTTGTATTGTTTTATCGTTTACTTTATATCTCATCTTAGAATAACTTATGATTGTTGAGCTCCTATTAGATGATGGTCAAAACAATGCAACCGTAAATAACTATAGATGCTGAAGGCTCAATATAAACTGTTTGTGAACCATAATGCCAAGTGTGGTGATCACAACAGGGTTTCTGTCCTGCAACACTGCTTTCTCTTAGTTGTATTTGCCACCTAAAATGCTAAATTTACTAATGCTTGCAAAGGTTGCACAAATGTGCAGTGAAATTTAAAACAGAGGAGCAGCAAAACTGCAGAGAAGGCTATTGATGACTGATGATTTTGCCACCAGCTTTGTCAGACACATGCCTGTGCACCAATATTGGCCTATCCCCACATCTATTCTTTTACCCACATTTGACATAGTGGTCCTTAACCCTAAATCGACCACCGTTCTTTCTAAAGGACGTTAGGAAATCACTCATAATGTTCTTATTTTTTGAATGCTTTGATGAAAAGCTCACATTTCCTGGGTCTCATTTATGATAATTTAAGTGTTATTTTGTTCAAGACCCCAAAATTTGGGGTGAAGGCTCTAGAGAACTCACTGCCTGACAAAATGCCTCGGAACTTGCAATGCAAAGGTATCTGAACAGCTAAAATGCCATAGTTGATTATGAGGTGTTGGCCGTGTGGCCCCACAAAAACTGTACAACACAGTGCATCAGCAGCCAAATGTTTTAGCCAACAACCATCCTATGACTATGACTACGCATTAAGAATGTATTAGTTTTGTGTTCAGTTAGAAAAAATTAGGAGTTGGAAAAAGTTAGAATAGCACTATATCAGGTAAATTTCTATTCACAAGTCAACACTTAGAATTAAATCATATATAATCAATTGGACATAGTAAATATTATGTTCATTATAAAAATGCTGTCCTAGTGTCCTAACTTCTATATTTTATTTCCCTGCCACACTCAGAGTTCAAGTTTTTCTCCAACATGTTTCAATTTCTGAGTCCTTGTAACTCTTCATGGTGATCACTTTCAACCACCTAGTAATAGAGTAGATAGGGTTAGTTTCAATGGTCCTAACTTTATGTTAATGTTTGTTTAATAAATTGTTGGTCATCCTCTCTATGCAAGCAATGTTACAGCCTTTGCAGGGCACCCACTTCAAAAATTGTGCACTGTAGACTTCAAACATACCTAATACAGCTTATCAGCTGGCCCAATATCTGAAAGTAACAGATTAATCTGAAAAAAATATGTATTGCATTATCCAAAAAAGAATATCAAATGTTTGGTCATTCTAGTGCAACAGCATGTAATGTCCTATCAGCCAACACATGTGGTTTGAAGGAAAATTTTTGACTCTACTTTCTGTGCTTAGTACACATGACACACCTGGAAATGGACTGCTTACAATGTTTGTATGTTATGAAAGCTTTACATATTGTCCTCTTTTATAGTGTCTCAATTAGAGTCTTGAAACAGATTTATATCTTTGACATAAAATCCAAGGCAGATTATGGCTCAGTGCTGAAAATCTCAGCAGCAGCAGCAGCAGCAGCAGCAATAACGTGTCTCATAGGCCTACAGTCCACTCAAGATGCTTGCCTTCCCTTGGTACCAGATCAACATCCATACTACTTTTCCTGCATATTAAATCTCATATTTAATATACAAGTCTAATATTTGTATATTAAATAGGTACAGAAGATTTCCTCATCTGTTTTTGTGAATAAGGCAGCTAACCTTAGATGCCAAAATGACTCTAATATACTGCACCAATTAGATGGATGCAAAATAGTGAACATGTGTTGCTCAAATGTGTATGCATGGAACCTTTTCTGGCTGGCTGAGTTTATTTGCAATCAAAATGGCTTTTTTTAATCATTCGGGCTTCTAGCAAGTGAACCATTTACTGAAGCAGTTTTATTTTTTCAGCACCACTCTCCAGTATGGACAAAGCTATTCTGTAGGCATATTAAGTAAATCAATATCTAAACAGATTTGATCTAACTTCAGTTCTGTATTGCACAAACAGGATTTACCACAGCTTAGAAATAGCAGAACATTATTTTCTGGAGCATCCTTGACATGTATTAGATCAAACACATACATACGTACATATACCAGGCTTCTAATTCCTATGGGAGGGTAGCCGACAGCAGGCCACAATCACCACATTTAGGCACTAAGAGGCAAGAGAGGCAGCACTGGCCACACCAGACTGCCAGGATCAGCAGCAGCCCAGCACAACCACCTTCCACAGACAGGCCCGACAGCCATAGCTGGTTTACCCGACCGCTTCATTGAGTGCAGCCCCTCCCCCCCGCACAGGATAGGTCAACCCCATCACACTGTGGCAATTTCCAGTACCGCGTCAAAAAAAAAAATTCCCTTACGCACTGCCCCCACTCACTTCTGTCCGCAGTCATCCCTCTCGCCACGTCCACAGTCAGACCTCTCTCATACAAAGCACGTTTCATCCGATCCATCCAACTCTTCCGTGGTCTACCTCGCGCTCTTAACACCACTCACTACTGACGTATAAATCTTTTTCACCAGCCGCTCAACATTCATTCTTTCATGCCCAAACCATCCTAGCACTCTTTCATCCAGTCGCCTGTTCAACTGTTTGATAACACCCGTCTGCCCTCTAACCAACTCATTCCTGATCCTGTCTCTTCTTGTTACACCATACATGCTCCTCAAATACTTCATCTCAAATACATCCAACTTCCTCCTCTCAGATGCTCTCAACCCACAGGACTCTGCTCCATACAACAAAACTGGCACGATTAAGCTTTCATACAGTCCCCTCTTAGCAATCACACTCAAACTCCTGCATTCAAACACTTTCCTCATTGCACCCAATGTCTTACAGCCTTCACTCACTCGATGCCTCACTTCTACTTCCATACTATCCTTAACAGCCACATCCGACCCAAGGTACCTGAAATGCTCCACCTCCTCTAACACTTCACCATTCACCCTCACATCCAAAGTTCCAAACACTCCACCTCTTAAACATCTCATCACCTTACTTTTATTCACATTTACCCTCAATTTACGCCTTTCACACACTCTATCAAACTCTGCAACTAGTCTCCTCAGTTTTACCTCTGAATCAGCCACAAGCATTGTATCATCTGCAAACAACAGCTGACACACTTCCAAGTACATACCATTTTGTCCCACCAACTGCGCACCTTTTCCGAACACTCGGGCATTCACTTCTCTCACCCCACCATCCGTAAACAAATTGAACAACCACGGCAACATGACACAACCCTGTCTCACACCTGTCATAACTGGGAACCACTCACCTCATTCCCTACTCTCACACATGCTCTGTTATCTTGATCGCAATAGATCAAACACAGCTGCAACAATTAATAGTTGAAATAGTAGTCTTAGATTTTAATTTTAATTTTCTGTTTATATAAAGCTCAAGTAACAAAATCTGAGCTTCATAGGTTTATTGTTTTAATATATCTGTGCTTTCATAAGACTATCAATTCTATGACTTCATTCGAATCTTATTGTAAAAGTTGCATCTAAAACTCACTCTTAAGAGAGAAGAGCTTGGAAAATTTGTACCTACCTGGTGTTTGAAAACAAGAATAGGAGATATTGTTGTAAGGCTGATGGTAAATTCCTCATTATATTGAATTACTATATGGATGTCAGAATGACTTTACTGCACTAGTGGTGATCTCTTCCCCTCAGTGAGTTTTGCATGGGATCAACAGGAGTAAAGAGACATCGGTAGTAGCAGTCACACATGTGTGATTCTAAATCTGGTTTGAGAAAAAAAGTGGTATCACTGATTAAAGCACTTATGAATTTCAGTTCTTGTATATCTGTATATACTGAAAGTAAGTCAAGAATTACTGAATCCTTTGTTTACTGCCTCAATCATTTATGTCCACCATATTTTTGTACACCAGCTCTTTATGATTAACTGTGTAGGTAGTCATTATATAGATGTGCCAGTGATATTTGATGTATTGTGAGTTGTTCAAACGTCAGTACAGCTATGACATGATTTTTAAAAATAAATGCTGGCATTATATTTTTTATGTATATTCCATTGGAAACATACTGTTTTCTAACTTTTAACACTACAGTACTTCTGTTTTAAACTTACTCATGAAAACATTTCTGCTGTTTTTCATTCCTAGAGAAAAATATATTTGTACCTAATTCTTCATCAAGATGAACAGTGGTATTGCGACACAAGGAATATAAATAATGTTTTCTTATAATTATTGTTGTGCTTTTAAGCTTTGATTTAGGCTGCTTGTCAACTGAGGCAGTGCTATAGATAGGACATTGCACGAAAACAAAGCTCATCGCGTTGTATCCGACGCATTACATCAGTAGCGCCAACTGAAGCCACTCGTATTGCTCAAAAACCCAATAAACATCTTGTATCTGGCAACAACTTGAGACCTGCTTTGCAGTGCTCAACAGCTGATGAGGTGCACGGCGGGAAATTTTATGTGTACAAATTTGTGTGACCGCTGTAGTGGGAGGTACTAAAGTTTCACGACACTCACCGTAATACATAACTCTACACCATCCCACGCACATTATGGCTGGATCTTACAGGGGATTCACATCGTGTGCCGCAGGTCAATATGATTGCGCGGACTTGTCTCTCTTGCTGGCCTCCGCTGATCACCCTACACTTAATACATGTGATAATGATACACATCCAAGAATCGCTGACTGACACTGTTTTTTTCTTTATTTTCATTTGAATTACCATTCGAAAGACATGCAAAACTCATAAGGCATAGCTATTACACTTATTATCTATTCCATACATAGTTTTGCACGCAAGCCTAACACAATATCAAAACATACGTTTAAAGCACGTGACCAGGCAACAATAAAGATATTAACGGTTACATTATTACTTATAGCACAGGCATACGATTTAGCTGTGAACTAGGTTGTTGTCGTGGAAGGAAACATCACAGCGGTGGCTAGGCCACTTTTGGCTATAAATACTCGTTGAACGTTAGGACACAGGTATTGATATTACAGCCTACTACACCAGCCTTACAGCTTCAGTGTACTTTAACATTATTTTACAAACATTGAACACTTCATTGACGATGACATAATTCTAGGACACCAACGATGGGCTCCAGACAAGAGTTCTGTTCCCGGGGTCCTCTGAGATCTATGAACTGCCCACAGGCCCTGGACGCCAGATGTAGATCGGTGGTACTCCTTGATCTGAATCCTCTCGGCTTAATCTGTGCAATTGGCCACAGCCTCAAGTCTTTTAACCGGCCAAGCCACTGCGTCCAGGTGATGCACCAGAACCTTCCCTGGATATCAGGGTGTCATAAATTCAGCTGTCCAATAAATGCGTCCGATGCATATAGTTTTTTACATCTTACACATATTCATACCATCAAAGTTACTACAGACAAGATCATATATCTTTTGATAATACACATCTACTGGTATTTACGTATAAACCTGGTCAATCGTGCTATGCTACGAAAAAATTCTCAATACTCATCTATCGTCTTTAATCTCCATGAGCTACCTCTCAATTACACCAAACTATCAAACCATATTACATTACAGAGTTTAATTTAATTTACAAGAAAGTACAAAGCACATCTTATCTTCAATATATCAATATGTACGTGTTTCACAGCCTCTACTTTAATTCACAGCAGTCCACTATTCCTTATAATTTTCAACGCATGACTCGATGCAATTATAAACGTATTTACCTTGAACTCCAACTCTAGTGGATATAAACACATTACATATTAATTATCACATGTTATCTCGATTATCGCGTATCATCGCAATTACACAAATTCATTCTTACCCTTTGGAGCTTGAACTCAAAAGATGCAACCGTGGTGCGCGTCCCTTTGTTTAGTGACCATATATATATATATATATATTAATTTTTATTATTTTTAGAGGAATTTTCATTAACTCTTTACCAAACATTTTTAAGTGACTTATTATGAATTTACTTTCTTTCTGTAAAAATAAAAACAATCAATTAACATTATTACACTTTTAATCATGCCTAGCTTCTTGAACATTTTTCTCAGAAACAAAACATAACTTAGATATAAACTTCACATAAATTAGTAGTGGTCTAGCCATTACACTGCATAATTATCTATGAACATGGATCCAGTGGTGATGTACTGGTGGTATAAACGATGGAAACATAAACAATCTAGGCAATGGGTTCATCCAATAAATAGTGCACGTGCAGAAAGAGGTGTAATGAAAACATTATACATACAACTACGTAATGACGACAAAAAATTTGAAAGCTATGCAGGAATGAGCACGGCTGCATTTGACGAGTTGTTAGGCAAGGTGTATTTCAATTTGAAGGGTCTTGATACAAACTGCCGACGCTCCATTGATCCGCCAACAAAACTTCTGCTCACCTTGAGGTAAGTGGAAATAATTTTGTTTATGGGATTGTTGTTGTGATAGACAGGAAAAAGAAATTATCGCTCAAAACAGTACATTGATCTTTTATTCGGAAATTTGTCCATATGCGCAACAATGCCGGATAAATTTATTAAAAAATAAGTCATGAAAAATAGAGTGCCTATGATATAGTATGAATATAAATGAAAATCTTTAACAAAAATTCTTTGCTATAACTGCATATAACATCTGAAAAAAACTAGATTATTTATTGTGTGAAACAATGGCAATAGAAAAATAAGTGAAGTAAAACACTCCACTTTATGGGTAAATTTATCTTTAACTTATAAAATCATATTCCGCATCAAAAATAAAATAATGCAACTAATATTCTTAAGGAAGCAGAATCACAGAGGCTTTTTAAAAAAATTAAGTGCACATTCAATAAAACAATCATTATTCACTGTTGAGCATCTTGGGTCTGCAGACGTTCCCGCAGCTATTTTGTGATAGCATTGATGTGGCATGCTGCTGTAGTCTGATGCATAATTGGGATAAGATTCTGGGGCTTTGTTTTGTTGATACTGATCACTTGTGAAGTCAGAATTCATTGTTACAAAGTAGGCGTCTAGAAGTGACAATGTCTCCATTTGGAATTTTGTTTTTTGTCAATTCTCAACAACATTATTTCTGGGAGTAAACTCTACAGGAAATGAAATCCGGGTCATCATGATCTTATTTTTTGGCACGTGAATCCTCAGATATTGATGGTAAATATTTGAGGATCGCGTCATCAACATGAACGCAGACTTTTCCGTACCTTTGCGCGAGTTTGTGTGTACTGTTTCTTGCATTAGCATCTCTGCATTTACAACCTCAGAATTCTCCTGGAAGTTGTCAATATTGTCATTAGCACAGAAGTTACTAGACATTAGAGCAGGCTTCAGGTATGGGATCAAGAAGCCCATGTGCTCCTTCAAATACTACTGAGATTTTCTCTTTACTGCACCTGATCCAACTGGCAGATTCTTTTACTCATTGAGATGCCTGTTGAAAGCTGTTCCCAAATTTTGCGACTTTTTTTTTCTGGAACTGTAGAAACAAGGTAAATATTTTAATGGGAGCATTTTCTTCTGATAAATGGGATACTAGTATCAAAAATATATGACATTATTTCTTGTTTGCAGACATTATACAATAGACTATATTAATATTCTTTCTTTGCAGGTATTTGGCCACGGGAGAGTCATTTGTCTCGCTGCACCATCAGTTCAGGTTGGGAGAAACAACGGTCAGACGTGTCATTGGTCAAGTCTGTGATGCAATTTGGGAAACTTTGCAAGTCACAGAGATGCCAGTACCAGATGAGCAAGGATACAAAAATATTGCAGAACAGTTCCATAACTCATGTAAATTTCCAAACTGTGCAGGCAGCATTTATGGTATCCACATTCTTGTCAAATGTCCATCCAAATCTGGTTCATTGTATGACAACAACAAGCAGTGCTTTTCAATAGTGCTACAGGGTGTAGCAGATGCAGAGGGATGCTTCATTGCCATTGACGTTGGTGATTACGGAAGGCACCATGATGCAGCTGTTTTTAAGCACTCTGCTGTTGGGAGGGCTGTACTGGAGAAAACTATTCCACTGCCACAACCCCAAAATTTACCTAACAGCCAGGTTAAAACTCCATTTGTATTTATAGGAGATGAAGCGTACCCACTGCTTGACAATCTTCTCAGACCTCATCCTCACGTAGATTTAGATAATCGAAAGCAAATTTATAACTACAGACATTCTCAAGCTTGGCAAAGTGTGGAATGGGCGTTTGGCATGATGACTTCTAAATTTCAGTGCTTAGCAAAGCAATTGAACTGTCAACCAGTAACTGCTGCAAAAATTGTGAAAGCGTGCTGCATTCTGCATAATTTTATTTGTCGGAGAGAAGGAAAGGAGTATTCACCTCAACAATATGAGCCTGCTGAACAATGCAGCATGGTTACAAATCTTGCTCCAATTAATCAGAGACCGTCAGGTGATGCGCTGTCACTCAGAGAAAAGTTCACAGACTTCTTTGTTAGCGAAGCTGGAAAATCGCCATCACAAGAAGAGCATGCTGGGGTATAAATTGCTTAATAATATTCCATTTTAGGTAATTACCAAAAATGCCATGGAAATGGCAGTTAAAGCGCTTCACAAATAAAAAAATTTTAACACAAAGTTGTTTTATTACCAATTATATGAAATGAATAAATTCTTGTGGAAAATCAATGAATAGGAAATTTTAACTCACTTGTGATGCACATTTGCTCTCTATTTGCTATTTGTTGCCACCACATATCCTGGCAGTTTCTGTTGTGGTACAGCACATCACTTGGATCATACAGCACTGATCGTTCCTGAACAAGGCATGTCAATTTTTCTCTTGTGTTTCATTTCCTAAAGCATTGCATAGAAATAATATTAAGCCTACTCATGTCAATTGGCATTTAGAATGACAATTAAATATCTTTTTTAGTTGTGGGTTTTGGAACTTTTAAGAATTTTTTTTTGTGCTATGATGTTTTATACCAATTATTGCTTATATATGAGAAAAGCAACATTATACCATATTGTAAACAAGATTGTCTACCTCACGCTGTTGCCTTAGAATGCATCACTTTTAGAAGAAAAATTCCTTGCATTCACATAATTAATTCACTCTTAATTATTGTTATATTCATCAATATGAAACCAAAATGATGTTTTGTCAAACTGCACGGAAGCTAGTGACCATCACCTTGTCGCACAAAAAATACCACATGTTGCATTTTGGTATGACACACAAATGAGAACGAGTGAAGGCAGGAGTTGGATCGCCTCAGTGGGTGGTGAGCTAGTCAGCAGAACGCTATTCCTACCGGTTTTTCAAATGCACTGTGCAATTTTGCTAAGCTACATACCAATTGCATTGCATGAGTGGGTGGGCTGCCTTAGTATTAGTGGAAATGACTATGATGTAGGTTCATAATTCTCACTTGTTAAATTTAGGACCAAAAAATTATCCACATGTCACATGAATTATCATTAAAAATTTCAAAGTTCTGAGCTGATGGTATGCAATGTGCATTTTTTGCATGGTTGGAATCTAGAAAAATTGTTAATTTCAAAATTTGCCAATCATTCTTAAATTTTTTTGGTAAGGTCCTAGGTATTTTCAGTTCATAATTTATTCTTTATATAATTTAATTTATTTTCAGTTCATAATTTGTTTATTTCCTCTAATTCTGAAATATGGATGGCTAATTTTTATTTAAGTCCTTCCAACTATGATTTCTGCTTAATCAGTGTGTTCAAATTATTGGCCTTGGAATTTTATTTTGTTGGATTGGAAATAATGAACATAAATACATTCCACATCAGTGGACTGTATTAATATTCTTTCTATTAATTTAGAAAGTGCCTAGTGTTTTGTCTTTTGGCAAGGTTATCATCTACTTGTGTTTAACACTTTGACTGTGACGTGTGCCACTGGTGGTACACAGAAGTAATTTTCATAATGCTGCTGACCGACCAGTAGTCAAAAACTCAATTTTCATAAATATTTAATCAAAACTAAATGAAGGCACAATCTAGTATATGTTTGGTATTTTCAAAATTGTTTACTACAATTGACTTTAAATTTGAGTTTGGTGTTGAACTTGATGTTTAGTAGTAGCAGTCAAAGTGTTAAACAAGTATAAATTTGAATAATGAGTATTGTGAAATTGGCCGATACTTTCAGGGTTACTCATGTGTTAACACTTGATTGGATTTATATAAATATAACATTTCAAATATTTTAATGCATCGTATAAACCAGTTTATCTTTTCTATTTTTAGTTTGGTGAATTGACATTTGATACTTCATTGTGTTGATTTTACTTCTACAATGGTTTTATCCTTTGTGAAAAATAATTCTATTCAAAATGCTGCATCTGAAATTTTTATCCACACTGATGATAATTTTAACCAAAGTGATTTTACTCTAACTGTATTGCTGCCAGAAAAAGCTTTCTGCAGCAAGGTGAGTAAGTATTTAATTATCAAGTTTTAATCAGCAAGTTCATAACTGTCCTATTTTATTTGCATGCATTTTAGTGATTGGATTCCCTCAGGGGGAGACAACTATTGTACCTATGGGAATTAGCGCTTCCAGGGGGACAATATGAGGGCCTGAGCTGAAATTTAGGTTTTTTGTTGAAATTAAATGCTTTTGTTATGTTAAGGACCACCTTTTTTGGTTCACTGCTGTCCTGTTTTTCAGCATCTACTACTTTCTTCTTCAACTTTTATCTTGTTTCATGAACTTCTTTCCCCACTTACTTTTTCTATGCCCCTTCTGCATAGATTCCACATTACATAATATCCATACTAAATGGTTCCTTCCTCTCTTCGATAAGCTCTTTTTTTGTAGCGGCTAGGAAGGATTAAACTAACCTATAATCTAATCTTTAGTGATTGGAAATTCTATTCATACTTATTTTTTCAAGTGGTCTAGGATCTTTCTTCTTTACATCTGTTAACATTCTTCACTTGAAGTAATGCTTGCTGGTTATTGTTTTCCTTGTGTTGTTACTGATAAGTGAATTCAGGGTAGGTATAGGATTAGAAAGATTTACTGCAAGCTTCAGCTCAATTAGATCTCACAAATGTAAAATTCTTGTTCATTTATGGAACAAAATTGTTCATGAACTATCAGTCAAGCTCATATCAGTTGAATATAACTATGTTCTATATATATTTTTGTCTCAATTTTGTTTATTCTTTTTAATGATCATTCCATTTATTCCTTCTGATAAGCTTTAATTTTGAGCAACTTGTACCAGTTGAATGTTTTAGCTGGAGAATGATCAACATTAAAAATACACCATTATTATAAAATGATCTCATATTTGCTCATTCTCGTATTTTGATTTGTTTTGGAGCAGCAGAAAGCTCCACGTAATTTGCTCAGCAACTTTTAATCAATATTCCACAAAATGTTTTGAGTGCAATTGAATAATGTATGTGCACTTGAAACATATAAGAGAAATTCTTAGAGCATGTTTTTTCCAAGCATTATCAATTCTCATGCTTCCCTTTTGCTGCCTAGCATGCATTTTTATGTGTCTATCATCACATCATAAGTGACAATTCATAGACTTGTAACCATTGCCAAAATTTTTTTTATAGCTTTGATGGAGGATAAGATTATTGCTTTCCCAAAGACATAGCCAAGTATGATTATGCATGGCAGACATGGTGCAAATTATGATTGAAAAACTATAAATGTTGATTTTCAAGGGTCTGTACATATTGATAAATATACACACATGCAAATATATATAATATATATATATGCATTGACATATACAGTAAGTCCCACAAAAACCCAAACCGATTGTTTATTTTTCCGCATCAGTAATACCATCATAAGTATACCATAAGCATTAAATTTCAAGCAAAATTATGTGGGATTTCTGATTACTACTGATATGGGAAAATAAAAACTCAGTTCGGTTTTTTGGGGGATATACGGAATATATGTTACATATAAAGTATTCAAGTTCAATATAAATTTAAAAACAATTAAATCTGTATTGTTATGAGAGTGAACTTAACTGTGAAAATGTATGAGCTTATATGAAATTGTTTACAAAATTGGGCTGTTTTTGTCCAGTTTACCATGCATTATCATGCTTTAACTATCCCTTTGGGGCTGCGATAACTTTGGCTCTTGTCAGAGCAGAAAAATGTCTGGTGATGGTTGGTTGTTTTACTAAGTCACTCGAGTGATAGAGGCATACATAAATATTTGTGTGCATGCAAGGCAGTGGAAAAGAAACATGGTTATCAATGTTGCTGTTAAAAAGTTGAACTAGGTCATGATGTGGCATAACATACATTGTTATTAATGAAAATATTGGCACATGCTCTTATTTTGTGTATGGTACCAAGACTAGTAAATGAAGTTATTTTTATAAATGATTGATTAATGCATTATCTAAGCATTTTGGGATATAATTAACTATTTTTCATGAGACTGCTTTGTTATAATCATTTAATGCTAATTTCACAGGTATCAAGAAGCTCACCATATGTCAGTACGTGGTCACAAAGATTGAAACTGACACCTGAAGAATATCTCCAACAACTGCTGCTTGCATTGCAAAGGAAAAGCAAACCTAGGAGCTCTCAGAATGGTTCTGTGAAGGAGGAAAGTGCCCCCAGCAATGGTACCAATGAGGAGCATGTTTTCCAAGTGGAGAAATCAGTGTTGACTTGGAAGCAATATTTTCCTGACAAACAGATCTATGGCAAGAGAGGTGCCATACCTTTAGAAGAGGTCAGTTAAATTTGATACTGGCTTCTTTTGATGTTTTTAGTTTAGTAGGAAATGCAAACTCCAGTGTAGCTAATAAAAAACCTTTTATCTCCTACAACTATATTATATATATATATATATATATATATATAGTCACTTTTGCTATTATACCTAAATTTTCAGTGTATAGATGTTTTTAATTATGAGTTGAAATTGTCAGCTACGATCATCAGTGTTAAAGTTCCTCACCTACACTGATGATGATTTTGCTGTCTTTCAGTGTCCTTGTGCCTGCTGCTGTAAATTCGTTTCTGTTCTTTACTGCAACCTCTTCTGAGGTTTACATCTATTGCATCTAAGGGAATTTGCAATCCCAGAGAGAAAATATGAGGTCTCAAGCAGAGAGCTAGGCTGGCGTTCTTTTTGTTGAAATGGAATTAATTTTTTGTTCCTTTATAGACAATATGTTTTTTGTTCATTGCTGTCCTGTTTCTCAGCCCTTATTACTTTCTTCAACATTTATCTTGTTTTACAAACTTCCATCTTAATTTGCTGTTTCCTTCCATTTAATTGTGTGACAACTAACTTTGTGCATAGACTCTGCATCCCTTTAACTTCATTTCAAGTTGGGCCTTCATTCTTCCTTTCTTTGAAATACCTTTGCTGTAGCTAGGGGGAATATATTAGAATAGATTACATAAGATTATACATTAATTTTAATGTATAATCTTATCTAATCTATTCTTCAACTTATTGTGGATCTTCAGAGTTCCAAGTGTACTCTAATTTTGGAGTCTAATTGGATTAGTTTCAGATGAATTATGCTGGGTAAATCCATCCAAAGTAAATATTGGTAATTATATCAAAATTTGAATTCCTTAACATGCTTGATTATATTCAAATCCAGTTTATTTCATTGCACTAGAAGCAAGAATTTTCCTGTCTGTTAGTAAGTGTTTAATCTTAGCTTTGAACTACTTGCACTATAGTAATTTATTTTAATACAAATATGGTTATTATTTGCAGTGCAATTATTCATCAACAGTGTGGGAACTTCTGCAAGAATCAGTACTGAAGCACACGGAGGCTCAAGACGAGATACATAATCTTGAAAAAGCAAATGCTGATCTAAAACAAAGTGAGTTGAAGCACAGCTTATGACTTGGTCATTAGGTAGGATTTTTAGTGTTCATTTCTTAGATGCAAAGTTAACCAACTTTTTTAGTGTATGGAATTTTGGTGTAGATTGATTCTAAAAGCCCTGAAGTTTTCTTCAAATTATAATTTACTTATTTTTCTTCCTATAGGTAAGACACATTTGAAGCAGTTAATATTTTATGTATATTGTGACTTGTAAATTAAAAAAAAAATATTTTCAAGTTAATGTTTTGGTATTGGTGATTTATTCCTAAATTATGGTAAAATAAACTTTCTTGTTAAATCAGATCAACAGTTGTACACTATATTGAGAGGGGTTTCTCACACACCTCAGTGTTATTATTTTACTTGAAATACTACAATCTTGAATTGTACTTTTCTATTCTTATTCCTATAGTAGTCACTGAAAGATTATTTTGTACTGCCCTTTTTCATATTCTTTACAAAGTTACAGAGTTGTGCATAAGAACTTGTCAAATGGAAAGCGTATAATTCATGTAAAAAGATTTTCTAAGCTCAAGCTTTGAAGATTATTGGTGAAATTGTGCAGAGTTACTGTATAATTTCCCTTATTATTTCATCTAGCTTTCACTGCCCCTCACCGTTTTCAATAGCGTTGTGGATGGCAGTAAAAACTCTTTCCATGGGTATTGTGTCCCATGCTGAATTTTAATGTATCTTGTAACTTTTAAATGTCAAAGTAGGGCAAACTTTGCATGTAAGAACTAAATACCAAAAATATCTAAGAGCGTTGAGCACTGTATGATATGGAAGGCCGTTCTTATTTGCCTATGAGATGATGTGATGCTCGTTTCCATCCTAATTGCATGACCTTGTCGCTCTTGCCGAAAAGTCTTCTTAGACATATGTTTGTGCGTTAAGTTACTTTATGGAAATGCTTCTCAGGAGGAGTTCCCTATTTCCCATATGGCTACACAAAAGCATTTGAGGATGTTTTTGTAGGTCTAAAATCAATTCCAAAATAGAGTGGGCTGCATCACAATGTTATTAAAGATGTCGATCTTCTTGAATATTGATAGCCAAAACAGCATCTCCTCTACAAATGAGATGATTAATAGAGTGTGGATGTTAATGTGATTCATAAACAGCATACTTTGATTAAATACAATTGAAAACAAGTCTGCTAAAAAACTGTCTTCAAAGTTGTGTAGGATGTCATCTTGAGATCATTTCGACATATCTTTTGGCAAATTTTTTCTTATTACAAGCAATTTGCTATTGCTGTTTATACATGTTTGCCCCCCTTATGGGGATACAACTATTGTATCTGTGGGAATTAACGCTCCCAGGTGTAAAATGTGAGGGCCTGAGCTGAGAGTTAGGTAGGCCTTCTTTTTGTTGAAATAAAATTTTTTTGTTATATTAAGAACCACCTTTTTTCAGTGCACTACTGTCTTTTTTCAGCACCTTTGACTTTCTTCTTCAACTTTTATCTTATTTCATTAACTTCTTTCTGAACTTACTGTTTCTATGCCTCTTCTGCATAGATTCCTCATTCACTTATCTCCATAGTAAATGGTGCATTCCTCCTTCCTCTCTTTGATATGCTCTTTTTTGTAGCGGTTAGGGAGGCTTAAATTATCTTATAATCTTAATCTTTTACATGTTTGCCATTACATTTTGTTTTAGGCCTCTCCGTTTTAGCAAATTTGATCTTCATCAAGGTACGCAGTGCTCACACCTGGTAAATGCCTCAAGTATGAATCAAGTCCATAAAGTATTAATCAAGTGACCATTAAATAAGCTCTGAATTCTTATTGTGCTTCTTATAAGCTCTTGCAGAAATGGTATGTTATGTGCACTGAGCACTCAGTCATGAATTTGTTTCAGTTTTAATGACATTCAGTAAGTTGAAAATGCAGTACAAAGAAATGAAGCTATGAAATTTTTGGCCAACTCTGTTTTATTGATCCGTAAATTTGTGACCTTTAGACTTACCTAACATTCATTCTATTTTTTACACGTTCTACATTGTACCTCAAATAAAATAATTAATTTCTTAATTTTTTGTTCGTATCATTATAACTCCTAAATGATTTTTGGCCTAAAATATAGGTAATAATAAATTGTTGCTTAACTCAGCCAAATTATCTTTAAATTTTATTGAACTTGATATCATTTCGTATTGACTCGTTTAGTGAAACTTTTATAGTCCTGATCTTCCACCCTATATATGCTTAAACCTACCGCGAAATGTGTGTGTGAGTCATTAGTTAACATTACCATGTAACTGCTCACCTTATGTGGTAGAGGGCTATTCTACTGCATTTTCCCAAAGTAGAACGTTAGAACATTTTCTTTCTAAGCTCAGTTTTCAGTTTCCGTTCTGTGTCTAAATAATGATAAATTTATAGCAACCAGCCATTCTCATCTTTAGGTATACTTCTATCTTTTTCAAGTTGCTAAAACTTATCTAGTTTTCAGCTTAAAGTTTTGTGTTTTCCTTGCACTTGTATCACCGTAAAAAAGTATTGTGGTGAGGAATATTGTCGAACAACTGTTGTAAAGCTGGCCCCTAGCGCATGAAACTACAAAAAACTAACGATACGTGAGTGTTGACTTAGCTGTTATTTGTGTGGTTTTCAATACATCTGTGGAGGCAGCGTTAGGGAGGTTGATATAGTAATTGTTGTAGCGTTCCTTGTTTTCAAACACTCAAACTTAAAAGGGTTTGTTCTTGACGTTGGAAAATATAGATTCGAGTTTGAGTAAAAATATAGTTTGAAACAGGAACTAAGAGAATTTGTTGTTGAACATGGTCTTTATGAGTCTGGCTTGCATAGCTGAATCCAACTACAGGTCTGATGTCCTTCATTCCAGAGGTGGTCAAGGCGCGTGCCCTTGCTGACGAGAGCTTACAGGCAAAAGATAAGTTTCAACAGCAATGTTATGCAAAGTTTTGTGCACTTATTAATTCCAAGAAAGAAAAAATACGGCAGCTGGAAGAAGCTCTGCAAAATTCTCCAGGTAAAATAGCTGTTTGTTCTGAAATGATAGTTCATTAGCTTTATTAGCATGAAACTTTTGGACGTGTTGATTGTAACGACATCGCAGGGATAGCACAAGATTGTTGTAGAAAAACCTATGAAGATCGCAAACCTTAATTGATATTCTAAGTACACTCTAAAAATGTAATTTTTTTGAACTGTGTTCTCATTTTTTTTATTGCAAAGTGTCTCAAAGTGAAAATGTTTCCGTCCCACACTCGCTATGTTTTGCAATTTGCTAGTGCCTTTTCTTTCCTATTTGCCATTTTACTGACAAATGCGACCAAAGTGCATGTTTTTAAGCTAAATGTTCAAGTTGATAGTAAATCTTATATTTGTGTAATCTACAAGAAATTTACTTCTTGTTTCTTCCTCATAACGAGGGATATTTTTTGTTGAATTTGGGCGCCTTCACTTGGAATCCATTGACGTAATTTATCTACGGAACATTAGCGTGAGAGAAATTGGCTCACTCTTGGTGGCCGTTTTATGCGCCATAGAAAATATTGTATGAGTAGTGCCTATTATGTGGAACAAATTGTAAAGAGTGGTGCATCGGTTGTGATTACACTCTGATGAAGTTGGGAATGTTTATGGGAAAATTTTTTGAATATGGGGTTAAATGTATAGTTCGCAGCACTCATTCTTTTTATTTGCTGCTAAAGTTAGAAAAAACGTTTTGTTACTCGACGTTATTTGCTGATTATTTGACCAAAGTTTTATGGATATTCTGCTCTTTATAGTATCAATTCAGCGTGTATTTTTGTAATATAAAATCGCCACTATTATCGATTTCCTCAAGTAGATACTAAGGAGACACCAAGGAAGAAAATCTTCTCACTGTTCGTAATTTACATTGAGCTTTGTCTGCTAAATTTATTTCACTAAGTAATGGAAATGTTGATAAAGTACCAATTACGCTAACTTTCTGGTGATGGTGCTTGATATATTAATTTAAAATTGAACTCAATATCATTAAAACTGAGTACTATCTCATCTTGAAAACTTCTGTCGTGTGAGGCTGGTAAAAAAATTTTTATTTCCGTTTATTGAACTTAAACTTTTTGACATTCCTTTTGATTTGGACAAGGAAAATCTCGTGTGCGTCTTTTCACCACTTCCTGAATTATTGCAGGACCGTCCTCTGCCCCTGACGCCTGTACTTCAGGTGCTACTTCAAGCTCAGTTGCCGCTGTTGCTGCAGGGAAGAATCGACCCAACACCACCGTCATCAGCCACAGCGGCGCAACGCAAAACCAGGGCACCCACAATAGCGGCGACGAATATGATGACGATACGGATGTGGACGATGTGTCCAAGTGCGATACGGATGAGGAAAATGAAGAAATTAAGTCACGAAATCATGTGATGAGCAATGCGAGAGAGAAAACTTCGAAAAATCGTGCAGTTAGTCGCCATGCAGCTTCAGGGAGTAAAAGAGAAGCTCCCGACAAGTCATCTCAGTCATGCAAAAAGGCTTCACTTGGCGACTCTCAAGATGACCTTTTTAATTCGAGTGTTGAGGGAGCTTCTCTGGCTCTGCTTAGCTCCATCAAACCTCGTGCGACCACCTCAGGCAAGGTGAGTTATGCAAGTTCATTACGCTCATCTGATTCGAATTTTTGCCGCGGTGCCACTGCGAACAATGTTCGCCCTAGTCATAACTCCCCAATATTTTTGGAATCAAGTTGTTGCACCAAGCCCAAAAACAGCGTAGAAGCGGTTGAAGATGATGATCCTGCAAGTGTTGTAGCAAGGATACTTCGAAAGAATGCTCTAATGCGGAAAGCAAACGGGATAGACATGCCTCGCAGAGTTGATGAATTTGATGTTCACTCCAGTGGTGGGGGTAGTGCAGCAGGCGTTGAGGTCCGACAGCGCGCACTCGACTCCGATCTTAAAATGTCTTGGGCCCTTGAAGCTGCTGATGAGAAGAGCGCTAGCTCTCCTTTTCTTGGTGATGCCGGTAATTGTAATTTGGGTCAAAATACAAGATCTTCCGTGTCAGATATAAAAGCATCAGTTTCAGTTGATCAGTGTGAACCTATTGCTCAACTTGAAAACGGCCGAGGCAAAGAGTCGATTGTCAATGATGTCAATCAATCATCAGAGTTTGATTTAGTTGACAAAAGCCGTAAGTTCCCAGCAGACGGTAAAGATGCCAGGCAAGATAGCTCAAGTAGAGGTGGTAGGCGTCATGATTATAATGACGAAGAAAACCTGCAAAGTTTAGCAAGCAGATTCGTTCCCAAATATGAAGCAAACACACAGTTATCGTCCGAACGCGATCCCGCAAGTGACGACAGTATTGTGATCTTAAGTGATGGAAAAACTGATGCTCCTGCTAATGTTGCTAGTTGTCAGTTTTCCAACGACAAGGGCGTCGAGGAGAATAATTTACTTGACTGTCAGAATACGAGCAATATCGAAGCTCCGAATTCACTTCCGCCTGCTTCCTCTGAAACATCAAATCCTATTGGAGTGCCTAAAATAAAAGGGGATTCTCAGTGCAATAGTCAAGCTCCGAATCGCTCAAGCAAGCGCAGCATTACGCCACGCGCACCGCGGAAAAAAACTCGCGTGCTCGAGCGTGATCTAATTGAACACAATTTCCGTAGTGGTTCCGTGATTGAAGAAATTTTAATGTAGTTGTTGTTCATCACGTAAATTTACAACTTGAATTCATGTTGGCTAAATGACTAACCTTTATGTAGGAGCTGAAACTTGCAATATGTTAATTTTCCGTCCGTTGAGCCTTATTGTGTCATCATGGTTGACTCTCAAGTTTATCTTTGAGACAAGGGTTATAATGTAGCAATATAAAGCGTTTTAATGTAGACATTTCATATTTACAATGTTTTGTCAAGCAATCCAGTTTATCAAAGTTACTGCATGCTGTGGCATAAAGTGATTTTTTAGTGTCGAAGTTTTATCTTGACTGAAATTGATGTTAACTATTTTGTGTACAGCGCAAGAGTCTTCGGCTGGGATCGTAAATTTTCATCGTGCTGCTTTTTCGGCTGGACCGAATGTCTTCGTGGCAGAACTTGAACAAGCAGTTGATTTGCTTGTAGTCTGTTAGCAATACGCGAACCAAGGTCTTCCGATCTTGAAGACTTTTCACACATTTTTAGAAAGGAATTCAATGTAAATTTTTCATTCCATGTTTGTAAAATATTTTTTCCGTTTTCATTTACCTATAACAAATTTGGTGATAGAGCTCAGAGTTGTTCATATTATTTTCACTTGCATGCCGTAAATGCTTTGATTCCTTTACGCACATTATGCCTCAATTACTAAGATTCGTGAGTCCACTCTTTCAATTTACATATATGTTCAATCTTATTGATTCATGCATTGCCCATTATTTTTGTAGTTAAATAAAAGTAATGTTTTATTTCCGCCACAGCCACATTCATTCGTGTGATATTTCATATTCGTTGATGTATGTACTTTGTTTCTATTTTTTATCTTCGAAATTCTGTTTTCGCATGTTTAACGTGTATTCAATATTGTGCAAAAATATAATACATGAGAATATGACTAATATCCTATACTTTCCGGAAAATATGAAAAACCAAAGAAGAGCAAACTTTACTATCAAGTCGCATAGAGTCGAGGACACAGACTCCCCCATCCAGGCGGTGGCAGCTCAGCCAGCGTTGATGACCTGCGGCCTGATGTGCGGCTGCAGCTTGTTCGCCTTGATGCCGACCTGCAGGCGCTCTCTTGCGCGGCCGCGGGTCTCTTCCTTCAGCACACGAGCTCGCCTGAAAAATACAAATTAATGATGTCATTAGGAAATTTCGAGCCCTAGGCCAAGTCATGATATTTTTTTTGGATATATAAAACATAATAATTGATGGTTGTTGATTTTTGCGTCCACGTAAAGACCTGCACCTAATTAAATTGATCCAATAAAGTTCAGTTATTGATGCACATCGTCAACGTCGGTTGATTTCCTTTAACGCCCAAGTGGACTGAACTGTCCTCTTTCAAAAATAACAATAATATATTATATTTCTTATTCAACTTGTTCACTATTGTGTCCTTTGAACTTCACTGCCTGTGGCAGTTTTTTCATCTTGATAACAGTGACTACCTAATGCCAGTGTTGGTGTAGTGGTTGTGATAACGGTACTATGAGTATAAAAATGTGGGCGTTAAAAGGGATGCGAAGTGAACATTCAAGGGTACAATATCGGCGTGGAAAACTTGTTGACAAAAGCATTGACGATTTTGACGTTCCTCCGATAACATAAATATTGGAAGAGAGAATCAATTTAAAAATGAGAATACATTACTAGCAACCTTTCTTAGTCCTCAAGAATAACTACTAAAGTATATTCAGATATCACAGAAATTAACTGAAGCTGACCTTCAAATTAACTATGAGAATAAATATCAATTCCACAGCATCAACTTACTTTTGAGCATCCTTTCGCACGGAGAGGAAGTTCGCCTCCGAGTTGGACTTGCTGAACTTGCCGAGATGCGTGATGGCCTTGCGTGTGCCTGTGAGCCTCTTGACGTTGCTGACGGTGGGCTGCAGGGCGAGGCTCTGCTTGAAGTAGCGCCTCAGATCACGATGGGTGAGGACCGTGCCGTCCGGCAGAGGCAGGGCGAAAATGTCGTCGTCAGCAGGCTTGTATGGCAGCGCCAGCGGCGCCACTGTAACCAAATTACCGTTAGCGTAAAGAAATGACACCGAACGTAATTTTCCAGCTTCATAACAAAAACTTTATTTGAACTAAACATATTACTCCGCATCAAATAAATGGTTAAAATAAACCCTCTTTTCAAAATACTAGAATAATTATTTAACTTAACATTAACTTGCTCATTTTCAACCTTGATTAATCACGTTAGAATTATTTATAGTACTAGTGAAGGGTATTAGGTCTTCTAGGGATCTTTACGAGGTTCGACCATGTCTTTCTTCTCTAAGAAACAAGGAATTCCCAATACGGCACAATTAACTAGTTAGGTTACTCCCCAATTTCCTAATTCTATTTACCTGGCATAAATAGTTTCTAGACTTCAACTGCGTACTCATTACAATCTAAATCGCTACAGCTGGGGTCAATAGCACTTCCTAACAAACGGTGATCACCCACGACTCACTAATTTTCTTGATGTCGAAGAATTCATCATATTCTCCCTCGAACAACATGGAGAGATGAGGCTTGTCAAGCATGTGTCGCCTCACGTTCTTCAGGTTATAGAAGCGTTTGTTGCACTCCAGGCACTTGTGGTCCACAAATATCTGCACAAAAATTACCTAATGAGCTTCAAATTGAAACTTCGGTACGTTATGAGCTTATTCGATTTCAATTTAAAACAAATAAATCCCTTATCATGTCATGGTTAATGTGAAGTATGACAATTACAATCTGCTGCATTGAGAATCAGCGACCTACAAGAATAAATTTTACTTCCGAGGGCAACAACGGACGCACAAGATACAGCATCTGAAACATGAAATGAAGCCAAGGCTTTCTTTGATATTACAATGAAAACTACAATAACAAATGGATGAAATTAGGAATTTTTTTTGAAGCAATTACCGACTTGATTGATAAGCAAATGTCACACATTGATTGAAGTTGGTTCTTACTTAGTGTCTCGTTTCCAAACCGAATTAAGAAACCATTACCGGATGCACATGCAAACCAAACACTCAGAAAAGAATAGTTATCACAACTCAATACCTTCTGCACGAGGTAAGGCATAAGCTTATCGAAATTGGCGGCATCAGCATGTGGGATCTTGAACTGATGGTGGCGCTCCATGTGCTGGAGGTTGTCCTCCACCTTCTTGGCTCGCTTGCCGCACAGCAGACACGTGGTCACCGTCGGCACCCGCTTGCCGCCCTCGCCCACCTCCATCGTGCTCTCGGCGCCATCCTCCATGTCCTCCCAGCCGTCCGAGTCGTCGTCGTCCACCTGCGATGTCAATGAAAATTTTACGGGGGTTGAAATAACACGTTGCGCTACGGCGACGATGAAAATAACTAAAAAAAGGAAATAATACTCAGTAAAAATTGAACGTGGATTTGAATATACTGTACATAAATCGAATATCTGAGCTTTACCAAGTGGAAGTTCTCTCATAAGAATGAGAAAACAAGTACTTTGGAAACAAAACGTCAACCAAATTTCAATAATTTTTTCCACCTTTTAATAATGCGCCACTTAAAAGAGGTATCCAGCACGTTTTTAATCCAAATTTAGAAGGCGACCTCACGGCCATCACACACCACAACAGCCCTTGAACAAATTTTCAAAGGACCCTTCCTGTGAACTAAGGCATCACATCTTAACGCGTAAGGTAATCATCGCGTAGTGAACAACTACTAGAATTAAACGCTACAATTCATAAAATGGTTTTAACCCTTTAACGCCCAAGTGGACTGTACGGTCCTCTTTCAAAAATAACAATAATATATATTATTTCTTATTCAATTTGTTCACTAATGTCTCCTTTGAACTTCACTGCCGAGTGGCGGTTCCTTCCCCATCTTGATAACAGTAACTACCTAATGTTAGTGTCGGTTTAGTGATAGTGGTTGTTATGACGGTAATATGAGTATGAAAATGTGGGCGTTAAATGGTTAAAAGTTATTGATTAGTTAATATTGTAGCTTCACTCAATTTACGATGTGAAAAATTTAATAACTTAGCCACATCAACCAAGATATCTCACACGACTGATTGATAGCCCAACAGTGAATAAAAAAAATACTCTCATAGGTAATAGTTTACAACGGTCTACTGCGCAGCTGTAGAGCTAAAATTTACAGCGAAATGGACGATTTCACAGTCTTCCTGTTGCTATATACTACACCCAAATAACATGTGGATGGCATCAAATGGTTAATGCTATTAAACATCTCATTCATACTACCGTACCTCCATGTCATTCCCAGCTGCAGCCGCAGCATCTTCTTTGTCTTGATCATCAAGTTCTTTCTTGCGATCTTCGGCAACTGGGGAAAAAATGAGTTTATTAATAGATTAAATCAATTTAATGAAACGGAAAAATTAATTTCATGTTTTCAATTTTCCACACTAGCAGAAGTTGGGTGGTTGTGGTCAAAGCAATAGAAGCAAATTCATTGCTGCTCAGTCTACGATCTACAAAAAGTAAACACTCATTAAATGCTAAAGTCAACATGGTAAAGTCAACATGGTAAAGTATGTAAGTAAAAAATTAACAGACATTACTTTATTTTGAGCACATGAAATACCAACTATCAAGTGTTAATAACAAGTGAATGAAATTCTTTCATATACTTGGACCACAACTACTTTAGAATATAAAAATCCTCAGCAAAAACATCATACCCGTAAATTTGCAGTGTTAGCATTCTACTAAAAACGTGTACATAAAATCAGGCTCACAGCTACAAAATTACTAGATTTATCTTTATATAGATTAAACACTTTAAATAAAATATAGCCGTCGCTAGATGAGATGAGAAGTTAAAGAAACTGAGGCAAAGTAGTCGGAGAGTGACCAAATAATTTTTTGCGTCCACAAACATTTAATATATCAACTGATTTTCCAATGGAAAGTCACAGCTACGACAAATATGGGGGACTTTGGTAAGTGTATTTAAAGCTTAAAATGAGATCTTTTATTTGTTACAATGTATGTTGATTTACAATAATATCCATCTAGTAATTAGGTACAATGCTATTGCTGCGGTGTAGGGGAGTATGGAAATATTTATCAAATAGACATAAGTAGTCCATACAATCCTGCATGTCTAAGAAATTAGTAAATAGAACGTTGCGTTCATGAAAAACGAATGTTGGGGGTGTGTGTGGAATAAATGATAAGGTATGTTGAAGGCAATTTCACTTGGTTTGAATGGAGAACGACGGTTTTACTTCATCATTCACAATAGTATAAAAAAAATGAGCCTGATTAGAACTACTAATAATTATATCTTGAAAAATGATAACAACCCTGCAAAAGAGTCAGCACACAAAACATTGAGTCTAGAAACATGTATATTTGAGAGAATATGAAGCCATAGGGTCAAAGCTGACGAGTGTAATAGCTATAGCTTCAGTGTAAATATTGTCCACTTTCTATGCGCAAGCGTTTATTCAGTTTTGTTACATAGCTCTTGCTTCTGTAGAAACTAACATGATCGTTGGGTCTATAAAAAGTACAACTACACCAGAAAGACACATTTCCAATGAATCATTTAAGTGAAGAAAAAATAGGTCAAAAATACTACCCAAAATGAGGACACTTTACAGGGCAAACAAATAACTTGAAAAGCGTACGATATCAAATTCGGTAACAGAAATCATGCTTGCTTGTAAATTTATAGAAAAGAATGAACACCATTTCTACTCACTTTTAAGTAGCTTGAGAGCATTCTTATGCTTGTCAGTCTCGGCATGCTTAAGGTAGTCCTTCTGAGCCCCAAAGGTCTCTTTGCAAGGCCGGCAGTAGTAGGAGCCCTGCACAGCAACACCAAACACTCAGCACCGATCAAAATT
This sequence comes from Morinoia aosen, assembly GCA_030386875.1. NCBI lineage: Eukaryota > Metazoa > Arthropoda > Malacostraca > Amphipoda > Talitridae > Morinoia > Morinoia aosen. The sequence goes on along the minus strand of CM059564.1, from coordinate 65,247,637 downwards.
TTTCAAAAATTTCCATCATACCTCGGTACTCGCCAGAGCCAGTAATCAGAATGTGTGCTAAACCTAGTTAGATACTGCATGGACATACTTTTTTCATTTATTTAAATAAAGGACTTCTTACAACATTTATTAATAAAATATTGATACCACGATACATTTGAACCTCTCAACTTGCTAATTTGTTCCTAATGAAAAATTAAGGGACAAGTAACTCATTTCTAGCCAAACACGTTCTCACAGATCTACTGGTTAGTGAAAGCAATCACATCGACATAAGGGAACCTAAATAAACTATACTAACATAAGTTAAAAAAATAAAAAGTCTTTAGAAGAGTGTTTAATTCATAAGAGATCAAAGATTGTTTTCTGCTTTCAAACGGTGAGCTAACTTATTTTATACTAGACAGATAACAGGCAGAAATAAAGAAAGAAGAATCTGACTGAACTTAATCATAGCAAAGAAAATCACGTTCATATGAGATGATGACATTGAAGGGCTGTGAATACAAGCTTTTATCAACTTCAATCATAATTGGATTTGAAAAGACAGTATATACCTTTTCATTTTTGTGCCTAAATCTAGTGAGTACTTCCATCGGAAGTGAACAAGCCCTATAGATGAATTGTTGAGCCTTCTCTTCTGGAAAATTTTATGAAGAAAACTTAATTGGTAGTGCATAAAATATCATTTATCACAGTTCTTTCTCTAGCAGTAGCTCATGTTTCTGTACTGCTTAGTGTGAGTGCAAGAAAAGTGTGGCAGTGAGGAAATGCTTCAAAATTTTTGTACAATAGTTGGGCATTCTACAAATGAAATAGTTTAAGTTTTTCCGTTGAAATTAAATGCAACCGTCTTTCACTCCACAAAATCCTATCCATGTTTTCAAAGTACAGATTAGGAACTCTTTGCTCAACAAATTATATCCCAAGAATTGAAGTAATAATTAGAGTACCATTCTGCAATGTTTGGGACAAGTTTACAATGCTGTGAACGTATCAAGGAGTATTTACTAATTTTATATTTCAGCACAGCTCATAGCAATATAAAGTCATGATAAAATGACAATACATCACTCACAAGAAATTTGCAAGACCCATTCATACCTGCCTAAGGCAGTAACGGTTCTATTATCGATGTGCTCTTTGAAAGTGACCTCACCTCCTTTACATCACCGTCATCATTTGCTGAGGTGACTACCATGGCATAGCTGAGAAGTGCAGCCTTGTGAGCATCCTTCTCGTGCTGAATTTTCACACGCCGCACATTCTCTGCAATCGAACAAGATATTTAGAATTGCTAAACAATAAATTTCTTCTAGAATAAAATAACCAAAAAAAAGAATAACTGATTGATGTGCATAAAAAATATTTTGTAACTAAGTACACACATATCAAGACAAATATGAAGCAGTAAATGATCGGAGAAAGGTATACCAGCCTTCAATTATTTCAAAAGATGTGGGTCAAATGATAAATAGCTAAATTTTACTCTAAGCAAAGAGTATCAAAAGCAAACACTGCCAATGCAACTTATAAATGATTATTTTTTGTATAAAGATGTTAGTTCACCTTTAAGCACTAGCACATAGAGAAACCATGAATTTTCTCAATATTTACAGGTTTCATCCATAAGAATGAAAAATCCTTATTCAAATGCATTATTAAAGACTAGATTTAGTTCAACTATTGTAAACTAATTGACTAAATGTAATTTTTCAAATAAGAACATAATTGAGTGAAACAAAGGTTTTGCTCAATTATAACTTAATTAAAATAACACATGCATTAGTCAGAATATGAAAAAGTATAGACTACAATTCCAGCAGCACTAATTTGTATCTCAAACATGTGAACACACTAAATAAATATACAATATAACATAGATAATTGTTAGATTATACATTAGTTTAATTCAGCTTCCCTAACCACAACAAAAGAGTTCCCAGGAAAGAAGGGAGGAAGTCGTCAATTAATATGGAGTTGGGGAAATAGGCTGCGGCAGTCCCTAAACAAGGTGTGTCCCACATCCTGTGCATAGAAACTGCAAGATTGAAAAATTATAAAATAAAATTAAAGTTTCAGAAAAATAGCTGGAAAACACAGCTGTACACAAAAATAAAGTGCAAAATAAAATAAAATGCCAATCATTTTTAGCAAAAAGTCATCTTACATTCAGCTTGAAGCCTCACATCTTTAAGAAAATTAGCTGAAAAATTAGCTTCAGCCCAAAATTAGCTGAAAAATGGCTGAATTTTTTATTTTATTCTCAAAAGCAAGACAAACATGTTAGGAAGCTTCTGTGAAAAAATTAGCCTCGTACGTGCACTGGATTCGATGCTATGGGGGTTTGAAGAATGAGGGGGAGGTGAAGGGGAAGTGGCTTTTTTTCACCTCCCCATTGGCTTTTTCTTCACGGTGCAACGTTGCTGTGTCATCTTCTATGTCTCTTTATCACTGTACGATGATTTCAAGGGTCCTAGCTGACCCAACCAATAATAATAAAGAAAAATTGCGATTATTTATGTTTCTTTGTTTACTTGTTTTGCCTTATTTTGGAGGATCTGAATGTGGGGTTTCAAAATGCATCTCCTCCTACAGTTTTTAAGCTACAATGATGATTTTAATATCATTGGATGCAGGTAAGATGTGGGCTTTCCAAAAACTAACATGGCATTTTGAAATTCATTTTCGATCAAAAGTTGTGACGTCATAGAGTACAAAATTTAACGAAAGACATGCCTTGGATTTTTTCATATTTTTTTCATTTCAAACTGAGAGTTTGGAGAATGCCATGTTAGTTTTTGGAAAGTACAAGTATTTTAAAATCCAATGACATCAAAATCTTCACTTCTACTCAAAAACTGTCGGAGGAGATGCATTTTGAAAAATCCCCCAAAAATCTCGTCTTCTGTGGGAAAAATTGCATTGTTTTATAGAAGACAAATGATTCCCAATTGCATTTCCTATCAGTATACCAAATTTCATTGCTCTAGGTTCAATGTTAAATAAAGAAAAACTTCCTAAAGGTGCTATCTCCCCTTAACCTGGAAGTGCTAATTTCCATAGATACAATTGCTGTGTCCCCCTCTGAGGAAATTAACACATAATGAATTACCAAGTAAATACACCTACCTATTTTCCCAAATTTGTTTCAAACCTTCTCAGTAACATGAATAAGGCTTTTCCTAAATGCTGAACACAAAATTAGGTTAAAGTAAATAAATAAATAGTAGGCTAAGAACAAACCTGCAGCTTTCTTCACAAGATTTTGCTTGTGCTTCTTGGAGCGCTGATGCGTCTCAAAGGCTCCCTGACTGTTGAATGACTTCTTGCAGGCTCGGCAGGGGATGGCATTGGTTTGGTTTTTGCCCTGACAATGGAAAAATACAATTAATGTAGAGAATTTGAGAAAGAGATCAAAGGTTGATTGTATATCATCAATGGTATTATTATACTATAGATATAATCCTAAGAAAAACTAAATACAGCAAGACACTTCGTGCTAAAATTTTGAAATAGAACTACTTCACTAGAAAAAAATGTTCAAAGTATGACGATTGCATTAGCAATTTAGCAACAACAAATAAATAAATGTCAAGGAAAAATTTATGTAGTCATGCCAAAATTGAGAAAGTGGTCAAAATAAATTTTACATACTTTGGCCAAAAATGCAGAGTGGGCAACAGATTTGTTGTACATCTCTTCTGTAATTGGACTGAGATCTTTCAAGATCCTCATGAGGTTGAACTGATGCCATTTTCCTCCGTAGTGCTCAGCAGCCGCAGCACGAGATTTGAACTCAGCCTGGCACTTCCGGCAGGTGTAGGTCTCATCAGATGACATGATGAGATGTCTGAACTTGAGTCAATTTAATTATCTATATGCAATAAGGTTACACCTGTAAGGTAAAGTTATTCATATTAGTATCACCCAACATTTTCTACTAAAATGCAAGCAAAACACTTGAATCATACTGATGTAGGAGAAAGTTGCCTTGCATTTAATTTCAAGGAAAAAACTTGAACTATTTCATTTGTAGAATGGCCAACTATTGTACAAAAACTTTGAAGCTTTTCCTCACTGCCACACTTTTCATGCACTCACACTCAGAAGTACAGAAACATGAGCTATTGGTGGAGAAAGAGCTGTGATAAATGATATTTTATGCATTACCAATTCTTATAAGTATTTCCTATTGTGGGAAAAACTTTTGCAACAAATTACATTAAATCTGCATGACCTCATCACATGTGCAATGGGTTTCAAGATAGTCTGCTATTGCTGCAGCATATTGATGGAAGATTTTATCATTATATGCTAAGATTTGGGCAATGTTATCCAAAACAACCTCAGAAATGCAAATGTGTTGCTTATGAGATATAATAATTTTAATATTCCCATAGGAATAACATTAGATACAATGGGTTTTTTAATCAAACCTAACCAAGCTTAAGGCAACCGTACTCCCAAAAAATCGAGACGTTGTCGAATTTCGTTTACATTCATTAAAATGTACGTATATATGTAGCGGACATATTGGTGACGTTTTACACCCAGAAGACCACAGGAAGTGGGTCAAAATGTACGTATATATGTTAAGGACACCGTCTGGGTAGAAATTGAGATAAGTGTTGATTTTCTGTTTTTATACGCATCTTATAGAGGATTTTCTTGCGCTTCCATTGGTACTTTCCGTTTACGTCTACTCCGAATAGTGCGCCCACCAGAGGGGGGGGGGGAAAGCGATGGGGGTGGCGTGACCTTGACCCCTCCAAGCCCCCTCATTATTGGGAGTCAATTGAGAGTGTTTCTCTGCGGCAATGGCAATAGAGTTCGTTCATGAGCTACTCGAAAGTGTTTTCATTATTCAAACGAATCATTCTAACGCTGAATAAATATTTTTTGTAAGATTTTGACAATTTCAGAATTTAGCTGTTCTGCCCTATCTATGATACCGCAGCTTTCATTCATAGCTCGATGACAGCTGCAGTATCATAGCTACAGCTATGGCGAGCACACCAATCCAACGGGCTTGAAAAGAGCTACAAAACAGAGGAGTTGACTTAAAAAAAAAAAAACATATTTTGGTTGAAAAAAATAAATGAAGAAATAAAAAAGTGGTCATTTTGACGAATTACATACATTGTTTTTTGTTGTATATTTTTTCCCTGAGTTACAGAGCTACAGCAATGTAAATTATATCAATCGAAAGGGCTTGAAAAGAGCTACAAACACTCAAGAGTTTATTGTAGAAAATCTTGTAGTTCAAAAGTTAAAAAGAAAAACAATTTTTTTTTGTGAAAAAACACGTTTTTCTGGAAACTTGATAATTGGTTTCTCAAATGCTACTTCTTCCACAATTTTAGAGCTACAAGAATGGTTTATATACCATTCGATAGGGCTTAGCAAGGTGTATCAATAAGGGCATTTCATTTTTCAATACATCAATTATTTTGAAAATTACACATGAAAAAAAAAATGAAACAAGGTTACATATTTTAAAAAAAATACTCCCAAAATCGACAAAAAAAAGTTATCAAAATTCGTAGCCCCTTATGGTTATATGGACATATAAGCAATCTAAAAACGAAGTTCTGGTTCTGTAACTTCAAAATTGTAGAAGAAGATAGATTTTAAAAAACCCTATTTTATCATATTTAAAAAAAAAAAATCCTGTGCAGATACAAAAATTTTGTCGAAATAACAAATGATCTTTCCATCATTTCACACCTACTGTGAAAATTTCAGAGAAATCCATCCATAAATAACGGACTTTTCTCCTACCCAGACGGTGTCCTTAAATGTACGTTTTCTTTGAATAACACGTTTTCTATGGGGAAAAAAAGGAAAAACACACGAGTCCAATCTTAATCCTTATTCAATTTTACATACCTATACTAAGTTTCATGAAGATTGGTCGAATAGTTTAGGATTTTTTTTGGGAGTACGGTCCCCCTTTCTCTCCTGGCTCTCTTGAACAATTGGCTCTTCTGAACAATTGAAATTTACAGCTTCTACACCTAGGGTAGTTTTCAGTTTTTGAGCTACAGTTATGATTTTAGTATCAAAAGAACCGGAATTTAATCCTCTACAAGATGACATGGGCTTTTATTCATTTTCGGAATAGAAAATTAGCTACATTTTCTTTTGTCGGGAAAATTGTGAAAATGTGTCAAATTTTTGTATTTTATCATTTTTTTCAAAAAGTATTTCAAAAATTCAACATAACTCCACGTCACGTTGTAGAGAATACATTTCTGCTTCTTTTGATACCAATATTATCTCTGTATCTCAAAATCTGATCAAGTCCATAGATTTTCCCCAGACCCCTTATTTTGACTTTTTCTTTGAAAAACACGTTTTCTATGGGGAAAATGGGAAAAACACACGAATCCAATCTTAATCCTTGTTCAATTTTACATAAATACCTATACCAAGTTTCATGAAGATCGGTTGAATAGTTTAGGATTTTTTTGGGGAGTAAGGTCCCCTTAAGGGCACGGTTTGGGTCAACTCCCGGATAATGGAAGGTTTTCGGTCTATAAACTCATCTTCTAAAGAGTTTTCTTGCGCATCCAACAATATAATTGGCTCTCAAATGCGTCCATTGGTTTGTCTTCTAGACCGGGTAGAAGATGCTCACTAGTGCGACCTTGGGGCAGGCCAATGGATGGATGACCTCCCCCTACCCTTCTTATTACAAGTCAGTTTTGAGTGTTCCTCTACGGGAATAAAAAGAGAGTTCATTCACGGCCTTGCTTGAAATGCTTTTGTGCTCAAATTGAAATGCTTTTGTGCTCAAACGAAATATTCTATTACTCAGTTATAAATTATGATGGTGTAATTGAGTGTTTGTTTTGAGTCCAGCTGCTGAGTCTTCAGCTAATTAGCTTGCTGTGTAAACATATAATCACTTCCCGGAGCTTTGAAGCTACAGGAATTGCAAATATATCAATTGAAAGGGCTCAAAAAGAGCTAGCAAGCAATAGAGTTGATTTTAAAAAAATTAGTCTGTAATTAAGAAAAAAAATTATCTAAAAAAACTGTTTTTCTGAAACTTATATTTATTGATTTTTGATATGGATCCTTCCCCATAGTTTTGAAGGTACAGAATTGCTGATAAGACTCAAAATATTAGGAAAGAAAGAAAAAACAAATTTTAGAAAAATGGCTCCCTAAAAACTCATCTCTTTGACTTTTGAAATGCTTCTTCTCCCACAGTTTTAAAGGTACAGGGATGGCAAGCATATCAATCAATAGCGATTGAAGAGATACATTGCAAAAGTTTTTTAATTTTAACTCAATTTGAAAATTATAAGCAAAATCATTCAAAAAGCAAAAAAGTGGTTGGTTTATTGGGGAAAAACTCTCAAAATTCAAAAAATCAAATTATCGAAAAACTTTTGGACCGGATCTCCAGACAAGACTATTAGCTATCTAGAAAGTTATTTTTCAGCTGTTTAATCTCAAAATTGTAGGAGAAGAAGGATTTTCCGCAACACATTTTTTCTAACAAAATCATATTTCTGTATAGTTACGAAAAACACAAGTAAAAAAAATAGGGTGGATATTGAGTGTAACCCATTCACGGAAATTCCGTTTCAAAGAATCGCTAGAGGAACACATTTAAAACCTTTTACATGAATGACAATCTGCTCATGGATGGGTTATTTTTGAGTTATTTAACTTTGAAGTTATAGGAACAACGCTCATGAAATGGCTTTCCTACACAAAGCAGAGGTTGTTCTAACAATGCCGCAAGTATGCAGAGCGGGGGAAAGTAATTGTTTTTGCAATATAGGGGGCAATTGGTTATTTGCCAAACCCGCGGAGCTTGAACCCACTTCTATAATGTTTTAGTTAATAACACACTACAGGTCATCACCCCAAAATATTAGCAGGACTGGAATGGTGAAGACTTAAATCGATATACACTCTTCGAGATGGCGGCAACCGTAGAACATTAGCAAAACCGTAGGAGTGAATACTGTAGATGTAATAGAATATTTTCAAAATGTACTATTTTTGGGAGAAAACCTTTATTGTGTTATTAACTAAAACATCCTAGAAGTGGATTTAGGCTTCGACGGCTCTTTGGGGTCAGCAAATAATAAATTATAAAGTACCCAAATATACTCCAACAGCTCCCGCTCAAGCGCAAACTTACTGGAAGTGCTATGGAAAACAAAAATTTCAAAGTTGAATAACTCAAAAATAATGCATCAGCAAGCACAATGTCATTTATACAAAACGTTTTTAACACATTAAATGCGATGGGTAAAACTGAAGTTCAATATTCAATTCCAATTTTAATTCAATTGTAGTCATCTACTTTGAAAATAGCAAACATATACTGGATTGGGCTTTTGTTTACCTTTCATTAAGTATTTATAACCAATGAGTTAGTGACTGCAGGTGGGTCAGCAGCACTTTGAAAACCACCAAAGAGACCACCGGTGGGTCCCTTCGCAGGGAATGTGTTAAATGTGTTCCTCACATGATTCTTTGGAATAGAATTTATAATTTTCATGAACGGGTTAAACTCAATATTAACCAAAAATAGTCCTAACATTTTACAGATATGGTAAATATCTCAGAAAAATCAATCACAAACTTAAGACTATTTTTTTTCTCTCAAACCTTCCCCTCAACAAATGTTCCAATTATTTTGTCCAACTCCTGTATATCATTTGGCTGAAAATTATCAACAAGAGCAAGATAAAAATACAGCAATGCATTAACTAGGTTTGTGCAGCTGCTAACTACTCTTGGTTAGGTATAAAATGCAGAATAGAAAAACAGATTTCAATTTCAAAAAGCATTTTTATTCTTTCTATGAAGTGTGCAGAACATGATTGTATAATATTTTACCTAATAGATTTATTCTTGGGAAAGCGTAATTTACACAAAAATAGCAAAACTAAGGCGGGTAAAAACATCTTTCACCAAATCTTACATGTATTTTAAAAATCGAGCTTCCAATAACAATTTGTATTCATGTACTGTATTTACCATGTTTCAATTTATTATTCCAGATGTTGAAAATGATTTTGGATATACTTGAAAGCTCTATTTTTAAAATACATCTTGCAATTTTGTGAAAGATGTTTTTACCCGCCTTAGTTTTAATATTGTACCTAATTTACAACAATCCATATTGAAAAAGGTAGTAAAATAATTGATATGCAGAGCAGTCAAATGAATACTTATCTGAGCAATATAATTGGGGCTATACTTCAAGTATCAATTGGGTAAATGTCATGGGATAGTCAGTTATCGATTTTCCAATTTTTGGTGCCTAAGCATAGATAATTAGATTTAAATAAACAATTTTTCTTATGTGCACTTTCTGTCAGAAATGAGGGTAAATGTTGAGGATTAACAGGGAATCAATATTTGATTTTTTGATGCCTAAACATAGTTAATTAGATCAAAATAAACAAGTGATCTTCTATGCACTTTTCGTCGTAAATGAGTATTTTATGAGGTATAGCGGTAAATGACTTACCGCAACTCCAGTGTTTGAAGTGACAAGAAATTCATTGAGCACGACTGATGGCAACACTGCAATGGAGTCTCGCTTCCCGCACACACGTCATCAAAGACTAAACTAAACCTACCGCTATAACTCGTTAAACACTAATTTAGCGAAAAAGTGTATAGAAGAAAAGTAGTTCATTTCTATGTTATTATCATGATTCAAATAACAAAAATTAAAAAATCAATGAGTAGCTGTTGATTCAAGCGCATTTGTCATGAGAGATGAAACTAAACCAACTGCTATAACTTGTAAAATACTCATTTACGGCGGAAAGTGCATAGAAGAAAACTTGTTCATTTCCATCTAATTAACTAAGTTTACGATTCGAAAAATCAAATATCGATTCCCGGTTAATCCTCAACATTTACCAAAATGAGTATTTAACAAATTTTAGCGGTATGTTAATTTTTGTCTCTGACGACCCTACGGAGCCTGACCCACTTCTAGGAGCTTTGGTAAATCTGAAGGAGATGACAGTTATCGATTTTGTAAATTTCGATGCCTTAGCATAGTTAATTAGATCGAAATAAACAAGTTTTCTTCTATGCACTTTTTGTCTCAAATGAGTATTTTATTAGTTATAGCGGTAAATGACTTACCGCAACTCCAGTCTTTGAAGAGGAAAGAAATTCTTTGATCCAGTTGTATGGCAATACTGCAATGGCGTCTCGCTTCCAGCGCTCTGTCTTGAAAGACGAAACCAAACCTACCGCTATACCTCGTTAAATACTCATTTGACGAAAAAAGTGTATAGAAGAAAAGTTGTTTATTTCGATGTTATTACCATGTTTCAAGCAACAAAAATTCGAAAATCAATGAGTAGCTGTTTATTCGAGCGCATTCGTCATCAATGACGAAACTAAACTTACCGCTATAAATCGTAAAATACTCATTTGAGACGAAAAGTGCATAGAAGAAAACTTGTTTATTTTGATTCAATTAATTAGGTTCAGGCACCAAAAGTGGAAAATTGACAACTGTCATCTCCTTCAGATTTACCGGATCTTTTAGTAACTAAGACAATAAAGGTTACCACCCAAAGTTATTAACTAAAAGATCCTAGAAGTGGGTTCAGGATCCGCGGGGTTGGCACTTACACCAACTCGATCATTTGAGCGCGTCGGGAGAGTCCATTGTAGTGTTGCCATGCAACACGCTCGATGAATTACTTCCCGCTTCAGATACTAGATTTGCAGTAACTAGTTTACCGCTATAACTCATTAAATACTCATTTGCAACGGAGAGCCCATAGAAGAAAAATTGTGTATTTACGGTCAATATTGAGTTAAATGTTGTCAACAATTTCAATTATTTTGTTGCCATAAATAGGTAATATGGAAGATTTCAAGACGTTTTACATGAATGACATTCTGCTTGGTGATGCGTTATTTTTGAATTATTCAACTTTGAAGTTAGCTTTCGCTTGCCAGGGAAGCACTTGCGCCAAGCATAATTTTATTAATAAGGAAAGCTAACGTTCTGTTACAAACCTGAAGAGGTTAGGTCGTGAGGAGGAGCCACAGTTCTTTTAGTAAAAATTATAATTAAAGGTTCATAGTGACGTCCGTTTAAATCAGCTCCAAGATGGCGGCCGCCATCTTGGGTACCGGGTGGCCACCATTGGAGATGATGTAAACAGACGTCGCTATAAACCTTTATTTATAATTTTCACTAGAAGAACTGTGGCTCTCCCTCACAACCCAACCTCTTAACGTTTATAATAGGACGTTAGCTTCTGTTATTAATTAAATTACGGTTGGCATGATCGCTTCCCTGGTGAGCGAAAGCCAACTTCAAATTTGAATGATTCAAAAATAACGCATCAGCAAGCAAAATGTTATTCATGTCAAACATTTTTAAATGTGTTCCTTTGTTGATTCTCAGCAATAAAATTATGAAAATCGTTGACAACATTAAATTATTTGGTCAATATTGAATATAATGTTGTCAACAAATTTCATAATTTTGTAAGTATAGATAGGTAATATAGTCAATTTTAAGACATTTTACACGAATAACAATATGCCCGGAAATGCTTATTTTTGGAGATATTTAACTTTGAAGTTATAGGAACGTCGTTTATAAAATTGAACAAACGGAGAGGTAAATAAGCAGAAATCCGGTTCTGACGTAACGATAGGTAAGGTTAGGTTTGGTAAAGTTAATTTAGTTAAGTATCCTAACCTAAGTTAGCCTAAAATATCTTAATTTAACTCAACCATACCGAGGCCGATGACTCCCGCCAAAAAACTTGCGTGGTCTGCGTCCGCAAAACGCCGGAAGAGCCATATCAAAACTGCCGTTAATGCTATTCTTACCTGGCGTTATTTATCCTATATCTCCTAAACTAAGCATTTCCGGGCACATTGTCATTCTTGTAAAACGTCTTAAAATAGACTATATTACCTATCTATACCTACGAAATTATGAAATTCGTTGACAACATTATATTCAATATTGACCCCTTATTTACTTCTAATTAGCTATGTATAGACACCAAAAGTGGAAAATTGATTACTGGCAATCCCTTCACATTTACCATAAATTGTAATTTGTAGTTGTGTTTGAATGAAAGTTCCAAAGTTAGTAACAATTTCTTCTTAACGTTAGTTACAATTGTTCATGCAGATTATTTCCTACAACATTCAGTCAAGTATGCTTGGCTTAAATATAAGTAAAGCACATGGCATTCAAAATAACATAAAACGTAGTACTAAAGACACTTTCACAAAATATAGTGTTTGTTAAGGAGAACTGACTAATTGATTTTCGAATTTTTTTTGCTTGTATCATGGTAATTAGATTGAAATAAACAACTTTTCTTTTATGTACTTGCCGGGGGGAAGTGAGTATTTAAACGTAACTCGTTAATCAATTACAGAATTGTAACTTTCTATACCTAATGCAACATAAAAACATTTAAATTGATTCATTGAAGAGCACACATACATTTTTTCATGAAATGTGTCGTAAAAATGATAATACCGCACACTTGATGACTCTTTATCCTCTCACAAGACTTCACCATTTACAGATTTACATCATATCGCATTTATCAGAGTGGTACGTCTGTTCATTCTCGGCTTAGGATTTAGCACAACACAACACCGAACAACTATTTGTCTACGAAGGAAGATCATAGGAGGGTATTTAAAAATTTAAGTTTCGCTTACGAGGATATGAGAATGTTGAATGTTATTGTCCCAACAGAGTACAATAACATCAAAATTACTGTAGTGATAGGTTATTTGATGAATTTACCTCATATTTTGTTATATATTCAGAAAAAACATGAGACGAGGACCTTTTATTCAAACAAATAATTTCTAAACAAATAAAAATATTATTTAGCATGAGCGATGCATCAGTAGATTGTTTCTTATGGTTATTGCCATGAATAAATTTGAGTATAGCTACTTGCAGCCAGAAATAAGTTCATTGATTTTTGTAGCATCCCATCATCAACGTTATTTTAAGGTAAATAACTATGTTTGACTTAATTCACTTAACATAGCTGCTCATTAGAATTATAATTGAATTGATTTGCTCAAGATTCGATGCTTCATTTTATAAAAATAACTAATAAGGGGTAGATGAGAACAGCATATTCTAAAAATAACCCTACCTCAATACTTTCAAGGGACTTACAAAAGTGCATGAACTTTGCGGCTAAGGTGGTATGCAACGGTAATTTCAAAAAAAGTGATCACGTAACCCCTCTTCTCAATAAACTCGGTTGGATTTCTATCCAAGAAAGGCTCCTCATGCAGAAGGCTCAATACGTATTCTCCTCGTTATATCTTCCTCAGAGCAATGCTGAGATAGTGCGTTTCCATCCACCCACTGTAACCAATCAAAAACCGAACAGAAACAATAATGTCTTAGTCAACTATCGTTCATCTCGCTTAGGGCAGAAAGCTCTGTCCATATCAGGCGCCTTACTGTGGAACAAACTTCTACCGAGTATTAAAATCCCTCAAAGACCGAGAGAATATAAAGCCAAAATAACTCGTCATCCTGTGTCTCAAAAATAATTGTCAGTTACAGAACATACTGAATAAGTATTGATGAATCTCATTTGCTTGGTATCTCCATTGCTGAACAATCTCTCCCGATCATTGTCTTGAAATTCAAGACATTACACAACAGTTTTGAAGTATGCGTAGGTATTATGATTTAATTGCCCATACGCTGCCACTTGCAAACATGCTTACTTGTATATGTGTGTATGTACACCTGTGTGCACTAGAGTAGATAAACCAGTCGAAGGTTGCATTTTATGTCATCCCTCTCCGTTTCTTTGCAAGCATTAAACTAGACCATCATGGTACCTATACGTGTGTGTGTTTATCAATTGCAGACATTCTGCACCATATTACAAAGATAATGCGATTTTTTTCTAATACGAAATTGTAAAGTATCCATGTAAAAATAAAACAATAATTTCGTTGTGTGATCATCCATTTATACTGCAGTAATATGCTTTTAATGCTTATAGTTATATGCTTATAATAATGTGATACCCATGTACATCTGTATGTTTATCAATTGCCGACAATATGCGCCATATTTCAAAGATAATGTGATTTTTTTCTAATATGAAACCCTTATAATAATAATAATAATGAATAATAATAATGAATGAAGGCATCTACGGATGCTTTATTTCCAATCAAGCCTGATACATATCACCTTTTACATTGGATTTTCAAATGTCTTATAACTAACGCCAGGACGCCATGACGCTTTCCCCAGGTCGAGACCGGTACCCATTTCAGACACCTGGGTGGAGTGGGGTATTGTGCTTGGAATTTTTCTCCTATACCCAACAGAGAAAATCGCCACTGCCTGCGCCGAGATTCGATCCCGGGTCCTTGCCGCACGGCGGCAGAACCTATACCACATGGCTATGGCGGCACATTATAGGACATTAATGTTTTCTTTCTTATTCATGTCCCACAATCGTTTTCATGTTTCGGACTTAGGTAGACTGTTTTGTGCCACTAATTTCAGTACGGAAATTTTATAAAACTCATGCCATATTAAAAGATATTTTTTCCGTTTCCCCCGATTGTAATGCTGGTTTATACTGATTAGATTACTCTGATATTTGCGCACATGCTTACTTGTGTATATGTGTACGGTGTATATGTGTACGTGTGCACGCTATGCGTATGACACTTTATGGAATGCGTATGTATTGTAATTGCCACGATGAATAGAAATACATTTGTGTATGCTTACGAGTTTTGTGTAAGTATGTGTGTGCATGTGTATGTGTATATATTTACATGTATATGTGCACACATGTGTGTACTAGACTGACAAATAGCATTTTACTAGAGATAATGCTTTTTTTCTCTGTTCGCTCTCAACTTGTAACATTACCTAACTCGTCATCTCTTTATTATTGTACAGCATTCATGTACAAACTATACATTTTTTGTGCGATCATCAATTTATAATTAAATAAAATGCTAATTAACCAACGACAGTTATGTTAAAATTGTTGAATTAGAAATACAAAACTTAAAATCTTCCTGGTCCTCATGCTTATGTGTACATATATATATATATGTGTTTGTGTGTGTGTATGTATGATTTATATGTATATGTACGTATATATATATATGCATATGGATATGTATTTATATATTTTTTTCATGCTTCCTGAAAATGACACTTTTGAACATTGGCCGAAACAAGCGGTTCATATATTATTTCCTGGCATCAATAATTGCGAAGTTTTATGTCATGTACATGTAAACTGTCAAAAGTGTTTTCACCCCACGATGAAAATGCATCGTCCATGAAATTGTGTTATCTCTTATAATTATCATTACATGTATTATCAAATGTAGATTAAGCAAAGTTAGGAGTACATTACCCTCAATCATTTCTTTTCGACTAGTGACATGGGTATTACAAGACTCATGTGCTCGCGATAGCTGTGTGCTATAGGTTCCGCCGCCGTGCGGCCGGGACCCGGGATCGAAACTCGGCGCTGGCAGTGGCGATTTTCTCTGTTGGGTATAGGAGAAAAATTCCAAGCACAATACCCCACTCTACCCAGGTGTCTGAAATGGGTACCGGTCTTGACCGGGGGAAAGCGTCTTGGCGTCCTGGCGTTAGTTATAAGGCATTTGAAAATCCAATGTACAAGGTGATATGTATCAGGCTTGATTGGAAATAAAGCATCCGTAGATGCCTTCATTATTATTATTATTATCATGTGTGTGTATCATCTAAGTGTATTAACTTTAAGATATTTAAAAACCAATGATTGTAATATTGTAAAACCTCTATTGGCAATAAAGTTTTTTATTTCTTTCTTTCTTTTCTTAAGATCAGACTTAACCAGGTCCACCAAATTTTAGAACACGATGAAATCTGATGATGTCGATGTACAAGTTTCAATTTTCGAGAAAAATTTTACAGCAACTTTCGAAGAAAGTGCACCTTGCATCACAAAAACTATGCCAAAAAGTGACGTTTGGGTTATAGAAATTATAAAGATAAACAGAATAAAAAACTACTTGCGTAGGTACAAATGAGTATAAGACAAAAATAGAATAAACAGTGCTTCGTAAAAGAGATATAAAGAGCATGAATAAATTACTTGGAAGAAAATGAAGGACGCAAAACAAAATCACTCTCTCCGGGAACAGTAAAAATAACCCGCAACGAACGTGGGAAATCATTAGTGATATGCCCGTTATAAAAACTTAGACTGCATAAGTTTTTTTGAAAATATTTTGAAAACAGCCACTGATTTTAGCACATTCATTTTTACAAGTAGGAGCTCAAGTCCTCAATGAAATATGTGTAAAACAAATCTAAATTAACCCTCAGTTGAAAATCCGCGCCCTGCTACATTTACACGGGTTGATGTCTGGTGAATTTTAAACAATTTAAACAAATTATTTACATCATGCGATACAAAAGTAGTTTAATTTTTTAAGTCTATGTACCATGGTCCAATGTGCGCCCGAATAAGTTCAGTGACTTTTAGGGCATCCTACCACAAACGTTGTTCTAAGGTATACAATTGTGCTTAACCTAATCCACTTAATTTTTTTTTTTTTTTTTTTTTTTTTGTTAACATCGGCATCTTTGGGATGCTTTATTTCCAATCAAGCCTGATACATATGATCTTAGCATTGGTTTTTCAAATATCTTATAACTAAGCCTATATATAGGACACCATGACGGTTCCCCCGTAAAGCCGGTACCCATTTCCGACACCTGGGTTGAGTGGGGTATTGTGCTTGAGCTTTCCCTTATACCCAACGGGGAAAATCTCTGCGCCAGCGCTGGGAACGAACCCGCGACTTCCAGCATACAAGTCCGATCCCTTAACCGCTGTGCCACGGAGAGCAATTAACCTAGTTACGCACTAGACTGATCAATGAATTCGTTCACTCGAGATTCGATGCTCAATTTCACAAAATAGTTTATATGAGCTAGATATTAACGGTACTCTAGAAACGACTTGAGAACAGGCTGAAGATCAATGACATTAACAGTGGCAAAATTACCCGATCAGGACCAGTCATATAGGAAAAGTTTATGTTTCTATAGGAAAAGAGATTCAAAATTCATTTTGAAAGCTTTGTAACGTTTGAGTAATAAGGTAGCATGAAGTTACTTTAATTTCTCATTAAATGGTCGTGATGACCAGTTTGCGCAGTTAGTAATTGTTTGAGGTCTCTGTCGCCATCATTGGTCATTGTGTTATGCATAAAATCATAGTCCCATGGAGTGCTTATAGAGGTCTGGAAGTCTAAATATTTTCCGACTTTTTAATGACTCATTTGTGTGAGCATTATATTCGAGTCTCTTTAAAGCTATAATCTCTTTTTTTTGTAGAGTGAAAAGTGCGTTGGTTTTATTTTTATCAGTTCTATGCCATGGTTATATTCCGTATTGTAAGTATGGTGAGATGAGAGTTTGGTAAAATATTTTAAAAGTTTCTTCTGGTAATATTTATTCATTTTATGGAGGATTCCAATGGATTTTGATAACTTAGTATTAATATGAGCAATGTGCTCTTTGAAGGTCAGATATTTATCGATTACAATGCCAAAGAACTTACATGAGTTGGTTTCTTCGATTTCCCCTTCGCCAATTTTAATACGTGTAAGATATATATGTTTTTTGTATGAGAATAAAATATATTTTGTCCTACCGATATTAAGGTCGATTTTATTAGCTTTAAATCACATTGAAACCTTTTGGAGCTCGTTATTAATACTCTCCGCAATTTGAGTGGGATTTTGATTAGGAAGGACCGTAAAAAGTGTGCGGGACTCAATAAAATTGGGGAAGGTGAAATCGAAGAAACCAATTTATTTAAGTTCCTGGGCATCATAATAGAAACATCTGACTTTTAAAGAGCACATCACTCATATTAGTACTAAGCTAACTAAGTCCGTCGGAATCCACCATAAAGTGAAAAATTTCCTACCTGAAAATGTTTTGCAAACACTTACCATACTTACAAAGGGACAATACGGAATAGAAACATGGCACGGAACTGATAAATAATAAAACCAATACACTTTTTACTCTGCAAAAAAACCATCAGAGTGGTAAAGTAACTAGAATATAATGCGCACACAAATGATTCATTCAAAAGTTTACAAATACTTAAATTTATGGATCTCCACAAACTCTCCACTTGCAATTTCATGTATAAAACATTGACCAATGATGGCGACAATATATAACCTCAAACAATTATTAACTGCACAAACTGGTCATCACGACCATTTAACCAGTAATAGAAGTAAATTCATGCTTCCTTATATTCAAAAGCTCGGTAACAACACAGTATCCTCTTCGTTGGAACAAAAATTTGGAACTCAATCCCGGCGGAGATCCATCTTATAGTAAACTAATCGTCGTTTATTGAATGCTTCTTTATTGTAATTCGATTGAAGATATGGTTTCCAAGCTTCATAACCTTGGAGGAGGTAGGCTCCCCTCATAGGCAAGCGAGGAATAATTTTCTCTTAATCTCTGTACTCGTCTTCACAGCTTTCTATAGTCATCAGTAGAGGTGCACATACTCCTGCGGTGAAAATACCGACGGTGCGGAAATGGGATCGCAGATGAAGAGGATGCATTTTTATACTTGTCCTCAATCATTTACTCAGCCATTTAAATGATTATTGTGACACCCGTTATCGTATGTTTTCCTACAAAGATCTTCGTGTAGAGACTTTTTTGAAAAATGCGTCATGTATTTTCCGTGTGAACTATATAATAAATAATAATATTTTTTATTTTATTGTGCATTCAAAAGATTACATTTTTTAGATAGTTAACATGCAATGATAAAAAGCTTAACTTTCAACATGTCAGGCTCGACGAGTCTTTTTCGACACGACTTTTATGGTCAATCTTCAAGTTCGGCAACTATTGACTCCATATCTCGCGTCGATGATCTGACCGCTCGTGCGCTGAGGCTTGTGTCCGGGTTCCACCACACGAGCTCTGCAAAAGCAGGAATGAGGCTTCCAAAAATGTTCTGAAATTTTGGTTTGATGAAGTTTGGTTCGTAGTGCATTAGTTGGAATCCTCTGTTTTCGATCTCGTCGAAGAATCTGCAAAAAAATAGTTAAATTTAGCAATTAAGCGAATAAGAAGCGGTTCTCATACATTCATTCTCCAAGATCTGTCAACAATATTTATCGGCAATTTAGCTTCATTGTTTGACGAATTATACATTGATGAGGAAGAACGTGTCTTTCGCAGCGTTAGAGTTTTATTTAGTGTCCATTAAATATTGTGGACATCATTTATTAAGAGAAACATCATGTAAAGAACAGTTAAATCAAGAAGGTAAAAAATTCCAGATTTTTTTCGTTAGGAAACTTCATTCTTTTCGGACTATCATGTCAATGGTATTTAAATTTTCTACACTCAAATTCATAATATGAAATGGCATACTTACTTTAGAAAACATTTTGAGCTGCCGGTTTGTTGTATTTTCCTTCATAAGCATTTCCCTCATATGCATAACAATGCTGCAATAACGGAAGAGAAGCAATCTGGACAAAAATTAAAAAATAGAATCACGCTTCTGAAGAAAACTGCGAATGTGGGACCCGTCTTGATTTCAATTGTGGCTGATTTGGCATACGCTAAATGAAGTGAGAAATTATTTATTCACGTTTTTTACTTTATATTCTTTTGCAGATCCTTAGGTTAGGAATGAACCGGCGGTTCTCGGTAAAATTAACGGAAATGTGTCGGTTTCTGCAGAAATTAGGCATTACGTCTCAAGTGGTGTGTTCGTCTCAAGTGAGTGTGTTCGTCTCACGTGGGTGTGTACGTCTCAAGTGGGTGTGTACGTCTCAAGTGGTGTGTTCGTCTCAAGTGGGTGTGTACGTCTCAAGTGGTGTGTTCGTCTCAAGTGGGTGTGTACGTCTCAAGTGGTGTGTTTGTCTCAAGAGGGTGTGTACGTATCAAGTGGGGTGTTCGCCTCAAGTGGGTGTGTTCGTCACAATATCAGGTGGTTCACGGCACTGCACACATTCTGTAAAGCCCTGGAAAGCTTCAATAAGTTTAGTAATCGCTGATGAGATTTTGTTTACCTCAGGTATTTCCTTAGTTGAGTATATATGTGAGAAGAATTTTTTAACTGCGGGTCAATCAGTTCTTGCATGTGTATCTCAACAGCGAGATATCGGGTCCGGCTTAGCACTTCACTCTGGAACGAGAAACATAAGACGATTACAAATGTATGGCTAAATATGACAATGTATTGCTAATTAATGAGGCTAAATGTTGTATAAATCCGCAATATTACCGAGATTCGACGTGAAGGATCAGAAATAATGACGTCACTAGTGTCAATCCGCACTGTTGCCATGATGTTGGTACCGCATACAACTATATGTTGTTAATGAAGGATTAAATAAATGTCATATCTGACAGTCAAATGGGATAAGTGATTAAAACAAACGGGTTTGGAATCCGCTAGAATTATTTTCTTTAAATTTTGGATATTTTGAGTCACCATGCTGTGAAGTCACAACATTTTTGATAAAAAAAAGCTATGCACTTATATTTGCGTTTTTATCTTCCGCAAAAGAATCCATTTTGGAAGGAAGTTGCTAATTTCTTTGTTAATTTCGACTTCACATCTCCGTCACAATTAATACAAAACGAACATTATCAGGCATTAGCAGAGACCAAGGTAAA
The DNA here is from genome assembly GCA_030386875.1 of Morinoia aosen. NCBI lineage: Eukaryota > Metazoa > Arthropoda > Malacostraca > Amphipoda > Talitridae > Morinoia > Morinoia aosen. The sequence continues at coordinate 65,226,885 of CM059564.1, read as the reverse complement.
CTATATAGTTTAAAGAAACGAAAAAAAGAATGAAAAGAAAAATAGTTTATTTCCAATAGAGTTAAAACATGAAACGTTTAACATTGTTTTTTAAAATATCTTAACATTAACATCCTTAGTTGATAATTACACATTGGTATCGTATAATACCCAAGAAAAATGTCGAAACAAAATGATTGGCAGAAAAGCACAACAAAAATGAAAATTGAATTCTCGGGTCCATAGGCCGGAGTATCTTACTGCCAAGCGAGCTGATTGACACAGTCCGAAAGCAGATAAGGCAACATGCTAAAGCATATCTGATTTACTTAAAGCTTAGTACCGTTCACTACTTCCAAACATTGTTTAGTGATGGCAATGCAACGACAATTGTCCGTAAGAGCAGTTCATAGAGCCCGATAAAATAAGCTGTTACCAGGCAAAGGACGCAACTGCAAATATTAAGCTACTTTACACGTATTATGTGAGCAATTTAGTTCTACAAGCTATGGGTCAGTAGAATGACTACTTCGAGTTTTACAACGAGCAAATAAAAAAATGTGATTACTGTATTTGTGAGACCATATAAACTCATTGACTTCTATAAAGCATTATATAAATCACATCCTTGTTTTGATGTGTACAGTCGTACTTATTTCCGTTTTTTTAATTTTTAAATATATTATCCTTGCCGAACTCATTAATTGGCACACTAGTTGATACGTAGGACTAAATAGACAATTCTGAATATTAACCCTATAGTCTTACAGACAGAACTATTATAACCTCACCCATTTTTATTTTAACATTAATACCTGATATAGCACGTTCCTATGCTCGTATTCCAACGTGAGCTCGCACTAATAAATGTTTAAAACAATGCATCGTCACTGGTATTATGTGCATTTTTTCAACTTGTATTTACATGTGTTACCAAAGCTAGATTACGCAACAAAGGGGACGCATTTCTTTATTATGTTCTCTCAACGATTTGTTTGGACTATTAACATGGACATTACGACACCCATATGCGTACATCAACTAATGATCTTTATATTTAGACATTTTAAAAATCAATGATGTCCTCGTATTTTGTATTATCTTTATTAGAAATAAACTGTTTTTTTTTCTGAACACTCGTCTTTAGCGTATACTAATGTGACCGAGCAGTTGAGTAACGTAAGGGAAGAGGAAATGACGCTCCTTTTTGCCAAGTTATGCCAGTGATTCATGATAGCATCGCATATTCTAAATCTTGATAGCTGGTTGATCGTGCGTCAATCTAGCACGGGCTTTCAGAAACAGCCTAATTTATCCTGCTGAAGTTTTACGTAGAAATTACAAGATATAGCAAAATAATAACAGAATTATATGGTATAAATAAATAAATTACATAGGATTACAGAAAATAAATTTCTACGTAGACTGAACGAGTCGAAGGGTAAATGTTGTGCGGAAATATTGAGTAGCTCTCACCTTGAATATTGAAGTTTCGAAGGCAGACCATTCTGAACCTTCAATGTCCATCTTGAGGTAGTCGAGCACCGCATCTTCGTGCCCAGCGATCCACAAAATGTTATCCAGAGGTCGGTAGAGGTAGGAATAGGTGGACCTTTGGCCGTCCTTCTTTATCTCAGTCACTGTTTTTGCTTCAATTTTATCGGAAGGGCTTAGGCGGACTCCAATGAAATTTACTCTGCATGAAGAAAATATAAAACGAACTTTATTTTTTTGATTATAAAGAGTGTTGTTTGCATTTAGCCAAGAAGCATGGAAATTAAATAAAACATTCGCCTAATCACGCATCCAATTCTTGGTAATTTTCACGAGGAATGTCTGACTGAGTGTACGATGACCATTTGAGGTCAAAACCTTTATATTCACGAATTTTTGCACGTAACATCTTGCGTATGAACCTGCACAAATGTCGAACGACAGATGAGAATATACCCTGCCATATTTCCAAACAAGCAGCAAATTATTGATATTTGATTAGGGTGAACATCTGTGACGATACCAGCCGAGCAGACTGAACCCGTCACGAGCGACTACGACTGGGGTACTGACGGCATGTTGAGAATGAAGACAGTGAAGAGGAATTGAGTTCAAACGAAAAATTAGCTAAAATGGTAATACTTCCAAGCAATGAAACGAACTATCTCACTAAATCATAAAGTTATTGCAAAACATGAACGACGCATACCGTGTGAAAGAAATTCTGGACAATGTTGGTATTCGTAAAATGACAGCGACTTTTAAATTCGAAATTCGAAATTTATCATGTGATGATCATAAAACTCGAACAATGGAGAGACACAGAGATGTTTTATTGAGCAATAAGTCGTTTTTCACCAATCTTTCAACGAACAGCGGGACATGTATTTAAAAGGAGTATTGTAGAGAACATTGAGTAAAGAGAAAAAAATTGCTTTGGAAACAAGATGTAAACTTGCTCTTGCAGTGCAGCTGTTTCAATAAAATATGGTTCAATATCTTGCTTTCTCTTCTGTTGACGTTATTTATTCAACCCTTGAACACGTTGTCCGTAGTATGTACGGAAAAAACATTTGCGTGTCCATTATTGTCATCTACTAGTCTAGGCTAGGAGAGATTCCAAGAATACAAAACGAAATTATTGTTCAAAGTCTATAACAAAAGAAATGAATAATAATAATAATGCTTCAAACCATTCCACCTCTACCTGCACTTACAAGTACACTTGACACCTCTCAAGCGCTTTCTGTCATACAAACGCACCGCCACAAGCTCACAGATAATACACTCAACGTGCTTGTGGGAAGGTTAAAGCAATAAACATTTTCAGGGCATCTTGAATGTAGAAATTGTTTACCGTCTGCTATTAAACTAGGCCATCGTAAGGGTTTTTCCTTACGTGCCTGTCAGTGGAAATTTATGCATGCTTGCGTGTGCGTTTGTAGATGTTTGTGCATGAAAAGCGTATGTATGTAGAAGTTTATGTATGTATAAGTGCTAGTTTGTAGAGGTTTGTGTATATGCAGGGTGGCCGGCATTTTGTTGAATAAAATTTAGCATAAAGTTGCGACCTTGGAAATAAACACATTTTATTCAATAACCATATGGCCAAAAGAGTATCGTTACAAGGACTTGAAATTTGAAACATATTGGATTAAAATTCATACTCTGAGAGTGGCAGGGAAATGAAATGTATAATTTACGAAAGTATCTATATTATGAACAAACGAAACAGAATAAAAGCCTCACTTATTATGACCTCATGAAACCGTTTTTAAATTAGATTAGGCATTTTAAAAATACGTTCAACATGAAGCCATTATGTCCCGATGCACGCATTCAAACGTTGGTGCAACGATTGCCGGACGCGATCGATGATACCAGGAGTTTCATGAATCCTTGCGGATGCTTCAACGATTCTATCGACGAGGTCTTTTTTGAAATGAATCGGTGCTTCGTGAACCAAGCTCATTGAATGTTTCCAGAAGTAGAAATCTAGGGGCGTAAATCAGGAGACCATTGTGGCCAAGTGAAAATTGAAAGTGTTTGTAACTCTGCGACGAAGTATTTTCATCTACACGATTATTGAGAAAAAAGTTTTTATTTCAACGGTCCGAAGCTTATGTTAAAGTTTGTTCATCAAGATGTCGGTTATCTTGCATAAATGCGTTTTGTATGAGAGCGCTCGTGCGTGCAGACTTGTGGAGAGTTCTACCTGTTGTAAGGGGTTCTCGAGAATTTGCTGTGGGCTTCATCGTCGTCGAAGGCCATAACTCGACAGCCGAAGATGCCCATCATGCGTTCGAACGAGAAATCGTAGCCGATACCGAACGAGTAAACGAGGCAGGACTTGGCGTCGAGCTTGGTGTCAGGGTCCATGCACATGTACCTAGGGGAGGAAGGTCCGACTTACACTATGTAAACTGGCACATTTGTTGGGATCCGGGAGTTCTAATTTACATATGCTCAATTCCGAGAGTTCTTAGAGTCGGATTCCTATGAAATAGAGTCAGATTCCTATGAAATAATTGAGTAAGCAGGTAATTTAATAAGAAAGAACCTCTGTGATAAGAATCTAATGAATTTTGCATTTTAAATCTAAATGTTTGAAACTTCTTTATTTTCAAATAATACAGCGTTGAGGAAGACACCAAAATTATACATTAAGATGATGATGTCATCATAATTACAAATCACGAAAATGCTTTGTTGAAATTTGTTGCATTCACGCGGGGGACAAAACCTAACGATCACGCTCTGCAATTCCAAAAGCAGCTGTATCAACCAGCTGTATCAATCTATTAGTATGGAATGACGATATCTATAAGCCAAGTATTCAAGTCACTGGAGTTTTCATGCATACGTACAAAAATCTTACTTCTCTCCGTCGGGCATTTTGTTCACAGAACGCCCTCCAATTTTCACAGTTTTTTTACAATGCTTCCCAGGCGTCGTCATCTTGAGCAGCAACTTTTGTGCTAATTCCTTATGGGATGATGGGAGCTTACTTCCCTGTGACACAGACGCATTAGCAGAAGTTTCATTTTCAATGCCACGTGTGTATTCCGCTATTTTCCTATCTTCAGGGCTTTCATAGGGAATATAATTATAAATATCTTGACTTAGTGGCTTTACAATTTTAAACAATTCACTTCCTCTCAGAAGGCGTGCTCTTTCATTCAAGGTCTCTTGGAACAAGACGACTGAATTCATCTTCAAAGCAAGAAGAGGGTTATTTTCTATGGTCAACAATTGATACGAGAGCACTTCTCCCTCGTAGAAGCCACGAATTGAAGGGTGATAAATTTCTGCTAGAGGAACGTCGTAGTCCACATCATCAACCGGCGAATTCTTTGCGTTTTCATCTTCGTCCTGGTGTTGCCCTCCAGAATGCGAGTAGACATCAACAAATTGGCGCATGCTTGTGTCTCTAAGAAAGTCTTCCTTGCTGGAATTTGGCCCTGTTCTGATCAGCAAAAAAACGCTCAAGCACTGGAGGATGAGAAGAGCCACAACTCCTGCGCGAAACTTGGCCATAAAAACCATTACCACCACCACTTTTGCGTTCTTTTATAGACGCTTCTAGAGTTCTTTCCTTTCTCTTATCTGCATAATATTTACAAAGGGTTTCGAGGGGTGAGTTATAATTTATCAGAGTTCTTTTTATCTGTTATAGTGATGATAATACATTTATTCTTTTCTTTAAAACGATTAATATTACTCTTTACCTAACCATCAAACATTCCCAGAAGTAATTTTCACTGAAACTGTTCATCAATAACGAAGTGGAATTACTACATTCTGATGCTACGTCACAGGCAAACGCTCCTCAACAAAAAACTCTCAGAAGAGTTTTGAATTAATAACACTTTTTTACGTTAGTGAAACTATAGCTACGAAACAATTCATTTCATATGGCAAAGATTTTCTACACATTTTAGTATCATTTAATCATAAACTGTTTCACTGTCAAATATTTCTTTTTTTGTATATTTTTCTCGTATTCACCAGTTCCTTGAATAATGTAGTACTTTCTGTGGACCTGAGCGAGTGAGCACTTTTGATCATTTCATGCTACCGCTGCCCGGCCTTGCGCATTTCCTCAAAGATTTTCCCCTTTAATAGGAAAGAACGACAGAAATTCAAGGGAACGCTTCTAACGATAGCGAACACCAAGTAAAAAATATTGTTTAGTTTCCCTAATGGTTTATTTGAAGCGTAATGTACAACGACGAGGACAAATATTGAGGAAAAAGTGTGTAACTGTAAGTCGTATTTGAACAACATGCTTACAAAATTTTATTTACGCGAAAGAACTGAGAAACATTTCACACGCTCAATTGTTTTTTTTTCGCGCAGCTTTGGCTTATATTTTCTATTTAGCTGAATAGAGCATCGTCGAAATTGCTCGCAAGAAAATCGGAAATCTCCATTCAAGTTTTTTAAAGGAAGGCAGGCACTTTAGGGTGCGAAAATTACTGCACCGCGTCCTGGTGTTTGGTGTGTGTCGCCATGACAACGAGCAGCACGAGTGCAGAGAAGGAGGTGTCGCGCACATGGAGGTGTTGCGCGACTTTCAGATGTAGATTTGATAATTAAGAAATGACTGAAGCCACTCAAGAAAGCCTATCGAACGCGGAAAAAGTTATCATGTAATGATGAAAGATAGGCGGTAATTATTTGTTTGATTTTTGTAAAGATCTCGATGAGTTACAACTAAAATCCAAACATGGGAAGCGAATCCGATTCTGACGGTGGAGGAGGATACGTGAGTATTGATAAAAGTGGTTAAACGCTACGCTGTTTCATGCAGCGAAAGCCACGGTAATGCCAGCTATTCAGAGGAAATTTCCATTTGCGTTGTGTTGACGCTTCAATAACATAGTAACGTTCAGGTTGTGGTCCGTGTTACATGTTGTGCTGTTTGTGATAGGGTAAGCAATACTATGCTGAGCATGATTATGCGTATTATCTGTAACAAAGTTTAACAATAGTATCAGTATAATTAATTGCGTTAATCTACTTCATGAAATTGTCGTTGTATTTTGCTTCAAATGCAGCAAAAAGTAGTTACTAGAATGAAAACTATCCAAGCGGAAGGAGAACCGTAATTATGAAGTTTAAATTACTAAATTACGTCTTCTAAAGAAATGAGAGGATTGACGGAGACATAAACGTTACATTGTTAGTATATTTAAATTTTACTCGCTTTATTTCCTAAAAATTGGTGGAAGAAGGCAACGTGGTTGAGCAAATTGAGCTGACCTGGTCTTACAATCGAAGAATTGTGTGCAACTGTACTCGTGGAGACAATTATTCGACATAAATTTTTTTTGTAAACCTTCAACTGGTAACATGCTGAAAAATCTTAACTCATTTTTAGGGGTAGAATGATATCTGTAATATAGTTTCTACCTGGAAAGAATTCAATGTTTTTGTCCCAGGGATGTTGTTGATACCCGGGCAGGAATCTTAGAATGCTGTCTATCACGTGATACACAACCATGAAACGATGCCCGGAATGCGATCAGTTTTGTACTGATTTAAAGAACTGATGTCCATCATTTAATACATAATACATAGCCAAAACAGGGATAGGCATTTATTATTTGAATTGGTATAACAATTTCACGGGGCTTGGAATATTTTATTTTGACACTTGTACTAGTGTCTTGATCTGAATACCCCACACGAGGGTGATCCTACGACCATGCAAGTCTGAACAAACTTAATTACTTAATTTATTGCTCTTTTCAACAACCCCTTTGCTGATAATTGTAATGGTTTTTAATTCTTAACTTTTGAGTGAAATACGAGCGCGTCGAGTCAGAGGGTTTATCCACTTTCATTGTGCCCCACACCATCGCAGGAGGTGCCTGCTGCGAGGGTAAGCAAATTGAGCTGAACTGGTTCTATAATCCAAGTATTGCGTGCCACACGCTCGTAAAGATGCATTCGAAGAAGATGCCTTTATTAGACGTAATCGAAAAAGAATTTGTCTAATTGCGATACAGTGCGCGGCTTCCGCAAATTTGACAAAGTAGAAGTTGAGCATTATGTACATTTGCAGTATCGGAACTTAAGTATTGAAAGTATGAAAAAAATAACCGAATCAATTGTTTTATATCTGAAGTTTTTATTTTTTTCGCTAGTTTTCATTTAAATTTCAATATCCTTTGGGCTTTCTGTCAGCAACTGTAACACTCATTATTCATTTATGGATGTCGTCTTTTTATATTCTCAAAGCAGCACATCTAAGAAACCTGGCTTTGCATGCATGAGTGTCATCCTTTCGCTGTACGACATATGGATTATCAACAGTTCTTTTAAGGATGTGTAAATTACGCCGATAAAAAAAGCTCCAGCAATAATCACTTCTTATTATGAACAAAAGAAACAAAAATTGTAGGTATGCACTTCGACTTTCTCTTCATAAAATAGGTTTGAATGCAATTAACACAAGGAAAAATTGGGCGAAGCAATTTTTTTAAAATTATATTTCCAAGCTATATTACAGCTTTATTATATTATAAACTCTTTGTACATTCCACTTAGGATTGGACGAACAAATGGAGGCTCAAGAAGAAGCAGCTGGAGGAGGACATCACTCGCAAGAATGCCCTTCTGCAGCAACTCATGGACGACAACATGGTGAATTTCATTGCACTCAACGAGTGCAGTAGGTGTCGTGAAGGCCTCAATCTTGTTGATTAATTTGTGTGAGGAAACACTTCGTATTCAGTTTTATGTTCGAAAACTTAAATTTTCTAATATATCTGCTTACTTATGCTTTAGACAGCATGAAAATAACAAAACTTTTTTGAGTACTTTCAGTTTGTAAAATAAATTTTTTCCATCTCGTCTTATATAGCGGTAGGCAAACAGATGGCAATGTCATGCTTTTTGCTATACGTTGAGACGCACTGATAAAATTATGAATTGACATGCGATTTTCAGCTACGTTCTGGGGAAACTGTAGTACTTAATAACCAAGTACGTATTGTGTGCTGAAATTTAAGAGGGTAGGAATGAGAAGCGCAAAATGAACGATTTTTCCATGGGTTGCATGACTGCAATTCAATCTCTCAGCCATTAGTCTGAATAATTCTTTGATCTCCAACAGACTGAAAGTGATGAACAATATTGTCTAGTTTTCGTTCAGCGCATACCTGTTGAAAAACCTTTTCTCAATTCTCAAAGGCTATTGAGTGCTATGCAATTATTTAGAAGGTAATGGAGTGGCAATGCACTGGTTTATTATTCATTATTTAATTGATTAAAATCCCATATCCTCAGGAAAACAGCAAACTAATATTTAATTTAAGTCTGCTCATTTTACACAATGATCAGAGTTTAATTAAGTGCTTCTATATCAAATGTGTCGTTTTCTGCTTCACATGGCAGACACCTTTACTTCTGCAGAAACTTAACTGTGCTTCTGAAGGGAAATACTCGTACAGCGCTGGTGTCTCCACAAATCAGTTAAGCCTAGCACTTGGTATTTTGGTATTAACATCTTTTGTAAATGTCCAGCAAGCAATTCTTGTGTTTTATATTTTCTTTGTGTTTATTTCAGTTAATTATGTCTAGTTGAAGAAGAAAAGTCAAAACCAATTCATACGCTCGAGTACTTCGATATTTTTTGAACACGTCTATATTTTTAGATGAATTTTTAATATTAATTTGAGTAATGCAAGCAGATGTTAAGAATATGAATTGATGAATATAGGACATCAAGAACAACGTCTCAGTATCAGCGGTAAATTTAGCTTAGCAAAATGAGTCCTCGAGTCATACCATATTGGGAGCTTTTATATGTCTCGTAAGCTGACGCAATATTATTCACTCCAGACCGCTCGCTCAAATTATAGATCAGTTTAGTATGCCCCTAGGTTAAGTAAATTAGGTTAAACATAACTGTACAACTTAAAATAGCGTTGATGATAGGATGCCCCAGTTATCGCTGAACTTATTCGGGCCCACAAGTAGGCCTAGCTATACTCAAATGTGTCCACTGTACAAGACTCAATTGCTTACGCTTGCGGTAAATAAATTACTTACATTGTTTAAATTGCATTTTGTGAGCAGCGCACAGAGGAGGACAACAACGTGCTGCGTGCGACGGTGTCCACCCTGCAGACGCGCCTGAAGGAGGCGCTCATGGAGGTGGACGAGCTGGCCAGCGACTACTCTGCTGTTAATGATGCCAACCGACACCTGCAAGGTGAGCAGCACAAATTAGCTCTAAGAGTGGGTTGAGGTTATCTAACTTCAACTTTAAGTTGTACTTGCAGTATTTGTTAATGTAGTAATATAGTATTAGTTTAAATGTTATGAGAGTCTAAAAGCTGCTTTAATTGTATACGACACAAATACTGGTCAAGTATGAGAGATATGTTTGTGTAGAAGAGTTGTCTTCCGATGCAGTCTTATTAACAACCTGTGGTAGCACCACACCAAATTGTGTGGTCCACGCATACTAAGAATACACTGTCGACAGAGAGGTAATCAACTTATAATGAACATGACTAGAGAGTAATTTAATACTTAAAAGCTATTTTTCTGACACATCTGTTGACTTCTCTCTTCTGAGATTCAGTCTTCGTGTCCCGAAGAAAAAATGCGAGTGACATTCGACTAACGAAATTCTGATCATTAGGACACCCGACCTTCACAGTCAGCATATCACGGCACGCATGCATGCCATGACGATGCAAATAGTTTACTGAGGCTTTGCGGCCTTCACTGCCCCAGACACGGTGGTGGCGGCACAGGAGCGTGAGGAGGCACAAGCCAAGAAGCTGGAGGAGGCGCAGAAGGAGGGGCTCCAGCAGGAGCAACATTACCTCGCTCTCACCGCCACTGCTGAGCAGAGGAACAACAAACTTCAGGTAAAAATTTAGCTTCCATGCGTACAAATTGACTTGAAGAGCACTATAATTGCTGGGAATCTAAAATGACAGAACAAATGTGCTGTAGGTGCGAGTGGTATGTTTCGGTGAGATTATTTGTAGTGTTTATGGTTTTCTTATACTTTGCGACGGACAAACACGCACACAAACAAGTGTTTAAAAGAAATCGATTTTTGCCTTAATGGATACATTGTAGCAATAACTTGTCAAATACTGTACCGTAAAGTCTGGCGATGGCTTATTCCCGAGATTATTATGTAAGTTGAATTGATTTCCAGGTCACAAGCTTTAATTCTGGTCTTTTACAAAATTTACCTTCGACATCCGTAGGGCGACAACGAGAGGCGGTGTTCGAGTAACAGAATAATCGTACACATAGCACGAGTAATTTTGTTACCTGCAGAGCTGAGTACTAAAAATACTATGTGAAAAAATGCTTTGACTAAAACAAGGCGTGAGCAGAACAATGATTGACAAAATCTTACTGCGCAGAGCATGTTTTAAATAAGCCTGTGATGCACAAGTTCATTCTTCAAATGAAAATCCAGCGTAGTGACAAAAATTTGTTGGAAACATCCTGGAATTCAATGGCTCCTTCACCAGTGTAGTAAAACATGATAAACGGAACAGAGGAAATCACTGTTGCTTTTACTTTGTTTTTATTACACTGATGGAATCAATCGAATGTGTACTAGTCAGTATGTTTGTTACCACGTTGTTTCTTTTTATTATTCTGAAAAGAGAGTTTTTCTGGGAATCGTTTTATTTGTACTAATTCAGTATCATAATACTAAAACAAGCGAGCTCTTCCCATTTCAGGATTAGCCCACGACAAGAAACAATATCCGTAGCCATGTACACACTCCTTTTCACTTCCAGCTGAAGCAGATGCGTGGCAGTTGTCTCGCCATACGGTCAGTTGTACGCTCTTCATAGCTCACTCACTGGCTTGTGTTGTTCATTTCGCCGAGCGCACTCACGCGAACTCGCGGATTTGGGGCGGGAATGTCTCATCTGGACAGTGCCTGGTTGACTTCTACAAAGCAGTTATTCCAACCAAGCGAAAGGACCTAAAATTGAGCTGCGAGGAAGTCCTATGCGGGAAGGCAAATAAATAAGACAATGATGCACAAATCGAGCTATTAGCTACGCTTGAGCAGAAACTTGAAGAAACTTGAATCCAATCACATGAAGTTATAGCACTCAGAGGACATTAGAAGTTGTATTCGCCGTTGTCAAAATATAAATCAAAATAAGTAACAAGTGATACGTATTTCCGGATAAAGCCGAATGTCATAATGAGTTTTAGACTCTTCTTAGCATTTCCTTGAACACCAAACTTGAAAAGCTCATCGAATTCACGAAAAAAACCTAAAATGTCGAAAATGTGAGAAAGCCTTTTCCTTAAATGTTTAAAAATTTCAAAACTTTTTTCAAAGACTTGCGAGTAAGTGTAGTGAAATACACAATGGTAATCTCTTTAAAATAACATCGTGCTTTATAAATTGTTCTAAATTGATTTTTTTACCCGTGCAGGCGCTGCTGAGTGAGCGAGAGGAGGAGCTGGTGCAGCTGCGGGCGGAGCGCGAGTCTGTGCTGCGGCAGCGGCGGCGGCAGAAGAAGTTCGCTGCCGACAAAGAAGATGCTGTCGTCCAACAATTAAGGATGGTAAAATTTTAATGCAGATTTTATCGGGAGTGTTTCCTTAAACAGCAAAGAGTGCGGGGTAAAAGTGAGAATAATAGATACAAAAAATTACTTGTCTGAATTTTGAGAGTAGATGATAATTTAGCAGATTTAGCATTTGATGTCATCTCTGGCTTTATAATTGTAGCATATTAAATTGTTAAATTATCTTCAACACGATCAATGATGACTGTAGACAAATTGGATCACTTTTTGAATCGAGAGGACTTTAGTTGTTTAGAAACAGATGATCTTTCACCGTTGGTGTAATCAAAAATGAATATGTGTGCCAGTTTCATTTAGCAATGGGTACAAATTCGGTATAAATTTCAAAGATGAATTTTTGCTTGGAAACACATGCTTGATAAAAGGTACAATTTGTACGAATATAATTTCGATTAACTGAATAATAGTTTTGTCCATATTTTTTCGTAAGAATTTTGAAAATTTTTCTATATAATGTTCGTTTCAGCAATATCAAACTGGATTCTTGACCAGCCTACAAAAAGCAGTGTAAAAATAAAACTGCATGTCTTCTTAAATAACAGAAACGAGCAGACAATCACACTTATTACAAATTGCTGAAGCGGCGGATGCCTCAGGCTGATAAAAATCGACTGAGCTCATTGAAGCATGCGCACTTGATTTTGTGTGAGCAACGAGTGAAGACCGCACCTAGGCTGTGTCTAGCTTTAGTCTGAACATAAGCAATAAAAATCGATAGAATGTCGGCATGATATAAACTCACAGTTTCAATGCTTGAAATAGTAGAAAATGAATGATCATAGGTACATATGTTTGCCTACAGCTCTGCTATATGAGATGTTTGTAGGCGAGTATTCAAATTAACACAATAGTGAATGGATGAAAAATTGAAATCGGTTGAAAATTCGCTCCAATTTTCGTTGTGCAGGAGCTGGAAGACAGAGACCGAGAGGTGTCTAAGTTGACGTCCAAGTTGCAGGCTGCCACGGCGGAGATGGACGAGGCGAGCGCCATCATCGTCAAGCTGAAGGAGTCGTGCCAGTGTGTCTCTCTCACATTGTGCCATTACTGGCTTTGTGTTTGTAGCAAATTGAATTGACTTCTACGCGATAAATGTTGATTAATAGGATAATTTCTCGAGCTATGAATGTTTTATTTTGTTCACTGGAACTTGTAATGTCGCTGGTATACCAGAATAAATTAATTTGGAATTATTTTTTATTTCATGAACCATCTAAAGTCATGGCCATGTGTAGATGATGAGAGGCTATTTCAAATAGAAATATTCAAAAATAATTCAAATTGCCATTAAGAAGTACGTTTTAACTCATTCTTAGCCTTATCATCTAATAAAATGCTAATTTTTCTTACGTGTTGAACACGATTGAAAATTTAAACAAAAATAATTGTTATTATGAGAAACAGACTGCTTCTCCAATCTGCATGCTCATTATTCACTAGTTTTATATCAGACTCATGAAATTTTTCTCGTCTGTATACATTTGAAATACCAGGAACATTGATCAAATTTTAATTCATTTCATACCATTACCCTCACAAATGTGAACCCTGTCGCTTTATCGTGTCTGCCCCATTAAAGAGTCAAGTTTTAAGTAACCCTAGCAAAAGAGAGCAGAAATTATGAGGCGTTGAACGCAAGTGACACTTGTTTTGTTGTGTTGCCTGGTCAGGACGAACGCGAGCGACGAGTTGAAGGCGCAGCTGCAGCGACAGCGCAAGCAGCTGCAGCAGGAGCGGCAGCTGAACGCTAGGCTGAGGCAGCAGCTGGTGTCAGCTGAGGACGACGCTCAGATGCACGCTAAACAGGTGACCAGTTCAGGTGCACTTTGTGGGGTAGGTGCACTGGAGCAGAGAGTCAAAAATGTAGACAGAAATTTCACATGATACAACATTGTACGATGAGGTAAGATTGTAAGTGAGGGTAGAAGAATAGAATAGAAAGCTTGTAACTGAAGTATGAGGGATACTGAAGCCTGTAACTGAAGTATGAGTGACACTGAAGCCTGTAACTCAAGTGTGTGTGGGGCACTAAAGCCTGTAACTGCAGTATGAGGGACAATGAAGCTTGTAACTGAAGTGTGTGTGGGGCACTGAAGCCTGTCACTGAAGAGTGTGGAAGCCGTCACTGACGTGTGCTCCACAGCTGGCGGCGGTGACGGAGAACCTACGAGCGTACATGAGCGGCGAGTACTCGTTCGCGGACGCGCTGAAGGAGCTCAAGTCGAGCAGGAGCCTGCTGGCGCAGCGGGAGGCGCAGGTGGCGGAGCTCACGGCCCTCACCAACGCGCTTTATGTCACCGAGGACGAGCTCGCTGAGGAGAATCAACTGTTGAGGTACCATGTCGCTTTTTTTCGGATGTTAATTATGCTTCTTCGGGGTAAAGTAATTTAGTTGTTTTGTTTTTCTAGAAGGGGGCAATTGTTTTTTCATGATTGTTTCGAGTCGCAATTTTTGTCCTTTTTAATTTTTTTCGTGTAGTAAATATTGATCCTTTTGCTCAGTGAAACATCCTTTTTAACGTGGAGTAATTGCAAAATATTGATCACTTTTCTCGCAGTATTAACTGTTTTTCCACATTTATATGTAGAGATTATTATTCCTTATATTTTCATGAAATTCTATTGATCTTTCAATTTTTTTCATATGGTTAAAGTATTTTTCTCTTGTAGAAATAGCTACTCTTTTTCTGCTAAGTAGAGATTGTGTTTTCCGTGTAATAACTTGATGTATTTTCTTGTAAAATACAAATGTGCTGGCAAGTAAGATGTCTGCGATTTTATGGATTGTGCACGGATTCCACTATACTTGTTTGATGAGTTAGAGCGAAAACACTTCCTCTCAAGTAAGATACGATCGTCCCCCACTTACCTTACATTCCTAGCTACAACACGTACAGTACAAGGAACTGAAAACTCCATAGATAAAAGAGCACAAACAGCAAAGCTACCGCAACTGCGAAACTATTCAGATGGGAAAACCTTTTCAAAGAAAACTGACAAATCAATTAAGAAGGTGTTCTTTGCACTTAGATGATCCTAAAGGCCAAATGTCTTCGTTGACGATTTTTTCCTATAAATTTTTACTACACTTTCACAAATTTCCTTTAAAATACTATAGTCTCTGCGTTTCGATGAGGTTGTTATGAAGCGATCAACTATTTTCAGGCAGCATTTAAGTAAAGCTTTGCGAGTTCAACAATTAGTTGAATGTAGTTGGCCCGCATGGTTAATTATACTGAGTTTAGAACACTGATGTACAAGAAGGACAACAAAATATTCAAGATTATTTCCGTAGACTGTTAACCTTTACGAAGTTAGTACAAAAATAAGGTACAGACACGTCATTAATTATTTAGAACAAGGAGATTCTCAGAATACTTGTGTAAAACGCACTCACGGTGTAAATAGCATCGGTTATTGCTCGGATCTGTGGAGGATGCTGTTTTTGTTACATGAGATGTTCGTTACGAGGGAAATTTTAAAGTTTTTAGCACTGTTATAGCTACCATGTCTGAAGATACCAACTAGAGAGAAGAAATTCTGGTCGCTTGATGACAAAATATTTCATAAAATATCATATGGTCAGCTCAAATATGAAAGGAAGCAAAGCTAGAATGAAACACTTTGCCAAATTGGGTGGAGTTGGTTATGGACGAGCGATCTCAAAACTGTTTTTGTGGTGATGAATGATATCGCAATATGAAAAACAATTAAGCTTTTTTCATCCGTCTTGTTCCCGAAGCGATTGCAGAACCAAATAGAAGAATTACGATGTCTTGTGCTCTTAAATTTGTATGTGAACATGATCTATCTTGTCTAAGATTTTTGGCGTTTATTAAAGAAAATAATGATACTGATAAAAATATTGTAGTTGTGTCAATTTAGAAATTCACGTGGCGTGAGAGATTTTTGAAGAGATTATCGTAGTACACACAGAATGCTCACGAGATCACTCTATACTCCTATGTATTTTTTAACAGGAGGTGTTCTTGTTCAGGATGTAGTAGGATGAAACTAATACAGAAGACAAACAATATTTAAAAAATCGTTACTTAGCAGCAATGCAGGCTTGAATGGTTTTTCTTTCGTTCATAAGCTCTGCTGTGAGTTGATCACTTGACACAGCCTGCAAGACCGGTGTTATCGCTGGCTCTGTTGTGAGTTGATCACTTGACACAGCCTGCAAGACCGGTGTTATCGCTGGCTCTGCTGTGAGTTGATCACTTGACACAGCTTGCAAGATCAGTGTTATCGCTGGCTCTGTTGTGAGTTGATCACTTGACACAGCCTGCAAGACCGGTGTTATCGCTGGCTCTGTTGTGAGTTGATCACTTGACACAGCCTGCAAGACCGGTGTTATCGCTGGCTCTGTTGTGAGTTGATCACTTGACACAGCCTGCAAGACCGGTGTTATCGCTGGCTCTGCTGTGAGTTGATCACTTGACACAGCCTGCAAGACCGGTGTTATCGCTGGCTCTGTTGTGAGTTGATCACTTGACACAGCCTGCAAGACCGGTGTTATCGCTGGCTCTGTTGTGAGTTGATCACTTGACACAGCCTGCAAGACCGGTGTTATCGCTGGCTCTGTTGTGAGTTGATCACTTGACACAGCCTGCAAGACCGGTGTTATCGCTGGCTCTGTTGTGAGTTGATCACTTGACACAGTCTGCAAGACCGGTGTTATCGCTGGCTCTGTTGTGAGTTGATCACTTGACACAGCCTGCAAGACCGGTGTTATCGCTGGCTCTGCTGTGAGTTGATCACTTGACACAGCCTGCAAGACCGGTGTTATCGCTGGCTCTGCTGTGAGTTGATCACTTGACACAGCCTGCAAGACCGGTGTTATCGCTGGCTCTGTTGTGAGTTGATCACTTGACACAGCCTGCAAGACCGGTGTTATCGCTGGCTCTGTTGTGAGTTGATCACTTGACACAGTCTGCAAGACCGGTGTTATCGCTGGCTCTGTTGTGAGTTGATCACTTGACACAGCCTGCAAGACCGGTGTTATCGCTGGCTCTGCTGTGAGTTGATCACTTGACACAGCCTGCAAGACCGGTGTTATCGCTGGCTCTGCTGTGAGTTGATCACTTGACACAGCCTGCAAGACCGGTGTTATCGCTGGCTCTGTTATGAGTTGATCACTTGACACAGCTTGCAAGATCAGTGTTATCGCTGGCTCTGTTGTGAGTTGATCACTTGACACAGCCTGCAAGACCGGTGTTATCGCTGGCTCTGTTGTGAGTTGATCACTTGACACAGCCTGCAAGACCGGTGTTATCGCTGGCTCTGTTGTGAGTTGATCACTTGACACAGCCTGCAAGACCGGTGTTATCGCTGGCTCTGTTATGAGTTGATCACTTGACACAGCTTGCAAGACCGGTGTTATCGCTGGCTCTGCTGTGAATTGATCACTTGACACAGCTTGCAAGATCGGTGTTATCGCTGGCTCTGTTTTGAGTTGATCACTTGACATAGCCTGCAAGACCGGTGTTACCGCTGGCTCTGCTGTGAGTTGATCACTTGACACAGCTTGCAAGGTCGGTGTTATCGCTGGTCAAGGCACTTGCTTGCGCAGACGATCTCTGAACGTTAGAGAAGCGGGAGTTCTGTAAAATACAAAGGTACATCGTCGAAAAAGTTTCTAATAACATAGCACCCTATATCGAACACGCAACTGTCCGGTATGGAGATTTACAAATTGAAACAGGCTAACACTATCGAGTTGATTCCCATGATAACTAGTAAATGCCCAAATTTTTGGTGAGAACAGTACAGGAACAGCGTCTTATTTTAATATATGTCGTTTATTTTACACTCTAGGAATCGAAATACTGTGCAATGAAAAACCAGATGTCGAACAGGGCAAAGTCCAAAGAAATCTTCTATTAGTAATGAATTTCATTCTCAGATTACGGCTGAAAATGGAACCACGTGAGGAGAAAGAGCTGCCAAAAGAGATTTCAAACCAGAGGCAAAAGAGGAAGAAAATCATCACATCTCTAAACAGGAGAATCAAAGCCCTAGAAGAGGAGAAATTGTCTCTCAAGACTGAGGCAAGTACGGGTAACTGAGGCAGGACTTGGGTGAAGTTCATTCAGAGTACTGTTGACAGAGGGTCGATTTCAGTAATTACCTTGATGAGCTTGCATTTTAATTAGATAGCTGCCAATTATGTTAAACAGATCACAAGCGCAAGTGCAGCTGATGTAAGTACATTTTCTAGTACGAATGAGAAAATTATGTTTGGTCAGTGAAGATTTTTAGTATAGGAATGCAGATCGGCTTAACAACTTGACTGAATCTATCGTTCAATACCTTAAACGGTTAAATGGAAATGTTTATAATTGGTATTTTTCAGTGAATTCGATTCCGTAATGCTTTAAATGTATTAAAGAACAATCAGTTCTATTCTATCAATTTTTAAGGAATTTTCTCTTCGAGGAAACAAGTCAGTGCTACTACCTAGCACTTTCAACAATTATCTACTTGAAAATTCGGCAGTTAGAGGAAAAATTCTACTTGATAGGCCATCTAAAAATGAGAAAGAATTGTAGACAAAGCTGCTACTGAATTAATCTACCATAGTTGCTGCGATCGTGCCAGATAATTAAAAAGTACTCATTGATATCTTGAATGAAGTAAGGTTTACAAAATGCTTAACACGATGGCCGTATTACCGCATCAAATGCTATACACGATGGCCACATTACCGCATCAAATGCTTAACACGATGGCCACATTACCGCATCAAATGCTAACCAACATGGCCACATTACCGCAGCAAAACGTACAACATGACAGCAGTGCACTGCACCATCTCATTTCATTGTGCCACCATACCACGAAATTGTAAGAGCAGCACGCTGCGCAGGTGTACGCCCTGACGCGTGAGCTGTCGAACACGAGACACGCGGTGCAGCTCACGGCTCTGGACCTGCCCGTTGGGGAGGCCTTGGCTTGTCTCACAGGTGAGCCATCCGTTCGTATTATTACTTTATTTTTTGATTCATTTCAGGTCAGTATGAGACCACCTAGCTACAACGAAAGCGATCTCAAGAGAGCGAAGAGGAGGGATCATTTTTTATAGACTAGAAATGGGGGCGCATAGTGTTTAAACTACCTCAAGATGCTCGGTGTTTTAAAACACCATGCAATGAAAAGTTAAATAAAACAAAGATAAAGTAGCATAGAAGGTATGAGTACCGAAGGAAGTAATTAAAGAGGACTCGAAGGATAGAAGTTTTAAGGGCTTACCTCAGGGTGAGGAAATTTAATACAACGTTATTCCTTCGGGGGTTTTCCGGGAGGTTATCTTGCAACTGTAATGAATGAATTTTATTTATTCGCTTAACTCCAGTGTGCACGGGTTTATTCATGCGGTACTAATATGTGGAGTTATTACTACGACAATTATCTGTAGGAGTCTATTTGATTTCTGCCCTTTCAGTCTGGATTTTTTTTTATTTTGAATTTATGCTCAGCATTTTGTTTTTTAGTTTTTCAAGATATGAATGCTGACTTTCTACGTAATCATTTAAATCAATTACTTCGCGCTACGCTCCTCCTCCACTAAGCAGGAATATCGATTACATCTCTTCCAGAAATCATTCCATTACTATCATTTTCAAATAGATTTTTTTCAGCGCACAATCGGTTCAAATGAAATAGTGCCATCGTAAAAAAGCGATTTTACACCAGTATCAGTTTTTAATACACATATTACTTAAATGTATTTACAATGTGCATTTTCTCGATGCATATTTTACACACACATACAAACATATATCATGATGAACGGTTTCCTTCAACTTTCTTTATTTTTAAGTCTCCTGTCTTCCTTAATCACGGTTAACAAGAAGGACACATTGAATGGAGGTTCTTGTTATTCAAGAGATTCGATGATAGATATGACTATACGAGGCCTGTCGAAAAAGTATCCGACCTTAATTTTTCCCGCGCAAAGTAGTGATTCTAAGGCGGCGCCACTGTGCACGGTGGAAGGAGGAATCTTAATGCGCATGCTTGACTTTTTTCACCGCATTCACTTGGGCCAGTCACTGGCTGGTGGTCGCCAAGTAAGGTGCTGTTCTAAGTGTTTGTCGAAATTCGTGCCCAAGTTGTTGTCGCCGGAACAAAAAGACCTCCGTCGTGACGTTGCACAGGACCTTCTGGACACCGCCAACACTGATCCTGGGTTTCTGAACACCGTGATAACTGGAGATGAGTCATGGGTGTACGGGTACGACCCAGAAACAAAAAGACAGTCATCCCAATGGAAGCATCCCGAGTCTCCAAGGCCGAAGAAAGCGCGGCAGGTGCGAAGCAAAATCAAGGTGATGCTGACTGTTTTCTTTGATGTCCGTGGAATTGTGCATCACGAATACGCACCGGAAGGACAAACAGTGACAAAGGAGTACTATCAGGATGTTCTCCGGCGACTTCGTGATGCAGTTCGGCGCAAAAGACCAGACATGTGGACTGCGAACAACTGGCACTTGCATCACGACAACGCGCCCGCACATTCATCCCATTTGATCCGCAATTTCTTGGCCAAACATGGAATTACGACCGTTCGCCAACCTCCCTACTCTCCAGACCTGGCTCCTTGCGACTTCTGGTTGTTTCCAAAATTGAAGACACCACTGAAAGGATCCCGTTTTGAGAGTAGAGAAGAGATAATGCGGAACGCGACGACAGAGCTGAACACCATTCCAAAAGAAGACTTCCAGAGGTGTTTCCGGCAGTGGAAGGATCGGTGGGCTAAGTGTGTGGAAGCACAAGGAGCCTACTTTGAAGGGGATTAGGGTCCCAACCCCGTCAGGTTGTTGAAGTATTTTTTCTGGCCAAAGGTCGGATACTTTTTCGACAGGCCTCGTATCTAGGCGCTGGTGGGAGAAAAACGATGTTACACGTTGAAATAACTAAGTGGACTCTTCTGAGGTATCCATTGATGAAGGTGACATAATGAAGAAGTAAAACAGCTAATTCATAAAAGTAAAAATTTAGAATGCAATACAAGCAAACGATATTAAAATATTCTTTATCATAATGCTTCTAAGTTCGTGGGAGGAAAATAGACAGTAACCATTTCAGGGGTTGATTAAATAATTAACAAAAAATTGTTTAAAAAATCTAATCTTTTGGGTATTTTGCTCTATAGGTTTGGCAGACTCACAAATGTTGGTCACAAATGAAAACGGCTCAACTTGGATTTGGAAAATTTCGGAGAACGTAGCTTCCTTTCACACTGACACACATGGATAGCGAATCATGACTTTATCGCTGTTGCTGAGAATACGAGGGGAAATGCACAATTGTACACGTAAAGCTTGCAAAAAACGAAAAAGGTTAATTCCTAAGAAATTCATGAATAACTTTTCTCCCATACACATAGAAAATGAAATGAAAGTAAATTTCAAAAAGATTTTACCACAGTTTCGCTCTTTGGATTTCCAAATTCCATAATTTAAAAGTCCTTAAATTTGAGTGATGGAAATACAACAATAAGTATCCTTATTTCAATGACAGTTATTGAATAAACAGAGAGTAAGACAGCAAACATTTACTGTTTTAATGTGCAACAAATTGGAAAAAACATGAAGAGAAAAGCTTCAACACTTTACTGATACACGAAATGGAAAATGGTGAGACGATGAAACAAAAATGCTTTGATTGATCCGTGAGCCTTTACGATTGCACAATAATGACCAATGTTGTCGAGAGTATGAGTTGAAATTAATGATCGTACTTGTAAAACAAGAGGTTACCGGTTTAATGAGAGTATGATTATAAAATAGGTATGAGCTTAAATTGGAGTTGTCTCAATGAGAGTGGACTCCTCAAAGTAAAATGAATGAAAATTGAAGCACAAAGACCAGTAGAATTAGAATCCATCATTCCCAATCTCATTACATTTGATGAACTTCGCAAACAAAGCAGGAGAATCACCAGTCAGGTGATGCCCCTGAAGGGACGTAATAAGGCAGTCACAGCCTCCTCGCTTGTGTCTGTGGGTGCCCGGCGCTACTGTACAGGACGAGTGCTCAGAAACAAGTTCTTAACTAAGTCCTTAACTAAATAAGTCCTTAAATAAATAAGGACTTAACTATATATTAGTCCTTAACTAAATAAGTTTTTAACTAAATAAGCCCTTAGCTATGTCCTTAACTAAATAAGTCCTTAACAAAGTCATAAACTAAAAAAGTTCTAAACTAAGCTCCAGTATAGAGGCAGAAAAGATTTCTTGGTTGAGATATGTGGTATCTGCGTGAAGAAGAGACTCTGTGTGGCTCTTTACCTACGCCGAGGGTAGGATCATGGGTGCTATAAGACGATGGCTGAGAGCTGACATGCTTCAGTAGTGATCATTTAGAACGTGGAAAGAGCTTTTGGAACTTCACAGCGCAGGTTTTACAGATGCTTGGAGCTTCTTTGACAAGGATCTACATAATTTTCTACCTTAGAGCGGACCTTTTCAGTTGTAAAAGTAGGAGTAACGAAGGTCAGGTACACTCCTCGATCTTGAGCGTCCTCGTTTCATAAAATGTATGTCGTTATGAAAAAATATATCATTGCTGCGTGGGAGGTCATTCATGTGGCCTCTATGTGTATAGGGTTTTATTTTTAACGCAGTAAAGTATTAGGGTTCATTTATTTCTTCTGCCGCAATAAGGAGAGTTTGTTCATGCGGTCTTAATATATTACGTTTATTACAACGCCTTCATTGAGTGGGGGCTTACTCCCACGGCAGTAATTAGTGGGGCTTTAATTATTTGATACGCCTAAATGTGTGAGAGTTTCGTGCTCCATCTTTAAATTGTAGGGGTTATTCCTTAGATCATATCGGTGGGGGCTTTATTCCTAAAACTATTTTCTTGGGCTACATTGAGTCGAGCGCTCTCATGCGAAAATAGATCACTCTTGTAGAGAGTGTTTTCCCATGATTATAGGTGCAATGTTATAGTATGCGATTAGAGTTACAAGCAACTATAATTGAAATTTTTCTTGGGCATTAACGATAAAAATTATTTGTTATACCTTTCACATAAATTTTGGGTTAGATAACTGCTATTTAATAGTGTTGAAAAGTATTACCTCATACAGTAAAAAATATGACGTGCTCAATTACTACATGTCTTTTACTGCATGATCTTCGTGTAAACTGTGATTTCACTTCAAAAATTTAGGAAACGAATGAAAAGATAAAATGACAAAGTTTTCTTCCAGGGGGCCTGAACAAAGAAGTGTCCGAAGAACTACATCTGATGAGACAGGCTATCGAACACCTCGGCGGAGAGCTGAGGCACAGGTCTGGAAGAACGTAAGTCAAAATATAGACTTTCACACTCAGTTGTTTAAATTGCACAGATTTTACGAAACTTTTTAAACCATGGCTTTATTCTAGAAGGTCTGTGTTTAGCATTTTGTAATAATTTATTATAACTTATATATTCTTGATTTGCATGTTGTCACCCTTTTGGCTGTTTGCCTGCAGGAGGACAATGGGTTCATCAATTTACTGTGACTACTGGACATTGCGTAAAATCTACTACAACGACAAACAAGCAGACGAGTAGAACCTCAAATAAACAAATACTCGCAAACAAAATTCACATTAACAAGTATGAAACACCATTTCGGTGATCGAAGATAGCTGCACATGTCTTCTGCAGACTAGTGTCATAGTTTTTATGCACGAAACCAAGCTCAGCATGACTTTATATGTACTATGTAAAACTTTGAGAATTATTGGACTTGCAGAACGGCGAACTCTGACGGTGCTGGCCGCGATTCCGGCTTGGAAGACCGGACGGTACGCGACGCTCGCCGCGTCATCGCGAAGCTCGAGCAGCAATTCGACAAACTTTACGAAGTGAGTCCTGAATGCGCCTCTTTTGTTTCGTAGTGCAATGAATGCTGCTCGTTTTAATGACGTGAATTAAACGATTCGGATAGATAAATAAATAAATTAAATAAATTAACAAACAGTCTGAACTTCTTCGGAGAAGTCAGCCTAAACTACGACAGCACGAAAGCTGTAGCCTCGTATACGTCGACTTTCAGAAAGCCATCGATTAAGAACTTAAGACCCACACGGCGGGCAGCAAATAAAACAGATCCTGCCAGTCAAAGTAATTATTTTAACACGTGTTTTGATATTGTTGGTGAATTAACAAGGAAAAGTCAGAAATTTTGACGTCACCCACGTCAAATCGAGTAATTGTCACCCTTTATTATACTTATACGTAAAGCGCTCAGAAAATATTCAGTGGCATCAGCAAAGGGGATGATCGAATTCGAAAGGGCTAATATGTGATTAGTTCTTCATTCAAATGCGCAGTAGTTATTGGTTAGAATATTTGTAGGCGGTATAGTGACGTTTCGATTTCTCAGCTGAACAGAATTTCATAGAGTTCATCTGCATCATTCTCTGTGAACCTTACTTTCTACTATCCCCTCACACTAAGGAATTTAGGATGACAACAAATTTTATAAAATATGCACAGTTAACATAGAAGCAAATGCATGCACTGGCTCATCCCCGGAATTTAATTCATTCAAAATCTTCCGTCCTATGCAAATCCTACGTAATTCCAAAACTAATGCGCTCCAAGCATTATACAACAGCTATACCATCACTTCCACCGACTGTCACATTCATTTAAATGAAGAAGGAAAAAAGAACGAGGGCAAGTTCATGTACATCCTCTGAGGTCATTCGGTGGACGTGGTCGTATTAACATTTGGGTCTTCGTGTAAAAGAAGCACGTTATTGTAGTCCGAGCTTTTGGATTAATTCTAGCTTATATTGTACGATATAGAAACAAATGCATGTTTAGAATCTGCATGACCATGCCAGCTACAATGCTCTCATTTAAGCTAACGTTGCAGCTTACTACAAGGAAAAGGTGTAGCACATTGAACATCAAAGTTTTGACTTACAAAATTATCTAGTGTTTTGATTACTCCTGAAAATGATCTTATATCGAATATGTTCTGCATATTCTTTGCCAGTTCAAAGGAAAGCATACGAACTGTTGACTACAATCTTTTCACACAAAACAGAAAAAATTCTTTGAGCCATGTCTCTGCTTCGTTTGCCTTATATTCTTACACAAATTACAACGCATTAAATTAAGAGATAGTCACGCATAGTCTCACACCCGTATTAATAAGCAACCCCATAACTGGTCAACAAACAAACGCTGAGTTACTCAAGTCATATGCGAAGAAACAACCCTGCTTTTCGGTACGGAATAAGTTAATAACTAACTGCATGGGATAGAAGGCGGAGCGTCGGCGGGAGCTGGTGCTGTCCCAGCAGAGCAGCCTGGAGGTGTACAGGGAGCAGTTCAGGTCACTGCAGAGCGAGGTGGCCAGCATTTCGGACGAGTGTCGCGCTACACCGTTCCAGGTGCGATCACTGCCGTAACTTGCACTGCACGCTCTCACTGGGCAGTTCTTCAACGTCGTATATCACGGAGTGATGTGGTCGGAATTGTAGTAGGAGCTCTTGGATTTTATTTTTTGGATTTGTTAATATGTATTTTTCAAAGCCATGTTGCTTCGTTACCCTCACTGTGCAATGGGAACACTATTGGTACAAGTTGTCCGACTATCGTCTGCTTTCCCTAAGGTCACAGTGGTTAATATGATAGTTGAAAGAGCACGCCTTTCATGGAGAGGATCATGAGTTTGACCCCACATGGCGATCTTAATGTTTTTCCTACTGGGAAATGGAAGAGGTTAGCCGCAATTCTTTATCAAACCAATGAGAACGAAATGGATACTCTTTTCACCAAGAGTAATCATTATGGCAACTTAGTATCAATCTCACAACATGTGGAAGAACAATATAAGATGTGATATCTAAAAAATTATGTTGAATAAAATTTATTTTATGTATTTGTAACATTTTTAAAAGGAAACTTGCTGTCGAGGCTAAGCGCACGCTCTCAAATTCACATGCACTGGCGAATTCTTCAAGAGCTGCAACGTTCTGATGCCGCATGTGGAATGAGCGTGGTGCAATTTTTATTGAGTTTAGACAATTTTATTTTAGACAAGCGAGGTGATAATCATGCGTGTTCGTTTAATTCAAGGTCATTTTTTTTAGTATCATCTTTCAATATTCTCGGGTTAAAAAAAATTTTACGCACGCTTTGATCGCAGTTCCAAAAAAAGAAACATAATTCACAGTATTATTAATGAATGAATTTTAATATGAATGCGAGCTCATTTTATCTAATCGTTAGTGGATAAACTATTATACATTAATTAATAACTAAGTATTCACGGGAATGAGTGATTGGTTTATCAATTCGCTGAAAATGTGCTTGTAGAGGGGTATAGAAGAGGTGTTGCTTAATCAAAGCTTTAGTGATTGCCACACGTAGTGATTGCAATGAAGTTTCATTGAAAATGATGAAATTGAAGAACTTTAAAACGTTGGTAGAGATGTGAGCCGCTGGTGTTCACGGACGTAATTTTCATACTACTGCTGCCCAACCAGTAGTCTCAAACTCAATTTTTATAAACAATCATAGCCAAACAAATACGCGATCAAGTTACTCTTTGTTATTTTTAAAATTGTTCATTATAATTGACTTTAAATTTGATATGAATGTTAAACTTCAGTTTAACCCTCGCGGTCAACGTGTTAAGACGTTTAATTCGCTTTAAATTTTTTTTTCACTTTTCTTCACCAGGACATCGAGATTCGGTCAGAGAGCGAGGACCGCAGCGTAGAGAGTGGGCAAGTGAACGTATCTACTGACGGTGAGCGAGCGCACTTTGTCACTCCCCAGTTTATTTTTCTAGCACAATGGGGGCATAATTCAATCCTAAGGCTTCCCAAACAACTAACTAAAAGCGAACTCATCATTGTAAAAATTCGCAATCCAAATTTTAGCGTTAGCTTTAAATTTTGTGCCTCCAATTCTAAGCATTCAAGGCTAAACAACCAGCAACAAATGATGCATGCATGAGTAAATCGAAATGCAAAGTATGATGATGAATTGTCCAAAACACAAAAATAATCACATGGCTTTGGTAGTTCGTAGTATAGATTCTTCATTTGATTTTGCTTGAGGTGTCTCAAAGTCGAATTTAGTCCAAAGTATAAAACAGTTAAATTATCTGAAAATATTATTCAGAAGTTAAAAACTACAACCAGATTCTCGGACTAATGTTTGGCCGAGGTTTTCTAATGATATGTGCGACATGCAAAGCTTCAGTTCGACTCGTTGTTATCTTGGAATAACTTATCTTTATTCGTACAGTTGCCAAATATACGTCGTATACACTCAAAGCAATTACAAAACCTTGTTTTACGAGTGCAATACTAAAAGCGAACCAGAATGTCTTACACACCTTCCTTGGATTGCATCCAGACGTGAGTCACCCTCGACCCACACGCGCTCTCCCCTGCGATCGATGGCGCTGTTCTCACAATTACCTTCTGCGCCCGAACAGGTCAGCAATTTGCATCAATCGATGCAACGAACGCGTCGGTAGCCGAGGTTACTCGGCCCAGTCGACGTGCTGAGCGTTGCAATCTCGACAGAAGAGCAACGAGTCCACACCCAAGCCTGAACAGCCTGCCTGGACATGCTGCTGAGTTTACGGAGCGCGCAGCTTCTGTAGATGTGAGGGTACCCCTCGAGAGCAACTTCTCCGCTGCTGAAGAATCCCATCATCGCGTCTTGCAGACGCTTGAAGATTTGAGGTAATGCAGAGTTGCTGCAAAAATCCATCGTTTGTTTGAGGTTTTTAAATTAATTATTATGAGATGTTATCAATGCTATGTTTTTTACGTGCAAAGTGCTCAAACCAATTTAACGAAAATTCTATTATTCCACAGGTCTCAACTGCCAGTCAACCACTCATCAGCAATGATGGTAACTGTTTTAGCTCAGCTCTTGCGGGACCTCCAAGATGAGCGTCGATCTGCCCACGAAACTTTGTCATATGCGCGAAACCTCCAGTTCGATGCTCAGGTAATGCTGCGGCAACTTCAAGCTAACATGAAACACATCGATCAAATGAAAGAAATTTACTCAAACCAACAGTCAGAGCAGAGCGTGGCAAAGTGGTGTCAGAATTTTCAGAAGCAGCAACTAGCAAACATCGAGTTAAAAGAGAAACTCGAATTCTATATAAGAGAAAACAAAGAACTAAAATCCGCAGCTACACACAATGAGCCGCAGCTTAAAGAGCTTCTTCAAAATTTGGTCGATAAAGTTCAAAATTCTTCAGCCATGATGGAAAGGAGCGACACTTGTGCTAAAAGTGAAGCTGATGTGGCGACGATAGCTATTCAAACAAGCGGATTCGTGTCAGAAGAAGAGGACTCTGCCGTTGCGCGGTACATCGCAGAAAACAACGAGGTTTTGGGACAAGCTATAACTGACCTCGACAAGCAGAGAGCACTTAATGCTAATCTTCAGAGGACTTTAAGAGAAAAGGAATTGAGTTTAATATCCAAAGATCAAATGATAAACAAAGTAAAAAGTGAGATGACTCTATACAAAGTAACTCCAAACGAACCCGTTTCATCTGAAGAAACACCTCCTACCTTCAATCGACTCGCTTTTGCAGAACAGGGACTCAAAAGAATTGAAGAAAAGAAGAAAGACAGCCACGATTCAATTGTAACAAGGTACCAAGCATTAGTCGAGAAAGCTAACGAGGAGCATCGAACTGAAACAAATAAGTTGAAATTGGAGATTGGACAACTTGCTAAGGAACGAGACGCCGCTTTGCGACGCATCAAGGATTTACAACTGTGCCTGGATTCCATTCCTAGCCGTGAGAGTGACGGCACTTTCCACCTTCAGCAATTTATCGACCAAATCCAAGCCATGACGGAAACAATACGCCTTTTAGAGAAGCAGCTTTCGTCCACGAGAATGGAGATGGCGGACGCGCAGTCAAAACTTGAGGCTGTCGAGACCAAATTGAGCGAAGAAAGGTCGCGCTTCAAGGTGGAGCGTGACAGACAAGAGGTTGCGTGCAAGAAGAAGGCACAGCAAATGGACCAGGAACACAAACAGCTTTTACAAGAAGCTCAAGGCTACATAGTAAGAATCGAAGAGCTTCACAAACAATGCAATGAACTCAAAAAACGGGCTTCCGAGAGACCTACAATTGTGCTTACAGCATTGGTGGAAAAAATGAGAGATAAGCTTATTGAAAAAGATAAACTAATAGCTGAGTTAAAAGCAAAATGAATTCGCTTTTGAAATATCAACGTACTGCATTTCTAAGAACGTTCAGAAGTATTTTTGTGTAAAAGGACGTTATAATAAAAACTGTTCAATTTTTTTTCCATCCTGACAATCTTGTGCTTGCGGATAAATTTATCAACCCTAGTATTTTAATACTTTAATATATTTACTCAAAGAAATAAATCCTCGTCCAGCTGGCAAATCATTATTGACATTTAAGAGCCAAATATTTACGCGCTCCGCATAGAGTAGTACGAGCTCCAGTCTTTTTGTTTAAACACAGATTTATTCCATGAAGCAAATTATTGCCTGAAAGTACACAAGACTTGATCACTGAACACGTATCTTTTTCCACCTAAAGATAAAAGCAAGGTCATGATATGCAACAATTCCCTGGGGAGAGTGGGGAGAGTGCTCATCCTGAAGCACTCTCCCCACATGAACGTATGAGATTAACTTATCTGCCATGTCGTGTCATATAGGCCTGGGATGCTCAAATCGCAACGCCACGTTCGTTGATGTCTGCTTATCTAATTTCAATACAAAAGAGTAAGTAAAAACGACAGCTTATGACGAAGAAGTGCTTTGCTCTCTCCGAGTTCTAAATTAATTACCCAATAGTAAGACACACAAAATCATGAGTTATTCATGAGCCTTAAATTCCAGTGTTTCGCTCTGCTTTTGAGATTTAGGTCCCTGCTCTGCATGCAACGTTCACCGCCCAAAAGATGAATTTTTTCAACACAAATAAATTTTTCTGTTAAGTTCTTACAGAAGGTTGAAAAAAGTTTTATTTTGAAATTAAACATTTTAGTTCTAAAATTGTCTAAAAATCAATAAAACAAGGCAAATGCTGATTACTGTTTAATTTACCTGGGTAATTCAATTTTAGTCAATCCGTACAATTTTCTAAGTAGAGTAAACTGGCATGCCTATCGCCAAGTTCAAGAACTACTAGTAAAACTTGAAAAAACATACTTAAGAAAAAATTCGCACGATCATTAACGTTTTGTTTTTTGAACAGAATACTGTCTTGGTCAGGGGTTACCAGCCTTGGGTACAGTACTCGTGTGGGTACGTTTACTTATCGGAAGGGGTGTATTTATTGTTAGCCAAAGAAAATATATATTTATTCTATGATATTTATTTTCAAATATTAAAGTAAAAATTTCACTGAACATATATTTCTTATGTTATATCTTAGAGTATCATATGCCCATATGTCGAAATACTGAAGATCCGAGAAATGTTCGGAACCCCTGGTCTACATCATTTGTTTTTTAATCCAAGACATTTATCCATTCGAAGAAAACATTTAGTTTGAGTGGGAGATCGAACGTGTGATGTGACGCTGAGGTTGCAAGCAGTCGTTGCGCTTGTTCCACCACGTGGAACGTGTTCCACCACGTGGAACGTGTGATGTGACGCTGAGGTTGCAAGCAGTCGTTGCGCTTGTTCCACCACGTGGCAACGATTTCTGAAAGACCCTCATCTTGCCAAAAGGAGGATATCACTTCAAAGTCTTCGCGATGTGAGGGCGTGTGACGCTAGCGCACCGGGGTAACCGCGCTGTCAGAGACCACTTCGTTGTGCAGCGATAGGCTGCTTTATGAGGGTAGGTCCTCCTCAGAATAGACGCGTCTCTCCGCTGGTAAAAAAATTATTGGAGTTTCCTGTAAAAATAAACCCAAATAATGAAATTGCTCTGGGGATAAATTTAGTTTTTTGACTTGATTCTTGGTTGTGACACAGATCAAAGAGGCGAGTTTATTATGACTGAAATAAAACCAGCGGGGGGCGACCAGCAGCATGAACTGGTTTGTCTGTTTAGTAACGCTGTTTTTCTTTCATGCCTCTAAGAAAATGTCCTCATTAGTGTTATGCTTTCACTTTGAAGCCGATAAATTTTTTAATGAAAGATCACATGCTATATTTGATTTTGTACAAAAGCTAGTGTATTCAGTTCGTAGAAATCCCAAAAAAGTACATGTCGAGTTCAATAATGTTTAAAAAAATTATTCGAAACAAAAAAAACACAAAAACTCTAACTTTGGGAAATGAAGGTTTATAGCATAAATCATTTCCGTGCCCGAAGGTCTTCAAACAATATTTCTGCTGCAGTTTTGTCAGGAATTCGTGGCATCATATAGGAATTACTGCATTATTATTAACTCCGGACATTAAGGTTCTACCCTGCCTAAATAAGTCCTCATCTAAAAACCTCAGTCCAATTAGATACTCGTCGCCTTTCATTAGTGTAATTATTTTCGTGCAGAAGATTCGACATTCGGGTCACGTGGTGGAGTGCCAAAGCGGCACAAACGTTGCGCTCGGCTTCTAAAGCTGTTGCAAACGTAGGTCGGAGTCAGAGCCAGTCTTGCATCTGACTTGGTGTGGTGTGGTTGGGTGCCATAGTGTCTGTGTGCGGATTCGGTGTTTTATCCAGAGGTTTCAGTAAATATCCTCTGTTGGACATAAATATTATTTTTCTATGTGTTTCACGCGAGTGTGTTCTGCCGACCGAGTTGACGCGCCCTGTGATCGACGTGGAAGCGAGGTAGGGTGAGTATTCTGTTTCCTAAACGCTGTTCTCGGAGCTGTTATCGTCTGCAGCTGAGCGGAGGGTGTCGTCTGCTAAGAAGTGCCGCTGACTCCTGAGCCTGAAAGGGACTTCATTTCCGTCACTTTTGCACACACTTTGCAAGTGGTCTACTGAATACAACGGTAAGTCACTGTGTTCATATTTTTTAAGTAATTGTGTTAAAATTCTTTAAATTTCCTTTGTTACTTGTTTTCGTGCTGTCTCTTTGCATGCCGGTCTGAGTCGTTTACATTAAAATTCTTCATTGTAGTCTAATGAATTTACTCGCTGGGGACGATGTGAGCCGCCAGTGTAAACAGAAGGAATTGTCATAATGTTGCTGACTGACTAGTAGTCATAAATTTAATTTTTATAAATAATTAATCAAAGATAAATAAAGACAGCATCCAGTTAATGTTTGTAATTTTCAAAATTGTAAACTACAATTGATTTTAAATTTGAGTTGAATATTGAACTTTATTTTAACTATCCCGGTCAACGTGTTACCAAAATATTTCTAGGGATAACTATAGTCAATTAGGAGTTCAGAAATTTAAGCTAACTTTATGTAGCTCAAAAAATTGCGGTCGGTTCCGTGCGTTGTGATGAAAACTTATAACAAGTATTCGGTCGAGACTTTTTTTGCAGTTGCTCATGGCACTGGCTGCCTCATGTCAGCCATGGCACTGGCTGCCTCATGTCAGCCATGGCACTGGCTGCCTCATGTCAGCCAGTGCCATCATTAAGTGGTAGCTTCAACTTCTATAAAAGCATTATAGTAAGTTTTCTGCACTGATTTATTTTCCTTTAGCTGGACACAACTTTATCGTGAAATATTCGTCTATACTAGTACAAGAATCATTAAAATTTCGATAACTGTTTTCTGAACGTGATCTTGCGATTGGTTAGCTTTTTCATTAATCGAATTCTGAAAGTCGTTGTCTGAAATCACAGCAATGACTTGGGTTACCGAAATGCGCACAAAGCGCGTCATCGTTCTTGCGTACTATTATTGCGTCAGTTGTTGTTTATTGTATCAGTTATATGGTATTACATTATACGTAATTACTTCAAATTACCGCAGTTCTCCTCCGTCCTAGTAATTATGGCTTATACGAAAAAAGATGACCCATATGAAATAAATTATAATAAATTTATATTTTGGATATCCCGTAACCCCTATATATGAGAATGAAATTACGGTTTCGAGAGAAGGATTACGTCTGACCTATATATCTCCTCGAAATGCTTCAAAAAATCCAATGTCTTGTCAGAGACATGCCTTCGTCAAACGTCAGAGTATCTGTACGATCTGTACCACAATCCATCAATTTCCCTCATCGTGAATACTTAATACGAACCGTCGCGTCCCAGCGCGCGTTGGTCGGAGGAAAGTCAATGTAAATCCTATTTCCGAGGTGCAGTTGAACCCACTCACTCTCGCACTCTCTGTCTACGAAGCTACGAGAAATGGATGCCGCGTCTCTTCGAAAAACATGTTTTTATCTTGTGTACTTCTGGATTAGTTAGAATTTTATTCATTTTGTTGAGATTAAGAGTAGAATTTAACATGAATTAAACATATTTGAATGAATCAATTAGTATAGTTCACTTCTAGCCTTGATACCACGTCATGCCGTGGGTGTGTTCAGTCACATCGAGAAAACTTGGTTTGGGCTACAGCATTTGCTCGCTGGGAGGTGTTGTCAAGCTACCGCAAAAGGAGTTCATATCAGGGATTGACGTCACTTGTGGTGATTCCTATTCTTTTAGATGTGAATATACGTCGGTGAAAATGAGCATGTTCGGCTCAAGTTTATGATGGGAATAGGATTGGATTGGATCGTGTAATTCTTCATGAAGGTTTATGACCTATCTCATCCTGGTGTCTTGAACGAGACCTATTAAATTATTCAGGGTGACCTGAAAACCCAAACGTCACTGCAAATTTGAAGCAGTTATTTCACAAAAAACAAGAAAAACGAAAAGTTCTAGTTAAGTGAAAAACAAAGAGGAATTCCAGGAGTTTTTACTTAAAAATAGTTATTTCAAATACCTTTCAATTTTATCCGGGCGCGAATGAACACTTTTCTGTGTATTTTGCATCACACTTCTCACAATTTTCGATGAAACCTTACGAATATTTTTGATTATATTCATCTTGAGTTCTTGGAGAAAGTTTGAGACTTACAGAGACTTTATCTTTTGAATATCCTCAAATAAAAAAATATGGAGTTAAATCTGGTGATCGAGGTGGCCAAGGAATGTCTTCGTCCTTCCAATTCGACCTTTGTCAGTAACTGATTCCGTATGCCTGAATTTTACTACCAAAGCAAGAATTCTGGAGTTAGATGGATTTGAGTTAAATCTCTTTATAAAACTCCTACTTACTCTAACTAAAGATTCATTTATAAATGCTCCATCACTGTGCATTTATACAGCCATTTAAGGGAGTTTCAAAAGTATGGTATTGTTGAATCCGTTCGTCTTATTACGGTTAGTCGTATGATTAAATTCGGAATACTCTCAATTTTCCCCTTTCATTTGCGCTCAACTGGTACTATGTATTTTTTACCTCTTTGTGTGATAAATGTATAAAGAGGTAGAGGGATCGACTTTTGGGCCACACTGTCTAACCATCTTTCTCTGTCCTCACGTCACCGACGCCATATTGGAACTCGTAATATACGTTTTGCCCTCATTACCACCTTGTCTAATCAGGCTTCGCTCTCAACAACTTTGTGATGCATCAAGTATACCATCGGTCGTCATTTTCAATAGTGAAATATGTAATTTTTAAATATTTTATTTACTTTCATAAGGTACGGAGAGAGTGATGAAGGGGAAGTAGGAAAGTAAGACGAGTTTCATGAAATATTATTAACGAGCTGAGTATTCACGAAAAAACGATTGCCTCGGAAATACGGCTTTGTTGATATAATCGACGCGCTTACCAGGACGAATTATTCAATCGAATCCCGCATTATATTTTCTCGACTTGCAGAATGGTACCAGGTGATAAATATCTCTTTGAAGTGATTCATGAAAGATGGCAATTCGAGTATTGGAGCGTCTGATGCGGTAGAATAAAATGACCAAAGAGTAGGCATGTAACATTTTAGGAAGCGTGCGTGCTCGTACACTGTGCCGCACAAAAACTTACACGTTGTCCTTGAAATAGGTATAATACGTTAGCTCGATCATCTGCCGGTTTTATTCTTCCTCCTTTTACTTTGATACAAAACTATTTTTTCGGTAATCTACTGAAAGTGGTTGCAAGTGTTCTTAGTTTGGTTTCTGCGACTCAAAGTGTTAGGAAGGGTGTAAAATCGCTTTTTGTTAACCGAATCATTTTTTAGATTAGTCATTAATAATCAAAGGCTCCATTTCACTGTCAGAAAGTATAAACAAATTAAAACAGTGCAAAAATGTTAAAATGAATCTCATAAAGAACAACCTGCTTAAAATTAAGACGTACACGAGAAAGCTGGAACACAAGTATTTGAAATGTCCCAGAAATATCTGGTCAACGTGTGGCATGTTACTTTTTACTTTTCTCAAATGGTATTTTCCTTGAATTTCATGGTTTTTGTATGACCCTTTCATAGTTGAGGCTAAGTTATTGCATGACACTAACAATTTACGTTAGAAATAATTAATTCTATGACAGAAATCATTGAGCAAAAAGTGAATTGATATCTTTCTTTACACTTCGTATTGTCGAATCAAGTTATGAAGAATATTCAGTTCCGAGAACAAATTTCTGAATCAAATTAAATTAAGACAGGATAATAAGTTATCTAATTCTATGCCCTGAAAGAGAGGGCTTGGGCTTTTATGGGACTGCCACTATAAAAAGAAAAAAAGTACATGGAAGTATGAACATATTTATACAAAATTGTGCCTGTTTTCTTACAGATCTAATACTTGGGTGCTAAGACCCGTATGTAATAAAAGTCAGCAATTTATTACTGAGTTTTGAGAGCGATTCCCATTAAGTTCATGCATAGGTAGCTCGTTTTAACAATTTGACTCATACTGCTAAATTTTGACTTATATCGAGGCGTCAGTTTTTAAATTAAAAGATTGCAATGCATTGCAGTCGCGCTGATGGTGGCGTTGGGCTTACGTTAAAAGGCACTAACTTTATTCAGTTTCAGTATCACGGTCAGCGTTGGACAATAACCTGTTCAATTCTTACGCGAGTAAGACCGCCGGGGTAGCAAATCGGAGGCTTTTTTCTATACAAATTTTTATATATTTTTTCTAAATTTGGCGAGAAAGATCGTCCAATACCTGGCAGCTCTGCCTATAGATGCCAGATGCTGAGCATTCTTTATGAGTAAGTTTTACTTTGATAAAGAGAGAATTGGTCAATTTAGGTCACAAAAATGGCAATGGGCCTCTCTGAAATGCAATTATTGTTTATTCATTCGGTTTTCAACTCTGTGCCAATTCTCCCACAAACTTCGGATCTTATTCTAAAAGATTTCATGACCAGATGTAAGTTTCAATTACCTCGAATTGAACTGAGTTGATTTGCTACTGTGGCTTACAGCCACGGGGGCTGCTCACTAAATGTACCGCGTCCAAGCCTCGAGTGGTTGTCTCTGGCGCTCACCTTCGCTGCCGCATTTGTGACCGAGTAAACCTCGCGGGTTATTGAGGAAATTCGCAAGTTTTGTTGACACCAACTTATTTTAAGATAAATCTAAGAGCATATCGTGAAACAGGTTTTTATCTGTGATACAACACGGTTCGTTCATTGAAGTCGTTCATAGACTTTAATTTTAATTCGGTGAATGAAATTATTCACAGTGCATGGAGAATCTCTGTGTTGCTGTGCGGTACTGCTTCGGTTTTTACTAATCTCGGGTCAGGTTCGCGGTAGGCTGACAAAAGTTTGTTCGTGTGCAGAATATTACACAGGGTGACTCGTAAAAACTGGTCTTCGTGCCATGTGTCCATGTTACGAAATAGCTTGTCTATTTAGTTTCTGCGTGATAAATTTTTACTTTTGACCACTTTTTCTGCGTCACCTCGCAAAAATATTACCTTAAAGTTCACATACACATTGTCGTCGAGTACGTCTCTGCCATTTTGTACGATTGTTAAGGCCTGTAATATTTTATAGACAGTTTAAATGTTTTTTCCAATACTGATTGGTCTCTTTGGGAGGTCGAAAAAATTCAAGTTCATTGAGGAGTTGGATGCCTTCGGCAAGTTTCATGTTGGGAACCACCAAAAAACCAAACTTGTTGGTTAACAACTGGACAGATACACTTCATGTACAATATTTATTTGAGATTAAAACCATTTTTATTAGCACTACGCGTTGTGAAGGCAAGTTGCAACGGATGCACTTGAAGGTAGCGACCCACTTTTACAACTCTTGCGTCTTGTGTCATACTTGGATGGCTCAATCTGATAAAGGAATAGTTTAGTGCTCCAGAAAGCCGTCCACTTGATTCATTGATCACCTCGGCCTGGCTTATCTAAACGATGTTGCTCCTGAACGTTATCTGCGGTCACAAGAGCGTGTGACTTCTTCTACTCGGTCATCCGTGGCGGTTATCAGTTGTGTGTCTGCGCATTTTGGAGGTCGTGCGGCGCGCATGCTTCCTCCTGCTCAGCCAACGCCAGCGCTGCCTGCATCACGTGTGCGCTCGGCGCGATGCAGCGCACGTGGCAGATGACACTCGTGAAATGCGCATTTTTAGCTCGCTCGTATGTATGCTGCGATCTGAAGTTCCATCTCCCCGCTTCGTGCTCACAATGTTGGAATTGCACGTGTGTGATGGTGCATGTGCACACACACGTTGGTTCTATTGCATCCACTCATCAATTCAGGTGTGAAATTCTCGTACTTTTCATGCAAAACTGAGTGCTGACGTCGTACGGAGTTCAGTTCTACACTATCGGCCGTATCTGTGCTGAGCTCAGCGAAGTGGTTATGACGCGCCACGCACATAATAACATTTTATCGTCAAACCAGGGTTGTGTCTGTACTAATATTATGACTGGTGCTGCCGCAATCTGTGTGACGGTATCATGAAGCAGGGGGTCACATGGTGATGTGCTGTGCTGGTACCAAATACAGCAAAAAGTGCGGCTATATGCACTATACAGTGCACTGTACGCCGGTGCAGATGCTGTGATGAAGGCCCGTCCTGCTGATATCGACGCGAAGTGGGCCAATCTTGGTTGATGATTACGAGCGATAATTCCGTCCATCACTTCTAGGCAGTCGATATGAGAGTCTTCACGTGACCCGTTCGACCGATGGCGGCCATTCTAATCATTTGCTCTCTAGGTGTCGTTGACATGACTTCCGGAGACGTCAATGAGAAAACTCTTGGACTGAATCCCCTTCTTGTGAAACGTGAATTGGCGTCTACATCGAGCAACAAATAACACGTTTTCTGTCATTTATCACTTTAATTGTACAGTACTTGTCCGTCATCGATTCCTTCATATACGCGGAGCTTTATACCTCTACAGGTTCTCGTTTGAAAATTGCATGTGTTGTGTAATTTTGTCAGCTTAGATTAAGTGCTGAGATAAGCGTAGCAAGGGCATTGCTTTTACTAGGCTGGCCTGAGGGGAGGACAAAAACTGGTTGCGAGACAACCATGCTGGTGAGCGTGTGACGCATGATGTCTCGAGCTGGTCATGATGCATGCAGCTACCGTGGTGGTCGTGGTGGTTGGTGTAGGGTTGGAGCTGTTTAGTGGGGCGGTAGCTCATAGTGCTGCGGCTAATGCGGCAGGTGCCACTTCGCTGATACCACGGTTGTTCTTTCTTGTTTCGCTGAAAGTAATGCCGTTATTGCTATTTTTATGTTTTTGTTTGTGTTGAGAGTGTTGCCGCTGCTGATAATACTATTCGTGCAGCTGCTAAAAGTGCTGCTGTTATTGCTAGTTTTCGGTAGGTGTTCATGGTGTTGCTTCCACTACTATTCATGCAGCCATAAAATGCTACTGCTGGCTAGTTTTGCTAATGCTGCTGGTGCTGCAGTTGCTACTGTACAATTAACGCAGCTGCGAAAAGTGCTGCACTCAATACTTGGTTTTAGTTAATGTTGATGTATTGTTGTTGCTATTTGTACCGCTGCCAATGCTCAGAATGCTGATGCTACCATGTGCCCTGCTACTAGTATGGAAGGTGCTGCTGCTACCACTGCTACTTGCATAGATGCTGCTACTGCTACCACTGCTACTTGCATAGATGGTGTTGCTGCTACTACTGCTACTTGCATAGATGGTGCTGCCGCTACCACTGCTACTTGCATAGATGGTGCTGCCGCTACCACTGCTACTTGCATAGATGGTGCTGCCGCTACCACTGCTACTTGCATAGATGCTGCTACTGCTACCACTGCTACTTGCATAGATGGTGTTGCTGCTACCACTGCTACTTGCACAGATGGTGCTGCCGCTACCACTGCTACTTGCGTAGATGGTGTTGCTGCTACCACTGCTACTTGCATAGATGATGTTGCTGCTACCACTGCTACTTGCACAAATGGTGCTGCCGCTACCACTGCTACTTGCATAGATGGTGCTGCCGCTACCATTGCTACTTGCATAGATGGTGCTGCCGCTACCACTGCTACTTGCATAGATGGTGCTGCCGCTACCACTGCTACTTGCATGGATGCATGGTGCTGCCGCTACCACTGCTACTTGCATAGATGCTGCTACTGCTACCACTGCTACTTGCATAGATGGTGTTGCTGCTACCACTGCTACTTGCATAGATGGTGCTGCCGCTACCACTGCTACTTGCATAGATGGTGTTGCTGCTACCACTGCTACTTGCACAGATGGTGTTGCTGCTACCACTGCTACTTGCATAGATGGTGCTGCCGCTACCACTGCTACTTGCATAGATGGTGTTGCTGCTACCACTGCTACTTGCACAGATGGTGTTGCTGCTACCACTGCTACTTGCACAGATGGTGCTGCCGCTACCACTGCTACTTGCATAGATGGTGTTGCTGCTACCACTGCTACTTGCATTGATGGTGTTGCTGCTACCACTGCTACTTGCACAGATGGTGCTGCCGCTACCACTGCTACTTGCGTAGATGGTGTTGCTGCTACCACTGCTACTTGCATAGATGGTGTTGCTGCTACCACTGCTACTTGCACAAATGGTGCTGCCGCTACCACTGCTACTTGCATAGATGGTGCTGCCGCTACCACTGCTACTTGCATAGATGGTGTTGCTGCTACCACTGCTACTTGCATAGATGGTGTTGCTGCTACCACTGCTACTTGCACAGATGGTGCTGCCGCTACCACTGCTACTTGCATAGATGGTGTTGCTGCTACCACTGCTACTTGCATAGATGGTGTTGCTGCTACCACTGCTACTTGCACAGATGGTGCTGCCGCTACCACTGCTACTTGCATAGATGGTGCTGCCGCTACCACTGCTACTTGCATAGATGGTGTTGCTGCTACCACTGCTACTTGCATAGATGGTGCTGCCGCTACCACTGCTACTTGCATAGATGGTGCTGCCGCTACCACTGCTGCTTGCATAGATGGTGCTGCCGCTACCACTGCTGCTTGCATAGATGGTGCTGCCGCTACCACTGCTACTTGCACAGATGGTGTTGCTGCTACCACTGCTACTTGCATAGATGGTGCTGCCGCTACCACTGCTGCTTGCATAGATGGTGCTGCCGCTACCACTGCTACTTGCACAGATGGTGTTGCTGCTACCACTGCTACTTGCATAGATGGTGTTGCTGCTACCACTGCTACTTGCATAGATGGTGTTGCTGCTACCACTGCTACTTGCATAGATGGTGCTGCCGCTACCACTGCTACTTGCACAGATGGTGCTGCCGCTACCACTGCTACTTGCATAGATGGTGTTGCTGCTACCACTGCTACTTGCATAGATGGTGTTGCTGCTACCACTGCTACTTGCACAGATGGTGCTGCCGCTACCACTGCTACTTGCACAAATGGTGCTGCCGCTACCACTGCTACTTGCATAGATGGTGTTGCTGCTACCACTGCTACTTGCATAGATGGTGTTGCTGCTACCACTGCTACTTGCACAGATGGTGCTGCCGCTACCACTGCTACTTGCATAGATGGTGTTGCTGCTACCACTGCTACTTGCATAGATGGTGTTGCTGCTACCACTGCTACTTGCATAGATGGTGTTGCTGCTACCACTGCTACTTGCGTAGATGGTGTTGCTGCTACCACTGCTACTTGCACAAATGGTGCTGCCGCTACCACTGCTACTTGCATAGATGGTGCTGCCGCTACCACTGCTACTTGCATAGATGGTGTTGCTGCTACCACTGCTACTTGCATAGATGGTGTTGCTGCTACCACTGCTACTTGCACAGATGGTGCTGCCGCTACCACTGCTACTTGCATAGATGGTGTTTCTGCTACCACTGCTACTTGCACAGATGGTGCTGCCGCTACCACTGCTACTTGCATAGATGGTGTTGCTGCTACCACTGCTACTTGCATAGATGGTGTTTCTGCTACCACTGCTACTTGCACAGATGGTGCTGCCGCTACCACTGCTACTTGCATAGATGGTGTTGCTGCTACCACTGCTACTTGCATAGATGGTGTTGCTGCTACCACTGCTACTTGCACAGATGGTGCTGCCGCTACCACTGCTACTTGCATAGATGGTGCTGCCGCTACCACTGCTACTTGCATAGATGGTGTTGCTGCTACCACTGCTGCTTGCATAGATGGTGCTGCCGCTACCACTGCTACTTGCACAGATGGTGTTGCTGCTACCACTGCTACTTGCATAGATGGTGTTGCTGCTACCACTGCTACTTGCATAGATGGTGCTGCCGCTACCACTGCTACTTGCACAGATGGTGCTGCCGCTACCACTGCTACTTGCATAGATGGTGCTGCCGCTACCACTGCTACTTGCATAGATGATGCTGCCGCTACCACTGCTACTTGCATAGATGGTGCTGCCGCTACCACTGCTACTTGCATAGATGGTGCTGCCGCTACCACTGCTACTTGCACAGATGGTGCTGCCGCTACCACTGCTACTTGCATAGATGGTGCTGCCGCTACCACTGCTACTTGCACAGATGGTGTTGCTGCTACCACTGCTACTTGCATAGATGGTGCTGCCGCTACCACTGCTACTTGCATAGATGGTGTTGCCGCTACCACTGCTACTTGCACAGATGGTGCTGCCGCTACCACTGCTACTTGCACAGATGGTGCTGCCGCTACCACTGCTACTTGCATAGATGGTGTTGCTGCTACCACTGCTACTTGCATAGATGGTGCTGCCGCTACCACTGCTACTTGCACAAATGGTGCTGCCGCTACCACTGCTACTTGCATAGATGGTGCTGCCGCTAGCACTGCTACTTGCATAGATGCTGCTACTGCTACCACTGCTACTTGCATAGATGGTGCTGCCGCTACCACTGCTACTTGCATAGATGGTGCTGCTGCTACCACTGCTACTTGCACAGATGGTGTTGCTGCTACCACTGCTACTTGCATAGATGGTGCTGCCGCTACCACTGCTAACAGCATGGCTGCTGCTGATGCTAACACTGCACCAGGATGGCTGCTGCTGCTACTGCACCACACTCTACCCACGGAGGAGGTCTCCAGCCGAGCCGGAGAGGCTGTTTGCTCCTGAGCCGCGTGTCGCTTACAGTAACAAAGTATACATCAGCTGAAATTATCAGCCGTCGATTCACTTTCTCCTGCCTTTCATGATCGCCTGGCCAAGTTCTGGCAAAGGGCGTAGTTCACCCAGGATATTTTCTTTTGTTTGTCCTCAGTTTTTTTTTTGCATCTCCCTTGAGTGGGTGCAGTCGCCCGTGCCGCTGCTGGGGCGTGTGTTGCGTGAAGCGTGCAACTGAATAATTTCTGCCTTTTATAGTATTGAGCAATTCTTGGTAATTACTGGCACCTCCTAACATCGGTGAATGCCGAATGATGGGCGTTCATTGATGAGTGTGCATACATTCTTAACGAGGAAACATTGTACTGAAACGCTATAGGATTCTACTGAATTAAAAGAACTTACCCAACGTCTGTTCTGATGAACATAAAATGCCTCTATTAGGGCTTGGTATCTATTAGTATACATAGGAGGAGCTTTTTTTAAAGACAAGTACAATGTCGGGCTGAGGAAAGATTTACTGTGTTTTTTGTTACATTGGTTAGTACGCCTGTAATGCCGAGTACCACTTTTGTAAGGGAATAGTTCCACGAGTTAAACTGTTTTACTTTTGAAAAAACATCAAGCATCTTTACTGAACGCTTTCCTTCGGCGGGATAAATAGTTTTCAAATCAAATTTTGA
The DNA here is from genome assembly GCA_030386875.1 of Morinoia aosen. Classification (NCBI taxonomy): domain Eukaryota; kingdom Metazoa; phylum Arthropoda; class Malacostraca; order Amphipoda; family Talitridae; genus Morinoia; species Morinoia aosen. Next base: position 65,183,657 of record CM059564.1, on the reverse strand, counting down.
AACTTGTTCCTGTGGTAATATATTAGAATTTAGCGTATAGGTAGAGTTCCTTTATTAAAAACTAATAAATCTTTTTTTGTTTTCAGAGTTTTGTTTAGCTCATCAGTTTATGTGAACGTATTGTTTATTTTATTAAGTTTTAAGTTTTACCTAAAATTATTATTCTCTCCTTCCTCCAAACGGTACTAAGCTTGTATATAAAAATAGAATTAACATGATAACGCTTCTTTTTCCTAAACTGGAGTTTATTTGTGCTATTTTAACCCAATAATGAAGGCTTCTCATTCTTTAAAATTTAAACTAGAATGCGGTTCTGCTCCTGCTGCTCAGTTGCTGTTTTCTGCTAACGTAAGTGTTTTCTTCATGTTGTCATGAGCCACTGTGTCTGACGCCGCAGGTATGAATATATTTACGCAATTGTTTGACCAAAATGTGAGGCTACGCGTCGTTTGCGTTTGTCCTTAACCTACAGCACTTCAGTCTATTTCACCATTCGCTACTCACATCGTTCCATTTTTGGGGAAAAATATACGTGCGCTGCTAGTGCTTGAGAGGCATAACTGTGGCTCCGCCTCCATACTTTGTGGGTAAAAATGATCGGGTGGTCTTATCCGCTCAATCTCATGTTGGTTTTCTTGCAGTTGTTGAGCGCGATTATGCCGAGATGAATGAGCCCTTTGACAGCAGTGGTCATGCGGGTCTCTCTGGCTTTGCGTCCTGAGGAGCTGCTGTACGGGACTCTTGTTTACCAATCTCTGCCAGGCAATGAAGAGCGTTGAACTGGGCAAGTCCGTTGATGTGGAGCTGTCGCACCCTGCACTGAAGGAAGGGATGCTTAAGCCGGTTACTGATGTGCGATATCGCGGTGTGGGCCGCTTGTGTGGTTTTGGCGGGGGTGTGAGGCTTGAGTTTTCTTTCGGTTTGGGGATGGTAGTTCTGACCGAGGTTCTGACCATCATGATGGTTCTAATAATGAGAATGGTTCATATTAGGAGGATACTTCTGATCGTGGGGAGGATTTTGATTATGAGGCGGATTTTGATCATATGGGAATAATTCTCACGTGGAGACGTTACTGATGGGTTTATAGAGGTAATGCGGAGAAGTTTTTTTTATGGTTGGCCTGAATTGAGGAATGGCGCCAGAGAATTGGTTGGTTTAGGTATTTCTGTGGCTGGCGAGTGCTCAATCAATATTTTCAAATGGCTCAAAAAATAGCGAATTTGTGTGGTCAATTTATCTATAACTGGTAAAAAGTAACAGGTCACACAGTCACTCATTTAAATTCTTCCTATCGTGAAAATAATTTTTTTATGGAAGCCTTAATTGATAGGTAAAAGCTGACGAAAGCTTCAAGACTTTAAATTTCGCTAGCTATGCTGTTCGTCTGAAGTGTTGCGGCTCTGAGTTTTACCCCTGAAAGCAGAAATAAAAGCTTGTGCAGAAATTCGAGAATGGCTGTGGAAATTGCTGGTCAGTTATACTTATTACCCTGCCGTTGACCTGCAAACTAGAGTTCGAGCATTCGTTTCAGAAATAAATTATTAGGTGTCCAAAAAACTTGCATGTCGCGTAAGGGCCGATGGATGCTCTATCATCCGCCACACTCGCCTCTTTCTCATGATGCCACGCTGCTCTACACCGATGCCACGCTGCTCTGCACCGATGCCACGCTGCACTGCACCGATGCCACGCTGCACTACACCGATGCCTCGCTGCTCTGCTCCGATGCCACGCTGCACTACACCGATGCCACGCTGCACTACACCGATGCCACGCTGCACTACACCGATGCCACGCTGCACTAGACCGATGCCACGCTGCACTACACCGATGCCACGCAGCTCTACGCCCCGCTGCCGGTGCCACACGGCTCATGAGCTGCACTCTCATGTACATCTGCGACTTTTTACAGCCGACCGCTGGTCGCGCTAAATTTGGACATTTGAGCTTCTGTTGTTGAGTGTGTTTTGCATGAATTTTTATTGATGTGCTGAGGAGCGGTCGAATTGCGGAGTTTTCCTGTTGCGAGAGAGGTTAAGAAGTGCCGTTGGGCATTAAATGTCACTGTCTGTACGCAATTAAAGAAGCATTAACTGATCTTTTAACTAGCCGTAATAAATTTGATTAAGTGAAAATACCGTGAAGCGATTAATTTTGACTTGATTGCGTTTTGGTCAGATTTGCTATCACATTTGTCAGAGTTGCTATCAAATATTATTAGAATATTACTAGAAAATATTGTTAAATATTGTCATAAAATAATTGTCAAATAATGCTATCAAATATTGTTCAAATATTGCTACCTAAAATTATTGAAATATTGCTTAAATATTACTATCAAATATTGGACACAACGGGAAGCTATGCAATTTTACACAAACCGAACATTTACGCCGGGATATGAATTATCAGATGAGGAGAATTATCAGATAATTATCAGATCTGACGAACATACAAGTTGCGAATGCAAACAGATGCTTATATGTCTCATGTTTTATACTCTTTATTCTATATTTCGTTGTATTACATACACTTCTGAGTAATTTAATTAATTTAACGAGGAAAATTACAGACGAAGACTATATCGTGCAGCGGATGCTTAAAAAACGAACTTTGCTGAGCACGGATAGCTGCACCTGCTACTCGTGCTCTGTCTGCAGTTTTTTGCTCAGCGTCATGAAGAATGGTATTGAATTACTTGATTTAACTTTTTGCTAACTGCAGTATTTATAGATTCTGCAGCTCTAAGCTTAAGACATGCATGTCTCTTTTGTTTCTCCTGCCGTACGAGTAAATTGCCCTTGACATTACATGACCTCGCTGAGCCTCCGTGTTTCTGCTGGAGGTACTGGTGAAAACTGCATCGATCAAACGATCTTGGAATCGTCAATTTATAATGTCGAGGCTTGATGCAGGAAAGGAAAATGGAAATTCGCAAAAAATTTTGTTTAAAATAAATTCTTAGTGAATTTTATCACCAATTATGAGTAACACTGTCCCCTATACGACGCAATTAATGCCCCGTCATGCGGGAAGTTAAGGCTCCTTGTGATATCTGGGGTAGGTCAGCAGGGTTCACTGCCCTCCCTGTCTTGCAGAATAACCGTTATGCACGAATCCTCACACGAGTAGATAAATAAATGGAAATCTGCATGCGATCTCCAGGTGTTCCAACACAGCCTAATAATGCACATTAATTCCCGTGGTTTAATTAGAGGCGCAAGAGTCCGTTAGCTCAGTGAGATAGAAGATCAGGTGACGCCCTCTAGCCTCACGGAGTTGGATTTATGAGGTCACTTGCGCCTTGCTGTCCTGCAGTGCAGGAACGGGTTCTGTGGGCAGGGTGCGTATGCCACTCAAAATTGAAATTAATCGTCCTCATTTTGTGAACTTCAGGCGTGCGCTCCCTGCAATATCGAAATCGCCAGGACACAGTAGACCAAAATCACTATACCATGGTCCAAGATCACTGAACAATACGAGCTTGGTGGCCACCGGCGAATCATGTTAAATGCGCTCTGTGGAACTGTACGTCGCTCCTACTGTGGTGAATCGAAGTGCTATTTTGGTGAGCCATCGCTTGCATTTTCTTGATTTCTATTTGTCATTTTCTTTATTATTTACTTTACTCAGTTTGTGTGTGCAATTTTTGATGAATTTCTTCATATATGTTGAATAATCTTTTCATTGTAATTGAATATTTTGTAGCATTTTGTGGATTATTTCTACTATCTAACTGAACCCTTCCTCCCAGTTTATTTAATCATATCTACCATTTCGTCTACTCATTTCTACCATTTCATAAGATCACGTTCACGAAGATGCCGTCAAAAGTTTCATAATATTCTGGGAAATGGTTTCCTGTTCAGCAAGTTTACAATTTTTTTACCGCACTCTGGAGTATTTGTAACATCATTACAAAGATGAATGTGTTTTCCTGATGCGCTGCGTTCTCTGAAACGAAAGTGGCGAGCTCGGTATTGTACTTCTTTTACCTTGTTTTGAACAATTTATTTGTGTATTTATCAACCCCCGCGATATGCCGCGCACGAAGGCATTTTCCAAGAAAATGACTGACTGACTACCGAGAATAGGATTTGAATGAAAACAAAGCTAACCAAAGTGCATGGATAAATTTCACCTCCGAAGAATTAAGTAAACGAGTAAAGAATACGTTTTATGACATGCGCTCTGAGAGATAGTTATTAGTATATATATTTAAAAACTGGGCTATGCTATGCATTATTATTGTTGCATCCGTCTCAATTTCCGATCGGTTACTGGGGTATCACTAACTACAAAGAGTAAAAAAGAAATTAAATCGTGGACTATGATGCATGGTTTCAGCATTGCACGCTTCCTTTCCCTAACCCTTTTCCGTGTGAATCATGTAGCTCATATTGGTGCTATTACATCGGCCATCATTACTGTAGATTGGGACTGGAATCAGGTTGCCGCTGACATCGGAATGAAGACGGAACTGCCACTCGGCATTGAACTTCAAAGAACACTTTAAGGTTTAAATTCTACGAGTAATTTATAAAATGTTTTAGAGATGTTGACAGGTATCACGCGTTGAGCTCGAAAATCTCAACTAGTGACTTGAAGTCGCTTAAGTAAATAGAAATTGTGCGTGTAGAAGCAAAATAGAGCTACTCGTTAGTAGCAAAATAGAGTTACTCGTTAGTAGCAAAATAGAGTTACTCGTTGGTAGCAAAATAGAGTTACTCGTTGGTAGCAAAATAGAGTTACTCGTTAGTAGCAAAATAGAGTTACTCGTTAGTAGCAAAATAGAGTTACTCGGTTGTAGCAAAATAGAGTTACTCGTTAGTAGCAAAATAGAGTTACTCGTTGGTAGCAAAATAGAGTTACTCGTTAGTAGCAAAATAGAGTTACTCGTTGGTAGCAAAATAGAGTTACTCGTTGGTAGCAAAATAGAGTTACTCGTTGGTAGCAAAATAGAGTTACTCGTTAGTAGCAAAATAGAGTTACTCGTTAGTAGCAAAATAGAGTTACTCGGTTGTAGCAAAATAGAGTTACTCGTTAGTAGCAAAATAGAGTTACTCGTTGGTAGCAAAATAGAGTTACTCGTTAGTAGCAAAATAGAGTTACTCGGTTGTAGCAAAATAGAGTTACTCGTTAGTAGCAAAATAGAGTTACTCGTTAGTAGCAAAATAGAGTTACTCGTTGGTAGCAAAATAGAGTTACTCGTTAGTAGCAAAATAGAGTTACTCGTTGGTAGCAAAATAGAGTTACTCGTTGGTAGCAAAATAGAGTTACTCGTTAGTAGCAAAATAGAGTTACTCGTTAGTAGCAAAATAGAGTTACTCGGTTGTAGCAAAATAGAGTTACTCGTTGGTAGCAAAATAGAGTTACTCGTTGGTAGCAAAATAGAGTTACTCGGTTGTAGCAAAATAGAGTTACTCGTTAGTAGCAAAATAGAGTTACTCGTTAGTAGCAAAATAGAGTTACTCGGTTGTAGCAAAATAGAGTTACTCGATAGTAGCAAAATAGAGTTACTCGGTTGTAGCAAAATAGAGTTACTCGTTAGTAGCAAAATAGAGTTACTCGTTAGTAGCAAAATAGAGTTACTCGTTAGTAGCAAAATAGAGTTACTCGTTAGTAGCAAAATAGAGTTACTCGTTAGTAGCAAAATAGAGTTACTCGTTAGTAGCAAAATAGAGTTACTCGTTAGTAGCAAAATAGAGTTACTCGGTTGTAGCAAAATAGAGTTACTCGTTAGTAGCAAAATAGAGTTACTCGTTAGTAGCAAAATAGAGTTACTCGGTTGTAGCAAAATAGAGTTACTCGTTAGTAGCAAAATAGAGTTACTCGGTTGTAGCAAAATAGAGTTACTCGTTAGTAGCAAAATAGAGTTACTCGTTAGTAGCAAAATAGAGTTACTCGTTAGTAGCAAAATAGAGTTACTCGGTTGTAGCAAAATAGAGTTACTCGTTGGTAGCAAAATAGAGTTACTCGTTAGTAGCAAAATAGAGTTACTCGTTGGTAGCAAAATAGAGTTACTCGTTGGTAGCAAAATAGAGTTACTCGGTTGTAGCAAAATAGAGTTACTCGTTAGTAGCAAAATAGAGTTACTCGTTGGTAGCAAAATAGAGTTACTCGTTGGTAGCAAAATAGAGTTACTCGGTTGTAGCAAAATAGAGTTACTCGTTAGTAGCAAAATAGAGTTACTCGTTAGTAGCAAAATAGAGTTACTCGTTGGTAGCAAAATAGAGTTACTCGTTGGTAGCAAAATAGAGTTACTCGTTAGTAGCAAAATAGAGTTACTCGTTGGTAGCAAAATAGAGTTACTCGTTAGTAGCAAAATAGAGTTACTCGTTGGTAGCAAAATAGAGTTACTCGTTGGTAGCAAAATAGAGTTACTCGTTAGTAGCAAAATAGAGTTACTCGTTGGTAGCAAAATAGAGTTACTCGTTAGTAGCAAAATAGAGTTACTCGTTGGTAGCAAAATAGAGTTACTCGTTAGTAGCAAAATAGAGTTACTCGTTGGTAGCAAAATAGAGTTACTCGTTAGTAGCAAAATAGAGTTACTCGTTGGTAGCAAAATAGAGTTACTCGTAAGTAGCAAAATAGAGTTACTCGTTAGTAGCAAAATAGAGTTACTCGTTAGTAGCAAAATAGAGTTACTCGTTAGTAGCAAAATAGAGTTACTCGTTAGAAGCAAAATAGAGTTACTCGTTGGTAGCAAAATAGAGTTACTCGTTGGTAGCAAAATAGAGTTACTCGTTAGTAGCAAAATAGAGTTACTCGTTGGTAGCAAAATAGAGTTACTCGTTAGTAGCAAAATAGAGTTACTCGGTTGTAGCAAAATAGAGTTACTCGTTAGTAGCAAAATAGAGTTACTCGTTAGTAGCAAAATAGAGTTACTCGTTGGTAGCAAAATAGAGTTACTCGTTGGTAGCAAAATAGAGTTACTCGTTAGTAGCAAAATAGAGTTACTCGGTTGTAGCAAAATAGAGTTACTCGTTGGTAGCAAAATAGAGTTACTCGGTTGTAGCAAAATAGAGTTACTCGTTAGTAGCAAAATAGAGTTACTCGTTAGTAGCAAAATAGAGTTACTCGTTAGTAGCAAAATAGAGTTACTCGTTAGTAGCAAAATAGAGTTACTCGTTAGTAGCAAAATAGAGTTACTCGTTAGTAGCAAAATAGAGTTACTCGTTAGTAGCAAAATAGAGTTACTCGTTGGTAGCAAAATAGAGTTACTCGTTAGTAGCAAAATAGAGTTACTCGTTAGTAGCAAAATAGAGTTACTCGTTAGTAGCAAAATAGAGTTACTCGTTAGTAGCAAAATAGAGTTACTCGTTAGTAGCAAAATAGAGTTACTCGTTAGTAGCAAAATAGAGTTACTCGTTAGTAGCAAAATAGAGTTACTCGTTAGTAGCAAAATAGAGTTACTCGTTGGTAGCAAAATAGAGTTACTCGTTAGTAGCAAAATAGAGTTACTCGGTTGTAGCAAAATAGAGTTACTCGTTAGTAGCAAAATAGAGTTACTCGGTTGTAGCAAAATAGAGTTACTCGGTTGTAGCAAAATAGAGTTACTCGTTGGTAGCAAAATAGAGTTACTCGTTAGTAGCAAAATAGAGTTACTCTGTTGTAGCAAAATAGAGTTACTCGTTAGTAGCAAAATAGAGTTACTCGTTGGTAGCAAAATAGAGTTACTCGTTAGTAGCAAAATAGAGTTACTCGGTTGTAGCAAAATAGAGTTACTCGTTGGTAGCAAAATAGAGTTACTCGTTAGTAGCAAAATAGAGTTACTCGTTAGTAGCAAAATAGAGTTACTCGGTTGTAGCAAAATAGAGTTACTCGGTTGTAGCAAAATAGAGTTACTCGTTGGTAGCAAAATAGAGTTACTCGTTGGTAGCAAAATAGAGTTACTCGTTGGTAGCAAAATAGAGTTACTCGTTAGTAGCAAAATAGAGTTACTCGTTAGTAGCAAAATAGAGTTACTCGTTGGTAGCAAAATAGAGTTACTCGTTAGTAGCAAAATAGAGTTACTCGTTAGTAGCAAAATAGAGTTACTCGTTAGTAGCAAAATAGAGTTACTCGTTGGTAGCAAAATAGAGTTACTCGTTAGTAGCAAAATAGAGTTACTCGTTGGTAGCAAAATAGAGTTACTCGTTGGTAGCAAAATAGAGTTACTCGTTGGTAGAAAAATAGAGTTACTCGTTGGTAGCAAAATAGAGTTACTCGGTTGTAGCAAAATAGAGTTACTCGTTAGTAGCAAAATAGAGTTACTCGTTAGTAGCAAAATAGAGTTACTCGTTAGTAGCAAAATAGAGTTACTCGGTTGTAGCAAAATAGAGTTACTCGTTGGTAGCAAAATAGAGTTACTCGTTAGTAGCAAAATAGAGTTACTCGTTGGTAGCAAAATAGAGTTACTCGTTGGTAGCAAAATAGAGTTACTCGGTTGTAGCAAAATAGAGTTACTCGTTAGTAGCAAAATAGAGTTACTCGTTGGTAGCAAAATAGAGTTACTCGTTGGTAGCAAAATAGAGTTACTCGGTTGTAGCAAAATAGAGTTACTCGTTAGTAGCAAAATAGAGTTACTCGTTAGTAGCAAAATAGAGTTACTCGTTGGTAGCAAAATAGAGTTACTCGTTGGTAGCAAAATAGAGTTACTCGTTAGTAGCAAAATAGAGTTACTCGTTGGTAGCAAAATAGAGTTACTCGTTAGTAGCAAAATAGAGTTACTCGTTGGTAGCAAAATAGAGTTACTCGTTGGTAGCAGAATAGAGTTACTCGTTAGTAGCAAAATAGAGTTACTCGTTGGTAGCAAAATAGAGTTACTCGTTAGTAGCAAAATAGAGTTACTCGTTGGTAGCAAAATAGAGTTACTCGTTAGTAGCAAAATAGAGTTACTCGTTGGTAGCAAAATAGAGTTACTCGTTAGTAGCAAAATAGAGTTACTCGTTAGTAGCAAAATAGAGTTACTCGTTAGAAGCAAAATAGAGTTACTCGTTGGTAGCAAAATAGAGTTACTCGTTGGTAGCAAAATAGAGTTACTCGTTAGTAGCAAAATAGAGTTACTCGTTGGTAGCAAAATAGAGTTACTCGTTAGTAGCAAAATAGAGTTACTCGGTTGTAGCAAAATAGAGTTACTCGTTAGTAGCAAAATAGAGTTACTCGTTAGTAGCAAAATAGAGTTACTCGTTGGTAGCAAAATAGAGTTACTCGTTGGTAGCAAAATAGAGTTACTCGTTAGTAGCAAAATAGAGTTACTCGGTTGTAGCAAAATAGAGTTACTCGTTGGTAGCAAAATAGAGTTACTCGGTTGTAGCAAAATAGAGTTACTCGTTAGTAGCAAAATAGAGTTACTCGTTAGTAGCAAAATAGAGTTACTCGTTAGTAGCAAAATAGAGTTACTCGTTAGTAGCAAAATAGAGTTACTCGTTAGTAGCAAAATAGAGTTACTCGTTAGTAGCAAAATAGAGTTACTCGTTAGTAGCAAAAAAGAGTTACTCGTTGGTAGCAAAATAGAGTTACTCGTTAGTAGCAAAATAGAGTTACTCGTTAGTAGCAAAATAGAGTTACTCGTTAGTAGCAAAATAGAGTTACTCGTTAGTAGCAAAATAGAGTTACTCGTTAGTAGCAAAATAGAGTTACTCGTTAGTAGCAAAATAGAGTTACTCGTTAGTAGCAAAATAGAGTTACTCGTTAGTAGCAAAATAGAGTTACTCGTTGGTAGCAAAATAGAGTTACTCGTTAGTAGCAAAATAGAGTTACTCGGTTGTAGCAAAATAGAGTTACTCGTTAGTAGCAAAATAGAGTTACTCGGTTGTAGCAAAATAGAGTTACTCGGTTGTAGCAAAATAGAGTTACTCGTTGGTAGCAAAATAGAGTTACTCGTTAGTAGCAAAATAGAGTTACTCGGTTGTAGCAAAATAGAGTTACTCGTTAGTAGCAAAATAGAGTTACTCGTTGGTAGCAAAATAGAGTTACTCGTTAGTAGCAAAATAGAGTTACTCGGTTGTAGCAAAATAGAGTTACTCGTTGGTAGCAAAATAGAGTTACTCGTTAGTAGCAAAATAGAGTTACTCGTTAGTAGCAAAATAGAGTTACTCGGTTGTAGCAAAATAGAGTTACTCGGTTGTAGCAAAATAGAGTTACTCGTTGGTAGCAAAATAGAGTTACTCGTTGGTAGCAAAATAGAGTTACTCGTTGGTAGCAAAATAGAGTTACTCGTTAGTAGCAAAATAGAGTTACTCGTTAGTAGCAAAATAGAGTTACTCGTTGGTAGCAAAATAGAGTTACTCGTTAGTAGCAAAATAGAGTTACTCGTTAGTAGCAAAATAGAGTTACTCGTTAGGAGCAAAATAGAGTTACTCGTTGGTAGCAAAATAGAGTTACTCGTTAGTAGCAAAATAGAGTTACTCGTTGGTAGCAAAATAGAGTTACTCGTTGGTAGCAAAATAGAGTTACTCGTTGGTAGAAAAATAGAGTTACTCGTTGGTAGCAAAATAGAGTTAATCGTTGGTAGCAAAATAGAGTTACTCGTTGGTAGCAAAATAGAGTTACTCGTTGGTAGCAAAATAGAGTTACTCGTTGGTAGCAAAATAGAGTTACTCGTTGGTAGCAAAATAGAGTTACTCGTTGGTAGCAAAATAGAGTTACTCGTTGGTAGCAAAATAGAGTTACTCGTTAGTAGCAAAATAGAGTTACTCGGTTGTAGCAAAATAGAGTTACTCGTTGGTAGCAAAATAGAGTTACTCGTTGGTAGCAAAATGGAGTTACTCGTTGGTAGCAAAATAGAGTTACTCGTTGGTAGCAAAATAGAGTTACTCGTTGGTAGCAAAATAGAGTTACTCGTTGGTAGCAAAATAGAGTTACTCGTTAGTAGCAAAATAGAGTTACTCGTTAGTAGCAAAATAGAGTTACTCGTTAGTAGCAAAATAGAGTTACTCGTTAGTAGCAAAATAGAGTTACTCGGTTGTAGCAAAATAGAGTTACTCGTTGGTAGCAAAATAGAGTTACTCGTTGGTAGCAAAATAGAGTTACTCGGTTGTAGCAAAATAGAGTTACTCGTTGGTAGCAAAATAGAGTTACTCGTTAGTAGCAAAATAGAGTTACTCGTTGGTAGCAAAATAGAGTTACTCGTTAGTAGCAAAATAGAGTTACTCGGTTGTAGCAAAATAGAGTTACTCGTTGGTAGCAAAATAGAGTTACTCGGTTGTAGCAAAATAGAGTTACTCGTTGGTAGCAAAATAGAGTTACTCGTTATTAGCAAAATAGAGTTACTCGTTGGTAGCAAAATAGAGTTACTCGTTGGTAGCAAAATAGAGTTACTCGTTGGTAGCAAAATAGAGTTACTCGTTAGTAGCAAAATAGAGTTACTCGGTTGTAGCAAAATAGAGTTACTCGTTGGTAGCAAAATAGAGTTACTCGTTGGTAGCAAAATAGAGTTACTCGTTAGTAGCAAAATAGAGTTACTCGGTTGTAGCAAAATAGAGTTACTCGTTGGTAGCAAAATAGAGTTACTCGTTGGTAGCAAAATAGAGTTACTCGGTTGTAGCAAAATAGAGTTACTCGTTGGTAGCAAAATAGAGTTACTCGTTGGTAGCAAAATAGAGTTACTCGTTGGTAGCAAAATAGAGTTACTCGTTGGTAGCAAAATAGAGTTACTCGTTAGTAGCAAAATAGAGTTACTCGTTGGTAGCAAAATAGAGTTACTCGGTTGTAGCAAAATAGAGTTACTCGTTAGTAGCAAAATAGAGTTACTCGTTGGTAGCAAAATAGAGTTACTCGGTTGTAGCAAAATAGAGTTACTCGGTTGTAGCAAAATAGAGTTACTCGTTAGTAGCAAAATAGAGTTACTCGGTTGTAGCAAAATAGAGTTACTCGTTGGTAGCAAAATAGAGTTACTCGTTAGTAGCAAAATAGAGTTACTCGTTGGTAGCAAAATAGAGTTACTCGTTAGTAGCAAAATAGAGTTACTCGGTTGTAGCAAAATAGAGTTACTCGTTGGTAGCAAAATAGAGTTACTCGGTTGTAGCAAAATAGAGTTACTCGTTAGTAGCAAAATAGAGTTACTCGTTAGTAGCAAAATAGAGTTACTCGTTAGTAGCAAAATAGAGTTACTCGTTAGTAGCAAAATAGAGTTACTCGTTAGTAGCAAAATAGAGTTACTCGTTAGTAGCAAAATAGAGTTACTCGTTAGTAGCAAAATAGAGTTACTCGTTGGTAGCAAAATAGAGTTACTCGTTAGTAGCAAAATAGAGTTACTCGTTAGTAGCAAAATAGAGTTACTCGTTAGTAGCAAAATAGAGTTACTCGTTAGTAGCAAAATAGAGTTACTCGTTAGTAGCAAAATAGAGTTACTCGTTAGTAGCAAAATAGAGTTACTCGTTAGTAGCAAAATAGAGTTACTCGTTAGTAGCAAAATAGAGTTAATCGTTGGTAGCAAAATAGAGTTACTCGTTAGTAGCAAAATAGAGTTACTCGGTTGTAGCAAAATAGAGTTACTCGTTAGTAGCAAAATAGAGTTACTCGGTTGTAGCAAAATAGAGTTACTCGGTTGTAGCAAAATAGAGTTACTCGTTGGTAGCAAAATAGAGTTACTCGTTAGTAGCAAAATAGAGTTACTCGGTTGTAGCAAAATAGAGTTACTCGTTAGTAGCAAAATAGAGTTACTCGTTGGTAGCAAAATAGAGTTACTCGTTAGTAGCAAAATAGAGTTACTCGGTTGTAGCAAAATAGAGTTACTCGTTGGTAGCAAAATAGAGTTACTCGTTAGTAGCAAAATAGAGTTACTCGTTAGTAGCAAAATAGAGTTACTCGGTTGTAGCAAAATAGAGTTACTCGGTTGTAGCAAAATAGAGTTACTCGTTGGTAGCAAAATAGAGTTACTCGTTGGTAGCAAAATAGAGTTACTCGTTGGTAGCAAAATAGAGTTACTCGTTAGTAGCAAAATAGAGTTACTCGTTAGTAGCAAAATAGAGTTACTCGTTGGTAGCAAAATAGAGTTACTCGTTAGTAGCAAAATAGAGTTACTCGTTAGTAGCAAAATAGAGTTACTCGTTAGTAGCAAAATAGAGTTACTCGTTGGTAGCAAAATAGAGTTACTCGTTAGTAGCAACATAGAGTTACTCGTTGGTAGCAAAATAGAGTTACTCGTTGGTAGCAAAATAGAGTTACTCGTTGGTAGAAAAATAGAGTTACTCGTTGGTAGCAAAATAGAGTTACTCGGTTGTAGCAAAATAGAGTTACTCGTTAGTAGCAAAATAGAGTTACTCGTTAGTAGCAAAATAGAGTTACTCGTTAGTAGCAAAATAGAGTTACTCGGTTGTAGCAAAATAGAGTTACTCGTTGGTAGCAAAATAGAGTTACTCGTTAGTAGCAAAATAGAGTTACTCGTTGGTAGCAAAATAGAGTTACTCGTTGGTAGCAAAATAGAGTTACTCGGTTGTAGCAAAATAGAGTTACTCGTTAGTAGCAAAATAGAGTTACTCGTTGGTAGCAAAATAGAGTTACTCGTTGGTAGCAAAATAGAGTTACTCGGTTGTAGCAAAATAGAGTTACTCGTTAGTAGCAAAATAGAGTTACTCGTTAGTAGCAAAATAGAGTTACTCGTTGGTAGCAAAATAGAGTTACTCGTTGGTAGCAAAATAGAGTTACTCGTTAGTAGCAAAATAGAGTTACTCGTTGGTAGCAAAATAGAGTTACTCGTTAGTAGCAAAATAGAGTTACTCGTTGGTAGCAAAATAGAGTTACTCGTTGGTAGCAAAATAGAGTTACTCGTTAGTAGCAAAATAGAGTTACTCGTTGGTAGCAAAATAGAGTTACTCGTTAGTAGCAAAATAGAGTTACTCGTTGGTAGCAAAATAGAGTTACTCGTTAGTAGCAAAATAGAGTTACTCGTTGGTAGCAAAATAGAGTTACTCGTTAGTAGCAAAATAGAGTTACTCGTTGGTAGCAAAATAGAGTTACTCGTAAGTAGCAAAATAGAGTTACTCGTTAGTAGCAAAATAGAGTTACTCGTTAGTAGCAAAATAGAGTTACTCGTTAGTAGCAAAATAGAGTTACTCGTTAGAAGCAAAATAGAGTTACTCGTTGGTAGCAAAATAGAGTTACTCGTTGGTAGCAAAATAGAGTTACTCGTTAGTAGCAAAATAGAGTTACTCGTTGGTAGCAAAATAGAGTTACTCGTTAGTAGCAAAATAGAGTTACTCGGTTGTAGCAAAATAGAGTTACTCGTTAGTAGCAAAATATAGTTACTCGTTAGTAGCAAAATAGAGTTACTCGTTGGTAGCAAAATAGAGTTACTCGTTGGTAGCAAAATAGAGTTACTCGTTAGTAGCAAAATAGAGTTACTCGGTTGTAGCAAAATAGAGTTACTCGTTGGTAGCAAAATAGAGTTACTCGGTTGTAGCAAAATAGAGTTACTCGTTAGTAGCAAAATAGAGTTACTCGTTAGTAGCAAAATAGAGTTACTCGTTAGTAGCAAAATAGAGTTACTCGTTAGTAGCAAAATAGAGTTACTCGTTAGTAGCAAAATAGAGTTACTCGTTAGTAGCAAAATAGAGTTACTCGTTAGTAGCAAAAAAGAGTTACTCGTTGGTAGCAAAATAGAGTTACTCGTTAGTAGCAAAATAGAGTTACTCGTTAGTAGCAAAATAGAGTTACTCGTTAGTAGCAAAATAGAGTTACTCGTTAGTAGCAAAATAGAGTTACTCGTTAGTAGCAAAATAGAGTTACTCGTTAGTAGCAAAATAGAGTTACTCGTTAGTAGCAAAATAGAGTTACTCGTTAGTAGCAAAATAGAGTTACTCGTTGGTAGCAAAATAGAGTTACTCGTTAGTAGCAAAATAGAGTTACTCGGTTGTAGCAAAATAGAGTTACTCGTTAGTAGCAAAATAGAGTTACTCGGTTGTAGCAAAATAGAGTTACTCGGTTGTAGCAAAATATAGTTACTCGTTGGTAGCAAAATAGAGTTACTCGTTAGTAGCAAAATAGAGTTACTTGGTTGTAGCAAAATAGAGTTACTCGTTAGTAGCAAAATAGAGTTACTCGTTGGTAGCAAAATAGAGTTACTCGTTAGTAGCAAAATAGAGTTACTCGGTTGTAGCAAAATAGAGTTACTCGTTGGTAGCAAAATAGAGTTACTCGTTAGTAGCAAAATAGAGTTACTCGTTAGTAGCAAAATAGAGTTACTCGGTTGTAGCAAAATAGAGTTACTCGGTTGTAGCAAAATAGAGTTACTCGTTGGTAGCAAAATAGAGTTACTCGTTGGTAGCAAAATAGAGTTACTCGTTGGTAGCAAAATAGAGTTACTCGTTAGTATCAAAATAGAGTTACTCGTTAGTAGCAAAATAGAGTTACTCGTTGGTAGCAAAATAGAGTTACTCGTTAGTAGCAAAATAGAGTTACTCGTTAGTAGCAAAATAGAGTTACTCGTTAGTAGCAAAATAGAGTTACTCGTTGGTAGCAAAATAGAGTTACTCGTTAGTAGCAAAATAGAGTTACTCGTTGGTAGCAAAATAGAGTTACTCGTTGGTAGCAAAATAGAGTTACTCGTTGGTAGAAAAATAGAGTTACTCGTTGGTAGCAAAATAGAGTTACTCGTTGGTAGCAAAATAGAGTTACTCGTTGGTAGCAAAATAGAGTTACTCGTTGGTAGCAAAATAGAGTTACTCGTTGGTAGCAAAATAGAGTTACTCGTTGGTAGCAAAATAGAGTTACTCGTTGGTAGCAAAATAGAGTTACTCGTTGGTAGCAAAATAGAGTTACTCGTTAGTAGCAAAATAGAGTTACTCGGTTGTAGCAAAATAGAGTTACTCGTTGGTAGCAAAATAGAGTTACTCGTTGGTAGCAAAATGGAGTTACTCGTTGGTAGCAAAATAGAGTTACTCGTTGGTAGCAAAATAGAGTTACTCGTTGGTAGCAAAATAGAGTTACTCGTTGGTAGCAAAATAGAGTTACTCGTTAGTAGCAAAATAGAGTTACTCGTTAGTAGCAAAATAGAGTTACTCGTTAGTAGCAAAATAGAGTTACTCGTTAGTAGCAAAATAGAGTTACTCGGTTGTAGCAAAATAGAGTTACTCGTTGGTAGCAAAATAGAGTTACTCGTTGGTAGCAAAATAGAGTTACTCGGTTGTAGCAAAATAGAGTTACTCGTTGGTAGCAAAATAGAGTTACTCGTTAGTAGCAAAATAGAGTTACTCGTTGGTAGCAAAATAGAGTTACTCGTTAGTAGCAAAATAGAGTTACTCGGTTGTAGCAAAATAGAGTTACTCGTTGGTAGCAAAATAGAGTTACTCGGTTGTAGCAAAATAGAGTTACTCGTTGGTAGCAAAATAGAGTTACTCGTTATTAGCAAAATAGAGTTACTCGTTGGTAGCAAAATAGAGTTACTCGTTGGTAGCAAAATAGAGTTACTCGTTGGTAGCAAAATAGAGTTACTCGTTAGTAGCAAAATAGAGTTACTCGGTTGTAGCAAAATAGAGTTACTCGTTGGTAGCAAAATAGAGTTACTCGTTGGTAGCAAAATAGAGTTACTCGTTAGTAGCAAAATAGAGTTACTCGGTTGTAGCAAAATAGAGTTACTCGTTGGTAGCAAAATAGAGTTACTCGTTGGTAGCAAAATAGAGTTACTCGGTTGTAGCAAAATAGAGTTACTCGTTGGTAGCAAAATAGAGTTACTCGTTGGTAGCAAAATAGAGTTACTCGTTGGTAGCAAAATAGAGTTACTCGTTGGTAGCAAAATAGAGTTACTCGTTAGTAGCAAAATAGAGTTACTCGTTGGTAGCAAAATAGAGTTACTCGGTTGTAGCAAAATAGAGTTACTCGTTAGTAGCAAAATAGAGTTACTCGTTGGTAGCAAAATAGAGTTACTCGGTTGTAGCAAAATAGAGTTACTCGGTTGTAGCAAAATAGAGTTACTCGTTAGTAGCAAAATAGAGTTACTCGGTTGTAGCAAAATAGAGTTACTCGTTGGTAGCAAAATAGAGTTACTCGTTAGTAGCAAAATAGAGTTACTCGTTGGTAGCAAAATAGAGTTACTCGTTGGTAGCAAAATAGAGTTACTCGGTTGTAGCAAAATAGAGTTACTCGTTGGTAGCAAAATACAGTTACTCGTTGGTAGCAAAATAGAGTTACTCGTTGGTAGCAAAATAGAGTTACTCGTTGGTAGCAAAATAGAGTTACTCGTTAGTAGCAAAATAGAGTTACTCGGTTGTAGCAAAATAGAGTTACTCGGTTGTAGCAAAATAGAGTTACTCGTTAGTAGCAAAATAGAGTTACTCGGTTGTAGCAAAATAGAGTTACTCGTTGGTAGCAAAATAGAGTTACTCGTTGGTAGCAAAATAGAGTTACTCGGTTGTAGCAAAATAGAGTTACTCGTTGGTAGCAAAATAGAGTTACTCGTTAGTAGCAAAATAGAGTTACTCGTTAGAAGCAAAATAGAGTTACTCGTTGGTAGCAAAATAGAGTTACTCGTTAGTAGCAAAATAGAGTTACTCGTTGGTAGCAAAATAGAGTTACTCGTTAGTAGCAAAATAGAGTTACTCGTTAGTAGCAAAATAGAGTTACTCGTTAGTAGCAAAATAGAGTTACTCGTTAGTAGCAAAATAGAGTTACTCGTTGGTAGCAAAATAGAGTTACTCGTTAGAAGCAAAATAGAGTTACTCGTTAGTAGCAAAATAGAGTTACTCGTTGGTAGCAAAATAGAGTTACTCGTTAGTAGCAAAATAGAGTTACTCGGTAGTAGCAAAATAGAGTTACTCGTTAGAAGCAAAATAGAGTTACTCGTTAGTAGCAAAATAGAGTTACTCGTTGGTAGCAAAATAGAGTTACTCGTTGGTAGCAAAATAGAGTTACTCGTTGGTAGCAAAATAGAGTTACTCGTTAGTAGCAAAATAGAGTTACTCGTTGGTAGCAAAATAGAGTTACTCGTTGGTAGCAAAATAGAGTTACTCGTTGGTAGCAAAATAGAGTTACTCGTTGGTAGCAAAATAGAGTTACTCGTTGGTAGCAAAATAGAGTTACTCGTTGGTAGCAAAATAGAGTTACTCGTTGGTAGCAAAATAGAGTTACTCGTTGGTAGCAAAATAGAGTTACTCGTTGGTAGCAAAATAGAGTTACTTGGTTGTAGCAAAATAGAGTTACTCGTTAGTAGCAAAATAGAGTTACTCGTTGGTAGCAAAATAGAGTTACTCGTTAGTAGCAAAATAGAGTTACTCGGTTGTAGCAAAATAGAGTTACTCGTTGGTAGCAAAATAGAGTTACTCGTTAGTAGCAAAATAGAGTTACTCGTTAGTAGCAAAATAGAGTTACTCGGTTGTAGCAAAATAGAGTTACTCGGTTGTAGCAAAATAGAGTTACTCGTTGGTAGCAAAATAGAGTTACTCGTTGGTAGCAAAATAGAGTTACTCGTTGGTAGCAAAATAGAGTTACTCGTTAGTATCAAAATAGAGTTACTCGTTAGTAGCAAAATAGAGTTACTCGTTGGTAGCAAAATAGAGCTACTCGTTAGTAGCAAAATAGAGTTACTCGTTAGTAGCAAAATAGAGTTACTCGTTAGTAGCAAAATAGAGTTACTCGTTGGTAGCAAAATAGAGTTACTCGTTAGTAGCAAAATAGAGTTACTCGTTGGTAGCAAAATAGAGTTACTCGTTGGTAGCAAAATAGAGTTACTCGTTGGTAGAAAAATAGAGTTACTCGTTGGTAGCAAAATAGAGTTACTCGTTGGTAGCAAAATAGAGTTGCTTGTTGGTAGCAAAATAGAGTTACTCGTTGGTAGCAAAATAGAGTTACTCGTTGGTAGCAAAATAGAGTTACTCGTTGGTAGCAAAATAGAGTTACTCGTTGGTAGCAAAATAGAGTTACTCGTTGGTAGCAAAATAGAGTTACTCGTTAGTAGCAAAATAGAGTTACTCGGTTGTAGCAAAATAGAGTTACTCGTTGGTAGCAAAATAGAGTTACTCGTTGGTAGCAAAATGGAGTTACTCGTTGGTAGCAAAATAGAGTTACTCGTTGGTAGCAAAATAGAGTTACTCGTTGGTAGCAAAATAGAGTTACTCGTTGGTAGCAAAATAGAGTTACTCGTTAGTAGCAAAATAGAGTTACTCGTTAGTAGCAAAATAGAGTTACTCGTTAGTAGCAAAATAGAGTTACTCGTTAGTAGCAAAATAGAGTTACTCGGTTGTAGCAAAATAGAGTTACTCGTTGGTAGCAAAATAGAGTTACTCGTTGGTAGCAAAATAGAGTTACTCGGTTGTAGCAAAATAGAGTTACTCGTTGGTAGCAAAATAGAGTTACTCGTTAGTAGCAAAATAGAGTTACTCGTTGGTAGCAAAATAGAGTTACTCGTTAGTAGCAAAATAGAGTTACTCGGTTGTAGCAAAATAGAGTTACTCGTTGGTAGCAAAATAGAGTTACTCGGTTGTAGCAAAATAGAGTTACTCGTTGGTAGCAAAATAGAGTTACTCGTTATTAGCAAAATAGAGTTACTCGTTGGTAGCAAAATAGAGTTACTCGTTGGTAGCAAAATAGAGTTACTCGTTGGTAGCAAAATAGAGTTACTCGTTAGTAGCAAAATAGAGTTACTCGGTTGTAGCAAAATAGAGTTACTCGTTGGTAGCAAAATAGAGTTACTCGTTGGTAGCAAAATAGAGTTACTCGTTAGTAGCAAAATAGAGTTACTCGGTTGTAGCAAAATAGAGTTACTCGTTGGTAGCAAAATAGAGTTACTCGTTGGTAGCAAAATAGAGTTACTCGGTTGTAGCAAAATAGAGTTACTCGTTGGTAGCAAAATAGAGTTACTCGTTGGTAGCAAAATAGAGTTACTCGTTGGTAGCAAAATAGAGTTACTCGTTGGTAGCAAAATAGAGTTACTCGTTAGTAGCAAAATAGAGTTACTCGTTGGTAGCAAAATAGAGTTACTCGGTTGTAGCAAAATAGAGTTACTCGTTAGTAGCAAAATAGAGTTACTCGTTGGTAGCAAAATAGAGTTACTCGGTTGTAGCAAAATAGAGTTACTCGGTTGTAGCAAAATAGAGTTACTCGTTAGTAGCAAAATAGAGTTACTCGGTTGTAGCAAAATAGAGTTACGCGTTGGTAGCAAAATAGAGTTACTCGTTAGTAGCAAAATAGAGTTACTCGCTGGTAGCAAAATAGAGTTACTCGTTGGTAGCAAAATAGAGTTACTCGGTTGTAGCAAAATAGAGTTACTCGTTGGTAGCAAAATACAGTTACTCGTTGGTAGCAAAATAGAGTTACTCGTTGGTAGCAAAATAGAGTTACTCGTTGGTAGCAAAATAGAGTTACTCGTTAGTAGCAAAATAGAGTTACTCGGTTGTAGCAAAATAGAGTTACTCGGTTGTAGCAAAATAGAGTTACTCGTTAGTAGCAAAATAGAGTTACTCGGTTGTAGCAAAATAGAGTTACTCGTTGGTAGCAAAATAGAGTTACTCGTTGGTAGCAAAATAGAGTTACTCGGTTGTAGCAAAATAGAGTTACTCGTTGGTAGCAAAATAGAGTTACTCGTTAGTAGCAAAATAGAGTTACTCGTTAGTAGCAAAATAGAGTTACTCGTTGGTAGCAAAATAGAGTTACTCGTTAGTAGCAAAATAGAGTTACTCGTTGGTAGCAAAATAGAGTTACTCGTTAGTAGCAAAATAGAGTTACTCGTTAGTAGCAAAATAGAGTTACTCGTTAGTAGCAAAATAGAGTTACTCGTTAGTAGCAAAATAGAGTTACTCGTTGGTAGCAAAATAGAGTTACTCGTTAGAAGCAAAATAGAGTTACTCGTTAGTAGCAAAATAGAGTTACTCGTTGGTAGCAAAATAGAGTTACTCGTTAGTAGCAAAATAGAGTTACTCGGTAGTAGCAAAATAGAGTTACTCGTTAGAAGCAAAATAGAGTTACTCGTTAGTAGCAAAATAGAGTTACTCGTTGGTAGCAAAATAGAGTTACTCGTTGGTAGCAAAATAGAGTTACTCGTTGGTAGCAAAATAGAGTTACTCGTTAGTAGCAAAATAGAGTTACTCGTTGGTAGCAAAATAGAGTTACTCGTTGGTAGCAAAATAGAGTTACTCGTTGGTAGCAAAATAGAGTTACTCGTTGGTAGCAAAATAGAGTTACTCGTTGGTAGCAAAATAGAGTTACTCGTTGGTAGCAAAATAGAGTTACTCGTTGGTAGCAAAATAGAGTTACTCGTTGGTAGCAAAATAGAGTTACTCGTTGGTAGCAAAATAGAGTTACTCGGTTGTAGCAAAATAGAGTTACTCGTTAGTAGCAAAATAGAGTTACTCGTTAGTAGCAAAATAGAGTTACTCGTTGGTAGCAAAATAGAGTTACTCGTTGGTAGCAAAATAGAGTTACTCGTTGGTAGCAAAATAGAGTTACTCGGTTGTAGCAAAATAGAGTTACTCGTTAGTAGCAAAATAGAGTTACTCGTTAGTAGCAAAATAGAGTTACTCGTTGGTAGCAAAATAGAGTTACTCGTTGGTAGCAAAATAGAGTTACTCGTTGGTAGCAAAATAGAGTTACTCGGTTGTAGCAAAATAGAGTTACTCGTTAGTAGCAAAATAGAGTTACTCGTTAGTAGCAAAATAGAGTTACTCGTTGGTAGCAAAATAGAGTTACTCGTTGGTAGCAAAATAGAGTTACTCGTTGGTAGCAAAATAGAGTTACTCGTTGGTAGCAAAATAGAGTTACTCGTTAGTAGTAAAATAGAGCTACTCGTTGGTAGCAAAATAGAGTTACTCGTTGGTAGCAAAATAGAGTTACTCGTTAGTAGCAAAATAGAGTTACTCGTTGGTAGCAAAATAGAGTTACTCGTTGGTAGCAAAATAGAGTTACTCGTTAGTAGCAAAATAGAGTTACTCGTTGGTAGCAAAATAGAGTTACTCGTTGGTAGCAAAATAGAGTTACTCGTTAGTAGCAAAATAGAGTTACTCGTTGGTAGCAAAATAGAGTTACTCGTTGGTAGCAAAATAGAGTTACTCGTTAGTAGCAAAATAGAGTTACTCGTTGGTAGCAAAATAGAGTTATTCGTTGGTAGCAAAATAGAGTTACTCGTTGGTAGCAAAATAGAGTTACTCGTTGGTAGCAAAATAGAGTTACTCGTTAGTAGCAAAATAGAGTTACTCGTTGGTAGCAAAATAGAGTTACTCGTTGGTAGCAAAATAGAGTTACTCGTTGGTAGCAAAATAGAGTTACTCGGTTGTAGCAAAATAGAGTTACTCGTTAGTAGCAAAATAGAGTTACTCGTTAGTAGCAAAATAGAGTTACTCGTTGGTAGCAAAATAGAGTTACTCGTTGGTAGCAAAATAGAGTTACTCGGTTGTAGCAAAATAGAGTTACTCGTTGGTAGCAAAATAGAGTTACTCGTTGGTAGCAAAATAGAGTTACTCGTTGGTAGCAAAATAGAGTTACTCGTTGGTAGCAAAATAGAGTTACTCGTTGGTAGCAAAATAGAGTTACTCGGTTGTAGCAAAATAGAGTTACTCGTTAGTAGCAAAATAGAGTTACTCGTTAGTAGCAAAATAGAGTTACTCGTTGGTAGCAAAATAGAGTTACTCGTTGGTAGCAAAATAGAGTTACTCGGTTGTAGCAAAATAGAGTTACTCGTTAGTAGCAAAATAGAGTTACTCGTTATTAGCAAAATAGAGTTACTCGTTAGTAGCAAAATAGAGTTACTCGTTGGTAGCAAAATAGAGTTACTCGTTAGTAGCAAAATAGAGTTACTCGGTTGTAGCAAAATAGAGTTACTCGTTAGTAGCAAAATAGAGTTACTCGTTAGTAGCAAAATAGAGTTACTCATTAGTAGCAAAATAGAGTTACTCGTTAGAAGCAAAATAGAGTTACTCGTTAGAAGCAAAATAGAGTTACTCGTTAGTAGCAAAATAGAGTTACTTGGTAGTAGTAAAATAGAGTTACTCGGTAGTAGCAAAATAGAGTTACTCGTTGGTAGCAAAATAGAGTTACTCGTTGGTAGCAAAATAGAGTTACTCGTTAGTAGCAAAATAGAGTTACTCGTTGGTAGCAAAATAGAGTTACTCGGTTGTAGCAAAATAGAGTTACTCGTTGGTAGCAAAATAGAGTTACTCGTTGGTAGCAAAATAGAGTTACTCGTTAGTAGCAAAATAGAGTTACTCGGTTGTAGCAAAATAGAGTTACTCGTTAGTAGCAAAATAGAGTTACTCGTTGGTAGCAAAATAGAGTTACTCGTTGGTAGCAAAATAGAGTTACTCGTTGGTAGCAAAATAGAGTTACTCGTTGGTAGCAAAATAGAGTTACTCGTTGGTAGCAAAATAGAGTTACTCGTTGGTAGCAAAATAGAGTTACTCGTTGGTAGCAAAATAGAGTTACTCGTTAGTAGCAAAATAGAGTTACTCGTTGGTAGCAAAATAGAGTTACTCGTTGGTAGCAAAATAGAGTTACTCGTTAGTAGCAAAATAGAGTTACTCGGTTGTAGCAAAATAGAGTTACTCGTTGGTAGCAAAATAGAGTTACTCGTTGGTAGCAAAATAGAGTTACTCGTTAGTAGCAAAATAGAGTTACTCGTTGGTAGCAAAATAGAGTTACTCGTTAGTAGCAAAATAGAGTTACTCGTTGGTAGCAAAATAGAGTTACTCGTTAGTAGCAAAATAGAGTTACTCGTTGGTAGCAAAATAGAGTTACTCGTTGGTAGCAAAATAGAGTTACTCGTTAGTAGCAAAATAGAGTTACTCGGTTGTAGCAAAATAGAGTTACTCGGTTGTAGCAAAATAGAGTTACTCGTTGGTAGCAAAATAGAGTTACTCGTTAGTAGCAAAATAGAGTTACTCGGTTGTAGCAAAATAGAGTTACTCGTTGGTAGCAAAATAGAGTTACTCGTTGGTAGCAAAATAGAGTTACTCGTTGGTAGCAAAATAGAGTTACTCGGTTGTAGCAAAATAGAGTTACTCGTTGGTAGCAAAATAGAGTTACTCGTTGGTAGCAAAATAGAGTTACTCGTTGGTAGCAAAATAGAGTTACTCGGTTGTAGCAAAATAGAGTTACTCGTTAGTAGCAAAATAGAGTTACTCGGTTGTAGCAAAATAGAGTTACTCGTTGGTAGCAAAATAGAGTTACTCGTTCGTAGCAAAATAGAGTTACTCGTTGGTAGCAAAATAGAGTTACTCGTTGGTAGCAAAATAGAGTTACTCGTTAGTAGCAAAATAGAGTTACTCGTTGGTAGCAAAATAGAGTTACTCGTTAGTAGCAAAATAGAGTTACTCGTTGGTAGCAAAATAGAGTTACTCGTTGGTAGCAAAATAGAGTTACTCGTTAGTAGCAAAATAGAGTTACTCGTTGGTAGCAAAATAGAGTTACTCGTTGGTAGCAAAATAGAGTTACTCGTTGGTAGCAAAATAGAGTTACTCGTTGGTAGCAAAATAGAGTTACTCGTTGGTAGCAAAATAGAGTTACTCGGTTGTAGCAAAATAGAGTTACTCGTTAGTAGCAAAATAGAGTTACTCGTTGGCAGCAAAATAGAGTTACTCGTTGGTAGCAAAATAGAGTTACTCGTTGGTAGCAAAATAGAGTTACTCGTTGGTAGCAAAATAGAGTTACTCGGTTGTAGCAAAATAGAGTTACTCGTTAGTAGCAAAATAGAGTTACTCGTTAGTAGCAAAATAGAGTTACTCGTTGGTAGCAAAATAGAGTTACTCGTTGGTAGCAAAATAGAGTTACTCGTTGGTAGCAAAATAGAGTTACTCGTTGGTAGCAAAATAGAGTTACTCGGTTGTAGCAAAATAGAGTTACTCGTTAGTAGCAAAATAGAGTTACTCGTTGGTAGCAAAATAGAGTTACTCGTTGGTAGCAAAATAGAGTTACTCGGTTGTAGCAAAATAGAGTTACTCGTTAGTAGCAAAATAGAGTTACTCGTTGGTAGCAAAATAGAGTTACTCGTTGGTAGCAAAATAGAGTTACTCGTTGGTAGCAAAATAGAGTTACTCGTTGGTAGCAAAATAGAGTTACTCGTTGGTAGCAAAATAGAGTTACTCGTTAGTAGCAAAATAGAGTTACTCGTTGGTAGCAAAATAGAGTTACTCGTTGGTAGCAAAATAGAGTTACTCGTTGGTAGCAAAATAGAGTTACTCGTTGGTAGCAAAATAGAGTTACTCGTTAGTAGCAAAATAGAGTTACTCGTTGGTAGCAAAATAGAGTTACTCGTTGGTAGCAAAATAGAGTTACTCGTTGGTAGCAAAATAGAGTTACTCGGGTGTAGCAAAATAGAGTTACTCGTTAGTAGCAAAATAGAGTTACTCGTTGGTAGCAAAATAGAGTTACTCGGTTGTAGCAAAATAGAGTTACTCGTTAGTAGCAAAATAGAGTTACTCGTTAGTAGCAAAATAGAGTTACTCGTTAGTAGCAAAATAGAGTTACTCGTTAGAAGCAAAATAGAGTTACTCGTTAGAAGCAAAATAGAGTTACTCGTTAGTAGCAAAATAGAGTTACTTGGTAGTAGTAAAATAGAGTTACTCGGTAGTAGCAAATAGAGTTACCTGGTAGGAACAAAAAAGAGTTAATCGGTAATAGCAAAATAGAGTTACTTGGTAGTAGCAAATAGAGTTACTTGGTAGTAGCAAAATAGAGTTACTCGGTAGTAGCAAAATAGAGTTACTCGTTAGTAGCAAAATAGAGTTACTCGTTAGTAGCAAATAGAGTTACCTGGTAGGAGCAAAATAGAGTTACTCGTTAGTAGCAAACAATTTTTTAAACAATTTAAACAATTTATTTACCACAGGAGATACAGAGGTAGAATGTTTCTTAAGTCTAATACAATGGTCAGAGTTGAGTATAGCTACCTGTGGGCCCGAATAAGTTCAGCGACTTCTAGGGCATCCTACCATTACATTATTCTAGGGCGTACAATAATGTTTAACCTAATTCACTTAGCCTAGTTTCGCATTAGACTGATCAACAGGATAATGAACTCGATATTGATGTTTAATTTTACAATATAGGTCATATGGACAATATTTAACAGTATATTCGATAACGATTTGGGAGCAGACTGAAAATCGGCGATATTACTCATGGCAAATTGCATTATTAGGAACAGACATGTAGGAGGCAGGATTTGACTTTGTGATCTTACACGACTAGTATTCTGATAAGAAGTGAGACTCAAGATTTCTTTTAAATACCTTGTAAGAATTACTTTCACGGATCTCCGCCGGTATTGAGTTCCAGGTTTTAGTTCCAACGAATAGTATACTATGTTGCGAGCGGGCCTTTGAATAATAAGGAAGCATGAATTTACTTTTATTTCGTGTTAAATGGTCGTGATGACCAGTTTGCGCAGTTAATAACTGTTGAAGGCTATTGTTGCCATCATTAGCTAATGTTTTGAAGATGAAATTGCAGATGGAGATTTTGTAGAGATCCGAGAGTTTAAGTATTTGTAAATTTTTGAATGAATCATTTGTGTGAGCATTATATTCTAGGTTCTTTACCGCTCTGATGGCTCTTTTTTGCAGAGTAAAAATTATATTGGTTTTATTTTTATCAGTTCCTTGCCATGCTTCTATTCCGTATTGCAGGTATGGTGAAATGAGCGTTCGATAAAGCATTAGTAAGGCTGTTTCAGGCAGGAAATTTTTAACTTTATTCAGGATTCCGATAGATTTTGATAATTTAGAACTAATATGAGTGATGTGCTCTTTGAAGGTCAGATGTTTATTTATTATGATGCCCAGAAATTTACATGAGTTGGTTTCTTTGATTTCACCTTCGCCAATTTTAATGGATGGTAGAGATATATTTTTCTTGTATGAGAACGTAATATAATTTGTTTTATCGATATTGAGGCTTATTTTATTAGCTTTAAGCCACAGTGAAACCTTATGGAGTTCATTATTTATACTCTCCGCAATCGTAGTGGGATTTTCGTTCGGAAGGACCGCAGAAAGCGTACTGTCATCGGCGAAAAGTATGAATTTAAAAAATGATGTAGATTTAATAATATCATTGATAAAAATCAGAAAAAGGAGAGGCCCAAGAACAGATCCTTGTGGAACTCCATGGCTAATTTTCTGTGGGTCCGATTTTGCGTCGTCAATGACAACGTATTGCTTCCGATTTGTTAGGTATGATCTGAACCAATCATGGGCAACCCCACGAATGCCATAACAATGAAGTTTCGAGAGTAATATGTTATGTTCCACCTAATCGAATGCCTTTCGAAAGTCAAGAAATACAGAGAAGACAGTCTTTCCGTTATCTATATTAGAATAAAGGAATTGTAAATGATTTAATATTGCCTGTGTTGTTGATTTTTTACAGCGAAAGCCGTATTGTTTATCATAGAGAAATGATTTTTGTTCAAAATAAGAGTACACTTTTTTATACACAATTTTCTCGAATACCTTGCTAATAATTGGTAACATGGAGATAGGTCGATAATTGTTTACACAGGTTTTTTCACCATTTTTAAAGATAGGGGTTACTCTAGCAACTTTGAGGGAGTTCGGGAAAGTGCCTAGTAAGAGAGACTGGTTAATAATATTGGATATCAGCGAGGTCACAATATCAGCAATTATTTTAAGTATTTTAGTTGGAAACGTTTGTAACCCACTCGATTTATTTTTCATGTTGTTTATGCACGCAATTACATCGGAGGAGTTTGTAGGCGTAAAGAAAAAGGAGTTGTGTTCTCGAATATGATCCATAAATTCCAGGTGATCAGTAGGTTCACTTGGAATATCATTGGCTATAGTTTTCCCTACGTTTACAAAGAAGTTGTTGAAGAGATTAGCAATTTCATTCTTCTCATGGTATTTTACATTATCTTGAGTGATATATCCAATTTTCTTTTTTTCGGCGTTATTCGGTTTATAACAAGAGTTAAGGAGGCGCCAAGTCTTTTTAACGTCAGCTTTGAATTGAGTAAACTTGAGGGTAAAGTAGCTCTTTTTTGATGTTCTTATCTGGTTTGTCACATAGTTTCTGAATCGGTTATATGTTTCTCTAGATATTCGCCCTTCGCAAAGGAGGGCTAGGTACGCTTGGCGTTTCTTTACATTTATCACGATGTCTCTAGTAATCCAGGGCTTTTGTTTATTTTTCGGGGTAACTGTACGAGTTACAATTGGGCAACACTGATTGTATGCGTTCATTATAGTTTCAGTCAACTTTACTACTGATTCATCAATGCTCCTTGCATTATTGTTTTGTTGGGTGATGTGCAATGTTGGCATTAAATCTTCTAGAACGGTGCGCATTTCTTCTAAATTTGATTCGTTTATTTTACGATATGAGTAAGTTTCAGCCCGTGCTTTGGTGCACGCAAGATAGACATTTTTCTTAATAAGAAAAACTGGAAAATGATCTGATAAGTCAGAAGTAATTATTCCAGCAAGAAAATCACTTGGGTCTGTCATAAAAATATTGTCAAGCAGCGTGGCTCATTCTGAGGTTATTCGTGTTGGCTTTGTGATGATCGGAAGGAAAGATTTAGAATGAAATGCATTTAAGAAATTAGAGATTGGTTCATAGCTTTCATGTTTCAGCAAATCATAGTTGAAGTCACCGCATATTATTATGTCATTGTAGAAGGACCTGTTGAACTGAGAAATAATTCGATTAAGCTCATTAAGGAAGGATATAGGACAGGCTGTAGGCGGCCTATACACCGTTCCAAGCACAATTCGTTTGCATCTCTAGACAGTTCTACGAATAATGATTCTATATGATCCTGATTCAGGGTTGCACTTGCTATGATTCTCGAATCCATGTGCTTAGAAATGTATGTACTGATGCCCCCGCCTCGCTTGTTTTTTCGTAGCGAATGGTAACTATGATAATTTTCAAATTTAATCATGTCTTTGGCGAGTCATCTAGCCAGCTTTCGGTGAAGCTAATCACATCTAAGGTATACTTAAGTTCAGTAATAGTGCATTGTATCTCTTCCAATTTTGGATAGAGTGACCTACAGTTCCAACACAGTAGCGAAAAATCCTGCCGGGTTATTCGTATAGATTCGTTGAATTTTGATATATTAGTATATCTGCAGTTTTCAGAGTCGTTTAGGTTTGGAAATATTCTGTTCAAATGATTGAGATCCGGGTCGATTTCATCTAATATATCAGCGTGATCAGTCATTCAAAATTATTAAACAGTAGGCAGTAAGTACTATTGTACAACTTAAAACGAAATACAGAGTCAAGATTAAAAGGATATATCTATCTAAAAACTAGCTTAGAAAGTATAGAAAAGAGTAAGAAATCTAGCGCGATTTCGTGGGTACACTCAATACTCAGCCAAGAGCGATTAATATTGGAGTTCAATATACAAAATTGATGCGTACAAATTGCTGAAGGCGTTGTTACAAAGTTCACATACAACAGGTAATAAGAGAAAAAAAAATAAAAATAAATAGAAAAAATTTAGCGACGATGATAATCTAATCAGCTAATATGTTTTACACATAATAATAGTTTGTTGGTTAAAAATTACATACAATTTACGAGGAAAGGCGAACAAGGTGGATATCAATATTCCATCATAATATTGGTAGGTACAAATTGCTGATGGTGTTGTTGCAATTTCCAATACAGTTGTCATAAATGTTCATATATATCTGTCATAAGATTGTCAAAATTGAGGTAAAACTGCCGTATATATCTTTAGAGGTTGGAACTGATTCATGACATGAAGTTATGCAGTTTGAAGATCTAGTGTAAAGTTATAGAATTCTAGGCGTTATTGGCATACGAGTATATAATTTGACACAGGTACATGTTTTGATACCTAATTGAGGTGAACACCCAAGACCTGATTCGATGGTAGCAAAATAGAGTTACTCGTTAGTAGCAAAATAGAGTTACTCGTTAGTAGCAAATAGAGTTACCTGGTAGGAGCAAAAAAGAGTTAATCGGTAATAGCAAAATAGAGTTACTCGGTAATAGCAAAATAGAGTTACTTGGTAGTAGCAAATAGAGTTACTTGGTAGTAGTAAAATAGAGTTACTCGGTAGTAGCAAATAGAGTTACCTGGTAGGAACAAAAAAGAGTTAATCGGTAATAGCAAAATAGAGTTACTCGGTAATAGCAAAATAGAGTTACTTGGTAGTAGCAAATAGAGTTACTTGGTAGTAGTAAAATAGAGTTACTCGTTAGTAGCAAATAGAGTTACTTGGTAGTAACAAAATAGAGTTACTCGGTAGTAGCAAAATAGAGTTACTCGGTTGTAGCAAAATAGAGTTACTCGGTAGTAACAAAATAGAGTTACTCGGTAGTAGCAAAATCGAGTTACTCGGTAGGAGCAAAATAGAGTTACTCGGTAGTAGCAAAATAGAGTTACTCGGTAGTAACAAAATAGAGTTACTCGGTAGTAACAAAATAGAGTTACTCGGTAGTAACAAAATAGAGTTACTCGGTATTAGCAAATAGAGTTACTCGGTAGTAGCAAAATAGAGTTACTCGGTAGGAGCAAAATAGAGTTACTCGGTAGTAGCAAAATAGAGTTACTCGGTAGTAGCAAAATAGAGTTACTCGGTAGTAACAAAATAGAGTAACTCGGTAGGAGCAAAATAGAGTTACTCGGTAGTAACAAAATAGAGTTACTCGGTAGTAGCAATATAGAGTTACTCGGTAGTAACAAAATAGAGTTACTCGGTAGTAGCAAATAGAGTTACTCGGTAGTAGCAAAATAGAGTCACTCGGTAGTAACAAAATAGAGTTACTCGGTAGTAACAAAATAGAGTTACTCGGTAGTAACAAAATAGAGTTACTCGGTAGTAGCAAAATCGAGTTACTCGGTAGGAGCAAAATAGAGTTACTCGGTAGTAGCAAAATAGAGTTCCTCGGTAGTAACAAAATAGAGTTACTCGGTAGTAACAAAATAGAGTTACTCGGTAGTAACAAAATAGAGTTACTCGGTATTAGCAAATAGAGTTACTCGGTAGTAGCAAAATAGAGTTACTCGGTAGGAGCAAAATAGAGTTACTCGGTAGTAGCAAAATAGAGTTACTCGGTAGTAGCAAAATAGAGTTACTCGGTAGTAACAAAATAGAGTAACTTGGTAGGAGCAAAATAGAGTTACTCGGTAGTAACAAAATAGAGTTACTCGGTAGTAGCAATATAGAGTTACTTGGTAGTAGCAAAATAGAGTAACTCGGTAGGAGCAAAATAGAGTTACTTGGTAGTAACAAAATAGAGTTACTCGGTAGTAACAAAATAGAGTTACTCGGTAGTATCAAATAGAGTTACTTGGTAGTAGCAAAATAGAGTTACTCGGTAGTAGCAAAATAGAGTTACTCGGTAGCAACAAAATAGAGTTACTCGGTAGTAACAAAATAAAGTTACTCGGTAGTAACAAAACAGAGTAACTTGGTAGCAACAAAATAGAGTTACTCGGTAGTAACAAAATAGAGTTACTCGGTAGTAACAAAATAGAGTTACTTGGTAGTAGCAAAATAGAGTTACTCGGTAGTAACAAAATAGAGTTACTCGGTAGTAGCAAAATAGCGTTACTCTCTAATAGAGTTGCTCGTTTGAAGCAAAATGGAGTTACTCGGTAGGAGTAAAAAAGAGTTACTAGGGTAAGAGCGAAATAGAGTTACTCGGCAGGACTTTTGATCGCTGCAGAACAGTACTACCAGTGCCTGATTTAAAGGATTTACGGAATACCTCCTTTATATCGGAGGCATTAATTGGTGCTGCTTGCTGGTGCCAGAGCATAAGTCATTCATTACATTATCTGCTGGTACGCTCTGAGTTTCCTAAATAGATGAACCGTAGGTAAATTTAAACAATTTCACCTTGTGCATTGCAATGCAACCACGCATATTCCCTGAATATTTTTCAAAAGCTATCTGATTTCATTCATTACACATGTACAGTATCGACCCTTGTTAAAGGAACGGAAACGGCTACGATACTTGACAATTTGTTTCCCGATATATTTGGCAAGAATCTCAGTGAAATTTCAATCATAATTTTTAATGAATATTCAAGAACAACTTACGTAATTTCGATGTTTCTGTTCTCTCAACATGATGTAAGTACTGCATCTAAGGGAATAAGCGCTCCCAGGGGAAAGATGTGAAATCTCGATCTGGGGGTTAGGTGGGCCTTCCTTTTGTCAACATGAAATCGTTTCATTTATGTTTTCTTATGATCTATCTTTTTCATTCCATTGCTGATTTTTTTTAGTGCCTATTACTTACTCTTCAGCTTCTACCTTCTTCCATAAGCGTCTTTCAATTTTGCTGTTTCATGAATGTGGAGATGCACATTTCGCATAGGTTTCACGTTCCCTTAATTCTACACAAAATGATGCCTTCCTCCTTCCTCTATCGGAAAGACGTTCCTCGTTGTTATCGATGCTTAAAATAACCTGTAATTATAGGTTACTTTACTTCAGGTTATTTCAAGTTAGATTATGATCCAAATTGAAGTTTTAGAAGTTTTCGTACATGTGTTATTTAAAGTTTTAATCCGAAATCAAAGACTCGCTCTTTTCCTTGTTTAAAAGGTAAAGAACGGAATGGAACTTGCATAATTTATAGCACAAATTTGCTAAAATTTTTAATATACAGTGAACGTTCTTTTATTCTAGGTGATTTCATTGCATCTTCGATAACTGAATCGAAATTATCCCGCGTAAAACCTTCCAGTAATTCACTCCCAATTTTCCTTCAGTAAATGCTATAAGTGATCCTGATATTCTAGATTTATCTTCTTGCCTGACTCTCTAATGATCTTCCAAACATTTTTTACCGAATCAGTTTGGGGTTTTGAGCTGGTAATCTCGTTGAAGTGATGTGCCATCAGGGAAAGTTGTGACTTTTCAGTCTAGTAGCGAGGCGCTTTGTCTTGCAACAAAATCAGGAATTAGAGGGAAGCATGGCTTATGTTGGAGCAGCATAATACTGAAGATGTTCATGAACCTCAGCTCTTAATTTACCTCGCTGACCAGGTAATGGGGATAGCTCCACCCGAGGAATTCATACCTCACACCATCACATTACTCATTGCAAACTTAACGTTCGTTTGGCCACTGGAGATAGTCATTACCTTGTTCTGAATCTTGCAAGCAATGAACCATCAGACAAGTAAGTTGAACTTCGTCTCATCGCTAAAGTGGACTTCATCCCATTGGAAAAAAACCATAGGAGATAAAACACAACGCTATATGATTTACGGACAAAATGAACAATTTCTGGAACTGATTTTATTTCAGTCTGACTAGCTCAAACGAGCTTTGATTGAGAGACAGA
Source organism: Morinoia aosen (assembly GCA_030386875.1). Lineage (NCBI taxonomy): Eukaryota > Metazoa > Arthropoda > Malacostraca > Amphipoda > Talitridae > Morinoia > Morinoia aosen. Next base: position 65,150,446 of record CM059564.1, on the reverse strand, counting down.
GCGGTACGTGCTGCTGCTATCATGTTGACGTTAGCTTCAATGATATGCAGTTATTGAGCTATAACTTCAAACTTATTATTGAAATTTTTAAAATAATGATGTCCAAATTTCATCCCCATGTGATTCCTCAACTTTTACATAGGGAAAAATATTTATATTTGATTTTAAACTTAAATATTTAAGAACATAAAAACGAAAACACCAAAATTATGTACATACGTCACGCATGTTGTTCATATTCCTCCGTCGGACCATTTTACCTACATTCATGCTGAAATTTCTCAGCGACAATCCAGTGACATTGTTGTTTCTGTTACTTATATATTTTGACCTGTACTGCTAATTGTTATCATCATAAGTTTATTATTATGAATTAGAAATGTTACCGGTGCATTGTACCTTTGAAGAAATACTGATGCACCGCATCATGTACCTTTGATTAGCACTGCTGTGAGCTGTTCTTCAATTCACAACAGTGGTAGTCAGTAAGTTTTGCAAGAGATCCACTTCAGCAGACTACATTCACTTTGAGAACCTTACCAATTTCACAATTTTCCTACATTGTGTTACGAAATTACAATTGAACACTATCTCTTTACCTGTACTTTGATCACTTCATGACTTCGAACATTTCCAAGCATAAAATTTACCATGAACGAATTTTAGAGGTAAGGATTTTGTGACTTCATGATTCAGGAACTTTTCCAGGAATGAAAGCCGCCACTCAAGCTGTCATGAGCAGCATGCAGCCCGCTAGCTACGCGATGCGGGATACTCTTCGTACTTCTTTGGCATGCTTCGCTGTGTGATGACATAGGGTCGAAATTGGGGGGAAATCAGCAGAGGTTTGGGTTCTTGGGTTGAAAGTGTGGGCGCTTTTGTGTGCTTTAGTTTGCTTCAACGTTTAAACACATACCAGGGTATATCTTCAATGTTAATCTAATTCAAGCGTACCTAAGTCAAGATCGTCAGTACTTTGGGGAGTTTTTTCTAGTCATATTTAAAGTATAATTTTAGTTTTTTGAGTAATTTTGTATTGAGAATAATTAGGCTTAATGAGTGTTATTTTCCAAGATTTTTCGTATTATCAATAAATATGTTCTGAAGCTGTTTTTTTTCAAAATGGTGTAATAACTACCCAGGGTTTGTGACGTAATACCGGTCATGTGGCTTGTGTTCAGGTTCATGCTGTTAAGTCAAGCCTTCGCCTCTCGCTGGTTAATTTGCCGACCTAGCATAATCTGGTGTAATTTTTGCAGTTTCTGATGCAAAAATAATAACCACTTTCAGGCTTTTCGAAATTGAAAATGTATTTTTTTGAAAATCAAATAAATGCAAAGATTAATTCGTGCACTGCCAATTAGTTTTGCAACATTTTCACGGAAGTTACATTTAAACTACAATTGTTTTAACTTACTTCGAGAATTTTACCGCGCGACTAAAAACTCAATAAATTTATGCGGAAGATAAATCGAAGGTAAGTGATATTAATGCCCACCTCCCTGCGCTGGTGCACTTGGTGGCTCGTAACCGCCCAATTTACCTGTCTTCACCAAGTGGAGATTCAAATTACGGCTCGTAAGCTGCGCCCTGGCGGGCCATATGCATCGCTTTCTCTCTTGCGCTTCTTGTTTGTTTTAGGCGCACGCATGCTGCCCTGGAGACAGGACCGGTTCAGACGAGCATCAGACTCTGCAATAAATAAAAAAATAATCCCTGAAACGCCGGCTCTTGCTTGTGCTGGTCCACCTGTTCTGCAGCTGGACCTCCTTACGGTACAGGACAACGCTTTTCTGAGTACAAGTTTTTAAAGAAAGAGTTTTGATACTAATTTTCCTTAAAATTTTCTGAACGTTTTAGTGTGCCATTCTTTAAATCTACGAGGGTTCAAAGATGTATTTCTGATGTTTTTGACACCAGTTTTATTTTGTCGTGATAGATAAAAGGGTGACTTGTGCTTTGTGTGAGATCCGGGGCAAGACTCGAAGAAAAAGCGAGACTAAGTCATTTTCTGCTGGAGCTGGCATTGCAATGAAGTTCCTTGCAACTTTACAGTTCATTGCACTACTATTTCAAATAATCTACTTGAATTTACAGTGATTTATTTCAAATTTATAGTTCATAATCGATATAGCTCCCACAAGAGTACAATATCCGTGACATGATTGGTTTTGTTCAGTCAGCTTTGTTCGTCCTGTGATAATTAAAAGTTGTCTGATTCAGGCTATTTCACTTTATTCTTTTTATGCCGTCCAAAATTTATCGCCTGATATAACTACCGTGCTTTTCTCAATCATTTATTTCTACTTTGGACATGAGTATTACGATACACATGTGTGTATATCAACTAGAGATATTTATGCAAGGCGTTTCAAAAACCAATGATGGTTTTGAATTATTTTTATTGGAAATAAACTATTTCATTTTTCTTTCTTCTGCACTACAAAGTAATCGATTTCTGTGAAATCTCCGTAGCATTAGGATAAGAGCCAGCTGAGGAACTTTTTAATGTATCCGGCATAGCATAAAGTTCTCCTGTTCTCATCATCAATTAAGTATAATGATTTACTACTCTCTGTTCAAAATTTATGGCATAAGTTTCGCTAGCTGCGAATCCGTTATTCAAGTTAGTTTTACATTCATTTTGTTGTTATCACGTTACATTTTACTTACTCAATATCCAGTGTTATGGTAGGCAGTGGTTTACACTGGGACAATATTCACGTGTTTCCCGTCACTATTTCATTCTAAAACCCGTGTATTTTTCTGTTTTGAAAGTCCTTAGGATATTCTTTAGATTTATTGAAGAATAGTTCCCATGTAGCTAATTAGCAAATAAAATATTGAAATAATATCCAATAGAAGTGAAGTGCACTAAAAAATTAACCGTTCATTGTGTTGCACTTTTTTTCATTTCATGTTAACGTGAATAAAGTTGGAAGATCGAAAATTTAACTATAATTCATCATTCGACACACAAATTTGAATAATACTTTAGTTTATCCAAAACTTGAGCGCTTGTTTGGTTTTCTTTCAATCAAGCTCATAGAAAACTATCAGTGGCATATGTATGGCTCACTGTTGTTGAATATATTCGATGTCAGAGTAATTCCAGAAGGCATTGCGTTTGACGCTTGTTATGCAAAAGGGAAACATAAAAAAAGCCATATACAGAACCGTCTTCCATTTATTTTGCTATTTCGATTGAACGTATCCTGAAACAAATGAACTCAAAGAGACTTATTTCGACTAGACATTCTGTACTAGAACATTGTACTAGACTTAAGAAACATTCTACCTCTGTATCACCCGTGGTAAATAAATTGTTTAAATTGTTTAAATTGTTTAAACTATTTCAGACCTATCTCTCATTAGCATAACTTTGCTGAGATGTAGAAGGCTTGTGCGAGGCAACTGCAAAATACTAAAACTTTTTTTCATGTTGTTGAGTGGAAAATATGCAGGTTTTTCTTAACAGTTGAGAGTTTTGTGCATTTGAGAAGCATGAAACGGTCCCATAATGGTTAGTAAATGTTCTGATACTCGTCCAATGGTGTTCGTAATTCTGAGTAATTCATCCTTTGATAGTGTGCAGGTGGACGAGGGGACTCGAAATATTCCTCTAAATAAAAGCGGTAACTCGAGTAATGTGAGGGGACGGTAAACGGGGCTCTTGGCGAAATTTTAACCTATGCATCTTCCGTCAAAGTTCTGTACTGACAGATCAGGGAGTTGTCATATTTTGTACCTCAATCATTCAAGTTCAACGACTGTAATCAGTATTTTGCTAATGCGTTGTCTGGAGATGTGCAAGAAGCGGCTCTGAGTGTGTGGAATTGGCACAGCCACCCCTGATCTCATCTCAAGTACATACGAGTATGTACACAGATATTATAATTTTTCCAGCGTTAAAGTAATACACTAACAAATGCTTAATTTTTAATCCGGTACCCAGGTCTGAGAGTCGCAGGTTTCCTTCGGGTCCAGGGCTCTTAGGTCAACACCCGTGAAAGTTTTACGATTTAAGAAGCCTTTCTTGTAGGAAGGGATAGTCACAGCGTGTTTCATCAATTATTGTTGGTCGTAAGGCTTCTAGTTCGCTTCCACATGACAAAAGTTCACAAGATCTTAGTTTTGATTTTTCGCTACAAATCATGAGAGAACGATTTTTGCTTACTATTTAGAAATCCATTTGAAAATTTGTTGCGCCCTAAAGTAATTGCAAACTATTCTAGCAGAGTCAACGGGCCATGTATGAATCGTGAATGTAGTTAGCGTAGTCTACGAATGGGGGAATCAATATTCATGCATGAACTAATCTGAATTTGATATGTATAACATCGTGCAACGAAAAAATGTATAACATCGTACTCGTTAGTGACTTCCACTCTGCCCCGGAAATTTCTAGGTCAGAAGAATGACTACTAGTGACTGTATCACGTGTCCACATAGTGCCCCTGCTTCCCTCAGAAAGCGAGCACAACGTTGTTGCTTCGGCGAGAGGCCAATCGCCTATCCCTGATAGGTTTGCACAGACAAAGCTAAATTGTGCTATTAAATTACGTCTTCCATGATTCATTGTCACTTCGCTGAATGAATTTATAAAAAGAATAATTGTCAATAAATTGATGAAACACGCTGCGACCATCCCTTCATGCGAGAGGGACATTTTAAATCGTAAAACTTTCTCTGGTGTCGACCTAAGAGCCTGGAGCCGAAAATGAGATTAATAAGACAACCTGCGTCACTCAGCCATGCGTACGGGGCTGCAAATTAATCATTTATTAGTATATTACTTTAATGCTGGAAATAATGAACATAATTCTGAAACATGTTCGTAAAACTCTTTTCTTGTACTAGAATGTTCTTTCACACTAATAGGAACTTGCAGTCGGTTTCGTACATGTTGGTCTGCATGGCGGTACATAATAATCGTCCAAGTCCTTTACGCTTCTCTTGGGAGAAGCAGCAATACGGATGCTGGTCACGGATGCGAGGTGCCAACTTGCTGTCAGCGGGCCAAACGTTCGCTAAACTTCCTATTATATCATTGGAACTGAAATATTTTCTGTTTATTTTCAGCCTGAAGACGATGTTCGACATCGAAACGTCGCTTTTATAAACGACATAGTTAGTGAATTTTTTTACTATTGATAGTGTGTCAATAAAGAAAATGTTGAGTGAATTTCTTGTGACTTTAACACGTGATGAACTGGAACAATCGAATTTTTGAAAAGAAAATTTTTCTTTGATTATAGTTAAGCAAGACATGGAATAAATTATCATAATTCTGTGCTACGAAGTTGAGTATTCCAGGTGGATCTCATAGTGCCGCGTCATGAAGAGCTTTTAAAAACATGGGAACATCCCAACATCACCTCCTCGCGAAGTCGCTTTTGTGTTGATTATGTATACGGCAAATGTTGGTTGTGTGGCTTCTACATAGTTTGCTTCCGTCGCTACACATGGCACAAGATCAAAAGATCTTAGTTTTGATTTTTTCGCTATAAATCCTGAGAGAAAGATTTTTCTTTTACCTACTCAGACGACCATTTAGAATTTTACAAATCTCAGTTGAATAATAGTTGCGTCCAGAAGTAATTGCGACTATTTTATCAGAGTCAACTGGTCATACATGAATAGTGAGTGTAGTTAACGTACGTCTACGAACGGGGAGTATTCTTACTCGAACTATTCTGAATTTGATATGACAGGTAATGATGTGCAACTAAATGATAGTTGCAGGCCTGTTTCTCGGTAATTTAGATTCGTTGAAGTTGAAATTGAATTTGAGAACGTCTGGGAATACCTACATAGATACGTTCTTGACTGACACTTTGTTTTACGATCTGTGATTCCCGTTGATAAGACAATTTCAGTCTTCTTGCTGCTTTAAATTTAACGCTATATTGTCTGTTCTGCTTCCATATTTGATGACAATTTGCGTTCCGACATTTATGGTGAACTCTCTTCGTGAGCAGCTCGGAACTCCAACTAGTGGAGTATTCTGATTTTGGGTGCACCTACACTGCTGTGAGGTGTACAGTTGGCTCGAATGTCGAGGTGTTGGTATTGTTCAAATATTGAATTGGAATATGAACGATGGGGCTTAAACAATTTGCAAATAACCTTTAAAATTTTTTTTGTAATGTGTTCCGCCTGAGCTTCTCACCGGTTAGGTAATCTGGCCACGTTTGTTAACCGTAACAGAGGCACAAATTATATTAGATACAATACGTATGGGGCGCTTTTGGCCTAACCTTCTTTTCATCTATACATTATAGCTGTGGGTGTTCACCGTGCAGTTTTGCTTTGGGTACACACTCAATTTTTACGTGGTGTTTATACCCATTAGGGGGATACAACTACAGAATATAGGGCATTTAGTGATCTCAGAGGGAAGATGCGAGGTCTCGAGCTGAAGGTTTAGGTAGGTCTTTCTTTTATTAAGATAAATTAATTTTTTGTTACTAACCATTTTTCGGTTCACTGCTGTCTTTTGTTCAGCATCTATTAATGTTTTCTTCAATTTTTATCTTGTTCGTAAACTTCTTACAGTTTTTCTGTTCTTATGCGTCATGTGTAGGGGACACCTCGTGCATAAATTCTCTGTTCGCATATTCCATACCGAATGTAGCCTTCCTCCTTCCTCTCTTGAGAACATATTCGTAGTGGGCAGGGAAGGTTAAACTAAGTTAACAGCAACAACACCACTATGGTTATTATTTATTTTCAACATGGAGTTTAATTTTTCTCCTTCATCAGTGTTTGACCTGCGTATGTGGTGTTTGTTTATTTGTTCATTCAGTTACCTTAATTGATTATGACGACAGTTTTCGCATTGAGTTTTGTTTTCCTCATTTCAATAGATATTCGTCCTTTTGGTGAAGTTTGGCCAAAACTCTGATTTATCTTCCGTGGAGTTTTGTCCTCTACACGTGTATTCCTAGTTCTTCGACTCTGATGAGCAATAGACGAGGAAAACAATAATTCTCTGCCATTACACATTACTTAAGTTGATTTCCTTCCTGCATCGAAGCCTCCTTCCGGTTGTTGTTTGAATGTCTACCACAGAAGTTCGCAGTGATAGTTTCCAAGCTGTTGCGCAAAATAAGGCACAGGCCTGTTGCTATTTATATGTGGCCCTACTTTACGCTGACAAGTTACGCTTTTCTTCGACCTTGAGCTCAAATTCAGTCCATCCTATGTTTATAATTAGGTTCAGATCATCTGAAATAGAACAGGTGTATCTCATAATCCTGGAGGTAGGATATACTATTTTCCTAGTAACGATGGAATAGGGCCTTGAGTTTGATAGCTATGAAAATTTTTGGCATTTGTTATTTTATAGCTAAAACTAAATGAATCTCAACTCGTAACACCTGATCTATTACTTTGTAATAACTTCGAAAATGTAATTCATTTACTTCAAATTGGAATTTTGGAGCTATTCAACTTCGAATGACGACCGATAACCTGCAAGATTCACGGCCTGTGCGCACAAAGCCAACACGTCCCATACTGGTCTCCTTGACGATACCATCAAGAATTTTCATTCATTTAATTGGCAATCAGAAACAAAGCGGTCTGTGAGCCCTGAATAAGACTGGCGCACGTGACCAGGCCTCATCGAGCGTCCTGGTGCAATTATATTTCCATGCATCAGACGCTGACGAGCTGAGCTCTGCCGTAACAACAAACTGTGCATCGCAGCATTGACACTTGCATGCAACTCAAACACCGGTTCTGCTCGTTAGAGACTAGTGACTTCATGTAACAAACCTCATGTGGTAGGAAAGATGTTTTTCGTACTTTCTTTTGGAACATTCAGATATTCAAAGGTATGACAATTTATACGAAGATGTTACCTGAGAATATTTTATTACATATAGCGTTATTTTCAACGGTGACAGGTGACGCATTTGTCAATTTACGTATCAGAGCGGGGTTAAACGTTTTTGATGCTCAGCGATTTCTTTCCGAGAATAGAAGTGACTACCAAGCCCTTTTTTTAACTATGTTTTTTCGCTCGGAAGGAATTGCATTTCGAATGTTTGTGCTCATCTGCCCGAGCTAAAAAACAGTATACTTTAAAAGGATAAATCTTCATTTTTTAGGGTAAAATCAATTCTTCGTTTTCCTTTAATCTGATAAAATGAGGCTAAAAAATCGCTCCCGAAATAAAAGTTCAATTCAAAAACGAAATATATGATTTAGTCCAACGCTTCTATGCAAATTTAGACACAGCCTAGCATCTTATGGCCGTTTTTTTATGCTCTCAGAAAGGCATCACGAAAAATGCAAGAATCCTGTATTGCAATTACATCCAAATTCTAGTGAAATATCTTCCATCACCGCAAAGAAAGAAACGACTGATAGCCATTTTATGATCAACGGTACTTCTACGAATGACAGAGTTTCAGTATTATTTAATTTCTATATTTTAAGTTGAGGAACTGTATCTCACTTCATAGTGGCGTGAGATATACAGGTAGTGATCGTAGCGGGATTTTGAAGATTATGCCGGCCTTGCGTTTTTCAAAACCATTTACATGCAGCTTGGACTGAACAGGTGTGTCGTGTGTCCAGACTCTTATGTTCTTATAATACTACCGCTATTACATCACTTGATGGTACCCTAACTTGCTTCTTTTATTATACAAGTATCGAAAGTTGCAGACGCGGTCTTTTCCCTTCCTTTTTTCTGTCTATCTTAAATTCTCTTTTTATATGACTCGAATTACGTTCTTCTAATGCTTAATTTCAAAGATATAACGTATTAACTGCCATCAGTTCTGGCTTCAAAATAGAAATTTGGAGGTTGCTTCTACGGGGAATTTCTAAGTTAGCTTTGATGATTGACGAGGACATATCTCTTATGCATGATTAACGGATCCTTTCGAGGCATTATGGAGAGATGTGTGGGCTAGGCGCTTGTTTCTTCTCGTAGCGTTGATGGATAACCATTACAAATGTAAGTTCGGAGTAATAGTTGTGTTTCATTCTACTGCTATTACGTTTTGAAATGAAGGGATATATTGATGTACTCGAACGGTATAGTAGGATTTACAAACGTGATAATATAATGGTTGATTTGATGCAAGATTTAATCGAATTATTCATTCGGTATACGTGCACATCGATATAGTCATATTTTCACGGTAACGATTCATTCCTGCTTGTTCAGTTTTGTCGATAAATATTTCAATATCAGCGTCGTCCTTTTCCTATTCCACCTTGATTTCTTAATCTCTTCCTAATTTACGGAGGAAACTAAAGACACAAAAGCGAACTCATTTCACCATTGAAAGCGAGGACCGATGTTACTAATAACGAGGCTGCTGAGAGAAAGCATAATCGTAAACAAATGTAAAAAATTTACTTGTCTTACGCAATTCAAAATGGCGTCGGGGATATGAATGCGAAGACGGACTAGTTATTGTGATAGATTTCAATATGAATTAATCGGAAGAAAGGAGGTTTTCCCGTCCTCAGATAGAATTCCGGAGCGAATGAATAGAAAATTTGTTGGAATTAACATTCTAACCTACGTGTTCTTGTAGAGTGATCACGCAAAAATTTGAGGTATAACCAAGCGATGAGATATCCCGCGTAGACGTCAAAGTCGTCACGCCATGGTGGCCGCGCCTCATCTGAGGGTAAGTGTCCCAGTCATCTCGCTCCTGCGGTTGAGAGCCACCATGTTGGGACGTTCAGCAAGGATGAACCGAGTGAAAGTGTGCTGATAAAAATGCCTATAATCGTGATTGGTCCCTTTAGAGGATGAGTTCTACGCCTAATCTCTATGAATTAAGCTCAATTTTAAATGATCAAACGTTTAAAGACTGTAAAATATATTCACAGAAATCGTTGTATCCCTATGACGTGGTCTATCCTCGTAGCAAACGCGTCCCTGTTGAGGGCGTGCGTAGAGAATAGAGACTAGGAGCGCCGCTGGCACCCGCTATTAACGCGTTCGTTACAAATCCGGAAAGTTGGCGCTTTCGAAGCGTGAACATTTGAGTTATGGAGAAGTTCCGGAAGATTTGTGGAACAAATTGTACTGGTGCTTTGGTGTTTGACGAGAGCATATCTCTTACGAGTTAACGGATCCTTTCAAGGCGTAATAGATATGTGGGCCAGACGCATGTCTTTTCTCTTAGCGATTCTCTTCACATATCTGCGTTAATGTTCTACATATGTACAGGGGGCTGTGGGATCATCTCAGCCGCTGTGAGTTCAGAGTAAAAGTTGGTGTCTTGTTTTAGTGTTTTTGTGAATTTAAATTAACGTGTGTGTCGATGTACTTGAACAACGAACGAACATTCGAATTTTCTCGTCACTTAAAAGATCGGAATCGTCAGTTTATCCATCAGTATCCAAATATTATATCTAATTTCAATTCTGCTTTCATTTTATTTTTAAAACCTTTAGAAAATAAGAAGTTCATTGATTTCACGAGCAATGCCTGATAGTTTACGACGCTTGCTGCTGTAGCAATTGCTTCTTGCAAGCCTCTAGCGTCTGTGAGAGCATTTGCTGCCACCAAACGCACAAATACGCTCCTGTAGCTCGCATTTCTTTACTGTAAACGTGGTGCTGCACTGGAGGGCGCGAGGGTTGTTTTCTTGCATATACAGAACAGTTTTTTCAATGGTTATTTATGCGCAGGCTTGCACTCAAGTCGAGCTCAGCATTTTGTTGCGTGCATGTTAAATAGAATTTTGTACGCGCACTTGGTGTGCATGTCTTTTGACTGTTCAACTAGCTCATATGCTGACCCGGAAGCCAATGACTGCAAGAGTTCAATAGAATCCTTTTTTGCTTCAGAACGCTTTGCTTAGACCGACAACTATCGTTCCCTTAGACCTGTTTGAGGGCTTGCAGTCGCGTTAAGGCATCCTAGGTCATGTGTTAGTAAGCTTGGCTTGATTATGACATTTTTCAATGGGCCATATTGCAATTACACTGGGCGCAACTAAAGACACAAGCCGTGCTTGGTAGTTCATATGGTTCGAAATGAATGCGCGCTACAACAGCAGTTGTGTGGGTATGTGTTGTTATGTTACCCGTGACGGAGAGTGTCGCCGATGTGGTGATCCAGTTGTTGGAGGCAGAGTTATGCTCTTGTCTTGTCCGTACTGTGTCAATTGAGTGAAGAAATTTCCAGTGATTATTTTCTGAAGGCTCGTTTATCTTTAAAAAGAGGCATCTGTCGTGCGGAAAATTTTCGTTCGTGGAAAGAAAAGAGAAACTTATTTTCTGGCTATTCATTCCCAAACTCTTTTAAAGTTATCCTTACAGAAATATTTATCAAAGAATTAGCTAAGTTCTACGTTATATTTATTTTGAAATCATGGGCACTCACCCCTGCATCAATGAGCATTCATAAGCAATTTTGGCACATTTCAAGATCCACTTCAACAACCTGTGTTGTTACCTTAGTTTATTTGAAATTATTCTTTGTGTGCAATTAATGTGCCTTCGCCTGCGCAGGAGATCGCAACACTGTTGCTTCGTTGAAATGAAGCTGTTGAGATTCTTTTCAGCTATAACACCGCCTGAATAGTGAGCGTACTTGGTTGTGACGAGACGAACATTTGTAGGCATAAAATTATGCTTCTAAGGCTCATCATCATCGTTGGTTTGGACAGTAGATACATGTTGTTTTCGAGTGGTACCGTCAAATTGTATCTTCCAAGAGTTATTGATAAGTGAGTTTTTAACTACTGAAAACTGAAAAATCACACTGGTCCCTTACCTCACAACTGAATGGCTTGCTCGTATTTTATCATGGCGTTGATAAAAAAAAAGCTTAAAATGATCGCAGCGTATAACTGTCGCATTAATCAATATCCTCATGGTTGATTAAACAAAAGCTCCGCAAACCGAAGAATGCACTTGTGATAGTGGCCTGCATTCCGTGGAATGAACTTGAACAAAAGAAAAACTGGAGTCTTCGAGATGTTGCCGGAGCGGCCGACATATTTCTAGAAGAATTGGGAGCCGCTAGAATTCTTCACGTAATAAAAATATCTTAGTTACAATCGTTCATTTTTCATCGAAGCACGATTGAAAAATGGTGTGTTGTTTCTTCACAACCTTTTGCGGGAGAGTTTTGTAGTTCATCTCTCCCTTACACGTATCATGCATGTGTGTCTCTGGTGACGCAGAGCAGGCAACGCACAAGACACGCCCTGTGACCTTGAACTCGATTAGGAAAACGCTTCCCTCCATATTATACTGCCTTCGTTTTTATTGGATGGTCACTTCATCAAATGAATGGACAGAGCAATTGCTCTTTACCTTATAAATCTCACCGTATCAGATTGCAGCGAGTGTTGTCAGTAAGATGAGTTGTAGGGATGGGTTGTAAGCTGCATTTCTTGATTACTAAATGTCGGTTTTAATTCTTTCTGTAGCAGACGATGGTAGACTATTCTTTTTATTCTCTCTAGACTTTTCGTAAATTTAAAAATGTCCATGAGCTGGAGCTATTATGACTAATAAACTTTTGTGTCAAATGTATCACATTCCAACTGAGAAGGGTTATGAAGAAGCCATTCCAGACAACATATATTCATTGCAGATCCATTTATCATCATCCTGAGTGAATTCTGCAATGAAAAAGATGAACTGCCAGAAAAGAGCCAGTCGTATTATCGAAGAATCAAATCTTTTAGCCCGTCCACAGCCCCTTTAACGAGGGGCTGAGGCGCCCAGCTATCTCTCACCCAACGGGGGGCGGGAGGTGCGCTACGTTTAAGAGCTCATCTTCGGTGAGTGCAGTACTCCGGGATTGCAGGGAACATTTGGGTCCTTAGCTAAATTCTTGTGTATGACTTTTTCTAGATAAAATGGGGACAAATTAAAGAACTTTAATCTGAAGCATGGTCTCTCGGTGAACCATGGACAACACGTGCGCAGTCGAGATGCTATGATATAACAGCGGAGTGTCAAGTACAGAGATAACTGATTTATTTGCCGGATGTTGAACTGGCCATTGAGAGGTTTTGTTAAGACGTTTTTACTTATGCGGCTTCCATGATAGACAGGGCGGGATTAAATCTCTATATATTATTCAAGAAACTTATTTTTGGTAAATTTAGAATATATAATTGCGCACCACGAACATTCTGGGCTGGACTGGAATGTACTCAAGTACACTTGCGAGACAGACTTGCCCGAGTCTGTGCCACCTACCTGTCACCTGGCTCATGCAAACTGAAGCAAATAGGTGCAGTGTTTGGTCGCGCAGCTCTGTGCATGCGTGCTGATAAAAAACGCGATTTAAATATGTCTATGTCCATCAAAGCTGAGTCTAAGCGCAATTCTAAGCAAACCAAAACAAGTTCAGCTGACGATGCTCGGCCTTCGAAAAGCACTGAGTAAGGAGCAGTGTTAAATTATTCTTTGAGATGTGTATTGTGTCGACGACGACCTGCTTCAAGATGAAACGAACTTGCTTTAAAAGTAAAGTGGGCGACCGCGCTGCATGTGTATGCCTCGTATGACACAATTATTCCTACGAGGCTCACCTTTTTTAGAGCAGGGTCCAAGAAATTAAATGAATCATCTCTTAGCGGTCCACTAGTTGTGCTCAAACTCGACCTGCATTTCGATCGAACGCATTCTCTTCCGCATTTTTTATTCTTACTTCGCGTCGTTTGGGCAATGGATGAATTATCGTCATTGTAAGGGCGCTGACTCAAACTAATTACGACTTGTGGTGCGATTTAAGGGTTTGTGTTGTGGGTAAAATATATGTGACGCAAAAATTCACCCGATTAACTGCATGAACAGTGAATGAGTAAGACTGGTTTCGCAATGCTTCGTAGTCCATGAATGAGGAGGAGGAAGGTATCTTGGAAAAATAATTCTTAAATGTGCATAACAATATCTTCATGATGTCACTAGTGACAAGAACTGGATGATTTGGATAATAAATTATTCTAGAATTACATATTTTGGAGCTCTTCTTCCCATAACACAACCCTCACGGTTTGTAATCATTTAGCGTTCCTCACGTTTTCCTCCGGATGACGTTCCAAAATTTTGGTGTCCAGAGTTTGAATGAGTTGAGTAGGTGGTACGCGAGTGCTCTTCTAGATGCCCCCCTAACTTGCACTCCGGGTTGGCACCTTAGTGCACTCCTTAAATCTGAGGATTCGATAAGCAAGTTTAACGTAATAGATAAGAAGGATTCGTGCCAATCGCTTCAATATAGTAAATTGAAGAAGTATTTGAGGCTGGGTCCGAACGTCCAGGATGCCCCAAGTTTATTTCTCTGTTATCTGCTCTTATTTTGTCAAGTTCGATGCGACCTTCAAATATTGGTTCGAAATGAGAGCAGTCATGCGTGCCGAGAGACCAGGAGATCCTCGCGACAGATACCGTGGAAAAATTCATTGAGTTCAATAACAAAATATCGGAAGCTATTTTTAACCATCTTTTCTGGTCTTTCATCTTCTTCTTTACTCTAATTATTTATTTTGATTACATATTCTGGTATGTTACCTAATGAAGGGAATATTCTATTGGATTTTCCACAGAGTATTCGCTAAGATAACCTTTCCTCTCTAGAATGTATTCGCGCGACGACTGATGTTCAAAAAATGAGTCCAAATGAAATCAGTGGACCGTTGTGGTGATTGTTGAATTTTGCGCGTTGAAAATAGCGCTGTTGGCGTGCTCGCATCCTGGTTGGGTCCGTCCTTATGTTAATTTGAAGGCTCTCAGGTGTCACTCTTGTACTGCGACTCGGCTGTGTTGCTCTCCTGCGAGTAATGTGTGTTTAGTCTGTCCATTATAGCCTGTAGCTCGCATATTTTGAGTGGGTTCTGGGGGTACGCGATATTTCTCTTCAATAATTCCTAATGTTAAGGCTGGCTCGACCAGCCTCCTCTCAATTTAAACTCAACCTCTGCCATATTTATGCTCTGATTGTTGTGCAAGCTGAGATTGACAATTTATACATGCGTTTATGTGTATTAACACCTACATATATCGACATATGCGTGAACACTCAAAGTCGTTTCGAATATATTCATAGTTATTTTTTTATTCTTAGTGTAAAATTTTTATCGAGACAACATTTGATCAATTATGACAAACACTAAGAGATGAATTCACGTGAAATTTGCAAGCAATGAATGACATGTGCATGCTGGGAAAAAACGAACAGATACACGCAATGTAAGCAAACTGCAGCCGCATTTGCTCAAATCACGGTGTTGCACGGATGCCAAATTAACGCCGAGATGCTCTGATTTCTGTTTGATATGTGCGGAAATGTAGCTTCACTGATTCTGAAAATATTTCGATTAATTCTGAATGGCATTAGGTAAAACTCCTCTGGGAATGAAAATTAATGGGTAGATAATACTAAACTGAAGAGAACTTTACCAGTGAGCTTCCGAATTTGTACGTCTGAGGGCTGAAAAATAGGAAGTGGGCTGCAATTCTCGAGATTTGAACTCCCTAGGTAGCCAATGGAGCATTCTGAAGTGAGTTTACGCAAAAGGACGTCAATTGAAGAACAAGGATGAGCTGCGGGAAGACCTTCTTCACATATCCCGGGGAATTACTGCACATGAGACCGGGATGTGATCAAATTCCATGGATAAAGAATTTTCTTCAAGTAATTTTGAAAAAAATGAACTCATATGAATGTATATTCGTTACTTCATGTTCAAATGAATAACAATTGTTGCACATTTATTGAATTTTCTATTTCATTTGACGCTGTCCGTTGTTCGGTGTGAGGAACAACGATGAGAGTAATTATTTTTCGGATTCACTAAGTTTTAATAACCTTTGCTGATAATTTGACACTGTTTGATCCCAAAGTATTTGGAATGAATTATGTTCTTCATTATTAGGTTTACATTTGAATTCATTTTTCTCAGAGAGTGCCAACATTTGTTGAAAATTTCATGAAAATTCATCCCTTAGTTTGTGAGATAATTTACAAAATATCTCATAAATTTGATGAGTGTATATTTGTTTACGTAAATACTTCGACTCATTTATGCATTTATTTTATTAGTTATATTCATGGGAACCGAACATATGCGTGTACGTATAATTCAAATGTGAGTTCTGATGTTTTACAACGAGGGAAATACGCGTTCCAGCTTTGTCCCTACTCCAGTTTTGTGGTACGACTTGTTGAGGCTAATGATAATCTGTGAGATAGGTCCACGCTTGCACAGCTAGCCGCCTGTTTAGACATCTTTTCACCTTCTATGGAATATTGAATAGTAACCCGAAATGAATTCATCAGTGTGTGTGAGTGCTTCATTTCCGAATACTTAGTGTCGAGCCTTGTAAAATTTGTTTGAATTGTTCGAGTTGTATAATTCGAAAATATGTGTGCTAATCCTGCTATATCTCGTGGAGCTGAGCCAATTTAATATCCTGCTATTTGAGTTACCAGCGTCGGGTGGATATGAACACTACCGATGTTTCACTTCGAGCGTCGTAACGAACAGACATAGTAACGTAGACCACAGTAAAATGTAGACGTTTCCTCTGCCATAGCGTAGACTCATTGTTCTGCATCACCTGCTGTCACCCACAGTAATTATCAGTCGCCAATAATTGCAGTCGCCAATAATTATTCAATACTATGAAGAACATCCATCACAGCGGTACTTGGTATATCAATGAGGTCGAAGTGCGCTAATTCCATCACACAATGACGCAGCGCCCTGCTGGGACCCGCGCTCTGGCGAAGGTGCGGCAAAAGTCAAACTCTGCGCTCCCTTATCATTATAAGGTCATTATCAGCGGAAATGTTACTGTGAAAGTAGTCGTGATAAATATCTGTCGTGTAAAAAACTTTTGTCACTAGAAAGAATAGAGAAACTTGTTTTTTGGCCACCTCCAGATTCTTTGAAAGTTATTGCTAAAGAAATAATTGCCCAAGAATTGAATGATCTCTATGTATACTGCTTTATTTTGGCACACAAAAACCTGCTCGAATGTGATGAGCTATGAATCAAATGACTCATCGATGATATTTCTTACTAACTGAGAAACACTAAAACTCAAATTCTTCCATCATCCTTTGAAGATGGGTAGTAATTTTTTATCGCTTTGTTCTGATTAGAGAATGGAGGATTTCAATTGTGCATATTTAAAAACGTGACAGTTATTGAGTTCAGGTTTCCATTTAGGGTTGAAGTATTACATCTGTCTAATATTTTATATTTTTGTAAATAGATTGCTACTATTCACGAACGCATTTCATGTGATTCTAAATAAACCTGATCCGTTATTACACACGAGATTAAGCGTCGATCTACTAAAATTTTTATTAGGCGTCGATCTACTTAAATTCTTTGTGGTTTCTTTTGTTCAGTGGTGGCTGTTGGGCTGTATGGTGTAACTTCAAAGTGTTTGCTTTTTATACGGCCATTTAATGGTTTATCTTGCTTCTTTTTTGTCTTTTTCAATTCCAATTTGGCCTAAGCTTCTGTAGAGAAATCTCTTGCTCTTGTCGTGGCCAAACTTTGAGGACGCTCCTCAGACTACCGGGGCTCTCTTGCTGTCTGACACTATTCTGTGTTTCGTTAATGTCAATATTGTCGCGTGCTGTTAATCAGAGGAAGAAACCTATCAAGCATCTGATATTAAGGTATAGCAAAGAGTGCAGAAAGTAAAGCTAATGGAACTTTGAAAGTTTTAGCTAATTGAAAATAGAGATAAAAGCACGGAAGCAGAACCTGATTGGTTCTACTTCCGTTCTGGATCTTATCGCACTTTAACGAAACTGCTAAGGCGAGCGAGGCTGGACGTCATGACTACTACGATTTTGTTATTTTTTCACCCCATGAACGTGCTTTAATATTCGCTAATCTAATCTTTTGAACCAAACGAAGGCGCAGCAATCGAACTACATACATAAAAGTGTTTTTCTACTTGAGACCATCCAGAAAAATGGGAAGAGAAAAAATCGACAAACCATATATAAGCAACGATATATATATATATATATATATATATGTCATTTACCATTCAAATGTCATATTGTGGATGGTCCCGAGCTATGAGTTAGGTAGGCTTTCTTTTTGTTGAATTGAAATATTTTGTGTCTGTTATGGACCGTCTTTTTATCAGTTCAATGTTGTCTTATTTTTAGCATCGCTGACTTTCTTTTTCAACTTTTATCTCATTTCCTAACCTTCGTACTCAACTTACTGTTTCTAACCAGGTAGCAAAATTTATTGACCTAATATTGAGCCAATATTCAGTCTCAATATTGACTGAATATTGAAAATGAACATTGGGGCAATACCTTATTTTGGAAAATTCGGTTGATATTAGAAAAATATATTGGCCCAATGACAATATTATCATCAACCCAATATCAACTAATTATTGTGTCAATATTGACTTGAAAATGAAGTGTTCCCTTCAATAACATTGGCTTAATGCTCAATTCCTGATAGGTTGATATTTGTAAAACATATGGCCCCGAGAATGATAATTTCACTAACCCAGTATTAGCTAATTATTTTGTCACTATGGACTTGATATTGAGGTGTTCCTTAGAAAAATGTTGGCCTGTAAGGCCTGGAGTTGTTGCTGCTGTAGCAATTGAGTTCCGCTTTCGACGAGTGAATCAGCGCCCTTAGTTTATTACTCGTACTTCTCCTACAGTTGGTGTTGGTGATACTCGTTGGAGATTTTAGCACTGCCTTCTTAGATAATTTTACATTTACGCATATTAATATCCCTGAACACAAATGGACTAGAACTGAATTTGAGGGGTAACTAAGGTAGGGTACTACAGGCCCAATACTTATTTTCTGACATCAAGTGGATATTGGTAGAATATATTGTCCCAATAATAATTTATTTTTAACCCAGTATCAGCTAATTACTGTGTCACTATTGACTTGATATTGAGGTGTTTCCTTAAACAACCCTTTGGCTCAATAATTTATTTCTAATATCGCATCAATATTCAGAAGGGTTCAAAGACGAGAAATATATATAATTCTGATAACTATGTTATCCGATGTACATACCTACACACCTACAAGACTATGAATTAAACTGCATTCAAAATTTATCTAAAATCCATGATTACAAACCTCTTTGGCATCGTAGTCCAAGTTTTGTGTTGCACTTACGTACCAGTGGTCGGGCAACCTGTACTAAGCAGCATATATACGTTCATCTAAGCAGCATATATATGCGTGATTGAAAATTGCACGAAAGCGCTTTACTCAAAGAATGATGCATGCAAAATGGGTTGTATGGAATAGGCCTTCTCAATACCTTCGTTACGAAATTAAGTCATTTATATCATCTATATAAATGACTTTATATCTTCTTAATTCAATATATAGACATTTATTGCTATAGTAACATATGACAAACGATTTTAGCATATTTTTTGAAAAAATTAGACCTTCGAAACTCATTGGACGACTGAAAAAACAAGAACTGTGAACCTGTGATTACAGTAATTCTGAATATACATATTATTGTAACGTATTCACATTTCTTGATATCTGTCAAATATATCTGCACTCATTAATGACTGCAATAACTATTCATTAACTTTATTGGTACATTTTAAACAAATTACTCCGTATTATTGGCGTACAAAATCTACCGAATATTTGGGCAATAATAATTTATATTGTAACAAATTTCATTAAATTGCGAGTTTTTTAATTATTATGAGATAGTTTCCACTTATAGGAATATCGTACATATATATATATATATATATATATATATATATATATATATACACTGTTAGTTTAATATTAAAAATAAAACTATTTACCACATTGTCCCAATAACAAGTTGATATCATAAATAAATATATCTTATTTCGAAATTGTCTTGTTATTAGCCTATTATTGTAATCCAAGATTCCATTATCAGGTCAATAAATAATTATCAACCCAATATTGGCCCAATAACTTCTTGCTACCTGGGTATGCGCAGGGGATTCTGAGAAGGGACACACTTTTACATATATTCCGCGTTCCTTAAACTCCGTATTAAATGGGGCCTTCATCATTTCTCTCTTTGAACATCCTTCTTCCTTCGTTGAAGTAATGGAGGCACAAACCAGATTATAATCAAATAATTGTTATCCTGTGGAGAAGTAGCATTTTCAGACACCCAGGAGAATACTACAATATTTTTAATACCGGCATACGTGCCTTCTAGATGTTTATGTTGATAAGACAAAATTCAAATGTTCATGTTGATTTTGTGTTAGAAATAAAAGAGACTTCGAAAGAATGATTCTTACAATTGTACCCTGCTCGTTTGTGACTCCTACGCTCTTAGTGTGAATTGTGAAATGGTGATGATCCAACTTCCGAATATTTCCTGTCCACTTTGAAATCTGAAATTATAAATGCGTGCTGAGGCTGTATAACTTTGGAATGTATCGTGTAATATTACTGTATAACTAATATGACTCACATGTTTATTTCTTTGGAACTGTAAACTTGTGCTGGACACCATATTTTGTTAAAATATCTGCATGCGCTCAGAGTTGCTATGTGAAATGTGATATGCTTGCTTCCGTGAATTCGGAGTGGTATGTTTTACAATTTTTTGGAATTTTTAACAACCGTCGGCAATGTTCAGCTTATGATGAAGTCCTGTGCATAATTTAACTGGGCAATGCTTGCATATTTAACTCATCAGAATGCTAAAACATCAGAAAGTTGGATCCCAAGTTGAAGTCTAGATTGTACCCCATGTGAGGTTTCATTTTTCAACCGTTAACTCTTATTGTTCATCAGAGCTGGTGTTGCTTATTTTCTTTCATTATTACCATTTAATTCACTAATTTTCACGAATGTTTTACCGATGAACATGCAATAAAGATAAATTTTTGCTGCTTTGAATTAATTCTATGCATCAAAATTAAAATTGAGTTACGTCCTAAAATGATTCTCTCGGACTTAATTAGTAAAGAAGGAGCTTTAACCATAAGGCCTAAAGTAACATTTTTGCTGCGCGAGGATGGCTTCCTTTCCTCGCACTTCCGTCCCAAGATCCGTCTGTGCTTAAAATGTCATTCAGGTGCGGCTCAAATTTCTTGCCCTCTTTTCCCACTGGACCTTTTTTGTGTGTGCCATTCTAGGGTGAAGTTGATGGAATTTTTACGCCTTCCGGTGCCTTGCTTTTGCGCGTTTCCTGCCTAGATTCCTGATTTTTATTTGGTTTCGTCACGAGGACGTGTGCAACGGAAGGAAAAACGTCGCTGAACTTGGATTTACGAGCTCGCGCTGGTCACCAAGACCTATTAGTGGCCTGTCGCCCCAGGGCGGGCTGAGGTTTCTTCACAAATGTCATCGTGCGAGCGGTTAGTGTTGTGAAGGTGTTAAGTACCATAGCTATTACGCTAGCCCCTGCGACGACACTTAATAACAAATACTTCCCTGCGGGTTTGCTAAAGAGG
Source organism: Morinoia aosen (assembly GCA_030386875.1). Classification (NCBI taxonomy): domain Eukaryota; kingdom Metazoa; phylum Arthropoda; class Malacostraca; order Amphipoda; family Talitridae; genus Morinoia; species Morinoia aosen. Next base: position 65,128,998 of record CM059564.1, on the reverse strand, counting down.
GCCGGATTTCTATGAATTTTTAGCCACTAACTGATTTTCGGTGAAAAATATGGAAGGTCTGTTCTCAAGGCATGTTTTGATCAGGTTATTTTGAGGACTCCGCTGAAGATTTCCGAACTACACACGGGGAAATCAACGCTTACCTATCGCTAGAACCTGCTCTTTTCCTTAGTAATCCTTCACTGTCTCCTTCGATACGTCGGATGTACGGTACAGACGATCTAATTCGGAAGGAAGTTCACTAGGCTTTTTTTCTTCTTTGTATAATTTACCAGCTGGACACGTGAAAAATTTATGGCAAGTTTTTTGACTTGAATAACATAACCTAGCCCAGCCTATACTAGTCTACTCGAACCTTGTCCTAGCTTCCACACAACCTACTCAAGTCTTTTATTTCATTATATTATGCCGGTTGGAATAAGTTCTGATTCGTTACCGTTCACAAACAGAACAGGATACCACTTTCATATGTATAATGCTGGAAGCCGTCAAAGAAAAGATGAGTAGAATGCAATTTCTATACATTTTATTTAATTTCAAGAAGTCCTAAGGCCATTAGTGCACAAAGAGAAAAGGTGTGTATATTTTGCTCCTAAACTCACGCGGAGGTAAGTGTAAATTCTAATTCTAAATTCTAACAAATGCCAGCAAGTCGTAGGTGTAAGGGATGTGGAAGTAATATTTGCCAACTAATGAAATTTGCTCTCAATATCGAGTTTGAATAACGAAAAAAAATTAAAAACGCCTCAATTCATTTAAGAGCTAAGTGGAACTTTATAATGAGGAGAGTAAGGAGCGTATAAACATTTATTACTTGAATTAACATTATTGACACGTCTCGTACATTCATGACCTACTGGCGCTCATTCAAAGGCATTTTATTTACTCGTTATTGGCGTTTTGGCTTTCTACCTGGTAAGCTTCACGACAAGTATACTACATCATTTTTCTGTGTGAGCAAATCTATTTCATGATATTCAGTTACAGATTACAGACCACATTTAGCTTTACTAAGTCCTTTGTAAGAGTCTAATTTTGACAATGGATGAAGTCGTCAGGCATGTTTCATCCTAAATACCTCCCGGCAGTTCATCACTTTCAACATTCATTTTACCTACGATTAGGTGTAGGGCCCACACACGTGTATAATTATTTTCGTCGGTGGTATTTTACTACGAGTAACGAGCGTAAAGTTCGCTCAAAATTGGACCGTGTATCACTGAGCAACGCGTTGCAGCAAACGAGCTTTGGCTGTACAACATTATTCTGGTGTTTGTCCTTACAAAGTCTTAGTCGTTCCGAGTGAAGCTTTTCCCTCGTATGAATGCAGTACGCTACATGCTTGTCGTGATCTGTTTCTTGACCAAGTGTGAGTAAAGCCGAGTTAAAAGAACTCAACTTTATTGTCATGTTTGTGAAAGCATAACAACTGAAACGTCTGCAGCATTTTCGTTTGTGAGGTTTGATGTTCCCTGGCAGCATTTTACGGCGGGCGAATACACAGGGTCACCCTTGTATTCTCCTGGGGGTCGTGCGCGCTGCGTGCTTATGATGCACGACCGGCGCTGGCCTCACGCAGCCAAGCATGGGGACCGCAGCTCGATTTTTGTTCATTCTAATTTTTAAGCATTTTACTGTGTCGTAGCGGTGTACCTAACTCTAAAAGTTTTCTGTTGATTTGGTTAGAATGTGTGGTGTTTTCTGGCGAAAATCCCCCCAAAATTTGTTAAATGAATTTTGATCAATTAGCATCTGGCTGCCCTGCTGGGTTGGTTCAAATGTTGTTGGCGCAATGTTCAGGTGATGGCTCTCATGATCAGCGCCTGGCTACTTGTAATGTTGGCAGATAACTGAAGTATTTTTGTTTTACTTCTTGGTGATTCCAAGTTTTTGAATTACGCGTGCAATGCAGGAGATAAATACAGCAAAAACGTTTAATATGAACGTTTTTAGCCTCGTTTCAATACCTTGATCCTGATTGATAATTAATTACCAATTAAGAGGAAAAAATCACGAACATATAAAATTGTACAGCTTTGAACTACGCGATGATAATAAACAACGAAATCCTCCAAAAATGAAATTTTATCTGCTTACTATTTTCATATGGAGTAACAAAATAAAAAATTTACAAGGTTCACTATTTCACAGGACAACTGAAAGTCTACCGGTTCAGTATTTTCATGCAGTAACTGGAAACATACCAGTTTACTGTATTCATGTAATAACTGGAGGTCTACCAGTTTACTGTTTTTATGTAATAACCATAAGTCCACCGCTAGACTGATATTTTTGCAAATCAGTGAAAGAACACTTAATTTGGCTAGATGTAGCGGGATTCTAAAAATCAAAGGTCATAATTGGATGAACGTGAACCTAAAGTTTGAAGTTTATCGCTCTCAATATTTTGTACACAAGGCCCATCTGGACAGTGATATTTGTTCAAGAATGCGAGAAAATAAAGAAAGGTGCCTGTTCTAAGACCACAATGAGCGTACTCTGCGTTCTTCACCTATTGAGTTCGGGGGCTAGAAATCGCTTACAGATGCACTTTATGCTCAACGGTATGGCCAAAATTTTACTTACTTGCCAGTGGGGCCAGTGCCTTTTTTTAGCTAACATGATAAAGAACAAATAAACTCCACAGGAAAAGAGGGTCCAAAAATAATTTTCTTAATGGAGAGTTGAATCCAGAGCGACAATCATGTTGATAAAAATTTAGGTGCGGTATTTCTCAGCTTTTTCTTTTAAGTTATGTATGATTCCTGGGAAATCAAATTAACTATGAGCAATTGACTTGCTAACAGTCCCACTATGCTTTCTTATCTTCCACACACTGCTTTTTAGAAGTGAAATCTCACGCTAAATATTCAATGAAGTCTTTGCTTGTTGCGCATCTTTTTGCGATCTACGATCCGAGGATTTCGAAAGCATGTTTTTCTCCACAAATGTTTGATGATTCCCTATTTGTGTGAGGCTTCGCGAAATTTTAAATACAAGAACATCGAGAAGATATATCCTTGGTGTAATGGTTCTAGTTAGTCAATTGTTCACTTGAGATAATGAACAATATTCCAGCTCTGATACGCAATGCACAACTTTTTTCAGACACGTACAAAAAGTCGCTGCTTTTGCTGGCTCATGCTAGACAGGTTTCGATGCTGCAGTGTCTGACTTGTCAGGTTTATTTTCTCTATGCACAGGTGCCCTTGCGCGCCATGCATTCGTATGGCTTAATAAGCGAAAACGAAGTGCGCTACTTCCCAGTCTAACTTTCGCCGGAGCATGCATTTTTTTCACCGCCCAAGCGATTTAATTACTTGGGCGGCGAAAAACATGCATGCAGGGGGCGAAAAAATCAGACAGGGTAACGAGGGCAGGTCTGGACACTGAGAAGGCTGGGGCGCGCCCTGCGCGTACACTGTCCGCGGGAAGCGGATTGCTCACTTGACTATCATTGTACTATAGTAATATCATTATACTATGTATACGAGGCTAACGGGAGTACAATCATAAATTAATATGCTGTTATCAAATCCTCACGAAAATTATTTGTTTTTATTTGATGACCTTGGAAAGTTATAAAATAGTGAACAGTGATAAAAAATATAAATTTCATGCCGGCGAAATGTTCATATTTTAGCCTCTAATTCTACTTAGTTGACTCATTTCCTCATAAGAGGTCACGAGCTGCAGATGGCAAATGCCTGCATACCTTTACAAGCAGTGCATATACAGTATTTGTTCAGTGTGGAAATTTCCGTATGTCACGTGAGTTCACAGAAGCCGTATACCTCTGCTTTGTAGTAGCTATTGCATAGCTTTAAAACTGCTCTAAATTAATCAGGGATCGGTTACGCTTGAAGCGCATCAATTCCATGCTTTATAGTTGTTTAAATACAAAATTGTTGAGTACCGCGAAAATATTCGATAATTCTGCAGAGGTTTCGACAGGAAAAATGTAACAAGCGTCCAGTTGCCCCGTGACCTAAAGAGTCATTGATTCAATTCGGACTATTTAAAATTTTTAGTTTTTTCTCGTTTATCTGATGTTTTATATAATGTATATTGTGTGTATATGTACGCAAGGAGTACCTATTGTATTTGTGTCGTATTTTTGGCATAATTCATAGTTTTGTCAACTCTATTCCAAATTAAAGATGACCTTTATTCCAAATGCCGAGTTTTTTCATTTGTCGTCCGTATCCGTTGGCCTAAATTTTAGCTGAACAGACGTCATCATGTATGTTCGTTGAAAATAATTTTTTTATTACAATTTCCAGCTTGTTTAGACTCAAAGGTCGTCTGCAGAGTTGTTTCAGATATCTCACTTCAAGAACTACACCTTGGATTGCACATGTTTTTCAATTTAATTTTTGAAATGTTCAAAAGTTGCATTCCTTTACCTTACTCAGAGCGAACCGAATTCCAATTTTTGATGCTGAAGGACTTGTCCTGCAAACATCTAGAATGATAACTTGCATAACAACTATCCGATAGCATCCAGATTGGGGTTCAGATTAACTCCAAGAGTGCTTTACAATCATCCTTAACATTTCAATGAGATTTACTGTATTGAATAGAGAACAGAACACGAGCGTCCAGCGTATGGTAATTGCGTAGAACCAGCGCTCAATGTCATACTTACTACACACAGAATTGCACTCCGCTGTGCTTAGCTTTTTTGCTCGTGTAGACGCAATGGCGCCGAAACCGCAGCCGGATCTTAAACGCTCTTTTTCTCTCGTACCTACTCGGAGATTTTTATTGTTGATTCAAATGAAAGGCGACTATATCGGAACCTAACTTATATGTATATTCTTCAGACAAAAATTTTTCGTCATATTAATATCGAAGAGCGGACGTATACATCGCGACCTTTAGGAAATGTCATTCCTTTTTCCTTCCTGTACTCCCATGCTCGAATTTTTACGCGTGTGACTTTTTCACATGGAGTGCTACTTGTACCACGCTAGTTTGTTGGTGTTTTGCGACTTCTTGCTGGTCATTCTGCAGTGCTTCCGTACTTCTCAAGCGTGCATGTGCGCTGTTTTTACATTCACGCTTTGCTTTGAAATAAGATCAGTTCTGATTTGTATCTTCTCAAATAAATTCATTGCTTAATGCGGCTCCCTCAGGGGTCATAGGATAGGCAATAATTTTCGGTTAATTAGGCTAGCATATCTCATGCTATGGCGACTGGCGTCCCAGGGGAATGCTATTAGGTTATCTTAGCTATAGATAACCTTCAGGAGTTCTGTCTTTACTGCATACTCTGTTTCTTTCAGTTTCCATACCATTTTATACTCTCATTTGTTCTCTTCTTTATCTATATCTTCCAAACTCGCTGTTTCTATTCACAGTGTATCCCATGTGTGAACACACCTTGCACATAAATTCTCCGTTTTCTGCTGTCCATCCTGAAAAGTCATTTCTCTTCGCTCTGCTGCGATCGCCGTAGTGCAGCCTAGAGAGTTTTAAACTAACTATCATAGTGTGCGACACTACTGCTCTATCCAATTGACATTTTTTCATGAGATTGAGTTTCTTACTTTTTCTTTGAGGCTAGTTAACCATCAAGTTTTGTTGACTTACATGAAGCCTTTTACTGGGCCAGGCCTCCTAGTAATATTGCTTCCTATGGCAGCAGATCTACATAATTCCTGAATGCATGTACCAACATTTCTGCTCACATGCACCGTGATGCTGGTCTCCTACTTATTTGAAACTGCCCAGTATTATTAACCGGCCATCACAGCAGATTACGAACGCCTCTTCGGCACGAGTTGGACCTCGTAACTCCGTGCCCTGATTCGGGAAGCGTGACGCTGCCAGGATGTTATCGAGACCATCGATGCGCTGGTCCGAGGATCTGTTTAGTGGCCTCCGTCATCTTGCTGTGATCGAGGCTCGGGCATGGACCTGATACGTCGCGGACGTTAGCAATGCTAGGAATAAAATTTAAAATTCCGAAGGGTTTTGCATTGCCAAAAAGGTTTGTGGCCTTGGTTCCTTTGAAATACGACGCACCATGTCCAGAAGACGCGGCTGATATCTTTTCAAGAGGTTCCGACCTTGACTGTTTTGAAGTACGATGCGTGGGGTCTTGGGTGTGTCGTAGAAACTGCGATGCAGTACGGTTTGATGAAGGCTAATACGACGATAAATCGTATAATGTGAATCCTTGGGTGTTGGTTTTAAGTATTAAATTAAAGTCTTCCAAGTATTAAACGTCTACTGTTATTAATTTTGGATTTTTATACTGCAATGGAGACACAAATCTTTTCATCTATATTTCAAGAAGTTGTGCTTTACATTTTAATAGAATGAAACACACTTTATCATACTTTTCATTCATGCGCAATTGAGAAATATCAAGTCTCATATTTTAATTGAGAACATCAACTTGATAGATTCAAAAGATAACGCTAGTCTGTTGCACAAGCTAATTCAACTCTACAACATTTGAGTTAACGGTATATTTTTCTCTGTTTCATTTTGCTATTTATTTCTGAAGGTTCTTAATGCAAATGCAGAGAGCTTCCACTTCTTATCTTCTAGTTTGATCGATTGATCTTGTTATCTTAAAGCATCACTTGGAATATATTTGATGAGATTTTCTGAGTGGTTTAAGATTAGGAACAGAGCTGACTTGAGTTAGCCGCCCCGAATCACCGGTGGCCCGAGATCGCAGTTCTTCCCCTGCTTCTTGTTGGACGACCTTATATGTATATCCAGCCCGTGTGTGCGCTGCGGGTTGCCCGACGTGAAGAGTAAGCTTCTGTCGGATGAGCGTATTTGCAGAATTTCTTAAGCCAGACCCACAGGGTCGCAGCCTTGATCTACTTAGAGGACGTGGTCCAGCTCTGTGCCGTGGTTATAGGCTTCAGTAGAGTTGTTTAAAGTGATTAGGGATTAATTGTACATTGCACTTAAAATATCTCACAGACTTTATAATTCAAATAACAACGTTTAACAGTTGTGTTGAAAATAGCTAGGAGTCTACCTTGAGTACAGTTTCCGGTACGATATATTTTCATTTTCGGATGAGTGTAAAACACGCTTTTACGTTCTCTGACTTCAAAGTTCTTTAAGATATGATTGATTTTATTTTCTGATAAGGATGGCCAAGAATGTTTACAGGTACCACGTAGGAACGGGATTGGAACGGGATCAAAACTCAGGTTTATATTCAACTGTTTATCCCCGTTCACGCGAATTATACGTTATGGCTCGTGGCCAAAATATTTTGGCTTTCGAACTTGTTTCAGATGGAACGTGCTGGTGTTCGTAACTTTGAGTTTTGGGGATTTCAGGGTAGAGGCTGATATTGGTTAACCAGGCTTGAAGTTAATACTGCTGCTTTTTTTTTAATTTTGACGTGAGATAATTAATCGAACAAAGCCAACTCGTCCATTAATGGCGAATAAATTGTTTCTTTACGTTGAGAATAAAATGCACTTCAAACAAGTTCGAACAAACGTCGCTGAAACAATTGATCGCTGGATGTTTCACATTAACTGAATTAATTAAATAAAGTACTGCTCGATCACCACCTTTTGTGTTCCATTCTACGCTAAATGATAGTTTTGAAAAAATAGTTGAGAGCAGTAAAATTACTCAAGGAAGAAAGCGCGAGCCATAATTATTGAATGATGTGCAAACTTGACTGCAGTTTAACCCCTTAGCAAATTAACACAAGGGATCTCATCATAGATTATATGAAAGATTTAGGCTTCTTACGAGAGATAACGTACTCGAACCGAGTAAATAATTCAATATAGCACGTGAATGTGGGTGTTACGAGCTAATAATTAAAGTTGAAAATTTTAGCGTGATTGAAACAATATAAAAGCGAATATTAAAGCATAAACCGACTCAACCTGATCCATTGTTGAATTTTTTTTCGCGGTGGTGCTAAGTTTAAGGACTGATGTTGTTATGCGTTTAATGGGCATTTTATGACTATAATTCGTCAGCTCAACTAACTTCTCATTCATTAACTGCAAAAAATTAGTTGTTAAACTCGCGCACGTGCTTTATGATTTTTTAAATGCTTTAATTTTTTTGATCTTCTTCAACATCTTTGTGCCTGGTGAGTGTTGAAATTTGACCCGACACAGAAGCTGTTTTCTGCGCCGCTGCGTCGCGTCGAGATCGATGATCATCTACGAGTACCTTGACATTTGGCGGTCCTCAACTGCGGCCATCTTCCCCTATTGTTCTCTATTTTCTCTTAACTCCAGGTTTTTATGGACTTTACGTTGATGCTTCTGCACCGTAGGCTCTATATTGTTGTCCGCTTGTTTTGTGTGGGTAGATAGCGAAATAAAGTTATCAATAGTCAAGGCTTTTGTGTAGGATACATAATCAAAAGATTAGATTCATTGGAGCAAAATGAATTTTTCGTTTTTTCTTGTTCGGAAAAAATAGAAGCTGAAAAACGTATTTTATCGATATACATAATAATATCATCATAGCTGTCTTATTCTATTTTTGAATTAGTTCGATGGTCACCGGTTTTCCATTAAAATATATATTGATTTTTCATACATAGCCACTTTTCTGTTCCGTTCAAGTAGCCAGAGGTATAAACCATGTACGTAATTATATATTTTATAATGTTAGTCCAAAATTACTACCTAGTATCTTTATTACCGAGACTGACATTCAAATTTCTATATGTTTTAGCCAGGGCCTTCAGCAATCCATTACATTCGCCCAATATTTTTTGTAAAGTTCATTTTTCTTGTAAGGTATTGCCTTACTAAATACTGACCTGTACTTCGCAGTGCAATATACAATATTTCCAGACATGCAGAGCTGCTCGGGGCGAGGGTGTACGTTCCAATTATATTCGTGTTCTGCCTACTGCCTCGCAATAGTGTGAGTTCAAAAGGGAGCTTTTTTGCCCGAGGCGTAGCTGCAGTTGGGAGTCAAGCTGCGACATGGGCCCTCCCTCATTTGTGCACCACGTGGCCTCTAGTACTTTACAGAAGCAAGTGCTAATTTTACTCAATGTTGAGCATGGTAGACATGACGTTGAGTCGGCAGGACGCGTTTTGCGTACTCGATCGTAGACAAACGAGGCTACGGCCCAAATTTGCATCCACTACGTGCGCTTGAATTGCAAAACATAGGCGCGTGTTTAATGAGCCACTTAATGAGTGTTCAATTTTGTGAGCACTTTTTTATACGAATTTAGCTCTGAAATAAGGGTGTTTGGAAGAATTCCTTGTTGAATATGATTGCAGGTGAAGGACGTTATTTTAGACGATATTTCGTCTAAAAAGTGATGTTATCTTAAGTCATCAAATTAAATTTTATTTTTCATATTTTATGAAACATCGTTGGGAACGTTGAAATAATTTTTTGCATTTGTATGTTGCATTGAAGTTTGTAAGGTTTCCACAGGGGTTTTATTGATATTCATCAGCACAATTAAATGAATGCATATTAGAAACAGTAGCACGTATCTTAATGACTAATAGTAAAATTTGAGAAATTGTTGGTATTTAATTTTTATTTTCTTGCTTAAATAGGATCTGAGCACTATTCTATAAGACAGTATTAATTATTCCGCGATGAACGGGAGGGGGCGCTGGAAGGGAATGCCCTACAACCACGTTGGGGATTTAGCGCTCCTGGGAGGTGTATAAAGTTCCTAAGGTACACTCATTGTTGTGTAGGTGGTGTCTTTCCTCGTCATTGCACGAAGCGGAATTAGCGCTCCTGAGAAGTAACCCCAGCAATCCACTACCGATTTAGCTGCACTTGTAGAATGAGCTTTGTTTGTTTAGATTTGTAGTTGGCTTAGGCATTATCTTCCATTTTTTCGCTCTCACTTTCGTTCCTGAGTGAGGCCAGAGCTCCGTGTAACTGACCTCCTGCACGAGTGTCTTTACCGTTCAATTCTTCATTTTCCTTTCGTACTTTCGCTCTAGCAAAACTCTTACACTTTCTTTTGTTAGCATAGCAAACTGTGCCGACCGAGACACCCTACTTAATGCACCCTTGTGGTTCCACTTGAACTCCAATTTCACCGAGTTTCTCTGGGACTATGGCGTAATTTACGAATCCTACACTTTCTCAAACCTCGATCAAATGAATGTATAAGTTCCCCTTTGTGGTAGGTTTGGTTTACAGGTACGAAAAGTGTTCTGTTAATTCACTCGTATTTTCATTGAAAATATAACGACTGTTCGCGATGCAGTGAGAGAGTATAGTTTCTTTTCTGCGCCCTCAAATTGCATCCCGTGCTTTTTGCCCCGAGATCTAATTCTTTCGTACTGCAAGAGCGCTTGACAAGTTTGACCTACCCACGAGTTGCGTGCGGGGGACTTTCGAGTGCCGAGTTTGTCCACGAAGTGCAATTACAACAGGAGGGCTCGCCTCGGTGTTGTCGTTGCTCATGGCTGCCGTGTTCGCGAGGACTTTCATTCGCCTCGCCCACCTTCACCAAGTCTTCAATTTTGCTTTTATTTACCTTCCTTTGCAACTTTTTTTCTCGTATGACCTAGAGGGATCTGGAATTTTTCATTTAAACGTTATGAGATAAGTGTGCTTAGTGTTTTTTGGTTAAGTTTGATGGCGTAATTTCCTGTCATGTGCCCTAAACAAAAAAGCTGGGAATTTAGTTTAATGGCTACAGTTTTGAGTTACGTTGAGTACTTGAGTAAATCAACGAATAATTGGCATCTCGCGCCGAACTCAAAAATCAGCGTCGCAACCCTAAGGATATTGCATAATTACAAAATTAAAGTCTTTGATCATGAAAGTCAGCGTTGAGGGCCATTTCCCATCTTCAGCACATCTGAGAAGACACCACACCTCCATTTTCTGTAAAGCAGAAGAATTATTCCAACACTTTATTCCCCTCCAGTTCTTGCGTCCTTCTCGAGCTCCGCAAATCTTGGAGGCTAAAAATAAGCTTCGTGTGTCATATAACCCATTGTTACTTCATCCGACTGGACATTACATCTCTCCCTTCAGTAGAACAAGAAAATGATTATTTCAATGCTTTGTTCCCCTCAAGTCTTTGCGTCCTCCTTAACCAACAAACCTGGTATTTTGCTGCCCAGCCTCGCCCTGCTCACGAATAGTCGATTAGGAATTCTCGACGCCGAAGACGGCATCGGCGGTCGTGTTGCAGTGCGTGATGCACGCACGGAGCGCATCTCTTGCGTCACGGTCCTGGGCCGGACTTGCAAACATTTGATGTTGTCGCAGCGGTCCTGCTGGTAGCAATAGTTCCTCTGTCGACTTGGGAGCTTGAATACTGTTTTTCTCGCTAAAATTAAAAAATATGAGGTTTTTTAAATGATATTTATGGTAGTCAAGTTGACAAAGTTACTTTCGCTGCCAGCTGAACTGCTACAATGTCGTCAAATGTTTGAAGTTCATATTCCTGAAATGTGTAGCCACGCCAGACAGGTACTGCAGGTGCTACGCTTGTACGGGTTGCCGCTGTAGTTTTAGAATACACGTGTGATTTTACTAACATCGTTTTATATCAGTTCCACATGTGCCCTGCGATCACTCGTCAGCCTGGACGCAGTAGTCTGGCTATATATTTCCTCTGCGATGACAGTCGTTGTTATTTTCCCAATTTGATATTTGTTCAGTGTGAAATTCGTTGTGAATTGCATGGCTTTCTCATTTAAAATAAAGGAGCGGTTCTGCTAATATTTCTATACTTCTGAGAACCCATTGTATCGGAGCATAAAATTAGCCTTCTCATTCCCTTCTTCTTTGCCTGTCCCAGTAACGATTTTGAGACCAGCGAACAGTGAATATTTAGTTTCATTGGGGAGCTTTCAAATCACTTCATTATGAGCCGTGTTGTGTTCGATGCTTTTCGTACAAGAAATGTTTTTTTTTTGTCCTGTGGGTCATACTGCTCTTCCTAGTAAGTTCAAAAGTTTCCGTGTTGCTTGCGTGGCATGCAGCGTGGCTCACCGGAATGGCTTCGAATGGTATTCTTGTGAGAATTTTCCTGTGATCAACTCTGAACAACTTGTAGCGGATGCATCAGCGCCACTTTATGGTGAGGACTGCGTTTGAGCACAGACTCTTTTCCCAACTTTCTGTAAAGTTGAACTTCACTCCTGCGGTTGAAAGTTCTGCTTGCCAGTTTTTTCGAATTCTGTAATATCACCGTATGTTTTCCCCTCTCTGCTCTTGCTCGGTCACTGCCCTGCATGGCGTCACTGGTGGTTATCTGTCGAGTGTTTGGCTGCTGGGAACTGAGAGCATTCAGGCACTTAACACACTCTCGTCTGCCTGCTTGAGACCAAAACACGCTCACCGAGCCCCTACATATCGAATCGAAAAGCAAGTTTTTTACGGTAAGCTGCGAGCAAAACTGATGGTGCTTTCATAAATATACTGCCTTCCGTTTGCATACATGTATATGTATATAAATTTATATATATTTACACATTTCAATAATGCTTATTCACCTCAATTTTGCTAGAAATTACAGAATTTTTAAGTTACCACTAACAGAAAAAGTAAAGGAGCTGTGCAAAATAGAGGTGCATGGGGCGTAAAGTGATTAAGGGTAGTCTCTTGGGCACATTAATTAACTATCGCTGAATCTATGTAAAACCTTATTTTAGTTTTCGTGATCACTCTTTAGCAGTTTTTTCAATTTAATTTACATTACAATTGCATGATTCCGCTCCTGTTTAACAATCAAGACGAGGGGCCAAGTACGTCTTGTTTCCGGGTTATGAATAAATCCTTGTACCCTTGTAATTCCTTATATTACAACTTAACTATTGGTCTTGAGTACCTTAATAATGTTAAAGTTGACCTTATAATGAGAACGTAATCTTCTTATAGCATCAAAATTATTGAAATTATAAAGTACTAGGTCTTCTCATTGTCTAATTGCTATGTTTTCTTTTTAAGGCCTTTGTTTTGTGCCTCTTGAAATGTACCCGTAAAGTTTAAAGGTTTGTACTGTTTTAATTCTTATTAACTAATACTTGGTATGTCCATATAAAAACTATAAAAATTAGGTCGAATTATTATTTACTTATCAACTAATTTTCTCTTATATCTATTTGCCTTTAGAATACTCGGAGGTCTGCCGGAGACTGCACGCTTTAGTCCGACCCAATTGCGATCTGCTCTATTGCCACCGGCCGTATTCCGCGCCTTAACACTTCGACCGCAACGGGCGCCATCGGTGGGCACGGAGGGGATTTTTATAACGCTGCTGACCAACCAGTAGTGACAAACTCAATTGTCGTAAATACTTAATTAAAGCTAAATGAAGGCACAATTCGGTTATTGCTTGATATTTTCAAAATTATGCACTACCATTAACGTGAAATTTGAGTTGGATGCCGGACTTCAGCTTAACCAATAATTGCGGTCAAAGTGTTATGCCTGCCACCCCAGCTGTGACGACTTTCAAGTTGTCCTCGTTGTGGTCCGAGATCAAAACCTGCTGGTCTGATAGGTTTGTGCCGTAACGTCCTGAAAGGAATATCATAATTTGTGGAAGTTCATGAAACATAAGAGTATTGCGTAGTAGGCAATTTCCAACTTATATAGCGTTTCTTTTTTCAGTTATGTTGACCGTCGTCCGGAAGTCACAAATTCTTAGACGTGATCTAAATTTTTTATTATGCACCAAGAGGCTGCCCTAGTGAATGAGTAAAATCTTTTCCCTTTTTTAGGCTTTCCATTTACCAAATTTTAGCAATTTATGTGATATAATTTTGTTATGAAACTTGTTTCCAGAGTCGTATTGGGTAAAAAATATGTTCTTAATTTTTCAAATTTATTTACCGATGGTTGGAATAACTCTTTTGAGAGCAAATTTTGCGCCATCATGAAGGTATTGAGTGCGTAGATTAAATTTTCTCAAAATCTGAGGGTTCTCGAACATCTGATTTCATAAAGCGTCAGGACTACACCTAGTATTATAAATAACATTTTTTACTGTGCATCTATCGGTAAGTAGTTCTCGAAATATTTACCAGAGTTAACCACCAACTTCAATACCTGTCTGACGTTCAACACTCCTGGCTACGAGAAATTCTTTTCCAACGACGGCCAGTCGGCCACATTCCCAAACGCCCTGCATTGTGAAAGTTCATCAATTTCCGAGTATCCTACAACTTACTTCTTAAATAATCCGCTGTGAGACTCGATCTCCTCGAGACCATATTGATACTACGAGCAGCACGTCGTGCCTGAGCTTACGAAGGTGTGCAGTGACGTGTCTCTGCCTCGCTGGGGTGGCGACATACGAGTGAAGTCAGTCTTTTCAAGTTCAGGTGGGGTGTTGCAACCCTCATTGCGCGGTTGTTCGACCTTCATCCTCATTGAAATGTCCATGTCTTCCTGATACGAAATAACTCCGGGACATTGATTCCACATTCCGATGTGTGTGTCGGGATCGAGTTGTGCGTCAATTTCTGGGGAAAACCACGCTAATTTTAACTTTTCCTTGCCACTTTCTTATTTTCCCATTTGATTTCCGGGCTTATTACCTACTTTAGAAAGGTTGCGTGATACTATAATACTTTTGTTATTGTCACAAGGCATTCTATAACTTCTAATGAAAGAGCAGGAAATTCGTGCAAATTGATAACCTAAAGGAAATGATACGAACATTTTCGAATATTGCAGGTTTTCCCAAACGTCTTTCTGTTCTTTCTAGAGGTTTATTCGGAGTTAGTTTTTTAAGCGGTATCGAAATAATTCGCTTTCTCTTTCATTTCCTCGCACACACTGTCTTGCTCGTTGTGCACGCCTCGAAATACGTAAAAATATCTCCCGTAGTGCAGTTCGGGAGTTAAGCATTTGAGAACTGACGTCAAACTTTTTATGAAATTCGTGACCTTGTTGTGCATTTAAATATGTGAAAAGCTCTAATTCGATCTGAGAGGCACAATGAAGTGCGAAAAGAAACCCTAGTAGAAAAATGTTAACGTTAAGGTTTCTGAGTGACTTATTTTTTGTCGTTTTTACCTCAGTTTTTCTCGCAAGAGATATTTTTCTGTCCTGCAAAAATTGTTTCACAGTTTATACTTAGTAAATGTATTATTATAAAAATTCGCGAAGCGATTTTGAATGTTTTTATTAGTGCAATGTAACAGTCGGCCAACAAGTTAGCCATTCTGTCATCTGGAGAAAGTAAGCATTCTATTGAGAAGTCTCGACGCGGGTAAAATCTTTGGTTGTCAATGACGCTTCATCATCGTCGTAAGTATACTGAAGAACTCGGTTTGCAAGAAATTGAAATTACCTTACTCTATAAGAAGCAAAACACTCGAGAATTGGTCATAGGAATTGTAGGTGATGTAATTTCGATTAATGCTATTAAGAAAAAATGGATTTGATATGTGTTTGTAACCAACAAGGGACTGCTCTACCAAATTGTATAAGCGATGAGATGCGCTTCAAACACAGCACTGTAAAGAAAAAGTATGTCATATACTGTCTACGGGAGTTTGCAGTTGAGTGAATATAGGTCCAATTTAAGGTACATTTGACATTCTGAATTATATATCATCTTGTTTCTTGTTGAATTTTGAAATTTAGGAAAATTTCAGCCCAGTATAACAAGACGTACAAGAAGAGCACAAATCCAGGACCCTTAGTCCCATCGTGTACCTTTTCTGCCTATGCACTAAAAAAATGGAGCTTTCATGTATTTATGTTGATCATTATTGAAAATGAGGATAAATTACTTCTTTTCGTCCGTTGATTCGTTTCCCGCGGGTTAATTATTTTAGTCTAATGCTCGGAGTCTGCTTTTCTTGTCGCATTACTTCTATATTGTTTGATTGATAGAAGTCTTTTATTTTGAAAGCCAATTTCTGGTTGTTGGTTCTTTTTCTGTTAGTCAAATGTACCCCGAGTAGGTTCAGCCATTTTCTTAATTGTTCATGAAATTATTCCATTATTTACCGACATTTAATCCAAGCGTGTATATGTTTGTTAAAAATCAGAATATACTCCGCTGAAAATTCTGTATGCAATACTCGTATGTGAGAGCTAATATTGTTGATTGCAGCACCATGTTATTGTAGAATAATTTGTGTTAAACCCTTTGTTAAAGTCGTAGAATTCCAGTTACCCCATTCCCTGGTCACCTTATGAATAGAATAAGTTCATTTACTAGCTCAGTTATCACACTCATAACTTTGCTTCTAGTTCTCAACAAAATTACATTTAGGCATCCCTCAAATATATGTCCACTTTATTAATGGGAGACTAGACTTCATTTTGAAGGGATTTCAAACACTAACTATTAGTCGAATTGTACTTATTCCTCATTATTAAAAAAAATGCAGATTACTGGCCATTTTTTCATAGCAGTAATTTTAAACAACAATTCTCTAGCGCACTACTGTTTTAAAATAAGAAAATAGTGAAACAATTTGCCAATGGAAATTAAGGATAAACGTTTGAGTCATAATATGTTGCGGCAAATGACATCTGTATATGTTGAAATCATGTGGGAATAATAGCGAAATAAATGAGTATTTAAATATTAAATCAATAAAAAAATGATACACATTGAGTGCAATTCTGTAGTGTCCACACGTTAGTTTTAGAAGTGTTGTCTCAAAGTTACATGGGTGTTAGTAAATATCCCAGATGCACTAATGCTCCTCGGCCCATGCTAATGCTGTAGCATTTTCTCTTACCTCTTTCTTCTCATCTTAATATGTGGGTACGCCCATGTTTCTGGAGACTCTGAAGTACCGGCATAGGGTGGGTGAGTTGTATGCCGCAGACGACCTTACGCTCCCAGAGCCTGGAATTTCTAGAATCTCGATCATGCGTTGGCATTACTACGCGGTTCCCTACTATCGAGTCACTCGAGTGCAGTGTTTCCACGAGCAGGGTAATTACCCCAGTTTAGGGTAATCAGGGGTACCCTAGGGTAATGTTTAGGGTAATGAAAAATATGGGCAAATCTAGGGTAATCAGAGCTCCGTGAAAGAAGTGACCGCCTAATCTACGAAAAATAGAAAAATGAAAGCAATATGCAAGCACACTACTGGTTACCACTTGAACGAAACGTAATGAAACGGGTCAGAATTTAGTGTTCACAAAACTGCACTGCTGCTGTGGTTAGTGTCTCATATTTGAATGTCATCAGATATCGTTCACGAAAGACGGCGTCAAGATACG
Source organism: Morinoia aosen (assembly GCA_030386875.1). Taxonomy (NCBI): domain Eukaryota; kingdom Metazoa; phylum Arthropoda; class Malacostraca; order Amphipoda; family Talitridae; genus Morinoia; species Morinoia aosen. The sequence continues at coordinate 65,111,832 of CM059564.1, read as the reverse complement.
AAGCCAAAATATCTCTGGTCCACTTCGTTTTGACAAAAGATTCTGAGTTGCATTTTACGAATTAAAACTTGATCGGTGTCAGCAACAGCCAATTGACGAAAGTCACTGTCCTATTCTGATTGCGCTAGTGGTTTTAAGCTTCAACAGATTATTGACAGGTATGTTTGTTGTATTGTTAAATTCCACAGCTAATATATTTCATCGTAGAAATAATTAATAAGTTCATTCTTGTGATGGTCATTGAATTATCAGCTGAGTTACCTCACAGCGCCGGTATTTTGCCAGCTAATTAGATGGAAGGCGTCCTATTTCTTAGCCATGCTGCACGCCAAAGAAGCATGTTATTGTAGCGATGCAAACAAAAAAATTTAGACAGGGTTCTTTGACACTTCGAGTTACAAAAGGTGCTAAAAGCGAAAGGAAGAAGCTATAAAATTAGTTACAAAAATTCATATAAACAAAAGAGAACAGTTATCGACTTAAAACTTGCAATATATGTTTGTATTCTCACTGTCTTTCTTAGGCGCAGTAGCACGGACGTAGAATTTGATATAGCTTCGATCATGCTTAAAATTCCGTCAACCAAAATTGAAGCACTAGGGGTTCTACAACTGAGTGTTGAGGAAAGTTTATGCATATTAATAACGGCAAGGTAGTTTTTTCCAAAAACCTCTGAATTTCCTCACTCGCCCTTCAGGAAATGAAGAAATTTTATAACTTTACGATCAACTTTTATGAGTTGATAAGTGAATGTGATTGCAACGAAGTCTCTGAGAAGCATATGTGGTGTAACAAGGTTGGATAAAATCCGTAATGAAAAGATGTGACGAAGGTCATGTGTGAGGGAAGCCAGAAAGTCATCGCTGAGAGTGGATCAAAGTGTTAGGTTAGATTGAGTATGTGGAAAGAATAACTGAAGTGCGTGAATGGATGGAAAATTAAATAAAAAATAAATAATTGTACTAGGGATAGGTACAGATATTATTGCATTTCTTGCAGCATAGCAGATGCTCGCGCACCGAGTGAGGAAGAGCCAACGACACCACCTCGACAAAAAGAAAGCTCCACTTGAAAGCTAGAAACAACCAGCAGAAATTTAAAGATTCGTTGACATCGGAACCTGGGTTGAGGGATGGTTAGCCAAGTTCTCAAAATCAACAGAGCAAAAGGATGTGGAATATTGCAAGGTTTGTTGAACCTATATTACTTGTGGGAAATCGAAGATCAGGCGTCACATGCTCTCAGCGACACAAACAACGATCCACGGTGGCAAAAAAAACATCAATTGCCGCTACGTGCTATCCAATGATCCTCTCGAAAATCGTGCTCGTAAAGTGGAACTGCAAGTTTGTGCATTTTTAGCTAAGCACCTCCTATCTCATTGTGTGAGCCTCTTTTAGTTTGATGAAAACAATGTTCCCAGATCAGGAGTCGCAGAAAAAAGGGCGCCTTGGAAAACAGCGGGCATCAAAATTTATTCGACAGGTTTTTGGCAAACACCTTGTACGTGATAACGTCTGGATATCAAACCAGCATTCTAACGTCGTTCGACTGGATTTCCCTTCTGACACTCATGCAGTATGTAACACAGGACTTATTCATACTGACAGAGCTCTGGAAACCAGTCCATTTACCTTTCAGTTAATTAATAGATTATTAGTTAGGATTAGATGTTTTAGGGTAATCTGGGGTAATCAACTTCTTCAGTTAGGGTAATTAGAGTCGCCTTGCGTGGAAACCCTGCTCGAGTGGCAGTGCTCAGTGTCGCGGGAAACTCCGCACAGGATGGTTGTTTGGTGTGTAAATCCTGCTCTCAGTCTGTTTCGTAACTGGATGATCCTTTCGTGTTACCTCGATGTTCCTCTGTTAAAGTGCCATTTTGTCTAGATTATTTCGTTATTGATTCTTTGGATAACATTGCAAGTGCCTGAATAATTTTTGCAATGAATTATCTTTATCCTTCCAATAAATGATTGAATAATAATATAACATTTTTAAAAGATACTCCTATCGAGAAGTGTTGTCAAGTGGAAAAATATATAGGTTAAGAAAGTGAGTCTGAAATATATCCCGAAGATAAAAATTAAAAGAATTCGTCAAAGTGGGTACTGTCAAAAATTTCTGTGATCCGTGCTTTGATTGCCATTCACGTTACCTATCGTTGATTACAGCAGACACAACATTAACGGTATTTTAATGGGAAAGTTTATTTTCTAATTCAACAGCGTCGTAAATCACACACATATAACCAGTTTTGCAGAGCTAGAATAAATGAAAATAAGTTCAGCGGACCTGATTTAGAAAATGTCGGGTGCAGCGCGGCGCGCAGCTGCAGCTCGGAGGGCGGCCACAGTCTCTCCCGTGCCCCCGCAGGTCCACGAGACCTCCCTCAACTGGACCGACGGCTTCACAGAACGCAAGATCGACTCCGTCATTTACGAACGCGACGAGGAGTACGAGAGAGCGTCACTGGACGGTGGCTCAAAGCACTTGAATGCAGCGGGATCTGGCGGTGCGCTGCCAAAGCCTGCGCTGGGCAGTGCGGGTATTGATGGAGACACGTCTGCTGCTACTCCGGATTCATTTGTTGGCACTCTGGGCTCCTCACTTTCTACTCCCGGTTCTGCCCATGAAAATATCACGCGACAGCGGTCTTTGACTAATGTTTTTAAATCTAAAGAAGAGGAGCGAGTTATCATCGTGTGTCACGATGAAGGGGAAAATGAAATACCATACCGTGAAGACTCCTTCCCAGCCCTCCATACTCCTTCTTCCGTATTAGACGATTCTGCAAAAGATACCAAAGAGACAGGGTCTTTACTAATTAAAGTTTCCGACAAGCTTAATTCAATGCCTAAACACCACCCTGTCGTCCTAACGAACTCGATCCCCGCTGAGGATGAAGGCATCATCCAGGACTCTATGAAACCGTATTTGACCGACAGCCCCACTCCCGATTCCTTGTTTTCTGACTCCGATGTTGAGGGAGCGACCACGTCCGTTAAAACTTCGCCAACAGCACCTGTTGACAAGCGTCGCATTTACCGCAAACACGCCAGGCCTCTGCGCCAGAGCCTCGATGAATCTGATAATAACATGGGTCAAACGTCAAAGCAGTTGACGCTGTCCGTGCCCAACCTGTACGCTCTGTCGGTGTCTGAAGCGTCGTCGTCCACGCGCTCGACACCGCGCATCAGCCGCACCCCGCGTCTGCAGCCAAAACCATCACCGAGACTCAGCCCACGCCTCGCACACACCGTCCACAACGTCAAAAAGAAAATATCCGAGGCCGTCAAGCATGAGATGTCCACGTTCATGGTATGTTGTACCATCGCTTACGATCCTTCTAAACTGTTCTTAGTGTTAACGGTGCATAGCAGTTCTCTTTCTAAGGTCATTCTGGACTTTGTTGTTGACTTGTATTTCATTTGCATGTTTCAAAGGTAGTGTTTCATAACTTCTCATACAATTGTAATGAAGTTTTTTGGCAAAATTTTGGTTACGTTTGATCGGTCATTTCGCCCCTGAGGGGGATACAACTATTGTATCTATGGGAATTAGCGCTCCCAGGTGTCTGAAATGGGTACCGGTCTTGACCGGGGGAAAGCGTCATGGCGTCCTGGCGTTAGTTATAAGGCATTTGAAAACCCAATGTACAAGGTGATATGTATCAGGCTTGATTGGAAATAAAGCATCCGTAGATGCCTTCATTATTATTAAATTAGCGCTCCCAGGGGAAAATGTGAGGGCCCGAGCTGAGAGTTAAGTAAGCCTTCTTTTTGTAGAAATGAATTTTTTTCTTGTTCTGTCAAGGACCACCTTTTTTCGGTTCACTACTGTCCTGTTCTTCAGCACCTCTGACTTTCTTCTTCTACTTTTATTTCATCAACATCTTTCATAACTTGCTGTTTCTATGCGCCTTCTGCATGGATTCCTCATTCTCTTATCTCCATACTAAATGTTGCCTTCCTCCTTTCTTTCTTCGGTACGCTTTTTTTGTAGCGGTTTCGGAGGCTTAAACTTACTTATAATCTTAATCTTAATCTGATCGGTCGTTTTTACGGATTTTTTTAGTTATTTTTTTGTTAGCATTATAGTCATACTAAACTGTGAAAGTAAGGTAGAACATTTATTTTCGCGTCTGACTTGTTACAATGGCTTGAAATTGACCACCAGAGAAAAATCATCAAAAGGACTTCACTGGCTTTAATATTCAACATCAAAAGTGTGCGTTTGCATATTTACATCACCTTCACGGTTTGTGTGCCTAGTTATCTGTTGCAAGTGGTCATTTGATCAAGTACGAGAGAAGTATGTGTAGTTACTCGTGTTCATCGAGCGTGAAAATGTTAGGGCGAATGCCGCGTACTTTGAGTCATTTATACCCTCCTACGCACCTTCATCTGGCTGTTTTTGTGTCCGTTGTCGTCTGTGGCGGTTTTATCTTGCCGATCAATAGTGGTATGCTTTATTCGACTGCAATTACCAGTCGCCACCGCCATAATTGCTGATGACATTGAGGAAGTCTTCGCTGCTCCTGATGAGCTGACACCGCCTGCACCTGAAGCTTCGCTGCAGCTGCTGTGGGAGATAATGCGTCCCTACCGTAATTACGGCTTTATTTCTACCTCTGATGCTACTCTTTATACAAGGGGTCGGTTTATGAGTGTCTCTCGAGCGTTCTTTGTAGTTCCCCATCAGGGTGATCCTTCTTTTGGTGATCCTCTCAATCCTTCTTTTTGTTGAAATAATATATGCTTTTTTTTTGTTAACCACCATTTTTTCCGGTTTACTGCTGTCCTATTTTTAAGCATCTCTGGCTTTTTACTTTAGCTTTCATCTTGTTTCCCAACCTTCCTTCTCAACAATTACTGTTTTTATGTGCTGGGGATCCTGTGCGGGAACACATCTTGTGCATGAATTCTGTATTCTCCTATCTCCATACTAAATGGTACTTTCATCCTTATTTTCTGTAAACTTTTTTTGTGGCATGGGAGGCTGAAACTAACTTATAATCATTCAGCTCTTTGTAGTTTAGCTTCTACTTTTTGTGGATTCCTGTGAGCTCAGATCTCACACTGAAACTGAATGAACGTGAAGAAATTGAACAAAATCTTTTTCGGATGCCTGCATGCTGTGTTGGCTGACTTCTGGATCAGGAAGATCCTGTGTGCTCATCTATGACTCAGCTCAACTCATGCCGTTTTGTTTAAAGCATCAAACAGCTCCAGCGACTCTATATAGCTATTTCTCACAGCTTGTCTCTGTTCATTAAGTTTTTTGTGTGAAAATTTTGCTCCATTTAACACATCGCTTCTGTGAAACAGCTCCATTTTCATTCACCGTTTCGGTATTTATTTTCGTTTTTATTTTTCCCATTTTAGCGCCAATTAAGGTTGTTTGCTTCCAATATTTGTTATGTTTTGTGCCAAGATACCCAAACTTGACTTGTTTGTCTGCTAAAAACACATTTCCTCGTTTGCTGTAGTGCGAGTTAGGCGCGTTGAATTTTCCTTCGCCGAGCATTCTTCAGTGTTGGAAGCAGAGTTTGTGTTGATGTGCGTGTTGACCATACTACTATGGTATTGAAGCAATTAACTCTGTCCATCCCCTCAGCAGGGTACAACTGTTTTATCTATGTGAATTAGCGCTCCCAATAGGAAGGTGTATGGTCTGATCTGAAAGGTTGGCCTTTGTTGATATATAATATTATTTTGATTTGTTTTGTTACAGACCATCGTTTTTCGGTTCACTGCTGTCTTTTTTCAACATTTATTACTTTTTGTTCAGCTACCATCTTGTTTCATATTCTTTAAACTCATGCTCTTTCTGTTTGTAGGGTTCGAAACAAAAGTTGTGCGTTGATTCCTCGTTCCCTTAATTTTATACTAAATGGCCTCTTCTTTCTTCCACTCTTGGGAGGACTTTTGTTGGGGATAGGGGAGCTCAAATAAACTTGAATTCTAATTTGTCTCTGTGTATGCCTGAAGTTTTTGTTACTCTTCGTTAAGGTGTCATTTTTCGCCTGTCGTTAATTCTGATAAATTTAGCCTACTCGCTTTTTTCTGTACAGGTTATCGCAACCGTATGAATTTCTTCATCCTCATTCTGTATTTTTCATTCATTGATTGTTTAATAGTTTTTGCAGTGGTATGAATTACAGGCGAATTGAAAATCAAATACTAAAAGTACCATGAATGCAGTTCAGCAAGGGTTCAGTCTTTTAGGATGTAACTGCGCCATGATTTTCAGACCGGCTTGTGAATGATGGATTTGATTACTTAGTTGCCAATATAGGAATATGATTCAAACTCCCCGTGTAGCACTGAATATCTTTTCAACTCTTTCACCTTCTCTTTTTAATGACTGCGTGTCTTTTTAGCGAATCTTCATTGTCTTTTGTTCGAGTCATGGCTTTTTGCCCTGTAGCATTGTGCTTTTTGCTGCCCTTTGTCTTTAGCAAGCGAGTCCAACTTTACCCATAACTCTGATCAAAACAGATGTTTAGCAGTAAGAGAGGGAATCGCTGCTACGTCGTGTAGGATGGCGAAGTCGCAATCGTAATTTACAGGATTTTCGGGTGGGGTCTGAGTTTATGAGAGTCATTCGATCTGTCGTCAGCTTCAACTCATTTAATCGCAGTTTTTATAGTTTACGACTTCGTCGTCGTAAGCTTTCAAATTCCCATGGGAGTAGATTTTTTCTACACAAAATAGTTTGCTTGAAATATATACGCATTTAGAATTGGAAAAAGTTTTTATCTTATAATATTCGTATCACTGCAGTTTCTTTAGCGTCGTAGTGGAAGCTGAAATTGATCTGTTCGTTGAATCACTGTCGAACACTTAGCGTACCGATTGTGTGACCGGCGACTTCGAAAGCGAACCTCCGTCCATTACGAACGCTCAAGCGGCGAGTCATATGCCTCTGCTGACCTGGCGATGCCACGAGCACATTCTCTTGCCCAGGTCCGCGCCCATCTCATTACAGAAACACTTCCTCAGTCGTATAATGCTGAAATTACAGCCAAGTCCCGAATATAGTCTTGATCTTCTCAAGATCGTCGCCGTAAAGTTGGTACAAATGTTGTGGGAACTTGGTTACTAGAAGGCGGAGGAATCTCACAATTCGTTCATCTGCGTGCTTATTTTTCGTTATTTTGTTCTTCTGAACTCAATAATGCTGTTTGTGAACCTCGTTTCCTCTTTTTCTTCAGTTGAGTTGCTTTGAAGGAAGGCTTCACTTTCTGAATTTTCAACCCTCCTCCATCGTAAAAGGATGACTGACATTTCAACCAAGGGCCTTATGTGAGTGTATTCATTTTTCCTTTTTAGAGTCCATTTTCTCCCGGCGAGTGAATCATTCGGCGTGTAGGCACTACTTTTAACTGGGTGCGTCTCCAGTCAATCAGTTCCATTTTTCTGCGTCCGCCCTAACCTCACCGTGCCTGCTCCAAGAATAAATCTGTCCAATCGTAGATCACTCGTGCGCTCAGTCAGACAGGACAATGTTTGCCTCTGACCTCGCTGCAGCTCGCCTTCACGTGCGCCCGCAGACCTCGCCCCCCATCCAGCGTTTGAGACCAGCTTCTTTATTGATTCCTCAAACAATGCATATCAATAAAGTCTCTAAAGGGCTCAATTTGTGCAACGATTCAATATGAGGATTCAGTTTGTGCCGTTACTGGGGAGAACGAGAGAGGTTTACCAGCACCTTGCGCTTTCGAATGCAGACCTCGCCCTACATGAAGCTGGTGGCTCAGCATCCCATATTCGTTCCTCTAGCTGCTTAATTCAACTTTGGAGATTTTAAGGGTACAGCTGGCGATTTTTTTCATCCGAGTTCGATGTATTCCGTGAATTATTGTACAAGCTGCTAATGTTCTTGGTGATGCCCGGTTATAATTGCAACTCCGACAAATTTTTTAGTGGGAATTAGCCGTCATGATTGTTAATTCGTGTTTAAATTTGGTATGTTATTTTTGCCATCAGATTTTGATGATCAAGCCCTAGGCCAACAATCAATGAAATAGTTTACTCGTTTCTGATAAGATTAAAAATTGAACATTAAACATTCTGATGGAAGAAAATGAACGAGATTGTGCTTTGTGGAATTTTGGAACCTTAACTTGGGAACGTTCTATTTCTGGGCTCTTCGCGATAGCAAATCGATATATGTTTCATCCCCTCGTCCGTGCACTTAGAGAGGAGCCATCCATCACTAAAGTTTCACTTACCACAAATTTAGAGTCGGAAGTACCTGTTCAAGAAACGTTTATCTTGTACAGCTGCTTTGAGTATTTCTCTGGCTCGCTTGCTCTCCACTGAAGGCCTGCGTACGGCGTTCACAGCCCGCTGCACTGGTCTCTTCGTCTCTTGTCCTCCTTGTTAAACTTTACCTAATCCCATTCATTTATACCGCTCTTGCGAATGCCACTGACGGTCATTTTAAATAACTTTCAACAGCTGTTCCGAAGATTATGGGTTTCCACTGAATGAAACTAATAGATTTTCCCTCTAGTTTATAGACATCATAAATTCGCTCTTCTTCAGTTTCATTAAAAGGAAATTCTTTAGCGTCAATGGTGAACGTTTTCGATCATGTATTGTTTCATTTTCAATCAAATAGTTTGTGCACGCGCGCACAGTTTGTTTACAAGATGCGTACGTGCTTCTCCTTTTCTAATCCTCATTAATATCTGGAGAATCGGTGTTCTCGAATATTTGTTATTACTTTCACTTTTAAATGGTAGCAACTCTTTTCAGAAGGACGTTGATGTGAAAAAAAAGATGAATACTCGGTATGATAAAATTTTAATTCTTAATGCAATTTTTTCAGAGCAGTATATGCAAGAAAAACAATCAACAAATTATATTGTTTAATAATATTGTATCTGTGTCCATCACTTTATTTCGTGGACGTAGAGTTGCTGATCAAGCAGTCTTAAGCAGCGCCACGAATACCATGGGGCCATTGCTGAAACTATCACTCGTGTATTGTTAATTAGTATTTAGCGGAGGTATTGTTGATGTCCATGGAACACTGCATTGATTCGGCTGTTTTACTGTTCTGAATATTGTTTTGATATGCTCATAATATGCTGACACTGGTGACGTGGTTTTAGCCAATTTTTATTCGTTGAATTTTTCTATCTTCTAAATAAATAAAGTAAGCTTCATTTTGTAATGATAACTCTACTTTGAAAAAGGACTTTATCATAATCAATGTTCAAGAAATAACATTGTTGTATCATTTTTAAAATCACCGCCGGTCCGTGTAATTGGAAACGCTCGGTAAATGCGATACTTCATCGCTTGGTTGGTCTCATCGGGGGGTCGAATGCATCGTGGGAACATGGTGCACGAATATTAGAGCTACAGTTATGGTTACCCTCTGATAATTCGTTTGAATTTACGTGCTTTTCAATGCTCTGTGGCTCGATTTTTCAACGGACCTACTTTTGTTTTACTCTCGCGTTTTGCATTCATGTCATTGGGTGCATGCATTTCACCAGCCACATCTGTTCTTCGATGCTGTCGGCCTTCGAGTTACGCATCTTTTCCAGACTTCGACTTCTACGGATGTAAATTATTCCGGTATTTAGCACTTGAATAAAGCATTATATATGTTCAATTACTGGGGCAAATTTTTATCAGTATATGTTGAGGATTGTTTAAAATAGTGCTCTGTAAATCGCTGATCGTTTGTGTGTTCTTGTTTTCCAATGAGTTAAGAAAGCGATGTTCGAGTTGATTTAACGGTTGGTGTACGGTGACCGCAGCGTTCCTCTAGTAGGTTACGCTCGAGAATTCCTACCAGCTCGGATCACTGAGATGTTGGGCCGATGTTTTGCTGCACGGAAGACCCGCCCCGATGAGCAGCCCTGGCGCGGCCTGCACGTGGGTCTGCTCACCTGGGTAGCTTCAAGGTTGCCTCCTTCCATGTACACATCAATAGCTTGTGCAGTCACTTTTTGCTCACTGCTCCCTTATAATTATGGCTTTGTTTTAATATCGTTCATTTATGACACTCCTGTGTTGGTATACGTAATTGAACTTCAAGAGGTTGGTCATTGGAATGACTTTGAGCAACTGACCTTGTGTCGTTTTTAGTTGCTTGTAATCTCATGATAGTATTGGAACATTTTAGATCAAGTATTAAAGCATTATTTCGTACATCCTACCTATATTTCTTCTGATGAAAAATGCTTCGTATTACACTTCCGGGTTGAGTTGGGAAAGTTTCTTAGTCATGGGAGCCCAAAATCTGAGTATGACGCGTTCGTATATCGGGGTAAGTTCCCTTCAAAAATTTGAGCAAGGGACACCATTCAGGTCAGCACATATTAAAAGTCGGCCGCTCCTGGTGGAGGATACGGATGTTCGAAAGTCAGTGTAGTCTGCCTGTGAGAATCTCTCCAGCCTGGTGCGAGCTGAGACACGTGCGCGCCCGAAGTAGGCATTTATTGTTGAACGATTCTTGCCGTGGTGGCTTGCGGGAGCCGCCTCGCTAATTTCAAGGCTTAGCAATGTTTATGTCACTGCAGCAGAACCTGTTTGGCGCCTCGCAACGCAGTCTTCAGACTTGTACGGGCTTTCGCCCGTACAATTTAGTTGTGCATGGGCCTACCTCGGAACTTAGTTGAGGTCAGCAATGATGTATAATACCCTAGCGTTCCTCTTTCAATGGCATGTGTTTTGGTTATTTTACTTAACTCTGGTCCCGACGAACCAAAGTTTCACTACTGTTAAACTTCCTCAATTGGTTTGAACGTAATGCAAAATCGAAGAAAATGAACACGTGAAAGTCATCGCTTGCAAAAGTCTTATAACACATTCAGTAAAGATAGCAAATGCGTTATGGTAAACACTGCATGCATGCAGGGTTTTCACTGCCGAGACGTCTGACCGACGAGTTACTCTCGCAACAAGACCCGTAAGCTCTCAGACATTTCGGACAACGCACGTCATTCAAAAGAGGGAAGCAGTAATGAATGCCAAGTTAGCTGCTCGGGTTTTACACGTAGGCTTTTGATGCTATTTAAATGTCTTAATTGCTGACAGTTTTCAATTGGTATTTGCTGATTAGATCGAGTCTGTTTCATTTATTTAAAATATACAGATAATTATAATTAATATTCCTTTCATTTAGGCTATAAAAAAATTGTAACTTTGCCAGCTGCTTCAAATTTTTACTATGAAAACAATGTATAAGAAAATGCCTTTCCCCATTTTATAGTCCAAAATGCTGGAATCACGAACTACTACAGTGAGGATGGCACAGTCAGGGGTTAGCTGTATTTTTGCAAAGGGTGAAATCTATGCACTCGTCGCTCTGCTCGTCACTAGCGTCTGATGGCCGCAGTTCTGTGAAAGTGAACTCCACTTCTTTGATGGCGATCATTTTCTCTTGCTTTGAATTCTGTTATACTTTAGAAATTTCATTCAATTTCTGATTAGTTTGCACTTGTTGTAATTAAAGACTTACGAAACTTAGGGGTTGAATTTTCGACACATCTTACGTTGTTTTACTAAAAGCTAACATCATAAAATGTTACTTGAATTTAGCTTTTGTTCTTTTCTTAAATGGTTTTATTAAATAGTTTTATCGATACCATAAACGCATCGGGCCAATTGTTTCTGAGTAATGTAAAACATAAATCATTTGTATTTAGAAAGCACCCTAATGAATTGGATATTAACTGAAAAAAAGATAGAAAATTAGGTACTGTATATATGTATATCTGAATCAGTAATTTGTGTTATAATTACAGATTTGAAACAGGGTTACTATTTGACATGATATTCTAACATTTCATGTCCTTTATCACTGACATTGTTTCCGTAGGACCTCAGCTTGCATTAATCTTAATTTGCATAGGCATGCATCTGTTACTTGCTATGAACTACTGAAAGTTAAGAAAATCATGTGTGCCATGAAGTATATGTGACAGAATTCTACTCTGAGGACACATTGCCGTGGCTGGAAAAACTTGAGCATAAAATTTTTTTATTCAATTTGCGTTTTGATCAAATCAACTTTATACTGTTGGTTTTAGCGCCCGCATTTGTCCTGGTGTAGAAACACTCACCTGCGCTGGTGTTAAAACGCGCATTCGCGCTGATGTTGAAACGCGCACCTGCGCTGGTGTTGAAACGCGCACCTGCGCTGATGTTGAAACGCGCACCTGCGCTGGTGTTGAAACGCGCACCTGCGCTGATGTTGAAACGCGCACCTGCGCTGGTGTGGAAACGCGCACCTGCGCTGGTGTTGAAACGCGCACCTGCGCTGATGTTGAAACGCGCACCTGCGCTGATGTTGAAACGCGCACCTGCGCTGGTGTGGAAACGCGCACCTGCGCTGGTGTGGAAACGCGCACCTGCGCTGGTGTTGAAACGCGCACCTGCGCTGGTGTGGAAACGCGCACCTGCGCTGGTGTGGAAACGCGCACCTGCGCTGGTGTGGAAACGCGCACCTGCGCTGGTGTGGAAACGCGCACCTGCGCTGGTGTGGAAACGCGCACCTGCGCTGGTGTAGAAACGCGCACCTGCGCTGGTGTAGAAACGCGCACCTGCGCTGGTGTAGAAACGCGCACCTGCGCTGGTGTGGAAACGCGCACCTGCGCTGGTGTAGAAACGCGCACCTGCGCTGGTGTGGAAACGCGCACCTGCGCTGGTGTTGAAACGCGCACCTGCACTGGTGTGGAAACGCGCACTTAAGCCAGCGTAGACGCACATAGTTTCCGAAATGTTCCTGCATGCACTCGTTCTGGTATTAACGTATGTGTATCTGTGTTTACGTACAAGACCGTGCCAGGGTTTATTTTGATATCTGAAGTTTTTATTACTTTCTGCAGTTGTGTTCATATCGAGATGAGGAACTGAATCCTGACTGTACATTGGGTGCGATTTTTTCCCAATGCTACGGAAGAACATTTACGATTCGAACGAGATTTCAATTGATCTACTGATTTTTCTCCGCACTTCACTCGTGTTTAGTGTTCACTCAATGCAAAACTCATTTCATTTCATGTTTTTCATTGAGCTCTTACAGTCACAAAAGCCCTCCAGCTCCAGCTCACGTTCCCCTTATTTTGCGCAATTACGAAGGACGGCTCTAGAACACGCCGGAAGTTTGAACTCTGCCTTCAAACTTTCGTGGGGTCACAAGTAAGTCGGATGCTTGAAGTCCGCAAGTACACCCCAGCGAGGGGCAAGACTGGTAGTTGTGCTCGATTAAAGGGTCCTAATAGCCAGCAGTTCTGCCTGTGAAAAACTGCAAGTGTCAAACAAGGCTCTAGCATTCTCGTTCGGGTGAGCTGGCGAGTAAAGGTCGGGCGTTTCACAGAGTGCTTGGGCTATACGCTTTGTGTTTACGAGATGTGCGTCAAGTTAGCGCTTGCCGAATGTGCAAATTTGGTTATTTTTTAATGTTAAGGCGTTGATAATATGGGTACATCATCGTCCACTAATATATGAGAGTTGATTACTAATATTTATCGGCGTTCATTTTTTTTGAACGAGTTACAATGTTCAGTTGGGCTATCAACTCATTTTCATAGGGAGACCAACTTATCATTTTGCGATTTTAAGCTGCCTGAATGCAAGCTTTCTATTCAGCCTGTCGTTCTCAGTCATCTGATCATGAAGGATCCGATGTAACGAAGTTTGAATTTATGACTGAGCTCATGTCAGTAACCCAAATTCTTTTATGAAATATTCATACCTCAAGACTTACTATTGGGTTGCATTGTGTTCTGCAATAAGTAAATCTGGCCTTTTGCTGCTTCAATACTTACCATTCCTTTTCTTACGGAGCAAACTATCGGGTCCTCTTTAGTGTATTTCATGAAGGCGCTAATCATGAAATACACTGGGAGATTAATTTCGGAAGAAACTTTTTTATACATACTAAACTCTTTTCATTTATCAGGCTTATTTCTTCGAGTGAAATAAATTTTGGTTATTTTTACCAACCTTGCACTATTGAGCTACAGACGCTTTAAAGTGAAATCTGCTCTAATTCTTTATCCTGCGAAGGATTTAAGGAACAAAAAGACGTTCGACGCTTCTAACTGGTAATCGTATATTTGTGTGAAGGTTAGTCGACTAATTAGTCGACTAAAGTTCAATTCGTTGCATTTCATAGTTCAACGAACTTTCAAGTAAAGGCTCGATTTTAAAATGTGTGAAGGAATTAAAAACTATTTCATGTTCATGACCTTTTGAATCGTTGCATAGGCATATAATGATAAAATAGCGAACGCAAATATAAAAATGTATTTTAATTTAATATATTTGATCACTGTATTTATACCTCCGAGTGCAATTGTACGGACGATCTAGCGCAGTTGCGTGCGGGCCCACACAGACGAACAACGTGCAGCCGTACACAAAGCCACGCAGAGGCCATCTGAAAACTTCAATCTAATTACTGCCCCCACATAAAGAACGTACCCTCTTCCGAGAGGTGATCGATCACAAATGTTATGGTTCTCTATTCTCCTTCTAAATCTGGCGATCAATAATGTTCATTATTTAGTATGACCTTATCGTGTAACTTTAAAGTCTGCCGTATTCTGGAAGTTTTTAGTGACCTTAGTGTCTGCACCTGTCACTTCAAAGGTCAGTTTTCCTGCCCAAGTCGAGGCTTCTCATTCCATCAGGGAAGTTTCTCGTCTATCAAACACCGCGCCTCTTTAGGAGTTTTTGTGCACGCGTTTCATGAGTCGAGCATGTTTTGCTTCAGCAGCATGCGTCATTCGTGGCGTCCAGACTCCAAGGTTAAACACTTCTTACAAATTTTCTTGCTGAAAGTTTAGAAACTGATCTCCTTCATTTTCTCAACCCTCTGAACGTTTTCCAATCAGTTCTGGTATTAATTACGCTCATAATGGTTATTTTATGTTTCTGCCAACTTCCTTATGGAGAAAGCGTTTTTGTTTGAAGATGTGTGGGGCATTTTTGCTTTCAGTCATGCGTAATTTTTCATGGGTCAGATGCGACGGAGTTTCTTACGCGCTTCGTGCTGTTTGCTGACGGTGCCCCAACGATAGCACCGCAGCTCTCGGGGAGAAAAATGGGGCGAGGAGCCTACTTAACTGACGTTCTTTGGGATATATCTGAAATACAGACGATCTTTGAGTTGTACAACATTGTCTTATGCGAACCACAACTTATGCAGGTAAAATTTATTGTTCGCATTGAACTAGTACGATGCTTGGATCAAGTTATTACTGACACCTATTTTGATCCTAATAATTTGAGGTTCCCAAAAAGTCATATATACTCATAACGCGAGGATTGACTGCGCATTATAAAATGGCGATTGAGACAAGCCGAATAGCGTACTCTCGAGTTGCTGCCAAACCTCAGTGTCGTCAGATGCCAATCCTGTTTAGCCATCTGTGTAGGAGTAAAGGACAAATAAGTAGTCACTCTCACAACCATCAATAGTCACGCGCCGCGTGTATCAGGTCGTTCGTTTTACCACAAGAAAACGGCTCTTTCACAAATGCTGGTGCACTTATCAGATCGTTCGCTTTAACACAAGGAATAAGCTTTTTCACAAATGCTGGTGCACTTATCAGATCGTTCGCTTTAACACATAAATCAGCTCTTTCACAAATGTTAGGGCACTTATCAGAACGTTCATTTTAACACAAGAAAACTGCTGCTTCACGAATGCTGGTGCACTTATCAGAACGTTTTCACACAAGAAAACGGCTGCTTCACATATGCTGGTCCCTTAATACCACGTGCCTCTTTATCAAGTACTCGTGTCAGAGCAAAATGTGACCCCGAGGAATTTGTAAGCATAGCTCTTATCGTGTGATTAGACGTATATTTTGAGCAGTAACTTTTGTGCAAAATGTTTGGACGACTAGCCTGGTACGTTTCACGCTGTGCCTATATATACTTTGTCGTGTTGTACATACAAATTTCTTTTAGCTCATATACGTACTAATTCAGAAGAATATATTTAGTTTTGCTGTTTTAAATAAAAATGGAGTACAAGCACTGGTCCCAAGAACATAGATATGTGGGTTGGGATTCCCAACCCAATTGATATCTTAGAAGGAGAGGGGTAGGTTAGTGATTGGGTTTGCTTACGACGGTGTTCGCATTTTCTGGGGCATTTGATCGTATTTGCATGAGTGACATGCATTGAAGAACCTACTATTTTCTCGGAGTTTTTCTGCGCATTGTTAAGCTTAGGATGACATTTGATTCGATCCTTTTTGTGCCTTGCTTGAGTTGCCGATGCAGCGACATTTAATGAAAGTATCACCATTGCCATTTTTTTATTTTCATAATTTGCGTTATTTCAAAATGATCATGAAACTCTTCCTTTTGTGGCGATATGCGTCAGCTGAAACAGCTGAACTTTACCATCTCTGAGTTGTTATATGGAACGGAGTTTCGCGCAAAAAAATTAATCAATTGGAAACAAAGCAAATTAAAAATCTGAATACAATCAAAAATTCTTACAGGATATTACAGTATATTTGAAGAAATTGCGACTAATGAATCCACCTTCAGACGAATGTAGGATTTCTGACAACCTGCGCTATACCCGATTAGACTTTATTTCTTAATTTACATTTTCAAATAGCTTCAACAATAGATGAGGTTCTTTTATAACTTCTTTGGTAGCTAGAGGCGCGAGTTGGCATTTTATGCAATGCGTTGAGTAACCTTTTCTGCAGATCTTGTCTAGTACTCGCTGGTGTTTATCAGACAGCAAAGTACCCGAGTTACACTTCGGGGCTCCCTTTATCGCGTAAGTTCCAGGCTACCTGACCGACGCGAGGCGTTATTAGGCTGTGAAGTCTATGCTCTTGATGCTTGCAGATTCAGCTTAGATTTGCTTGTTTACTCGCGCACTGTTCTCTCGGAAAAGAACTTGCAAAACTTCACCAATTTCTAGATCACTGCAGTGATAGTCCAGTTGCTGTGTGCGCATTGCTGCTGGGTCTGCCATTTTTACATTTGTTCACTCCATTTAAGGGTTGATATGCTATTGAATTTTTCAGGTAATTTTACGCAAAAACTATCTGCAAAAATACCAGGAATGTTTATTAAAATTAGGAAAAATGTTATTTTTCAACGTTGATAAATGCGTATTGCGTATGATCGAGTTCTATTCTTATTGATGAGACGTTCAAGTTGAAGGGATTTTATTTTGAACCGCGTGACAAGTACGACTAATTATTGAGAAATTTGAGGATGTTGAACGGGATGCAAGGTGGTCTTTGCCGTGAGTATTGTCCTGCTATAGATGTCAACAGCATAAATGGACTGCCGCCCAACTGTGCCGAGGGAAAATTACTATTTACGCTAAAATGACGTTGAAATAATTCGAAACCATGATTCTCAACACCAGATATTCCTCTTGACTATCATATTACAAGGCTGATAAAAATTTACCTGAGACGCCAAGTTCTAGTGAGTGAAATATCAGAAGGTGAGGAACGTCTGCGTCCGAGCATTATTCTAAGAAAATGATCTCGACTATTGAAGGCGCCTGCAACGTCACTCCGGTGTTCGCACCCTTGCAGCACCTGCATAAAAACCCTCCCTGGATTGGCCAGGTGCCAGCGCATGAACGTCACTACAGAGATGCTGGAACTGGTCACTCCGGCGTCTGGAGCTGTGTTCCTTTAGCCAGGTCTCGTCGGCTCTATGGAAGTTGCTCCCTTGAAATGCAACGCTCCGCGTATTGGGCCCTTTTGCGTGTACGTGAGCAGTGTGGGGTTCTGCACCTGACTTGTGAATGTTCTGTTGGAATATTTGAAATATGCTTCTCCTGAGAAACATTTTCAACATGTGTTCTCATATTTCATACGTATGCTATTTAATACGGAAAGTCACAAAATCATACGTAACTTTATGGCATTTTTAAAACACAAAATTGATTATGAAATACGGAATAGAGAATGTGTAATTCTTTCTCTTACATATCTATTAAACTGAATTATTTATTATACCAACAGTTTTGTTACCTATAACCTTTCTGTAGTCGTAATCGTTATCCTTTAATTAATTTCCTACCTGCGACTTTTTAAATATTCAGATATTGTTTAATAAGTCAAAATGTATTCTGTGCATCACGTAACACTATTTTTTCCCTCTCTGTGCGTGCGTAGATAACCCACTTCAAACTAACTCTTCCATAAAAAGCGAGAAACATTGTAATTGATACCTCCTTCTAATATTGCTCTCTAGTACCATTTGATGCTACAAACACCGTGATGTGGAGGCGAAGTGTCTGGGGTCTACTCACACAGCAATGCCAGGCACGCGAGGCACGATCTCAGGCTGCGCTAGCGGCTCCTGGTAGCCGCCATCGATCAGATAGCTTAGTTTACTCAACTTTGCATCGCCAGCAGGCTTGTCTGATCAATTTTTTTTGCCCCAAAAATTCTAAATTTGGCCTTTCCCAGATGAAATCTGGACAAATACTGAGTTTTTTATGTGGCAAAGTTTGGGTGAGGATCAACCAAATATCAGGGTTGGACAGACAAAAACAAATCTGGTGGACGACGCTGATCTCCATTTCATCAGCTCTGATGACGCCCGCAAAACATCCCGCATCGGCGTTGCTGATTAATTTTTTGCTTGCAGCCGTGCGCAAGCGACGCAAGTCACCTTCGCTACAAGTTCCGTGGCACGCCATCAGCTGTAAATTGTACAATGAATGACGGTATTTAGTTATTGACGGCGCACTGTTGATGGTTACGAACGTTTTTCAAATGTCCATTCTTTTTTAGCTTCATGTTTTTTTTATTGATTTCTCGGGACTTTCAATTTCTTTAGAGGACACTTGGAGGGCAAATATGCGGAGTGTCCTAACTCACAAAACACCGAATTTTAGGGCACTCAAGTTAGAGGCGTGGTGTTCATCGCAGGGTTGCCAAATTGGCTTTTCCTAGCCAAGTTACTAACTAGGAACTGAACAAGGAACTAGGCCACTCTACCTGAAAGACATCTACGTCGCTGTGAGGTGAAATTATCACTCAATCTACTCTGCCAGTTTTAACCTCTGATTTATGGGTTAGGACACTCTGCATATTTTTAAAAGTTCATTCAGGGTATTTTACCGATTATTGAGAAAATACGCACAATTTATACTGATTGGCCTGTAATATTTACTTGTAAGGTGCGGAATTTCGATTTCTTATGCTTGGTAGTGTGGGACAGCAACTACTGCAACTTGCTCTGGTAATAAATAAGATCGTTACAAGTCATCTGTATCACGTTAAACTGGGAAATGAATAAGCCAAGACTTGTATTCTAAGCCGTGAGATTTTTTCCGCAAATGTTGTTTGTGGCCACGTCGCGTTTATGGCCCTTTGCTGGCAATAACTTTGTTAAGAATGCAATGATGGCCTCACTCAGCGGTTGATTTGACTAACAAGATCTTCCTTCTATGCCTCTTTATTATCAGTGCTCGTTCACTGCTACATCGACAACCTTTAAGCCAGATTTGGCCTTTGTAGGTGTCGTGACCTTTTGTGTTCTCGCAATGGACGGAACTTAATTATACACCCCGTGGATATGTAGCTTGTTTGCGCTGTCGATTACTCAAGTATAAGCCTGTTTGTAGTATGATGACGCGCATTTCTCTGAGGTGCGTGAAAACCAGTTTTATTTCCTGTAGTTTTTTTCCCGGCCAGTTGCGGAAATTCAATGATTCTGCAGAATGGAATGATGGGCGTTTAGGAGCACTGAAAATATTCAATATTTGTTTCAGCCCCTTAATAATCGATATCACACACTTTCAGAGTTCGTGGAAAGTTTCGTTGCTTCAAAGTTGCTATATAGTAAAGGTTTGCCAAGAGTTTTTCTACTTTCATGATTTAATCCTTCCAATCTTCGGTACATTTCACCTACATGCTGCTAACCGTATAGAGTGGTCTTTTGGTTCATACTTCTGCATAGTACTACGGTCATTTGCCGTAAAATGGAGTCAAGGTATAATCTTCCTTTCGTTCATTGTTAACGTATTCCAGGCTTCCGAACGCTATTTTGCTAGCAATGTCTCCACGATTTGCTGAAGGTACTAAGACTCTGGAGTCAGCACCAAGCAGCTATCCGTAATCTTTGGTCTCGGGTTCCTACATCATCGATGTCCGCGTAATGGACATTCTCTATTCAATACACCGTGAGGCTACCTACCGTTATGTGCGTGTGAGCTGGTATCTCAGGCTTATTGTTGCTATTTCTATCTATTGGAAATGCAGATTATGGGTGTTCTAATGTTATTTGACGATGCTATTTCCTTTGTTATCAGAACATCATAAACCAACGTTACTTTTTTTCACTGTTGCTAATTAATTGTCAAAAGTCTATTTTTTTCAACTAGAGTTTATTTTAATTTTCTTAGTTTTCTCGACTTTGAATTCGTTTTTGTTTGTAGTTTTTTATTTTATATTTTATCATACGGAACTAGATACATGGTCGCTATAACAAGCATTCATAACCATGAAAATGATGGAGGAGAGGGGAGATGTGAACACTACACTAATGCTGAACGTTGACCAATGGTTTAGCATAACAAATCCTAAACTATCACGAAATAAATCGTACACAACAAGTGAAGAGGTGGTTGAATTTTTACGTGTTCTCATAACACTTGTAATTATGTTTTAACAATAATTTCCGTCCATTTATGTGATGCTTCAAATTTTACAATACTTTGCAGTTCATTTGATGCAACCTGTTGTTTAAACGCTAATAAAATATTTTCTCAGCACCTGCAAGGAAGCATGGAGTCGTAACCGTAATCCATTTAACTTAACGTGAGCATAATTGAACTGGCTGTTCTTTGCTTTGGTCGAACACTGGTTGTGTCCATAGACTGCGCCCACGCACAGTGGACTGTGAAGGAGTTTGTTTGCCTTTAGTAAGTCTGTGATAGATCGTGTCTTTGATCAGTTCCTTACATGCTCCAAGTAATACAAGACTTCTCAAGTTGTGCGGCATTGCTCGACGTGTGGAATGCTGTGTTGTAGGTTATATCCCGTCGAATAACTTATACGTCTTTTCTTGCTAATTGATGAGCTTCATCTTAAATAAATTAATTTCTTTGGTGCGACATTGTGAGGAACACCAGGAAATAATTGATATTGGTGTGAGAGTTTTAAATTTGAATCTTAAGCGTTATTTGATGGTTAGTCTTGAGTGCTTTCGTACATCTCAAACTGCAAACTGTACGAAATTTAGCATATACTTTTAAATTGGTGATTGAAATATCTTTATGACAGGTGCGACTTTCGGGTCACAGCTATTGCTATCTATAGGTGTGATAGGTGATGGTTCTCTCTTATAAGTCACATACTGGAATTACCTTACGGCTCACATATATAGGTACTGATGTCATGCGGTTTAAAGTGTTTGCAACTAAGTTGTTCTTCAGAAGCTTGTCATCTCCCAAGTCACGAGCAGGAGTAAATTTGCAATGCACTTACTGGTATTATGTTTTAAATCCCATTATGGTATTAATTAACAGTTCACATATTAGTGTGTCAATTCTCCCCTCGCAGGGAATAGTAGCCTATGGCTTACGCTCAGTTACATTATTTGCAGGATCTCCCCTGTGACAGGGATGCAGCCTTTGATGTTTTCTGCAACACTGACCTGCTGCTGTAAAGTCCCGCGAGCTGACCACGCTCTTGCAGGGTAGGGTAGAACAGAATAAACACTTTGATCGCGTCGAGAGCCGCCGGTGATTACTGAGGGGATTTTCATAATGCTGCTGATTGACCAGTAGTCCCCAACTCAACTTTCATAAGAATCTGTTCAAAATGAAATGAAGGCACGATCCAGTTAGTGTTTGCTATTTTAAAAATTGCTTACTACAATGAACTTCAAATTTGAGGTGAATATTGAACTTCAGTTTAGTTCATCGTGGTCATCGCGTTAAATAAGGTAACAGAAATGAAACAAGTTGGCCGTTTGGTGGCTGCTACTCCAAATCTCGTGGCGTGAGACAGCAATCACACACAGGCACCAGGGTAGGTGTAGAAGAGGACTAGTAACGAATACATTTACAGTCGTCAATTTGCAAGCAGTAATAAATTCATTTTGACGGAATAAATCAACAAATGCGTGCATATGTTGTACAAGTTGTTTTTAATTTAACAGTTTTCTTTAACATTATTAGTTGTGTTAAAGCCAGGATGAGGTGCATCACGTGGCTTGACTGAAGATATGATGGCGGTGTTCATTTTAATTGATGTAAAGTTTAAACTTGATTCTTCTTACAGGTGTACTTAACTTTGGACTATAATATTTAAAAGCGCTCCCCGTTATTTTATCAATGAAATGAGACACCTGAAGCCGATTTTTAAAATACAATATCGATTAATCTACTTGTCGCGACGTGATGTATTTTGATGAGAATCGTGAGACGAAACGGTTAAGATAGGATACAAAGTGCTGTAGTATAGTTGAGTCTGTACTCTATTTTTGTATCTTTAATGATATCGGTCCGTTCTTCGGATGATGGGCTTGCTGAGTGATTGTTGTTCTGGTGGTAAACGGAGTTTGAGGGCATAGATTAGTTTACAGGGTGTAAGCTTAGTTTTTAGGGATGTTTAAAGTTTTATCAACGGTGAATATATTTTGAAATGCTGAAATGATTTTTTTTTGAATTAGGATCTTGTGGTAAAAGTGCTTCTTAGATTTGAGTCGAGTGGGTGGCGATCTATATTTTGATTTATTTCACTTACCGAGCCATTTTTCCCTCCTAGGAGAGGTGGCAAGTATCGTTCACATGAAACTTTTACACGGATGATTACGTGATGGAGATTCTCCAGGCCCCTAGTCAATAGATTTATAAATGAGTGAAAACTTTGTCTTATTCTCAGCTTGATTTTCTCCCTGGCTTGATTTACTTCCAAATTTCGCGAAGGCGGCAAATTTCTGGGCACAAACAAAATAAAAGCGAAGCATGTGCCTCAATTAGGAGGGGTTTTAAGAGAATTTGACTTGAGAGTACGTGTATATGTCATTTCAGGACCTATTTTACGAATTTGAAAAACAAACTAAAAATTTAAGTTCATTAAAACTTCAGTTTATGGATATTAATTAATTTTTCCAACGAAGTCTTATTTGTCGATTTCCCAACTTATCAAGCTTAAGCTCATTTACACCAAAGTAAGGACATACAAGAGCTATGGGAACGTGAGCTCACCGACACATGTCGCGGAGTGCGTCACTCACGACTTTCCCCGCGTGTGAGCGCCAGTCTCGCGTTGCACTCAACCCGCAATTGATGCGCACACAACGACGCTCGCAATCGCCCCTGCAAGGTCGGCCATTCTTCGAGCACTGAGATCGTTTCGTTTGGTGAACGTGCGGAGACGCTGCTGGCACTTACCACCAGTGTCGTTTTAAGGGCGAATTTCTTTGTCCGAGCTGAGTTGGGGTCTCCTTTCGGTCTTGAGGTCTTTTGTCAGTTGTGAGGTCTGAATCCAAATTAGGACGCAAGGTGGACTGCGTAGAGGTGGCCTCAATTAATTGTTCAAGGTATTTTTACCCTCACTTGCAGAGGGTACCGAAAAAAGATTGTCTGAGTCACGTGCTCGAACGTTAAGGTCTTCCTATTCTGTTCTCAATAAGTTTCTCGAGTAAGGACTACAGCAAGACCCGATTTTCCCTTCTTACCGTGGCTCAAGTTTTAATATATTTGCAGCTTATTTTTTTAGAGGAAATGCAATCCCTCGTCTCACGTGATATTCCCTGTGCAGTATTTTACTGAATTGACGCGCAATTTTTTTCCCTTTGTCAAATTGCTACCGAGGCTGTAACTGGTTGCCCAAATTCTAAAGGTTGCGCTGGACGGTTGGCCTTCAGCGCGGTAACTACTGCTCCGCTGCACTGGGTAGGATTCCTTAGCTCACCATAGAAGACGGGTTATCATGAAGTGTCTGTTGTGGGATAATAGTAATGCGTGAATGGTTGCTTCGCTCAAAAATGTCCTTAGTTACTCGATGTAATTTTTGAGACCAAGGGTAATGTCATCAGAGGTGTTTGTGGCGGGAGGTTGGCTTGGGTGCCTCATGAATGGAATTTTGGTTTCCTCATTTTTCTATTTAGATAAATGCGTAACCAACTTCTTGAAAATTCTCACAATATAAGTTGGTTCGTTTGGTATGTGTTCGAGAGGGCGATTATCTCTCTTGCATCCCTAAAAATGTTAACAATAATGACACATCAAACCCATCGTGATGATGCCGAACATTGTGTATTTGTGCTCTTTCATTACGTTTATGTTTCATTAACCTGTATGCTGGCTGTCCTGTCTGTGTGTACATGGGTCATCTTGTTTATTTCCTGCGTTTGGAAGGCGTGATCTGAGGCACTGCTGCTCACGGCCGTGCAGCTCCACTTCCTGGCGGCGCTGTTCATTCAACCGATATCTCGCATGGGTGCGGTGTGTGTGTTGTGTGTGTGTGTGTGTGTGTGTGTGTGTGTGTGATCACGGTCGCTGCTCACTTACTGTCTGCTACAGATGCAGCTAATTTGCCTCGCTACCTAGTCCTCCTCAGTGATCCATAACCCGTACCGAACCTGGTCATAAGCCTTCTCCGCCGATATTTATAACTCATTACTGTTAGTGGAGTTGCACTGGCATCAGGTTGTCAGGATCAGAATAGGGACGAAATTGCCACTCCGCTGCATTGCATCAGTAATGTATTATATCAATAGGAATAAGGGCTCATGTGGGGTCCCGAGCTGTGAGTTATGTAAATCTTTTTCTAGTTGAAATAGAATAGGTTTTTGTTTCATTAGGGAATATTTTTTTTCGGTTCACTGCTGTCCTGTTTTTCATCTCCTCTGAATGTATTCTTTACCTTTTAGCTTGTTTAAAAAAAAAATTCCTAAATTATTGTTTCTATGCACAGGGGATCTTGTGTGGGAACACATCTTGTGGGTAAATTCCCTTTTCTTATAACTCCATACCAAGTGGTGCTTACCGCCTTTCTCTCTTTGGAATATTTTTGTTATGGTTAGAGAGGCATAAGCTAACTTATCTAATCTAAAAAAAATAAACTTCAAATAATAAGTCATTGGGGCACAAATTAGACAATAAGGAAAATATCCGATTTGTATTCTTTTCGTGTCGAGTGATACAGTTAAATGTTACGCAGTATAGGATGTTTTTCCACGTCTTATGATCTGACACTCGATCTTTTTTGATAAAATAACTCTATGAAGCTGTATACGATGTCTATTATAAAAGCTGTTTCGTCAAACTCATTTGCTTCGCAATTCGATCTTTCGTTATGAACTTATTCTATCCCTTAATTAATTAAGTGAGGTGGTGCAATGTACTCTGCTTACTTCATTCCACGAAAATTTTCACATTGTAAATCTACTTATCTGTTTTAGTTGTGAGTAGAATACAATGAGAATTTTTTTGAACAATTAGAATAGCATAATTTTAAATATGAACTTAGAAGCTGTACGAGATCTTTTTTTTTTGTGAGGAGAGATAATGACTGTTGTAGGCAGCCATTTGTTTGTTGTTGATTATCGATTATATTTATTATCACAACGACCTATTATAGTAGTTTAACTTGTATTTCATTTCAAAACTCTTCCTTCAGCGCACTTTAACTTCCACACTCTTTTCACCACTTTTTTCTTTCAACTCGTACGCAACATTCCTCATTTTTTCTGTTTTTTCATATACTCCACGTTGCATTTATTTCCCCGCTCTCCTCCAACTTTTTTAAAGCTTACGAAGACCTCCACAAACGCTACTGCGATACTCAACCTTCCCTCATTTTCTGGACCTCGGTCATGAGAAATTCCGCGGTAATTGTGCGGCGCGCCTTCCTTTCCTAGTGCGTGCCTACCTCGTCGTCCTCATCGCCAGGAAAACGAGAGTGCCGCGCGTGCGGTCTCCGGAAGTTGTGTCCGACTTCCTTGCCGGGAGTTCTGCTCATTTTGTTCGGGCTCAATTCAGACGTATATATTTTGCAGGCATTAAGTCCATGCGTAGGCCACGGAAAAGTTTCGATGTACTATCTCTTGTTATTTTTGGTCGTTTACGTTGGGAACATCAAAGAGTTTGTATGTAACTGTATTCTTTTTGAGTGTGTTCACAATTTAGTTCTCTTTTTCTCCTCATCTTCGCGTTTGCTTCCGATTAAAGATTTAGACATGAGGTTTATTTTGAGTTTAAAAAATTCGTCGTTGACTCATGCGAACTATGAATATGTATAAAACTTGATTTGAACACGCGAGCATTAGTCTGAGCAAAAATTGGATCAATGCAACTTTTAAAATCCGACGTCAAAGGAATTCCGATGTACGAGTATATCTCTGTTGATTCTTCATTTTTACTCAAATCAAAGGCAATTCAGTGCGGCTTTTACAGGTCACAATTTAAAAATCTCGCTCTGAATTTCTTTACATTATGCAGAGTCGTATTAGTTATTAGTCGTATTATTAGTTAATACGACTCTGGTGGATGAACTTCGTATTGTTCAAAGGTTGAATTTTTATGTAAAAACATGGAAATTTAAACACTTTGTTTAGAGTCGCGGTGATTCGTGTGAGGAATGCATTCTGATGGGCAAAAAATGACCTCAATCTGAACTCATATCTGCTTGTAATTAGCGAGTTAGCATTGCTTTTGAGTATTTTAATTATTGTTCAGCGAAGGATTTCGTCACAATTTCGACCTTCAAATTTTATATTTTATTGTAGTTTCGAAATATGGAGTGGATGTCAGATAAAACACTGATCTGCGATGATAGGGAAACAATGCGTTGGCTTCTGATTTGTTACTCAGACACATCACTGTTTGGACACGATTTTTGAACTTGAAAGCGTTTTTTTTTTATAAAAAAGAACTTTATGTGCTGATTCTCAAGTACTAGGTGTCATTTTTTGGAGGATAAATATTCTTGAACGATTAGATGTGTCTGCCTTTGGCTTTTATTAAGCGAACTTGATCTGTCGAAGTTGACAACCTTCACGTCGAATTGGAAAGTCCGTCAGAATCTTCCATTTCAGCCACAGGTATATCCCCTCTACCGTTCCACGTATAAAAACATGTCATGACTTGCGAAAACGTTCTTTTAATGCGTAAAAACTTGCCTCCACTTACCTTTATTGATTCATTGATAAAGCAGACGCGAGATTCTTCAAGTTTTTCTAGAAATAAATCCGAATACTTCTGCGCTCGGCCTGTGATTTATGCGCACTTTCCGCTCCATGGAAATAGGTCAACTTGCGTGGCTACTGAGCTCCACCATGTCAAGGAACCATAATCAAAAACCTTCAGAGGGGTTGTTTTACGTTTCCTGACGCTTTATTTTATGTTTCAAGTTCTTTAGTTAATACTAGCTTATTAAAAATATTTCCTGGACAGATGACTTACTTTATCTAACTCTTTAACGTGAAAAGTTGCTTCAGTGCACCAATTCCTTGTGTTAAATTCAAAGTTTGAAATTCAAGTAATTAAACTTCAAACATGTTTCAAGTAAGCTATCATAGAGTTTGTATTCTGACCTCCGGGAGCAATTGAAACATTAAGTGGTACTTTAGCTTCATTCAAAGTGATTTATTTCAGCTCATTAACTAATAAAGTGACTTGCAGCTCCATGGCTCTTCTTCCCGAGTGGGCGATAGCTTTCAGTGGTCGGTAGGATAGATGCGTGCAGCGCACGGCGTGGTGCAACATTTGGTTGAGGTTTGGTTCACTCTTGTAAATCTGCACTGTGAACCCTGAAATTCAATTGATAATGGCATTGCTTTGCCTGTTTACTCGAATGACTGACTTTTTCGAAACTGGAAGCTACTTTGAATGGCAGAATAATCAACTATTTTTTAGGAGGATTTTGAAAATATTTGGTGCAATTTGTGCAATGTAATAGTCCACCCAATTGCTAGCGTTTTTTAATGCATGTAGCCAGGTCTTGAACAGTTCTAATACATTGGAGAATAATGGCGGAACGAATAGTTATTGCAGATATAGTATTTCATAATTCAATTAAATACATTTATTGTTTGCGAGACGCCTAGAGGGGGGAAAATACTTTCCAAGCATTTCGGTGCACCATAGAAATTCAGCCTTTTGATCGCATTGCATGTGTTGTAATGCTATCAAAGGACATCGCCACACCTGAAATTACTGTATAGTTGCGTGGGTTTTCAGTCGCTAAGGCTACCATAGCGAGATAGACTACAACTTCCCAAATAATGGCGGTAGCAAGTTACACTTCTTATTTGATTGTTACATCAGTCCTTATTTTTCTTCGCCCCTCAGGGGGATACAATTATTGTATCTATGGGAACTAGCGCTCCCAGGGGGACAATGTGAGGGCCCGAGCTAAAGGTTAGGTAGGCTTTCTTTTGTTAAAATAGAATAGGTTTTGTTGTGTTACGGACCATCTTTTTTTCGGTTCACTGCTGTCCTGTTTTTCACCGCCTACCACTTTCTTCTTCAAATTTTTCTTGTTTCATGAACTTCTTTCTTAGCTTTCTGTTTCTGTGCCCTTTCTGCATAGATTCCACGTTCCCTTAACTCCATACTAAATGGTGCCTTCTTCCTTCCTCTCTTTACATCTCATTGTTGAGGATAGGGAGGCTTAAACTAACTAATAAACTAATAATAAACTATTTTTCTTCGTATTTCGTCGTTGACTTAGGGCTGCCAGTTGGGAAGAGCTGAACAGCAGCCCTTGCCTCTGGAAGTTTTGGAATCACTGTTTAGTGCGATCGTTTCTCTCGAGGTTATATTGTATTTTTGCTGAAATGAGACGATCCTTTCAGAGATCTCGCTGTAGAGTGTCCTTATTTTCATGTTATTATTTGTTACCCATCATATATCTGAACTTTATAGGCATGCTGCTATTCCCCTAAATAGTTTTTCTCTACACACATAAGGAATGTTTACCTGTAAATCTTATGCTTTAATGAATGACGAGCGAAATTCATGTTCTGTACCATATTTTCAGCGATGACGGTTCTGCATCTCTTTGCTGTGTTGTATACGTTACAAAAAAATTATTTATTTTAGACCTTAGTTGTAAATTCCGGAGGCATCATAAACCTATTTTTGTTTGTCATCTCGGCTGTACAAGTGTCAACCCATGCTGTGTTAGATCGTTTTAGAGTGTTGTCGTTCCACCGTATCACATTTTATCGTCGAAATAATTTCCTGTAATTGCTATATGATGGGAATTTCCGGTGCATCGATTAATATAGAATATTTGCGTCACGAACTTGACCGACGTCCTTTGCGCCACGAACTTGACCGTGTTCCTTTGCGTCACGAACTTGACCGTGCTCCTTTGCGCCACGAACTTGACCGTGCTCCTTTGCGTCACGAACTTAACCGTGCTCCTTTGCGTCACGAACTTGACCGTGTTCCTTTGCGTCACGAACTTGACCGTGCTCCTTTGCGTCACGAACTTGACCGTGCTCCTTTGCGTCACGAACTTGACCGTGCTCCTTTGCGTCACGAACTTGACCGTGCTCCTTTGCGCCACGAACTTGACCGTGCTCCTTTGCGTCACGAACTTGACCGTGCTCCTTTGCGTCACGAACTTGACCGTGCTCCTTTGCGTCACGAACTTGACCGTGCTCCTTTGCGTCACGAACTTGACCGTGCTCCTTTGCGTCACGAATTTGACCGAGCTCCTTTGCGTCACGAACTTGACCGTGCTCCTTTGCGCCACGAACTTGACCGTGCTCCTTTGCGCCACGAACTTGACCGTGCTCCTTTACGCCACGAACTTGACCGTGCTCCTTTGCGTCACGAACTTGACCGTGCTCCTTTGCGTCACGAACTTGACCGAGCTCCTTTGCGTCACGAACTTGACCGTGCTCCTTTGCGTCACGAACTTGACCGTGCTCCTTTGCGCCACGAACTTGACCGAGCTCCTTTGCGTCACGAACTTGACCGTGCTCCTTTGCGTCACGAACTTGACCGTGCTCCTTTGCGCCACGAACTTGACCGTGCTCCTTTGCGTCACGAACTTGACCGTGCTCCTTTGCGTCACGAACTTGACCGTGCTCCTTTGCGTCACGAACTTGACCGTGCTCCTTTGCGTCACGAACTTGACCGTGCTCCTTTGCGTCACGAACTTGACCGTGCTCCTTTGCGTCACGAACTTGACCGTGCTCCTTTGCGTCACGAACTTGACCGTGCTCCTTTGCGTCACGAACTTGACCGTGCTCCTTTGCGTCACGAACTTGACCGTGCTCCTTTGCGTCACGAACTTGACCGTGCTCCTTTGCGTCACGAACTTGACCGTGCTCCTTTGCGTCACGAACTTGACCGTGCTCCTTTGCGCCACGAACTTGACCGTGCTCCTTTGCGCCACGAACTTGACCGTGCTCCTTTGCGCCACGAACTTGACCGTGCTCCTTTACGCCACGAACTTGACCGTGCTCCTTTGCGCCACGAACTTGACCGTGCTCCTTTGCGTCACGAACTTGACCGTGCTCCTTTGCGTCACGAACTTGACCGTGCTCCTTTGCGTCACGAACTTGACCGTGCTCCTTTGCGTCACGAACTTGACCGTGCTCCTTTGCGTCACGAACTTGACCGTGCTCCTTTGCGTCACGAACTTGACCGTGCTCCTTTGCGTCACGAACTTGACCGTGCTCCTTTGCGCCACGAACTTGACCGTGCTCCTTTGCGCCACGAACTTGACCGTGCTCCTTTGCGCCACGAACTTGACCGTGCTCCTTTACGCCACGAACTTGACCGTGCTCCTTTGCGTCACGAACTTGACCGTGCTCCTTTGCGTCACGAACTTGACC
The DNA here is from genome assembly GCA_030386875.1 of Morinoia aosen. Lineage (NCBI taxonomy): Eukaryota > Metazoa > Arthropoda > Malacostraca > Amphipoda > Talitridae > Morinoia > Morinoia aosen. The sequence goes on along the minus strand of CM059564.1, from coordinate 65,081,038 downwards.
GAGCTCCTTTGCGTCACGAACTTGACCGTGCTCCTTTGCGTCACGAACTTGACCGTGCTCCTTTGCGCCACGAACTTGACCGAGCTCCTTTGCGTCACGAACTTGACCGTGCTCCTTTGCGTCACGAACTTGACCGTGCTCCTTTGCGTCACGAACTTGACCGTGCTCCTTTGCGTCACGAACTTGACCGTGCTCCTTTGCGCCACGAACTTGACCGTGCTCCTTTGCGTCACGAACTTGACCGTGCTCCTTTGCGTCACGAACTTGACCGTGCTCCTTTGCGTCACGAACTTGACCGTGCTCCTTTGCGTCACGAACTTGACCGTGCTCCTTTGCGTCACGAACTTGACCGTGCTCCTTTGCGTCACGAACTTGACCGTGCTCCTTTGCGTCACGAACTTGACCGAGCTCCTTTGCGTCACGAACTTGACCGTGCTCCTTTGCGCCACGAACTTGACCGTGCTCCTTTGCGCCACGAACTTGACCGTGCTCCTTTACGCCACGAACTTGACCGTGCTCCTTTGCGTCACGAACTTGACCGTGCTCCTTTGCGTCACGAACTTGACCGAGCTCCTTTGCGTCACGAACTTGACCGTGCTCCTTTGCGTCACGAACTTGACCGTGCTCCTTTGCGCCACGAACTTGACCGAGCTCCTTTGCGTCACGAACTTGACCGTGCTCCTTTGCGTCACGAACTTGACCGTGCTCCTTTGCGTCACGAACTTGACCGTGCTCCTTTGCGTCACGAACTTGACCGTGCTCCTTTGCGCCACGAACTTGACCGTGCTCCTTTGCGTCACGAACTTGACCGTGCTCCTTTGCGTCACGAACTTGACCGTGCTCCTTTGCGTCACGAACTTGACCGTGCTCCTTTGCGTCACGAACTTGACCGTGCTCCTTTGCGTCACGAACTTGACCGAGCTCCTTTGCGTCACGAACTTGACCGTGCTCCTTTGCGTCACGAACTTGACCGTGCTCCTTTGCGTCACGAACTTGACCGTGCTCCTTTGCGTCACGAACTTGACCGTGCTCCTTTGCGTCACGAACTTGACCGTGCTCCTTTGCGTCACGAACTTGACCGTGCTCCTTTGCGTCACGAACTTGACCGTGCTCCTTTGCGTCACGAACTTGACCGTGCTCCTTTGCGTCACGAACTTGACCGTGCTCCTTTGCGTCACGAACTTGACCGTGCTCCTTTGCGCCACGAACTTGACCGTGCTCCTTTGCGTCACGAACTTGACCGTGCTCCTTTGCGTCACGAACTTGACCGTGCTCCTTTGCGTCACGAACTTGACCGTGCTCCTTTGCGCCACGAACTTGACCGTGCTCCTTTGCGCCACGAACTTGACCGTGCTCCTTTGCGTCACGAACTTGACCGTGCTCCTTTGCGTCACGAACTTGACCGTGCTCCTTTGCGTCACGAACTTGACCGTGCTCCTTTGCGTCACGAACTTGACCGTGCTCCTTTGCGTCACGAACTTGACCGTGCTCCTTTGCGTCACGAACTTGACCGAGCTCCTTTGCGTCACGAACTTGACCGTGCTCCTTTGCGCCACGAACTTGACCGTGCTCCTTTGCGTCACGAACTTGACCGTGCTCCTTTGCGTCACGAACTTGACCGTGCTCCTTTGCGTCACGAACTTGACCGTGCTCCTTTGCGTCACGAACTTGACCGTGCTCCTTTGCGTCACGAACTTGACCGTGCTCCTTTGCGCCACGAACTTGACCGTGCACCTTTGCGTCACGAACTTGACCGTGCTCCTTTGCGTCACGAACTTGACCGTGCTCCTTTGCGTCACGAACTTGACCGTGCTCCTTTGCGCCACGAACTTGACCGTGCTCCTTTGCGCCACGAACTTGACCGTGCTCCTTTGCGTCACGAACTTGACCGTGCTCCTTTGCGTCACGAACTTGACCGTGCTCCTTTGCGTCACGAACTTGACCGTGCTCCTTTGCGCCACGAACTTGACCGTGCTCCTTTGCGCCACGAACTTGACCGTGCTCCTTTGCGTCACGAACTTGACCGTGCTCCTTTGCGTCACGAACTTGACCGTGCTCCTTTGCGTCACGAACTTGACCGTGCTCCTTTGCGCCACGAACTTGACCGTGTTCTTTTGCGTCACGAACTTGACCGTGCTCTTTTGAGTAACGAACTTGACGGTGTTCCTTTGCGCCACGAACTTGACCGAGCTTAAACTTAAGACATATTTTTCAAGTCCACCGTTGTGTGTTAACCTTGTTTGATTGATTTTCCAGCTGAAAAAGTCAGTAATTTCTCGAGAAAGATATGGATTCTAATTCTTCTGCGGGTATTCCGTACCACTAACTTGAGTAAACCGCAGTTTTTGTTGTATGATTTTTGAACTTGGCAAGTTTCCTCAGCGTAACTCTGAAGGCAAAGGACTGAGCCGAGCAAGAGGTGCCGGCCTCCACATCGAAATACTTGAAGTCCATCTCGCGCAGCCAAGCGTACAGCCAAACGTCTGTCATTGGAGTTTCTCTTCGCCGCCAGCCTTGAAGCTTTTATCATTCTGATCATTTCATTCTTTCAAAATGCATCAGTATGAATTTTTGACCTCCACCCGTACGGGCCTGTCATTTGTATCCTTATTCGAATTGCGATAGGAAGGCTTAAACTAACTTATAATCTAATCTATTCGAATTGCGGCTGATGTGCAAAATGGTTCGTGAAGTTTGTTCTGTTCGTTGCCTGCACACATTGGGTTGGCCAAAAATTTCCTTCTATTCTTTTAATGTAATTTTCCGACTTTTGAAAGATCGTTTTTATATTCTTATTCTCTAAATCCTGTATTCGGTACACGGAGCATGTTAACGTCAGAGTTTAATAAGACTCCAAGTAAAGAAATTCTTACATTTGTATTTGCATTCGAGCCATAGAAACGATGTACCAAGCTCTGCACTATCGATATCTAATCGTTTTTTACTTCAGAAAAGGAAAAAACAACAACAGAAGCTTGCAGAAATGTATGTAATGTGTATAGTGTAGTTTCTGTTGCTTTCTGTCCTTTTCTGAAGTAGAAAACGATTAGATGCCGGTAGGGCTGTGCTTGGTCCATCGTTTCAAGGGCTCGAATGCAAGCTCAAATGTAAGAACTTCTTTACTTGGAATCTTATTAAACACTGACGTAAACATTCTCCCTGTACCTAATATAGGATTTAGAGAATAAGAACATAAAAACGATCTTTAAGAGGTTGGAAAGGAGACATTCAAAAAGCGACTGAATTTTTTGGGCAGCCCAATACATAATTGATCAATGCCACGCATTAGGCACTCGCTTTCAGTTTTGTCACCTGCAGTTCGAGTGTGTCAGGTCGCCAATTCACGTGACGCAGTCCACTGCGCAGCAGCTGCCGGCGTCGCGATATCTTCATTGCAGATCTACCTCTGAATCCGGCGGGCCCGACGTCCAATCCCCAAATGGAGAAATCACAGTCTCGTCTGACAAGTACTATTTTGGATCAGTATCTAGATGTCTGGTACGAAATTAGCAGCCGGGGATTCGTTTTGAAATGGAAATATTGAAAACATTTTCGTTTTTTGGACTTCAAAACAATTCTATGGGAGGTTCAAGATACCTTGTTCGTTCGATGCTTGGAATAATTTTCCTACCTTACTACTATATTGAAATTATTCATAGGGGCATACAATAGTTGTATGCCTCTCAAGAGTGTACAATTGTTTTACGAGTATCATTAATGGTAATATGCTATATTTGACACTCCTCAGGGGGAAAACTATTGTCTCTTTGGAAATGAACGAACCTAGGGGAAAGATGTAAGGTCTCTAGCTGGAGGGTAGTAAGCCTTCACTTTGTTGAGATAGAATCGGTTCTTGGTTTTGTTACAGATCATCTTTTTTCGGTGTACGGCTGTCCTTTCTCCAGTACCTATCACTTTTTTCTTCAGCTTACATTTTGTTTTATAAACTCCCTTCTTAATTTACTATTTTTATGCGTCAGAAATATTTTTTGGGGCCCGCCTTGCACGTAGATTTCTCATTCCTCCATACTAAATGGTGCCTTCATTCTTCTTTCTTTGGAACACCTTTGTTGTGGTTAAGGAGTCTTGAACTTACTCATAATCTAAACTACTTCGTAACGTGCTAGCACTTCTTGCGAAATTTTATACAGCCAGCGAGAAATGAATGCAAGCATTTAGAAGTTGGCATTCCAAACAATCTACGACGGCATAGCGGCACAACTCTTCGTAATGACATCTAAGGCCAACTTGCTCTGCTGTAGACGCGAATGATTTGAAAGTTCTGCTCCACAAGTGGTCGTAATAATTTATAGGTAGACTACTGATGGCGCATGCGCGACTAAACTCCTGCCATGCTCGGTATGTGAACGAAAGCGATTTTCAAGGTTTGCTTCCATCATAGTTACGTCGCTTTCAGTCGTCCGGTGGTCCGAATCGTCCTCCACTGAGCGTGAAAATGTCCACCTGACGTTTGAGCGCTTTGTTGCACGTGACGGTGATGTGTTGATAACGATATTTCCCGAAGTCATGGTGCTGCTCGTGCGAGGTGCGCTGGAATCTAGCTTCAAGGTAGGCGCCGCTAACACGTGTTAGTTCTGAAAATCTTTTGCCTTCTTCAGGGGGATACAATTATTGTACTTATGGAAATTAACACTCCCAGGGGGAATATGTGAGGTCCCGAGTTGAGAGATAAGTAGGTGGTCTTTTTGCTGAAATAAAATGTTTGGTTTCTAAAGGACCATCCTTTTATGGTTCGATTCTGTCCTGTTTTTCAACACCTACAGCTTTCTCCTTCAATTTTTATCTCGTTTCATAAACTTCTTTCTCAACTTACTGTTGCTATGCACCTTGTACATACATATATCCCGCGTTCCCTTATGTCCATATTAAATGGTGCCTCCCTCCTTCCTCTTTTTGGAACGTCTTTGTTGCAGTTAGGGAGTCTTAAACTAACATGTAATCTAATCTGAAAATCTTATGCATTTTGGAGGCAGTTGGCGTGGAAACTGGAAGAAGAAGGTGATGAATTTTGTCACGAGAGTTTCATTTCCACGTGTTTCATGGATGTTTGCTGGGAATTGCTACAAATTATAAGGCAAATATTAGAAAAAGATAAATTATGTTTTTCGTAAGGAAACATTGCGTGAAAATGTGAAATTATGTTTTATTTATGGAGACATTGCATGAAGATGTGAAATAATAACTTTTTGCTCAACCTACGATTTTGAAATATTCAACTATTTTGTACCTAGTTTTGCTTCATTTAAGTTAGGGATTTTTGCACCCAATTTTAGGGAAGTATTTCAGATGCCGCGTAGTCTGTGAAGAAGAATGTTCAGTATTTTATACCTCATTTCTGCTGCAATTCCAACGGAGTTTTATGCTACATCAGTCTTAAATTTTAAAATTCTTCAGCTGTCATGCCACTCTGTTAGATTTTAATTCAACATTTTATGCAACAGAGTCTTTCAGGGTAGACTGTTTTCTATTCATTTTATTCATTTCAAAATTTTTGTATTTACTTTAATATGTTTGCAAGAAACGTCTTCTATTTATGAAATGTTTTGAGAACAACGTAAATACTTGTAATTCGTTTTGTTCCGTGGGCGCGCTAAATTTTTTGCGGCTCTGAAATTGCGTTCATTCGATTGGCTTTATGTTGTTTTGACCGTTCACTCATTTGAATGTAATATTTTCCATACCACCGAATTAAAAATACTTCACCATCTACAAAGCACTAACATAACACCCTTCCAGTTCAAAGTACGATTTGTAGAAGAACAGCTCAAGGAACTATTTATCTATCAAAGATAGCATGTGAATTTAGGTTAAATGAGAGACACGCACACGCCTGTAATCCATTTTGACTACTAAACAGTTCGCTGCAACTTCACATTTTTTTGCTGGCGTCGAGACCCTTCCCGTTTTAGTCTTCGAACAGCAACAAAAAGTGTCGCACAATCATCTGCATCGTCTCGCATGCAAATGTTGCTCTATTTTTTGCTGGGGCGCCGCACGTTACACGGCGCAACCTCGCAGGGCCGCCTGCAACCAAGCCCTCAGCCCGCCCCTCCGCTGCGCTCAGAACAACACCTCCTCAAGATCGCAAAGCTCGTAAAATCCTTCACACTTGACCGTGATCACAGGCCGGCGTGATGCGCGCCGCGCCGCCCAATATTCTTACTTCATTAGTCAGCGCTCGTCATGCCCCTGACAAGATCTGAGAGCACTTTTTTGCGAGCTTTTCATCTCTTGCTGTTCCGCATACTTTCATTGCGCTCTTGAGCCGCTGCTTGGAATGCCGCGAAGGTAACCTTGAAGTAAATATCTTTAACTGCAGTTCCTTGCATACTCGTGCTGGTCTCTTATACAAATCTTCAATACTTATAAACCTCGTGCACATAGTGAAATTTTGTTGCATTCATTGGTTTTATAAAATATCTATTGTGATCCTATGCAGAATAAATGCAGGTTGAAAGTAATCCGATTTTTCCTCACGCAAGTTTTTCCTTAGTGTATTGATAGCATTTATCAAGCAAGATCCTGCTGCAGTTCTTGTGCAGTTGTTTACTCTGCCGTATATCCGAAATAATGCGCTGATAACGTGTTGATGCGTCGTCTCGAGTGCGCATCAGTGTTCCTGCGATATGTCGTGTCCATTCATCACACTATCTGCACGAGGGCCCGTTGCTGCCCTGCAGCGCGACTCACACTAAGGATTACGCCTGGTGTTATCGATTGATTGTTTCCTGTATACCTCGCGCCATTAGACCATTTTTCAGGGCTGTCAACTCCAGAGTTAGCGCTCTTCCTTTGATGAATTTACCTCTCATGCGTGCTTGTTCATTTGTACTAGACGTCCATTTGTTTTGTTTTGGGGAGTCTAGCGTGAATTTACGCGCTTATATTGACCAAAGCTCATGTTAGGAAATTGAAAAGTGCAGCTGAGTGAGCCCGTAAGAGATGAGGCTAGTCGTTTGATAGCTTAAAGTTCGATTTTGTAAGATAGTTTTAGTTGTCCCATTATTTTATCTTGACCTTTCTGAAGCAAATTTACTGATCCTTGAATTCTGAGGTTTTCAATTCAATGGAGATAAAATTGAGTTCTTATTACAAGTTTAAGGTTACGTTTAAAATTTCATGGTCTTTTTCCGTGGAAGTTCGTGGGATTTGTTCAAATTTTCTGCGCTTAAAAAATGAATAGTATATAAATAACTATTTCTATTGCCACCCTTTCTATTCCTAAAACGTTAGTGACAATTTTTTGATTAATGGTCTGACTTAAACTTGCTCTGACTCTGAAAAAGTTTAAGTAAAAGTTTGAACTACGTTCACCTGTAATGAAAGAACAACTTGCTGGAAGTTGCTCTAACAACTCTAATGAAGGACAACTTCCACTTGAAACCGTGGAAGCTGTGAAATTCTCACTTAGCATAAATGATATGGAGAGACCTGCCATACGTAATGTAGCGCTGGCAGAGCTATACGATACGCATAATTTGTATTCCCTCAATAAAATTTCTGTCGCTCTGCTTGCATTGAAGATCCCAGCTTCCTTGAATGCTCTTGACTAATTCCATGCAGAATTAGAGTCTGGCAGTATTTACTTGGAATTTAGAGTGGCCCAATGCCGCTGCTGCGGAACTTAGCTAATGTATTAATTCATGAGTAAGAGTCATGTTGACTTTCCAAAGCCTCTCCTAGCGCAGATTATTATTGTAAAATATTTTGGAGTATAATGAGATGAAATATACTTGTACTTGAGTTGTAGACGGCCGGGAATTTCGAGTATTCATTTGTGCTAAAGAAATACAGTGGCCCGTGGGCTTGAATTGTTCGAGACTTCGATCCTATATGACCGATAAATTTATAATTTCATGACTGTTGAAATAAGACACTCATTGTCTTGCTTTTGATATTCTAAAGGGCGGTGAGGGGGATTTTTCTTGGCCGTGTTTTGAGAGTCTTAGTCGCATTGAAGTGAACAGTGTGTTTGATTCCATCTTTTTGGAGTGGTATGATGTACGTGTTCATCCCTTTCAGATTTAACGTTATCTCTAGATTTGTGAATATGATTATGTGAGCTGTAAACTTCATTTTGCTCTTAGGTAGGTAGTCAATTTTTCTTTTCCTCTCTTTGTTACTTTCATTATATCTAATAGGGACGAAATGTGCATCCAAGTTCATAACTGGTTGTTTGGAAACGATGTCTATCCCTGTTTTCAATATAGAAAATAAACGCCGCAATCGAAGCTGAGAGCATCAAAAACCCGTGCTATCTAATGCGCGAAGCGTCTGTCTTGGGAGTACGCTGTAAATTCAGCCCTGTCAAATATGGAGCCCCACGCTCTCTACTGCGATATCGCTTCCTGTTGTTGATATTGCTCAACACTATACATATAAGTACGAGTATACAGGACTCCCACAAAAAAAGGAACCCCAATTTTCGACACTCGTAAATGAGTTACGATATAGTATGTTTTCACATGGCTACGTTTTTTTCACCATATTTAACTATAATTGATATTTTTTAAATTGCTTCGCTAAACTGCTGTACTGCATTGCTGTATGAGTGAAGAGTTCGCTCGTGGAGCGTCAAACAGCATGAATCGATATAATTGTTAACGATCTTCCCTTGGAGATACATCAAAAACGCTGGCTACTCAAGTTTTCTACGAGATTTTAACGAGTTACGAAAACAAATTTTTAATTTACCAGTTGATGGATGATCGAGCACTCCATCAATCGAGAAGATCTATGCATTGTCTGGAGAAGAAAGATAGAGATATCTAGAAAATAATTCATGTTTATGAAATGCAATGTTTTGAACTGTCATCATTTTTAGCAATTTATAAAAGCTTTCTAAATCCTAAACGGGAGCCTCCTTTACTTTGGGCAATCCCGGTCAGGTAAGTAATGGGTTGATTTGAAAAAATGCAGATTTTTTCTACAAAATAACAACGTCGATACACGTGCAAAAATAGCAAAAGATTTCTTAGTCATCAATGTTAAAATTAGGTGTCCAGTTTAGCACGAGAGCCTCTTTGAACAGCACAGTGAGCATTTTGGGTGCTCGCCATGTCGGCGACCCTTGTGCAGGAATCTGGGCAGGGTTGAGTTTAAAACATGCTAACTCACTTTTATTTTTATAAGAACAAGACCATTATCTGAGTGAAGGCAGCCTTCTTGGATAGTTAAATTAAACTCCGGGATGAAAGGTATAACACTCGATCGAATAATTCAGCTGTGTTTTTTTGTTGAACTGCATTGCTTCAGAGTGAGTGGTCGAGTAATGCTGCTTATTTTTCATTTTCAGAGCATCATTTTTCGAAATACAATGCAGAGAAATTTGCTCAGCAACGTATTTAAAATTTCTAAGGTATGTTCATCTTATTAAACTTTCGAGACGCAATGCAGAGGAATTTGTCCAGCAACGTATTTGAAATTTCCCAGGCATTCTCTTTGTGTCGAAAGAAAATTTTAATTTATGATAGTATACTCATCTTTTCGATTGGGTCTTAAATTTGAATGACGAGTTAGTACAAATACGTAAATGTGGTAGCGTGCGAGTGCTTATCAATCGATGAAGACGCAGAGATTCTGAAAATTTTATCACAGTACGTGTTCTCAAGTAATAGTGGTTTTCTTGGCGTATCGCGGCTGGCCGGCACCTCCACTTCTGCATAACAATGACGGCGTAGTCTGTGTTTATCCGTCGATGGCGGGGGCTGCAGAATAATTTTTTGCGAGGACGAAAGGTTACTGCATATCTGCGATCTAAATATTTCGAAGCTTTTATCAGCGCATGAGTTCTCCAGGAGTTCGTTTGCTGGAAAGGTCAGTGGTTGTCAGAAATAGCTTCATTATTGCAGCGCCCGCCTCTTCTTGGGCCGAGAGAGCTGCAGACGGTGGCGGTGTCAGGAGATTCGCTGGCGTCGCGTCGATGAAACGATGATACGTGCGCTCTAAATAAGAGCCCACCCTCACATATTTATTGCGCTCTCCTGCTCTTTCATTGCTCTTTCGTGCACTTTGGCCTTTTCACCTCTTCCCAAATGTTATTCTCATGATTTAATTCCAGACTGTACGCGCAAAAATAGTTTTCTTTCATACTTCTTTTGTGACTCAGAGAGCTCTTCGAGTTTGGCAATTTTCGTTTTATGTTACTCGGCCGTAATTAGCTTTCTCTATCCTCTCACCAGTGAGTGTATTTAATCTGAACTTTTGATGTCGCCAATTCAAAAATCTCCCTACTTTCAACGGTACTCTGAGTTAACTTTATCGGCGATTCGAACTTTTGGAATTGTGTACAGGCACTCGCACCTGTGGCTTCAAGAGCTTGCTTGACATTATGCCCATCCAATTGAAGTTCCACTAAATTATTTTTTAAAGTCTTAGTCTCAACATAATATTGTCATTGACACCTCGCGATTCTGTCGCTATTGAATCAGAAAAACTGGATTCCAGGCCGTAAATAAGCTAAATTACGCTCTAGATTTTCGCCGCGCTCGCTGTGGCTGATCGCAATTACTGATCATCATCACCCATAACGGATTGCATCGCGCGATGTTATTGCCGCTTGCGTTTTATTATCACTTCGTGATGCTACCTGCAGAGCGCAGTGAGTGGCTTTACTGCGTGTTTTGTATACACATTGGTCTCAACCAGCTCTTCTGTAAAGCTCTGGAATATTCAGCTTTGGTCTGAAGTTAAATGTGGTCAGTACTGTCGTTGAAATCTCGTTTCTTATTGGTTCAAATATGGAGTTTGTTGAGCTTAATAAATTGTAAGCAGGCTTATGTGTGGTTATAGAACTTCAATATAGAATTCTCAGATTCGATGGGTGTTCATTTATTCGTCAGCTTAGGTTCCAGTGGAAGAGGCTAATTTTGTTCCATTTGGCCCCATTCTTCTTTGAGAATCTTTTATATTTAATCGCTAACTTATAATGCTTAACCTCCTCATTCGGTAAATTTGTGTTGTTAGAGCTATTTTTGGTTTGTGAGTGACTTCAACGCATATAAAGTAGCGATGTTAGGATAGTGAGTGACTTCAACGCATATAAAGTAGCGATGTTAGGCTAGTGAGTGACTTCAACGCATATAAAGTAGCGATGTTAGGATAGTGAGTGACTTCAACGCATATAAAGTAGCGATGTTAGGCTAGTGAGTGACTTCAACGCATATAAAGTAGCGATGTTAGGATAGTGAGTGACTTCAACGCATATAAAGTAGCGATGTTAGGCTAGTGAGTGACTTCAACGCATATGAAGTAGCGATGTTAGGCTAGTGAGTGACTTCAATGCATATAAAGTAGCGATGTTAGGCTAGTGAGTGACTTCAACGCATATGAAGTAGCGATGTTAGGCTAGTGAGTGACTTCAACGCATATAAAGTAGCGATGTTAGGCTAGTGAGTGACTTCAACGCATATGAAGTAGCGATGTTAGGCTAGTGAGTGACTTCAACGCATATAAAGTAGCGATGTTAGGCTAGTGAGTGACTTCAACGCATATAAAGTAGTGATGTTAGGCTAGTGAGTGACTTCAACGCATATAAAGTAGCGATGTTAGGCTAGTGAGTGACTTCAACGCATATAAAGTAGCGATGTTAGGCTAGTGAGTGACTTCAACGCATATGAAGTAGCGATGTTAGGCTAGTGAGTGACTTCAACGCACATAAAGTAGCGATGTTAGGCTAGTGAGTGACTTCAACGCATATGAAGTAGCGATGTTAGGCTAGTGAGTGACTTCAACGCATATGAAGTAGCGATGTTAGGCTAGTGAGTGACTTCAACGCATATAAAGTAGCGATGTTAGGCTAGTGAGTGACTTCAACGCATATAAAGTAGCGATGTTAGGCTAGTGAGTGACTTCAACGCATATGAAGTAGCGATGTTAGGCTAGTGAGTGACTTCAACGCATATAAAGTAGCGATGTTAGGCTAGTGAGTGACTTCAACGCATATAAAGTAGTGATGTTAGGCTAATGAGTGACTTCAACGCATATAAAGTAGCGATGTTAGGCTAGTGAGTGACTTCAACGCATATAAAGTAGCGATGTTAGGCTAGTGAGTGACTTCAACGCATATAAAGTAGTGATGTTAGGCTAGTGAGTGACTTCAACGCATATGAAGTAGCGATGTTAGGCTAGTGAGTGACTTCAACGCATATAAAGTAGCGATGTTAGGCTAGCGAGTGACTTCAACGCATATAAAGTAGCGATGTTAGGCTAGTGAGTGACTTCAACGCATATAAAGTAGCGATGTTAGGCTAATGAGTGACTTCAACGCATATAAAGTAGCGATGTTGGGCTAGTGAGTGACTTCAACGCATATAAAGTAGTGATGTTAGGCTAGTGAATGACTTCAACGCTTATAAAGTAGCGATGTTAGGCTAGTGAGTGACTTCAACGCATATAAAGTAGTGATGTTAGGCTAGTGAGTGACTTCAACGCATATAAAGTAGTGATGTTAGGCTAGTGAGTGACTTCAACGCATATAAAGTAGCGATGTTAGGCTAGTGAGTGACTTCAACGCATATAAAGTAGCGATGTTAGGCTAGTGAGTGACTTCAACGCATATAAAGTAGTGATGTTAGGCTAATGAGTGACTTCAACGCATATAAAGTAGTGATGTAAGGCTAGTGAGTGACTTCAACGCATATAAAGTAGCGATGTTAGGCTAGTGAGTGACTTCAACGCATATAAAGTAGCGATGTTAGGCTAGTGAGTGACTTCAACGCATATAAAGTAGTGATGTAAGGCTAGTGAGTGACTTCAACGCATATAAAGTAGCGATGTTAGGCTAGTGAGTGACTTCAACGCATATAAAGTAGTGATGTAAGGCTAGTGAGTGACTTCAACGCATATAAAGTAGTGATGTTAGGCTAGTGAGTGACTTCAACGCACATAAAGTAGTGATGTTAGGCTAGTGAGTGACTTCAACGCATATAAAGTAGCGATGTTAGGCTAGTGAGTGACTTCAACGCATATAAAGTAGTGATGTAAGGCTAGTGAGTGACTTCAACGCATATAAAGTAGTGATGTTAGGCTAGTGAGTGACTTCAACGCATATAAAGTAGCGATGTTAGGCTAGTGAGTGACTTCAACGCATATAAAGTAGCGATGTTAGGCTAGTGAGTGACGTCAACGCATCTAAAGTAGCGATGTTAGGCTAGTGAGTGACTTCAACGCATATAAAGTAGTGATGTTAGGCTAGTGAGTGACTTCAACGCATATAAAGTAGCGATGTTAGGCTAGTGAGTGACTTCAACGCATCTAAAGTAGCGATGTTAGGCTAGTGAGTGACTTCAACGCATATAAAGTAGTGATGTTAGGCTAGTGAGTGACTTCAACGCATATAAAGTAGCGATGTTAGGCTAGTGAGTGACTTCAACGCATATAAAGTAGCGATGTTAGGCTAGTGAGTGACTTCAACGCATATAAAGTAGTGATGTAAGGCTAGTGAGTGACTTCAACGCATATAAAGTAGTGATGTTAGGCTAGTGAGTGACTTCAACGCATCTAAAGTAGCGATGTTAGGCTAGTGAGTGACTTCAACGCATATAAAGTAGTGATGTTAGGCTAGTGAGTGACTTCAACGCATATAAAGTAGCGATGTTAGGCTAGTGAGTGACTTCAACGCATCTAAAGTAGCGATGTTAGGCTAGTGAGTGACTTCAACGCATATAAAGTAGCGATGTTAGGCTAGTGAGTGACTTCAACGCATATAAAGCAGTGATGTTAGGCTAGTGAGTGACTTCAACGCATATAAAGCAGTGATGTTAGGCTAGTGAGTGACTTCAACGCATATAAAGTAGTGATGTTAGGCTAGTGAGTGACTTCAACGCATATAAAGTAGCGATGTTAGGCTAGTGAGTGACTTCAACGCATATAAAGTAGCGATGTTAGGCTAGTGAGTGACTTCAACGCATATAAAGTAGCGATGTTAGGCTAGTGAGTGACTTCAACGCATATGAAGTAGCGATGTTAGGCTAGTGAGTGACTTCAACGCATATGAAGTAGCGATGTTAGGCTAGTGAGTGACTTCAACGCATATAAAGTAGCGATGTTAGGCTAGTGAGTGACTTCAACGCATGTAAAGTAGTGATGTTAGGCTAATGAGTGACTGCAACGTATATAAAGTAGCGATTTTAGGCTAGTGAGTGACTTCAACGCATATAAAGTAGCGATGTTAGGCTAGTGAGTGACTTCAACGCATATGAAGTAGCGATGTTAGGCTAGTGAGTGACTTCAACGCATATAAAGTAGCGATGTTAGGCTAGTGAGTGACTTCAACGCATGTAAAGTAGTGATGTTAGGCTAATGAGTGACTTCAACGTATATAAAGTAGCGATGCTAGGCTAGTGAGTGACTTCAACGCATATAAAGTAGTGATGTTAGGCTAGTGAGTGACTTCAACGCATCTAAAGTAGTGATCCAATCTACCACAAGTTAACTCAATGTTCATTACTCTCTCCAACCTGGACTTGATTTTATGGCCCATTTCTGATTGTTTGTGGTTCTCTTGCGATGAACATATTTGTTGTGACTGCTTTAAAATGTGAATGTTCTATATTGACAGTGCATAACGACTTGGTTTATTGCAGTGAAAGCTTTGTTATTCGCAGTTAATTTACTTATTTGGCTTGCGCCTCTTCATTATAATAGATTATAATTCAGTTTCTTGTTTTGTCAAAGTTTTCAATATTTCCTAACATGACTTTTCCCTTTCCAGGGACGTCGCTGTGCGATTTTTTCGTTTTTGTCAGCTATAGCAGATGCACCCTCAGCTCTTTATAGGCGGCCTATTTCTTAGATCTCTGCGGGCGTGCGGGTGTGGTCTCCTTGATTAGTGGCTGCGGAGAGGGACAGAGATTGATTGGCTTGCGCTCATTTAAGTCCTTAGCTTGACATGCGGAAGAAGTGGGCTCCAGTTTTGTAAATCGTTTTGTTTACGTTTTGTCTGTTAGATTTTCGTTTCAGGTCAAAGGTCAAGTTGCCCTTTTTTGGTTGAAGTAGAATAGGTATTCGTTTTATTACTGATTTCTTTATTTCAGTCACTTCCGTTTTTTGCTGTCTTTATTGCTTTCTGCTTCAACATATATCTTCTTTCATAAGCCTCCTTCTATCTTGATGTTTCTATGCACTTTGTGTGGGAACATACTATGTTAATAGATTCCCTTTATTTCGTTCTAAATAGTGCCTTTCTTCTTCCTCTCTTGGATACCATTTTATTGTAGTTAGGTAAACTTCAAATAATTCATGATTTAATCTAATCGGTTAAATTTTCATTGTTATTTCACAAGCTTTTTGCTTTTTGTGGACAAGTCAAATTTATCTATAATTTTTGCGAGTGTGTAGGTAAACCTGTTTAATTCGTGGAGTTAATTCGAATTATTCTATTCACCCTGTCGTACAATTAATATTGATATAATTTTTTTTAGCTAGAATTGATATATTACTTCTTCACTGAATAACAGTTGGGAGACGTTCGCGCATGTCTTCCTATCAAGGCGATGGTCATTTGTGGTGTTTGCTGGTTGGTTGTGATCAATGTACTTTTATTGCAGGTGTCCTTCAGGAGATATTTTAGTGAATAGTGAGAACGAGTCTAGAGAATTTTGAACGAGAAGCCAGAAGAGTCGCAATAATAGACGTTGAGGTGAACGGAGTCAGTTAAGATGCGTGGTGGAAGCTCTTCTTGGTTCATTTCAAAATATTTTCTGCTGCAACCAATTGGTATACGGTTGTTCAAATGAAAACCTAAGGAAAACAGTTGTGACCTTCCTTTGTAAAATATGAGTCTGTATTTCTTCATTTTCTGTAAGCTAGTCTTTTCATCGTGCCTGAGAATTCCAAGCCTTTTGTCCATGGACTTCACTGTCGCAATTTTTCGTACGATTTGTTGGGGCGTTTACTCCAACTCAAGGCATTCGGCTTCATTGAAAGCGTTCTTTTTTGTTTGACCTTTCAATTAGACTGATGGAAGCGTGCAAAAAGGCTTTTTTCAAACCCGTCTCAGTTTCACGCTCTCAAGACGCTCGCCTCCAAATTACAGAAGCGTGAGCAGCGCGCAAATTGCATCCTGATGCGCTGGGGCTAGTGTGCCATTACGTTGAGCGGGTCAAGAAGAATACGCTCACTGTCTGATGTATGCCTTAGTGCAATTACGAATACAAATTGTCTATCTGTGGGTTCATGCATGTACTTCTAATACGAGAGTATGGGGGGCCTTCCTGAGGACATAGTGGTCTAGCGTTCGGTTGAGTTGCTGGTCGGATTCATGTTCACATTTAAGGGGTTCTTGATCCGTATGGATAATAGCGAGGCTCTAAGAATTTTTTCCTTAAATTTCTCTCCTTTTCATAAATTGAGGTTTTTCCTCATTGCAATTGTTTAAATCTGTTAGTTCGTCCAGATCGGATTCTAAGCGCAGCACTCATTCATTTTTTGTACGGATGTTTTTCCTGTGGCGTTGTTGTTGGTCCAATGGCCGCAGCCGAGCTTGTGTGCACATGTTGGAAATCTGCGTATGATTTGAAGATCGGCTTTGCCCTTCATTCAATTTCTTCCGACAACGTAGGCTCATTCCAGTTCCTATTCCTTGAGGAAAATTAAACCGTATACATTAGTATGATATTTAATCATTTTACTAGACCACTTTATATATCAGTAATTGAATGGCGCGTAGACCTTACTGTGCGTTTCCTGACCCATGTCATCATTGTTCAACATATCAGTTCAGTCAAAGGGATCCTAAAGCTTTGGTTGCCCCCATGCAACCGTTTGCTTTTATTATAACCTTACAATCTACTTTAAATTCAAGTAAATGTAGCTCGATGAACAATGAACTCTTGGCTATTTTACACTTCATACGTCGTTTCAGAGCAAGGACTGACTGCAATCGTCTTGGTGAAAGATTGGTTACTAAATATTAGCGAGGCTTCGTTTTTTAAGAAAGCTGACCCCAGTACTTAACTCCTTCAGTGGCGCAGTCTCAAATGTGCAACAGCTGTCTCAAGTGGAAGTTACATGAATGATGAATTATAGTAACTATCGTTATCGTTAACTGGCTTCTTCGCTGGGTAATGGCTGGATCGTGACTCCGTATTCAGAGATTTTTTTCAAATGCTAAGAAAATGTGTGCTGAGCGTTGAGCGCTATCAAAGAAAATTTGCTTGTGGCTTCCAGGAACTGTTTAGCGATTTGATTTCCTCTTTAAAGTTCGAAATATATATAAGCTATCAGAAACGCTGCTGAAATGGAGTCTAATTGCAAGTACTCCAAAACACACCTCGTGGTTTAATTTTTACACATTTTGATTGTTGACTGACGAGCATATTCAAATTAAGTATGAAGCGTTTAGTGGAAAGCTGTACTCGTGTTTAAATCAGCTACTTCAATTGGCTCAAAATATCTTTAATGTCCTTAGAGTACATGATGTCAATTTCCAGCGCTTATTTCTACAGAATGCTAATCTTTTTCCGGTGCTAATACATATCTATAGAGCGCTAACCTGTCTCTAGTGCTAATATCTACACTACCATCGTTGTTTCACGAAACGAAGAAGGTCTTGCATGGAACTCTGCACTGCAGCCAAGCAACTGTGTCGAATGTGGTTCACGTGTTCCTTAATGTGTACAGGGAATGGCTGAGATCATCTTTCAACCTTTAGGACACGATGCATCCAACCTTGAGGGTTGATTTCTTTTCCTTACATCTTGTTCCATGGAGCTCGTGTGTGAGCCAGTAGTCACTGCCGCCCTTGCTGCTGTTGCTGCTGCTTTCCCTTGATTGCCCTGATGTTTTTATCGTCGTGTTGCTCTGTTATTACTTTGTTGCTCTACTGTTGTTATTTTTTATTGTATTTTTGTGTTTACATCACTGCGTTAATGGCACCATTTTCTTGTTACTGTATAGTTATTTCTATGTTGCACTGATACAACTAGCTTCACCGCACTGATGCGTACATTATTAACAACCCTTATATCTACTCTAATTTGTATTTCAGAAGTGTTGTTGCAGCTATTGTTTCAATTCTTCTTGCGTGATACTGTCAGGAAAATTGTGAGTTTGACTAAAAATTTTCACATTAGAATCCAAATGCATTCAAGAAGTTTCCATACGACTTCCGGACTATTGAAATTCAATGATGCGCAGAGCTTTATGTACTCGTTTCGGATTTATTCGCCCTGGCACTTGTAATACATTCGTTTCGCCGCACTCGTCGTGTGCGAAAAATGATAACAGTATGAGGCCTTGGAGAAACGTTGAAGGCATCATTCGCTGTCATGAGAAGTCAAATATTTGCGACTTTCAGCTCAAGCAAATAATTAAGGAAAAATTACGGTTCCTCTTGTTTTTTCTCTTTTAAGTGTGGATGTTGGCGTGCGAGTGTGACCCTCGTCCCTCAGTTGGCAATGCAGCGCGTTGTTTGACTATCACTTTTATTTATTTTTTCTTCATTCAGGAAGTTCTCACGATTAGAATCACGAAGCCAAAATGAATTCTTATTTCGGTAGCTTTTTGTGTTGAGGGTTGACATGCAAGGCTAGCGAAGGGGTTGCGTTGACGAGGCTTTCACGGCTGCAGAATTGCTGCGTGTACAGACGATTGCGGGCATTCATTGAAGGTGCTAAATTGACTGCATTGCGGGGCCTCTGTGAGCCTGCGTCTCTTAAACTCCCGACCTCAGTGCTTACAACCCTCTAATTTATTGGAGATTTTTGGACGTGCAATCCATGTGTTTTTTCAGTGTTGAATTATATTACCAGCCCTGGCTCTCGGCGTACCGACTTTACCATTAGATTATCAGTTATCGATGTGTATAGGTGACCTTGTATGGGGTGGTAGTGTTGAAAGAAGCATTTCTTTCTGCCAAGGCTCTCTACAGTAGGGCTCTTGAAACACATTTTTCTCTTCCTAGTTGTAGAGCATTTACTACCCTCATCTTCTTGCCTTGCCTGAAAAATAGAATTTGTCGCTTTAAATTTCCCTCTCGTTGGCCGTAATGATTAGTTCCCTGTTCATTCATTAGTCCACGTCTGCGCAACCGTCAATTACAGCGGCATTCAAGTCACCTGTCAGACTGGCGCTCGTTCTTTGCGGAGTTTGCGGGTGCCGCATGTTGTTGTCGTGCTAGAGGGCGTGCCAGAATGCTGAACTTGACCGCTGATTTGTCCCACACTCATGACGACTGTGGCACGATGTTTCTTGATATCGCAGAAATGCCCAGCGCATTTTTTTGACAACGTATCGTTGTCAAAATGATGGCCCGCTACTCTAGTTTGAAATCTTACAAATGATGTCCATGAAGCATCCTTGAGACTATTGGCAGTTTCCTGGGGCGTGAGAAGTTTTCCGTTCAGGAAGGAAGTATATTGGGGATTGAAAAACAGAATTCTAGCCGTCAGTTGATCAGAAAAAATCAAGTTAAATATGGTTCAGCACTTTGTCAAGAGCTCAGTATTTTAAACTATATTAGTACATCCCTACCGACATTACTTGTTCTCCGAGTCAATGGTGATTATTGAAGGTGTGGGAGCTACAAGTAAATCCTCATTCATTAACTAGTGGGAGGATTTAACTAAAATACGAGTGTTTGGATCCACACCGTCATTACAACGATTTTTGGCCACGTTTAAAAGAGGTAGTGTGGTCAATGTCAGGGGCTGGAGTTCCTTGTTAGCGGTTATCACGATATAATGAGTTGAGCTATCAGGTATTCGCCGGAACTGGAAGCAAAAGTAAATGCTGAATGTTTCAGGGTCTCGTTTATTATTAATGCCAAAGATCGTGTGGTTTGCTGCTAGCTGTTCGATAAAATTTTGCCTCTGCTAAAATGTTATCCTCCGGCAGTGAGGTTTCGTTCGTTCATACTTTTAGTTGATTATCTGGCATCTGAAATTTTTAGGCAGTGTTCACTGCTCGTTTAATGATCAAATTTGCTGGAGAGTTCTACGAACGTTTCTGCTTTTGCTTTGTTTCTCAGATGATTACGCTGTGAAGCTTTTGTACGGATTAGGACAGATTTTCTTCACGTGCAAATTTATGTTGCTTAATTTAACGGGCTATGTGATTTTATAACCGTGAGTTTTGAATATTTTCAAATCATTGTGAACAAAAGACCATTTATGTTTGTGCAAAAAAATATGTAATTTGAGTTAAGCTTTTTTGCAAGTGTTTTGTACATTCTGTCTTTACACTTGCATCGAAGCGTTTTCTTCTCTCGATTCATCCTTAAACCCATTATTTCTTTGAAAATGGCTTATCTCTCGCATTTTCTTTATGGCTTCGACGTGCATTACGCTGGATCATTTTCGCTTTCTCCTGAGCGGTGAGAATTTCAGTAGTGTCGCAAGAGCCTGTGTTGTGATCGCCAGGCTGACCTTCGCAGGCGGGCATCCCATCCCAGCGCAGCGAGGTTCCCTGAGCCGAGGTCGATGCGCGGTGGCGGTGGCGGCGGCCTCGCGTGCTTGCTCCCGTGATCACCAATGCTGACCACGTTTCCTAGTTCACTTCATGTTGAGTTCGTTGCTTCCTTTATTTCCTTGCCTGCATTCGTGGGAAGTTCGACCATTTCACGGTAGATTTGAAATTATTATTTGAGCGTGTACGGACATTGAATAATACTCGTTTCAGGCAGGCTTTTGCAATGTTATCCTTTCCGGAAGATGCAGTTCTTACATCTATGGGAATTAGGGCCCATAAGGGGAAGATGTGAGGCTCGAATGTGAGGTTTGGTTGGATTTGTTGGAGACTTTTGATTTTGGTGCGGACCATCTTTTTTCGGTTCATTACTGTCATTTTTCAATATCTATTACTCTCTTCTTCAACGTTTATCTCATTTCGTAAACTTCCTTCATACTGTTTCTATGCGCAGGGGATCTTGTTTGGGAACACATTGTGCGTAGACTCTCAGTTCTCTTAATTTCATTCTACACGGGACCTTCATCCTTCCTATCTTCAGAACACCTTTGCTGTAGTTATTTTGGCCTGAACTAACTTATCTAATACAATCTTATTTGCAATATCTTACTGGCATTCGTAGTCTTGCTTCATAGAATTCGTGAATCTTTTAGTGAGAGGGTTATCGACTCAAGAAAGACAACGAGCATCCTGTATTTGTTTAACCCCTTTTGGAAATAGGTTTTTATTTCTACGAGAAATGGGGTTGAATTAATGTTTTTTTTACTTCTAGTACTTGGTATTTTTTGGCTACTTGGCTCAAAGTTTGTTATTTGGAATTTGCTGCAATCCTATAAACCTATTATCAAAACTATAAAGTTTATACGTCCACTTTCGGAGCATTAGCAGCCGTTCGTGATTTTGAATGCGTACATATTATAAGGAGTTCCTTTTTGCTCAAGGCTTAATACATTTTACTGTACTTGCGAGCCATGTTTATATCGTGAACGCTTTATGTGTAATATTTGAGAGATCAAATACTTGAAGCATGCATCACCGTCTCAGAGCCACTAAGAAACCGCCAAAATAGAGCCCACCTCAATGACAAGGGAGCTGCCAGCTGCGGTTGTCATGTTGTTCGTCGGTTGTCCGCTTCAGAGCGTCAAATGTCGTCTTATTTAAGCTATTCAGACGCTCCTGCGGCTCGTGAGGAGGCGCTATTCCTGGAGTCTTGCATGCGTGTTATATGTGTGCGATTGTTGCGTTCTAGAAGAGCTTTACTGAGAATTTGTAAGTCCGTGTCTCTATTTTAAAACGGGCTGCAATCAAGTGAACAGTAAAAACGTTGATTTCGGAGGAACTTTATTTATCTCTGTTCTGTACTCGCAGTTGCTACGTAAATTTAAAGCCAGTGACAAAATTGCTCATTTTTTTGGGAAGTTCCGTTGTATATACACTCATATCGTTGAAACTGCAAGAAGTTTGTACTAAACGAGTAACAAATCTTAACGAATGAACGTTCGTTACTCTGTTTTCTTCTTATTTTTTGACTTGTGTTTGAAGTTTATCATCAGTAGAAACGCTTATATTCAAATCAACCAGGAAAAATCTTTTCTTACCTGTAGTCACTTTACGTGGCAATTAAGACTAAGCTGAACTACTCAATATTTATTGTGCGTTACTTCTGGTGTACTCGAAAGAGTTCTAGTCCTGTTGACGGCGCGCTGTGTCCAGACTCATGTTTCGAAGAAACGTATTCGCGGACATCAATTTGGTGAAAAAGGCTCAAAATTGCTGCGCTTGCTGATGGAATGTTAGTGGGTAATGTGTTAAATTTTTAATCCGGTATTGCAAGATACACCTGATAAATTGCAAACTGGGGACCACATAGTACTCGGCAAATACAGGATATTTTGAATTTAATAAACATACATTTCATCGTGAGACCTGGGGGTAAAAAACGATTCAAGTAGGATATTTTGGTCGGGCGTACAATGTGCTCTATTTTAAATTGCAACCTTACTACAGCTGTCATTCATAAGTTGATGTTGTAACGATCAATAATGCACAGTTTCGTGAGAATGCATTCTTGCCTAATCCATAAAGACGATGTTGATTCGCCGTTGAAAATGGGAAATGCTCGAGAAAATGTTTTATGTGTGCGCGATATTTTTCCTTGTGTAATTCAAGGAACAATCGCAGCTGTCATTCTCTAGCCATTGTTTGCTTATGACACGAGTTTGTTCTGGTGTTTATTGCCGAGGTGTGCGTTGCGCCTCAGATAGCAAATGCATCTTTGGCCATAAATTGCATTGGATGCGTTTTTTCAATTCATATTTTACAGAACATAACATCGTTGGGCCTTGTACTTCATATTTGTTTGAAAGCGAACAAAAAATAAGAAGAGCACTGAAGAATTATTCTGATTTCGCATATGACATTGAACTTTTGTGACGAAAAACTGAGAAATCATAGGATGCTCATAGGCAGGCCATTGTTCCCTCTTGCTGAGTCACTGGTACAATTTATGTGATCAAGACTGTCGCAGTTAAATGGATTGCTGCAAGCAGTCGCGCGAAGTTATTTCCTACTGCGGGCAACTTACGAGGTCCTCCGTTTTCTCCGTTTGAAGACGGATATTTTTAATTTATTTCCATGAACGTCCTTGTGAATTTTTATTGATACAAAACGTAACCTCAGTCTAAACTCGGTGCACTCAGACGTACAGGCAGAGAGGTGGTGTCCAAGAGTGTACAGTATTTTAGGGACTTTGGCTCACCATCCAGAGGTAGACAAATTTACGAGTTCATCCGTGACGCCTGTAGTGAATGGGTCTCTCTTCGTCTCCGCACCGACGTGTGGGGGATTTGTCACCCTATGGGTACTGACGACTTGGGTTAGTCTCAGAAGACTGAATAAATGCATATATTTGCAACTGCTTGCTTAATTTTTTGTTTAAGTTGATCTTATTGCGTTTATAATTTCATCAAAAGAATCTCAACATCGTGTTTTTGACACCCGCCTCTGCTTCCCATGCCACAAGTCTTTAATTTTTTTCGAAATATTTCATGAATTTTGTTCGCTATCTCAATCGGGAAATGTTGAATCGGCTACTGTTGTAAAATTTTAGAGCATGGGTTACCGTGTCGTGTATTAACATTCCACTTCTGCATGTCTACTTCTAACTTTTTACTTCCGAAAATTTGACTTTTTAAGTTTCATTGTCGCAGTTTTAACTAAATACATCATTTTTTGTTTCATTGAATTAAACGAAGTCTCTGTGTAACTAGGCTACGTTCCTGGAAGCCTTCGTCTGCAATACGCGGAGTGGACCAACACAAAGCGTTCAAGTCTCCATTAATTACGATGAGCTGGACTTTAGTCTTCATTAATCACGATGAGCTGGGCTTTGGTAATGATAATCATTTAATTGCCCGACCTTTTTCGTTCGTTGTGTGGTGCAACTCTCTGGCGTTGCGAGAATTGTTAGTTTTTTCTGCCCTGTATTTGTCTTTGATCATGCTTTAATATTTTATATCGCAATGAAGAATTTCAGGTATAATTTTGTTAGAATTTCGCAGAGTTTTAGAACCTGTATGAGCAATAGGTAACATTTTTTATTTGGTTAATCACCAGTCAATAAACTTCCATAAATTATATAAATTTAACTTCTTATTTAATTTGGAAATTAATCGATAATTATAATCATGCTTTTAAAAGAAAAAATAATTGAATAATAATAGAAAATATTTATTTAAAAAAAGTACCGAAGAGGCTGTGCAAAATATTCTTGATCATATTGGTGTTCGGAGTGATCGTATCCACAATACCGCGTGTGGGATTAATATGATAAGTTGTACAAAGAAGAACGTGAATTGCTTGCTACGTATTTGTGAAAAACATGCGTTATCTCATACATACATACATATACCGGGCTTATCCTCCCCATGGGAGGGTAGCCGACAGCAGGCCACAATCACCACACTTAGTCACTAGGAGGCGAGAGAGGCAGCACTGGCCGCACCTGAACTGCCAGGATCAGCAGCAGCCCAGCACAACCACCTTCCACAGTCAGGCCCGACAGCAACAGCTGGTTTACCCCGACCGCTTCATTGAGTGCAGCCCCTCCCCCGCACGTGACAGGTCAACCCCATCACACGCGGGCAGCTTCCAGTAACGCGTCAAAAATAAAATTACCTCCTTATACACTGCCCCCACTCACTTCTGTCCGCAGCCATCCCTCTCGCCACGTCCACAGTCAGACCCCTCTCATACAAAGCACGTCGCACCCCATCCATCCAACTCATCCGTGGTCTACCTCGCGCTCGAAGACCACTCACTTCCGACATATATATCTTTTTCACCAGCCGATCAACATTCATTCTTTCTACATGCCCAAACCATCCAAGCACTCTTTCATCCACTCGCCTGCTCAACTTTTTGAAAACACCCGTCTGCTCCCTAAATCATTTTTTGTTTCATTGAATTAAACGAAGTCTCTGTGTAACTAGGCTACGTTCCTGGAAGCCTTCGTCTGCAATACGCGGAGTGGACCAACACAAAGCGTTCAAGTCTCCATTAATTACGATGAGCTGGACTTTAGTCTTCATTAATCACGATGAGCTGGGCTTTGGTAATGATAATCATTTAATTGCCCGACCTTTTTCGTTCGTTGTGTGGTGCAACTCTCTGGCGTTGCGAGAATTGTTAGTTTTTTCTGCCCTGTATTTGTCTTTGATCATGCTTTAATATTTTATATCGCAAAGAAGAATTTCAGGTTATCTCAAAAACGGGAAAAAATTGAATTTTGCCTCCAATATTTACCAAAGGCAGGTTGTTGATGTTTCCCCAGTTTTAGCATTGAATCTTGCGCTATGTTGTTACTGAAACCTATATGTACAGTGATATCGAAGCCATCAAGTGCGCAAGCACGTCAACCAAGGTGATCAGAGCTTGCAAATCAGAATGAAAATGACATTTCACTGTAGGTATCGTAGACTAGTTTAAAACAGTTTATACTCTTACATATTCAGTAAGCGGGCATTTCTCATTATTGGTCCACGGGTTATAATCATTGCTCTTTTTTTTAAAGAAACAATTGCATTTCCCGCGCTACACCGAGTTTGATCTCTGTCACATGTGAGAGTGGGCGTGGTGGGCAGGCGCGGTGGAGACACCTCGTGCACAGCAGCGCTGTCTCACCTGCACCTCATCTTAGCACAAGTTCCTCGTTTGGAGACAAGCAATAGAGAAGATGATGATTCATTTCCCAGTTCCGTACTGTTTTATGGGAACGAAAGCGTGCCATGAACAGCGCATCAGAGATTGCAGTTCTGGCATGTTGATTGGCAACGATCATCAACGATTTTCATTGTTTTTGATACTTTCATCACCCTTTCTTGCTCATCAGTGTAGCTGTGATAAATATACTATATCTGTCTGTATATGACGAGCTTTTTGACGACTTTAAGGTGAGATTATACCACCAAGTTCCCAAGCAAACGCATGAGTGCACTCAGGGAGATAAAACTATTGTATTTATGGGAATTAGCGCTCCCAAGAGTAAAATTTAAGGTCCCGAACTGCAGGTTAGGCAGGCCTTCTTTTTTTAAATAAAATAGCTTCTTGTTGTGTTTTGGACCCTCCTTTTTCGATTCATTGCTGCCCTGTTTTAGCAATATTTATTTCTTCTTCAAATTCCACTTGTAACAGAAATCTACGTCGTAACTCTATTTCTATAAAAGTCATCAGGGAGCCGTAGCAATCGTAGTAAAAAAGAAAGAGCAAGACAAGCTACTTGAATCATTTAAGGTATATATTCGAATAAAACCTAATTTCAAACGTTTCGGCCACAGGCCATCATCAGTGATTAGAATTCTGAAAAGTACAAAGTAAAAAGTAAGAGTAGACAAAATGACAAACCAAATCTAAGAATGACCATTCTAAAAACAAGCTATAAAATTGCGTTAATTGTGATTATCTATTTACAATGGCTAAAGGAAAAGAACTCAGAGTGTTATTTAAAGCCGGCCTAAGTTTAAAAATGTACAAGGACTCTAAAATGCGCATATCTGTATATAACTGGGGTTTTGCTAAGATTGAAAATTGATTAATGGAAATGGCACTATCGCACTCGTCCGAATGCTCTCGAACGGCGGAAAAAGGGGGTTTTGCCAAAATTGAGCCTGTTCTAAAGCTCCTACCAGAATGCTCGCTGACTCGAGTGCGAAGACTACGGGATGTGCATCCAACGTACTCTGATGCACAGCGTGCACAACTAAACTTATAAACAAGAGTAGCTTGCATTCCGGCAGGAAGCTTATCTTTATAATTAAAAAACGACGATATTCTAAAATTGTTTACCAGTATTATTTTAAAATTCACATCAGAAAAATATTTCGAAAACACACCAGCCAATTCTTTCTTTAACTTCTCTGACTGCGCACCAAAGTAAGGAAGCGATACATATGCAGTCCGATGGGCGGGGTCGATGTTGCCAACTTCAGATCCGTTGTCATAGAATCTATCGAGGAATAAACGTATTTTTGAATCTATACAACTTACGGAGTAGCCATTGTTTTTGAAAAAAGATCTCAAAAAATCAAATTCTTGATGTAAGAAAGCGAAATTAGTACATATATTAAAAGCGCGGGATATCAACGTTCTGACACTATTGATTTTAAAAGACCACGGACAAAAGCTGTAAAAACTTAAGCCTAGTCCTGAAAAACTCTTTTTTCTATAAACGGTGCACTCAAATTTATTTGATTTATGAATTAGGCAGTCTAAAAATGAAAGTTTTTGATCTTGTTCTATTTCCATGGTAAATTTTATGTTTTCATGTTTTTTATTCAAATAATTCAAGAACAATTGGGCGTGAGATGATTCACGAAAGAGCAGGAACGTATCATCTATGTAACGTCTATAAAACACAGGCTTAAAAGACTCGGGGCAGGTTGACAGCCACTGAACTTCATTTTCACACATAAATATATTGGCAAAAGTTGGGCCCAAAGGCAGGCCCATAGCCTGTTCGTAAACTGTTCGTAAATTCTACTACAAAAATCATAGGCCTTTCCCGAGAGCTTTTCAAAACTTTTTTAGAATTATCAGTGCTTAATTCATTTTTCGTGTTTGATTCAAAATATTATAGACAGACGGAAGGAATGGCTATGGGCCTGCCTTTGGGCCCAACTTTTGCCAATATATTTATGTGTGAAAATGAAGTTCAGTGGCTGTCAACCTGCCCCGAGTCTTTTAAGCCTGTGTTTTATAGACGTTACATAGATGATACGTTCCTGCTCTTTCGTGAATCATCTCACGCCCAATTGTTCTTGAATTATTTGAATAAAAAACATGAAAACATAAAATTTACCATGGAAATAGAACAAGATCAAAAACTTTCATTTTTAGACTGCCTAATTCATAAATCAAATAAATTTGAGTGCACCGTTTATAGAAAAAAGAGTTTTTCAGGACTAGGCTTAAGTTTTTACAGCTTTTGTCCGTGGTCTTTTAAAATCAATAGTGTCAGAACGTTGATATCCCGCGCTTTTAATATATGTACTAATTTCGCTTTCTTACATCAAGAATTTGATTTTTTGAGATCTTTTTTCAAAAACAATGGCTACTCCGTAAGTTGTATAGATTCAAAAATACGTTTATTCCTCGATAGATTCTATGACAACGGATCTGAAGTTGGCAACATCGACCCCGCCCATCGGACTGCATATGTATCGCTTCCTTACTTTGGTGCGCAGTCAGAGAAGTTAAAGAAAGAATTGGCTGGTGTGTTTTCGAAATATTTTTCTGATGTGAATTTTAAAATAATACTGGTAAACAATTTTAGAATATCGTCGTTTTTTAATTATAAAGATAAGCTTCCTGCCGGAATGCAAGCTACTCTTGTTTATAAGTTTAGTTGTGCACGCTGTGCATCAGAGTACGTTGGATGCACATCCCGTAGTCTTCGCACTCGAGTCAGCGAGCATTCTGGTAGGAGCTTTAGAACAGGCTCAATTTTGGCAAAACCCCCTTTTTCCGCCGTTCGAGAGCATTCGGACGAGTGCGATAGTGCCATTTCCATTAATCAATTTTCAATCTTAGCAAAACCCCAGTTATATACAGATATGCGCATTTTAGAGTCCTTGTACATTTTTAAACTTAGGCCGGCTTTAAATAACACTCTGAGTTCTTTTCCTTTAGCCATTGTAAATAGATAATCACAATTAACGCAATTTTATAGCTTGTTTTTAGAATGGTCATTCTTAGATTTGGTTTGTCATTTTGTCTACTCTTACTTTTTACTTTGTACTTTTCAGAATTCTAATCACTGATGATGGCCTGTGGCCGAAACGTTTGAAATTAGGTTTTATTCGAATATATACCTTAAATGATTCAAGTAGCTTGTCTTGCTCTTTCTTTTTTAACTCTATTTCTATACGCACTAGATTTTTTTGCAGGAACATACCTTGTGTACAGATCATCCGATGAAATAATTCCATACTAAAAGATCCCAGTCTAACTTTTACGCCCCCTGCATGCATGTTTTTCGCCGCCCAAGTGATTAAATCGTTTCGGCGGCGAAAAATTTGAATGCTCCGATGAAAAAGTTAGACTGGGTTGCCTTCCTCTTTCTTTTCTTTGGAACACTTTCGTTGTTAGGGAGGCTTAAATTTAATCTAATCTTATTCCATGCATTTGTTCGTAGACTTACCATATTAATTCACACAATGAACACTCGTGTGGGCACAACAAGTTTTTTACCTTTGTTGGTGTCATTGGGGAGAGGGTGCGCGTGCATTTGTGACCCACTTCCCGCTTTGAGGAGTGAACACGAGAGTAATTGTCAGCATGTTTGTGTGCTGCTTATTGAATGCGAGTCCAATTCTTGGGGTCTTGTGCTCGATCCATTGGCGCTCCCGCGACACCAATTTATTGCTTTGAGCTATTAGTAAGTCTCATTTTCTACACAACGCACTAGTGCATTCCGTACAGATCGGCTCAATTTCTTTCCAATTATGTTTAATTTTGAAATTTTTGAGTGTTCCTCGAGTAAATATTCAAAACTAATAACACTGTGATATTTTTTCTCGCACATCGACGTACACTTTGGAGAAGGTTTTTACATGACGAGTCTTTTGTGCTTACGCTGTGCTTGGTAAACTGGTATCGTAAATTTGGTGTCGGTGTTGTTCAACATCATTGTTGAACAACGATCATCAACGATTTTCTTTGTTTTTGATACTTTCATCGCCCTTTCTTGCTCATCAGTGTAGCTGTGATAAATATACTATATCTGTCTGTATATCACGAGCTTTTTGACGACTTTAAGGGCTTAAATCTGTTGTTGTTCAACATCATTGTTGAACAACATAGAAGACACTCAACTTTAAGGGCTTTAACGTATTAGGACACCACTTGTCATTTGGAAAACACAATTAGACTCTTTAATTTGTCTCATTATTTTAACTTCGCAACGAGTCATGAACTCGCAGGTTTAGATCATTGTTGAAAATTGACAATGATGTCGTCAACATTCGTTGCTGGGCACTAATGAATGACAACAATCCATCCATGTTTGGATGGGTAAAAAAACAAATTTTGGAAAATCAAATGCATTTCTTTCCTACACTCAGCCCAGTACTTAACTCATTGAGTTATGTCAAGACAACTGCATAGACCGAAGTCGAGGCTTTAACAGGGAGGGCACCAGCGCAGGGGCGTGGTCAGGAGATCTGCCTAACGTTTACTGCCCTGCCGGCGGGTGGGCTCTGCGGCCCTGTCTGGCACGGCCCGCTGAGGTTTGGTCAAAGCTAATATTTTGCTCAAGTGGATCCTGCTCATTATTTCATGACGGCAACTGCGCAGTTAGCGGTTCAGCTCCACCTTATCTCTGGGCTTTGCGGCGTGCATTGCTCCAGTGCGTTGGCCGGGCTTTGTTCTTAAGCTCATTAGTTTTGTTTTTGTTGATCATCTCATCTGATATTTGAAGTTTATCCGCATCAGTTTCTTGTATTTGCTGTTAATATGTATGTTTTTTCCGTTTGGAATTGGTCAGCATTAGTTTTCTAGTGTGTGGTAAAATTATCAAAGTGAAATTTGTTCGCTTTTTTCCAGGATTGACTGAATTCTGTGACGAATAGGTCCATTCTACCCTTGAGCGCAGACCCATGACCGGTAAATTGCACTCTTTCGTGTCTTGCCCGCCCAAGCTTAGTAATGATATTCTCAAGGCTGTTGAGTCGATGACGGGACCATTTTTTGGGGAGTGGAGAGCACGCGTGGGCCGAAGCGTTCATTTACAAAACGAGGCTTCGAATTACTCGGCCGGCATTGTTGAAGAACTCTAGTTTCTGCTGCAAGTTCATGGGTCATCATTTTTGAGGCACTTGAATGCTCAAAATTTCAAAATCGACTGCATTGGAACTCTAAAAATTATTTACAAATGAGGAAATCTTTAAAATTTGGTGTCAAGGTTTTCTTTTTGTGCATGGAATTTTTTCAAGACATAGTTGAGTGATATTTTTACGGAACGCGCCATGCTCTACCTCAGCGGTGCTCAGCAGTGCCTACCTTTAGCAATACCTACTTTTAGCTCAGCAATACCTACCTATGTTCTAGGTCGCTTGCTCTTTTTTCTCTAAAACTTTCCTGCGGAGATACAGCTATTGTATCTATGTGAACGAGCACTCACAAAGGGCAATGGGAAATTTTGAACTAGAGTTTAGGTCTTACATTTGTTGAAATAAAATAATTTTTTTATTACGGAACATATATTTACTACTTTCCCTTTTTTCAGCGCCCATCGAATTCTTCTTCAATTTTTATCTTGTTTCATGAACATCTCTCAATCTTGTTGGTTTATGTGCACATGGAAATCTAGCGTGGAAACACATGGATTCATCGCAGCCTCAGTTTCATACTGATTGGTTGCTTCCCTTTTTCCTCCTTATGCGTACACATTTCATCTGTTAGGGAGGTTCAAACTAACTTGAAATTTATTATCTAATCTGTTTTCTCGAATGATTTAAATAATCAATGTAAGCAAGTATGAATAGTTATGTATCCTAAATATATCTGTGCCCAGCGAGAATTGCTGCTTCAAATAATTTGACGATGTTGGAACACTTTATTCGCATTATGTTTTGTAAGGTGATAAATAAGTGAACTCCCCTCTTGAGGATGCAACTAATATATCTATGGGAATCGAATTGTTGATACCCCAAAATGAGAAATAGGTAGACATTCTTTTTTTTAAATATAATGATTTTTTTTGCTCTATTTTCAGTTCACTGCTGTGCGGTTTTTCAGCACATACTATTTTCTTCTTCAACTCAAACCTTGTTTTATGAACTTTATTCTTAACTCAATATTTCTATGCGAATGTGATCTTATGTGGGAACCGTTGTACACTAACTCTGCGTTCTCTTATCCCTATACTGACTGGTGCTTATCATCTTCCCGTACTTTGAGGTTTTGGAACTTGTTTGTTGAGTTTAGAGAGGCTTAAACTGACATTATCTTAACCTGTAATAAAAATATGGATTTTGTTTTACATCATGATAACGCGAGTCATTATTCGACAATCCTCGATCTAAACTGTGGCTTGAACAAAACTGCGATGAACGGTGTTTGTTTCTTGGATTATGAATATGATATCCTGCTTTGATCAAGTTGAGCTGAATTTATTTTATGTCTATCCGGCGTGAATTTCTTTCAACTTTTGATGAGCGATTGAGAATTTGATGCACTTTTTTACGGTTCTATCTGATACATTTTCCTTTCGCTGTATTAAACATATTCAAGAGAGCTTGACTGTTATTATCAGTGTTTATATCTATTATTTTCCTTTCCATAAAAATGATGCGCATAAACTTTGGGTAAGTCAACGCAAAAAATTATATTTATTTATATCACTACTTTTGGCACATGTGTTTTGCTTATAGTTATTTTGGTAGAGAAATGACAGATAGGTGATTTCTGCCGTGGTGACGCACCTCATGACAAGTTAGCTACCGGACTCCGTCTTGTAATGCGAGTTAGAATTTGCTGCCCGCCTCGGCACTCGCGCTTCTCACGCTACCTCTTCCCAGCAGCTCACGCTCGTGTCCTTAGCTCCTTTGGTTAACGTGCGATGAGGCGCGGCAGCGCTAAATTTTTATTGGCGCGTTGTAACCCTTTTCATTTCTCAGATGAGTGATAGCATTCCCTCACCTTGAAAAAAAACTCAACGGTGCACTTGAAACAATGCGTTCATGAAGGATTCTGAAGTATTTGAACAATTTTAAATTACGAATGTTATGTTCGGTATGATTCTAAAAGTAAACTCATGATGATTAATTTCCACATATTTTAATCTTTTGGGCTTCCTCTTGTTATGTACGAATTCACTTATTCAATACGTAAACCGCAAAATTGATTCTACTTCCTTGTATTTGGTTTAAAGCCTAATGAGAGGTAAATTGAAATGAGTCAAGGAGAAGCTCATTCTTTTCGTGTTATTGCAAATTATCCCTGAGGTGGAGCGAAAGAAATAATTTGTCACTATACGATCCTATGATCGCTGCTTGGATATAGCCAGGGAATGAATAGAAAAATCATTTTTCTAAATCCTCATCTGCATTTAGGTTCTAGAATGCATCTTTTTCCGAATAGAAGACCTGATTGACTCGGTGAAGTGGCCATTTGCCTCCATCAGCGCACCTTGGGGACTGAGCGCTCCATGAGGCGTGTGTAGGACTCCTGAGCGTCGCACGGAGAGTTGTGTTCGGAGTAGCCGTCGTCAACGAATGTACCTGATGCAATACCAGTTCATGAGTATCTCCAAATATTTTCTACAATTATCAGCAATTCGTACATTTTTTCATATTTTCCTTCCCAGTGAGGAAGACGCGAGGTCCTCAGCTGAAGGTTACTTTCTGAAATAAATTACTGTTTTTTGGTTTGGGAAGAAACTTTTTCCTTATTTAGCACCCATACATTCCTCAACTTTTATCTTGTTTCAAGAGCTGCTTTCAATGTTGTCGTTGTTACGCACAATGCATACTGTGTAGGAACGCATCTTGAGCACAGATCCCGCTTTCTCAATTCCAGACTGGACGCTATGGATAGCCCCATATCGCTAGACGGAATCGCTCACGCCCACTTTAATGAGTCCACCTCAATTTCACTATACAATGTACATATTTCAATTTTCCTTCTCTGAAACACATTTTTGTGGTTAGGGATAATTGGACGAACTTATAGTCTAATGTATGATTTTTTTTTCTTGAGGTAGAGGCTGGAGTCTTGTGCAACGAACCTAATTGCCCAGTCTTGTAAAAACCGATCTATTTCACTCTTAAGCTGTGCATCGCGTTGAGGAACTCCTCCTCATGGTAAAACATTGCTAAGGAATTCGAGAGTCAGAATGCTGTTGATTAATAATAATATCGGTTTTGAAGGCTATATCACCCTTTCATCATTGAGACTGAAAGGAGGAGATACAAGCACATAAGCTTTTGTCGCTCGCACTTAGGCCTCTCAGTACTCAAGTCGCACTCGCTCACTTGCATGAGTTTTCCTTACTTCATTTCACTGTATATGTTTCTCATTTATTTCACTTAACGTAACTTTATCTCAGAAATTGGAGTTATGGCGTCATCTTAAATGCATTTCACCATGTATGTTACTCATTAATTTCACTTTAGTCGTAGCTTTATCTCAGAAATTGGAATTAGGGCGTCTTCTTTAATTCATTTCACAACGTATGTTTCTCATTTATTTCACTTTAGTCGTAGCTTTATCTCAGAAATTGGAATTGGGGCGTCTTCTTTAATTCATTTCACAACGTATGTTACTCATTAATTTCACTTTAGTCGTAGCTTTATCTCAGAAATTGGAATTGGGGCGTCTTCTTTAATTCATTTCACAACGTATGTTTCTCATTTATTTCACTTTAGTCGTAACTTTACCTCAGAAACTGGGGTTGAGAAGAATCCTGCGGCCTGCATGTAGTTTGCCCGCCTAGAAATTCGAGCATAAATACTAGAGGTGCAGAGCAAAGGTTAGGCCTCCCGAAAAGGTTATTCTCCCTCCGATTTGGCTCATTGGTGTCTGCAGCGCTCGCTTTTCCTCGTTGGTTGTTTGGTGAGTTTTTTAAACTACGGTTGCTGTGTTTCTCTAATTTATGTTGCCCCCATTAGTGCGTTATTTCGGGCAGAAAATTCTTGCGAGGTGAACCTGGGGTCATTTTCAGAATCTTTCTGAAATCACTACAGTGTTACCGATGTATTTCTTGATTTTTTGAGCTAACGTACATTATTTTATTGCTCGATAGAATTTCTGAAGCAAGTTTCGTTAAGTTTTTGGTTTCCAAAATAAATTTTGGCTCTTATTTTCTTTCAAGTTGATGAAAAAGAGAAAGGCTTAATGAATTATAAGTTTTTGTCACTGCATTTTACTTTGTATTTTATGCTCTATACTGATTTGTGGGTGTGGGAATCGTCTTCCGCAATTCAGTTTCCGTTTCACTTTTCTCCATTGCACAACTCAAAGAATTCCTAATAAAATGCATTTGTTAATAAATACTGACAATGAACACCGCCGAACCTACGGTAAAGGTGAAACATTTATTAGCATGCTATTGCCCCGCTAGACTACTGACTTATGAAAATAACTAACTCTTGTTAGACAACGGATTGCCTTTCGTTCGTATTTTTCCTGCTGCATTTTTCACTTCTGATCACTATCTCGTCGTGAGAAGATCAGTTAGATGTATTCTTTTCCACGTATTTTGCGAGTGTCTAACTGGCGTCGCTCTCAATTCGTGGTAGAACAGGTTCATGCGAGCACGAGTCAGGGCTCATTCTGCATCTTGTTGCCTTAATTAGCGTTCTGCCGATGTTCTCCACCCAGGTTCCGTGGTGATAATTAGCGAGGAGTGTCTGGCTCATTACCCATGCAAGATCACCTGATCATCGCTTGGGCTGCTCATCTCTGTCAGGTCTAACGCAACTGATCGCTGACCTTATTTTTTCCCCGCCGATTTGACCTCCTCTCTTCCGATTTATCAACATAGTTTTTATGGTAGTGGCGTAGAATGATGATAGCGAAATACTTTCATGTGGTTCCAATCGCAGTAACTAATGCGTCATGCATTGAACGAAATGAGAATAATATTCACTCGGGGTCAAGTTCACTCGTCAGAAAAAAAACGTGCTGTAATGTATTTGATTTAACGACAATTAGAAATTGTAATCCATTGTAAACTTATCTTATTTGACAATCTTCTCTACTTCAATTTTCAATGCCAAGCTTCAACTATGGATGCTAAAACCGTGAAATGATACTAATGTAATGCAATGTTTTTGGCCCCATTCGAGCATCCAAATTGCCGTCGCAAGTTTCGATGCACCCTGGTGTGTCTTCAACCTTCATGCGACTGATCGTCGCTTTCCTTTGGAGCGTGTCTCCTTATGTCAATTCACTTTTGGTTGACTATTAGGCGTCGATTAGGTGGCTCTATGCTATTGAAAGGTCGGCAGGGCTTTGAGGCGGAATAAAAGTGCCACTTAATTAATGTAGGGCGTCTATTTATCTTTTCTCGATGTTCTTTTTTAAGACATTGATGGGTTACTGGCCTGTGATTTTTCTGCTCCAAACGACGATAATTTTTTTGTCGATGTACCGCATATCAGGCAGCGATGAAGGTTACCTCGTACACGACTGCTTCTGACCTGATTGTTAATTTGTCACTTCAAGAACGGTGTATTCATTAAGTTAGGCTCTAGAAAAAATTATCCGGAACTCTAGTTCTTATTTACGAGTCTATAGTCGCGGAATCCTAAAAAAGGTTCTCACTGACCTATCTTCACGGGTGTAAAACTTCTTGAATTGCGGAGGGCGCAGTTTAATTTGGCATTAGAAATGTTAGTAGGCCTCCTGATGTAACGCTTTAAATTGACGGGTTTATTCTTATTTTCTTTATTCTAATGTGTTTTTTTCAGTTAAAGGTTTGTGCATTCGAAAATATTTGATACTTTTAGGTCCCTTCCGGTTGGTTATCAAACTTTATCAATGTGATGATTTGTGCGAATGGCGAGTATAGATGATATTTGTCAGTGATCCTCATCCGTAGTTTTTATTTATTATTTTCAAAATTCACGATTGCTTGAGCCTTTGGGAGGTTTAACTTGGAAGTTGAAGAACCTTGTTACATTCTCTTTCTCTGTGGATGCAGTTTACATCCTGCGTAAGTGTTTGGCTGCGTAAAATTAATTCGTTCTTTTGAGAGACATATCAGTGAATAAGCTCCTATTTGGTCTTAGGATGAATTTGTACATAAATTTAATTTGTTTTTCATCAGCAAAATTTTACTATTACCTTTGTGTACGATAAAAAGCTTTCGAACCGGTGACTCAAAGCTGTAACTCCCAGCGTGTGTTGGTGACTTAACGCTCTATAGGAACATGCAGGATCTCCTGTCGACTACGCTCACGGCGCTATCCTTGATGGACTTTTCAGGGTTGTTGAAGTGGCCCTTTTCTGACCAGAATTCATAAAACAGGCGTTTTTAAATGAAATTAATCCACTTTGAAAATTTTAATGAGAATTCCGATCATGTAAGCCTGAGGTCAGCCCATGTCAAGTTACTTGGCTCACTTAATGCTCATCATTCCCTTGGTAATCACAGTTTCAAGTGTTGAATGAAGTTGTTGCAGATTTAGCTGGGTAGATCTCGTTTTGTTTTCTAGTGTTCTTTCTCAGTCTAGTGAGAGAGTACATCGTTTTGTACAGCTTATCCCTTCAGGGGGATACAACTATTGTATCTATGGGGATTAGCGCTCCTAGGGGAACCATGTGTGGGCCCGAGCTAAAAGTTAGGTAGGCTTCCTTTTTGTTGTAATGAAATAGGTTTTTGTTTTGTTACGGACCATCTTTTTTCGGTTCACTGCTGTCCTGTTTTTCAGCACCTAATACTTTCTTCTTCAACTTTTTTCTTGTTTCATGAACTTCTTTCCTAGCTTACTGTTTCTGTGCACCTTGTGCATAGATTCCACGTTCCCTCAACTCCATACTAAATGGTGCCTTCCTTTTTCCTCTCTTGGAACATCTTTGTCATGGTTAAAAGGAGGCTAAAACTTTCCTATATAATAATAATAATAATAATAATAATAATAATAATAATAATAATAATAATTGTGCAGCTTATCAGCACCAATACTTTTATACTCTAACTGTTTACCTCATTCTTCAGGGCTTGCAAATTTTTCGTCTCATATTGGAATTGTGTTTGATGTAACAAATACTATTTGCGCAAGTTTAGCTCATGTAAAGCTTGAGTTGAAGGCGATTTGCTCAATTTTGTACAAAATAATCGTTCGAAGCTTTACAGTGTAAATTTCTCCGGCATTAGTGCATGGATGAAATACAAAATGGAGTATAAAGGAATGTATCTGAACAGGTCAGTTCAGTATAAATGTTAGTAGCATACAATGTTACTGGATATTAGTTCATAGTCAACTTTCTAATCATCTTCATAACTCGATGGACGACTGAAAAGAGATGTCGCAGCGTGAAATTATGCTTGATTTAATTTTCGCGGTGTTAGTGCGATTTAAGTTGAACCATTTTTATATTTTCGGCAAAGTATGGTTTGGAACTATGTTCGAAGTCTCTCATTCGAGAGCTGACGTACGTAGTCGGGAGCGGAACAGACAGGTGGACAACTCTCTCCAAGCGCTGCCCACTATTTGATTGTCTCTCATCAAAACCCCCCTGATCGAAGATTCCGTACGTAGCAAGAATCTTAGTTGATGAGATATAAAATTTACCTAAATTTTATGGGACGGCATTGGATGCTCAGTTTGCAGACCTTGCGTCCCTAATAAGCTCTCGCTAAGATAATCTCGACAGCTTGAGAATGTTAACGATGAGATTCTGGCTCTTGCATCGGGGTTTCGAAGGGTGCTAACGATCTCATCCGCGCTCTCGCATAACACTCGCATTGTGCTCTTGAGCACCGACGAGGACGTCTATTCTATTGCTTGGCATTAAATTACCACCTCATCGAACGTTTTATTTTATCTGAAATAAGTTAGTGATGTCTTTGTACGCAGTTTGCGTCAGGTTATGGCTGTGTCAGAACTCGAGAAATCAAAGCAGTGGCTTGCTCGGGGCTTTTAACAGATCCACGATGCCACTTTCAGACACAAAACAATGGTGTGTGTTTCTGCCA
Organism: Morinoia aosen; assembly: GCA_030386875.1. NCBI lineage: Eukaryota > Metazoa > Arthropoda > Malacostraca > Amphipoda > Talitridae > Morinoia > Morinoia aosen. The sequence goes on along the minus strand of CM059564.1, from coordinate 65,042,412 downwards.
CATTGATTCAATAGAAATTTAACTGAAATTGCTGGGTGTAATAAGCGAACAAGTTTTTACTTATTCCGCTTGCACATGCATGTTATTCATTTACAGTCCTGTTACATAAGTGGAGTGATACTTTTTCGCCATAAGCTGCGCAGCTCACTCAAAAACTTGGTCCTAAACAAAGTAAAGTTTCTCCGCCATTTTCTGCATTGCAGTTGTTTTTTTTTTAACTCGAACGATCATGAGTTTTAATTTTCTTGATGAGTTAATATTTTTCTAGACGAAATTATTGTTTACTATTTTCATTTCTCTGACACATCCAATCATTACGTCTACGATATCGAGCGAATCATTAACTATTGAAAGCATAATAGTTGTAAGCAATATATAAGGAGTACACAATAGAAAAAGTTTTTGGGCGAACCAGGTGTTACAGATAATGACCTCATGGATCATGATGCGCTCTCACTTTCACCGCGCGCTGCTGACTGGAGGCGCCTTGGTATGCTGCCTGCGCACGCTCGCACCCACCACGCCCTCGCTCGGCACGCTCGGCCTATCTCACCGATGTCGGGTTTGTGATCGAGCTGTGCTTCTTCTCTCCGGCTTTTGCCCCCATCAATGACGTTCAATGTTCAACACAAAAGCTACGTAAACGATATCTCTGCTCAATCAAAGAGATTCTACATTTATTTATATTTTTTCCTCCCAGTTATGAATGTCCGCCTGAAACCGCAGAGATAAGTGTAGTGAAGCCCATGTATCGTGATAATGCGAAAACGCTCGAGTAACCATACGTGAGAGCTAGGGTGACCTCCTTTTGTTGAAATAAAAGTCTTTTTTTTTCTTAAAAACCTTCTTTTTTCAGTTCACTGTAGTCCTATTTTTCAGCACTTAACATTTTTATCTTCAACGTTTATCTCGCTTCATGAACCTCTTTCTCAACTTACTGTTTTTATGCGCCTTGTGGAGAGATTCCGCGTTCCCTCCAGTCCATACTAAATAGTACCTTCCTCTTTCCTGTCATTGGAACGTCTTGGTTTCGGTTAGGGTGGCTTAAACTAGCATACTCGTATAATCTAATCTAAGCGCTCGAGTGAGGGCAGCTAGGTCACCGCAGCGCCTTGAATGCTGACGTGTGGCTGCAGGAAGCCGCTCCGCTGTACACAGGACGCGATGCAGGCTGCTACTGCAGAAGCAACGCTCACGGTGTTATGGTTCTATTTTTATTGACATTTTTCCGCTGCGAGTTTCAAAACTCTTTTTGTAGTTTTTTGCTCCTATTCATGCAGTGTTCACGGCAGATGAGAAATACAAATTTTCAGCTCATTCACGGTTGTGTAGCTGGCAATTTGTCTCTCGTAAAGTTTGCTGAGACAACTCGCATTTTGTTGACCCTCGATGGTGAACCGAGGCCATGAAATGAGTTAGATGTTTATTATGCCTTATGGCATTCTAGGAGACGGGGCTGTGAGAGTTTAGTGCGTTTTGTACGTGAAAAATTCGTTCTTCCTTCAATTTTGAATCCTTTAGCACGCGTACAATTGTTGTAAATTATGTGAAAATGGAGCATTGTTTGATTAAGGTGATGAGATTTATTGAAAGTTTTTTGAACGATTAATTTATTGCTGTACGAAATAAAAAAATACCTCATTGATCATGGAAACAAATATTATTCAAATGGAAACATTTATTGATTTAATTCTAGACGATTTAAAAAAATGTAATAGTAAGATTGCGATCACAAACGCTTGGTTTTGAAAAATTTAGAATTAGAAATGAGTTTAGAGAATTTTGCTCAGTCTTCAAATGTTTCTAAAATATGAATAAGTCATCCCGAGCACATTCTTATACTTCTATACGCTAGGCCAGAAGGTCTTTATTGTATCACGTGAATTTAATTTTAGGTCGTTTAGAAATGCTAGCTATGTTGGGCGGCATTCTGTACCCGCAGTTACCGCCCTCAGCGATGAGCACATTTGTATGCTTTGCACTTCCATTGAAGTCTCGCTTTCTTATATTGCCTTGTGCTTTGTGAACCTGAGTTCTGTCTTGTAGCAGAGACTCCCATTTCGATGCCTTGCATAATTCCGTTTTTGTCTGTGTTTCCTTTGGCACATGAATAACAAATTTCCATAGCCATGCAAAATGATCATCAATTGTGAAGGAGCTGTTTTTTTAAAGTTTTACGGAACATTACGGTTAATTTTTTGCGCTGTTTGTTTGCAGGAAGTCATTCACGTTGTTTAAAAATGTTCAATTTATGATTTTCAGTCAGGCTCAGCAATATCTTTAATTATCATACTTCATATTCCGCTTGTTCTCACTGCAAGTTCATTAGGCAAAAATATCCTCCAACTATATGGTCTCGCCACTCACCTCATATCTTCTTTGTTTCGTTTTGTTTGGTTTGCGTGGAAAGAACTACATCAGTTTCTCTGATGGAACTTGAACATATTTTTGTATAAAGTACTGTATACTGTTTGACGTAGTTAGACCTTGAGGAGGTAAAACATTTTAACATTTTTACAATTTAAGTGCCTCTTGGCAGTATTTGCAATTTTTTCGGTACGTTTGACCACCTCCATCTCAACAGCTAATTCACGTACTTCACCTTGGCTTCGTTTACGACGGCGTAGTAACATGAACTGTTCGTATAGGGCGCCCGCATAAAACACTTACAGAGCAACTTGCATGTCTAGCGTGCCCTTAGTTACTAATGAAATTCAGCTGTTATTATGGCTTGTGTTTTCTTAGAAGTCCCTCACCAACGTTTATGGTTCCGCAAGTGTGTGATGGTCTTCAACTGCTCGTGTAGGGAAAAATGAGGGCTGAGGTACATGGAGGACTTCTTGTGGAGACTTTCTCTTATGTCATACCGTTTAACGCTGCGTAAAGTGTTTGCTTATTTTTTCTTCTATACACGCCCGAACGGCCGTGACCTTATCAATCGAGAGTAAGTTTAGCTTTTTGAGTAACCTGTATTTTCCCTGAGGGACTTATTTTAGTTTTCCGTCCGGCTTCTGCGGTGCTTCATTGACAGAAAAAGCGCAGGTCTGCCAGGATCTAGCAGGTATCCGTGAAGCGAACACTAGCTTACACAGGATCTTATTTTTATGTAATTGCTGGCGGATGTTATTGCTGGCGGATGTTATTGCTGAGTTATTCTGGCTTCAGGCTTAAGGGCTTCTGATGTGCGTAGATTAACCCTTTAACGCCCACATTTTTATACTCATATTACCGTTATGACAACCACTATCACTAAACCGACACTGGCATTAGGTAGTCACTGTTATCAAGATGGGGAAGGAACTGCCACTCGGCAGTGCAGTTCAAAGGACACATTAGTGAACAAATTGAATAAGAAATACGATATATTATTGTTATTTTTGAAAGAGGACGAAATAGTCAAGTTGGGCAGTAAAGGGTTAAATTTCACAAATGGGAAGAATTGTTATTCTCAATTCGGGAAAAATTGACTAGATCTCTTTGAGCAAAAGAAAATTATGAGATTAAATTGGATGGAGACTTTTAACGCCCTGTTCCGAGAAGTGAGCTGGTGATTTTTACGTTTGTAATACTTCCTTTAATTCAAGTATTACATGTTTCTTGCTGGAGGAAAGTTAAGTAAGTTCAAGCCCGATCGATTAAGATCAAATAAACGTTTGTTGTTTTCCAGCTCTTCAGTTTTAAATTTTTAATTTTTGATACAAATTATTTCAACTGTTCACTCGTCCTTCCTTGCATTGTTTCCCGACTCAGATCGGGTGAAGATATAAAGCTGAAGTATATTTACATGTTCGTGATGCTTTTATGAGGTGTACTATTTTAGTGGGAAACAAAAGTCAGTTACTCAGTCAGTCTAACACAACGCTGTCCTCGCCCCGATCTATGTCATTAATTCAGCACTTTTCCTACAAGTGAATTTCTGCTGAATCGATTTCGTGATATATTTCTGTTTCGCATTATCCAATTACTTTTTGTTTAGCTGCGTGCAGCTCTCCATATGCGTTGGAGACGCTCGTTCGCGTAAAATGAAAGCGTTTTTGTGGGGTCACCAGCGCTGCAAATGAATTCTTCGCTTCTATCAGGTTGATCTGGCATCGCTCGAGCTAGTTTTTCTCGTGAATGTACACCATTCATCTCGCATCCAATAGTTATTGGCTTTATTTTTTCGTGCAAATGTTGACATTGACCTTATGTTCGTTAATCGAATTTTTAGCGGGTCGGAGCATGAAATTCTTTCAGTATCATGCTCTTCACTTATGAGATATGTAGCGTGAAGTGTAACAAAATAAACACCACTGTCTGATCTGTCATTAATTTATAATTCCTGTTCGGTGAACTTTTTTGCTCATCTCTATTAATTTATTCCGACGCAACTCCCATGGATTTTCGACATTGCATTCGCTCCTAAAAAATATCCGTTCCCTCTGATTGAATGTATGGAAAAAGGTAATTTTAAAGCAAAAGAAGGGCGTGGTTCTCGGGCACGTCTTGATTACCTGGTCAATGTATTGTTTTGTGAGCGACTTCATTAAATTTACTCCGCCTCCGCTCCTGTGTCTCGTGATCAAACCCTATCAGCGTAATTGGTTACTGAAGCAAATTATTTTACAGAACTGAAGCTAATTTTTTTTACTGAAAGTAGTTCTTTTACAGTACTGAAACTAATTCTTTTACAGTACTGAAACTAATTCTTTTACAGTAATGAAACTAATTCTTTTACAGTACTGAAACTGATTCTTTTACAGTAATGAAACTAATTCTTTTACAGTACTGAAACTGATTCTTTTACAGTACTGAAACTAATTATTTTACAGTACTGAAACTAATTCTTTTACAGTAATGAAACTAATTCTTTTACAGTAATGAAACTAATTCTTTTACAGTACTGAAACTGATTCTTTTACAGTAATAAAACTAATTCTTTTACAGTAATGAAACTGATTCTTTTACAGTACTGAAACTGATTCTTTTACAGTACTGAAACTAATTCTTTTACAGTAATGAAACTAATTCTTTTACAGTACTGAAACTGATTCTTTTACAGTACTGAAACTAATTCTTTTACAGTAATGAAACTAATTCTTTTACAGTACTGAAACTGATTCTTTTACAGTACTGAAACTAATTATTTTACAGTACTGAAACTAATTCTTTTACAGTACTGAAACTGATTCTTTTACAGTACTGAAACTGATTCTTTTACAGTACTGGAACTAATTCTTCTACAGTACTGAAACTAATTCTTTTACAGTAATGAAACTAATTCTTTTACAGTACTGAAACTGATTCTTTTTCTGTACTGGAACTTATTCTTTTACAGTACTGAAACTAATTCTTTTACAGTACTGAAACTGATTCTTTTACAGTACTGAAACTTATTCTATTACAGTAATGAAACTAATTCTTTTACAGTACTGAAACTAATTCTTTTACAGAACTGAAACTGATTCTTTTACAGTACTGAAACTAATTCTTTTACAGTACTGAAACTAATTCTTTTACAGTACTGAAACTAATTCTTTTACAGTACTGAAACTAATTCTTCTACAGTATTGAAACTAATTCTTCTACAGTACTGAAAGTAATTCTTTTACAGTACTGAAACTGATTCTTTTACAGTACTGAAACTGATTCTTTTACAGTACTGAAACTGATTCTTTTACAGTACTGAAACTAATTCTTTTACAGTACTGAAACTAATTCTTTTACAGTACTGAAACTAATTCTTTTACAGTACTGAAACTGATTCTTTTACAGTACTGAAACTGATTCTTTACAGTACTGAAACTGATTCTTTTACAGTACTGAAACTGATTCTTTTACAGTACTGAAACTAATTCTTTTACAGTAATGAAACTAATTCTTTTACAGTAATGAAACTAATTCTTTTACAGTACTGAAACTAATTCTTTTACAGTACTGAAACTAATTCTTTTACAGTAATGAAACTAATTCTTTTACAGTACTGAAACTGATTCTTTTACAGTAATGAAACTGATTCTTTTACAGTACTGAAACTGATTCTTTTACAGTACTGAAACTAATTCTTTTACAGTAATGAAACTAATTCTTTCACAGTACTGAAACTTATTCTTCTACAGTACTGAAACTGATTCTTCTACAGTACTGAAAATAATTCTTTTCAGTACTGAAACTGATTCTTCTACAGTACTGAAACTAATTCTTCTACAGTACTGAAAGAAATTCTTTAGAACGAGTCAAAACATTTTTGAGAAACGGGTCATGCTTCATAATGGAGGAATCAAGCGAAACTTCCGGAAACATCTGTTTGAATTGGTCTGTAGCGAGTGAGCGGAAATTGCACTGCAATCGTGGTGCGTGATTTGTAAAAAGTTAGTGTTGAGAATGTTAACAACGAAGTCATGTTTTGCTGAAGGGAAGTACACACAAGTTCATAAAATAATCGTTACAAGCTGATGTTCTCCCCTCAGGGGGATACAACTATTGTATCTATGGGAATTAGCGCTTCCAGGGGGACAATGTGAGGGCCCGAGCTAAAGGTTAGGTGGCCTTTCTTTTTGTTAAAATAGAATAGGTTTTTGTTGTGTTACGGACCATCTTTTTTTCGGTTCACTGCTGTCCTGTTTTTCACCACCTACTACTTTCTTCTTCAACTTTTTCTTGTTTCATGAACTTCTTTCTTAGCTTTCTGTTTCTGTGCCCTTTCTGCATAGATTCCACGTTCCCTTAGCTCCATACTAAATGGTGCCTTCTTCCTTCCTCTCTTTACATCTCATTTGTTGAGGATAGGGAGGCTTAAACTAACTAATAAACTAGGTGATGTTCTTGAAAGGTCAAATTCTTCTGGTATTTCGAGGCTGGCAAGAAGACCGCGAGCAGAGCATAGGGAGTGTGAAAATGTATAAGACTGAATAATGACATTGTGCGGCTACTTACTTGGTTGAATATTTCAAATAAACAATACATAAGATAGGTAAGAACTTTATCATGTTTTTATTGAACGTCATCACTTACCAGAAAAGCGTTAGGTAAATAAGGTTTTGTCGAATTATGAGTTCAAAATACTACGTTAATGAATATTTTTGACAGGTAAATTTGATTTGAAATGAGTTATGTTTTTCTCTCTATTACACTAACTTCGTTACGTGCAATTCCGTCTCTTGCTCTATTTTTGTGTGAACTAGCCTTAATCCTGAAAAGATTGAGCTGTGTTTTTACTCAAAGTTTAGGAGCAACATTTATTCATCTTAAAAGAGTCTTGTAACGTGAGAGAAGTTGATGCATGGTTTATCTCATTAGTGTAGGATCAAAAATTACACTGATTTTTAAACCGATCAATCGTTCATGCGTCAGACATCTGCATTTAGAAAGCGAGAAAAATATTACTTCTGCGTGAGGCAAAAACATAACGATCAGCAGCAATGCCGGTGAATGTTACTCAATAATTCATACCTCATCTTATACCATGGCGGAGAGTGTTCTTTGCAATGAAAACAATCGTTTGCGCTGTGGTATGCCTGTAGCTACTTGACTCTTTTACTTATTTCTTATTAGGTAAATCTTTCATCAGTAGAGACTGCAGGCTTTTTGGCGTTTTTCATGCGTAGGTTTTCTAGTTGACGTAAATTACGAGCAGCACTGTAGTCTTCGTTCCACCGAGGCATTGCTATAAGAAGATGAGCTGCGCTTGACGAATGTTTGTTTGCGGGAGGTTGAGGGGTGTACCATAGTCTTGATTCTTTGTACAAGGAGCGTTTTTGTTTTTAACTTCAAAAAACAAAATAGTTTTGATTCTAAACGTTTGATTTAATGAGGCTTTATTCCGTGAATTAGTTTACAGACAAGAAATTCATTTTTGAAATCTACTTTTACAGGTTTGGATTAGAATGTAGATTGGACAAAAACATGAAGTACTGAGCGTACGTTGAATGGGGAGGGGTAAATTTTCACTTGTACCCCATAGTTCAGAAGAGAGGAATCATAGCTTCTTTCAGAATCCTTACACTGGGCGACTTTCATATAATTGATGCTTGTCTTCAAACTCTTTTGTCTTCTAAAGTATATGGTTTCACATTTATAGAGGCACCTTCTCGGGTTCTTTCTCTCTTCATGAACCGCTGTGTCATATTATACTATTTTATATTGACTCTGAAGGTTGAATACGTGCCTATAGGGCAGAGTTGCTTAGAGGAACGGCCATGTGTGCATGTGAGCGCATTAAAATTTAGGCCTATATCTGCTCCTGGATGTTTCACAGTAGGCTGCATTTTTAGCTAAACTTGTCAAGTTTTATTGTGAAAAAACTTGAGAACTATTTTCATTATTTCGATTTTGTTTTACAATTGAAAAAATTTGGAGAAATTCCGTTGCGGAATAATTTCACGATATAATAGGTGTACGGTACACAAAGCAGATACGAAATAGGCTGTCAGCGATCATGCTGAAAACATTGCTCAAGTAGAACATAATACTTCAATAAATGGCAAGATGAACGAACCGGGTGGTCCGTTGTGGGGTTGCTACTCGAGTCCCATATGCCGCCCGACACATCTCACGCACAGCAACGAAGCAGGAATAAAGGGGAAAGCGTGACCAACCCAATCACATTCATTGATCATCACGCGCTGACATCAATGCTGCAAGAGGAGAGCAAGAGATGTCTATTAGTGTTAAAATCAACAGCTGTCGGCGACCCCATTACTACATATTACTGCTGTCACTTGTACTTCTGCAGCGAAACGGGAGTAACGGTCACTCAATGGATTAACGGTCGTTCCTTTTCATATAATCCAATTGCCTTTTCTTAAATGTATGGTTCCACGGTTTTAGTAGTCGTTCTATTATCCGTAATGGAAAAAGTTGCATGTTGTTGTTGTTGTTTCTCACGCTATATTGGTGCTACTCTCTGATAAAGCTCTACAAAAGGTGTAGTGAGTATGTTAGTAAAGGCAGATTCTAATCGAGCTGAGTATGCTCGCACAGATTTTCTTGCCTTAATAATATCTCACTGGAGTTCTAGTTTTAATTTTGGGGTATTTTCTACCCTGCATTGGCGAACGCGATTTATGGGATGTGTCGACGAAATTCGCGTCAGCTGACTCCAGATTTCAATTTTAGCTGGAGAAACTAAGGGCTTGAGGTATAATGAAACTGTAATCTAAAATTTCTTGCTGTACTTTTGTGTTAGGACGTTATCTTCACTCTTGGCAAGTCTTTTTTGGCTTCAAGTTGTTGACGCCATCAACATATTTGTGCGTATCGATTAGTTCACATAATAATCTTTTTTGTTTGAGAGAGCTGAATTAAAGCCAGTGATATATACTGTTTTTAACTACAATTACGGATTCCTGGAATAATTTCGTTTGCGTTGCGTTAAATTCTTTCTATTTTGTTGGTGTCTCGTCATAGAATTTAGGATTTAAATGAAGTTGACCCGAGGTTTAGGATTGGAAATTGTGCTGAGCAAATGGGCGTTCCATGATCTCCTCTCATGCATGTACTTCCTCAAGCCTCATAACCGCAGCGCAGTTTTGTTCTATTTTTGGACACCTTTTCGGCCCCAGATCCTCATGTGCCTCTTAGCGCACACAGGCGGTCAAGGTCCCGCGATTGCCCCGAGGGTCTGTGCGACCATCGATCTAGTGTACTTAAGCACGTAATACTGCCGCCTTGTGGGTGGCCTTTCAGAGGGAAAATACTGCTCGCGTTTGGGAGAAATGCACCATCATTTGAGAGCAATGAATGTCTCGACGGCGAGTGTAAAAAGGGGCTTTTTCCATTATGGTTTAGGAAAATTATTTCTAAATGCGTAACTGATGAGGATATTTCTATACACAATCTGCTTTGTTTAAGGTAGGTTCAAGCTTTTTAACCCTTTCGCGTCTGACTCCATTTTCTATGACAGTTCGTTTTTTCGTTCCACTTCTGAGAAATAAATGGTCTTTCAAAATGATTTCATACCTAGGGTATGATACGGAGATATTGTAATAGTTAGGGTAACTGGTAGCATTCTCGAAACCACATTCTTATAGTATAGGGAACCATTTAGCTGCAATTTACTAGTAATTCTTGTCAGGTTTCGGCTATTTGATTCGTGATACGTATTTCACATTTTGTTGTCACCTAATCCATCTTAGGCCTTCCTAATTCCCGTTCAGCACACCTCTCTTGATAGCATCAAACTTCTTAACTGAAAAGAATAACGTATTTGCACACACAGATAATGGACGACGCCAGTGCAATGTCCATTGTATTTCAGAATGCTGACAATTTCATTCGTAGCTATTTTTCTACGATTGCTGATTTATTTTTTCTACGGGTGAATTGTTTAAGAAAACGTCCAAGTGCGACATGGTGAGGGCCCACTGGTTCGCGATGGGCAGGCCACCCTTTCCAGCCTTGAGACCCCTGGAGACAATGCCTGTGCCACGCAACCTGAGGAGCCTCGGTACGCTACGCTGTGCGGCATTCGGTGTCGTTGTGAGCCAGGAAAATCAGTGCCTCGCTTCTAGCAAAGCGTGCGTGCACGCAAATGAGCGTTTCCTGCCTTGCTGTGACGCGGCTCATACGCTCTTTTACCTTCACTTTTTGGCGCACCCCTGGCAACGTCGGGCAACCATCGTAACCACACCAGGAAATGCACTCTAGATTAGGATCTTAACACTTTGACTACGATTGTGCGGTTGCTACGGTCAGTTAGGTTAGGTTAGAAGAAGTCGTATTGAAAAACCGGTTTTCGTACTCAAACACATTTTTAACCTTTTTAAAAGGTGTAAAGAATACAATTGAACCATACCATGTTACCTTATGCCTTATTTTGATGCCTTATAAAATGTAGCAAAATAGTTAAAATGTTATTTGTATATTCCGGTACGCAAATGATCAATTTACCTAGTGGTTCACTTATGTACCACTTCGGAGTCAACGTCATTAAAGTACTGCGCAATAATTCTTCAAGTTCATGAGAAGTAACTTATGAAATTCATTTTAAATTTGAAGAGTAATGTGGAACAGTCATGAGTGCAACGTCATGCATGATTGTGAGAAGGATTGCCTGATGTTTCCCAACGCATTCTAAGTGCGTTGTGAACTTTCTATTACAAGGGGCAGTAAATATTTTCGAAGGTTCCCAAGTGGGATACTGTTAGGTTACCTCTGCTGCAGATACGCTTTCGAACTTTCTTACCTGCCTTATATAACTCGCAGTTTTCGTACATTTTTCTCTCTCGCTTCATTGTGTTCTCTTCCTCGTCCTTCCTAACGCGCCGTTTTCATGAGAGGGTATCATGCATGGGGACGCGCTTTGTGGATAAATTCTTCGTGTTGTACGGTCCAGACTGAATGGCCTTCCCCGTTTGCTTTCTTAAGATAACCTATTTTTGTCGCTTGAGAGTCAGAAACTAATGCCAGAAAAATAGTAATTTGAAAGATTTTACTAGCAAAACTGCTAATTGCCTGCTGATAATAGTGTAATACCGACTAGATTGATGACAATCTATTCTCTCAAAGGGATAAAACTATTGCATTTATGAAAATTAGCGTTCCCAAACAGATGTGAGGTCCCTAGCCTAAGGTTGAGTAGGCCTTCCTTCTGAATGTTGCGGACCATCTTTTTCCGGTTCATTGCTGTCTTTTTTTCTGCCATTATTACTTTATTCCTCAATTTTTATCTGGTTCATGGACTTTTTTACTTGTTGTTTCCGTATACGGTGTGTGGGGACACATCTTGTGCATAAATTTCCCGTTCCCTTAATTCCAAACTAGTTGGTGCTTTTCTCCAATCTCTCATGGGAACACCTTTGATGTGGTGAGGGAGGCATAAACTAATTTGGAATCTACACCTTTTTCGATTCAAGTTAAAATATCTGACTTTCAAATTAAAATATCTGACTTTCAAGTCAAAATAGCTGACTTTCTAGTTAAAATATTTGACATTCAAGTTAAAATATCTGACATTCAAGTTAAAATATCTGACTTTCAAATTAAAATATCTGACTTTCAAGTTAAAATAGCTGACTTTCAAATTAAAATATCTGACTTTCAAGTTAAAATAGCTGACTTTCAAGTTAAAATATCTGACTTTCAAGTTAAAATAGCTGACTTTCAAGTTAAAATAGCTGACTTTCAAGTTAAAATATCTGACGTTCAAGTTAAAATATCTGACGTTCAAGTTAAAATATCTGACATTCGAGTTGAAATAACTGACATCTAAGTTACAAATTTTAAATTCACCATAAAATATTTTGTAAAACGATTTAAAAATATGAACTTTAAAATATTTATTTGCTCATTAAATTATATTGACTAAAAAAATCATAATTTAGGAGTGGTTTGTGTCCACATGCGTAAATGCTTCCATGGATATAAAAACTCAAGGCAAGTACACATGTACATAGTTTAATACAATAATAATAAGTTTGTAATGCTTCTTATTACAATATTTCGTTTTCGTTTATCGTTTTCCTTTTTTTCCTTTTCTTTTTCCTTTAATACAATAATAAGTCTTAAATGCTCCCTTAACACGTCAGAAGTTTTTTAATGCAATCTATTTTATGTACAAATATACAGATGTGTAAAATATTTCCATATATGTTTAAATTGCATTCTCTACAGAAAAATGAATATAATTTATTTGATAAATCCTTTAATGAAATAATCTTATAGATTTTGAATAAGAATGCGATATATTTGTTAAGAAGTACATATGTATAATTTCATGCAGTTGGAATGTCACCCATGTTCAGATCTTGCATTAACAAAACTGCTGGATTGTGCTTTTGCACATGGTTACACGTTTTCATACACAAAGTGGGAGTGATTTTCCCCATAGATTGATCTATTATTCTTTCCAAATGTTGCAGCCGATGTTCAGTCTGGGTCATGCCTGGAGGAGGAGGTCTCAAAATATCTTCACGTGTTGTGTTGAGCAGTTTCTTTGCCTCTGACTTAACAACGCTCCAACGCTCCTCGATAGGATTAAGAGGAGCACTGTAAGGAGCAAGTCTTAGAAGTGCGGCTCCCTGAAATTCATGCTCTTGCACAACCATTTCTAAATTAACATGGATTGGAGCGTTGTCACAAACTACTACTACATTTTCCATTGCCTCTGACAGTGTTCGTAGTAATCTTCTGACCCATTCGCAGCAGTCTTCTTTCTTATAACTTCCTCTTCTTCTTTCCCAGTACGTTAACTCTGTCTGTGAGATCCCTGCTATGATGTGGGCGTTCATGCCTTTCGAAGTTGGAGATTTTACACTGCAACGAGTTCCCTTCTTGGACCTTCCACAACTTCTTCTTAAGAACAGATTGCAATTTGTTTCATCGATGTACACAAACGTTTTGCGGCTCCCAATAAAATCCATCGCTTTTGCCACGTAATCTGATCGTTTTCTTTTGTTACTTTCGGAATTCATCTCTGATGGCTCCGATCTTGCTTTTTTCACAGAATAAAGTTGACAGTCAAGATGCCTATGCGCGGTGTTAGTAGCTATTGATACTCCTGTTTCTTGCAATAATTTATTTTTGATTGTTACTAAAGTAATAAGAGGATCTTCTTCAAGATAACTAATCATTTTCTGCACATGTATGGGTGCAACCTTCGTATTTCTTGCACCTCCATGTTTGTTAACTTCCTTATCAATTTTTCGAATCCAACCATATGCAGTTGCTATTGGTACGCCATGATTGTTGGCCACTTTCCTCCAGTCTCCGTCGATATCTTCCGCTGCAGACAAAACCATTTGTTTTTCGTATGTGTTTCTTTTATATCTTCCACGCTTTGTTCCTCTCTTCACTCCTCGTGTTGTGTATTGATCTTCAGATTCCGAATCACTGAGAAGGTTGCTTACTTCGAGTTTTTCCATTGTCATGATGGGTGTTAGAATGAAAATAATTCAGCAAAGAAAATTTGAGCTCATATATACGCTACATACAGTAGTTGGTATCATATTTACAATCCATTCTACTGCAAATTTTTTATGATCTTTTGATTATGTATATGCAAAAAATCTGCAAATATATGTAGGATTCTCCTTTCCAGCTTTTCTAGGTGTTTTAAATATGCAAAAAATCTGCAAATATATGTTGGAACATAGAGTAAGATGTAGTTCTATTAAAGTAATCCATATTAAATTTTAAATTGTATGTCAGATATTTGAACTTTAATGTAAGATATTTTAACTTAAAAGCCAGATATTTTAACTTGAACGTCAGATATTTTAACTTGAACGTCAGATAATTTAGCTTGAAAGTCAGTTATTTTAACTTGAAAGTCAGATATTTTAACTTGAAAGTCAAATATTTTAACTTGAAAGTCAGATATTTTAACTTGAATGTCAGATATTTTAACTTGAATCGAAAAAGGTGTAATCCAATCCAGTTAATCCTTAGCACAGAGTGATTGAAATTTCTCAGCAAATGTCGATTCCTTACACACGTTATTCACGAGTCGCTTTTGAGGATCGCAACAAGCGATTGATTGCATCGAGCTAAAGAACAAAGTTCTGTGTATGCGAGTTCACCGTCTACTCGTAATGTGAGCATGCAGTGTTTATTTTTGTAGTGTCTTCCATAGCCCATGGAAGGCTGACCTGAAATTGATGTTCCGACCGCTAGATTAGAGGCTTATCTTGCAGATTGATAGCCATTCCTGCAGGCCATGGAAACGCCGCTTGGCCTCCTGCTTCTTTTTCCTATGAAATTGAAACGCGAGTGTTTTCGAGGCCTGGAAATCATGATTCGTTTCTTATGCTAAGCTGTTGTAGCGAAATGAATCGTTGTATTTAAAATATGATGAAACGTTCGTGTACTGATTTTTACGTATCGTCTGTTAAACATTTTTCTTTTCTTTTCAGGTGAGTGTCGCAGGTTGCCTTCGCTCTGCAGGTTCTGTGAGTACTTTTTCATATTTATTATGGCTTCACTTCTCCTTGCTTGAGGTGGTTGAACGTGTCCTACATGCCTTGCTTGCAATTAGAGGTAGTGTTGTACGAGCATAGTACGAGCATTTCATATTGAACTAACGCGAGACCAGCAGTGTTTTACATTTGTAATTTCGAGTAGTGCTATTCGCTACATTCCAAAATGGACTTTCCTCAGCAGGATAAAACTATTGTTTCTAAGGGAATAAGCGCTCCCAAGGAGATGTGACGTCTCGAGCTTAAAGTTAGGTAAGCCTTATTTTCGTTTAGATAGAATTAGTTTTTGTTTCGCGACGGATCTTCGGTTCGCTGTTTTTTTTCAGTACTTATTACTTTCTCCTTTAACTTCTATCTCATTTCATAAACTTTATAAAACCTTGCTTTTTCTATGCGTGTGGTGTGGCGATACCTTGTGCATAGATTTCCACTCGCCTCAATTCCATACTAAATGACGCTCCCCTTTTTCCTTTCTTGAGAACAATTTTGTTGGGATTGATGAGGTTTAAACTGACTCGTTATCTAAACCAATCTATATTTGACAAAGTTATGAGACAAGTAATATTCTACATAAGAAATTATTAGAATAAAGAGTAGTAGGATTTATTATTTTATAAGTTTATGAGATAAGTTTTATTCCGTGCTTGAAATTAGTAGAAGCAAAAGAAATCGG
Organism: Morinoia aosen; assembly: GCA_030386875.1. Lineage (NCBI taxonomy): Eukaryota > Metazoa > Arthropoda > Malacostraca > Amphipoda > Talitridae > Morinoia > Morinoia aosen. The sequence goes on along the minus strand of CM059564.1, from coordinate 65,026,845 downwards.
TATCTTACAAAATTGGAAAAACTAAAAGCGTATAATACTTGCTTGAAATGGCTGATATTTGAGAAAGAGAATAATTCCTATGTTTTCTGCCTGAGTAGTTATATATGTGCGAACTCTGGTTTGGAGAACCAGGAACAATGGGTTTTAAAGGTAATTGTTTTCATTTCATTTTCAGAAACTGTGGTTTCTTGGAGTAGCTGTGTTTTCTACAGAATTGCTTAACTTGATATTCCCTGTATTCTTCTGAGCGCTGCAGATTACCTCGCTCAGAAACAGTTTGTGACTCTGTTAGCGCATGTATTTTCAAGGGAAGAAATTTCTGAACTTTCTTCTATAATTCGCTTCTTTAAGACCTAACAGACGCTACGCAATTTATATCAGCTAATGGTCGTGGTTGTTACATTTGCTGAAATATTGCATCAACTTGGGAGATGCTATCCTGCACCTCTGATTGCACACTTACGTTGATCTGATAAATTGAGCTCAGAAGTGCTTCATTCAACCATTTATTAGCGCGAACTACAACGCGTAGATGTGCTTCATCAGACCAATTATTGAGCGAGCTACAACACGCAGGTAGTAGTAATTACTCCACATGCCATCAAGCGCATCGCTCAATTTATGGAACTGCATTGAAGAGGCCAGCAGCACTTTGGTAAGATAAAGTTGCACACACACTCCGCAGTAGAAACATCTGATGCACCATTACGGAAGATTGCCAACGCATTACCACGTGACTTTCTCCCGCCTTCTGCTTCATTCAGCGTCTTTTGTTCGTGATGAGCCATGACGTGACCCTTGCCATTTGCTTTGATTGTAGGTGTTCTCTGAAGGGTTTCTTGATCAGTTGGTTTTCTTAATGGTGAGTGAAGTGAGGATTTTGTAAGTGGTGTTTCCTTGGCCATACTTTGAACTTTTCGTAGAATCACAGGGAAACTCTACAGTAATTTCAATCTACTTGAAAACTTTGAAGTTTATCAAAGAAAAATTATGTTCTAATTAAGAAAGGATTGACGAGGGTGAGAATGAATGATATGTCTTCTTAAGCGGTTATGACACGCTGTTGGAACGGCAAGCAAGATTTTATTACAGTCCATTCTCCACGTGATCATTGGTGAAGTCTATTTTATAGATCCAATAAAAGTTTATTCTCATTCTAAACTCAGAATCATAAGCAACAATGCTAGGTTGAAAATCTGTCTTAAAATATAAAATTTGAACTGATTTTGTCAGCATTGGCTGTAAATTTCAATGAGCTCTACTATCCAGTTCGTTTATTTTCTTTATATTCATTTACACACGATGATAAGACGGTTAGGTATGTGATACATCTGTGCTTACAATCCCGCGCTTTTAATGAAAAACAAATTTCAACCTTATGCAAAATGATCGGCAAAGAAGAGCATAGCGGCTGGGAACTATCTTGGAATGGGCACTTCAATTTCTTTGTAGCGTTTAAATGCACTTTAATTATGTGATACGGCTTGATGATCAGAGCTGAGGGCTGTCTTTCTTCATCCTCGGACCTCCTGGGCCTGGGATTATTGTGCTTGGAATGGATGACCTTTCACGAAATGAGTGATGGCGTAAGCGTAATCCATTCAGTGCCTCATGTGACCGCGTGTCCGCAACCTTGCTTTTTAATGCCTCACCTATGCCTGAATTTATTAATGCAAGTGCTGGAGCGTGCAGGGCTTCGGCGTTTTGTGGCGCGCAGCATTCCGTCACACTAAATTTCACTGCCCGCCAGAAGGGTTGTATAGATTTTGGCTGGGTTAATTTACTATGCGCTTCGTCAAAATTTTCCACTTCGTATTTATGAATTAGATACATTTAATGGAATGAAAGTCAATAAACATACTAGAATACTTGAGTTGCTCCTGCATCTGCATTTCGGCAATGCTGTTTGACGTAACTACACCTTCACTGCCTGACTGTAAACACACCGCCATACTGTCCAGCATCGCAGCACCCTCACTGTAAGCACACCGCCATGCTGCATGCACCACAGCACCCTCACTGTAAGCACACCGCCGTGCTGTGCAGCACCACAGCACCCTTACTGTAGCACACCGCCGTGCTGTGTGGCACCACAGCACCTCACTGCCAGGCACCACCACCATGACAACAACAACCCGACCCCCACACTGCCCTCAGCTGCCACCGCGCGCCGCTGTGCTGGGCCGTGTAAGGCTGCCAGCGAGTATCTCATCTCTGATGGATAGTCCGATATGAAGCTTTTAGAGCTCCTTCACTGACCTCGGCGTGTCTCGAAGTTCACGACCGACTCAACATTATTTTAAATCGAAAATATTTTCCTTTTTTGCCTTGACTAATTTGAATTTGAAGTGTCTCTTGTCTCTACATTCCTGGCATTACGAACGTTTTTGTGGTTTAATCTGTGATTTTAATTGCTGTTTTTTTCTCAGTCGTTTAACGATATGGATGGGTTTTTAGTTTTTCTATTGATCCTATTCTCATTATCTTGGATGCTGCATCCCTGTGTCTCTAAACGGATGATTTTACTCTCACTCAGCTGTAGTTTAGCTCGCTTCATTTCCTTTCAACAAAGGAAACCGAAATTTAGTTAAATTTCAAAGAAACTGTAGTTTTGTTCATTCATTTTCATGCCTTTTGTGGAAGCTAAAGTTTAGTTTTTTAATTTCATACCTATCAGTAGAACTGAAGTTTAATTAACTCAATTTGATGCCTTTCAGGGCACTCAAATTTTGTTTACTCTATTTAATGTCTTACAGTGAAACTCACCCTCGTCTTCGTTCAGGTTCAGGTGTTAGACTGCTGTTGTTGATACCGAATGCTCTGTAAAGTTTTACCACCTATTAAAGTATGAGCAATTAAGACATTTGTTATTGTTAGAGTGCACTAATCGATTGCCACATGTAGTTCGAATGAAAGAAGTCGTGTCGCATTTAACGAAGTGGTCTCGTCATGCTTTATTTCCTGTGCTGTTGGTGTCAACGCTGACGTTTAATTATCCACTATACGACCCATGGAGACTCGACACATCTCATTTGTTCTGTATTTCATGTTCTGCCCCGCAGCTTAGCCTGTACGTGAAACATGCGGTTAAATTCATAACTTAATGTCTACGTACAACTTTGAGGCAGTCAAAGTTGCTGAAGCACTCTATGCTGTACGATTAAACCCTAGGTAAGATTATCTTTACAATTTTTTCAGAGAGTGGAAATTGTTTCAATTCCTAATAATTTTAAAAAATTTGTTCGATTCACATAACCATTTCTGTCCATTATTCAGTACACTCAGGAAAATTATTTGTGGGTCTCATTTCCACATTGATATTTAAAATCTCGACCTCCGAACGCTTTCCCTTTTTCAGGGCAATGATTTCAGTGCATTTGGTTGCACTTCTTAGAAGGAGGAAAAGGGAGAGGTCACGCTACACCTTACCCAGAGCTTTAGACAGTCGTTGTGTTCAGCCTGGAGATGAGATGAAGCACACCACCATTGAAGGCTTGGAGAATATGGAGAGATGTCCGTCATATTCTCTTATGGTTGTATACTACGCGGCATGGTGCAATGTCGACTATACAAAAAGGAACCTCACGAGTTATGTACTATAGTTTGGCCTGTCAATTTAACACCTGGACCCGGAATGTTCAATATATCTTGAAAACAATTTCAGTAGTTCGCCTGAACGTCCAGCAGGTCGTACCAGTGTTAACAAATGGCTATTAAATATACAATTGATTATTATCGAGTACAAATTCGGCAGTCGCTCATATGTTAAGTAGTCTCTGAGGACAGTTATCACGATAATTCTTATGTATTAATGACATGACCGCTTCCTAGACAGAGCATGTCTGTAAAGCACTTCCTCTCTAAACCGTGGCTGACCTCAGGTGACACCAAGTGAGATGCTCACCGGTGCAGCTCAGCGTGTGGTCGGGGAGAATTTCGGAGATTTCGTACCTTCATTTATCTTTCGCGTGTCGTTGTGTCGAGTACCCCACGGAGTGAAATTAACCTTTAAAGCGGGTGTTACATAAAATTTTTTGCTTCCTAGCATTTATTTAATTTGAAACGCTTCATTTTTTTAGTATTATTCATTTCATATGCATTATAACAAATTTTCAGCTGGCAAAACGTTTAAAAATAGAATTTTTTATTAATGAACCATTTCAGTTTTCGTAAACAATCATAGTAAAAAAATTGGCCTTCACAGCATTCACGTTCATCCTTAATTTGGTTAATCAGTATGCGTGCGCCTTGAAAAACAAAAGATGCTGGAGAGGTCACCTATATTCCACGCAGCTCATGGCCGCTGCTCGCACTGAAGACTCGCTCTCGTCACCCTGAACTCGAAATGAACAGCAATTGTGGCAGTTTATGTGACATGTGTCATTCTGCTCCGTGTTCGAAGGTAATTCTTATGAAAATTCTTGAGGACTTCACTGCTAGTAGACGAACGTGAGTTCATCCATTCATTGGATAGAAGATCATTGATATCTAGGAATTAAGGTGCTCATAAAATTTTCGAGCGATCATTTAAATGATGCAACTGGTAAACACGATCAGTCGCTGGTCTCTGCTCAACAAATGAAATGCAAATTTTGTGCATTTGTACTGACAACTTGTGAAGGGCCCTCACCCTGTTTTGGAAGTTAGCATGTCTGACTCAGATGTTGCCTCGAATGACACATGGGGCGGCGAGAAGAATTGCCAAACGCTTGAGAAGCTCTGTATGTTAGTGGGTCATTTTCATGACCTTGTGATTGACATAATCACACAGCGTCAATTAAGAAATAGTGTTCCTCTAGCCACAGAATGGCCAGGTTTGTTGTAGAAGAAAAGATCTTGAATAGTTTACATTTTCTACAGAACACCGAAGTTCACGGACGACGACTGTAATGGAAAATCAGGCCACAGCTGTAGGTTTACGTAGGGCGATGTGCTTAATTGGGTATGGGCAAGTTCAGGATATAAGAAAAAAATCGCTCGGGCTAGAATTATTCGATGAGGTAGCTGAAGAATGTTTAACGATCACATCATGCGTATGTATGGTTTCAGGTTTTGAAAGCATCACATTTGTAACCGATGATGGTTTGGGAGTATTCAAGTATTTTTCTTTGCGGGCAAAATTCATTCTTAACCTGACCTATATAATTCATTATTTTTACTTCAAGAAGCATCAAAGACGTTTTAGAAGAGATTTCTTTAGAGTTGAGGTACGTTTAATTTCAACAATCGTCGATACTAATTTATTTCAGCAACGAGGAATTTTTATCCCTAAGAATTCCTCGATGGACATGGAGAATAACTTCAGTTCAACTACCCCTAGTTATAAGTGTTGTTTGATACAGAATCTTTTGAAATAAGTTCATATTTCCTACAAACATTTATTCATTCAAGCCCGTCTCAATGTTTCATATGCGCACACTGGAGAAAAGTGCAGCAATACTACATTTTGTTACGCATACCCCTTGAATGAAACTCCGCCCTGCTACCCGCGATCACCTGTGGCCCCCCCCATGGCTGTGCAAGGCCGCGCTGCAAACCTGGGTGTGATGTACAGGAGGACGTCGCGGTGTTACTTGGTGAGGACTTTTGACGAGGCTCATTTCTGCAATGTTGAGCCAAAATACTGAAATTTACTCGATGAAATATTCACTTTAAGAAGGTCTTTAAGCCCTGAGGCTGCGCTAAAATGCAGCTTGCCGCATCTCTGTTTAATTGTTCTCAGTTGCTTTTTCCATGAATATTTTTTAGCCTTTTTTGAAAGTTATCTTGGTTATCATGTTTATCTTTTGAGGCCGAGCTTTGATATTACAGAGTATAACGAGCCACGAAGGCTTTTTGCAATGTCTACCGTGCGATATCGTATAGTAATTGTTCTCATTAGGCGGGCTAAATGTGAAATGTATCCATTTGAGCCATGTGTGCGTCTTCTTCTCGAGTTGTTTGCGCGAAAATAAGAATTGAACTCTCAGGCAGTTTGCTATCGTTGTTAACTGGCTTCAAAAAATTTACAGTTCGCCTTCTTGTCGCAGAGTCAGCAGCAATTGTGGTGACAGTGTGAGTAGGCTGGCATTTCCAGGTTTATCTGCAGAGCATAAGAAACTCTCATTGCGTTAGCTGCAATTCCGCGTAATAAGGTGTGAACAATGAGACCAAATAGAGAAGCAGGGTATTTTGATGGCTCCACGCAAGGTACACTTCGTTATGTGGGCGTCACAAATTATCACTCGCTATCCTCAGGGGTATACGACTACTGTTTTTACACGAATCAGCGCTTTCCAAGAGAAAATGTGAGGTCCTAAGCTGAGAGTTAGGATGCCATCGCGTTGGTGTAATAAATTGTGTTTTTTTTTTTTGTTAAGGACCTACTCTATTCGATCCACTTCTGTCCTGCTTTTCAGCACATCTAATTTTCTTCTTTAACATTTATTTCATTACGTTCCTTCTTAACTTACTGTTTCTATGAGCAGGGGATCTTGCGTGGAAACATCCCTTATGCATCGAGTTCCTGTTCCATTTAACTGCATACTAAATGGGGCCTTCTTCTTTCTCCTTTTAGATCGCCCTTGTAGCAGTTAGGGAGGCTTAAACTAGTTTAACTAACTAAATTATTACACACTTTTGGCTGTTTTGAAAACTTTATTATTAGTATCAACTTTATTTGCAAATTTATTTATATATTAGTAAAAATTTTTACCGAATTGTTTCTGGGTATGTTTGTGACGATAGTTCTTGCTAAACACTGGGAATACATGTATTCATTTCTGTGCTGTACCAGCGCACATTTCTGAAGTAAAGAAAAAGTGTGCAGTAATTTCATGTTAGTTAGGAACCTTCGGCTATCTTTGAAACATTGTAATTAAAGTTAGACATTTGAAGTTGGGATTAAAATATTCTGGAAACTTCATTTAGTGAATCACTTCCGCTTTTCATTCGATGAGGTAAACATCGTTGCAAGAGATGTGGTCACTTGCGATATGCACCCCTCCTCAGGGGATACAACTATTGTATCTAAGGGAATTAGCCCAGGGGGAAAAATTTGCGAGGGCCTGAGCAGAAAGTTAAGTTGGCCTTTATTTTGTTAAAATAAAATGTTTTTGTGTTATGTTAAGGACTACCTTTTTTCGGTTCACTGCTGTCCACTTTTTCAGCACCTGCTACTTTCTTCTTCAACTTTAATCTTGTTTCATAAACTTTTTTCTCAACTTACTGTTTTTATATCCCGTTTGTATAGATTCCGCGTTCCCTTATCTCCATACTGAATGGTACCTTCTTCTTTTCGGAACAATTTTGTTTTTAGCGGTTAGGGAAGCTTATATTAGCATCTAATCTAATCTACGCAATGCACGGCTTAAATCTTTGGCTAGCTTGTATTTGACTTAATTCTACTGAAAAAGCAAGTGGACGAGCATATTTGCATTCCCAGTCTCGCTGTTTCGTTTGGGATGATCCCTTCTATCATCCACGTACTCCAGGTGTAAGTATTCAAAGATCAAAATGGAACGCATGCACTCGACGCAAACAAACATAATAAACGAATGAGGTGCACCCTCGTCTGACATTTGTTTGTTTTAAAATATTTTTTCAACATATTTACTTGATATTTTTCTTAAGAGATGATTTTAATCCCAAGAATGGAAGCTGGGCAGAATTATGAATTAGTGATCATTGACGTACCTAAAAAATTTTAATGAAAAGTTAACAAGTATTCAATTATGTGCATTTATGACATGTTTTTAAGTTGGTATTTATCGTTTATAAACAATTTTATGGAAAAATTGTATGTATATAAAGCTGTAATATGTTCTTTTCGCAATGCAGAAGAATATTTTGAGTTTCCCTTAAAAACAAGTGTTTTTCTTTCATAAGAGTGTAGAAAACAAGAATTTGATTTTTTAAGGGTAACTATAACTAATTGATTGGAACGATTCTATAATCAAATAATCGTCTGTATTTTTTATATTGAAATTTTCATTACGTACCGGCATAGTTTTTATGACATAGTTTATTAGTGTTATTGTAATTAAGCAATTAAGATCACGAAAGTCGACGGAAATTGGCTCGGTAATTTGAGCAGAAGTATTTGGTTTTTTGGAACATTTTGACACATTCTCTCCAAAGATACGTAGAAAATTTTGAATTGATTTTTTCTGCTATGCTGCAAGCATACAAGTATTTTTTACGATGGCCAGGAAAACGGGCCACGGAGCTCACTGGCTGCTCGGCACCGCGCGCCTCACTTGGGGAAGGAAGGTCGCTCAGAATTCCCCACTTGACCCCGGGACAAAATTGGGTGCCGCCTCTACGGGGATGTCCGATATTGCACTATGGCGTTAGAAATATCTAATTTGAAAAGACGATGATAAACATGTTGTGTCATCGTAGTTATAACGAAGTGTTTTTAAGGTGGAGACTCCGACTTAACCTAAGTGCTAAAGTGGACTAGATAGTCCAGCTTGAACTTGTAAAATTTATCATTTGTCCAGCGGTGTCTTGGATTTACTATGTATAGTAGGCATAATAAATATCCGTTACGAGGTCAAAAATTTATTTGGCATAGATGCGCAACGGCAAATTAACCCAAAATTGAACATCTTACGTATTTTTATGAGCTGGAAACAAATTCGGTATCAGAACACTCAAATGGTACTACACTATTATTAGGGCGAAAATATCAAATGAACGTTGCAGAAGGTGTCCAATACATCTATAAAGCCACTGAATATTTTTTTGTATGACTTTTCCCTGTTCTTTCTTCTTCCTGCCGGCTGAACTATTTACTTCATGGCCCTTGCAAGTATTTGTAGGTGTCTGAGCTTATTCTTCTAGATTTGTATTTTTTTTAAATATTTGACTTCTAGGATTCCTGTACTGAGTCTGTATCTTTAATTCTCTCCTCAGGTTTTCGATAGGATTTGGGTGTGGCGACTGAATTGGCCATCTCATAACTTTTGTTTTATTCCATGGAAACCGTGCTGCAGTGCCCTTAGTCGTATGTTTTGAATCGTTGTCTTGTTGCATTGTCCATCCTCTTGACATCTTCAAATCGTCTGTAGAATGTGAAAGATGATCGTTCAATATCGTTAGACGTACCCAAGAATTCATTTTTCCTTCAATCAAATGGGGTTTGCGAGGACCTTTAGAGAAGAAGCAGCTCCATACCATGTTGCTGTCTCCCCGAAACAACGCTTTTGAGATTGTATAATTGAGATCATGCACTTAGTTTATCCGCTCCTAAACGTGTAAATCACTATTCCGACCAAATAACTCAATCTTCCTTTGGTCAGACGATAGTAAAACGTCTCAAGAACTTGCAGGTTTTTTAAATATTCCTTGGTATAGTTGAATGATTTCCAACTCGAATTTGTTCAAAACTAAAATGTTTATCTTAGAGTGCGCGAACAAATTTCCTCGCTACTAAGAATTTTATCTTAGTAACAAAGTCTGGCTTTGCGTGCATTCGTTTCTGCTGCTTTCAAATAATTTCAAAGTTCAGTTTAAGTTATTAAAGGAGTTTTCTTTATTGTATTCTGCGATGAAGTTTAAGATTGACATTTTGTGCATAGCTGACTTGTAGTGGAATGACGTGAAGTAAACCGACGAATCGTGCCACCAATAGTTGAGGTTATTGTCAAGCAAAGCAAGTGCATCGACTTCCCTAAAGCGTGTTTTTTAAATTTTTATATTCTGTGCGTGGAATGTATAAAAAGGGTACAATAATTGATGAGTTCATTTAGTTAATATTGAGGAGATGCAACTAATCGATTTTCGAAATTTTGTTGCCTGATCACCCCTCGGGGGGGATACAACTATTGTATCTATGGGAATTAGCGCTCCCAGGGGGACAATGTGAGGGCCCGAGCTAAAGGTTAGGTAGGCTTTCTTTTTGTTGAAATAACATTGGTTTTTGTTTTGTTACGGACCATCTTTTTTCGGTTCACTGCTGTCCTGTTTTTCAGCACCTACTACTTTCTTCTTCAACTTTGATCTTGTTTCATGAACTTCTTTCTCATCTTACTGTTTCTATGCCCTTTCTGCATGGATTCCGCGTTCCCTTAACTCCATACTAAATGGTGCTTTCTTCCTTCTTCTCTTTGGATCTCATTCGTTGAGGATAGGGAGGCTTAAACTAACTAATAATCTAATCTAATATGTTGCCTGATCATGGTAATTACATCGAAATAAGCAACTTTTCTGCTATGCAATTTTTGGTGCAAACGATTATTTTACGAGTTATAGTGGTAGGTTTAGTTTGGGTAGAGTACGTTTGGGGGTCAATGTGAAGCGTGATGCGATCACGGAAAATAGTAATTCCGACCCCAAGAATCACTAAAGGAACCCATTTAAGAACGCTTTACATGAATGACATTCTGCTAGCTGATGCGTTATTTTCGAAATATTCAGCTTTGAAGTTATAGGTGAAATTGCTTTTCCGCGCAAAATGTGCAACACAGTACGTCCAGGTTGGGTCGGAAAAGGCAAAGTTCGGATCATGAGGTGTTAAAGTTTTGGTAAATCTGAAGGACATGACAGTTGTCGATTTTGCAAATTGTAATGGCTAAACATGGTTAATGACACCAAAATAAACAAGTTTTCTTCTATGCACTTTTCGTCTCAAGTGAGTATTTTATTAGTTATAGCGGTAAATGACTTACCGCAACTCCAGTCTTTGAAGCGGAAAGAAATTCTTTGATCGAGTTGTATGGCAATACTGCAATGGCGTCTCGCTTCCAGCGCTCTGTCTTGAAAGACGAAACCAAACCTACCGCTATACCTCGTTAAATACTCATTTGACGGAAAAAGTGTATAGAAGAAAAGTTGGTAAATGTAAAGGACTTGACCATAATCGATTTTCCACTTTTTGATCAACAAATATTGTTGATGAGACCAAAATATACAAGTTTTCTTCAATGCACTTTCCGTCGGAAATGAGTATTTTAAAAGTTATGGCATTAAATGAGTTACCGGAACTCCATTGTGCATCACCCTATTACAAACGTAAAGAGGTTGGGTCGTGAGGGGTAGCCACAGTTCTTTTCGTTTTATAATTTTCACTAAAAGAACTGTTGCTACCCCTCACGACCCAACCTCTTTACGTTTGTAATAGGGGGTTTGCTCTTCGTCGGCTTGGTTGGCGCGCGGGAACGCCTGTTTACTTTCACGTCGGACCGCGCGGTATATTTTTCCCCGACTCAAAGACTGGAGTTACGGTAACTCATTTAATGCCATAACTTTTAAAATACTCATTTCCGACGGAAAGTGCATTGAAGAAAACTTGTTTATTTTGGTTTAATTAACAGTCATTGTTGATCAAAAAGTGGGAAATCGATTATGGTCAAGTCCTTTACATTTACCGAAAAGTTGTTTATTTCGATGTTATTACCATGTTTCAAGCAACAAAAATTCGAAAATCGATGAGTAGCTGTTTATTCGAGCGCATTCGTCATCAATGACGAAACTAAACTTGCCGCTATAAATCGTAAAATACTCATTTGAGACGAAAAGTGCATAGAAGAAAATTTGTTTATTTTGATTCAATTAATTAGGTCCAGGCACCAAAAAGTGGAAAATTGACAACTGTCAAGTCCTTAAGATTTACCAAAGTTTTCGCCAGAACTTCGTGGAAATGAAAGAATGATAAAAATTGATAATAAAATAATACGAAATATTGTTATCAGTTAATAACACAAAAAGGTAAAGCACTATGTCTCGTACTTAGTGAATTTTGTTTCTTTTAGTCGTCATTATTACATCGTTACCTTCACCGTCAGCTCAAAGATGGCGCCACCCGGTACGGCCGCCGCCATCTTGGAGCAGATGTGAACACAATTGTTGACGTGACCTTAATGGGTTGCTTTGAACCTCTATTTATAATTTTTACTAGAAGAACCGTGGCTCCCCCTCACGACCCAACCTCTTTACGTTTGTAATAGGGGGTGAGCTTCCGTTATTAATTAAGGTCAATATTGAATTTAATGTTGTCAACGAATTTCATAATTTCGTAGGTAGAGATGGGTAATATAGTCGGTTTTAAGACGTTTTACACGAATGACAATGTGCCCGGAAATGCTTAGTTTTCGAGTTATTTAAATTTGAAGTTATACGAACGGCGCTCCTGAATGGCCCTTTTAACGCAAAAACAGTCATTGTTTTAGCAATGAAAATGGAAGCTAACCCCTATTACAAACGTAAAGAGGTTGGGTCGTGAGGGGTAGCAACAGTTCTTTTAGTGAAAATTATAAATAAAGCTTTCTAGTGACGTTTGTTTACATCGACTCGAAGATGGCTGCCGCCATCTTCAGCCGGTTGGCGCCATGGCGGCAGCCACCTTGGCGTCGATGTAAACAAACGTCGCTCGAAACCTTTATTTATAATTTTCACTAAAAGAACTGTGCCTACCCCTCACGACCCAACCTCTTTACGTTTGTAATAGGGGGTTAGCTTCCGTTATTAATTAAATTACGCTAGCCCCGCGTGCTTCCATGGCGCCCACAAGCCAGCTTCAAAGTTGAATAATTCGAAAATAACGCAACACCGGGAAGAATGTCATTCATGTAAAATGTCTTATAATCGACTATATTACCCATCTTTACCTACGAAATTATGAAATTCGTTGACAACATTAAATTCAATATTGACCTTAATTAAATTCCTCTTGGCGCGCCCGCTTCCTTAGCACGCGAAAGCCAAGTTCAAAGTTTAATTATTCGAAAATAACTCATCGGCGAACAGAATGTCATTCATGTAAAACGTTCGGTAAATCTGAAGGATATGTCAGTTATCGATTTTCCACTTTTTGGTGCCTGAACCTAATTAATTGAATCAAAATAAACAAGTTTTCTTCAATGCACTTTCCGTCTCAAATGAGTATTTTACGATTTATAGCAGTAAGTTTAGTTTCGTCTTTGATGACGAATGCGCTCGAATAAACAGCTACTCATCGGTTTTCGAATTTTTTGTTGCTTGAATCATGGTAATAACATCGAAATAAACAACTTTTCTTATATATTTTTTTCGTCAAATGAGTATTTAACGAGGTATAGCGGTAGGTTTGGTTTCGTCTATGATGACGATCGCGCTGGAAGCGAGTGCGCATTGCAGTGTTGCTGTCCGACGTGCTCCTTGAATTACTTACCGCTTCAAACACTGGAGTTGCGGTAAGTCATTTACCGCTATAACTAATAAAATACTCATTTGAGATGGAAAGTGCATAGAAGATAACTTGTTTATTTCGATCTAATAAACTATGCTTAGGCATCGAAATTAACAAAATCGATAACTGACATATCCTTCAGATTTACCAAACGTTCTTAAATGGGTTCCTTTAGTGATTCTTGGGAATAAAATTCCCATTTCCTTTGATCGCATGACGCTTCACATTGACCCGTTTGGGAACTTTGTAATTTATTATTTGCCGGCCCCGCGAAGCCTGAGGAGCCTAAACCTATTTCTAGGATCTTTTAGTTAATAACACAATAAAAATTATCTCCCAGAAATAACGAATTATATCGGTATGTTCATTTTCGTCTTAGATGGCGAGAATGCGCTCGATCATTCGAGCGCGTCGGGAGGGAGAGTCCATTGTAGTGTTGCCATGCGACGCGCTCAATAAATTAATTGCCGCTTCAAACACTTGAGTTGCGGTCAGTAATTTCATTTCATTCAGTAATGGATCCGCATAAGTGCCAACTCTTGGTAAATAAACTCGACATGTGAAAGATTTAGCTTGAAGTGCTTGTCTATTTCTGTGTCTGCTAGATTTTCATAAGAATTTGTACATTTTCTCTTCCCCGAAGCCGTGATGCGTTGGTAATTTCATTTTACCACCTATTTAACAGTAGGTTTTCTTGTGAACTGACAGATCGTTCCTTTGTCACAGACAGGATGTGACTTTCTATTGAAAACCTGTTTATGTCGGGCGTCAATTCGGTAAATTATTTTCCGTTTTCCATGCTAAGTTCCGGGGATTGTCCAGACGCACTGACACGATTGGCTCTTTGAGTTCCTTGACGTCATCGATTGGCCCATTGCCGCTTAGGGTCAAAGAAACTAAATGTCATCTCCTTATTACATTTACGTTCGTTGATTTTAACGGGAAGTTACAAAGGGATGGACAAAACGAGAGGGGAAGAATTTTTCAAACCGAGTTTGATAGCTGAGTCAGTACACTACTGCCTTGACATCTTATGTGTGATGCTTTAATTTTTAAAAATTGCTCGGGTATATTATATACATGTATGATGTTGTATATATTGCCTTTTTGCATCATCAGCACGATAGGAGTAGACTAATATTTGCGCAAACCCGCGTGAAACGGACGAACCAACATCCTGTATTTATGTTCTCAAGTGAGAACGTTGTGTCGTCTCTGTGAGCCGTGGAGCCTGTCTCACTCGCCCCCACAGCACCGCGCTGGCGGCTCTTCCCTCAGTCCGGACGCCCGCAAAGAAAGCTGGCTACGCGTGGCATCAGGATTGTCTCAAAGATTTGTTGCCGGTATAGAACCTCTCACAGGGAAGCAACTATTGTATCTACTGGAGTTACCACTCCCAGAGGAAGATTTGAGGTCCAAAGCTGAAGGTTGGGTTGGCTGTAAGTTGAAATAGAATAATTATTCTATCTTTTTTCGATTCACTGCCATCTTTTTTGAGCTCCTAGTCCTTTTCCTTTAACCTTCTATTTTGTTTTATAAGCTTCTTTGAATCTGGTTTCTATGCGCAGGGTTTGGGAAAACTTAGTGCTGTGCGCATAAATTCCTTGTTCCTTTTATTCCACTCGGAATGGTGCCTTTCTCTTTCCTCTCTTGGAAACATCTTTATTGTGGTCAGGGAGGGTTGAAATAGCTTAAAATTTAATCTAATCTAACAAAACTTTCCAATCATTTTGTCTCGCGGGCATCCTTTTAGTTCCCGCGCAGACATGTGCTTCTGTATGAGAGCACTAACCTCGCTGCCTCTCGCATTCCGTCCAGCCGGACCTCGGCTTACCTTCTCATAGATTATCTCCTCTCGCGTCTTGATCACCCCGCACTAGCTAGATGTGGCTCATTTCTTTTTTCGGATCCAAACCACCTCGGCAAGGCAGTAGGATCATTTCGATAACTTTCTCACAACACCTGCTCTCCTTGAAACCTGCTCATTTCTTTATTTTCTCGTGGGCGTCATCTCCAGTGTAATTTCAGTTAATTATCGCTTATTAAATAGTCGTTACACGCTTGCATTGTTCTCATTGGAACTACTAGAGAAAAAACATCTCGTAGTGTTGTTGCCTCTCATTAGAAACAAGTTTTGAGAACCCTAACTCTGTCTTACGAAATTTTAACGAGCAGCTGTGTTAAATTTACATTACGTATAAGGTTTAATTATTTTCTTTTCCCTTTGCGGGGGTTAATACTTGCACCTGCGTACTCTATCGGAGAACACCTGCAGTAATGCAATACTAGTTTTATTTGTATTGTACTTTATTCGCAGATCACATTACTCACGTTCTCTGTCCTTCAATTTGGTACAACACAAAAAGTGAGATGTTCAAAGCCGTTCACTTGCATCATCTCACCGTTCAATATTACCTTCTTTGCTCTGATCATCCTGTGTTGATATCTGCGTATGTTATTCTAGCCGGTGTCCACTTTCAATTTCTTCTTGATTTCGCTTTTAGATTTCGTCATCACTATCCGCGATATTTCCTTTATTTTGTACCGTTTCACTATCAACTGGGAACAGCTACTGTTTTTTAAATAATTGTTTGCTAATTTTCTTAATTAGGGATCAAGGGATCATTTCTAATAACTTTCGTACCAACGGCGTTCGCAGCGACAATCCATCATGGCAATGTCACGACCCTATTTCAACCCTACATGTTACGTCTTCCACCCTCAACACTCGCTGTATTAGTTCAAAAATGCTGTTCAGTCCTTGCGTTCTTCGCTCTTGCTCTTTTGAGAATTTTAAAATTTGCCTCATTGTATTTCTCCACGTAATTTCGAGACACTTGAAGACTTCCCTTCATCTAGTACGTTTTTCCCCCACATATCAATTCGCCAATACCTTATTAAAACCCGCTATAACCTCCGGAAGCAGCCCTTCTTTTGCATCTATACCCATTCTCCTTTTCTTGTCAAAATTTTCCCTTTTGTTGTACATCCATTACTGAGTACCCGAGGCAGACCAGTGGCCCTTCCGAATAATTTTGCTCTCTGAATACTTTTCCTTTACAATATTGCGTGTAATACATTCTCCTCTATTTATTCGGGCGTAGTTCGCGCATCGAAGCGAACACATTATGTTCACCAGGCACTAATGAAGGCCTCGTTACTTTCCTCGAGATGCCATGCCACCAGTGAACGTAGGTGCGTTTTCTTATTTTGTTTCCGGTCATTAGTTCCAGCTCAAAGCTAACCTATTGTCGTCTCCATCTCATGAAAGTCAAGGAACAAATTATTCTTTCTGTTCTTGACAGCTATATCACTGTTGCTACAGCATCCTTTTCATCTCAGATATCACAAAAAAATTAACACGCCACCATCTCCTTAAGATAGCATCGCGAAGTTACAGTTCTTGAATGGCTTTTGTTCGCAGTGGGACAGTCGCTTGATAATCGCTCCTTTTTGAACTTGTACGATATAGTTTTATGTAAGCTTACGTACGTGAAATATATCCTTCCTTTTTGAACGGTACATCAGGTTTTATCGTATCTCTCTAATTAACTTGTCGAATTATGTGTCTATCATATGAGTACTTGTCATTTGAGTACTTGTCATATGAGTACTTGCTCCTTCCTTCCAATCATCACGAAACCTACGCGTGTTGCTTCTGAATCGGCTACGTTACTCGATAATATTTTTATGTTAGATCCGACTGATTTTCTTACCGGAATAATAACTTCTGACTTATCTGACCATTTCCCGGTGTTTCTCATCAAGAAAAATGTCTATAATCCTTGTCCCAGCCCACAGGCTGATACTTATTCATTTCGTTGTGTAAACGAATACAACTTGGGAACAATGAGAACTGTTCTAGAAGAATTAATGCCATCATTAGACATCTATGAACGGGACAATAATGCGATAAACATTGATGAAGCAATACTAAATTTAACTGAAATTATAACGACCGCATATAACCAGTGTTGCCCAATAATCACCCGCACAATTACGCCGAAAAATAGACATAAGCCCTGGATTACTGAAGATATCGTGATCAATATAAAGAAACGTCAAGCGTACCTAGCCTTACTATACGAAGGGCGAATATCTAAAGTAACGTATAACCGATTCAGGAATCATGTGACAAATCAAATACGAACCTCAAAACGAGACTACTTCACGCGCAAATTTACTGAATACAAAACTGATATTAAAAAAACTTGGCGCCTGCTTAATTCATGCTATAAACCGAATAATAATACTACGAAAACAATTGAGTCCGTCGTTCACGAAAATGTAAAATACCACGAGAAAAAAGATATTGCAACTGTGTTTAACAACTTTTTTGTAAACATAGGAAAAAATATAGCCGATAGTGTCTTCAGTGAACCCAGAGACCACTTGCAATACATGGACCATGTCCGTGAACCTAACTCTTTCTTTTTCACGCCAACTAATCCCTCCGATGTAATTACGTGCATAAACAACTTGAAAAATAAATCAAGTGGATTGAAAAATTTTTCGGCTAAAGTTCTTAAGGCTATAGCTGATATAATAGCACCGTGCATATCTTATATTATCAACCAATCCCTTTCTCAAGGTATCTCCCCCAACTCTTTCAAAGTTGCGAGAGTCACCCCTATTTTTAAAAATGGCGATAAAAACTGCATTAACAATTATAGACCTATCTCTGTACTACCAATTATTAGCAAAATATTCGAGAAAATTGTGTATAAAAAAGTGTATTCGTATTTTGAACAAAAATCTTTCCTCTACGACAAACAATACGGTTTTCGTTCTAAGAAATCTACGACACAAGCGGTATTAAATCATTTGCAATACCTTTATTCTAATATAGATGAAGGAAAGCTTGTTTTCTCCGTTTTTCTTGACTTTCGAAAAGCATTCGATTGTGTGGACCATAACGTATTACTCTCGAAACTACACTGTTATGGCATTCGAGGGGCTGCCCATGATTGGTTCAGATCATACTTAGCAAATCGGAAACAATACGTTGTCATTGACGACGCAGAATCAGACCCACAGACAATTAGCCATGGAGTTCCACAAGGATCTGTCCTTGGGCCTCTCCTATTTCTAATTTTTATCAATGATATCATTAAATCTACATCATTCTTCAAATTCATACTCTTTGCCGATGACAGTACCCTTTCTGCGGTCCTTCCAGACCAAAATCCCGCTAGGATGGCGGAGCGTATAAATAATGAACTTCATAAGGTTTCATTGTGGCTTAAAGCTAATAAAATAAGCCTTAATATCGATAAAACAAAATATATTACATTCTCATACAAGAAAAATATATCTCTCCCACGCATTCAAATTGGCGAAGGTGAAATCGAAGAAACCCACTCAAGTAAATTCCTGGGCATCATAATAGACAAACATCTAACCTTTAAAGAGCACATCGCTCATATTAGTTCTAAATTATCAAAATCTATCGGAATCCTAAATAAAGTTAAAAATTTCCTGCCTGAAACAGCCTTACAAATGCTCTACCGAACGCTCATTTCACCATACTTGCAATACGGAATAGAAGCATGGTACGGAACTGATAAAAATAAAACCAACAAAATTTTTACCCTGCAAAAAAGAGCCATAAGAGCGGTAAAGAATCTAGAATATAATGCTCACACAAATGACTCATTCAAAAATTTACGAATACTTAAGCTCTCGGATCTCTACAAAATCTCCATTTGCAATTTCATTTACAAAACATTAACAAATGATGGCGACAATAGCCTAAAACAACTATTAACTGCGCAAACTGGTCATCACGACCATTTAACCCGAAATAGAAGTAAATTCATGCTTCCTTATTACTCAAAGGCTCGGTCACAACACAGTATCCTCTTCGTTGGAACTAAAACTTGGAACTCAATACCTGCGGAGATCCGTGAAAGTAATTCTTATAAGGT
The DNA here is from genome assembly GCA_030386875.1 of Morinoia aosen. Classification (NCBI taxonomy): domain Eukaryota; kingdom Metazoa; phylum Arthropoda; class Malacostraca; order Amphipoda; family Talitridae; genus Morinoia; species Morinoia aosen. The sequence goes on along the minus strand of CM059564.1, from coordinate 65,007,768 downwards.
ATTCAAAAATAATCTTGAGTCTCACTTCCTATCAGATTACTAGTCGTGTAAGATCACAGAGTCAAACCTTGTCACCTACATAACTGGTCGTAATAATGTAATTCGCCGTGGTTAATTTCGCCGATCTTCAGTCTGTTCATGAATCGTTTGTCGACTATACTGTTAAATCAAGTCCATATGAACTATATTGTGAAATGAAGTGTCTAATTTCGAGTTAATTATCTCATTGATCAGTCTAATGCGTCTCTAGTTTAAGTGAATTAGGTTAAACATTATTGTACTCCTAAGACTAACCTTGATGGTAGGATGCCCTAGAAGTCACTGAACTTATTCGGGCCCACAGGTAGCTATACTCAAATTTGACCATTGTACTAGACTTAAGAAACATTTTATCTCTGTATCACCTGTGGTAAATAAATTGTTTAAATTGTTTAAAATTGTTTGTCTAGACTTAACAAATTGTTTGATAGATAGTTGCGTTAGAAACTAAGAGTCGCAACGCGCCACGGGGAATTATGATATTTCTTCTAGGATCCCATTCCAATTAATTGAACTGATAATTTCTTTGCTCTACTGCTCTCATGTTTTACTAAAGTTAGCGGCACAAAATTTCCGATGTCTAAGCGATTTTAGCTCATTTTGTACGAGGTTGCATGCAGTGCAGGAAGTGTTCAGTTTTATGGTAGATATTAAAAGTACGTATGTTCTACAGTTTTTCGGTTTGGCTTATCAGCATTATATTGTCACCTTGCGCTAAATCGAGAGGAAGTAACGTTCTAGCCTTCACTTTTCCTGGAACACTAAATAAAAAGGCTCATAAAATATTTCGTTTCTCGTTGAATTTGTGCCGTAATGTGTTTTTTTTAAGTTCACTGCCTAGTGGCATTTCCGACCCTACTGCTCCAATGGTGACAACAGGTTCGTGTTGTTAACATCATTGTTTAGTCTTCCATGACGCTGTAGGTGCGCTTCTGCTTATCAAGCGGGGAAGAGTGTTTTTTGCGTGTGTTCAAGATAGGTTACTCACACTCGTCTGTCAAGTCTCCAATAAAGGCCGTCGCGGAAATGCCCTCCAAGTGTTACCTCCACAATCCAGGGGCGTGGAGGAAACTCCTGGTAAAGGCAGAACGTTTTCTCCTTGCACTGAACAACAAATAACCTTTCGCTGGCCGGACTCGCCGCCCTCAAGCCCTGAACCAAATTCCTTCGATCTTCCGGATTCTTGGTTGAAGGGTGCGCAGGGAAGTTTTTTTAAAAATACTTGGCTGCTCTTAAAGCTCACTGCTGTAGAGCGATAAGAGCTTTTTTTCCACAAATGGCTAGTTATACTTAGCCTCTGTTATCAATCCTCTCTAATTTACTATGTTATCGAATTCTTCGCACGTAGGATGACAGGGTTGGTTTTCTTTACTAGTTTGAATGTAAGGTTATGAGAACCCAAGTCTCGTTCTTAAAACTTTGTTTATTGCTATCTTGATCATATCGCTGAACCTGCATGACAGGTACTCTAAAAACTTGCAATAAATAATTCAGGTTCTGTTGCGTGTTCCTAACTAAAATTCTGTTTCTCGTGGAGGGAAAATCCCGCAAATGGAAACAGCGAAGAATAGGCATCTCACTGGATACGTCCGGGACGGAATACTCCAGAAAATCAGCTTCGTATGCGCCGCTGATCATCTTCCAGTAAATTTGGTGCTCGGATTGCTCTTCCATGGAGATTTTGGGTCACGCTTTAGCGGCGGCTGCGGAGTTTTTCTTGGTGCAAGCGTAATTTTGAAGCGATTTTCTCGGTTTATAGATTTTGGGAGGGAAGAGAACCTTAATTAGAGGTTTTCAGATTCTTGACCTGCCAGGCGCGTGACCCCAGCAACATTTTGTGTGGGGTTACACGGAATATATTTTCAAGGTTCTTATCCTTAGGCTTGATCACGTATGTCCTGAAAATGTACATACGTAGTTTATTCGGTTTTATGCAGGTAAAATCTTTCCAATTTTTTGCTTGTTTTGTTGTTTCGTTGATTATATAATATATTTCAACAGGAAAATGGCATAATGTATTCTAAAAGGAAAGTCTACCATGCTTTCATTGTATAAGAGATGAAATATTAATATAGCTTAGAGCTCTGCAGTATTCCAACGAAAGCATCTCATCAAATTACTCCTTCCGGTAGCTTCTCTAAATTACATTTATATCACACCTTAATTTAAGCATTTGTCCATGTTATTTATCCATCGAAAGGTAAAGCTGCGTTGACCGCTGAAAATTAAGTGATTCACAATAGATAAAATTTTCTCGTAGTTACTGTTTTTATAATTTTCTCCGTTGATAATCTTACCTAGTTATAGCAGTTGTATATTTATGTGCAAGTGCATGTGTGTTTGTTCATATCAATCGTGTCACGCTTGCTGCTTCGGATCTCCAGAGGGGAATGCAACTATTGTACTCGTATTTATGCTAACTGGAGCTTGAAGGGAAGAAAATGTGAGGTCCCGATCAAAGAGTTAGGAAGGTCTTCCTTACGTTGAAAAAGAGAAATAGAATTGGCTTATTGTTCAATTACAGGCCATCTTTTTCGGTTCACTCCTGCACTTTTTCGTCCTCTATTACTTTCTTCTTCCACTTTTATATTGTTTGATAAATTTCTTCCAATTCGGCTGTTCCCAAGTGCAACGTACGTTTGGGGTCCCCCTTGGTGCATAGACTGATTTTCCGTTCCCTTTATTCCAAAATAAATAGAGCTTTCCTCCTTCCTCTCCACGGACCATTCTTCGTTGTGTTCATGGAAGTCTAGTACAGCAGTACGGTAATGAGAGTAGCTGTGTAACACGTTTCCTAGAATGCGACCCTTGTGTGGGTCACAGCTTGCTCTTATACTGTATTATACAACACGACCTACCGGTGGTCATTAGCTCAGTCTTAACGAATGTTAAACCAAAACCAAATGCCATTGTAGTGTGGAGCACTAGAATTCGCTTTAATTTGAGTCGAGTAATGAACTTCGGCTTAACGTGATGCAATAAACGTGTTGATGCACCGTTTCCGTGGCAAAGATGTGGTCAAGGAGGGAAAAGAAGGGACCATTTAATATGGACGCTAGAATACGTGTAATGTGTGCATAAGGTGTGCTCTCACACGGAAGACCTTGTGGAAAGAAATAGGAATTGAAGAAAGGACAGGAAGAAAAAATGGAGATGAAATAGCGAAGAAAAATGAAAAATACGAGAAGCAAAAGAGGTAAAAAGGAAGTCTCGAATAAGGCAACCAAGCAGTATCCTTCCTGGGGGCGCCTGTCCCCATAGCATAAGAAAGACTAACCTACCCAACATAAGCCTATTGGGTGCTACTATAGCATGAGGTCTACTGCCATATATCGTCTACCCAATGACTTACTGATAATTGAATATTCTACGTACAACATATTAAAGAAAAAAGGTAAAATTAAACATGTTATTTATTTCCTAGATTCTACTTTTACCAGCTAGAGGTAGATCTCATGCTATAATGTGGTAGACCTCACGCAATAGCAGCACCACTTATTGCTTATCCCGAGCCCTCCGAGGAGTTTAGAAGGCTTAGACTAGCTTTAAATCAAGCATGCAAAATAAGATAAAACATTATGTGTATCATGTACATCGGCTTTTCTGTTAGGTTAGCAATTCTGAATATGCTGTCAGTGATCAAATGGTTAGCATTTATTGCAATCACAAATATGACCCAAAATGAAATGTCCGCTCTGAAATCTCGATAAATTTTTGACTGTCTTCCACAAATGCTGGAGACAGGTCTAACAACGAGAGAAATTCAAGCCTAAGCGGGTCACGATTTTTTCCTCGTATCTATGACTAACATTGTTAAGTAATTTCGTTGTGTTATCGAACCTTATCGAATGCCTTCATTTTTGAAGGAATGAATAAGGCAACTGGCCAGCCCAATGGAGATAGTCGGGCTGCTCTCTAGTCCTATGCTGTCAAATACCAATCCCGAACGACCACCGGGCGAGAGTAGAAAAGAAAATGTAACATTCATGATTGTCGATCTTCGCGCTCAAGTGCTTCTACATTAGTTTTGAAATGTAAAAGCATCAGTTTCACACCCAGTCTTTCCTTTTTCGCCGCCTGCATGCATACTTTTCGCCGCCCAAGTAAGTAAATCGCTTAGGCGGCGAAAAACATGCATGCTCCGGCGAAAAAGTTAGACTGGGCAGAAGTATGGTCCCATTATTTAAGACTTTTCGCGTGTTGTCAGTAATCTTAGACGCCTTACAAGCGTTGTTAAATTTTCATGCCATGTTGAAGCTACTTCAAATTTGGACGAAACACAATCATGGATATCATAAAAGTATAAACAAGGGTAGACTCCCATATTTATGAGTAAACTTATCCATCATACGTATAACTTTTTCATTATATTTCTGTCTTTGTGAAGTTCCTGTGAGTCGTCAATGTATTTAGAACTTCAGAATACTGAGGTATTTCCGATCCACCAATACGACTCATCTTAAGCCGTGTACCAGCAGAAATAATATTTTCCGGTGGCCGGCTCCAGATTATCACAATTTAACGAGAAAAAAATTCAAAGGTTGGATTATTCTGGATTCTTTTATTAACATCAGCCCATTATTACTGGTTCGGACGCTATCGTCAGCGATGGAAAGCTCTTCATCGTTGAACCCATTAAGATTTTTTATAGGTATCCATTAGTTGACCTAGCTGTGTTCTTTGTTCCAGGGAATTAAGTGCGTCTAAGCTAAGGCAGCAAAGTTTTACAATGATTTTCGTTGGTTTTTGCTGAATTTTCATGAACTTGTTTATGTCTTGTACGATTGGGCACCAAAATACGGCATATTCTTGATGTAGTCGAATAGTACGTACAGTATAATGTCTTTGACACTTGGACCGCGACGTGAGCCGCCGGTGGTCACGGAGGGGATTTTCACAAGCTGTAGTAGTCTCAAAATAACTTTTAATAAATACCCAATCAAAACAAAATGAATGCAACATTCAGCTAATGTTTACTATTTTCAAAGTTGCTTTCTACAATTATCTTTAAATTTGATTTGAGTATTGAACTTCAGTTTAACCCATCACTGTAAACGTGTTTATTGGACTTGAGGTCAAAGTTTCTTCCTGTAAAACCGCGAATTCTGTGAGCATTCTTGACGCATTTCTCATTACTTGCCATGCTTGAGATCTTTAGTGATAGTGGTATATAAATCTATTGGTTGTTCGATTGCTCCAGGCAGAGTATCCTTCATTATGTTTATAAAATGTGCCGATGGTTATTTATTCCAAAGTGTGTTGCATAGAAATAGTTCATGCTCAATTGCTAGGTTTCAGTTTATTGGCGAAGTCGATTGAGCAGTGTTCGAGCAAAAACTTCTGCCATATATGATTCTTAACTGAAGATTTTTAAGTCGCTAGTAAATTTTAGACATATATTTCAGTAAACGAGGGTAATTTCGAGTCTTTTTTTTTTCTTGATTCATCTTAACTGAAATCAGTCCAGGCTTGTAATACTAAACTGTCTCGATTTAACTTGAAGTCGAGTTGCGGCATATTTCACTTACTCAATTCCGCGGTTATAATGGTCGATCATGATCTTCTTAGCACGCTTGATGCAAATGAATGTCAGCTCTTAGATGCACCAGAAACGATTACCATGTTCTACCAGACGACTCCAGTGGTTCAAGTGATTGTATGTGGGTGTGCTACGATCCGAACAATGAATACTTTTTATTATGAAGTGTATCCTATGCACGAGTAAATTCATATTCAAAAGTGGAGAATGTCATGAGGCTCCATTTACGAGCTAGGCAGTCGTCCCTGCAACCACAAAGGAATAATTTACCGCAGCCTCCGAATGCATGCTGTAAATGTTACAGAACGGACAACAGAGAGCCAATCGCAGAGCGGCATGACATTCACATTTCGTAATTAGGGTCGTTAAACAGGTTTGTGTGTGTTCTTGAATCCGGACCCTGTATTGTTTTCCTGAACACGAGTCGGGCTCTGCAGTCCAGAATTACGCTCATGCGTATTGAAATTTCTTGCATTCATAATTCTTTAAGGAACGTAACGATTTGAAGACATAGCGTAATTTGTACAAATTGTTAGTTTACATCAGACAGTAGCTGGTTGAAATCGTGTCTCTTCGGTTGTTTTTTATCTATTCAGGATTTGGTTCAGGAAATGAACATTTCATGAAAGTTTTTATGAGAAAATTCCTAGGAGTTATTAGTGTAAGTTTCCATCGCGCCTCTGCCGTGTTACCTTGAAAATGATCGCGCACGTTTCTACTCCTTCAGTAAATTTGGGATACACGCCTTAAATTTTTCGTAGTGTTCCGTTCTTACCTTCTTACTTACTCTCTACAACACTACTGGACTATCTTGAGTTGATTACTGGAGTATGTTGCTTCTTTCGAGTTAGTTCCACTCATGCTCTAAGTTCATGTTTTTCTGACACAGGTTTGCTTCCACATCTGCATTTGTGGAATTACTTATCATTATCTTGTACATCATATATTAACCTAACATATCCTGATAAAAATTAGTTCTAGTATTGGCGTTGTTCGTAACTTCGATCAAGCATGACATTAACTGAATGGCTAGAGTAGTGTTGTTCGCCAATTTTTGCAAGAGAGCCACTTCGGTTAAAGGCATTGATTGAGAGAGCCGCAGCTACTACTGCAAGTTAGCGTATGGTATATAAATTATGTGCTAACTAATTATTTGATATATTTTTCGAGAGCCATGAACTGAGTCATTGCGAGCCGCGCAATGAATACCACTGAGCTAGAGTAATTTTTCCCCTTCAAAAGTTGAGGTTCGCGTTAGATGATGCGTAACTCTAGGATCGGGCTGTAACACGTTGGTTCTGGAGTGCATCTCTGCATGTCCTGCCATTGGCCGCCCGCTCCATGAGACCTGCGACGTAGGTCTCCTGCGCAGCGGCGCGATCTGAGCCTAACCGCGTCTTGCAGGTCGTTCGCTGGGTCCTTCCGCCGGCGACATTATTTTGTCGGCCGCCTCTGGTGTGTCGCTAGTCAGTGCGCGAGGCATCTCGGTAAGAATACTTCTTCGGGAGAAATATCGCTGATAATTATGCCTTAAAGCTGGCTATAAGCTCTTGCTATGGCTGGTACGTGTTGCTAACGCTATATTAACTCTGCTTTAGTACGACGTTCAGCGGCTGTTATAGTTAAACTTTGAAAGTTTATGGTTGACAGCGAAAAAGCTCTGACTGTTTATTCTTAAACAATGAAAGCTACTCCTGCTTTTCTGGAAGAAATCGGGCGGGTATTTTTGCTGATGAATAGCTGACCAATGTTTTTCTTTCATTTGCTTAGCAGAATGCGACAATGATAGCGATTCTCAATTCTGCAACAGTTGCCTGTTTTCCAAACGCAGATGCGACACGTTTCTCGGAAGAATGTTGTCAGGCAAACGAAGTGCACAACTAGTGGCACCCATCGTGCGTGCATCGCATCCGTGTCGGATGACGGGGAAATTGCACAAAACGTTCCGACGAATGAAGTGTTTACCTTATGGTGGAGTATTTACTCCCAATTTGAAACTTTTTGGTGAATTTGTTCAAACTCGCATTATTTTCGCTTCTCATGGGTTATATGATAGACGTTACACTTAGTTCCGTTAGGTTTGTCTACCCTATGCTGTGGGCACCCCCGGTGCCTCCAGGGGAGTTACAGTTAGATTTTCTCAGCTATCGATGAGCATTCAGTACCTCTGTCTTTTTTTTTTTACTGTCCACATTGCGTCCATCAATTTTCATTCTTCTCTATCTTTTCTTCCTCTTCTTTCATAACTGACTGCTCCTAAGCGCAAAGTATCATGTACGGGAACGCACCAGCATAAATACCACGTTTTTACAGTCCATACTGAATTGTTCCTTCTCTTCTTTCTCTTGAGATCGCCTTTGTTGTGGCTAAGGAGCTGCTATGGTAAATTAGCGGCTGTGATCGAAAAACTCTAAGTATGAGACTCTTAAATGGAAATTTTATTTTAGCTTCCGTGGATGATTTCGTTTTAACGTTCTGCAGTGGATCGCGCCTTCAGCATACCCGCACGGAGGATACAACTGTTGTATCTAGGATAAATAACGCTCCCGTGGGAAAAGTGAGGTCCTCAGTTGAAAGTTAAGTAGGCCTTGGCTTTCTGAATTATAATAAGTTTTTATTCTGTTTCGGACTATCTTTTTTACGCTCACTGCTATCCTTTTTCAGCACTTAATACTATCTTCAAATTCATGTTACATCCACTTTTCCCAATCTTGCTATTTTTATACACAGGTGTGTAGAAACACCTTTAGAATTAGAATAGATTCCCCGTTCTCTTAGTTCCAAACTAGAGGATGATTTCCTTTTCCTCACTTAGAGCGTCTTTGCTGTGGATAAGATGACTTAAACTAGCATTGTCTAATCCTCTTCGGCATCTTGAAGCGGACACGTTGAGACGTAAGATTAAGATAGTAAAATTAAGATATAGATTAAGCTAATAATGTGGATAAGAAGCCTCAAACTCACATTGTGGATAAGAAGACTTAAACGTAAACTAAACTTCAGCATCACGAAGCGGACACGTTGAGACTTGATATCAAGATATTAAAATTAGGATCAAGATAATAATGTGAATAAGAAGACCTAAACTAACATTGTGGATAAGAAGACTTAAACGTAAAGTAAACTTCAGCATCACGAAGCGGACACGTTGAGACTTAGTATCAAGATATTAAAATTAGGATCAAGATAATAATGTGAATAAGAAGACTTAAACTAACATTGTGGATAAGAAGACTTAAACGTAAACTAAACTTCAGCATCACGAAGCGGACACGTTGAGACTTAATATCAAGATATTAAAATTAAGATCAAGATAATAATGTGGATAAGAAGACTTAAACTAAAGTTCAACATCTTGAAGCGGACACGTTGAGCATCATTCAATACTCTAACAGCACAAGATTAGTGTCCTGTTATTGCCTGTAAGCTATTCTTTCTGTTTTATATTTATTCTTAGTCTTACTTTCCGGGAGCTTTGCACGTTTCACAAACTGCGTGCCGCTTGCTGCTTCCCTATCATGTGATGGCATGGCTCCCCTTGTATGTGAGGCACTTCGTGTCATGACCTGCATGGGCACATCTAACGTGACAACTTTTCATTTCTGAATTTTCACTGTTGCAATACTTTTTCCTGTCTTTTTTTGAGTGATTATCCATGACATTTTTTGATAACTCCTCATTGTGCGTCATTGATGAAAAGATGAACGTCCAGATCGCGCAACATTGTTAAGATTAATGGTCGCGGACCAAACTTGGATGTATTTTGTTTGATTACGTCAGAATGAACTAAGTTTGAAACGATTCGGTTTCGTACAGATTCTTCAAATTTGTAGGGATACAATTTTGTTTTCATATCCTTTCTTGTCAAGTATTCTTGCGCTTCGGTGAGCCTTCAGTCCGCGCTTTGCAGACGTGCAATTAGGAAACAATAAATTGATCCGGTCTTAAATTGCTTCTAGTGTCGCCTGTATCGCTTCACTTCCAATATAGTTTTGGCCTTGGAGCGAGGGATGGGTAGAACATGTTAGATAATAATATAAATTTGTGATAATGCCACTAATGCCTTTTTTATTTCTTCCTTCGCCATTCTGAATAAGCGACATTGTTATTTTTTAAGCAAAATTTGATTTTCGTGATCGTTCATTGATGACAATACTTCCCTTATTTCCTCGTATCATTTGTGGGGGTAAATTTATAGTTCCTCAATAAAATGGTTTAGATGTCCTCCAACTGATCCGGAGCTCGGAGTTGGATTATATTTTCCTTTAGGGATTTCGTATGAGCTATGGTTAAGTGTTTTATCCCCCAGTAAGGAAATCTATAAGTGTCTGATTAGCACCTTATTTTTTTGCGTACAGAACAGAATTTTTGCGAGAGCATCTCCTGGTTTGCGTTTTTTTCATTCATGCGTAGGGAGTCAAAATGGCATAATTTATTCTAATGAAGGAAATAAAATTGTCTTCCTGATCTCCACATGGAGTACTCAAGCCATTGCACGAACTCCTCACATCCTAGTTCGATGAGGTAAGTTACTGGCTGTGGTGACCCAAGCGTCGTACTGGCTTGCCGGGTGCGAAGATCAATCTATACGAGTTAGTACATTCCCCACTCCCCAATGTGCATCCCGAGGTTCTAACTTGTATTTGATCAATGTGCTACTTTTTATCTTGTTTGAAGCATTTTATAAAACTGGCGCGCAACCGCGTTGCTGTTAAATAGAGCAAGGACTCGGCTACACAAGGTCACTTTTGCATTGTGAATGCCGGACGTACTTCCGAAACTTCTAGCCTCTCGTGACCGGTCGTTACGAAATGTTTTTGCCAGCTCTGCTACACCGTCATTCAATGGTTACTTTGGTGTTGGAATGTGAAATGGCTTGAGGGGAAGTGAACTTGATATTTTAGGGACACGAGCACCGCTCGGCATTCGAGGCTTGCGTTATAGGAAGTCGCGACACGTTCATGTGTGCACGTTTTATCGCTTTACCCTCACGTTCAAAATATTTAACTGAACAATACATGACAATGAATTCCTTGATGTTATTCTCTTCCTACTTTACAGTGTATATTGGTAATTAGGTGGAGTACCTGTTTTTTTTTGCACTTGCCACATTATTTCATTGAAATTTAGCATAACAGTTTGTACTCGGGATTGATCATGACAATCTAAGTAGGTTGGACATTTTATGCATCACGAATTTCATTCGAATTTAGAGTTGAATTGTTTTCCTGACACGCCGTTGTACGGGTTAAGAAAGGTTTTAACAAATTTGCATACGAGAAGAAAAATGACTTCTTCATTTTCTGCTTGTGTTTTCTGCGTTTTTCACTGGAAATTATAACGAAAAGAACCAGCTGTAACTGAAAGTTTTTCTGATATTAGATGTACGTGTGAGAAATCAACAGCGTGCTTTCTTCCCTTACTTCCATTAAAAATTTGGCACTCGTATCGTAGATATAGTGCATAGATCCTTGATAATTTCATTTGTGAAAGGGCCTTGCATCTGCTACGTCTCGGCAGGACGCTGCAGGTACTTCAGTTTGCTTCTATAACGAGTATGAAACAGAGGAGGTCTCGTCAGTGAAACAGCAACGTAGACTGACCAGCTAGGTAGTGAAAGTGCAATGCACTTCGACGGATCTACCAGAGAGGTTGCAGGCTGGTCTCCGTGTCTGCTCCTCAGGCAGAAAGGCATTTCTTCTCCCGGCGAACAGGGAGTGGAATTTTTTTTTCTAAGAGAAATCAATTTTCATGACTCTAGCGTTGGTAACGCTTTCAGTATCAGGGTTATTTACCCTAGCTGATGGCTTGGAATGAAAATGAAATGTCGTGTAAAGTTGGCGTTTATTATTTAATGCAATGTTTTCAAATGTTCAGTTAATCTTGAGACTCAATATAATTTATATAAATTACGTTGTTTCGGATGGTTTGATTGACATCACACTTGCAGTGGCCAAAAAAAATTGTTATGATGAAGACTCCCTACAACGTACCGACCCCACACTTTAAAATAGGCTTTCCATTTTTATACAGAATATTGTCTGTATAAATCATACTGGATCATTTGTTAAGCTTGTGATGTGTTAGGGATATTAATTTGTAAAAATCGAAGTTATTCCAGAAATACTAGCAAGGTATTTTGTTAGTTATGGAACCTTTTCTTAACCTTTTAACGCCCCGAAGGACCATATGGTCCTCTTTCGAAAATAGGCTTAATATATTGTATTTCTTGTTAAATTTATTCTTCGTCACTCACTTCTTCGAAGTTCACTACCGAATGGCATTTCCTTTCTTATTGTGATGTCAGTGACAACCTGACGCTAGTGCCAGTCGAATGACTTGGTAGTGAAAACGGTAATATGAGTACAAATATGGTGACGTTAAAAGGTTGAACATTCCGTTTAGATTGACAGCTGCTACATGCTAGAGCCCAGCTCATTGACGTGAGGCGCACATCTGTTCACACTGAAGAGTATGAAGCCAGTCCAAAGTTTTGCTGTAACTGCACCTGGATCTGCTCATACTCATTTTTACACGCTTTCTTGCAGTTGGGTACGTAACTCCAAAGTATAGTTGTTTGAATGCTTTTAGGTGTGCTAGTGATCGTGTTCTTTGGCTTCAAAATTTGAGAAAAACTAATGAATATCTTAAGGTGACGTTCACAGAATGCAAATATTTTGGTAGGAATGTTAGAATTCAAGAGTGAAGTCTGAAAGTGATTTTTAACATTCCAGGCGACCTAAACGCTCTATGTATCTCGTTGCTAAAGCCCTCATGCTTCTTGATTCTGCTCTTCCTCCCTTCCAGAAACTACTGAAAGACCTTGGCACTAAAGTACTAACGGCGTGAAGATGCAAACGCTTTTTCAAGTCGGAACTTGAGCGGATTACGGTCGGGTGGAGTCGTGCGAGCTTGTTTACTTGCAAATGGTCATGCACTTGGTCCACTGCGCAGTAGTCGCCGTGTAACGGCATGGCAGCTACGTCCCATTTCGAGATTGTGATGTCCGTCCGCCTTATATCGGAGCTCATCGCTTCTTCGTTACTACTCTCTCTCGAGTTTGGCCGAATTTGAAACTAATGAGGCCCGTTTGTAGGCAGCGTCTTCGTCTGATTTTAGCTTTAAAGGCGCTAGGAAATTCGTCCAGCTCGATGGGAAGCAAGATCTCCGGTTCTTGATTGGTGACTCAGCACCGGCCTGCGCTGCTCATTTTTGAAGACTTCTGCAGAACAATGGCTCTGATGAACCTCTGGCGAACGGTCCTGCGCGTTCAGGTAAACTTGACTCGCGACCTCGATTTCCGGAGTTTTCGTGTGTCGCCAAGTCAATTTTTCCAACCTGCATTTTTTGTCTTAGTTGGTGGGTCTTGTTTTTTGTGAGTTTAAATCACAAGTATCAACTCTGAAGGATATTTTCGATGGTCAAGGTGCCTCTCATGAGGAATCTTTTTACCTACACTGCCGTCCTTTGATATATGTATATATGTTTACGCTCAATTGCGTTTTGGCACTTTAGCTGACCCATGAGTTTAAGTAAAACTATGATCCATAATACTGAGACGGCGAATTTCTGATTAAATATAGAAAATTTGCCAGCGAAGTTTCGCAATGATGCCCGAGTTTTGCTTGCTGAGGGAGTTGACGTTTGATCTTAGACGGCAGAGTCAGAAAAACTTTTGTTTGTTGTTAAAACTTTCGGGGCTGAACTTCGCAAATTTATTATACATTTCAAACTAGTTGCTTTCAGTCGCGCCTGGACTTTACGTTTGTATTTAGAGTAGCGTGGGGCATAAATTGATATGTAATGTATTTTTCATGATTATAATAGATTGAACACTCTTGGAATTCCACACAAATGTTAACACGCCGTGGTGCATATTCACAACATTTATGGAAACTTTGATATAAGTTTAGTAATTATTTTTTTGATAACATTTTCGGTTTGATAATTCTGAAGTACAAAAATTAAAGTGATTTTATTAATGATGTTCATCACTAACCTCAATTCCCCTCAGGGGGATACAATTATTGTATCTATGGGAACTAGCGCTCCCAGGGGGACAATGTGAGGGCCTGAGCTGAGAGTTAGGTAGGCCTTCTTTTTGTTGAAATATAATGTTTTTGTTATGTTAAGGACCACCTTTTTTCGGTTCACTGCTGTCCTGTTTTTCAGCACCTACTACTGTCTTCTTCAACTTTGGTCTTGTTTCATGATCTTCTTTCACAACTTACTGTTTCTATGCCTTTCTGCGTAGATTCCGCGTTTCCTCAACTCCATACTAAATGGTGCCTTCCTCCTTCCTCTCTTTGGATCGCAATTGTTGCTGGGTAGGGAGGCTAAAACTAACGACTAATCTAATCTACTAACCTCAATTTTTAGACTAATCAGATGTGTTTTCAGTGTTTTCCTAATATTTGCGTTACAATTGCTCGATGAATATTTTTAGGAGATCAGAAGTATTTCTCGAATACTTAAGCTCTAAGCATGCTTCGTTATTTGCTTTACTCAATAGAAATTTTGGCGGCGGTAATTGGATCCTCGTCGTATTTTTCATTTTCTAAGATAATTATACAAGCTCTTGGCTCGTTGTCTCGTTGCATTCGCTGGTTGTGTCGCTGCTTTCAGATAGTCCCTTGCTGTTGTCTCTTTGTCCGTGTGAGGGCCATGACACTCGGACGGTAGCTGATTACCTTGAGATGATGCGCTTGATATTAATTTTTTCGAATGTTTATTAAACTTGACGAAAATATGAATCATTTTGGTAGAAACTTTTTTATGTAGCCGTAATCATAGCAGAAACTTTTAAGTCTGGTGTGAATAAATTGTTAATTTAAGGCTCGATCTATTTTCTTCATATGGGTGACTGCAGTACCGAAAAATCATAGAGTAATACTTGTTTCCAATTTACTTTTGATATTTCAAAGTATGACTAAGCCCCTCAAGAAGATACAACTATTGTAACTGTACAAATTAGTGCTCTCAGGGGGAAGATGCGACGTACCGAGCCTAATTTTAGATCAGTTTTTTTTAAATAGGATGAGATTTTGTTCGGTTACGGACCCATCTTTTTTGGTTCACTGTTGTTTTTTTTTGAAGTTTCTCTGACTTTCTTTTTAAAATTTCTTCTTGTTGCATAAACTTATTTTCTAACTTACTGTTTCCATGCTCAATCGATCTTCTGTCGAAATACCTTTTGCATAGATCCCTCGTTCCCGAAACACCATATTCTATAGATGGTATTTTGTCCCTTCCTTTCTTTGGAACACCTTTTTTGGCTAGTGAGGCTTAAAATAACTTATCTGATCTTCCTCTTTCCTTGCTTTGGAATACCTTTATTGTGATTAGATAAACTTAACTAACTTATCTAATCTAAACACTGCTAAACAAAAGCGAAGAGGTTTACTAAGGAGGCATGGGGCTTCTTTTTTTCCTTGGGAAGGGCAATAGTGACCATTGTGTGATTTCTAAGGTCAAATTTCTAAGTGCATTCTTTTCTGTATGATTATAGAACAAATGGAAAAATAAATGGAGTATCCGTCCAGGCCACAGGCAGTACGTGACAGGAAAACGAATGAAATTCTCGCGCTCTTCGATGGGTTGTGACCTGTGCCCTTTGAGAGGGATTTCGAGAACCAACTTATTTAACAACGCTAAATTATCGTTTTTAAAATTAACAGTATACTCAATTTTTATTGATGAATAGTGAATCTGCAACTTTAACGCGTTCAGTTTTCATAGAAGCAAGTTTCAAGACAATATGCGGGCTTTAGAATATAAAAATACTGGAAACAACAGGTGCTCACAACACAAAAGATCACGCGATGCGGAGAGCGGCCTTGCAGTGAGTGAGCAGGTTTACGACGGTCGCGACGATGCCGTGAATATCTCAATTTGTGGAGACGTGACCCCGGCTCACGAGGTGCAAGTAAAAATTTGCAAGGATAAGATCTTAAATGCAGTTTTCAGTTCCCCAATTGACTCTGCGTTTCCTGATTTCGCCATGCGTTTTCTTTGAAAGACAGCACAGCCATACTATTTGAGTAGGGTGACCTTCTGCGCAGAGATAGATTCGATGTTATTTAAAACGCTAAAAGTTTCATGGAGTCTACGTGAAAATTTCTTGCGGATTTTTACTGCTCTTCTATCAGCAGCTCGTGATATTTTTAAATACTAGAATTACTTAAAACGTTCGACAACGAGCGCAGTAGTTTTCATGGCTGCGGTAATTTTAAGTTTTGTGGTCAAATATTGTTGTCAGTATCAACATATATAATATTAGGTATTTGCGTTTGTGTATTTTGATGATCGATATTAAAATCAACTTCATAAAAACGAAAAAAGATTGTAAAAGATTACGAAACAAAAGTTTTATATACTTTTTATATAATTAAAAGAAATTGAAGTCATTTATAAAGTTTTAATTTAAATGATACTATTCAATTATTTGAACTAGTCGGAATATTTTCTCTTGGCGGAAATCCCCTGCAAAATTTTTAATTACGTTTCTTGAGCGAGATTGGTCTAATCACTCAGATTGTCTGCGATGTTCTGGAAAAGGTAAAAAATGCGATGATTCCTGAAGATAAGAAAGACATAGGCGCTCATTCTGCATGCTCGCTCAGCAACTAATGGGAGCCTAAATTTTGTACTCTAGCTTCAGTAAATTTGCTAAGAACTTCCTGCATCCCTGCTTTGATAAATATATTCATTTGGTTGAGTGATTTTGAAGGACTCATTCACATTCAGCAACATTAAATGCATTGTGAATTGGATTACTGAGAATAGGATGAGGAAGACGTTCCTGAATTCCTATGGTGTAATGATGCCATTTGTTCAAGCGTTCAAAGAAAATGGCGTCTCTGATCAGAGTCCCAATGGGTCACTTCATCATTTATTAATTTTTTGAATTAGACAATAATTTACTTAAATTTCCCTTGTAGAGTTTGTACGATCGAAACTTGTTTCTCAGCACTGAGTCTTGAACCGTTTACTGTTGTTGTCTTCCGTCATGAATTTTGCGTCTAAGTTCGTCATCCTCATAAGACTTCTCGCGATATATGTGCTTGTAATTTAAAGCTAGTCAGACTAAAAAAGTCAGTAGTGACCCGCACCCAAAATTTAAATTTGTCTAACCTGTGGAACATTTAGCTTCACCGAAAAGAACAGTTATTTGTCAAATTATGCCGACTTTAATTTCACTAATCACAATTGTGTATCATTGTTGGCTGGAAAATGAATTTCCTATTACAGTTTAAATTGTTTATATGTATTTTTGAAAAAGTATATTGTTTCTCCGTGAATTAGCTCTCTCAAGGGAAAGATTTGAAGTCCCGAGTTGAAAGTTAGGTGGGTCTTCTTTTCCTCAAAATAAAATAGGTTTTTGTTACATCACGGCCCATTCATTTTGTTCCCTGCTGTCCTTTTTCATCATCAATTATCAATTAATTCTTTAATTTTTATTTGGTTTTATGATCTTACAGGTTCGCTTCATCTGAGCGCAGAGTGTAGAGACACACCCTGTTCATAGGTTCCCTTTACCCTTAATTCCGTTTTGAATGGTGCTTTCCTCTGTTCTGTGGTTCAAACGCATTTAATGTGCATGGTGAGGCTTAACTAATCCATCTAGCGTGCGCCCCGCTCCAGTTGAGTGTGCTCTACACTGAACACAACGCGAGGGTCGCCGCGGCCAGTGCGTCCTTGATCGAGAGCTGCCCAAATATCTCGGAAGCGGTCATGACTTCATGCTCGAACTCTCCCTCAGGACGCAATTAATGGAGGAATTAATTTCATTTCCTGTCAGTGTTGCCATCGTGCGCTCTTTGGGTGGGTATCGACAATCTTGGAAGACGCCAACTCACTCCTCTTTAATTGGCGTCCCCCTATCTCTTTGCGTGCGCCATTAACCTCGTTAAGACGTAGTTTCCTTATTGTCTCCATTTTGTTAATATAAAGCGGAACCAATAAATGGCGTCAGTGCGCAGTAGATGATGCGGGTATAGATTATTTTTGACGATTTTGGTATGTGTGTGCCCATTTTATCCTCGTCGCTACGCCAGAATTTTTTTTGAGTATTTTGACCTATTGTGAAATATTTTTTAGCAATTTGGCGTTTGATTTTTCATTTTACTCGTGAGGATCAGCCCATCATCGTTTCCTGAGCTCACGCACGCGTCGGTGCTTGAGTTGGAACTGTTTTTTTCCTGCTGAATTGGGGAACTAGCGCTCCCAGGGGGACAATGTGAGGGCCTGAGCTGAGAGTTAGGTAGGCCTTCTTTTTGTTGAAATAAAATGTTTTTGTTATGTTAAGGACCACCTTTTTTCGGTTCACTGCTGTCCTGTTTTTCAGCACCTACTACTGTCTTCTTCAATTTTGGTCTTGTTTCATAATCTTCTTTCAAAACTAACTGTTTCTATGCCTTTCTGCGTAGATTCCGCGTTTCCTTAACTCCATACTAAATGGTGCCTTCCTCCTTCCTCTCTTTGGATCGCAATTGTTGCTGGGTAGGGAGGCTAAAACTAACGACTAATCTAATCTTCTGCTGAATTGTAACTCGTATATTAGGTTGATCTCAGTTGAAACTGATCTACTGAAACTGACCTAACTAATTCAATCGTTCCTTTGAAATAAACTCGATTCATGAAAATAGAACTACCGCAATTGCTCTCAACCTAAGCCGTTTTTGCGAATGATCTTTGAATCGTGTTATACGTCAAAACTTTGAGCCCATGAATATTTTATCGGATAATGTTCGTTAAAATAGTACATCTCGAAGGATTTTCTCAAATGTGGTGATATTTTTATTTTTTCAATTATGAAATGACTATGCTCTGAACGCACACTTCTGAGTGTTGAGCTTATTGAGCTTGTGTTGCGCTAATCGTTATAGTCCGACTGGAATTTACGATAAAATTTGTTTGAAGAAAGTACCAATCTGAAAGTTAAGTTTGATTATTGATGTGCAGGTATTGTTGAAATGTGTTTTGTGTAAGTTATTCTTGTACTTGAAGCGAACACAGTCGTGAGTGTGTCACTCCAACTGATGTGCGAGCACCGTCTTCATTTGTACTGTTGCACTCGCATATATTTTTACTCTCCTAAATCGACGGTATTGTTGGTTGGGGGTTAAAGAGATTCAAGAGGAAGGTTCACGAGATTGTCGAAGCTGTGTGGCAGGTGCTGATTTTAGACTGTAAAATACGGAAAATCTCATGCAGCTCCTGAGAAGGGACGTGATATCGGGGTAACTGGGTATTTATATATACTTCATAAGCCAGGATGTGCTGTTGGTCTGTGATGGTAAAAGCTGTCGACGAAGACGTTGCTTATGATTAATATTTCTTAAAATTCAGAATGATGCTAACGCTACCTTCCTTAAGTAATCATCCCCAAAACGACCATCTATTGGCACTTTGCACGTTGAGCTTCTTCTTCTGGCTGTCGAACTGTCCAACCATCTCCCATTGGCACAAGTTTTCATCAACGCGGAGTAATAAAGTTAGGCAATTTGCGCACATTCATTGTTACTTAATAAGGCCGTGTACTGTAGGGCAGAGCTCTAGGGCGCAGGTAACGAAGAAGCCCTCGCCCCTCGCCCTCGTTCATCCTGCCGTGTCAAGGCCCGGCAGCGCCTCTGTAGCATCTTCACGAGCTTCCTCAATACCGCGGCCACTTGAGCGATATTTTGTGTTGCCTTCTGATCGCCCCTGCGGAGTTACGCATGCTTTGCAGGCTTTACATAGTCTGCGTCTTCTGTGATAGCTTACACGGGTCTAGATAAAAAACGGGTTCAGAGAAAACGGGTCCAGAATCTATCGTGATCCTTATTGGTTTGAACATAACGCACGTATTACGGTCAGCCGTTTACGTGTTTTTTTTGGCTCTTTTCAAATTTTTATTAACATCTCTCGCATGATTCCGTCCAACATTATTTTGTTATACTTAATTTTTCTTTCAAGTTAATATTTTTCCTTTCAGCTGGAACTTTTAAGGTCGGGACCTTGTTGAGCGTTTTTTCTTTTTTCCCGGGACCCGAGCCACGTCGATGCCCTTTAGTGTTGTCGCCATTCCTTGATCTCTGCAGTCAGTTCTTCTTGTGCTTCTTAAACAAGGCCGTCAGTCTCAAGCTCGACTGTTTTTGTCCGAAGGTGCAGCAGTGGTTGTCATGGCCAAGGCTGATGGTAGATTTTATTTTCTTTCGACTCCAGAGTTACTCATGAAGGAAAGTAATTGAGGTAATTCAGCTCTACGGAACTGAGATATTCTTTCTTCCGCGCTTTTACTGTGCGAACGTGTTGGAAACTATTCGTGATAAGTACTACCGGTTTTGTGTCCGATGCCATTTTAACTCATTTTCAGTTTAAAGCTATCTAGAGTTTCTGAGCTCATGCTTTGGACAAACGTTTTGGAAATCCTAGCCAGAGCACAATTTTGACTATTGAAGTACAGTCAATTAATTGCAAGTAACATTGTCCAGGTCCTCACACCTCACAGACATTAAAGTGGTAATGTTACTCGGATGACATAGCGTTGTGATGCATCAGACTTCAAGGTTCACGTTCGCTCAGAGTACTTTACGTTAGGTGGTAGCGTTTTTTTGTCGTCATTAGTAGCGATTGTTCAGCATGTGTAGGCAACGGCAACCGGAAGATATCTTGTGACTTTATTAGATCGTGTTCGAGTGACCTTCCATTTAATTACGGCCCGAAAGACTTTTAGCTTTTCTTCCGGTATTTCATGAATTGTCTCCTAATCGCCTGGTTTTTTTACTATTGATGACATTTCATGATCAAGGTCTACACTGAGAATTTTTTCTGAAATTTTATGACTTGGAAAACTCCATCGGTTGTGTGTATATATACGTACTCTGAGTGATTGAGCATTTTAAGGAAAATGCTGCCTTGGCAACTTCTGGCTCTTTGTGAGACTTTCTTAAACTGAACTTACCAGCTTTAACGGAGACAAGTATAGAACTCGTCTCGGGTAACGATTTTTCATGAGGTAGATCATTCATTGTTAATGTATTCTATATTCCACAGTATTGTGTTTGTGTTCACAGGCGTTCAGGCAAAGAGTGTGTTTCGTAAATATGTTCTTCTCGTGGGGTGAAGACTTCACTTATTCTTATTCTTTACTTATTCTTTTGATCTTATTCTTTTGAAAATTATCGAAAAGAAAAGCATTTCAAAGCATCTGCTACTTTGAATACAATTTGTGAAGAGAGAAGCTGCAATCTTGTCCGTGATTAGCCAAGAACGAAATGAGAAAAAATAATGAAACTAAATATGAAGGCTGTGATACATGTAATAGTGTAAGAGCAAAGTTGTTGAATATTTGTGTACCCGGTTTTGGTGAACGGAACTGAGGAGCATATAAAGGAAAAATTGGGATGTTGAGTTAATGAGTAGTCTCACAACGTGTGGGCAACTGACATTGTCTCGTTCGTGGACCCAATATTCAGTGATGGAAACGATGCTTTTAATTTTTTAAGATTTTATTTTCACGTGAATGTGTTTAATTCAGTGCTTCGAAAAACTAGGTCTTTTGTGATAGAGGAGGCTTACCAAAAGGACTTATTACTCTGATGATCATGCGCAAACGACTTCTCGCGAATTTTAGATTGAAGGTTTGTTGGATGAATTGAAAAAAATTTTTTGTGTAGCTGGTGGCTTTTTCTGTTGGCTGCTTTTTGTAATCTTCATAACCTTTTGACCGACAATTGAAGGAAATTCGTTTGAAAGCCTGAAATTTGTCACCTTCGATTTTTTTTTTAGCATTATATGAGTAGAAATAATCACTTATGTTAATAACAGTTAAGATACATTAAGAAATTGATCCAAAGGTAAGGTCCGACCGATAGCCCTGCACTCCTTACATAACATGCAGCAAGACCAGCTCAGCGCAGAATTTCTGATTAGTGCCGTGATCCTGGATGAGGTTGACAATATTTCCACGCACCGTGCGCCTTCAAATTATGAAGCCAATATCCATAACAGAACCGCAGAGCAGCAGCGTACGGTGTCTGGTCGTGCTAGGTCCAAACCTCAAACCTTCTGGTTCATCGTAGTTTTTGAGGTCGATGGCCCCGAATCTGGAAGATTCATTTCCAGCCAGGTAGCGAGTAAGATGTCGCGATAAAACCATATCGAAGAGCAGAGTTGAGGAAAACTTTTAAGAATCACCAATACGAGATCACTGATGAATTTCTACGTACAAAAAATAACTCTATCAATATCATAAAATAATCGAATTAGATGCGGCGAATAAAACGACCCCTTCACAGTACCTGCACTCATCGGCTCGATGCGTTGAAGCGACGTTTTTATAATCTTGAAGTGTCCGGTGCATCACATTCTGTTAGCTGTATATTTTATAGGTAAATGTTACGAATTTACGAAATTAATTAGTTTAAATGTTTTTGAAATTTAATAAGCAGCCAAATGTTCTCTAGGTGTTTGATGATAAAATTACAAAGAAGAAGTACGAGTATAACTATATTCCTACACGCTATGATGTATGGGTGGCGAAAATGAGGCGAAGTTTCTGACTTCGTGTTACTAATTCATTCCAATGAAAGATCTGGAATTCGGCACACCTTCATACTGGACGATATTTATTTTCAATTGCTCTTTTTCTGTGTGTAAAAACATTCGATTTCTATCGAATAGCTCAGGCATTTTTAATTCATTAATTCAATTAATAAATTAAAATTACCGAATATCATGATCATTGTGCTGCCCCTGCTCAGAAAGTCACACCTGCAAGGAAAAGTCATGGTACCATTATTACATTTTATTGTCTCATTGAACATCATTTCGTTATCTTCAAATAAATTTTGTTACCGAAAACAGAAGAAAAATGGTTCCTTTTCCGTTTTCATGAATTTTGTTGTTCCTCATACGCAAGATGGGTTCTGGAGATGCATGATGCGGTCCTACACTATATGGAAGTGAGGGTTCTGATTGCTGCAGCTTCAGATGCCAACCTCTACGTGACCTTTTAAGATTTGGCTCAACTCTGATTTATTATTAAGTATTTCCAGGGATCCTAATATTTCCTCTTCTCCTGCGAAACGACCGATACACACATGGTGTGGTGGCAATATCGCTTGTGGAAAGGGGCTTGTGTCGCAATATTTCTACAATGCGCACAGTATAGAGTCGTCTGCTACTTCCAAGGGATTTTGCTAATCTGTGTAAAACGTAATTTCTGTGGTAATTTCATCGAGAATAGTAGTTAAATTTTCATGAATTATATTATAGTTTTACTGGTTGGTTTATTTCTGTGCGTTTTAGAAAATTATTTCATTTGATCGGCGGCAATCGAAATGCTGATGCTGCTGTCTAGTTCACTCGTGGAGCGGGTCCTTAGACGTAGTAACATCATACTCATTTAAAGTCAGTATAATGAAAAAAAATCGACATTTTATGAAAAGCAGCTCTAGCATGTATGTAGTAGCAGCTCTAGGACGGAATGAATAAATATTTAGTATGAACGTTGTAAAGATCGGGTGCCAGTAACACACCAATATACTGTTGCAAGTGGCTATTGTATAGTATAACAGGCGTCTACTGTTTCATCGGCACCAATTTCATGAGCGCCTTGTATGGCGTACGCGTTATTTCATCGGAGCGAACGCCGAGCAGCGCGGGGGCGGTCCCAGCTTCCTGCCCCGACGCTGCACCGCGCGTTGCATGCAAGAAACGACTGAGAACTGCAAGCTGCAGTGACTGGCGGCGTGCTGCAGCTGCAGTGAGAAGGGTACCCTCCTCACTCGCTGGATCAGTCTTGGTCCTGACTCAGGTCAGTTCGCTCGTGAGTCTCGGTCATGGCCCCCTCGTGCATGTCAGTGAAATCCCCAAGAGGTTTCGAGCTCTACGGGTGTTGTGTTTGCGCACACCTTGTTTAAATTAACAAGTTTAGCAAATTTTGTATAAGTTTCGTTGGTGTCGGGCTCGCGTTATCGTATTGAATCGTTCGAAGTTCAGGGTACAAAAATTTTGGAAAGTTGATAAAACAACTCCGATTTTATTCTATAAACTAATTCTTTCGGCGGCTGCAGAAATCAGAGCCTGTAACTCCAAGTATGGTCTGACGTGTGATTACCTTGTTCCTCCTTCATTAGGAATTCTGCGTGACCTGCCCCTAAGAAAGTTGGGCAGTCGTGACCGGCAACGTCTTCTACTTAAAACAAGATTAAACAGATGAGCTAGTACCCTCGTATTCACCGGCGTCGAAATTATAAGTGAGGAGTTAGTGGCAGCATCACGAATTCTGTTTCTCGATTATTATCAATTAGCGTGAAAATTCACGTAACCATTAGCAGTGAGCTTGCACGACTCTCTGCTCTTCCTGTTGGAACATATTCTTATTGTTGCGATGAATTTATTCGAACGGAAAAGCTTGGTGTGCTCAATTTTACTTTCTATACCTTCGAGTGTTGTTTCTAACAAATTTCTACTCAAGCACTTCCGTAGAAAACCAGACCTTACTTCCGTGCTGCTGTTTTGTTATCTCAACCTTCGTACATCCTGTAGTATACAGTCTTAATTACCGTGTGTATTTGAAAAAAGCATACCTCGTTGGGGGCATTATCGTGATGCCCGCGACTGAAGATTCTTCCTCCAGTTATTGTGCTGCACCTCGAAATGGTGTTCTAATTCACACTTCCTGCGGTGGGTTCTCTTCAGAGTGCGATGCAGAATTGTCGAGACCTCGTTCATCGTCTGTCCCTAATTTACTACGATCGGACCATGCTCCTCGTGCCTTTGTCCCGCGTACCGTACGCTCGACGAGGTCCAAATCCCGTTCGGTGTCTTTATCTCCGGCTCGTTTGTCATCCGTACCTGAAATCCATTTGCCCACGGCAACGATGTACAGTGAAGTTCATGCCGAGAGTCAAGATGAAGTTTCAACGCAGGTTGAAAGTATAACTCATCCTTTAGGAATTAGCATTCAAACTAGTGCAACTACACCAGAGGACAGTATGATACAAATGCGGAATGAAACGTCTACGGTGTCACGTTCTTCTCACAATGTTTCTGAAAAAGAATATTCTATGAATGAATTTCGTGCCACCATGTCTGAGACAAAACTCTTCGAAGTGCATCCTGCACCCATCCCGCATGGACGTGTGACCAGATTTTCTCTACCTTATTTATCGAGCGCGGCTCAAGATGAATGCCAGTCGACTTTGACAGTCCGGGCGTCTTGTGATGTCAAAAGTATGACGTTTTTGGGGCCTGATACGCTCACTCTATCTGAAAATGATTTGAAAATCGGCAAGGTTCCTGATTCGATTGCATCTACTTCTGCTGCTTCCTCCATTCCAAGACGACGTCGTGAAGGGGTCACTCGAATGTTTCCTGCGGCGCCGAAGCTTGACCCTGACGGTCCTTACTATCCACAGGGAAACATTAGCAGGCGCTTCAGCAGCCCTCATAACTTGGATGGCATTAGCGCTATGCCTCAAAATGACGACACGCCAGCCAGCCGTCGTCGGTCTGATGTCACTCCAAGAATGGGTTATCGCCGGCCGTCTCTCGGAGGTCGTCGACTGTCCGAATTCAAGGCTCTCACCACCAGCCTCGGCATTCACATTCATGGGTCCCTGTTGTCTCTGGCCGGTACTTACGATAAGACATTTAAGGTAAGTTCTTCAGTTGTTAATTGGAGCGTCTCTTTCTAGCTTTTAAAATGCCTCCCATGCATTGCTTTCTATAATAGAAATGAGATAAGTCACTGAAAGATTTTTCTTTAAGTTTTCAGTTTTCAGACCCAACTGCATTAAATTCCACACTATACTTTTCAGCCTTTTTGCTTTATTCTTATAAGAGTATTTCTCCTTTAAATTTCGAAATGCTAGAGAAAATGTTTGCGAATTTCAACTTCCTGCACTTGATTTAAAGATTGATTTCTACGTCCGGTTTCCAATCTGTTTTCCAAGTAGGAAATTATTTTGGCGTTTCCTTCATTCAGCTTAAGAGTATGACACTTTTTGGCTGGCCGTAATTTGAGCTATCTTTGAAGGCTTTGAAGGCTTCTGTAGAACGGCTTCATCCTCGTCTCGGTGAAATGTTCACTCTAACACGTCGGCAGGGATTGCGTGTTCTGCCACTGCGCTGGAAGCTGCTTGGGCGTTTCAATGTTCGTGTAGTTGTTTTTTGAGTTCCAAGATAGAGTCCGGCCTTACTCTGACCTGCTCATTTGACGATGTTCGCATTTGCTGCAATTGAAGCAGCGGCCTTAAGCTAAGTGTCTTCTTCCTCGAGTTTGGCGTAGCGAAGCAATGGAACTTTTTTGTGTCTAAATAGTTAGTGGTCCCGTTCGCTTGCGGGCTTTAGATTTTTATAACCTACATTTCCTAAAGTTGAATTTACTTTCATTTACTTATGAAATAAAGGATATTCGTCATCAATTTCTGCTGTACTTATTAATTCGTTTTTCTTTTTCTTGTACATAAATATTTCTGCTACAAGAGGCAATCTGAATGATCGTAACCCTCTGCGTAAAATGGCAGCAAATATTACGCATTCCTGTCTAAAACCTGTTATTCGAAAACTAAAATGTGATTTTCTAGATTGTGATTGTCTTTTCTACTTTCAAGCAAATTATAGTTACCTCATTTATACGTAAATATTAAAATCTTGTGTATTTTAGTTATGATTTTTCTGTTACGATATTTCGTCATTGTTGTATGATACTGTCTAGTATAACACAAGTTATCAATTTTAATGAAGGCATCAATTCAAACCCGCTTGGTATAAAAAATTTAATTGCCTGCACCTGCTCTGAGAAATAAAGCTTCAGTCAATCAAGAACATGTTGGATGTAAGATAACCATGCAACGTTCTCCTAAGTTCCTGTCGTCTCTATACGTATAGCAATGTTTCAACCACGTCGTAACTTTAGGTATACAAAAATAATGCGAGAGCAAGCGGTGCGTTCGCTCAAATCTCTTCAAATTGATCAGGTTTCACGTTATGGATCGAGTACATTTGCTTGTAAGGCGTGCTCACGGCGGCCGTTACTCACCGTGATATCGTCTCAATTGAGGGCCATCATTGCCTAGCTCTTGTGAAGGTTGGACTCGGGAAGTAGGGTTGCCTCGCGCTCTGTCTCTACTGCAACGCACCGAATGTGCATGACGCCGCGCGCAGCTTCCGTCATAGCTGCTTGCCTCGGCGCGCGACCTCGAGGTCCCCGTAGACTTGTCTAGGTTATTTTAAGCGCTGTACCGTGAAGCCTGGTAATGCGACAGAAGAACATTACCATCCCGGAATTCTATTTCGTGCATGAAATGGTGGCTTGATACGACAGTGCTTTACAGCTATATTTACCTTGGAGTAGTTGTGGTTTGCCATTTCAAGTTATTCTTTGTTAGAAGTATTATGGTAGATGAGGATTACCGTCACAGAAAACCACATCATGCATATCCTCTGCACAGTTAAGGTTTAAATTCTCAGACCTGAGAAGCTGTAAATGTCTGGAAGGCTCTGAAACATTTCAAAATGCTCGTTTTGATGGAATATTCAACTAGATGCCAGTTTATTTGCGCATCTTACACGATATCAAACATCGGAAATCAACGGTATCGTTGAAGTCCCGACAAGCGTTCATGTTTCAACTTGTCTTAATGATTTTTAGTAGGAACACTTAAAACCCCTTCAGGTAAATTGAAACATTTAAAAATTCTTACATTGATTGAAAATTATTCAAGAGGAAGTAAATTATAAGAGAGTGGTAATACGTTGAGACTCCATTTGTATGAATTTTCTGGACTGCAATAATTGTAGGAAAAATAAAAGCGATTAGTAATTAGAACTTCTACGTGAGGCGAACAAGGTATGTGTGTGAGATCATAGAGCTTTTAAAACATGATTTTTTCAAAAACTAATGCAATTAGGATTTAAAATATACTTGAGAGAATAGGCACACTGAATATCGGGTGTTAAGGAGTTTTAAAACGCTACCTGGTCTCTCGGAAAATTAAAATTCCTAACTTGAACTACACAAACATGAATTTGATTTAAACTTGGTTTTACGCTAAAACGCAGTAGATAAGTTAAGATTTTGCACTTCTCAGCCCATAGAAATCATGTTTTGTTAGGCGAAAATTCCGAACTGTGATATCGAGTGACTGTTTTATCTAAATACATGTACGAGTACATACCTAAGGTGGGCTCCCAAATAACTATCATGCCTCAGTGCTCCAATTCTCAAATTATCCACCGATGTTTATTTCAAATGTTTGATTTAATATCAACGTTTGCGTCGCAAGCGCAAGTTTTTCGTTGTTGTGACTGCATTCTTTGGTCAATAATTCCACGCATTCAGCGTCGACTTCTGTTGCTGCGCTTCTTTTTTCCTTGATTTTAGGGAAGAAGGAATTCTTCTTGCGCGTAGTTGTCGTTATTACGTCAATACACAGCCAGTTACAACCACATTTAAATGAGTGACTTTCTTTGTATTTCAGTGCGATTCATTGATATTTCGAAGTTTTAATATTCAGTTCATTTTTACGGGGCTACTTCTCCATTAGATCTTCTGTTTTTCATTCGGTATTCACGCAGCGAATTATATTCTTCGTATATAATTTTGTATACACATGGTAATTTTGTATCTCTCCAGTGCTCGTTTTTATGGTGCATATTTATCTTACTTTTGCTTCAGCTGATCATGTCGCATTTCTGTTTATAAGATATGAGCTCCTAAACTAAAGGATAGATAGGTTTTCCTTTTATTGGAATGCTATTGGATTTTGTTTTGTTACCGATAATTATTTTTCGTTCATTAATGTCCTGCTTCTAAAAGCCTATTACTTTCATGCTTAACTTTCATCTTGATTCATAGCATTCCTTTATAACTTACAGTTTCTGTGCACAGGGGATCTTGTGTGAGAACGCATCTTCTGCATAGATCCCCCGTTCCCTCAACTCCATACAAAATGGTGGCTGAGTCCTTTCTCGCTTAGGAATACCTTAGTTGTGGATAGGGCGGCTTCGACTAACTCATAATCTAATATATTTTTGTAAAACTCAGTTTTTAATAATAATTTTATTAATCGTAATAGTAGAAATAATAATAATAATAATAATTATAATAATAATAATAATAATAATAATAATAATAATAATATTAATATTAATATTAATATTAATATTAATAATAATAATAATAATAATAATAATAATAATAATAATAATAATAATAATAATAATAATAATAATAAATCTAGTCTTTCTCATTACTGGCAGTACTCCAAATAAGACACTAAGCATGTTCAGGCCTGCATCTCTACAGGTCTTTTAGTGATTTATGCATGTAAGTGAAATCAAAATGCCTGGCCTTGATAGTTTGCTCAATCTTTTCTCTCGCTAACCGTAGTTTTTTGGAATGATCTGATGTTTCTTTTCATGATAGTGCATTTGCATTTCAGCTGACAGTTTTACCTGCGAAATTGTTCATATCCTGCAATAACGTAATGTACCTTCTTTTTTTTTATTAGCCGCTGGTCGTTAGTCCTCCATGTTCATGGTTGCGTTAAAACGTCTTGATTGCATGCCTCTGCAATCCATTACGCTCCGGAAGTTCGTTTTTTTATCTTTACTTCTATGGCTACACAGTTTTCTACGGGCGTCTCCGTGCTAATCCGAAAAGGCTAAACGTTTACTTCGTTCGTACGGTATCGTGTGCTGTTTTAGGATTTAGTTGGTATGTTCACTAAAACACAACTGTGGCGTACTTATATAAAAATATTTTGTTTTTGCGGTTAACATTGTGATGCGAAAAAGTATTAAGCCACTTGTTTTTACGATGGATGATCTGGGATGGTTAACTTTTTGTACCCACTTTCATTCCGGTGTGCACTATCGCCATAACTTGTCCTCATACAAGGTCGTGCTAAACTTGTGCACGCGATAGCCATGTGCTATAGGTTCCGCCGCCGTGCGGCCGGGACCCGGGTTCGAAACTCGGCGCTGGCAGTGGCGATTTTCTCTGTTGGGTATAGGAGAAAAATTCCAAGCACAATACCCCACTCTACCCAGGTGTCTGAAATGGGTACCGGTCTCGACCGGGGGAAAGCGTCATGGCGTCCTGGCGTTAGTTATAAGGCATTTGAAAATCCAATGTACAAGGCGATATGTATCAGGCTTGATTGGAAATAAAGCATCCGTAGATGCCTTCATTATTATTATTATTATTATTATTATTGTGTGAATGTGGTAGAGAATAGCTCAGGTGTCGTGCAGCAACGCCTGTTGTCGCGCTGTTAGGTGACGCGCAGACACGACGCGCGAGATGCGCTGGTAATTGAAGAGGGCAAAATACGCCAGTCGCGTTTCCTCATCTCTTCTTCCATAAGTGAGCTATCTTTACCTGAGGTCAGCCGCTTGTAGCCTTGCCTGCATGCTTGTTGGGTGTACTCTTCCTTCTCCTCCGGAGCACATCCATCATCAAATAAAGGGCGTGTTGTTCAAGAGTTATTCAGCTAAAATGGCTAATTTTCGAGAGGATGAGAGGTACTCAGTCGATTTATTTGTCGTTGAGGCGGTTTGTTGCTGTTGAATTTGAACTATTAAATGAACGAATAGGATTCAAACAAGGAATTTTCTTCAACTCTCTTATTGTTAGCTTCCTAGCTGAGAAACTTCCTTGAATCTCTTTAAATACAGTCGCTGTATTGAATTCCGAACTTGCGAGCTCATTCTCCTTTGCGAGTTTTAACTAAAGCTAATATTGTCACAAGTTTTTGGGCAATTCAAATCCAAATATCTTTTTCTCACCTTTATATTATGTGTGCCTATGTTGAGCGAGAAATACATATTGAGTGTCAATACAGACGAGCAAGATATCACGTGCTGTCGTACGCTGACTAAAGGGAAACGTCAAGTACGGCTGTGCTGGTGAAGATTGTGAAAGAGATGAAACGTTCTACTTCAGAAATGCTTAATGGCCAGACGGCCGAGGGAAAAATTAACATGAGCAATGCCATTTATGAATACTTCAAATATTGACGAGGAGACTTGAAGTTGCTTCGCTATTGCAGCCAGGTTGTTCCAGCATTCAGATTTAGCTGTTTAGTGCGTGTTTTTGAGTAGCGTTTACTTGAGTGAACATCCGTAAGGGGCGAGGGAGGCAGATTTAGGTTAGTCGACTTTGTAAGTTCTAGGCTGTGAAAATTGGCGCTGACAGTAGGGACACTGTCAGGTTACTTCAGTTGCAGATGGGCCTTCAGGAATTTTTCTATTCTGCCCACTTTGCTTTCAGTTTTCATTCTTTCTTTAATTTCTCTTCTCTGCCATTTTTTTGCCATTTTTTCTAACTTACTGTTTTTATGCGTAGGGTATTCTGTATGGGAATACACCTCACGCGTAGGTTCTTCGTTTACTCCTGTCAATCCTAAGTAATCTCTTTGTTTTGTTAAAATCTCCTTTCTAGTGACTAAGGAGTTTTAAGCTAATTAATATAATGATATTAATAATAATAAAAAGAGTGAGCTACTCTTTTTGAATACAATCGATACTCAAGGTACACGGTCATCTTAGGTGAATATTAATTTATACGGGTTGAAAATTAGTTCAATATTTATAATTGGAATCAAGCATCGTCTTCGTAAAATAACTTGAACTAATTTTTATCTTTACAGGTTGAGGTTCACCTAAGATGATGCCGTTTTTCTCTAGTATCGAGGGTTGTACCTTGTCTGGGCCGTCCGAGAGCGAGGAGAAATGAACATGTGTGAGCAAATGAGGATCTATGCTTCTGGACAACAGCAGCAGAGCGCCATTGCATTTACATCATTGCTGTTTGAAGGTTTATTCGTGCAATGCTCTGAGATATTGTGTGCTGTTGCTATTCTAAAAAGGGCATTGAAAGAAATACAAATTGCATGCCTTTTTTTGAAGTGCCCAGACGGCATTCACTTCTAGGCAAGAACGTGGAGCATATCTACAATGCTTTAGTAAAATCCCTATTTATTGCCCTCAATAATTCTAAAGCATCGTGCATTTATAGGTTAGCTCGTGTTGAACGATGGTAAGGTAAGCTTCCAGAAAGTGGTCTCTGACCTCAGGACCGTGCTTGATTTTCTCGTGTTGAAAAGAAATTTAACTTCCGGTAACTTGAAACGACAAGCAATGAGCCGTGCTCGTATTTCTGAATGGTTGCGTTGACGTACACCCGATTTACGTAAATGCATATTTTAAAGCTTTTGTAGTTGGATGTAGCTGATCTGCGCTTTGTAATTTAGCTTCAGCAGTTGTATTTGGAAATTTAGTAATGAGAAGAAGATCATTTAGCTCCATCATACTTTACATTTCCAACATTTTGCTTCGCTCTTCGTGAAGGTAAAGTTAAAAGCATTGAACGGGAAAATTGATTTCATCTTGTTGATCTAACATCTGTCGTTTCGTAAAGCGTTGGGTTCTGTAAAATGTTGCACCTTTTCTGTGTACATACTTCTGTTTTTTTTTGCGTAATGAAAAATTTCTCCTTTAGGCTGTGCACAGTCGTCGTGAGCAAATATTACATTTCCATTCAAGTCCTTAACAATCCGGAATAAGGAATTTCTCATGGTTGGCACGAGACAGCGAAAGGATCCATTTGGGCTGACCTTCAAATGCTCGTGCGTTTAATTGAAGGTTATGCGCATTTTTCTCTTAAATCACTGCCACAAACTGCTTTGAAGGACTTTCTAGATCTTTGTTTCGCAGGATGCTCTTCCGTTTTTTTTTCAGCTTCTGTAGAACGTAAAAACTACGTTTTTGATAAATCTTCGCCTGTCTTAGCCGCCACGAAGAGTGGCTTTCAAATGGAACTGTTTTGTATTTTCCCCTCTCAGTGTTCCCGTGCTTATTTGGGATCTCACACAATATTTGTTATGTCAGTTATTTTTCAGAAACTTATTTTTCCTGATTCCTTCCTTATCCTAGCAGTCGTGTGCATGCATCAAGGGAAATTAGTCATCTGGTTGAAGAAAATGACCTTACGTAATCTCTCATTACGTTCTCCACCTGCATTCCAGCCCATGCCAACGAGACGGGCCCTTTGTTTGCTGCCAACACGAGAAGTCGTGCAGCAGGTCCGTGGCCCAAATGTTCCTGATAAGTCATTGTTTGCTTGCCTGTCTTTGCGCACTGACGACGCCCTGTCAAAAGTTGGCCGGGGCTTGGTTTTGTGTTGTCCCTTGCCCTTGGCTTCGCGATTTTCGCGAGCGGCGTAGTTTTGAGCATTTTTTCAAACCTACCCGCCTGCTACATATTTGGCTATTTAATGTTCAGGTAATGTTTTTATTCCTGGTGGCTTCTCATTTGGCAGACTGTCCAAGATGATGAAGCAATTCTGCGGACAATTGCTTTAGAAATAAAAATGTTCGGGCTTTTCTTTTCTGTTGATTTTGATTACAGCTAACGCAACTCATGGTACAACGGTAGAGGCAGTCGACCGATTCGACGTTAGGTCATCTCATTTAGTTCATCAATAGAGATTTGCTTCTATTGGAAAAGTTTACGAACGAAACTCAACAATCGTGAAGCGACATCACCAAAAGCGAATGACTTTACTACGGCTTTTGAAAGTTGTAGTACCGCGCTGATTGTTTCTTTGTAGTTCAGCGCGCCGGCGCACTCCCCTTTGATGAGTCAATGCCCCGCTGCTTCGCCTCATGCGCGTCGCAGCAGCAAGTAGTGCCCTCAGACCTCGTCACCTGCCCTGCGGTCTCGAAAGCTTGCATCATCGCTTCTAACGACGCTCTACATTCGCAAGGATCGCGCTTGTCATCCTCTCAACAATACAAACAATTTTCAGTGTAACTAACGACGGGTAAAGCAAATCGTTGCTCTTGATGAGCTTTTTTTGTTCCGGAATTTGCAGCCCCTCGAATTGTCTTTTCTGCATTCTCATAAAGCTGTTCTGGGCGTGTAGACGTTGTGTAGGTTTTTATCAAATTTTTAAACCTCAGGCATTTTTTAGGATGCCTTGTCTCAAAGTTTTTAAGTTAACATTTCTACTCTTCGTTGGGAAAATAACTAATGTTCGCAGGATAATAATCTTATGCATGTGATTGTAATCCTGCATAAATGTCGCTTGTTGCATCAGTTGGTCTGCAGATTTTCTCTGTGTTTCACTAAAATTGTCCTGTAATTTTGTATTCTGATGTCATTGTTTGATAAATCATAAGTCAAAATTTCAGTCCAACGCAACCGAAATTTTTTCTTCGCCGCAAGCTGCGTTGTGCTAACTGAACATTTGTTGTGCCTGCTGTTGTAATTCGGTCGTGTGGTCGCGTGCATCGGTTTCTGAAATTGTAGGCTCGCCCGATATGAAGTGCCCTTCTCTCCATCTCAACATGACCGATCTCTCTCCTTGCGCTCTGAAAAAAACACTCAACGACTCATCGAGTTGACCGCAACTCTTGTGTGTGAGATCCTTTTTTCTTCCTGCCGGGGATTCCCGAGATGATCTAAGGCCCATTTTTTCTTTTTCAGAGCATTCCTAGCTGATTATTACAGTGCATTGCAATCTATTTATTTTTGTGGTGTAGCATATTCTTTGTTGCTTTGTTTGTTTAGTGTCTCGAGTGATATGAATATTAGCTTGCAACCGACTGACTGATGCATGGCCGCTAGCCTGAAATGGGACCGAATTTTTCATGCGGAAAATTTGAGGCTGAGTGCTGAGGTGTTCTAGTTCTGGCGCTACGTAACGGCTATTTATACCTCGATGAAACTTCATGTGATTATCCGGCGCTATAATTTCTCCCTGTCCAGGAGCTCATGCTGAGACGAACTCCTTGCAGCCTTTGCTCGTTATCTTGCCTTGAAAGCGTCCCATCCGA
Source organism: Morinoia aosen (assembly GCA_030386875.1). Lineage (NCBI taxonomy): Eukaryota > Metazoa > Arthropoda > Malacostraca > Amphipoda > Talitridae > Morinoia > Morinoia aosen. Next base: position 64,973,355 of record CM059564.1, on the reverse strand, counting down.
TTACGTAGTCATTTAATTACTCCGACAAGAGTGTCATTGAATCGAGATTTGAAGCTTAGATCTACAAACTTGAAATAAAATTCTGAGTTGAAGACTAGTCTAATTGAATTCGGGATAAATCCTGTGACGGTTTTTCGTTTCACTTCCTGTCACGTCCAGTGTACATCAATAAAAATTTGATTAGTGAGTCCCAACAAGTGCAGTGTGTTTGAATCAGTGGTGGATAACATTTTATACTTGTTCACGTTTGACATTTTGCTCATTGTTGTTTATGATTGATGTGTTGTCATTATTTAAGGGAAAAAACTGAGCTACCGGGCTTTTTTATTCTCTGAATTTGAAATTTAGTTATAATCTTCCAAAGCATTCTAATATCTGGTGCTTTTGTAATGGTATGTATTGTATAGTTTTTTCATTCTCAGCATTAACATCATCTCTGGAACAAATTCCCTTGGCTTGTGAACACTTCGAAGAAATCACGTCGTAGAAAACCTACGCCATGTTTAGCGTCTTAGCTAATGCTTGCCTGTCTGCGAGGATCCCGCTATATTTACAGCGTGTCGAACCGGAGGCAAAATGCCCACTTGTGCGTTGCAAAATATTGGCTTACACGCAACTGATTGTAGGGACCTCCATATCTCCTTGACGTGGCTCCTGCTCCTTGGTATCTGACATCGAAGAACCCTCATACGTCGTATGTCTTCTTACGCCTCAAACGTACAGAGAAAACTCTCATCTAATTGCATTTATTTTTCTCCTCGAAGGATTTTAGTTTTTAAACTTGAAAATGAAAGTTACGTCGTGCGATTACACGGTTAAAATGATGCCAGATAATTGTTGATTAATAGTTAAATGAACATTAAAGAATTTGGTTGAAAAATTTCGTTCGAAAATATGGATTTTTATTCGTTGTAAATTGGGACTCGTTTTTATTCATAGAGTACTTCGTTAATGGAACTCGAAGCGCATTTCTGTTGACTTGCATATCAGTCGGTAAGAAACATACCAAACTCGTGTTACGTCTTCTATATTGCTCATTATTGTTTAAAATTTACCGTACAGCATACTGCCAATTTTTTATTCTTCTCTGATTGCGCACGAACAATTTGGATTGCTGAAGAACTTTCTCAAGGCTCGTCGTGACGGTTTAAATCCAGGTCGTTTTTTATTTTAATTAAACCGCAACAAAGCACTTTTTCGTGGCCATAATAATGGAATGCACTCGTTAATTTTATCATTAAGGATGGCAGGTCGATCAATCTTGCTTACTCAAGGACTTTGGAGTGTTTTGCGCCTTACTTTCTTGAGATACTTTTTCATGAAGCATGGCCTTGAATCTCTTCTAGCTCAGCCTCAGCGTAGTCTCATGAGGTCAAAGCACGCTGTCCAGGAGTGCATTCAGAACGAAATGTACAATGGCATTCCCTGTCAGTAATTTTTCCGTTACACTTCTATAAAATTTGCAACGATAGAAATATCCATTCAATACTAAACCCTTTCTATTCGTCTCTGACTTTTTCCTGTAGAAATCCACGAGAGTCTCACATGCATGCATTATGGAGCCCTCCAGTGTTAGGCATTTTTAGCTTTCATTGTGGTATTTTTTAAATATTGTTAGAACACTATGGTAAATTACATTTACCTGGAAGTTTGAAAAAACGCTCACATAGATGCAGGACTGCCAATTTTTCTGCCACTTTCTTCGAAGCCATTCAATTTGTTTTGCAATGTTGGCTTTGTTTACACACTTTATCATGAATTTTCATTATATGTTGTGCGGAGATTTGCCTCAAACACTTGCTATTTACTCCGATTTTCGGTTTTGGGTCGCTCTCGCATCTCTTCATCTGCCGGGTGAGGCAGATGAAGCTTGAATTGTAGGGTAGCGGATTGAAGTCCTGACAAACTGCTTTTGGTTTGATTGTCTCGCCTTACCTTTATTAGCTTCCCTAAACACCTCTATTACCTCAAGCGTTCCTGAAAATTTGAATGCCTCGATGTTTTTGCTGAGTATTTAGTGTAAGCTTAAATGGATGTCTGAAAGCAACATTTGGTTTTTGTGTGACGTAAATGTCAACGTATATTCAATGCATTCAACAAACGTTGAAATTCCAATTTTTGATGCGTAGATCACAGGTTGGTTTACATAACCAGTGAAATATATTGAATTGAACTAAATAGGGAGGGGCGACAGGCACAGCAGACTGCTCTGACCCAATACATTGATCACCTCCAATGTAAGGATGGATCATGCCTCACCAGTGAGCGTTGAAGTCTCTGTAGCTCGTGTGTGTATTTTCTGCGTTCCGATCTTCAAGTAACTGAAATTTTGATTTAGGCTTTCATGTTTGGTGTTTCATGCTGCCTAATTTTAAAAAATGTTTCAATATCTATTAATCAATGTTACGCTAATGAGTTAAAAGACCCTTCCCAGCTAGATGGAGCCCCTTTTGTTTTCGATGGCAACTTCCCCGAGGAGCTCTAGGAAAGTTGCGCGTCACCTACGCTATTTTCTTTGCTTTTATGAACAGAACTGCCTTGCCCTGACTCAGTTAGACCTTGCATTTACAGTAGGTACTTCGATGATACGTTTTTATTGTTCAGACACTTGCAGAACTTATGGTGAAAAATTCTCAAACCTTTTTTTAGTAAATTAACGCAATGAAGTTCGCCCATGAAACAGAGGTAGAGAGGAAGACGAACATTTCAGATGTATGCATTTGAAAAACAGATACTTAAATTTGATGGTGCCGTTAATTTTCAGTTCCACAAACTTAATTTCATGTCTTATTGCAAAATTTGCTTTGGTCTCAGTTCATTTGCTTCAAAGTTGAAATAATTTTTGTCTTAGCTTTTTTAAAAACCTCTTACCTCTTTTCCTTAATAGAAAACGTTTGTCAAAAAATTTTTGAATTCTGCTCTCAGTAGCTTCTTTTTTATGGTAATTAAGGAGATTTTCTTGTTTTCTGTGCTATACTTTTATATTAGTCAGATTTGTAACAATTTCAATGAACTCCAAAATTTTGTAGCTTAATTTTATCTTCTAATCAATGTGTGTATTATTTTCAGCAGTCGTTTTATAATTAGAAGAATTTTTTCGGTCTCTGCATAGGATGCCCTAACTTTCGCCGCGCTGTGTGACATAAGACCCTGTGTAGCCGGTGCGATGCTACGTTTGGCGGCGGAATTATTCGCCACTTCAGTCAGGGCCGAGCCCAGATGAATACCTGCTCACACCGACAGCGTGATCACAAACCTTCCGCGTAGTGAAATTGGTGATCATGCTTTTTCTAATGACCATCTTATTTAGTATTTTTTCGTCTTGTGTCATCATGTCAATCTTCTATTACTAGAAAACACCTGAATTCCCGATCTGAAATTATTTAATGGGCATGGTTCTTCTGTTCCTTTCATTATGTTAATGTAGGCAACAATTCATACGTTAAATTTTGGTCAATATTGATTTTACTGTTGTCAACGATTTTTCAAATTTCGCTCCCACAATTAGGCAATTGGAGACATTTTAAGACGTTTTACATGAATGACATTGTGCTCGCACATGCTTAATTTTTGAGGTATTGCATAAATAACGTTCAGGTAAGAATAGCATTAACGGCAGTTTAGATATGGCTCTTCCGGCGTTTCGCGGATGCAGAACACGAGAAATTTTTTGGCGGGGAACATCGGCCTCGGAATGGCTAAGCTAAGTGAAGTATTTTAGGTGTCCTTCAATTAGTTTAGGTTACTTTATTTAACTAACCTTGCATAACCTAACCTCACCTATCATTACATCAAAACTTGGTTTCAGCTTATTTACGTGTCCGTTCAATTCTAAGTACGACGATCCAATAAGTTCAAAGTTAAATATCTCGAAAAGTAAGCATTTGCGAGCAAAACATCATTCGTGTAAAACGTCTTAAAATCTACCCTTTTACCTAAATATGGCAATGAAATTTAAAAAATCATTGACGACAGTAAAATCCATGTTGAATATTTTAGCCATATCATAGATTATTGTAATTAACTAAAATATGTACAAGTACCATTTAGCTTCCGATTTTAGTAATGAGTATCATTTTAATCGACAGCTTTAAAGTTTTTTAATGTACATCTACGACAACAAAATGTTTTTGTCCACTCCAGTGTTTTTTTATTTTTCTTCTGGTTGATTCGTCTTACGTCTGAGAAGTGCTAATTAAATGAAAGTATTTGTTTGTGTAATCAATATCATTTCAGAGTCTGATTTAACTGATTGTAAGAATGATAACGTAACATTAATATTACATTGATATTCTCACCATGGCTGTGTTGTAGGTGCAGGTTTGCCAAATAATTCTGTTTGACCTTTAGCAACGCTTGCCGCATGTAACATCCTAGATACGCCTTAATTCATGATTCCCACTGTCTCTTCGACAGCAACAGTGCACTAACTTGTTAGAAATCGATCACCTCCGAAATGAAAGTCGTAAGCTTTAGGAGATTGTGTTGGGCAAATTTTTATCATACTGTCTTTCAGTAATGAATGAAAAATTGCAAGCACAGGTACTAGTGTGGTCTTTTTTTTCTTTGAGATGCTCAAAATCGACAGCCAAAGCGTTTTTTCAATCGACACTACTCGTTATTTATCCCCACTTGTGTTATGGAAGACATATACTCAACAAAGGTGTTTTCATACACTTGTTTAGCGTCAAAATATTCGAAAGTATCAAATGTTGTCTGCTGACTAGTCGTCGTGGTTTAATTATCAAGAGTAAATGTGTACTGAATGATGAGTGTGGATGATGTTTGTGAATGCAAATGATGAGTGTAGATGATGTTTCTTGGTAAATTGAAGCATTTCGTGAGCATTTCTTACATTGCTACATTTCATGTCAGCAAAATTTATGGTACTTGCTTTGGTACTCGCTCTCTGTGTGAAATGTGTAACTATGAAAATTAGTGTTCCAAGGGGAAGATGCGAGGGCCCTTACTGAAAGTTAAGTAGGCCTTCCTTTCATTGAAACAACAACATTTTTATCTTTTAAGGAACATCTTTTTTCCGGTTCAGTTCAATCTTGTTTCTCAGGATTTACTATTTTCTTCAACTTATATATCTCGTTTCATTAACTTTTTTACAATTTTGTTGTTTCCATGCGCTGAGCGTGGAGATGCACCTTGAGCATATATTCCCGGTTCCCGTTATTTCATACTAAATGGTACATTCACTTTCCTCTCTTGTGAACAACTTTGTTGGATTCAGGGAGGCATGAACTAACTAATAATCTAATCTGCGTGAAAAGTAAATTACATGACAGACGTTTGCTTAACTTTGGGCCTGACGAAATCTGCAGGGCTTGTTCCGCGGAGTTTATTATTGCTAACAACACCGGGAGGTACTCCTGAAACCAAAATATTGTAAGGAGATTTACTGGAGCTGATAGAATTGGGTATATTTACACTCGAGAAATCTATATAGCTTATCGGGATTTTTTTTATCAAATCTGTGTTTATGAATGATTTTGGAGTTCAGTTCTTATATTTTCATGTCTACATGTAAATTTCTTGTGCAAAATTTTGGAATATTTTTAATTTTACTACGACTTAATTCGTTCATGAATACCTCATAATTGATGCTTCTCACACTGTAAAGTGTGTCATTGAAACTAGAACTGTGGCGCAACGTTCATCACTGAGAAGTGGTTCTTCAACATCTACACAGCACACGTTCCTTAAAACCTTTAGCAGTTCGTTAAGATGTGCTCAAGTTTTATGAGTTTCTGTTCAACTCACTTTGGAGTGGCTCGTCTTGCATGTTTTACACAGTTTTGAAAAAAAACATGGGTAAAGAATGGTGTTGGCTGTCGCTGGAGTTGTGCTGCGCTGGTGCATATTACGAGTGTGGAGCGCGCTGTACTTCCTGCTCCCATACATGCCAGACGTGCTCGTAACGTGGTCCAAGACCACACTTTTTGCGTAAATTGTTCCTTGCATTCCAGACTTGAGTCGTTAAAGGTACTTTGAAATGAAAATAATGTAAGTTTCTGTATCCCATGCATGAAATAGGAAGAAAGTGTACTTGCAGCGTTGTAAATTAGTTTCATATTCTTGTGTAAAAATTGTAAGATTCGTTTTAGTTATTGTCAGTTTTCTTTTTGTAGCGCTTTGTTCTTAGAAATCAATGACCAAAGTATCATCGAGTATTCCTGTCTTCCGTCTGAAATTAATGGACAATTGGTTACAGTTCTAAGTATTTTTTCTTTCGGTGTTGATTGACAATTGGTAACAATGCTTAGTATTTCAGATGTACTTTTGAGTCTAGGCCGCGTTGTCCATGTTGGGAGCTGTGCTCTCATTCGCGGCGCTTCTTGTTGATCACGACACCGAACCTGTTGCAGCTGAACCGCAAAAAAATGGCATTGATCTTGAACTTGGTAGGTTTGGGTGCGGTCGGCCTTGTCTGGGTGGCTACGTTGTCCTGTTGCTGACTATATTTGTTGGAGGATGAGGCGAGTCAGGACAGGGCGGGGTGCCTGCGCACTCAGTTGCGCGGCTGACTGGCCGTGCCTTGAACTTGAATTTTTCTGTGTACCTCGTGGCACTTCAGCTTGCGATTTGTGTCCTTCATCTCACAAAAAAATCTCATGATTGCATGTTATGAGCTGTGCCTGCTGCAATTTGTTCATCGTCGCCGAATGGTGACCAAATATGTTCAGTGCTCGGTGGCCCGCAGCACTTTGTGCACGTCAAACACACTTTACGGTCGCAGGGTTTTGGTGGTCGAGGCTACACCATGATTGCTTCTGGCTTTACTCGTCGGTTTTTGTTGCGTTCACCAGTCGGACGGGTTTTCCAATTATCCATTTTGCATTTTGTACTGCAGATTTTCTGCCTAGAAATCTTGGAGCGCATCGATCAATGTGTATTAGTTGCTTGGAATTTTTCAGTGATTTTTAAGCGAACCTCTTGATGATATGTACTACATCGTAGTTAACTTATACTTCAGCACTACTTCTTTCCTTGGGAGCTCTTTTGTTGTGTTTGGGCTCGCCTAACGTATCTTATAATCTAATTTAAACCTCTCGTATACTACTTGTTCACAGATCGTATCTTGCCATAGCTGTCTTTTTATTGTTTCTCAAAGGGTTAGAAATTAGATGATTTTCCCTCGGTGCGATCAATTTTTACAATTTGATAGTCTAGTTCACTTGGCATCAATAATTTTTTTAGAACTTAACTCGTCTGTTATTTGTTATCCATCATCATGATTACAACGCCTCGCTGATTGGAACACTGGCGAAAATCAGGCAGTAAAGGTGTGGTCCATCATTGAGTCTAAATGAAATGAAGTCAGACTGTCTCAACTCGTTCGTATTTTTGATCTACTCTTATTATATTGCAGTGCGTCTGTTATAATTTTATTTCATTGTAATGTATCTGGAATTTAACCCAATTGTAATTAATTGTTTCGGTGATGTAAGTTAATTTCATCATATTTTATCTGTAATGCGGCATCAATTTGTTTTGTATATATGATGCAATGAAACTATTGTATTTAAATTATAACTTAAATCTATTACACATTATATAAAATGCAACCTAATTCATAATTATGTATCTACGATGTGACCTAATTGTGTTATAATGTACCTGCGATGTGACCTAATTGTGTCACAATGTACCTGCGATGTGACCTAATTGTGTCACAATGTACCTGCGATGTGACCTAATTGTGTCACAATGTACCTGCGATGTGACCTAATTGTGTCACTATGTACCTGCGATGTGACCTAATTGTGTCACAATGTACCTGCGATGTGACCTAATTGTGTCACAATGTACCTGCGATGTGACCTAATTGTGTCACAATGTCCCTGCGATGTGACCTAATTGTGTCACTATGTACCTGCGATGTGACCTAATTGTGTCACAATGTACCTGCGATGTGACCTAATTGTGTCACTATGTACCTGCGATGTGACCTAATTGTGTCACAATGTACCTGCGATGTGACCTAATTGTGTCGCTATGTACCTGCGATGTGACCTAATTGTGTCACAATGTACCTGCGATGTGACCTAATTGTGTCACAATGTACCTGCGATGTGACCTAATTGTGTCACAATGTCCCTGCGATGTGACCTAATTGTGTCGCTATGTACCTGCGATGTGACCTAATTGTGTCGCTATGTACCTGCGATGTGACCTAATTGTGTCACAATGTACCTGCGATGTGACCTAATTGTGTCGCTATGTACCTGCGATGTGACCTAATTGTGTCACAATGTCCCTGCGATGTGACCTAATTGTGTCGCTATGTACCTGCGATGTGACCTAATTGTGTCACTATGTACCTGCGATGTGACCTAATTGTGTCACAATGTACCTGCGATGTGACCTAATTGTGTCACAATGTACCTGCGATGTGACCTAATTGTGTCACAATGTACCTGCGATGTGACCTAATTGTGTCACTATGTACCTGCGGTGTGACCTAATTTTGTTACTATGTACCTGCGATGTGACCTAATTGTGTCACAATTTACCTGCGATGCGACCTAATTGTGTCACAATTTACCTGCGATGCGGCCTAATTGTCACAATGTACCTCCAATGTGACCTAATTGTGTCACAATGTACCTCCGATGTGACCTAATTGTGTCACAATGTACCTGCGATGTGACCTAATTGTGTCACAATGTACCTGCGAAGTGACCTAATTTTGTTACAATGTACCTGCGATGTGACCTAATTGTCACAATTTACCTGCGATGTGACCTAATTGTGTCACAATGTAGCTGCGATTTGACCTAATTTTGTCACACTATACAGTGAGGGCCCGAGCTAGCTAAAGGTTAGGTAGGCCTCCTTTTTGTTAATATAACATAGGTTTTTGTTTTTTTACGGGCCATCTTGTTTCGCTTCACTGCTGTCCTGTTTTTTCAGCACCTACTACTTCTTCTTCCACTTTGATCATGTTTCATGAACTTCTTTCTCATCTTACTGTTTCTATGCCCTTTCTGCGCAGATTCCACGTTTCCTCAACTCCATACTAAATGGTGCCTTCTTCCTTCCTCTCTTTGGATCTCATTTGTTGAGGATAGGGAGGCTTACACATGCTAATAATCTAATAATAATCTGTCACACTATACTCCTGCGATGTGACCTAATTTTGTCACACTATACCCCTGCGATGTGACTTAATTTTGTCACACTATACCCCTGCGATGTGATCTAATTTTGTCACAATATACCCCTGCGATGTGACCTAATTTTTTCACCTCATACCCCTGCGATGTGACCTAATTTTGTCACACTATACCCCTGCGATGTGACCTAATTTTGTCACACCATACCCCTGCGATGTGAGCTAATTTTGTCACACTATACCCCTGCGATGTGACCTAATTTTGTCACACTAAACCCCTGCGATGTGACCTAATTTTATCACACCATACCCCTGCGATGCGACCTAATTTTGTCACACTATACCTCTGCGATGTGACCTAATTTTGTCACACTAAGCCCCTGCGATGTGACCTAATTTTGTCACACTATACCCCTGCGATGTGACCTAATTTTGTCACACCATACCCCTGCGATGTGACCTAATTTTGTCACGATATACCCCTGCGATGTGACCTAATTTTGTCACACCATACCCCTGCGATGTGACCAAATTTTGTCACACTAGACCCCTGCGATGTGACCTAATTTTGTCACACCATACCCCTGCGATGTGACCAAATTTTGTCACACTAGACCCCTGCGATGTGACCTAATTTTGTCACACTATACCCCTGCGATGTGACCTAATTTTGTCACACTATACCCCTGCGATGTGACCTAGTTTTGTCACACTATACCCCTCAGGGGGATACAATTATTGTAACTATGGGAACTAGCGCTCCCAGGGGGACAATGTGAGGGCCCGAGCTAAAGGTTAGGTTGGCTTTCTTTTGTTAAAATAGAATAGGTTTTGTTGTGTTACGGACCATCTTTTTTTCGGTTCACTGCTGTCCTGTTTTTCACCGCCTACCACTTCCTTCTTCAACTTTTCCTCGTTTCATGAACTTCTTTCTTAGCTTTCTGTTTCTGTGCCCTTTCTGCATAGATTCCACGTTCCCTTAACTCCATACTAAATGGTGCCTTCTTCCTTCCTCTCTTTACATCTCATTGTTGAGGATAGGGAGGCTTAAACTAACTAATAAACTAATAAACTAACTTTCACACCATAACCCTGCGATGTGACCTAATTATGTCACACTATACCCCTGCGATGTGATCTAATTTTGTCACACTATACCCCTGCGATGTGACCTGATTGTGTCACACTATACCCCTGTGATGTGACCTAATTTTGTCACACCATACCCCTGCGATGTGATCTAATTTTGTCACACTATACCCCTGCGATGTGACCTAATTTTGTCACACCATACCCCTGCGATGTGACCTAATTTTGTCACACTATACCCCTGCGATGTGACTTAATTTTGTCACACTATACCCCTGCGATGTGACCTAATTTTGTCACACTATACCCCTGCGATGTGACCTAATTTTGTCACACCATACCCCTGCGATGTGACCTAATTTTGTCACACTATACCCCTGCGATGTGACTTAATTTTGTCACACTATACCCCTGCGATGTGACCTAATTTTGTCACACTATACCCCTGCGATGTGACCTAATTTTGTCACACTATACCCCTGCGATGTGACTTAATTTTGTCACACTATACCCCTGCGATGTGACCTAATTTTGTCACACTATACCCCTGCGATGTGACCTAATTTTGTCACACTATACCCCTGCGATGTGACTTAATTTTGTCACACTATACCCCTGCGATGTGACTTAATTTTGTCACACTATACCCCTGCGATGTGACTTAATTTTGTCACACTATACCCCTGCGATGTGACCTAATTTTGTCACACTATACCCCTGCGATGTGACCTAATTTTGTCACACTATACCCCTGCGATGTGACTTAATTTTGTCACACTATACCCCTGCGATGTGACTTAATTTTGTCACACTATACCCCTGCGATGTGACTTAATTTTGTCACACTATACCCCTGCGATGTGACCTAATTTTGTCACACTATACCCCTGCGATGTGACCTAATTTTGTCACACCATACCCCTGCGATGTGACCTAATTTTGTCACACTATACCCCTGCGATGTGACTTAATTTTGTCACACTATACCCCTGCGATGTGACTTAATTTTGTCACACTATACCCCTGCGATGTGACCTAATTTTGTCACACTATACCCCTGCGATGTGACTTAATTTTGTCACACTATACCCCTGCGATGTGACCTAATTTTGTCACACTATACCCCTGCGATGTGACCTAATTTTGTCACACCATACCCCTGCGATGTGACCTAATTTTGTCACACTATACCCCTGCGATGTGACTTAATTTTGTCACACTATACCCCTGCGATGTGACCTAATTTTGTCACACTATACCCCTGCGATGTGACTTAATTTTGTCACACTATACCCCTGCGATGTGACCTAATTTTGTCACACTATACCCCTGCGATGTGACCTAATTTTGTCACACTATACCCCTGCGATGTGACTTAATTTTGTCACACTATACCCCTGCGATGTGACCTAATTTTGTCACACCATACCCCTGCGATGTGACCTAATTTTGTCACACTATACCCCTGCGATGTGACTTAATTTTGTCACACTATACCCCTGCGATGTGACCTAATTTTGTCACACTATACCCCTGCGATGTGACCTAATTTTGTCACACTATACCCCTGCGATGTGACCTAATTTTGTCACACTATACCCCTGCGATGTGACTTAATTTTGTCACACTATACCCCTGCGATGTGACCTAATTTTGTCACACTATACCCCTGCGATGTGACCTAATTTTGTCACACTATACCCCTGCGATGTGACCTAATTTTGTCACACTATACCCCTGCGATGTGACCTAATTTTGTCACACTATACCCCTGCGATGTGACCTAATTTTGTCACACTATACCCCTGCGATGTGACCTAATTTTGTCACACTATACCCCTGCAATGTGACTTAATTTTGTCACACTATACCCCTGCGATGTGACCTAATTTTGTCACACTATACCCCTGCGATGTGACCTAATTTTGTCACACTATACCCCTGCGATGTGATCCAATTCGCGAGGCTCGGGGAGCGGGTGTTCATGCAATGCAGCTGAGAACCCACGCAATCTCACGGAAGTGTCTCAAGGAACTCGTTTTGCCAATTGTATCGTTTTTTCCCATTTCTTATTTTGCTTGGTCTTGGCTGTTCACCATTGCTTCTTCCATCAGATACCCTTGACAGAGCTAGTCTGGCGTTCACTTTAGTTATTTACTTTCAATAACATTAGCATTTTAACATTTTCTTTGTTGTATGAATACTTGAGTCGACTCGAAATTCCCCAAAATATTGATGGCTTCTCTCGTGAGATTGTTTATATAAAGATGGCCATAAATTTGTGAGTCGCCCTGAAGAGTTTTTAGTGGCCCTCATGAAGTGGTTTGCCTCGCCTGCATGTTGCTCTGGTGTGATAATGTCAGCTCCGTCCTTAATGAAGGCAGCGTCGAAGTATCACTGAGCGAGCTGTTTGTTCAGCGCTGCGTAGGTCACACGGTTATTGTAGAAATTATGACGGGGTCACTAGTGAGCCGTGTTGTTTGTAGCGTAGGGCACACGGTTGATGACGGAATTATGACGGGGTTATACAATGAACCGTGTTGTTTGTAGCGTAGGTCACACGGGTGATGACGGAATTATGACGGGGTTATACAATGAACCGTGTTGTTTGTAGCGTAGGTCACACGGGTGATGACGGAATTATGACGGGGTTATACAATGAACCGCGTTGTTTGTAGCGTAGGGCACACGGGTGATGACGGACTTCCTGTCTTCCATCTGGAATTAATGGACAATTGATTAGAGTTTTAAATATTTATTCATTAGGTGTTGATTGGTGATTGGTTACAATGCGTTGAAGTCATCTAGTGAGCCGTGTTGCTTGTAGCGAATAGGTCACGCGGTTAATGAAGGAATTGTGACGTGACCATCTAGTGGCCGTGCTGCCGAGATAAGCTAATGAGAAAGTCATCACTACCAACGACTGTATTCTCGTCTCACTCGATTGTTGTGGACACAGTCGTCCGATTGTGTAGAATTTCTGCTTTCCGCGTCTACCGAATTTCTTATTTTGGTTCTACTGGCTGCAAATCAGAGTTATTACAATTAATGTATATAATTTTTAAAACGATTGTCAGCAGATATTCAAGCTATTACAACTTGCGGCGTAAATATTTTTCGTTCTCATTAATTTTATCATATTCTCGTTTGCTATTCGTAATATTAACTGGAAGAAGAGCAATTCCTTCATTTTGCTGAACTGAAAAATATAATAATTAAAATAAAACTCCACTAGGATATCTCCTATGCAATAAAATAAATTTAAATTATGCCACACTGAGTGCATCGCACCTCGGGCGCTAACCATCGCACTCCTTGAAATTGCGAGCCTGCAGCGCCTGTTGTTGGCTGCCTGCAAGTGTTTTCTGCTCCTGTCCAGACTTAGTGCATTTCAAATTTTTTTATTGTTGTAAATAAGACGTTCTGTCCGCCGTTCGGTTGTTCGGGATACACCGACTACGCAGCAACGGCTGACGCTGTTCACAGCTTCGAGCTAGGCCTGCTCTTAATTCTAGCCCCCTCAGGGGGATATAACTATTGTGTCTATAGGAATTAGCGCTCCACGGTTGAATACGCGAGTTCCCTAGCTAAAGATTAAGTAGCCCTGTTTCGATCTTTTTTTCAGTTCACTGTCGTCTTGTTTTTCAGCACCTAATACTTTCTTCTTTAACTTTTATCTTGTTATATAAACTTCTTTCTCATCTTTCTGTTTTGGTGATCCTTGTGCATATGTTTCGCGTTCCATTCATAAAATGTATAAATGCATCCCCCTTCCTTCTGCATTGATTTCGCGTTCCCTAAATGTTGTCTTCCTCCTTTCTCTCTTTGGAATGCTTTTGTTGCGGTTAATATATGAGGGCCCGAGCTGAGAGTTTAGTAAGCCTTCTTTTTGTTGGAATGTTTTTGTCATGTTAAGGACCTCCCTTTTTTGGTTCACTTCTCTCCTGTTTTTCAGTATCTACTATTTTCTTCTTCAACTTTTTTCTTGTTTCATGAATTTCTTTCTCAACTTCCCGTTTCTATGCCCCTTCTCCATAGATTCCGCTTTCCCCTATCTCAATTCTAAATGGTGCCTTCCTCCTTCCTCTCTTTGGAACGCTTTTTAAAAAGTAACATCTAATTTTAATTGCGGTTAGAGAGGCTTAAACTAACATCTAATCTAATTCGCTCTCAGTACCTCATAATTTGCATCGGCAAGTTTTTTAGCCGCAGTCCCTTGAGGAGACGATGCTACTGGTAAATCATTTTTTTTTCTTCTTTTCTGCTGCAACTCCGTACGAGGAGGCAAGAGAGGAACATCAGTTTTTATGCAAGGCATTGGATTAGTCCATTTATGTGATCGTTTTGAAGTTCCTTACTTCAATTGCACTACTTCTTTGTTGACTTTGCGACTGCAGCTGTAAGTGATGAATCATTTTTCGAACGTGGGAATGAATTTCATTGTGAAATTTTTCCGTGTGCTCGTGAAAATTGATCTCGTTCTTCGTCATAAGTATCTCGCATCTGCTTACATACACGACTCCATTTTTCAGTTGACCATCTCTGTGGTCAGAGAACTCTATGAATTAAATTTTTATCCCTGTATGCAAAAATCTGCTCAAATACTTGAAGACGAATGGCCGAATCAAGAGGAATATTTACGCTTTATTCAATGAAGTTCCAAAAATTAAATCCAGATAATAACAACAGTAGCGGCAAGGATTAAACACTTGCCAAAAACACGTAATAACACCAGTAAACTACGTGTCCCATATCATGCACCCTGGCAGTTCTTCGATTAACATTCTTGAGAATTTCCTTCGCGAGTTGTCCCGAGTCGCCCCGCTCAGCCAGCACCTTAATAGCAATTGTTCGGACGTTAACATTTTGCCCTGAGCTTTTCGGGATTGGAGACTCGAACCTTGCCACTGTTACATCTGAGTGCGCAGCTCAGGCTTTGTGGTAAGTTTTGAATTGTAACTTGAAGTAGGACTGTATTTCTTACTTATAAAGATAAGTTAGCTAAACATGTGTGACGATGAAACAAAAAGGATCATGGGCACAATAATACTTCAACGACTTAGAAAGAGTATTGCGTGTCTTTTTATAACAGCGAAGAGTAAAGTGGTAATTCAAATTCGAAAGTCACTGAAAATTAGAAATGCTTCGGTACGTTAGACATGATGCATTTCATATCGTCCCATTTAATACCGATGCTTTTCTCATGAAAATTACCGATAACGACGTACGCTGATACTACCTACAAAACTTGTGGACACTTAAGGTAAGCGCACACTGGTCCGCACCGTACGGACGGCACGCATCGGACTCATCGGATTGTTTTTGGGTTGTGCGCACATTGGTCCGCATCGTACGGACGGCACGCATCGGACTCATCGGATTGTTTTTGGGGTCTGCGCACATTGGTCCGCATCATACGGACGGCACGCATCGGACTCATCGGATTGTTTTTGGGTTGTGCGCACATTGGTCCGCATCGTACGGACGGCACGCATCGGACTCATCGGATTGTTTTTGGGTTGTGCGCACATTGGTCCGCATCGTACGGACGGCACGCATCGGACTCATCGGATTGTTTTTGGGGTCTGCGCACATTGGTCCGCATCGTACGGACGGCACGCATCGGACTCATCGGATTGTTTTTGGGTTGTGCGCACATTGGTCCGCATCGTACGGACGGCACGCATCGGACTCATCGGATTGTTTTTGGGGTCTGCGCACATTGGTCCGCATCATACGGACGGCACGCATCGGACGGATCGGATTTTCTGCGCACATTGTCAGCATTGGACCATCCACCATCCGCAGCTCTGAAGCTGAGCTCAGTGTGGAAGGACATAATCCATATTTTTGTAGTGTATAAAGTTGTGAAAATGTTGAAGAGTGATAGTGAAGAGGAAGAAATTGTAGTGGTTAGCTGTTTGCTGGCAGAAGCAGAAGAACAGAAAGTTAAAAAAAGGAAAACATGGATTCACAACATAAACAGGAAAAGGCTGGAATAAGGATAATTTCATATATTGTTCCCCGATTTGGTGGAAGATGATGTCAAATATTTTCGCATGACGTGTTCAAAATTCTCTCACTTTCTTAACATACTGGAAATATATATAGCGAAAGAAAATACTTCATTCTGCACTCCAGTCAGCCCTAAAGAAAGACTAGCAGTTTGCTTACGGTAAGATGCTATCCGTAGAGGCCATCCGCATCGTACGTACGCATCGGATTGAATGCTGTTTCGGGGATCCTCGTCGGCATTGCCGATGTCCGATGCGTACGATGCGGTCAAATGCGCGCAGTCCCATTTGAATATTATAAAGAATACTAAAATCCGATGCGTACGATGCGTGCCGTCTGTACGATTCGGACAAGTGTGCGCCTACCTTTAACCGAAGGTGGCTGTACCTGTCAGACAAACCGATGCCTACGTAGAATTGTCCAACAGCTGATGCTGGTAAAGTGAATTATTTACTTTTACGCCTCGAACTTCACTTCACAGTGAGGGATGCAAACGTTCATCACTACATCTGTTGATTGCAATCTTTTCATGGTATGATGTAGAGTGTTGGTATAATGAACAAAATATGTTTCGGACCAAAACTTGGAATTTGAATAATAAAATCAATGAAATTTTCGTTCAATTTGTTCCTTACGAACTCTATCTGAAGTCTCTTGCTGCACTGTTTTCTTCACCAGCAAAATTCATTCTTCTAGACACCTATTAGTGGCTTAATGCCCCCATAAATTGATGTAAGTACTCATCAAGCCACTCTCCCATACTTCGGTTACGGCCAGAGAGGGATACAAATTGCCGGACGTCAGCAGTGTTGCAGCGCATTTCGTTTCACGCTGCTGCTGTACGTCCTACAATTTTGCCAGAGCTCGCAATTCGTGAGACTCGAATTGTCGGAGCTGCCAAGGCTTTTCCGTGTGCGATGTTGTTTGCTCGAACACTGACACTGTCATCACACTCGATCAAGGCCAAGGCCTGAATCCTCAAATCGTTCCCATTCACGGGTGCAAGTCCGTACACTTTAGCGGGGATCGGTCGACCATTTAAGCCAATGGATGTATAAGAATCTACGGGTGTTTGCACTGCGTGCTGCCATTTACGGCGACGTCGGAACACAAGAACCACATAGGTAGGCTTCTATTCTTCTGCACTGATTGCATGTTGGGCTTGGGTG
The DNA here is from genome assembly GCA_030386875.1 of Morinoia aosen. Taxonomy (NCBI): domain Eukaryota; kingdom Metazoa; phylum Arthropoda; class Malacostraca; order Amphipoda; family Talitridae; genus Morinoia; species Morinoia aosen. The sequence goes on along the minus strand of CM059564.1, from coordinate 64,955,958 downwards.
GCGTTCTAAGGCTTAGTTGAATCCGTCATTCAGACCATTAATGTTTTTGCATCATGTTTTGCTCCTTTTAATACGGCCTGATTGTTTGATGTTGCTGGTCCTAGCTCTAGACGTGCACCCATTTCTTTCACCGTGGAACTAATTTGCATGAAGAATAGAGGAGTCGAATTTTTTGCTCAATATTTGAAGCTTAGGCAACTTCGCTCGAGCGCCCGACGTTATTGGTAAGCGTAACAGAACGCTTTACCACGCCTATCAGTAAATTAAGTTTTATACGTTCATCCTAACCGTATTTTGGAACTTCTCAAGATCGTAATTATGTTGAAGAAATCGAGCACCTTTAATTGAAATTTTGACTCGGGTTAATCCCCTGATCTATTTTTTTTTTGTTGATCAAAGGTATGTGGAACAACGTGCGGGTATTTTCAGCACTTTGACGTTAAGTACAGATTTTGTTCCATGCTTTCGGTTGCCAACGCCTGATGTAGAAATTGCGGTAAATTTCCCCTTGTCAAGCTAGTGATGCGAGGGAGGCAAAAACTTTTCGCCGACAGCGAATACCAATCTTCGTAGGCATCTGAGCAATAGTTACAGACAACTCCCTTCAGCTGTTTTTTGTAAACACTGAGTTCTTTTGTATTTCATTGCTGTTTTCGGAATTGGAGTGGCGTGCAACGTAGGGATAATTTTCAGCTACTGGTAATTTGTGAATGCAAAAGGAAGGTCGGGATGAATTTGTACCCATTATTAGTTGCTAAGAAACTTTTACTACGATGAGGTCTTTCGGGTGGTGTGGCATAAGACGCATGTCGAATTTGTTATTATTCTTGTTTATGATACATGTTGCATACATATTACAGACGGATGGTAGTCTCGCCTTCATTGTCTGAGTCTGGTTCTCTGTTCAGGCAGAACCCCAAACTAGTTTTGTGGCGTTAGTAAAATTTTTAGTGTACTCTCTGAGACGCTGATCTTATGGTACGTAACGGCGGTAGCGTGCTCTGTTGGAAGCTTGAGAAACAATTCCTCCTCTAGGAGACAACTATTGTATTCATGGGAATTAGCGCTCACATGGGAAAATGCAATATCCTGAGCAGAGAGTGAGGTAGGCCTGTTTTGAAGAAAAAAATACAGAATAGGTTTATTGTTTTGTTAAGGACCATCTTTTTTCGGTTCTCTGCAATCCGGTTTTTTAGGGTCGCTGACTCTCTTCTTTAAATTTTATCTTGTTTCCCAACCTTCCTTCTCAAATTACTGTATCTAAGCCCAAGATATCCTGTGTGTGAACACACATTGTTTCTCCGCGTTTCTTTAACTCCATTCTCAATGCTATCTTAACCTGCCTTTCTTTGGAACACCTTTGTTGGGGTTTGGGAAGCTGAAACTAACTTATCTTGAGATACATTTCCCCTTCAAATTTCTCACTGATTTAAAAACATAAAGCCGCTGAGGAACATCAATCAAAAAATACATTGCAGGCGCTGCGAGAGTTTCCTGTGACCAATCCTGTCAGGTTTTTTATTGTTGGTCCCCAGGGACTGCGTGCCTTGACCCGGCAAAGCCCGCTCTCAGTCATACCTTCGTGTTGAACAATTGTTCATTACGACGCCGTCATTATTTGTTGTCTCCCTCCTCGTCCTGCTGACGTCGTCTCTTCGATCGGTCAGCAACACTAAATGCCGCCGGATTGCCTTCTCTGCTTCAAAAGTTGACTTTTTGATTGTGCAGTGGCGTTGTTGTCTGCTCTTCATGTGGTCTTGCATTTTGCTGTCTTCTCTTAAAAATTTACCCTCGTTGACATTCGCTTTCATTGACATTTCCCGTCCGTTTTACGCTCATAAAATCATAACGCTCATTGATATTTTGAATCTAGTCCAGGTAACTTCAAGGCAGTAATGAGCACGGGCTGAAATGTAAGATCAAAAATAAAACTTTGTCTACTTTTTAGGCTCTGCTGTGAGGCTATTCGATTGTTTCGTGTCAGGTGACCTACATGTCAGCGCCAACTCGTGCCTCGCTCTCGTAGATTGGGAATGTGGCGGCGTTGTAGCAGGAAGAGCCCTATTTTCAGGCGCAAGATCTTCCACTTTTATAGCAAAAACTAGCACCAAGAGAATTGTTCGTTTCGCAATCGAAGTCTGTTCTTGATTGTTTCTAGTGTCCAACCAGGAAAGGATATGGGATACTGCCCACCGAAAGCTGCCGTGGCAGATGCTGGTGAGGGTGTGCGAGTGTAGCTGGGTGTTACTCATGAATGCTTCATGTCTGCATCTCGAAACGCTGTCACGAGCATTTGTGTATTACGTATAAAAGAATAAAAGGTTCCTTATTGCAACAGGTTTTTACTTTGGATCACTATTTATCTGTAGCGAGGCATTCATTAGCAGTAAAATAGGAAGACGCTGTATTCGTTTTTTCCTTTCTCTCTTGTGGCTGAAGTGCGCCGCATCTTTGGGAGAATTTATGTGTTATAAGTTATGTTGAACCCGAGCTAAAAGTTCAGTGAAGTTGTGTGATTTTATAGCTCATGTACAGTGAAAGAACGGATCGATGGTGAATTAATTTTCAGAAAGCTCAAACTGCCACACCCTAATAAGCTGTAGACCAAGTAGTAATATTCTCAAGAGGCATTGGATGAGCAACAGGTTCAGGGTATTTAGTTTGTCGATCCTACGTTATAGAGACTGGCGACCCCAAAGGGGATTATTTTAGGGGGTTACTTAGCTACAGATGGGCCTTCGGAACTTCCATCTTCATGCCCACTTAGCATCTTTCCGTTTTCATGCATTCTTCTCTATCACTATTTTGGCTTTCTTCCTTGTCCTTCTCCTTTCTTTGGAGCGTCTTTCTTGCAGTTAAAAAAAAGCCCTTGGACTGCGTGCCTTAACTTTAATTTAAGAATGTCAATGAGCGCTTCTTAATTTGCTGCAACTATACGCAAGATATCCTGTGAGGAAACGCAAGTTGTACATAGATAGTGCATATTAAATGGTCTTTTCTCTCCGTTTTCTTGAAATCGACTTTGTTCTTATAGGGGAGTCTTAGACTGACTATTATAATGATAATAATTTTTTGAATTTTTATAACTTATAACGAAGTAGAAGATAATTTTTCGGCTAGATAATTATAAGCGTGTTTGGAGTTTCGGTTGCCTGATCGCTGTTGTTAATACCATTTTATTATTGACGTTGCCTCGTCTTTCACTCACCCGTTAATTTCCCTGCAACCACGCAGAGATGCAGTTTTCATTTGAATTATGTGGTTCGCTTGTCTCCACCTCCTCTTTTTGCGGCGCTCACGCTCCTCTACAGGAGCTAGACTCGCCTCTGCGGTCGCGCGGCGCTGCTCGTGCGGTCCCTGCAGCGATCCATTTCCTCACCATTGTTCGGCCGCACTCACTTGGATCCCCAGTCCATCGCTTCCTTCCGGGACAAAATCCATCCAAAATTTCAAGAGTTGCTGAGGCTGAGTTGCATTTATAATTATCGAAAAATTTTTGTGGGCATTTAGATGAGGCCTTCATAATTGCGATCTTGCCACGTACGATTTGTACGCTCGCCTCAATTTGTGCGCTCTGGGAATTTAGAGCCGAGGTACCCTTAGGTCGACAATTATGCGGTGTGCATTTTATACTAGGGCGATTTAACTCGCACTCTCATTAGTAGTAGAGAATAAGTGGACGTGGTAATTTGGAAGCCTGGCAATAAGTTCAAGTGCAGTGTTGGAGTCGTGCTTAGGGGTATGAACCGTTCTGGTGAAGAACGTCAAGGTCATTTATATGCATTATTGTGATCTGAAAGTCATAAGAATGATAATCATGATGGATTGATATTGAATGGTTAAACCGGAATGTCGTTACAACAATTCTGTGGGGACATTTCCAGCTTTACATTTAGCTAAAGTTCTTCCTGAGAGTAGTGCGTGTTTAGGTTAATGCATCGCTTAGTTTGCTTACGACTCCCGTTAGCAGCTCATTCAATTTCGATTACGCTTATATCAGTGTCGTCCCACGCGTCATAAGGAGAAAAATGTGAGGTCCCAGGCTGCACGTAAGGTTAGAGTTCCTTGTTGAAGTGTGTAGAATAGCTTACTTATTTTGTTGCTGACCATCTTTTTTTTTGTTCCGTGCGGTACTTTTTTCAGCACCTTTTACTTTCGACTTTTATCTTACTCCATAAATTTTTTTCAATCTTGCAAGTTGTGGGGTGCATGTTGTGGGGACAAACATTGTGCATAGATTTCCCGTTCCCATAATTCCATACTAAATGGTCCCTTTCTCTTCCTCTCTTCGAAATGCTTTTGTTGAGTTAGGGATTTTTAAACTTGCTTAGAATCTAATTCTCAATCCACGCAATAGTTTCGTTGGTATTTTGAAGCTTGAATGGATTCTATTTCCAGTTTGAATGTACAAACCAAATGTTATGCAAGTCCTGGCGCGGGATTTGGGAACTTTTTTCAATATTAGAAGGTGCATCTGCAATGCCCTCAACGTTTGGACAAGGAACGGGGCACTTTCCTTGCTTGCCCATTGTATTTCTGCCGCAGTTTCACTCCCTGGAAAAACTTCCAGCATCCCAGACTGGCGTAGCGCAGATCGCCTTGCAAAGCAATGCAGCTTCGCGGTCCAGTCTCCATGCAAATGAATTGGTTTCTGTTTTCGTCGCGCGTTTTTAACATGAAATCAGCGGTAGCGTCTGCGTGTAGCCGTTCTAGATTTTGGATTGCGGACCTGCAATGTTGAATGTTTACAGTGTTGATTTTATTTGTTTAAAAGCTCGGCACTCAATCTATGATTTTAGGGGAAAAACCGTGGAACTACTCACATTCTTCAGTTTTCTAGTTGTGTGCGAGTGCTACATCTTCCTGGTTTTTCAATACTCATCGTTATATTGGAGTGGGGGTATTATATTTATAATAATGCTTATAGACTTCAACTTTGTATTTATTAAGATAGGAATTTGAAAAATTTTCAACTCCAATCTCGCTCGCATGTGTTGATTTTGCCCTAGTAAATCTGTCATTAGAAAAGTAATTTTCCACTGTCTTTCTTGCATGGATTACAGTGTTTTTTCTATTCCGATACACATACTGCACTGTGCAGTCAGACAACGCCAGGTTGAGGTAGTGTAGCATGGGTGGCCTCATACCTAACAAGCAACAAGTTAGTCCTCCGTTCTGTTGGCCCTCACCGAGCCCTCGCTTCATATGATATTCAGAGAAGGTATGCTGCGACGGTCCGGAAGTGATGCAGGCCCAAGTAATTACTGAACTTTTCGTTCAGTGTGTCTGTGAAGTTTCTCTAAAAATAGACTGAAGTTGTTCGCGCGGCGTGTTTAGATTTTATTGGGCCCTTTTGTGAGAGGAAGAAGCGAAAAAGATCATGAATGTTTGGTGCTTTAAAATTTTTTGTCGTGCTTTTCCAGTGGTGGTTTTTACTTGGCTTCCTTGTAATTCAGCATCTAGAAAATAAATCAAAGGTGTTGTGAGTTTTTCTTTAATACGTTCATTTAATCCTTACATGACTACGCATCCATTTTTGGGTCTCCTTAATTTAGTGAATGTTTTACCTTGGATAATGGCATAAATAATCCCACTATCTTTTGCAGTTAGTCTAACTCACTACCCTTAATTGTTCCTTTATTTACAGCTCACTGTTTGTAAGAAGTGTCGACTTGTCAACTGAGACTATGAGTTACACCGCCTCCCCTTGTTCGTTTGGCGTGTTAGTGCCCTCCGATACAACAATCTTACATACCAGCTAGCGTCATGATCGTCACACAGCTAAATTACTTGATGTTGTGTGGCCCATGACCTCTTGCGTTCCTGCTCAGCCACTCCCTCCACACCTTCTGATCTCTCATTGAAGGGGCATTCCCGCGACGTATTTGGAAGACTTAGATTGCTGCGCTGCGCTTGTGTTGTTCCAGTGCTAGCTTTTTGATTGCTCGCTCTGGCTACCCGGAATGAGTTGATTCGCCACGTGTGGACTATTTTTCTAACTTCCTTGTGTTCGTTGAAAAGCGTCAAATGAGTATTTGCACTGACTTAATAGCATCACACTCCCATGATAATGGGTTTGTGTTTGTTGTAAAATTGTGTAATTTATGTAAGTTGCATTAAATTTTTTATATTTTCGTGTCCTTCATTGATTTACAAGAAATGAACGTGATTTTCAAGAGGCGTTCTTCGACCTTCTCCTCTTTGGCCAAATGCAGTTAATTTCCTACATCTTTGTCTTTCCTTCTCCATTTGTGTTACATGTTTCTAAATTTCCCTCCTATTATATCCTGGGATAGGTTTGTTTGAATTCCTCTCAAAAGGCGGACTAGGTTGGCAATTTGATGAAATCAAGTGATTGCATTTTATTCTAACGCACCGTCACGGGCACTTTGGTTAGGAGTAAACTTCTGCTGAATTGCGCTTTAGGAGTCTCCTGGGTGTACAACATCGCATTGTATGTATGACACCGTCGGTTTGGTTCACCCGAAATGAATGGAAGATCGTTTCACCAGCTGATTGTCATTACTAGTTCTCATTGCTGATGTAGCTGCGTCAAAAACTTATCAGAATGTCACGCACAAATTGGATTTGTGATGCTTTAAGATAAAAATGTAAGGTTTCTATTTCTCCGTGAAGATGCAGCTCATTCAATGCATACCTTCATAAGGTTCGCCAGACTCCGCACGTTTATTACCAAAGCCAATTTTTTAATTCTCATAGTGACACCGACACCTGTTATTTTACCGTTCTGTAGCCTCTGCTTTGTGCGCTCCTTTGTTTTCAGAGGACTCTCGCACGAACTTCTCATCGTCAACTGCATGGTAATGATGCGAGTGGGGGCAGTATTCTGGTCCCTGTTATCGCCTAATAGGATCTGCTCGATGCAGTTCTTCGTCTCTGTTCTTTGTAGCGGACACTTGTTTGACGAGTGTCTGGAAAAGCTTTTGCAAAGAAACAAGACAGACGGCGCTTACCCTTTATCCTTCCTTCAGACGAGGTGTTCCATCATCCCGCAGCTGACAACCTAAAGTGTGATGCTTCGAAGCATAACAGCGTCGAATCATACGTTGTCCTATTCTCTAGCCTTATTTGGGTTCTCTCTTGAACTGATTAGAACGGAATCTTGATGCACTAGCATTTCAAGGAAATTAAACCAGTTTTATTGTCATGGGCGATCCAATCTTTCAGTTTTCTCGTAAAATGTGTAGCGTATTGTTGCTATTTTCATCACCTCGCGCCTTAATAGGCCAAACTTTGCGTGCAAGCCAAGTAGTTGTTCAACAAAGCGCTGCAAATTTAATACACGAGTCTCGAGACTCGCTTCTCTGCATTTTTTGAGGTTAATACATCAGATTCTATATTAGGCTTTTATGGCATTCCTTAGCAAATTTGGGTGCACGAAATTTCGGTCTCGTATCGCAGCTCCGTGGTATCGTCAACATAACAAATTTGAAACCGCAGTTTCTGTTTCATAAAACAGTGGCGGCAATACGGACGAATATCCAGGCGACGCTTTGCGCCCGGCCGGTCATTGCGAGACGAGCGCTTTGCATTATGAACGCAGTAAATATCTTCGGACAGTGCGTCCTAGTTTATGAAGCTGTATATTCTATATCGGGAAAGCCTTACATGCTCAGCATTTGAGAGCCCTTTTTCATTCTTTTCCATTGCGATGTTTATAGATTTATTTCTTTTTCAAAAGTTAACTGAAGTAAAGCCTTTGATTGAAATATAATCATTCTTTTCTACTTTCATACCTATCATGAAGGTGAGAGAAAACATGTGTTGGGAGTTCCAAAGAGTTTTATGAACGTGTGGAAGTCGTATAGGAAATGCTGAGGAATTCTTTTGGTGTTCGAGTCTCTGAATTTTTATATACATAGAAATCTACGGCCGCCTTGAAGGGCGTTAAGGATCGCTTGCAGAGTACTGGGAATTCTTTCAAGGGAACTGAGGATTCTTCGAGGAGTACTGAAGCTGATGGGCCATGTGGGTCCCTTGAAGGGCAGTGTGGGTCCCTAAAAAACACTGATGATTTTTGATAGGAAACAAAACAGGTGATCCTCCAAAGTGTGGTCCATTGCTTTATAACTTTCATACATAACAAAGCTCTTAATTTCTGTCATCTGCTATGACTTTAGGCTCATTGGGGACCGATGCGAACAAGTTTATGTGTTCGTTAAGTTCGGTGACTTCAACACTTTCTTCCTTGCGTTAATTTCTGCAGCACAATATATGTTAACATAATTAATATTTTCGAATAGAAAATAGTGAAGAGAATAGTGTACATTTTGATGTTTATTCAGTACCTATTAGACACTAGACTTTACTTTGAAGGAAGACCTTTCATTAAAACTTTACTCTAAAGCATACATATTGAGAAATATAGTAGATTTGAATCTTGAATTTGAGCCTATTTCTTACTGGTGTGGGTGAAAAGAAGTGAGTGTGCATGAAGAAAATATTTTTCAGGCTTAATTTTCAACTCTGATAATAAATACTAATCTTTGGCTCTATTCGGAGATTGGGTTTTCACGCAAATCAGCTCATTAGGAGTCAATAAAGCATCTCAAAAATCTTATGCCCCCATGAATGTGCGAATTATAAATTACTGTTAAATTGTTTGCCTTTATTTCTTTCAACTTTAAAGCTATTTATCGAAGATGCTTCACAGAGACTAAATTCGTAGAATTAGAATTGATCATCCGTCTCTCATCAAATTCTGCATTGATAGAAGACGTGAATACGAGAATACAAAGTTCCCATTCACTTGAGCAAAGCATTGTTCGTTTTCGGTGACGTTAGAGAAGCCGGACCAATACAGAGCGTAAAACCGACTGCCACGCCCTTTGTGCAGGTGCAACGTACACGTCTGCTAGTATTTATATGACTTCTCTCTCACACTCTCTAGAACGGGTCATCGGCCATTCCCGATATTGCCCGCGACATTTGTGTTCCGGGGAGTCCCATCGTGAGTGAGCTGTGACACACGGAAACATATCGTTTGTAAACTGCATGTATATGTAGATCCGCTCACTTGTGGGAAAATTTTAGTGCGAGTGTTTCTAGGAATTTTATAAATTGGAATTTGCTTTATTTCAAAGTATTGATGAAGCTTTGACGCTTATTGGTTGTGGATTCCCGCGAATACCGAATACTGGATTGGTATGCAAGGAGAATTCTATGAACTCGGTGTTCATAGAACGCCGAGTCGTCTAAAGATATCGGCCTTACACTTATATAACATTAGCTAACGAAGGTATTAAGAGAAAACAAAACAAGTCTCTTTTTCTGAATAATTTCAATGAAGTGTGCCAGACTATCGAGTAAAATAAATAACTTCGTAAGAGGAGTGAATTATGAATTATTTAAATGAATTATACCAAAATTGGCCTAGTTTAATGCACTGTTTCTCGATACCAGAAACGAATCGCAAGATTTGAGATCTAGGAAAAAAGGAAAACCAACGTAGGTAAGAATATCATGATGAAAACAAACATTTCTGATAAAAAATTCACCTTCAGTTCTCTGAAAAACAACAACTCTATATGTTGAAAATTTTTAATACTGACTACTACTTCTAGAAAAATAGAAAACAAACTCATGCTAAGAAGACAATAAAACGCCAAAAATATCGAAAATTTTAACAAACAATCGATATTCTCACCGCCGGGTCGCATCCATTTACTGACGGACGTTGTCAGTCGGTATATTTCATCCTAGATCGGCCCATTTCGGGCTAGAAATGGGTCTATTTCATCTAAGTTAAAATCGTTAATATTCAATTTTTAACGTTATATTTCTGACAGTTCCGATATTGAAGATCGATAATCTTCGCAAAAATTATCTCGAGTGTCCCACTCTTAAATCAATTTCAAATCTTGGCTAGATTTTTTGTTAGCTTTGATTTTGTGTGCTCCATCCGCTCAGTTTTTCTTTTTAAGTTTGTTCCGATGACTGCACAAAGTAATTTTTGCTTGTACCTGTAGACACATTTTATTACATTTACCATTGAAATAGCACAGTCGTAGTGATAGACTGTATACGATCTCTTGATACTTCGGTTTTCAATTGTCAACTGCACTTCAACTAATGCCGTTTTTTACAAATGTACATTTGGAGAACCAAACAGCGTAGACATCTAGAAGGAAAATCGTTATTTTCTTTCTCGATGTGATTTACCATAAAACCGAACGAAATTTTGTTTCGCATCAACAGTATTCTCATCGGACCCGCTCTCCATCTGTTGACGAAATCAAAGTGAGGCGAGTTCCTCCAGAATTTCCATCTCCTCACTCGCTGAGGTGATGGTCCAAGGACTCAGTCTCTAAAACTCTTGCGTCAATAAATTGGTGCGGTGAACTTTGAGGCTCATTTATCATACGTTTGTCTTGATTTTCCCCATTTCTCAAAATCTGGAGGATTGGATGACATTTTTGAGCGAAGAACCTCCCATCCGATGATCTTCGTAGCTTTCTCCCCTCTTCGTAAGGTAGTTCTTGCCTGGCAATTCTACAAACACTCGTAAAGTATCTCCCTTGCTGCTATGGGGAGGTGTTTCTTGCTCATTTAATCCTCTAACTTGAATATGATTGTTTTAAAGCGGCACCTTTTAACCCACGCAGCAATACAGGGTTAGATGTTTTGAATAAATCGAGCTTAACCGATCGGAGCCAAAATACCCAAAATTGGATTATAAAAAGGTGGAGTTAGCGCGAAGAGCGACTCGAATTACTCCTCAACTGCGAGCAAAGTTCATCCACTGCATTGATGCTCCCAGTTCTTGTTGTGTGTGTATTTGCTTCTTTGTGGTCTACGCTAAACGATGCAGTTACTACGGTCTGTTATACTCGACTACACTGCGCTTGATACGCATTTTGTGTCGTCTGGATCAATGTATTACGTAGTTCGTCGGGCAGTGCGGTCATTCCTATGTATGTGCTCAAGTAATCATGGTGTGGGTGATCGAAAAATTGCAACAATGTCTTGAGCGTGAAACGAGTACTAACGAACAACAAACACATCACCAATTTGAAGAATAAGCATCAAAATAGTTACAATTTTAATAATTGGCTACTGATGAAAACTGCTATTCAACCTATCTTATTTAATCACTATTTTTAATTTTAATTTTCCCAACAAACAGTTTTACGAAACCCTTAGTGGTACTTTATACGAGAAATGAGCAAGACGCTTTAGTGTTTAATCCGAGTCTATTTTGTTGTGCTTCCTGTTGCATGGCTTGGAGCTAGGGAAGCTTGTCCACTTTTACTTGCCACAACCTCACCTTCCCTACCCGCTGATGGAAATGGGTTTCCCTTTCGTCGGCGAACAGGTTCGTTGACGATCGTGTACGAGTGTTAGGTTCTTTTCTCTGTTTTCTTGTGCAATGTAGCTGAGCTACAGATCCGCGTTTTTCAAGCTCATTCAGTTTTATTCCCTGGGCGCTGGGAGCAGATCGCTTCAATGAGTTGACGCTTCGTTCTCGTGAGCTAGAGACGTTAGCTGTCGAGAATTGTGGCTTCAATCAACTTGCATTGTGTTTGTCTTGGAACTTGAATCCACGTAATCATGACCTTTAGACGTCTAAAATAGTCTGTCTTGTGTGCTCTGGATTCATGTGAATCTTTATAGCTCGTATAAATGCTCTACTCGGCATCGTTCTCGTTAAATGGTTTTAAATGTTTGCGTTATCTTCTTACTTCTTGGAACGTGCGATTCACCCCACGTTCAACATTACATTCGTATAGTATTTTGAAGTTAGTTTAGTTTTACGTCTTTTCAAAATTGTCGTGTATCTTCTTCTGAAATTTATTAGCATTGACGACTTACAAAATATTTTTGTTAGTTTTTTGATGTGCTGAATGTTTATTTAAGATAGCTGTATTGAAAATGAACACGCTTAAGCATTTAAAATCAGCATTCTACTCGTGACGTTTCCCAAGGACGTGAACTCCTTGCCTGTTTATGGCACTAATGATTTTGTGGACGCATTGCATGGTGTCTGCCTTGTCTCCCTAAACTTGAGCTCGAGAGAACCAATGGAGGCGGGTGACATTGAGGTATGAACCAAGACCTTGCCGAGTGCGGCTCCCAAGAACAGCGACCCTTTTTGCCTGCTTGAGCGCGAAAATAAAATAAGATATTTTGTGCTCTTGGTGATGTGCAAGGCGAAGAAAAATGGTATTTGCTGTCGTTTATCGTGGGCGTCGTTCGGTGAATCCTGCTTGGCTGTACCGTGGAAAACGCGTTGCATAAGTTACATTCTTGGGTGGGTAGACGAGCTCCGGCCAGTTTGCGTCCTGGTTGGAGAAGAATGAGCTCTTCATCGGGACCTTGTGCGTAGGCAAGGAAGTTATGAGCGACTCGCCTGTTTCTATGGGTTGCACATTTGAATGTAAAAGTTTGTATAAAACATTTTATATTTTAATTTTATGTTTTCGAGTTGGTCTTCGATATTTTTTATTTCTATCGAGCAGAGCGCGTAGTTTGATGGGATTTTTTTTGCGTTTATGATTCTGCGTTACTTGAAAAGGCATATCAAAACTTGAGAAGTTTCTGACCCTAATTTTTGCAGTCGTAAAGTATTGACCAACTGAATTTTTAATGTAAAAAATAATTTTTGAATAGGTTATTATATGATATGGGTTAAGTATGGAATAAAATGAAAAATCATCGTAGGGCTACTCGTAGTCTGAATGACAAAAGACTGATCAGGTATTCTAGCAAAACTTTATTAGCATTGGTTACAGACAGCAAAATAAACGCTCCGGATATTCTATGCACTTCATTTAACAAAAAAAAAATTTTCATAAGCTGAACACACACAGGATCATACCAAGAGTGTTTCTTTAATTTGAGTTACATCTTCTGTTTTTGTTTATTTGGGCTGAGGTTATTTATGTGGCTGCAGAATTGTGTTAAAGGACGAGCTGGGGAGAACAATTTGAGGAGCCTGTCATCCTGTCCGCTCCAACTTTCTCAGCCGCAAAATTCCATTTCGCAGCAATTAACTCGTTTGATGAACAATGGAGACCTGCAGTTTTGCGCCCGTTGTTTCTATCATGCGGCAAATGCGCACAAGCAAAAGAATTCGAGCTAAGAACTCTAATTTTTCCATTGCATCATATGTATCTGTAAATTATTATAAATAAGACCTCTACTGCGATTTATTGTAAAAATGTAGAATTCAAAAACTCGCCAGACTGTTTAGATTCACCATACCGTGAAATTTTTTTGTTGGCAATTTTTTTCACATTTATCCCAAGGTCACTTCATTTTGTTGAAAAGAAGTCCCAGATGAACTAGAACTTCGTTTTTCCTCAAGCCACTCGTATTGACAAACACGTGCGAGCAAAAATTGCTCAAATTTGCTTAAGCAGCATATTAATTGCGTAAGATTGTTCATGGAACTAGAATGAATTGCATTTAGGTATTCGAGAAAAACATAAATGGAATCTGGACTTAGGAAGTTTGCGTCTGGTTATATTTCTCCAAACAATCGTCTCAGTGCTTTTACTCGTATTCCTTATTTTCGTAATAAACGTAACGAGAAATTTCAACTATTTATCCTGAGGGGACAGAAAATTTGTAAAAACAAGTCTGCGGAATATTAAAGTATTTTTTTAAAACTATGAATGTTCTAGAACTTGAATATGCGAAATAATTGTAAGGAAATGTAAAAATAATTAAAAGAACAGGGTTTAAAAAAATAATTGAGATCATTTAGCGATTGTTCGTAACTTTGGAAAACTCACACCCATCACAGCTGCCAGTTGATGAACAGATTTTCAATGTTGCAGCTACATTGATATGCCAAATCTTACGTCAAAGGGGACTTTGAATAGGTAGAGCGAATAAACCTCCGATAAACTACGTTAGAGCTTTTCATTGCAGATATTTCCTACAACCACTTTGGCTGTGTGTAGGATATCCGTATTGACGCTGGTAGTTGCACTTGAGTCCCCTACCACCGTGGCCGGGGAGTTGGCCCTTCACGGCGTCTAAGGGGACTTGTGCTCTGTGGAGTAGGGAGAATTTTTGAGCTTGTCTTCGAGTGGATAACCAATAGTTAGTCTATATTAGCGTGCCGTCTAACCTGCAGTTCCTTGTATGTATACTAGCTACTTATATGATGTGGAATACCTTGCATGTTGCAGCTGATGGCACAACGCAGCTAGAATTAGGTATATAAGTTTTAACTACTGTTTGTTCACTTTTTCCTTAGAGTAGATAGATTTGCCTCGCAAATGACCTCCTCTACTATCGCTGTCAAGAAAATGTATTGGAATACTTTTTATTTATTTTTCAGTCTATTGGAACGCCAATCCTCTATTTTGCGCCAACCATGGTTTAATCTCACCCAATATCGCTATAGACTCGTCTATACTGTACAATTATGTTATAAAATTCCTTATCCTCTCACATTTGATACAAAATAAGAGCTAAGGCTTGGAAAATCATGATTGAATAGTTCATGGTCGAGGTTGAGAGTAGGATGTGTGTCTTTATAATGGCTACTTAATCAAAGCATAGAATACTTTAGTATTTTACTCGAAATATTGTCCAAGGTCACTGCATGTACTGCTTTCACAGTAGAGCGTTCTTTTGCCTTACAACTTTCAATGAGTTAAGCAGTTTTCTGAATTTTTTCTTGCATCAAATATTGTGGTTATCTTGTTCATTATTCGTTACTCAATAAATTTAGCTCAATTTTCTTAAACTCAATAAATTAAGCTCAATTTTATCGTACGTAAACGCTATATTAACAGCAACTGTGAGCCGCGTTTCAGGCTGCATTACTTAAACAACCATGTATTTGGAACGATTCTTCGGGCATCACAAGCCGTTGCATTTGGTCACGTTCCTCGTCTTTCATTGGGCTTACCTGAGAATGCTTATCTTCCAATATTCTGGCCGTATCAATGTCTAGCATTGCGGTAGCGAGCCCATCCTAACTCACCGCAACGGTAATTGCTGTACTTTTGAGCAGTCGTGCATGATCATCCAATGCTATTTTGTGGCCCTGGTGCTCTTGGCGAAACTCGATGCGTTTCTGTCGAGGCGTGTAACACTGCGTGGCTAGATTTTGTCCCAAAGAAAGGATGGGTTCTGGAATGGTGCTTGTTTGTTCCTAAGCGTCTTGAAAAAGTGTGTTTGAAATTTACGTCATGTCGTACACATGAAAAGATGTTGCTGTGCATTTGTCGTTTTGGGTCGAAATGGCAACTTATAGAAGCGATTGAAGGGGATGCGCGGAGTAAAAGTCCTAGTTTACCTGGTTTTGAGTGTTCTATTTGCGTCATGCTAATATAAAAAAATTAGCAGCAACGTCATTGTTAGTGCCTGACTGACTACACTCATTCCCAGCCGAAAATATTGCTGTTTTCCTTCTCTGAGCCTTGGAGTTTAGCATATAACCGCAGGCTCATACATTGCTCCGCTTATCTATGCATTGAACTCCTGTCTATTAGCAGACCGTGTGCAATTAATAGCTAGAAGTTATTGTGCAAGTCATTACTGTCGGAGTTTTATGTAGTTACTTATAACTAGTTGGTCCTGCAAGTTTTCAGTAGTTAATTTTCATGTACCAATCATATTATCGTCGGTTCCAGCTTTAGTGGTTGCAAAGTTCGAATATTTTGATTAATCATCCTTGACACCTTAATTGGAACCCGCGTGATATTGATGGGAGTTTTCAGCTCGGCGAGTATAGGCATGAAGAGGAAATAGAATTCAAACGTTTGCTCGGAGTACTGTGTTTGCAAAGTTAACATGGAGAATTGCATCACATTTAGTGCACGAAACATTTGCATCTACTACGGTGTACGGCACGTTTGTCTAATTTAAAGTTTGTCCAAAGTGAGAGGCAGATAGCGTCGCTCTGGCTAGCTACGTAAAGACAATTAATATATAACGCATTCTGCCTCTATGCTTCAATGTGAATTATAGGCATCATAACTTTTCCCTAATTAGCGAGCTGGAGGGGATTTTCCTTCAACATAACTTCGGGAGCTTTCCTTGCGTGTTGAGTATGCTCGTTACGACAGTCTTCGGCAAATTGCTAGTGCAATTAACGTTCTTCGTGTGTTATAGTTATCGTCTCGCATCACAATCAGCGCTGCTAGCTGCTGGGGGCTGCTGGGTATATATAGGGTTCATCGTAAATGCTATCACAGTGGTAATAAATTTGAAAACATTGATGGTTTTTGTGTTTTATTTACTTATTCTGTTTCAATTTTGCGGTCTTTGTTTTTCTGTGATAGTTATGTTATTTTCTTTGATATTGCCCTGTTGTTTTTTCAGCAAAATGGTTTCGGAATAAATGCGTAAGGCGTTCGTCACTCGCCTCCAGTAGGAACCTCTTGGATTTACCTGTTTGAAAATTTTGCGGAAGAAAGCTTGTGAAGTCCAGCCAAAGCCAATCAAATCGGTGAAGTGAGCTATCGAGACGGTCTGGGATTAAATTACGGTAAAAATGGTCGCGTGTATTTCGGAATATTTTCGAAAGCAACTTGACCATTGCAATGAAGCAGGTGGCCGCTATCGCAAAATTTATTAATCGCACTCTACAAAATTTTGTGAGCCTTCTGGTCGCATACAAATTTTGATTCGTGAAGATATTAGAAAGTTATGATTTTTCGTGTGACAGCATTTTTGGTGGAGCTTTTAACTTTTTCATCTTTTTTCCTGTCTCTCAGCAGACGTGACACTTCCACAAGGAGATCCTTTGTTGTAAATTTCTTTTCATCGCACTTTTTGTTGTACTTAGAGCTGATTTTTTTGCCGAGTATAACAGGCAGTGCCAACAGAGGCCACAAAGCTTCACGCTTCTGTGACGCCACTTCAATTAAATCATTAATGGATTTCGCTGCGATGATCACCGTAAATTAGGTGGAAGAGAGAATGGAATAAGGATACATTAAGATTTTATTTTAAGACTCATTTATGTTCCAGTGAACGAAGATGGGTAATGAAGCAGTGGCTTCAGAAATTTTGTTCAAAAGTTTCCTGTCATTCTTCCAGCCGAAATCATGGACATTTGTTTGAACGTGTGGGTGAGCCAAAGGAAATTGAAACAGCGGCTTTAAAGACTACGATTATAAAATTTCTTTCAACTCTTACATCTCAATCAAAGGACGTGTAGGGAAAACGTGCAGGAAGTGAAGTTGCGGCTCCAGAGACTACCTTGTATAATGTCTTCCTCGGGTGTTAAAGCTTGATAAATGAGTGGAGGTACGTGTGGGTTTTACAGAAGGAAAGTGCAGCTGTAACTTCCAAGGCTGCATTTTCAAAAGTGAGAGGCTGTGGCACCTAGAGTAGCGAGAGTTGCTGTTGACGCCCTCAGTAAGTGGCTGCGAGGGCGGCCGGCTAGGGCGCTGGCTCCTAATGAGGAATTTATATTCTCATTACCGCGAGAAAGGTGGGCTGTGCAGGGCTCAGACTTGCAAAGCCATCGCACAGGAAGCCCATGTAGCGCCTGAGCCTAGCGCAGCGCTGCGTACACGACGGATTGATGTGCACAATGAAGCTGTCTCGACAAAGTTTGAAAAAAATAGGGTTTCTTCTTGGTAATGATCAGTGAAGATCACAAAGGCCATTACAAGGCTTATGGGAAAATTATTTTTAACACTACTACTGTCGATGGACTGATTTTTGTGGATGGTTATCAACTAATTTTGAATCTCGTCTATTAGTGCACGCGGTATGGTTTATTCTTCAGCGTGTCATATGTGATGAATGTTACGATACGAGCATGGGCCTGTCGGCTTCTCGTTACCGAAAGAGGAATTCAAACCTCTATAGATGAAGGATAAAGGAAAATTAAGACGGAAATACACAGGAGGAGAATGGGACAGGAAAGAAAGAAAATATAATAGTAGCGTTCGCATAGTGCACCCCGAGTCTCCCTTAGTCTATCAGCATGGATAATAACGACAACATTGAAAGATTAGACATATTTTTATTCTTGACCGTAGAATGTTGAACACGTGAGTTAAAGGTGATAATTGGCAACAAACACTAACACAAAGTGACACACACCATGAAAAAACGTGCGCTTCGAATCATGATAGGCGCCCGCAACGGTTGGATGTTTTAACGTTACACAAAAATTTTTATGATGACTATCAAAAGAAGATCTACTCACAATAAACCAGAACAAGAAAATAATTAATAGCTGGGCTAGAGTACGCCCGAAATAAAAATGGGGATAATTTAAAACAATAAAACCCTTGACTCACACAAGGTGTTAAACGCGGAACACTTAAATTTGCGCTACGCACAATGTGATGCTCCACGCACCACGATGAACAAACAAAAATCGAAATCACTCCAGATAGCGCGCCATTTCCAACACTTTCCAATGTGCTGTTTTGCACCTAAGCTTGCACTTTTATTCACCGTTCAATTTCTCAACTCCACTATGTCACCCTAACTCTTCTGTGATGCGTCGTTGAAGTGAGGCGAACTCTGCTTCCACTTATGGCTTGAGGAATGTACGAACGTTCAGTTGATCAGACTA
Source organism: Morinoia aosen (assembly GCA_030386875.1). Taxonomy (NCBI): domain Eukaryota; kingdom Metazoa; phylum Arthropoda; class Malacostraca; order Amphipoda; family Talitridae; genus Morinoia; species Morinoia aosen. The sequence continues at coordinate 64,937,435 of CM059564.1, read as the reverse complement.
ACATCCGCTGATGCCCCAATGCCGGGCGGCCGGCTGGTGCTGCTCCCCTGTCTGCAACGCGTTTACCGCTCTTGAGTGCCGAAGGAGCTTGATCATCGTGGCTTGCGCGGGATCGATGTTGTATGACTGCAGCTTTCGTAAATGCGTGGTTCCAAGGGGCATGCTGGAGTTGCCTGTGAGATTGGAACTGGCGTAGACAAACTGAATGCTTTCGCTGCAGTTGTTGACACGTTTGCACTTGACGATCATTGCTGTGAAGCTGATGTGCTTCGAGTGGATTTCTGCCGCAAGTTGATACTTCGATGGCTGCTGTTTTCCCGACTTTTTACTCGCGAGACTTCAATGTTGTCACCTCACACCGATGTTAAAGTTTTGGTACTCTTGTGCGAGGTACGCCGGCAAAGCCGGAGTACTCTGTTTGCGTGCGTGTCCTCACTCTCTCTTTGTTGCGAAACCCCTCGAAAAGACTTCGATTATTCTTGTCGTATCCTTATATGTGCGTGGCTCGGATCCTTCTCGAATGTTCACAGTTACAATGACAGCATTTTACAGCTGATTGGAGGAATTCTTCCTTGTCCTGACGTCTCGAAATTTCATTGGCTAGGTGCCCGCTTTCTTGTGCCACACCTTCGACGCGCGGCCTGTTCATTGGCCCAGATTTTGTGGCTTTTGCTAAGGCCAACCCTCGTATCGCGCCTTCGTGCGAGGCCTGTTCCCATGCCCAAGCGACGGCCGGCTTAACGGTTTGAACATTCCAACGTCTATCGCAGCTTTTACCTCAAACTGGCCTCGCAACACATCGTATTATATAAGATATAAGATATTTCACTACTAGTATATAAGATATTTCACTACATGAATTAACAAATGTTGACCTTTGTTTCTTTTCCACATTAACTTCAGTGTGAGTGTTGAAATTATCGCACATCGTGTGGTAATTAATTTCTTGAATAAAATAGTAATTTCTCATAATTACTTGCTGTTTCACGTATGGCGGATTTCCATATTGAATGCACAAGTAGCGTTGCTTGTCTGGTATTGTATTCAGTCATGTTTGTTTGTGTATTATTGCAATGGTCAACTTAGCGAGGAAGTATTTTTATGATAGAGAGCAATTCTGATACGATTTAACTTTTTGATAGATAAAGTATCGGAGAGTCCCAGTGTTTTAAGTGTCTTTGAATTGAATTTGGGTTACCTTTTTAGAAAAAAATACGTGGGGGTTATTTAAATTTAGAACTTTCTAAATAGAATTCACCTTTAAACGTACGCACATATGTCAATAGATGAGAGGAACGTACGACGGGCATGCTCAAGACCGCAGAATCTATTGTGTCTGTTTGCAACAATTAAAACTTACGGGAATGTCCCTTGAGCTGTTGTCCATCATTATCGCCTGTGTGGACGTTGAACTCGTCTTCAGAACGTTCTGTAGCGGGTACCTGCTGCTGTGGAAACGTCGAGCTCTCAAGTTCTTTGCCTCTTGAGGAATTTATTGTGCCCATGGTGAAATTTCCGTTCTAGTAATGACGAATGTGTGTCATTTCTAAGAAATTCATTATCAGTTTTTCCCATAAATTCAAATTTTTGCGTGAATTGTCTTCCCTGAAAAGGCGTGTTGTTGTCGAGTTTTCTATACGTACTGTGTGATCGGTTGTGGAAGATTGTTTGCGCAGTTAATGATGAAATATGAGTGGGTAAGGGACACAAAACTTAAATATGCCCATGAAATATTTATGCCCATACTTTTTGGGGCACATGATAAAGAAATTGCGTCTACATTTCAACTCATAATTAGGTAGAAATGAAACGACTTTCTCTACGGTATGGCCCTGCTCGATAATATGGGTTGTGACTGGTTCTCTTCTGCGGTCATCTGGGGAAGCTGACTGGTCTGGATTTCGGAGATTCGACATTTTTCTTGTAAATACGAACTGCTGCTACTGATGATAGTTGAACCCTGCAGTGGCTATCTAATTCATCTTCCCAAGGGTTTGTAGACGAGGCTGTACTGCTCATTCTCACCCTACCATCTTAAGTGTTTACGCTGGGATCCATAATCATGCACATTTTATGCGCGTTAAATAAACCAAACGCGTGCGAAAATAATAAATGTGGAGTAAAGTAGACGGTTACAGAAAAATAATCGAGGAGTGACGTACTGGGGTACGAAAATAGTCTCTAGTACTGAGGCTCTGCTGCAACCTCTACAGGTTAAGTGCAAATTCACGTTTACATGCCCTATTGTGATGTGTTATTAGAACAGGATTTGGTCACCAAATAGTAGTGATATTTCATCCTTTATTTTTATCATGAAACACTTTTCAGTTTATAAATTTTTATTCTCTTTGCTCCCGTGCGCATATTTTAATTTTTTGTTATGATGATGCATTTCTTTCTTTTTTCAAACTGCTTGAATCACATTCGATTTTTAACATCTGACATCAATATGTGCAGAATTATGATATTGCAGCAAAAAATTGCTTCTCAAATGACGGTTGTGCGAGTGTTGAGTAGTTTTCAAATTCCCGTCATGCTAAAAAATGTCTGGATTTCTCATTGTTTCAATAATCTTTTCTGTATTGCAGGTGAGTGCTGTGCCCACCCGAGACTGATGGTGGTGCACATCCTTCTTTGGTGAGCAGATCTTAATTCACTATTTTGAGGTTATTTGGGCTTAGATTTTAATTTTACCTTTCCACTTTAGGTGCTAATTTTAATTTTTAGGTTCTGAATTTCTTGCCAATATGTGGAATCCTATCATATTCTGAGACGGTAAGTTAAGTTTGCTATCTCAAACGTTCGTTTTGATTTATTCGGTTTCTTATTATTTGTAGGTAAGTAAAATGCTATTTCCTAAGTGATACTGAGGATTATTCCATCCCGAACGAGATGTTATTTTTCGGAAAAGCAGCGCTTCATTCTTCATCATTTGAGTTGTTTGTGTTGGCGTGAGTGGGCTGTTTGCAATGCCTTGCCGGCCCTAATTCACCAGTCGTCCGTAAAACGAAGAAAAAATATTTATTCCTGCTTTAATAAAAATGTTATGAAAAGCGCGTTCTGTAAATCATCGAACAGTTTCTTCAACTTCTCCAAAGAAAAATGAAACTCAATGCGTTACCTAATCTAATGTTGCCAGGGCCTTGGAAATTCTTTCTTGCGCTAAAATTGAAGCATTCTATGCGTCTTCGTAACCCTTGCTTAAATAGCGCTTAATTCGACCATATACCGGTAATTTAAAAACAACACTCGCACAACAATAGACATTCAAAAAGTAGTTTTCAGTGTTCAAAGGATAGAAGTCATCGCATTCTCAAGGAGTAGGGCTCACGAGTAGCAGCCTGAGAATTTGTTCCCATTGCTCAAGGCCTGGGCGTTTTTATGGTTGGCTTGGATCACTGCCTCTTGTATCTCCAGGCCTGCTCATAGAGCTTATGACGTCACGGGAGTGGTCCAAGATTTCGCTCTATTAGTGATGAATCGATGTGATAAAATTAAGTTAGCTGTTATACATCGTTGATTACCCATCTAGCGGAGTTGACCAGACTTCGGAAAATCTTAGAGAAATACAACCAATACTTTTTCTTTGATATTGGTGCATAAAAAATTATATTTTCAATAGTTATTTCTGATCAGACACAAAATAGAATCTTATTCGAGCTTGTTAGGACCAGGCGTGTGCCCTCGCCATTAGAGTATACATTTTAAAACAAAGGTAATAATGGTAATATTTAACAGAAGTAATATTGCACTCTCGCATTTACTTATAACATCAGCAAGGTCGAGCTTACATTTTATCACTGGAGCTCAAAAGTGAGATCAGGTTGTGCTACTTCACGCAGTGTGCTCTGTCATATTTATCCTACATAACACGAGTTCCTGACGGATCATCAGTTTCGTTTTAAGTCTTGCGAAGTTCAACAAGCATAAGAAGGAACGCTCGAAATTGGACTCTATGACTTTAAAATCTGTCATCGCTACAATTCTGTTCCCCAAAATTTTGTTCCTCTAATATAACAGTATTTGCTCAAAAATATGTTACTCCGTTAAACAATTACGGTTAAAGTGGATTTCAAAATTCATTTTTATAAACGGCTCTGATATATCGTATTCCTTGTGAAATTTGTGCCCTAATGTGCTATTCGAAGTTCATTGTCGAGTGCCAGCCAATTCCTCGTTGTGATGTCGGTGACTACATGATGCCTGTGTCAGTTTAATGATGGTGGTTGTGATAATGGTAACGTGAGTACAAAATGCGGGCGTTAAAGGGTTAAAAGAATTAAGCAGTCCGTGATGAAAACTTCGTCATACGAATTTAACAGCCCATGTTCATTAATGTTTCTTCGTGAAGAATTCAGAAGCTCATGCTTAATAATGTTACTATGCGCATGTTTATGATTTGGGCAGCCCATGCTAAAAAATGTCTTTTTGTGATATGACTTCAGCAGTCGATGATTAATGATACGCCAATTGGTTATGAGAGTTCATTAGCCCACGCTGAGTAACATGCTATTCGATTACATCAATCTTTATGTAGGGCAATGTATGGGGAAACATTTCGTAATGCAAAAAAATGAGCTGAATAAATATGACGGTAGACGATTCACATCTTCTCTTATGGTTGTTTTATATGGTTTCTTTCTCAACGCCAGTGTTTCACGCTTTTGAGTTCACCGTGTTTTTCTTTCATCATCTGTTTCACGAGAAAAAAGTTCTCTCGAAGTAAAATTACTAACTTTTATAAGACTGCACTGCTCATTCTCACCCCCTACTGCCAAAAATTGTAACGCTTCAGTAACACTTCAAGTTTTATCACTTCATGAAATTTTTTTTCCAAATCGGTTACTCGGGCATTTATGGTATGAGTGGGCGATTTTTTCATCTGGATTTTTTTATGTTCGTGAGTGCACTGCCAAACTGTTGGTGTGTACGTCTGTGTTCAAAACGCGTGAGTCAGAAGTGGCTGTAATGTTGCTTAATTCACCTCCCACGCTGGAATACACTCGGTTACGCCTGAGCCAACCCTCGCCCACCACCGGCCGTCCTGTGGAACTTTGGTATTTGCGATACGGCTCAGCCCTTTTTTTGGCCACCGCCATCATCACGATGATCTTGATCTTCACCGTAAAACCAGCGACTCCCTTAGACTACTGCCCTTATTTGGGTTAAATTCGAATTACTTACTCTTCATCACGTACCATTTACCGAGTCCCACACAAACCTCCTCTATTGCCCGTAGTTAATGGGTCTTGCCCGGCTTTCAAGGTCCTGTAGGCTTACTGCCAAGGTTAAGAATTATTTATTGCAGCCAAGTTCGAGCTTAACAGTCTTGGTGTGCCTACTTCTACCCTGTTGGGACTTAGGCTGCGTGCTCAGTAGCGTCTTTGTGGCCTTTTTAAGCGTATTTCAGCTTATGTGTATCGCCACAGCGATTTGATTTTCCTTCACGCCGGCGTTGCTTTCTTACTAGAAATTAAGCCATTCCATTGAAAGTTCAGGAGAATATTGATATTTTCTCTTATATTTAAAATCAAAGTTTTTGGAAGTTCTTTCTGTCTTTTACTTTGAAGTTTATTCGTCCAGTTACCAAATTTCAGAGTGCGATACTCCGGAGCGCGAACAAGTCGAATTACTTGCGAATTAATAATTTCTGACATGGTTAAGTGGAGTGATTTCTACTTTTTAGTTTACTTGAGGTATTTAATCCAGCTTGTAATCAAGTCTTCGTTCCGCTAAGCAAGGTCAGGTTGTGGGCAAAAGTAATAAAGTAAGCACAAAAAGAAAAACAGACAATTTGGCGATGCAGAAAAGCAATTGGCTAGTCGCAGTGTGGGACCACACTGTCTGTACAACAGATGATTTAATTATTATTTTGTCACATCTGATTAATTGTTAGGGGTGCGAGCAAAGTAAACTTATGACCAATGACCACTCGTACGAAGGAATACTTTCACTGTGTATATATCATTGCTGTTATTGGATAATACTTAGTAATAGGAATTGTAGTAAATATTTCCATATTGTTACTACTAATCGTTTATGTTCAAATTGATGAAGTAATGTAATAACGGCACGGATATTTATGCCCTGTATACCCATCCTGGAAAACAGCGTGGGGATAGCTTTCTATGATTTTTCTCAAGTTCTATCTGCAATTATGTGCATCATAGTACTAAATCATTGTTTGGTCTATAACTTCAGACAATTTTGAAAGTAGAAGACGACTAATCTATGGTCGTCGTTCTTCCGTTAAGTGACGAATTTCAGCATTTACTTTGAGAGACTGACGAATAAAGAAGCTTTTCAACTTTTGTGTTTGATAAGCTAGCGCTTCTGTATGATATTGAGGTTGATACCGCGAGGACTTCTTATTTCCTCTCTAAATTGCTCGTTTTGTAAGAGTGGCGCTCGATTTTTGCTGCTGTCCAAATTACTATCAACTTAGTGCAAACTACATCACACTTTTTGTTTCTACGGTTCGCGTAGCTTCAGACCATCCTTCATTTTTCGTCAGGTTGCCTGTGCGGCTTTTTTTTTGAGCGGAGCTGCTCAATTTGGTCAAATTTCACTATAAAAAAGAGCTAAATTTAGAATGTTTTTCCGAAAGAAAACTAAACTGCGAACCGTATTTTACTCTACAGATCCAGGTTCTTCAGTATGGCCGAGGCTCTATATTCAGTTTTGTATATTTGAGAATTATCTCATGATTTGATATTGGTAACGCTTCGCAACGATAACTCACTCATATTTTGATAGTTTTCTGAATCTTTGGTGCTGCTTCATTGCCTAAAATACGTTTTGTTTTCCGATCATTTTGAAGTGGTTGTCACGCCATCGTTTTCTGTAAATTTGCCATCCGTCTTTGTTTTTTATCGTATCAGTGATAAAATCGTACCAAGTTATAGAACGGAACTTAATACCTGTATACTTACATCGGGGTACACCACACGTTGTCATAAAAATTAGTCAGCTAGATATTTTTAACTGTCTCGAGTGATACTTGATAATTAAGCGCTCTTGGGTAGCTTTGTAGGACTCCTTAGCCCCTCTCAATGTGATACACTATTGGTGACTCTCCTCATAATTGTAACCTGTGGAACTAGTGCTTTTTGATGGTCCTACGTATTAACGACAGACTTACTATTACTTATTACAATAGTTGTGTTACCTTAATTTTCGAACAAGTAGGGCTTTTTTCAGTTTCCTCTTCTCTCGTGTGAGCAATGCTGCGCTGCTGAGCAATACCAGTGAACTCGGCTCTTTCAGCGGCATAGCTACTGTTACGTGTGAGCGCTGATAGTGGGAGTGAAGAGGGGTAGGATGCCGGTATAGAAAGTGTGTATAGCCCGCTGTCATGGACCTATCGATGACAATAGTGTCGCCTCAAGTGTTCAGTGGCCACTCATGAAGCGCCGGCGGTAATTTGCGTCTGATCGTGAGAGTTGAACTTGAGAGGTCAGTGTCTGTTGTAAGGCTTGTATGCCTAAACCCTCGACCGAATCTCGGAATAACGCATTGCGGTCATGTAAGTAGTGACGCATTTCGCACTCTGAAATTTGTAGAGATGTTCCACCTTGTGATTTCCGTTGAGTACGAAGCTAGCTCGTCCGTACCACACATGCAAGACAGGCCTGAGCGTGCGCTTGCGTCACGCACGGACGCGGCTGCGCACGTGTTCTCCTCATTTTATTCGGACGGCAGAAACCAGGCAAATTGCAGGGAAGCTGTGAGCCTCAAAATTAATAAGGATCCGGTCGAAAACGACACAGGTACTGAACGCACTGCGCTTTAGGCTCATGTACCCTCTCGTGAATGGATTTTACTATTGAAATTGCGGGTTCATATCCCTATGTGCTGACCTCTAGACCACTAGACCTTGCATTTTACTAGAGGCTGCGTTACCTAATGAAAGCATAACAAGTTCAAATTGAAAAAAAGTGTTTTTTCTCTGCGTAAAATTTGATGTTTTCTTCTGGAATTTGCTGGGTTTGTTTCATTTAACCGTAATCCGTTTGTGGTTTCAGTATCAATCTTCACGTAAGATTAGTTGTTGCCAGCACTGCATGCTTTGTCGTAGTGTGGAAACCAAGCCGAGAGAAAATCAAATTTTTTCAGCAGTGAGAAACATGTTAGTCCTCGAGCAATAACCAAGTTGTTTGAGGGTCTCAATCAAATTAGTCTAACAGCAGTAACTGAATTGGTCTAAGGATAGTAAATGAGTTGGTCCTAGGGTAGTTATGAGCCTATTCTAAGGGTAGTAATTGATTTGGTTTTAAGGGTTGTTATTAAGTTAGTCACATGGTAATGATTCTCATGAACTAAGTGTAACAATATTAAAGTTAATGTTAGGGTTTCACAGTAATTTGGTGTTGAGGTATAATCGGTTTGGTCGAAAGTTTAATTTAAAGTTCGTCAAAAGGCAATAATTACGCTGATCTAAAAGTAGTAAAATTGATGAACTAGTAATCATTAGTTTGTCAATAAACGATTACATTATCCCGTTAGTCCATGAGCGGGATGAATTTCTATGACTTTCCTTCATACTTTACCAAATTTCTATTGTATTATTTTTAACCGCTAATTTCAATCTACTTATTCGTCATATTCCTTTCAGGAGGCATCGGATCGTCAACAGGTTTTTCCAGGAGGTTTTTAGCTATCCTATGGATAAGGTTAAGTAAGGATAAGGATAAGTAAGACAGGTTTCTCTATTCTATGCTGTGGAACTCTGTATAGGATTTGAATAGGATTTCATGTTATAACATTATCTCTAGAGGAGGAAGTGCTATGTACCTCAGCTGGAGCACTTCCTAGGTACCTCAGCTGGAGCCTCAGCTCAGCTACAGAGAGGCCTTTGGGACTACTGTCACTCGTGATGACTTAATTCTTTCAGTTTTTGTGCTTTCTTCGCTGTTTCTCCACTGTCTTTTCTTCCTTTCCCTTCTCAACTTACTGTTTCTTTGCGCAGGGCATCCTATGTGGGAATACACCTCGTACATTGATTCAACGATTTTCTTAGTCCATACTAAACGTTTTTTTTCCTTCCTACTCTTGAGTTGGCCTTCGTTGCAGCCAGAGAGTGTCGAACTAACTGACGAATATACTGTATTATTACTAGTATACACGGCTCGCGAAATAGGACGGGATTTGATATTTGATTTTAGTGAATCTTCCAATTATGGATAACCAACAAATATATCCAACCTAATAGTACCTGTGATTAAAATAGTCTTGTACTTGTGAACTATTGAAACTTTTATCAGAGTCAGAGATACGGTCTTCAGGCATCCTTGAGAGCGTGACAGACACACGGACCTGCCAACCAAGCAAGCAATAACTGAGTATTGGGTTTTTGTCGCTTGTTCAAGCCAATGGCTGACCTAATTTTAGAGTTAAGTTCCAGCCACCCCTTAGACTTCCAAACGATGTGGGATTTCACACGAGTTCAATGTTAGACTTTAATTTTACAGACAGAAGTTATCACATTTACACAAATATTAGTTCGTTGAATTGATAGCACAGAAGTCACATCCATTAAATTTAGATCCCGTCCCCAGAATAAATAATATTAAATGATTATACACTCCATTGGGTAGCACGACCGAAGCCCGAAGATGAAGCAAGTAGGACAAACAGCGATCAGGCATCAGCTACGGAACAGGCTCCTTGAGGTGTCGACCACAGTGCCGCCTACAAAGAACGGACTAATTAAGACTCTAAACAGTAACTAAGTTGAATATGCGACAACGAGAACTAAATCTTATTTCACAATATTCAAAAGAGATTAATAAGGCAGTGCGAACTTTCTATTTACCTGGGTCGGAAGACACCTATGAGAGAGTGAAGGTAATAAGAAACCGCTACTAAGAAGTCACGTCGCAAGGACAGAAAGAAGTGGGATTCTATTGTCAGTAATCCGGACTGTTTGTTTGTGAATCACTGACACTGAGTATTATTGCTCGTATTTAATGGACATTAGTATTATTACAACACAACTGTAATATATTTTGATATTATACGTTGAATCATATTAAAATCATAGTAATAAATAGCGGCTTAATATATTAATATATAAATATTATTTGAAAGAAAATATTAACATATAAATTAATGTATTCGTCATGCTTGTGTTCGAGTGTCCTAATCATTAAATGCTTTTTTCGTGGATCACAGTATTTAGTGAATGAAACTACAGTAAAAATGCTCTGCTAGTCTCGTGAAAAAAAATCTCATTCAAAATGATTTATTTTTCACGTAATGCAAAAGATTCTTCATCTCTTAATAAAAATTGAATAATTAGATTCATAAATCTTACAAATGAGATTTTGCACAGAAGTCAAGGTCGAGCAGGAAGTTCCTTTTAAAGTTCACTGGCTCTAATCAATGGGTGCTAATCTGTCGGTGATCGCGGAGCTATGAAGAATTAATCATTTTGTCCAGTTAACAATCTGATATTTTGCATGATTTCGTGCGTGAGAGGATGTTCCATGTATTTTTTTGACAATCTGAGTGACGTAAGTTGAATGTTAGGATGAGATTCCCTTGTTTTAGGAAAATATAACCTTACTTGACGAAAAGAGTCACCCATTACGTCGTGTGTACAATTTTATAAACCTTTGCATAAGTTCAAGGTAAGTGGCCTTAAATCAGCTCTCGTCAGCTATCAGGTCTCTGTTCTGATCTAAAAAATTAGAAAAACCGGTCATAGAACAGGCTAATCGAGTATCGCACCTCTTTATTAACTTGGACCTATTCGCAGCTGCTCATTTGTTACAGCTTTGGTTTGAAAAATTTTGGCTTTGAATTGAGGTTTACTCGTACTTTTTCGTTATTTGAGTAAATCCCTGTACATGGTGAGTGCGCGGCCCATCCCAAGTCCGCTCTGCTTCTGTGCGTGTCTTGCGTGTCTCGCTGATGAGACATGATACAGCATTCCACAAATATGTTCAACTATTTTTTCGCAAGCGTTGCTTTTGGTAGTAAGTTCTTCGATTGCGAATCATTGATTTTATTTTGATTTCTGGTACATGTGTATTTACTTTACTGTTATCCAATTTTTTTGAAGTAAAGTTTTATTTTTCTTGCCAGGTATAGTATTTGAACTTAACTTGTAGCACGCTCAGTGCATTCCCCTTATATTCCCCTTACTCCCCATTTTTGTATTCTCAGAACCATTTTACCTTTGTGTGTAATGGGAACGTAATTCCCCGGGAACTAAGCTTGCCCTGCCGGCAGCTGCTCACCTTCCGTCTCAGACCCAGTCTCCCAGCGCGCCCAGTTGACACAGCGACAACGTGGTCATGTTTTGTGTCATTAGAGAACTAATGCTATCATAGCGTGGTTGGCTGCTGAGCTTGTTAACCTTGGTCGTAAGGTCATCGATTGCTACGCACGCACAACTTGGCGGCTACGACAGCACGCCCTTCGTTTAGGTGGGCTGCTTCCAGTTTATGGTTCATCTGATTTTTGTGACCCACACCCACACTAATACCCCGCTTGTCGTACTCATGTGCCTCCATGTCCGGTGTTCCTTGTCTTTCAAGGATTGTTCGAAGTACTTCGCACGCTTCCGAGGCTTTCGTCAGTTTGTTTAGGCGCCTCCATTTGATTTTCGTACAGTGTTTTGAAAAACCAATGCCAGCGCAAATCAATTATGGTGCGCAAAAGGTCATCTATTTGCGACGTTTTTGTCTTGTGGAACGAAAAAAATGTACCCTTTCAAGCGTTCATGTAACTGTGATTTCACCTTCTTCAGATACTTCTCGCGATCCAAAATTGATTTATTGGTTGTGATGTAAAAATCTGTCGTGGGCTTAGCTAAAAAACATGCTGAGTGTTGCATGCATTCATTTTAAATTTCTCCCTCCTGCTCGATCCCTCTGCAACCCGCCCCCTCCTGTAGGTCTCCGTTCACGTTGCTGCAAAATTATGTTAAAGTTTTGGGTAGTATTTGATACTCGGCATTACCAGGAATTTTTATTTCCGTTTCTTAATGGCAAATTGTAAGAAATTGGCGTTCTACAGTGTTGCCCAATTAATGTTTCTTTGTGGTGCCAGAAGTGGCATATTTATGAATTTGAAACCATTCTTAAAATTTTGAAATATTTGCGTACATTTCGTCGTTACTAATTTTCTTATTCTACCTCTACAATAGGAAAGGTAGTTGACGCGTCATTTGGAAGCAACGTGGCTTGTAGGGTTGGTGTTTCTCAAGGGTCCTTCGTGGCCCATCGCTAAGTAGGATGAGTATTGTGTTGAAAACTCTCAGCTAAGAGATAGAGAAATCCTTTGAGAGATCCCGAGAGATCCTTCAGCGATAGAGTTTTCGTGCTGGTCTGAGTATGTTTCTGTTATTGAAATGCTCATTCTGTTCGTTTTGAAATACCTCGCACGAAAGTCCTTTAACATAAATTCAAGAATGAAAACAAAGTAATTTTTTTTGAGATGTGTGTGTCTTTAGACGAAGTCTAGGATATTGAAATTAAGTGGTTTACATTTACACAGAAAATAAGCGATGGTATGCTCCATGGATGCTTTGTTTCTCTGACCTTAACGCTTCTTTGTTGAGATGTGATTCATCAACTTAATCCTAGGAGTTGGGATTTCGGGGTTCCCCGGTACGTTTTTCTTTGCATTAAAGCGCTTTCCTGCTTCCAGCTATTGTTGGAACGCCCAATTCTTCTCGCGTTCTTGAGGCGCATTTTCCTCCCGCCTCCCAAAATTCTACTCAAGGATGCGACCGCTCTTGCGCAAATGGTCACTCTTATTTTTGTTGCGAACACATTTATCTGGCGGGTCGCTTGCAGGGGCGCTTTGTCTCGTGCTCTCATGCATATGCACCGGCATCACCGCGACGGTCCAGGATAAAGGTACCTTTTGATACTAGTGCCGCCAGATCGTGCGTCCTCTGCGCATTGCAAAAAATCATACAACAAAACTATGGCTACTGGTTTTAGGACGAGCGCTCACGACCAATTTGGGACGAAAAGAGGCGCTTGAATATTGTCGAGTTTATAACGGGCAATGACGCTAGCGGGAGTAGTCATATCTCCAGACCCATCGCTGTGTGGCTGGACCTCAGAGGTCGGTCATGCGTGACTATTCCATCATCACGGATCTCCTTGCGATCTATGCTCTCGTCTGAATCCATTTTGATGATCTATGTATTTTACGCTCTTATGTTCTTCCTTAAATACCCGTATTTCTGTGCAAAAACTATGGTAACCGGTAAGTAATGAATGGCATTTGCGTACTTGAAATGTTGGTATAATTTCTGACTCATGACAGACGAGCTTAATTTTTCTTGCAAATTGTGTCTTGTATCTTAACCCAGAATTTTTAAGTCTCATACTCTGGTGCCATTGCTATCATTTTTGCTTTGACTCTTTCATTCATTAAATACATCAATACTTTTCAACTCCATTGTTTAGACGCAATCGTCTCGTTTCTTCAGTTTCAGTTTTTCTGTAGATATTTTTTGAAGTTGATGGAATGGAGTTCTTTCTGCTCACCGCGGCGGGTGCAGGATCGGGAGTTCGTCCCTGCGCCTCCTCTGGGGCAGAACAATACGGAATCCTTGTACTGTTTCCCATACGACGCCCAGTCTGTGCAGAGTTGACACCTTCCGCAGTACTCTAAGCTTTGTCTAGTTCGCGTTGTGCAAGAGCACAGGATAATTTATTCTATGTGTGCATTTCAATAAATTTCTTGAATACTTTGATGGGGGAGGGTAATAGTGGCTTATCAGTTGTACTTTTCAAGATTGTTTGAGTTCGTAAGCAGAGCAGAGTTGAGCATTGTTAGTGCTGGCGGAAAAAAAGGGAGGTCATCATGCCTGTGTTTTTTTAATTGTTAGACTAAAACAATTGTTTAATTGTTTTTAGAAATAGAAGCGTAATACTAACATAATTTCTACATATTTTTCCCCTCGTTTTCTACTGTCTCTTTATTTGAATGCAGTTTCGCTTGTGGATGTTTTTCGTTATGGAAATGGCGCTGACTCGTGTCTCGAAAGAATTTCTCATCGATGTTATTAACCTTGTCGATAATATATATACATTTTTCTATAATTTGGACCAACGATTGCACACGAATTCAGTATCCTGAAGAGAAAGTCGCCTTTCCAGAAAAACGATTCTCTGGACATAATTTCTTTGAAGTGCATGACGGGTTTTTCATGTTGATTTTTGACCCGTGCCGAGGACGTGCTCCGCCCCCTGCCGCGATAGAGGCGCTGCAGGTCGCCCACTGCTGTCGCGCGGCCTTGGCGCGAAGGTCTCGCGTGCTTGCGTGTCTGTGGGACCTCTTTTAACGTTTCATTTGCGCTGAGGGGCGTCGGAAAAATTACACAGCGCCATTAGCTGCAGCTCCAAACTGGTATTAGGCACATCACGCTGATAAGATTAGCATTTCATTACTATATTTCGGGAGCACCCGATTAGCGTTGCCAGGGAATCGCTGAGCTGCTAAATGTAGAGTGTTCGAACTTTGGAGTTGTAATGTTAGCGTAATGGAATGAAGATTTATCAGACGTTGAGATTGACGCTATTTGGCGAGTAAAGTGTTCGTTTCCTGCGAGTTGGCAAACCGAAGATGAAATGAAAAGCTTACGCTGCAGCTAAAGGGGAACGCTTGTTTTTTTGCGGCATTTCAATGTAATGTTAAATTCAAGTGCTTTTGTGCGGTCTTCTAACTAGAATGTGCTTTTTAGCCGTGTGCATTCCGGAGTCACTTTATTTCATTGAATTTTATAGCTTTGCCTTGAACGACCACTTCCTATGCCGGGCAATTATAGCATTAAAGCGCTATTTTTATACACGCCATTAGACTTGAATTCATGAGGCAGCTGATTTGCTGCTGAGTGAAATAGAAGTTCCCTTTTTGACGTTAGGTAGAAGCGTGCAGATGAGCATTACTGTTGGAGAGCATCTCGTTAACGTACAACGGAGAGGACTAAACCCCAACTCAATGAGATGAGCTGCGAACGCTATTCTTACTTGGGACACCAATATTTGGTATACGTTCATTTACAGTTGCAGTACATAGTTTTACGAGTTTTACGAGGTTATAATGTTTTGCACTGCATTGAAATAGAAATTTGCAATGAAATCTGATTAAGTTTATTCTTTTCACCAAAGCGAACCAGATGTGGCTCATTAATTATTGAATATTAAGGTCCCTATAGTTTTTCAGTCATTATTCCAGTTTAATTTTCAGTTACTACGCACTGCATGGCTGGAATTGATGTGGAACTCAGTGTGTAAAATTTGCTTCAAATTTGAAGGTTATGAGGACTTGCACACTGAAGAATCGCCTTCGTAATATGGAATATGTAAAAATGCAGTCTTTATTTAGATGAGAAAAGTTTCAAATGCTTTCTCCATATTTTGTCAGTTTCATTTATTTCACATCAAATATTTCCTGTAACCGCTCATAATATCAATGAAATTTAAAGATTTAGCTAATTCTTACACGTCAGAAATTTATTTAATGAACAAATCACTTCCATCGAACGCGAATGGCAAAATGTTGTATTTCACTAAGGAAGGACTAGAATGGGATGCAGCTGTCTGTGTTATTGCATTTATAAGAAAAATTTTCGTAATGTGAAGTTGACCACAAAATAAAGCTGCAGTTTGCTAAAGTTCTGCTGTAAGTGGTTTAATGAATAATTTTGCTGTTAGTGAGATAATCTACATTATAGTACTTTTAACTAATATGATTATAGTTTACAAAACAAGAATAAATCTCAACGTTAACTTTGAATTTAATCTCCGAACTGTACTCCTTAGAAATGAGAATTGGTATACTGACACGCTCCAAGCACAAGCTCTAAATAAGCTATATATGCAATGTTAGCCTCATTAGGGTATAATAATGCAGACGGAAATTGAATTTTTATTCATATTTTAAAAATTACATAAAAAGAGTTTCTAAGAATTCTAAATTATTTTAAAATAACCTTATTTACGTGATGGAGATACGTAATGGGTGAAAACTTAACGAGGAAAAAGTTGCCTTTAGTTGACAACTTTTTCATTTCTATCTAATTTTGGGCGATATCAAATGTGAGATCTCTAGCTGAAGGTTGGGTAGGTCCTTCAGTTGAAATCGAATAGTCTTTTGTTTTACTACGAATCATCTTTTTATGTTCAATGTTGTTGTGATTGTCAGCACGTACTTTCGTTCAACTTTTATTTTGTTTCATGCAATTAGCTCCCAACTTCTGGTGTCAATGCGCAGGTATATTACGCGAGAACAAACCTTGTGCAAAGATTCCACATTCCCTTTACTCCATATCAAAAAGTGCTTTCATCCGTCCGCTCTTTGAACATCTTTGGTGTGACAAGGGAAGCTAGCTTATAAGTTATAAGCATATCAGACTCTGCGATATATTTCAGACACGATGCTTTACTTTAGACACCACTGCATTTCGAATTCAATGCAGTATTTCAGGTTCGACGCCTCGTACAACAATTTAAACACAAGTTGGTCTGGATTCATGACGAATTGGTTGAGTGTGTCAATTTTGGCAATCACTTCTCGAAAGTCCAGTTGTACTCAACAAGAGGCTGCCAGCCTCACTGAAGAACGCTCAAGATTTCTTTAAACGGAACCCGGACGTGAGTTCTACTGAATAGGGTGCGGGTTTTTCTTAGAAGGCATCTGTGTCTTATCTCGCTGTTGTCCAAAATATCCTCCTTTATTTATTCTCTGTCCGATGCTGTTGAAAGTTTCGATTTTGACGTTCGTAAAAGCTCCCTTTAAACTTCTCTTCGAAATTTAAACCTCGACCAGTCCTGGGGCAATCAGGTGGCACTTTGGTCGATGCATTGCTTCCTAGAACATCCGAGAGTGATGTTGCTGCGAGCTGGCGCTTATTCCATTGCTTGTATTTGTCTTTTGTTAGGAGTTTTGACTTTTATCATACAGATCCTTTGTAAAAGGTTGAGACACAAATGAAGAAACATGGGCAGTATATTTTTAGGAAATTTTAATATGTGTAATATATTGCGTTTTTGAAAGCAATTTCAACACAAATCGAGAGAAGTGAGTATCATGAATACATTTTTTCACCATCTGCTCAAGATATATCCATGAACTCTCCTTATTTTGGCGCGGTCGTTGTGCGAGCATTTTGCTGACGGCCACGCGCACCACAGCCCTGATAATGACTAGCCCCTCACTTTTTTGACCCAGAGAATTGATTTCCTGTGTTTTCATGCAACAATTCCAAGAAGCTCACTTGGCTATCACAACGCGTCCGCGAGCTGTGCTCTCGGACGCCAGTGGCCGCTGGACAGGAACCTCGGCATCATTTGCCCGCACTTCTTTGGGCGCTCCTCTGCTTATTGATCGCTGCCAGCCGCCCCGTGGTTTGGAGGGCAAGGCTGAGCGCTTGACTGGACAAGGCCCACCTCAAATTGACGGTGCCCTTACCTTACCTCCTTCGTATTTGAAATCATTTCTTCTGTCGTCAAATCAATCTTTCAATGCTGGTATCGTCAGTTTCTTCTATTCAAGTAGGATTCAGAAAGCTTAATCAGAAGTATCAAGTTTTTACTTTATTAGCAGTACAAATTAGGTGTCCGAAATATGCTATGTGGTGTTTTTTGTAATTTTTGCGTTCACGAAAGTAAATCTAATAAGATTTTATCTCCTAACCTGAATTGTAATTTGATATAACTCGTAGGTTTGTGCATTTTTCTATTTTGCGTATTGATTTTTTCAATTTAAGGAATTAAGTACTGGAGTTTCTCAAAGCACATTCTATAGTCATGTCTCATTTGAAGTTATAACTAACATTCCGTTTAGTCTGGAAAAATACACCTGTTGCTCCGATCATTAATTCATCACCTTTATATTTATTTTTAGTTTTAGAAGCTATATCCTCATGATGAGAGAAGTATTTCGCCATCTCAACGAAATATGCAACCTTCTGACCGATGCCCCAATCATAGATGATATCGTCTCACAGGTCAAAATTCTTTCATCCCGAAGTAATTTATGGGCGTGTGTGTGCGCTTAAATCAACATGTCGATCATAAGGGTCTCGCATTTTCAGCTTTAAATTAGTGCTTCACAAAAAAAGGGTTGATATGAGGCGCGAATTTAGTCGGTAATTCTGTACTACTTGTGTAAAATTCTCTACAAATTTCAAAAAATCATTAATTTTCCGTTGACAAGCTCCGTGAAGCAACACGTCATGTTTGAAGGGATTTACTGATGAATCTATTGTAGACAGGCGATTGAGGATTGCAAGGCGCCTTTACGGAGTCAGTTGAGGCATTCGTCATGTTGACAGAGCTGAATTAATTTGGGTTTCCGGCATGTTCTTTGAGGGCTGCTTGCTTCTGGATATCTTTGAAGTAGTACATTTTGCTGAGCAGTGTTGATTGAAAAGTTGATTGTGAATGCATGTTAGATTCTTCCTGACATTCATGGAGACAGTGCTTCTTGGATCGTTCGAGAGATTGTCCTCAAATGAACCACTGCAATTGAGTTGAAAATTTCCAGCTCATTGCGAGGACTTGACGCTACTTTATCTTTTCATGATATCTTGATTATTTTCAAGGTATGAGCAAACTGTGTCAGACTTCGACAGTTTAGTAATGAATTAAGGTTCCTTAAAGATTCCTAAGGCACCCTCAAGTAAAATCTTGAACACTGGGTACGTGAGTCTGAGTTGGGAATGCCTTTACGTTTTCTTACTAGGTAATGAGCTACCATGGTTGTGCTCTCATCACGTCTTACGATGATGCAACAAAAAAATAAAGGAAAAATTTAAAGTATGGGGAAGGAAGAAGCTTCCTCTTTACTTCATTTTTTGTCTCGCAGACATAACTGTGCTATCTGTTTGACCATTCCACGAACTTTTGCATGTCCCATTCATTAGGGCCCTTAACAATTTGTGCTTGAGTCACACGCTGAAGAGCGCCAGAAATGAGAAGCAACGGAACTGCGTCCATTTTTGTATGATAGAGATTATTATACTGCCTGTTTCACTGCTCTGTGAGCATTTGCATACTTTGATTGTTATAATTAGTACACTAACAATTTCTACTTAACTGAGTTACACGATCACAAACGACGAAAATGAGCGATGGGAGATCAACTGTAAATACGGTTTTCTGGGCAATATGCTCTCCGTAGTGGATTTCTGCTCATGTCATACAGGTGCTGTCTAGACCTAAGTTATTGTCTCACTTGCGCTTCTTGGGTTATAATACAAACTGCTCTATAACCTTTGTTTAACAAATAGATGCTGTTGTAATTTAGTACGATAATTGTGTGCTGTGCTAACTGACGCTATCTTACGCGTTTCAATTTTTGCAGTTACAGCTTCCACACTTAGCTGTGCAACGCATTTTTTGACATCAACGGCGTTTCCTTGTTCTTCGTCTTGCGATTTCCGTGACATAAGTCGCTGTTTGCAGCTATTCGATCTGCTCGAAATTACAGTTCCAGAGCTAAACAATTTCACACACTGCAATTTTTTCGTCTCCCGGAAAAAAAGTTAGCGTCGTCTGGAGTCGACATAACACGGATCATACGACCTCCCGAGTAGCGGCTTCATGCTCCACTCTTGGACGTGTCCCGCCTCAAACCTTGTCTTGTAATTCACGTACCGTTCGCAGGCACTTTTTTGAGAGAAGAATTTGTTTGCAGCTCAAATGTGCATTCATAAAGCGCGGTCAGCAGGAATTTGCCTGAATGACGCCGTTTTTCTGCTCTGCGGCAACATTAGCTTTACACTACCGTGTGAATTAAAAGAAGTTTTCTTTTATTTAGGTTTGAGTGGGATAGAAGGTGTGCATGATGGAATGGCCCTGTGTACTAACTATGACCAAACGAGGAACTTCGTGAAACTTTGGGAACTTCAACGCTGCCTCAGTAACGATCTGCGCTGCATTCTTGTTACCTCGTCAAAATTTTAATACACAGCTACGTATCCCGATCGGATCAAGCTCCTAAACTGATTGTCTAGATTTTCAATATTAGGAAAACTTTTTTACGTGTCATACACTATAAAATTAGTAATTATCAGTTGAGTAGCACTTTCCAAAAGCTCTTTTTCTGGGTTCGATGAACTTGTAAGCTAAATTAGCATTGTTATTTTAGTTAGTTTAGGACTTCTCAGCCAAATGGTTGATTTTAGGTGAGTGAAAAAAAGGGGCCGTTAGGTATGGACTTTGTAAAATCGTGAAGCCATGCACAAGGTGTGTTCCCACCCAGGATACACTGCACAATGTACATAGAAATGGCGAATTAAGTAAGATGAAGAAAAAACTAAAGAAAAGATTGCGAAGAAAACATGGAATTGAAATGATCAAAGGGTCACAAAAGATGAAAATCCCGAAGGCCTTTTACAGCTGAGGTAACTCCCTGAAGTCCCGACAGCATGGGATAGACAAACTTTACTAACCTAAGTCTATCGTATGGCCTCTGAGCGACTTGTGAGCTGAAAAGTTTATGAGAAACAGTTTTTAAATGTGAATATTAATTACACATTTTTTTTATTCAAAGTTTGACGTTCGTAGAAAATTTCATTCAGTATCAGTGGTTGGGGAATCAAAGCTGGTTGCGAACTTGCCAGAATCTGGTATCGCTATTTGTTTCCTTACCATCTCAACACTCGTTTAAGTTGCGCTCAGGACAAATTTACGAGCAGTTGTTGACTTGATACGTGCATTTGCAAGAGCAATTGCCAGGCCAGACCTCACGGCACGCCAGAAAGCCTTCATCAGTAGTCCGCTCACGAAGTTGCCTTTGTAATTCCCCGTCACTGAGAACTCTGTTTTTGTCAGCCATTCATAGCTTGCTGAGCCGTAAGACTTTTGATAAATGACGTCCGTGCTCTTGCTGAGTTTTTAGGGGTCATCTCTTATAGCAGTTTCCATTGTCTAGACATTTCTGGAAGAAATTATCATTTTATGCTATTAATTATTTTTTGTCGTGTGCACAACCACGAGAACGCTTATAAACTACACAATTTCTTTCCTGCCCATAAATAAATCCCTCTACTCCATACGCAGTTCGCGTGGAACTCGATTTGGTTTCAACACATTGAGCTAATTGCGAATCACAACATTGTATAGTTGTATCTCCGAGTCGTGGCTGCTTGTCTCATTTGCGTGGAGAATTTTTTTCTTCTTCGCCCATGGCGCATCCCGCACTGGAGATCGTGCATAAATCTAGAGCTCTTGTTGTTCAACCCTGCCTGTGCAGCTTTGTAAGGCTGCACCGAGCAAACTCAGCTCACGCGTAGCGAATTGAAGATGAGGTTCCATGTTAACTTTCTCATAGTAAGACATGGATGGCATTAGTTCAGAGGCTTCTTTTCCTATGGGACATGTTAAAAAGAACCTGAATTGAGAATACGAACACTCTCAATGTTCAGTGTACGAAGCATGAATATGGCTGGAATTGTTTTAGCTATTTTGAGCTTATTTTAGACATTTATCAGTGATTGTTAATAAACGACGTGTGTTTGCGCGATTTTACGGAATGATCACGAATGAAATAATTCCATTGAGTTTACGCCCATTCTCTCTGATACTGCAATCTTCCAGCTATCCTAATTCTTTCTTGGAAGAACAAAAATTAACTCTTCGTTTACGCCATTTTCTTGCAATTTTCCATCTCAAATTGATATTCACTGGACTGGCTTGCTAGCGCGCAGAACATGCGTCCACAATTTATTCTGATTCGGCTGGAGAAGCGCGCGTGATAGACAGCAACTGTACGGGAGATGTTACATGGCGCGTTAACTGCACGTTGCTTGGAGCCTGCTCTGGGATTCGCTCTACGGTTGTTGGCGCTGAGTTACGGTCTCTGTACCTCGAGTTCTCGCGTCTCTTGCCGGGTGGACCGAATTAACCTTTGCCATTGTGTATCTGAGAGATGCATGCTCAAATTTTGTGAGTAATTCTTTTCTGTTGCTGAAATACGCACCACTTCCGCAAGCGCTTCTTTTCGTGATCGCAATTTGTAATTAAGAAGCCCGCTGGTGTATGTTCCTGATGATCAAAATGCTTATCTCGGAGATCCACGTTTGATGAATCTTTTTTTCACCTCAGATCTTCTTTCCGTATTTCGTGTCTTCATCTACACCGTCGTTCAATTTGTGTTTCAGACATCTTTTGTTTAGCCTTGCAGGTCGCTCGAAGCGCGCGCTTGTGATGCATGGGATTAACACTTTTGAGATATGAGCATGTATCGGGAATACCCACACTTATGCCGTGTACAATTAATCTTGACTTAAGTCCACATTTAGCCTCATTCACTCTTATGAATTCTGCAAGCAAGTACGGTATATTTCGTAGAATCTTTCTACGATTAATTTAGTCATAATTTGAGTTGCGTTATCTGACCCAAAACTACGTCATCCAGTTCCTGGAATTGTGAAAAAATGAACGTTTTGGAAAATTTATGGATTGGGAGTTTGAGCTCAATTTTTTTTATTAGAGTTGTATTGTTGGGTGAAATTTCATATTCTACTCTCTAAAAATTGAACAGAT
Organism: Morinoia aosen; assembly: GCA_030386875.1. Taxonomy (NCBI): domain Eukaryota; kingdom Metazoa; phylum Arthropoda; class Malacostraca; order Amphipoda; family Talitridae; genus Morinoia; species Morinoia aosen. The sequence continues at coordinate 64,914,915 of CM059564.1, read as the reverse complement.
CACGGTTTTTCACCCCAAAGAGTTACTTCGAAGATCGCTGTGCTTTAGGTTACCTAGGGGAGTAATGTTCTCCTAATACCTCACTTGGAGCGTGATCACCATGGTAGTGTTTGTCCTACATAAGGTTCTTCTCTGTGAATAGTGGCTACTTAAAATCTATCTTGCTAATAATAGCAATAATTTTACCTTCACTTGAAAAGTGTATCCCTACGAAGTCTATACTTCTAGAAATTTATTGCCGTGGTGTACGTAGGAGGTGGTTCCCATTCTCCCTAGCGCACTGCATCCTCGATATTTTTGATCGTAGGACAACTAGAAAATGTATTTTTTGGTACTTCTTTTTACCTTAGGTCGAATGTTTTCGTTTTTTCATTTTATTCTTCTAGTTATTTCAAGAAACTCTCATTGTAGCGAAGTAACATTCTTTTCAGTTTCCCTGCTCTTTCTTTCCTGGTTTTGCGTCTTGTGGTCTTTTTTCCAAAAAGCAAACCTATGCGAGAGAGAGAGAGCGATTATTTAGCTCTTTTTTCCCCACTATATTGTTCACTGAACTTGACTGTTGCCACGTGTAAGTTTACGGCACCTCTCGGGTTCTTCATGAAGCAAAAAAGCATTCTCGTTTGACACGCGATGTTGTATTTCCATGAGGGATACACCAGTTCCAGTACATTGATATTCACACTCATTGTCAAATCAAAGCTAAAAGTATAGATGCAAATCGATGTCAACAGTAAATAAAATAATTTCAATCAAATAAATTTGTTTTGAGGCCTTCGTTGCTATTGCCATAGTTGTGGAGCGTTAATATCACTTCCACAGAATCCTTTACACTCGTAGATCGGTCTTTTATTTTCAACTCGAAGCAGAGCTTTTCCGGTGCTTCTGAGAGCAGAGGGTTCTGGGCACTAATGGGAGAAGGCTGAAGGATTGAGCTGCTGCGTCTCTTTACGTGAAGTTACCAACGAAAGTGTTGGTACTTGCTTCGTTCGGTCTTGCAGTCATGAATTAAACGACCGTCACGTCGATTCTTTAACTTCTACTTTCGGGAGGAAAACACGAGCTAAAACTCAAGACGGAGTGTAGTAGAAGAGTACGTAGACTGAATGTTATCTTTCACTGCATCGTGGTCACTAATGCGCTTTTGGGATATGTAGGATACCTGAGCTATACTCATGGGGGGTGTAGTCATAGTGTCTGTTCTCGTCCATGTACCTTATGGAACTCTCACTCCTCAGTAGTTGTGCGAGCTACCCACCTCACGATCAGCACCCCTTGTTGCAGGAGTTTATCGTGGGTTTAGATTCGTAGGTGGGCACGACTTTTCATTCTTTGCTTTTCTCTTCTCGGGGAGGAGAGGGACAGGCCAGCGTATTGTGCAATCGACTACTTGCCCAAGAATCCTCTTTCGTTCTTTATTTTTATTTTCATTTGTTGTTTGAGCGAAATGCCTACGCTTTTTTCCAAACCACGGAAACCAGGCAATTAGTGCTCGAACTTTTGAAGTATCTATCATAAACGTTACCATGAATGATCATCATTAACTCATCTGAAAAGACCGAAACCGATTTTGGTTTTGATACTACAGAAGTGGCCGCGAAGTACCTATGCCTCTATTTATTCCTATTTTTGATTGATTTTAGCTTCTGAAGTGATAATCGTGGAATATTTTCGTTTTTTTCGTTTTTCCATGAAAATCAACTCATTCGTATCATCACCGCCTCATCAATACGAATACCTAAATTTTATAGGAGCAGGTCGAATTTCATCCACTCACGTAATGTACATTAATGTGTTTTACCTTGTTCTTTCCGTGGACATAATACCGGGAATCCTCGATGCCGCATGCCAAAGTTATCATTATTTTAAATTCTATGTTATTTTTGCGAACGGCTGCGACGAAAAACTGTCATTTGACATAATGGTGAGCTGAGCTGCACGATCCTGCGACATAAAAGTGGGCAAGTCTACTGTTGAGATCTTGAATAAAAAACGTCGACAGCTCGCAAGAACCTTCGATTGTCCGGTGGCGGCCTTGCCATTCGAACGAGACAATTCCTTTCCATTATGGCGTCGTTTCCTTCGGCCTGACATTTTCTATCTCTCAAATCAATGTAAGAACCTGAAAAAAGTGCCAAGTAAAAGTGCGCGTTCTCGCTGTAGCATAATATTTAGTATTGTATATTCACGAGCGAATTTGTTTCTCGCTGTAGAACTTCTGGAGTTTTTTGTAGCGTTGGTACTCGTATTTTGTAAACTATATTGACTTTAATTTGATTCATTAAAACTTGATATGTATTTACATGCAAAAAAACGTATGCAAGCTATTCCTCGTACTCGCATTGTTTGATACGAGACTTGTTCGATTAATTCGCCTTTTTTATTATTTTAGGGAAGGAAGGTCTTGAGGCAGCTTCCGTGAAGTGTTTCATCAAATGGATTCGAATCATGCGAATTTTATCCTTTATACGAATCTCTCATTTCCCCATATATGGCATCAGTAAGTTCTTGCATACCTTATCAGTGGCTACATCCATACCAGTAAAATCTACAGTTCCAAACCTATCCTTACCTTGAGTAGCAGAATTCAGAACGTATTGCACTTAAACATTCCGATTTGGGTCGTCGAGTGTCGCCGTATTTAGTTGTAATAGGGACCGAGTGCACCCTTGCAGAGCACGTCGTGACATTGCCCTTATCTCTCGCATCATTTCTTCCATTTCATACCCCAGCTTCCAGGAGTCCGAGTTGGAGACAAGGAAGCGTTGAGGATCGTTTGCCTTCTGTTTGATGTCCACCTTCGGTGTTGCTAAGGAATGATATACCATAATTTTTGATGTGCAGGAATCTTTAGTTCATCTAGTGTATTTTTGTTTCATATTGGTCGTTTTTCTTTTACTTGACTCGTGCAATGTAAGATACATGCATCAGTACAAGTTTCTTCTTCTTTTAGTTTTACTTGCACTTTATGTTGCCGTGCTATGCTACATAATGTAACATTTGGAACCTCCTCGTATAAAATTTTTATCTCACTTACTTTCCTTTCGCTGAAGCCTGTCAGAGAATTTCCCTTAAGAGGATACAACTATTCTATCAATGTAAACTAGCACTACTTGGGGAAAGTGTAATGTCCCTAGCTAAAAGTCACGCGGGCCTTCTTTTTGTTGAAATAGACTAGGTTTTTTATATACCATATTTTTCCAGTTCCCTACTGTTCTATTTGTCAGCACTTCTGACTTTCTTCTTCAAATTTTATCTTGTTTCAGAATCTTCCTTCTCAGCTTACTGATTCTATGCGCTGAGGATCTTGCTTGAGTACAGACCTCTATTCCAAGTATCCTCGACTCTCAACTGATTGGTGCTTCCATTCTTCCTCTCTTAGGAACACATTAGTTGTGATAAGTGGCTAACTCTAACTTATAATTTAATCTAAGCTGTACATATTCAAAAATTTAGTATTCATGCACACGAGAGTCATTGGACCCCAAATTATATTATACCACGCAACGCAAGGCCAATTAAAATACTCGTCCTTCAACTTTTATCTTCTCTGGACTGTTACTTTTATTTCGTCTGACGTGTAGACATCGCGTGCGGGAATGAAATTTACATTCTGCCGTACCAATTGAAGTTTTGTACGTTTTTTTCGCAAAGTTTCTCATTGCGGACAACTGATTGCATCTCCCGGTGCTGCCAGTGACAGTGACGTGCCGGTGTTTGTTCCCTCAGCACAGTGCAGCTTCAGTCCCTACCTCTCAATTAATGGACAAGTTTTTATCTTGTGCTTAGGTTGACCATTTCAAGCGGCATTTAGGCAAGTCTTTGGTAACGAATTATATAGTTTTTTTCTCACAGGGGATAACCTTGCATTTTTTGGCATTTCCTCCTGCTTGCCTTGAAAATAAAACTGAGATGCCCGAAGACCACCGACATCGCAGCGTGTACTTTTGTTGTGCCGCATAATGTCCGTCTTATTTTAGTGTCCGCCCTGACATCTGATGGTGCATCGGCTGCCATTCCCTCAATTTGGTTGCTCGAATCTCCTCTCATTGTCTCCGCTTCATGTATCTTTGACCAGTTCAGAGCGAGGACCTCCAACCTTGAACGCGTAACAACTATTTATCTCAACTTGGAGGGCGACTAGAGGAAAACTTTGTTTAGTATTCTCTCAATTTTGTCTTTGCTGTCATATTCTTCGCAAAGATGCGTAGTGATATCGTCTGAAAAGTTCTGATGTTCATTGTTTTTTGTTGGTATTATTTCATAACGATCGCTAATCAATCAGTAAATATTAAACAAAGGGAGAGTATGGTCTACAGTAAATTAGTAGGTAACCGTCTTGCTTAACTGTGCTGACGAGCTGGAATAAAAAATACTTCATTTTTTAGTCTCCGCGAGAAAAACGAATCGAATATTCGTGGCCTTTTTGGGCCCTGCCCCAGGACGATAAGCTATCTGATTCGAATGCTACCGGATTTACGAGACCATAACTAATCCTAAAATAGCAGTCTAAGACTATAACTAATCTTAAAATAGGTGTTTAAAGGCTATAACGAATTTTAAAATAACTGTTTTAAACCCATTTTCTTTGACATTTTCATTTCAAGAACAAAGGAACTTCTCACATTTGGAGGCACTTGACTGATGGCTGCGAGACAGGGGTGTGATTATTTTCATATGTTCAGAGTTGGCCTTTGACCAGTCGAAAGGTTGATATTCAGCCATGTGCGCTATAGCGTGCAGCGCTACGTCTCGAGTGTGTCGTGTGCGAAGTGCGGCTCTTTAGTTATGTAAAGTTATGAATTTATTTCTACATAATGGTGACTTTATGCGCATGACTTCAGATCCGTTAGGACGAAACACTTGCCCACCAAACTTGATGAGGAGTGAGCTATTTGAGGCAAGTTTTAAACTGTTTTGATGTATGAGCACCTGTAAAATTTGATTAAATGGAATTTCTAAATACTACGCAGCAGTTTTGCAGCTTTAGCAGCTATCGTTCAGTCGGTTATTGATGCCAGTTCGGTGCCCAGGTTTTCATCCAATATTTACGTCCAGTTTTGATGTACATTTGTATGTAGTGATGGCAGGTCATTCAATAAGTCCTTTTCGTATTTTACCTTTTTTTAAATTGAACGATATTGACAGAGTTCTTCATAATTTCTGAAAAAGCTGAACCCTATTTTAGCTTAACCTATTATAAATATGTTTAAATGCATTTAAGCACATTTAATTTATTTCATAGAATGTTAAGATTAAAATTTGCTCGATGAAAACCCTGCTAACATAGAAGTACCCAAGAACCATTTGAGGCACATACTGTTTTATGAGTTCAAGAAAGGAAACTCAGCTGTCGAAACGGCTAGAAACATTCTCTTATTTTGTGGAGAGGAATGTGTGAATGAAAAAACTTGCACAAGATGATTTGCGATATTCAGAAGTGGAGATTTCACCCTCGCAGATGAAGATCGAACCCGAGTTGTTTGATGATAAGCTTATTGCAAGACACAGCAGGAATCACATCACAAAAGATCGAAGAACTTTGTTGGCAGAAAATTCCTCATCCACCTTATTCTCCCGACTTGCTCCTTCAGACCACCATTTGTTTCGTTGCTAACAAAATTATTTGGAACAGCTTTTACAACGCACGAAGAGGGTAAACTGACATTTGAGAGTACTTCAAATCAAATACAGAGGAATGTTACAATAATGGTATATAATAAGCTTCTTAACAAATATAAGTCATAGATATAATCAGGAAAAGTACATCGATGAATAAATCTTTAATTAAATGAACATTTGGTCACTTGTTTTATTTCTTCAAAATTCAGACAGAACTTGATGGGATGACCAGATATTTACATGAGAATTTTCCGGTACACTTTGTTTATCTTTTTACTAACAGTCTCGTACGTGAATATTTTTGCACGTAATTGACAATTTTTTATAACTTTATCTCCACCGTAGTTTGAATTTATTGTTTCATCAGTACCGCCAAATTCGTCTCTCGTCGGTTAATGTCTGTAGACGTGAAGTTTCGCTATCTTCTCAGTCATGATGAAGTAACCTTGTACTTGTTTTCGACTAGGGTACTATGATGAACTTCGTATTATTTTGTATTTTATTTTGAGAAAGGGAATAAGGCCTGACATTTAGTTTTCAAGTGCGCTATTATGTTTTTATGAAACTTATTCTTTCCCTGGGTAGAGGCGCACACTTGGGGTCCATTGGTGCGCTCGTCTACGCAGAGGCACCTCGGCGTCATTTTCTTTCTTGTGCTTCATCGCCTCCCCTCTTGTTACCCCCGCCCTTATTTTAAAAATGTCCTCGGTAAAAATATCCATTTTGTCCTCAAGCTGTACCCCTCTTCATTCTTGAAATTTGACTTCAAATGGCTTATTTGAATGCTTTTCACAGAAAGTTTTCAGGTTGTTTTTTCTGGTCTGCCTTTTGCTCTACATTCTATTGTTCGCTAGTCTTATTATTTCGTAATTTGAAAATAGTTTTCCTCGTTTCCGATTATTCTTGATCTCTAGAAGTTTGGTCTTCGCTCTTTATTGCTTTCATTTGGTAGTGTTTATTTTTACTTAATTTTTTCTTTCTAGCGTATTTATCTCATTGTTAAATTCTTCTACAACTCAATGCCCTTAAATCTTATTTCTAATTTTCACACATTTCAATTTCTCTTATCTTCTTTGCTTTTATCGCTTAGTTTAAATTTTTCCTGGTTGCTGTGTTTTATTTTCCATGATTTGGTGCATAACAATCCTCGTGGTTACTGCGTTACACTTGTCCTCATTTTCATGTTTCACTCGCGTGTGTTTCTATTCATCACACCCTTTGTTTTGTGGTCACAATTCGCTCCGCATCCCCTCCATTTTTGCCCGATATCACCACTTTTCCTGCCCCTCGAATTGCATTTCTGTACTCTCAATGGATCATTTTTTTGGCTCTATCTCTCCCCCTGACCCTCAAAAAATGTGGCCTTAGAATAATGGCCGTGCGGAATTCCACCCGACGATTCCTGCTTCCTTGTGTTACGGTAATACTTTTTCTACCATATTCGGGCAAAACTGAGAACCTTGCTTGTTCTTGAGCGGTCTGCTAGTGGTTAAGGTCATGAGAGGCAGTTATTACGCTAAAGTTCATCGACGAAGGAAATACTGCGCGTAATGTTGCGCACACTTTCATCACGTCCCTCATACCACACATTATGCAGGAAGCGAGAGCGCAGGCCTTCATTTTGCGTTCTGGGTATCAATCGTGCTTCTATTTTTCACTTACTTGCAAGTTTTGCGTCGCTGAAAACATGTATTTTCTTCCGGGCTACAGTCCTTCAAATTCTCCCTGATATTTCCAAAATTATTTTGGCATATTGTCTTTTCGGATTCGACGAAGAAACATTTTTTGACCAATAATGGCGGGCGACCTTATTGATCTTCTGGCAGCGCGGTCAGTTGTGCCAATATCCGCGCTTGCTAAAATTCCTTACTAGAGCGGGCGTCTCTGACTGCTTCTGTGCTCGTTCCACCGAGCGCAAGCGTGTCTTCGTCCGCTTCTGGGGAATCGAGAAACTCTCCACTTTAGAGGTTAGTCGACCGCGCCTAAGGCTAAAAAATTGCCAACAATACAAATTTATTCGTTCTCTTCGCCCCGATATGAAGTCGTTTGAGGTGACTTTGCCTGAACGTTCAGCCGCGTAGTGGTCAGCAGCCCCCTTCATGGTGGCTTTTAGTAAGCTTTAAATACACGTGTTCTTTATTAGGCAGGTGTTGGAGCCCCTTTTGTGACGAGTTGTTTTACAGAGTCTCTTCCCACGACTGCTTTTTTGCGTCAATCGCCTGGAATCTTTGCTAGCGCATCTCAGTGGGTAACTTTTGGTCGCATTCTTCCTGCTTGTATCGTAATCTACTACGTCGCTTCGAAGGCACACTCTCCAGAATGTTGACGGAGTGTATCTTGACGCAGTTCTCTTTGAAGCTCAACTATGTTTGCGCTTATGGCTGAAATGTTCTCAAAATGGGCACGAAGTATTTTCAATCAGCCTGTTATTCGACTGCTTGAAGTTTATGATGTGTGTCAATTGCGTCTGCATTGACAATTTAATTTTTTTAATGAACTTGTTTGACTACTGTGTTTAAAATCTATAGCTCTAACACATCTGCATATTCTTCAATTGTTATACGCAAAAGTTATTTTTAAAATGATAAAACCATAACTCTTACCTATCTCTGAAAAAGTGCCATCACGATTTAAATTTTTAACCATACGAACACACGCTTTGATTGGCCTTTAAATTATTAATTATTCGCCGCGTCATTTATGGACGTCAAACCTTCATACCCTCGTTGCATAAATTGTCATCTGAATGGCAAGGTCGCAATTTTCTTGTCAATATAGGTTTGGAATGTGTGCATTGTATATTGAGCAGCGCCTCCTTGGCCCACGTTGCCGCTTGTGTTGCCATCCCTCGATGATCAGGAGCCAGCGACGCTGCGTGCAGCCCCCGCCTCCTACGTGCCAGGTGTGGGAGGCCGTCGCTCACACGCAGGATTTTGAACAATTTACGTCATCAGAGCGGTACAGCTCACAGCCTAGGCTCTTCTAAGTCGACTTGGCTACGCTACGTGCTTCTTGTTAAAATTCTCGAGTTTCGGTTTTTGTCAATTAACTTAGAGGTTTTTGATCTTACGAAGCAACGCGTGTCTTAGTAAAATTCTTGGAAAATAACTTATGAGGCACGTATTTAGTTTGAAATCCAACCCATCCTCAGAAGTAGGACTAAGATTTCCAGAATGGCCTTTCTTAATCAGAATTCTTCGTATTTAGCTGTTTCGTTCTAATTATTTTTGGTACTACAGTCATTGCAAGACAAGTTAGTAAGTCTATGCATTTACTCAAGATTAAAAATATAATTTTACAGTAATGCAACTATTACCCGGATGTTAGGGTTATCAACAACCTCCCCAAAGCTATGTATTATTATATTACGATATCTATTTGAGCGTAATTTGTCTATAATTTCCACGAATTACGTGTCTCACGACTCAACCGTATTTCAATTTTGTATTGCATCCAGCCGAACTCAAAATTTCTCACGATTCCATTTGTCTACAGGTAAGTCAAGGTTAAGACTTGATTCGCACAAGGTAATTCGAGAATATTTTTTCGCGGCACAATAAATATTATCTCTCAGAGCAATCTTCTCAAGATAGCTTCAAATTTTCCTATTGAAAAGGAGCGAGCATCTGCTCAAACAAACACTGTTCCATGTTTGGGCAGTGTCAATTATGATTCAGAGCCCTCAGAATTTTATTTCTAGAAATATTTTCCATACGGTATCAGAGTTTCAGCACATAATGGGTCAAAGAAAACACCCAAATTACCGAATTTAACTAAAAAATACCACTCTAACGAACCTATCCAGAGGTCAGTGAGCGCTGCTGCTGAGAACATTTACACCTGCAGCTGTCGTGGGCTGCTCCAGGCTGCAGTGCGTCCGTCGTTTGTGATGCGCAATGTGAGCGCAAAGGCCGCCTGCTTTCCCAGCCAATTTCCGTTCTCGCTGGTCGCGATTTGCGCTGCCTCGTTAGGAGTGTCATCGAAAAGGTGTACGAGGAACCGGAAAATGTCTGGAATACTATTGAAGCTGTTTCATAATACCAGTTCGCGAAAGGGTTTAAGGAAATTCATTGCGGTAATATGACTTACAATCAGTGAAAATTGATAGGGTCACAATTCAGATTGCCTCTTGTAAAACTATTAATAATAATTGATGTTTGTTAATAACTTTCTAATTCAATTCACGCCGTAAACAACTAAGGACGTACACTTTTTTGCTCGGAGCTCAAAGATATAAGTATTTAAAATTATTCAACTCTCACTCATGCAAATGATGGGTTTTTTGAAGTGTTATGGTGACCTATGATTAGAATTAAATTATTTCTAAAATTTTTATCATCGAAAAGATGTACTTTTAAATGTTATTGTTCCTGGTTATTTATATAATTATATTTACATAAAAATATTCATCATCGAAAAGATGTACTTTTAAATATGTTATTGTTTCTGGTTGTTTATATTATACAGCTTATATTTTTCACAGGTAAAATTAGAAAAAAAATCAACAAGCCCCCTGCAAGTTCATTGGGGCAAATTTCCATCCCTTTGGGTTACCCGACTTTAAACCTTCGTCTGTTGGCGACACACACTGGTAAGTAATAAATAGCGCCACGAAACGCAAGGGCGCCCTAAAACGGCACAAGGCTTCGGGCTGGCCGGTGGTGTTTACAGTGCCGCGCGGCGTGTTGTACGGCACTACCCGCATTCCTGGTCCTGTTCCCTCCCCGTCAGTAGCTGGGCGTCAGCTCTGGGGTGTGGTGCACACACGGGCTCGCATGCCCCGGCGCTGGCTGGTTTGCTTGCTTCGTGCGACCGCCATGAAAAACTTGCCGAGTTCTCCGATTTGGGCCTTGATTTGTGAATTGTTTACCTTGAAGCAACAGACGGTTGACAGTGCATTGTCGTTTTTACCTGCTCTCATAGATAAACTTATTCTGCATGATATCGTGCCGTTTTAGAGCTTTATGAATATTTTTAATTATTATCATAAAATTTGTGCGTAGGCATCATCTCGGTCGAAGAGTATGCAATTTTTCAGAAGTTGAATTTGGAACTGTCTGACAAAATTTCAATGGCCATTGATCTTAGAACCGAGTACGGATGTTTTGCATATTAATTTTGCAGAGTGAAAAATATATTTCATTTTATTATGCAGATTTTACGTTGCTGCACCATACTATACTCTTTTACGTTAATTTTTACTTTACCTGTGAAATCTTTTTTGTTCATCAATGTCGCATTTGTGCATCGAGTAAAGTAGTATTTAATTTCCCTTTTTTGGGAAGTACATATTTGGGCTTTAGACATACATGTTCAGGGCAAAGGATTTTTGTAGCATAATCTGCTGCTGAATTAAGAATTTCAAGCGAGTTTGTTCTCTAAGTTTAAATTGTAATGCAAAGAATGATTCGCGTATTGATAGGGATCTTAACACGTCGAGTTGCATCTGCTACTTCAAAGTGTTCAGAAGCGCGGCCTGATTATTCCCGTGGCTCTATTTGCATGGTTATTGTCGTGACTGTTGCCTCATAGTCATCTAATTAGCGCAAGAGCAATGGAAAGGTCGGGTTTTCTGATCGGCAGATGTCAGACATGCATCTAACGTTTATGTGAGCATTTTGTTTGAGCTTATCAAGCAAACAACCCAGTCTCGCATTAGTGGGGAGAGTACATCGTGTACGACCTGGTATGTGTTGCGTGACGTCACACAATGAGGGGAAACAAATATATATTTGTAATGCTAAAAATTTTTATTCCTTAAATTAATGGTGGAAAAAATGGCATGTACCTGATTCTATACCTGCATATGTATGCATAAATTAAGAATATGCAAAAGGAACAAAAAATTACGTTAAATATTGAATTTATATTCAGTCATTAATATTTAGGGATGAAAAGTATTCACACAAATAAAATATAGTGAATAATTCAGATTTAGTGCTTCATAGCAAAAACTTTTATTTTAAGGTACAGCAATTGGTCGTTTTCGGTAGTTTTTGATCGACGAGTCACGTGTTTCTTCAGGAATTTTGTCCCATTACTCTTAACAAATTTTCTTCAAATCTCCAATGCGCGTTGGAGCTCATGCATGAATTTTATTTTCCAAATATCACCACAAATTTTCAATGGGGTTAAGTGTCATGACTGACTTGGTTATTTTAGTAATTTTATATTGTGATTGACGACCCATTTTTAGCAATGCGTTGTAAAACCCACTTTTTATGGAGCTTTTCTGCGCAGGCCCGCAAATTATCGTTCAAAATGTTTTGATGCAACTCTGCATCCATTTTACCATTCATCACATGTAAATTGCAAAGGTCATTTGCATAGAAACCCCTTCAAATCATGATGCTGCCACCTCCAAACTTTACATTGGGAATTACGTTTTTCTGTGCATGGGCGGTACCATCTTTCCTCAGAACATTTAAACTTGAATTTTATCAAAACAATTAAATTTTTGACTCGTCAGTCCACAATACATTTTTCAAGATTGTATCAGGCTCATCTTCATGTTCAGAAGGAAATTTCAAACGAGCAACTCTATGCCTTATATTCAACAGTGCGGTTTTTCTTGTAGAGCGTGACTTGAATTGATACCCATGAAGTCCATTGCTGATAGTTCATGGTGAAATGCGAGTTCCTGAAGCTAATACAATTTCTTGAAATGTTTATCAGGTAATCATTGCGTTATTACTAGTTTTTCGTGTCATTTTCCTTTAAGGATCTCTGGGAAATCTTGAATGGTGCACCAGATATTATTTTGTTGGGTACAGTTCACGATTCCCTATACCTCTGAAGAAATGAAACAATGGTAGAAAAACAAAATCAAAGGTTCTCTGGCATTTTTCCTGTAGCTTTTACCATCTTTTTATTGATCGATAATCAAGGTTTTCACAAAATTTGTAAGTTCTTCACTTCTAACCATTATCACGACACTTCTTAATGATGAATGAACAAGTCGACGCCTCATAAAACTGTTAACATTATTGGAACGAACTAGAAAGTTCTAGTGACAAATACTTAATAGAAAGTATATTTGTTCATACTAAGAACAGAAAATATGTTCTAAACGAGTACTTTTCTCATCCCTAAATATTCAGGATTGAATAATGTAATTTCAATATTTATTGGAATATTTTGTTTCTTTTGAACATACTTAGTTTATCTAATCAGATGCAAATATAGAATCGGGTACATGCCTTTTCGATTCATCATAAAATTATAAAATGAAAATTTTTGGCATGCTCGAATATTTGTCTCCCTCCCCACCGTGCGAGTGCAAGCGTCTCCTCTTAGGGACAGTTCCCAGCCTTAAATGTTGTTCTGCATCATTGAAGTCAAATTCTTCTCTTAGTGTTGAGTTACAGCGAAAAAAGCGTTTAGCTCTCCATCTTGAAGATGGGTTTGGTAATTTATCTCGTCATCGCATGTGAAAAAATCATGCATTGCCACTTTCTTCCATAGATTTTGAAATTCCCTTTCTGCTTACGACTAAAATACTCTGTGTTTCTGTAGATATCCCGTTAATACAGCGTTGGTACGGATTATTTTTAACTGAAACCCTAAGTCGGAAGCGTGTCGTGGACCGATGAGCTCCAGTTCTTAGTCTCATACATTAATCTGATAATGCGCTTGTGTTTATAGAAGAAGAATTGTTATGCGAACAAATTAACAACCAATGGAATGATACTAAGTTGAGGTAGTGTGCAGCGTTCTGTTAATTTAACCTTTCGTTTGAGGGATGCTCGTAATTAGAAATTCACGCAATTGCAACTACTGGAGACGGTTGTTGGTCGACGCTGATTCCTCTTGAAAGAAACTTCGGAGACGCTAAACTTCCTTCGAAATTAGCTGCTTCTGCAACTATACGACGCTGCTGAGTCTGCTTATGCTGGACAGATTTCACGCTTCAGAGAGCCTGGAATTAGCGGAGATGCAGATAAGAAAGCTGATCTACTTGCTAATTGACTAGAAGTTATGGGTAACGAGCTTTAAAGCTTAAGGTTGTTCACAATTAGAGTTAGATGTTTGGAATCGAGTCTAGTCGAAGTTTGAGATCGAACAGAAGAGCAGGCGCAATCCCAGTAAGGAACTGAGCTATTCTGATGTTGCATGACTCGACTGTGTACAAAAGGAGGAACTCCTCTGCAGTCTCAGTTCGTGGTATTTTTGTTCTGGGCGTTGCAGTAATTTAGAGACGGAAGACTTTGAAATCGGAGCGATAACCGAATTGCTTTGGGAAGTTGGAAATACGCCGCTGCCCATCTCTAAAGCTATCACTGAAAGGTATCTCAAATACCGCTGATGGATCGGCAAAACGTGTTATTTTAGCACTTAAAATCAATGCTTGCCATAATTTGTATGTTACTGCTGCTGGTGATATAATTGGAGCTGGAGATAAAATGCAGCTATGAAAACAAAAATATTGGCTGGCCCACACTCTACTTGGTTAAAACGCACGATGCACGATTTGGATCTAAGCAAGCTTCTCTTCCCATGAATTTGAAGTTATCTTGGGCTTGTCCAGCAACGTAGGTGGCCTATGGCAATGTAGGATGCATTGCATGAGCGCGGAATTCTGTAACCTCTGCGCAGATAGCGTTTGCCAAGTGTAGCAAAATGCAGAGATTTAAATAAAAAAATTGGGGCATAAAACTTCAATTCTCTGTTGTGGTTACTTGCGCGTTTAGATTTCTAAAGACCCTCGGTGTAATTGTTTGCGGAGGGAGTAAATTTATTTTAACTCTTTCAGTCAATGCCCTAAATTAATATTTTCCAACTCGAGTTACTAGCTTGAAGTAGTCTTGAAATAGGCGAACGCCCCAATTAAGACTTTGTTGTTGATACCTCACGTCTTTCCGCTGCAAATCTGGAGTAGGGTACACATTTGGAGTGCTGTAACGACCCCGTTTACGACCGCGTCCGAAATAAAATGGCGAGTTAGAAATCTGCGAGACGATTTGAAGCGCCGCTTGAAATTCCTCGGTGCTTTGAGAAATGCATGAAATTGCTGCAGTTTTTGTGGGCGGTAGGTAGTGTCTTACCGTTATGCGTGCTGGCTAATGTGTTCTTTGGTTTTTGTGAAGCTCCATTATATTTTGAATTTTATTGTTGACCTTACATTTTACCTTTGGTCCCAACATTTAATTTTTTGTTCTATTACAGAAGTTTCAAAATCTGATGTTCCACTGTACTTATTTTAGTGTGTCAGTCCCAATTGTGTGACATTTTTGGAAATAATGAGGAGCTGAATTTATCTTTGGCTTGAATTTTGTGCAAGACTTTGTGTTGTTTCTATGTGAGTGCAAATAATAACCTCTGGTGTTCGTGGCGTTGATCGCATTATTTTTCACAAATTTGTGCATAATTTTGTTTTGGTAGTCCCTCATGGTAGTCCCGTAAGATGAACGGCCGTCGTCGGAGTAATACCTCCATAGACCTTCGCTGTGGACAAAAAGTGTTCTACATCAAGGTAAGGAAAATTTTTTTCTGTTCAAAAATTACCCAGAGTTGCGTTGACTAGGAAGCATACTCTCGCCTGCGGAGACTTACAGGCATGCGTTGTGAAGTTCTTCCCGTTCTGGGGTAATTTTTAGGTTCCTTGTGTAATTCTGTTTGTCTGCGATAGTCCGGAGAATATTTTTCACCATTTAGGTGCTGATTTCCTGTCGAATAGTGTTGAATCACCGTAAGCGTTAAATCATCGTTTCTTCAAAACTGACCTTTGTTTCTTTCGAGTTATGGAAGTACAAATAAAAGAGAAGGTAAAATTTGGGATCGTTGCTTAGTGATTTGAAAATAGTTCCCCAAAAAGATTTACAGAGTTTAAAGTAAGCATATTTCTCATTGAAGATTTGCGGGCGTCCGGTGTTTATATAGCTCTTATCTTCTTCAAAACATACTTCAGTGCCTCAGTGAGGTTGAGGTGCTGCAATGTGGAGTTTTCAAGAACAGGTTCCTGATGCCCAGTCAGGCAAATGCTTTCATTGAAGTCTTTGTTATTTTTCGCCGCTTTCTAAGCTGGCGCTAAATTACACTTTACGTCTGGGACGTGGAGCGTCTAGACTGGGAAAGCGGCTTATGAGAGAGGAATCTTGGATGGGACAGAAGAATACTTGCTGCCGGGCTCCTTAGATGAAGACGGAAAACTACTCTGGGTGTAATTCTTTGATGGAATTTTAGCGTTGAGGAATTTTAAATTTCTTTTAGCTTAATTTACTGAATGCGTTGAGAGCGTTCTTGTAATGAGTGAAATCTCGTATGACTGTATAGTGAAGTTGCTGGGAGTTTTGAATTTGGTATTGAATTTTCAAGGGAGCAAATTTGTCTGAGACTTTTTTTCGTCAAGTAATGTTCGGATAAAAATTTCTTCTTCTTTTCTGAAATGTGTTCTGATCTCAAATTTGGTGTCGAGTTTATTGTATCACGCGTTGCGGGCCTGACCTGAGATATGATATTTTAGAGCTGATCTTGAGAAGTGCAGAGATTTTTACGCTGCTCTCCGAGAAGTTTGTCGTGCGTAAGAACCATTATGCTGTAAAATGCACCCAGGGAATTGGTACGCTAAGTTCACTGCAAAAGATGTGATAAGCTGTAGAGTACATAAAAAATAGTTGACTATGATTCACGATTACGTTTTGAAGAGCGAAGCGTGTGGTAGCCTACTTTACCTTATCGAGAAAATTCGTTTGCACCTCAACACCCAAAGTGTTCGGGCTAGGCTTCATTTACGTGACTGATTACATTTTGTTGTGCTCGCAATTTCTTCAACCGACTTTGCTTTTGGGTAAGGAAATTAGAAGCTGAATACTGTGTTTATTTATAAAATATTGCATCAGACGCTCATTAAAACATCTAAATATTTCAATGGCGGACGACTTCATTAGCGTAACTATTTTTGTAGCCATCCCTGTTGCCTAACACTATGTGAGCTTCGTGCAATAAAAGCGTCTTCTTCAAGGTTGAGGGTTTAATTTGTTGGCAAACAATAATTATTCCAAGTATGATCTTAATTAAATTTACAATTAGACTAGACCTGATGTTCGCTTACCTTGGAAACGATTTTTTCATCTTCCAAGTGTTTAAGTGAGGAGTATATTTGTGTAGAGTGTGAACAGACTCTACAAACGCTGCAACATACGTGAAGGGCTGCATTGTTTAGTGTATTTTAAACATCTGTACATGAGCATACGTACTGGCCTTGTCGAGCAGAACTTTTTTCACTATTTTCCTTCGAATGCCTAAGCGAGTTTTTTTAAGCTGGGTTCCCAGAATCCTTGAGTTCAGCTAAAGGTCGTTAATACTCAGAAATTAAATCGCCAGGTCTCAATTTCAGTACGAGTTTATTCCATTTGTTGAGTTTCGTTGTTACTCTGAAAGTCCCATGTAGGAAAGGTTTGAAGTTGAGCCTTTCTGCTCACAAATGTTTTCATGAGCTTCGAAGTATTGTGTGAAGAGCGTCTCTGGAGTACCTGTGCGTGATAAAACTTATTTATCAAAAGATAACAGATACAAATAAAGGACTCTAAAGTAGGTCTCGTATGGCATTCACCTCCTTAGCTGGCGCTATAACCTTCCGATCGCTCAAACTAGGTCCATGGAAAAGTATTTTGTTCCTCTTAAAAATGATTTGTTTTTATGTTTTAATATCTTTTATTCAAGGCCTTTGTTCTAGCATAAGCGGGTCCCTTGCTTGCTGTATCAGCGAGGGAACTTCGTTTTCTCTCGTCTTCCCAATGAATTCCAAAATTTAAATCCGCTGACGCATGATATCATCTCTTCTTTGCTAAACATGTCAAAATTCGTCGTCATTCTGTCGAACAGCATCTTTGTCTGCAACGTGATTGTAATGGTTTGATTATTGGTGAGATAATCGCAAGTTTTAGATCAGTGTGAATCTGAGGAATGTGTTAATGACCCATCAGCTGCCAGCTGTGCGGGAGTGGCCAGATACTGAGATAAAGTTGAATTTACTTCAATTTCCGTCGCATTCTTTTGTTGGTACCAGCGATTCTGCCACATTAGTTCTACTTCTGACCGTATTTGTACCAGGCAAATGTCATTCAAGTATTTGGTTAATGGCCTATGTTAAATGAAGGCGAACAATTCCAACCACAACTAAGAATTCCAATTATAACTCAAAACATTGTTCTTGCAGTTTATGCTCGAAAAGATTGTTTGGAAAATACGCGCAGTTGAGAGGCCGCTGCTGTGCTAGAATGCCTAACGTCATTAAAAGCTGGTTTGAGTTCAAAATTTCTGCAACTTTGTCATCATTGGGTGTGCTGTAGAGAGTCAAGGCTTTTCTATAGATTCTTCAGTTGTATGATGAGTAAAGAATTAAAGTCATACGGCGGGATCGTATGCTCGCAAGGCTCGAGAATTTGGAATTACTAACAAATAACACCAAAAAAATAGGCTCTGTATTTTTTGTGTGGGCTGGCTTATCAACGTTTGTTTATCACGCTCTTCCTAGGAAAACACATTTCAATTTTTACGAACAATATGGATTTTACGGAATCAGGGGAATAGAATTATTGTGTCTATAAAATTAACGCTTCCAAGGGGCAGATGTAAGGTCCAGAGCTGCAGGTTGGTAAGCTTTCAATATGCTGAAATGAAATTATTTTTTCGTTTCTTACAGCCATTTTTCTCGATTCACTCTCTTTTTCTCAGCATTTTTTACTTCCTTTGTCGATTTTCATTTTGATTCATAAACTTTTTTCATAAGTTCATTTCATTTTCCTTAACTCCATGCTAAATGGTGCCTATTCCTTCCCTCTCTCAGGAACACCTCTGTTTAGTTTTTGGTGGCTTAACTTTGATTCAATCTTATCTCTTATTGCGTTTTGGTCATGGGATGTAAGTTTGGGTTCTCTTACACCTCTAAACTTCCATCGTTTCGTTCTTTATTGGAAATGTACTCGAGCGTTTTGACTTTCGCCTCTTTGTCATTCCAAACTTTAATAGCATGATGATCGTTTTTTGACGAACATCTGATCGTTTTTTTCATAAACTGACAGGGAGTGTAGGTAGGAGCCTCTATTTAAGATATGCAATTTTCGAGTATCATGTGATGGTTGAGTTCTGTGCTCATCCCACAGGAAGATCTACTAGAGTTATTTAGTCCTTACGTGTGTCCATTGGCAGTGTGGCCTAGTAACTAAATGAATGCGAAACTACTTTTGAAAATCTCCAGTGGGGTAGGTTTAACGCATTTCCTGCGATGGGTTAAACTAAAATTAAATATTCAATTCAAATTTAGTCAATTGTTATTAGCAATTTTGAAAGAAGCAAACATTAAACGGATCGTGCCTTCATATAACTTCATTAAGTTTTTATAAAAATTCATTTAGTGACTGCAGGTCGATAGCAGCATTATGAAAATCCCCTCAGTGACCACCGGTGGGTCCCTTTGCAGGAAAATAGTCAATGATTGTGTCTGTTTCCGCCAGCGTAGGTCGCGGTACCTGGACTTTTCTGGGTAATGCGCAGCTGGCCGCTACGCAGAACTTTGTTATAGCAACAATAATGTAAGCGTCAAATTTATTTTTTATTTATTCGGCGTGGGAGGATGATTGGGGCCCGTTCATCGTGAAAACAACCTTATGCAATAAATTGAAAATGTTAACGGAGATATATGTGTGATTTATATCATCTCATTATTGCCTCTCGACGCTCCCAGAGAATAGATGTGAGGTTCTGAGTTGAAGGTTAGGTGAGCCTTTCATTTGTTGAAACGTAATGGGTTTTTGTTTTCCTCAGGACCATCGTTTTTCTGTTCACTGCTCTCTTTTTTCAGCACATATTACTTTCTTTTTCAAGTTTTATTTTGTGTCATAAAATATTTGGCCTGCTGCTTCTGCGCGTAGGGTGCGAGGGACTCACATTGTTCATTGGTTTCCTGTTTGCCTTATTCCAATACTTAATGGTGCCTCTCTCCTCTATCTCTTGGAAACAACTTTGTTGTAGTTAGGGATGCTTAAACCAACCATAATCTAATTCAATGTCTTTTTGTATGTTTCCTCCACCAGCTGTTTCGGTTAACTCGCATACCATGAAATTAAAGCTATTCAATAACAAAAGACCTGTACCTTAACCCCTGTAAACTCTCAAGAGATCTGTGTGTGTGTGGTCCATAAATCTACGCTTGCAAGCTAAAGGTTCAGTTAGTTTTTCTCGTAGCGTTTGTGTGAGCATAACGGAGCGCTTGCAAGCCTCCTGCAAAGTGGTCATCTAATAATGAATGAGTCGATGTTGCTTCGACCGTGATCTTTACAGCTCACATAATCCCCATTCCGGCCGCTGGCCCCAGCATGGGCTCGGTGTGGTGAGTAATTTAAATGAACCTTTGCCGCGTTGATTTTCCTGGCCGCGATAGTTCCGTCTTACAATGAAAATCTGCGGTCGTTTTTGAGAAGCTCGTTTTGCGAGATGTGTTCGCATTCTCTCAAAGGTGAACATTTTTGTGGTCTAATTTCGTACTGTTTTAGGAACTTTTATTTTACTTTAAATATATTTTTAAATTACGAGTAGTTCAGTACTTGGTGTGGATGTCAAAAAGGAATGCGAGACTGCTGCGGCAGCATTAGTCCAGGGGTTCAAGTCTGCATGCCTAGCTACCTGCGCAAGAGTTTCATTAAAATGTTGCCACTGTTTTTGGACACTTCCAAACCTGGTGCCATCATGAAGTGGTCATAGGGATAGAAAGTTAAGAAGTTTCTTCTCGTTTATACCCCTCAGGGGGATACAACTATTGGATCTATGGGAATTAGCGCTCCCAGGGGGACAATGTGAGGACCCGAACTGAGAGTTAGGTAGGTCTTCTTTTTGTTGAAATAAAATGCTTTTGATATGTTAAGAACCATCTTTTTTCGGTTCACTGCTGTCCTGTTTTTTCAGCACCTACGACTTTCTTCTTCAACTTTGATCTTGTTTCATGAACTTCTTTCTTATCTCACTGTTTCTATGCTCTTTCTGCATGGATTCCGCGTTCCCTTAACTCCATACTATATGGTGCCTTCTTCCTTCCTCTCTTTGGATCGCCTTTGTTGCGGATAGGGAGGCTTAAATTAGCTAATAATCTAATCTAATCTTCTCGTTATAAGATGTTCACATGTAAGATGAAACGGGAGAAAAATTTTGAAGTATGTTATGAATTGTTTTTGCGTGAAACATTTGTACCGAATGCGTAAACACGTTATTGTTGGAGCTGTAAATTGTTTTGTACGTTCATAACGTGGGTGATGTGTTCCAACCTGATGCAGGTCTGAATACTGTTCAAATTGTGTTGAGCTTGGAATTTAATTTTTATTTAACTTTTAGTTTCTAGAAAAAACCTGAAAATTCCCAAAGAGCCAGATAATATTTCGTTATTTCTATACATTATTCTCAATCAAAAAAAATCTTTTGATAGCAAAAGAAGAATGAAATAAAAGACACAGTGTGAGGATTATCACCCACACAGCGAAGTTTTGTTGAGCTTCGGTACAGGTACTTGCAGACAAAACAAATTTATTTTGTTTGTTTGAAATCAAATACAAGAAAGAGCAAAGGTTGTAGGGGATGTGTGGTTCCTACGTGCATATATTGAATCTGCAGCTTGCTTTTAATTCATTATTAGATTTGGATCTGTGTACAGCTACGCGCGTGAAGTTATTTACTGACCGAAAATGTTTACCTGCGCGAGTGTGGGTTGAAAGCGAGACGGCAGCCATCTTTGCTCTGTTTTAGTGAGCGATTTAAACGTGATAGTGTTGAACAAAAACCATCATTGGCGCGTTTAGACAGTACGTCAACGGACTGAACGCTGTGTAAGGAGACAGTTAAAGCATGGGCTCTCGGCCGCGAGTGTCCCTGCCATTTGAGACCAATTTGCAAGGTCTTTTTCCTCCGAGTTCTTCGTAGCTGCATCCTTGAGTCATATTACATGCTTGGGTGTTTACGATGAGCGATAAGGGTAGCAATTGTTGACTTGCTTATCTCGCGCAAGCTGGTGAACTTGTGGACGCTGTATTTTGTGGCGTCATGTCCTCCTCGACAGCTTAACAAGTCCAGGTTCAGAAGTAAACCCTCTGTATTCTTATTCTTATTCTTAACTGCACGGGTATTGAAGCAACGTTTGTGCTTGTCATGAAAATCTTGATCATGGTTACGATTATACCATCGATTTTAAGGGCGAATCTACACTTGGCTTGTTTAGAGGCAAAATCTCTCAACTGCAGCGGAGATACCGAATTATTTTGGGCGGTTTCAGTCACATCGCCTCCTACGAAAACATTACGTTCAAGCCCAGCAGTGGGTACTGTTGTCTCAACAATTCGGTGTGGGCACATTTTACATTGGTGTAAATTTAAATTTTTACCTAAACGGTAACTGATGCCTTTCAAATTTTGCAGCCGGACTTCATGAGATGATGGCAAAAAACCTGCGACTTTATTAGGCACATGATTCTTATTCAATTAAAACTTTTTGCATCCGAGCTGCGCTTTCTAATTCTGTTCCTCTCGCCCATAACACGTTTTGAAAGTTGAACAACTTCCGTATGAATGATCCTTGAAATGTTTTCACCACGTAACATCTGACCTTAAAGCTAGTGAAGTATATATGAGTGTGAAGTCATAGTAAAGACTAGGCTTTACTTTTGTAAACATGAGTTTTACTTCTAGGTCTTCCACTGAAGGTTCAGGAAGGAAACAATAGTTTATTCTTCCGAGTTACACATCACGATCAAGTTGCAGCTCAAGGATGTTCGTGATAGATTACGTGTACATTCAATCAGGTGTCAAGTGTAATATTTTTGGCTAAGGTTATACCAGCGACTAGATTGAACAACTCAATTTTGACCACTGCCCTTGCGTGTACAGCGCATATGTTCCTAACATTGATCTTAGCTCCGCACAAATGGTGGGGACCGTCCCTTTAACTGCGGGATGGTTAGGTACCGTTCACATCTCGCGCACTTTGAGTTTCGAGGTCCGCTCACAATGGAAACTTGAACTTTGAATCGGACAATACTTCATCAGCAGCCACCGCACCTGATACAGTGCCTCCGCTCAAAGGCCCGGTGTCAATTTAGGACGATCGTCAGTCACGACGGAATGCAAGCGTGTTGCCGCACGGTCGTTGAAGGAGAGCCGTCCTCTCTCCTGTTCTTGTATAGTCTCGCGAACGCCAGCGTTAGAGGGGAGACTCCAGATGTAAAGGAAGCAATGGAAATAAAAACTTGGAAATTCTCTGTCACGTTTGCGGCTTGTCTTGTGAGGTTTAAATCACTTTTTATTCATTTTTTCTTTCCTAGGTGAGGAAATGAGGTCCAGGTTGTCGGTGGCAGGTGAGGGTTCCCTCGCTTGCGCAGCGCGGTATGCTAATGACAGGCGCGTAGCTCTGGTACAGTTATAAGTGCACTCTAATTAGGTGTTTATTCGGACCAGTGATGTATGGTCGTGACTCGCGCGCTGTCAGAAGCTGCATGGTCGAGTTCTTTTTCCGGGCGCGTCCTCCAAAGGCTACTTTTTAAGGATGGAGTGGTTTTGAATACTGAATTAGTTCGCCGTCTGTGGCTTTTGATTTTTATTTATTGTGAATGTTATCTTCTTGGTAGTATTCTTAAAAATTGTGAAGATTTCCACTAGGAATTTAAACAGGTATTAATTTAAATTCAACACATTTGCATTAGAATATATTAAAGCATTTTTTGAACCAAATTAAATAAAATGTGTGAATTGAGGACACTCGTCGATTTTCGAAAATTTTAATAGTGGGTTGGGTACGGTGATGAATATCATGTCGGTCAGGGAATGTAATGATGCTGCTGATATTTACGAAATTTTAGCGTGTATACATTCATTGTTTGTAGCTCTGTTGCCTGAGGTAACTCTAGTTCATTGGAATTCCCTTCAAATTCTTTGATTGTTTCAGAATATACATTTTACTTCTCCCTAGTTCTTTTTTTTCTTCTTTCAAAACTCATTGTGTACTAAAATTCTGATGATGTAATGGAAAATTTTCAGGTTATGAATATTGTCAGTACCCTGAAATATTTGTGAAATTGCACTAGCGTGGGTCTTTTCTACTTAAAAGCGCCTACTTCTTTATTTCACGTAGACAAATTATGCTTTTTCAAAAATGTATACCAAGCGAGAAAAATTTTCGAGATAAAAACGAGGTCCTTAAATAAAAAATCAAGTAATTTTATAGCAAACAGCAAACGAATGAAGTTGTGAAAAACCTTACTGCACTTAAATAAAAAAATATTAAATATATTATTAAGGTAGTAAATGGGGTTATACTTGGTGGAGATCAGAATCTAATTGTACATGGAAGGCTTCTGGAATGTTCAAAAAATTGTTTCATTACTGCTAGAACTGCCGTGATATTTTTATTCATTGTAAGTTATTCCCCTACTAGTTAAATAACTTTAAAATTCTGTTACTTAACCTAAACTGGAAACACTGGCCACCTCGAAACTGAAGGTACCGTCGATAGACGAAGAGTTTAAACTCATTAGTATTTTTGTTGTTTTTAATGGATATTTTTACATTAAATACTTTATATTCTATAAAAATGATTAAACATTCGCCATAATTGTTTCTCCTTAGGAACGGCTGTACATAATTTTAAATTCGTATTATAATTATTTAAAAGGTGAAACGAAACTGTGCTTATTTGCCTGAATAAAATAGAAGTTGGTGCCAGCCACACCTTTGAGGTAACTGTTCCTTTAATTACTACGGAAGGCTATTCCAAGGCTGGTGGATTTTCTCACATGTTATGAAAAACTAAACAACGCCGGATGCGTTTGTGCCCCAGGCCTTAACATCTCATAACGAGGCTTTATTTGTGTACGTCCGTGGGAAATGTGCCTTGTTTCAACGGAAAGTGGCCTAGTGAAGAGCAAATATTTATTGACTTGTAATCGCAGATGTGTCTCTGACGTTCGAGTCGCTGATATTTGTAACAAAGGGCAGATATTGAGTGTGTCGTTCCGACACGGCGCAAGTGGCCGATTATAATGCGTGCTGTGGTCCAGTCCTTGCGTGGTTCGTTTGGAAGGAGTGCCGCAGCTTCACATTTGCAGCCCAATTAACTTGATCTCCAACAACGGGAAGCATCTATACTGGGCCATGTCTGTGTTTTATACTCTGCTCAAATCGGTGCGTTATTCCAGGAAAATAGTTATTAGTCATCTGGTGTAGATTATTTTGATTCTTCGAATCCAGTGGGCTATTGAAATTCTCTTTAAAGATCCTCATTGTTCGGGAGTGTAGTATTTTATATGGTTCGGTTCTCTTCTTTAATGGTTCATCGTTTCTTCAATGCATACATTGTTGTTCTCCATATCTCGGATGCATTGTCTTATAATACTTGAGAGAACTAAGATTATAGAGCTCGCAACGATGGATTTGTGAACGTGACTCCTTTAGTTTAGTTTTGACGCTTGAATTTGAATGTGTTAGTCCAAATGAAAACATTCCACAGTGATAACCTCTGAGAAGTGATGTTTTTTTTTGGTAAATGAAATCTCCGAGAAAATTTTCTTCTAGTAATGTTCTTGATGAGAAGTGATATCGGTCGAATACCAGTGTTTTGCAAGTTAATTCGCTGTGTATTTATTTACTCTAAATAATATCGTGGGATGTACTTCGTTGTGCAGAGTTACATTGAGATCCACTGTTGGATGCAGGCGCCAAATTCAGTATTCTAAACTATTTTCTGTTCGAATGGCATCCGTTTGGTAGCAACGAATATGAATTATCTCAGTGACCACGAAGAATTCTGGTGTCATAGGAACGTTACAACCAGTGTTTCTCGGCAAAGTTCTGCTGTATTTACCACTATTTTCAAATTCAAGTAAAGACATTTTAGTTACTTAACGCTATCTGGTTTGAAAAATATCATCTGTAATCGAGTTAATGTACATAGGACCCATTCACTGAGCTTGCAGGATAGATGTTAACTAGTTGAAGTCTTAATTCACCGTCTCTTTCATGCATCTCGCTGAATTTTGTTCGTACTTAATTCATAATTGTGACGGTGTCCTCGCATTCTTTGGGCAAGAGGGTATTTCTGTCCAGGTTTACTTTTTCTGCTTCGATTCCTAAAGTTGAACCTAATTTGCAATTTTCTGCTTGGTGGAATTTCTGCTCGATGTTTTTGTGACATTTCCCTAATTCTTATTTATATGCACTCGTCGATGTATTTCTTGTTCATCAAAAATTATGTTTCCGTGGTAATTTTAAGTTTTTTTTCAGGGTTAATTCCTACTAAAGCTACTAAAGGCGCGCGTAATTCTCTAGCATGGGATCTTTAAATGAGCACAAAAACTGGCCCTGAAAATATTTTTTCCACAATTTACTTGAACATGGCCTTCATGGCCCTTACCCTTTCATTGCACCCGGATTCCTTCAAATATAAGAAATTTATACCCTCATTTAATTCAAATGGACTTTTTATAGTTCGCCTTTGTGAACTTTAAGCCCTGTTTAGGAAAATGTAGTTCACATGTACAATTTCATTTTACACACTACCTCTCTGTGGTCCTGTTGACGGGCGAGTCCAAGGATTGTTGAGCAGTTCAGTAACAAATTTGATTATTTACAATCTATCTTCACCCCTTAAGAGTGCTTTGTAGCGGAGTGTCAATTCCTCGTATGTCTCTTTCGAGTGTGCACGGTTACGTAAGTAATTGCGCTTCTCCCCACACGGCGGCCGCACCTGTTTTGCTTGAATCCATTTTCCCGTTGTGACGAGGTGCGTAACTAAACGCGTCGTCACGGCGGCACACACGCCAGCGTAACGCCTTCAAATATCTCCTTGCGGGCAAATATTTTCGAAGCGTACGAGGGCATTAAAGATCAAGCATTGCTGCGCCCGATTGGGAATCGCGTTTATGTCTCGTAAAGGAAAACGTTGAAAGAGATCTTCCTCCAACTTACCTTGGGGGACACACTAGGTATTTGAATGTGACAGATCTAGTAACCTTTTTTTTTCAGGAAGCCATTGTGGGCTGGGCTTGAATTCTCATTTAATTTTTATCATTTCAAGTTGGCAGGTGAGGCTTGCGTGTCATTCTGCCAATCTGGGGCGAAACTATTTTCAGACGGGGTTAACATTTGAGTTAACGTTTTGTGCATATTCAAAGAACCAAACGAACTTGAAACTAAGGTAATCTGTTCGATTTCAATGCAGTTTTCTCGTATAACATTCCTGTGATCGCAGGGTCACGCTCTTGTCAATAAATTTCCAAGTATATTTTATTCCTGAAAAATTTCCAGAATTTGGCGCTGCGTCAACAATCGAATATAGGCCCTGAATTAACTTATATTTTGGCATATGTACTGAGCGTTCCGCTGCAGTAATGTTAGCAGAAGTTTTCAGCCAGTTAACGGTAGAAGAATGAAAGGATTTCAGTCTCATTTTACTTCGTAAAATCTGAAAGTCGACAGAGAAGAGGATTATACTAAGTAACTAAATCAGATTTTGCTTTATTACATTGGCTAATATTTTAACTACGAAGACTAAATATTTCAGGGCTCAATTCACGTTACGATTTTAATAATCAGGAAACTGGCAAGTGCTTAACCTAACTGGTAAATACTAAACATAACGGCCTAGTACGAAATACAGCACGCAATACGCAATTAAACTAATGCAAAGTTACGCTGTAATATTTTATAGCAAATATTTTATATTTCACATGTATAATTCAGCTTCTATCTTTCTAATTAAATTACATTTCGAAATAAATAATGCGCACTGTGTAACGTGGCGAGGTTTGCATTAAGTAGAAACTTACCGAAGTAATATTCTGCCAAATTTCGTAAACATACAATTTCTCATCGTTGCACTAACTTACGACAGTTACAGTTCTGTAAACACAAATATACTTATGAAATATTTTATGGATTCAGACTTTTGCGAGATAACTATTACTAGAGAAATTACCATTAAAAGTTTGATGAAAACATTCAGCGTCAATTAAGGTGGTTTTAACAATTCTCTAAGAAGTTATCGAAAAATAATCAATTGGAACAGTACAACATCACCTATCTACAAAGTTTCAATACTTAAACATTTAAGAAATGCAATTGAAGTTGCACTATAACAAGTCCGTAGAAAAAACGGAGAACAGCCAAATTATACACTAAATGAACACGAACGTTTAACACAAAACTACGTGGCAGCCTCGACTATGGTCAACTAGCGAATGGGGGCGTTCCAGTCAAGTGCGCTCGCTTATTACATTTCGGGGTAACTTGCGTCGTAAGTTCTATATTAAATGCTATTAGAAAAAGTTTTATTAATTACAAAATTCATGCCAGGGCATAACAGCATACTTACGCGATAAGAAACATGCAAATAGTTTCATAACGAAATTTTCGTAGCGGTTCATATCAGGAGTATCAGTTTTTATAACGCGGATGTTTTACCAAGATGTACACTGTACAGAGAATTTTGTTGCGGGAATTTGATTCTGTGATTTGAAACAACAGTTTTGTAAAGGTCATAACTCCTAACCTTTTCATGGCGCCCATAACTCAAGTTTGGCTTGTCATTATGTAATGCTGAATCACGCTGAACGGTGTGCATTGTGTTGAAAGCCAGGCACTCAAACTTATCAAATGTCGTTCAAATTGAGCTTACCCATTTCCAAGGTATTACTGCATGGGGTTCTCCCTTGAACTTGGACACTTTCGAGCCAATCTCACTGTACTTTATATCCTTGGGTTTCTTGTTCTTACGAAGTGGTAAATATTTTGGTAATCAATTAGTATTGTCGTGTGACGTGTATCTATATGTTGTGTAGTCCTAATGTATATTTCACTTATTTCCAATGTGCATTTTAGATACATGTTTGTCCCTGTTGCTCGCAGTTTCTCGATATCTTGTCTACTTCTTGCTTTATTTTTTGCTCTAATTCTTATCATTTTGTTGCTATCAGACCTCACACTGGTCAGCGTTCCCATCCATGCATAACGTTGTCCATTTTAACGACTTTTGTGGCTCGTAAATTTCTTAATCAGTTATGCAACGTTTTGTTTGACGTCGATATGGAAACTATTCCTGTTTGTTGTCAGGGCAGAGTCAGTGAGCGCTCGCGTTTCAGAGGTAAATGAATTGTATTTGTCATCTGGTCTTTGATCAGTAGGTTATTTGGGCCACGATCAGTTTGTTATTTTATATCCCCGATCAGTTTATTTTCAGTTTCACGACCAGTTGATTATTTGGTCCACGACCACTCGGCTATTTGGTCCATGACGAGTTAGTTATTTGGTTCTTCACCAAAAGGTTATTTTGCTCTCGACCAAAAGGTTATTTTGCTCTCGACCAAAAGGTTATTTGGTCCAGGACCAGTTGATAATTTGGCCCCGATGAGTTGATTCTTTTCTCACGTTTCGGCATAAAACGGCTCTTCTACTCGGACAGAGCCATATTGAGGCGAGGTTTTTATGAATCAAAAGGGTCAATATTATTCTGCAGTTGAAGGTAGCTGATGTGAAGTTTGGTGGAAGTTACGTTACGTTCAATTCGTGAAGTGGCGTCATTGTACAAAAATTCTAACTAATAGAGCAACTAACCTCGCAGGAAAGCTTGGTAGGCAATAATTCCGAAAATATGATATCTCCTTTCGGCAAATCTTCTCACGAAGATACAAGTATTGTACGAGATCTACGTATTTTGTATCTACGGGAATCGGCACTCCCAGGGGGAAAATATGAGGTCCCGAGCTGAGAGTCATATAGGTCTTTTAATGTTGAATGAATTCTTTGTTTTGTTTTGTTAAGGACCAAATTTTTTGGCTCACTGCTGTCCTGTTTTTTAGCGCCTACTACGCTTTCATCTTCAACTTTTCCCGTGTTTTATAAACTTCTTCATGAACTTATTGTTTCAACGCACATTGTGTATCGATTCCGCGTTCCCTCAACACTCTGTGACTTGACCCAACGATGTTCACAGAGAGGATTTTCATAACGCTACTGAACGACCAACAGCCACAAACTCAACTTTCGGAAATACTGGAGGTAAAACCTGTTTAATGATTGTTATTTTCAAAATTGATTTTTAAAATTAACTCTAATTTGAGTTGAACATTAAACTTCATTTTAGCCCACTCCTGTTAACGTGTCAAGTCCATACAAAATGGTGCCTTCCTCCTTCTTCTCTTAGGAACGTCTTTGTTGCAGTTAGGGATGCTTAAACGAGCGTCTAATGATATTCTAATCTAATCTTTTTGGCCGATCTCCAAGTCATCTCATCTGCTTTTATGCGTTCATTTTGTGTGGAGCGTGTTTAAACAGCTGTGTTGTACCAAGGCCTTTATATAATGCCAGAGGCCTTGGTGCGATCCATTTATGTGTGTTAGCGCTCGTGCTATAAAAACCCATGTTCCTGGAGAATGCGAATTCATCATTGCGTCAAGGCATTCATTGTAATGAACTTCTCTTATAGATGAGACCGTTTCTGCATCGTGCGTGCGTTACTCTTCTTTTGACTCGTATTTTTTTTAATTTCAGGGGCATTTACTTCTCTTATTTTGCAATATTTCATCTTCGCTTTGAGCGCCCGATGGCATTACTCCCTCGACACTAAATGCATACATTAAGAAAACAATATTTTCTTACATTTTATGTACATTTGAGATTCTTTATTAGTTTTTTGATGAGGTTTTAATTCAAAACAATTTTGGTTCCCGTGCGGTACTTTTGTGTAGCTGTTCAGCTGAAGCCTCTCATTAGCACTCATTTGGAACTTATTCCCCAGCAGGGGGAGACAATTATTGTCTCTATGGGAATTAGCGATCCATGAAAATAAATGAGGGCCCCAGCTGAAGGTGAGGTTGGCCTTCCTTTTGTTGAAATAAATACGTTCATTTTTTTGCGGACCATCTTTTTCGGTCCATTGCTGTCCTTTTTTCAGCACCTGTTTTTTCCTGAGCTTTTATTCTGTACAATGAACTTTTTTCAATCTTGCTGTTTATATGCTAGGCATCCTGTGTGGGAACACGCTTTTGCAAGGATTCTCCGTTCCCTCAATTCCGTCATCTATAATACCTTCATTATTTTTCCTCTCAAGAGAATGCATTTCTTTTCGTTATGGAGACTCAAACTAACTTCTAATTTTTTCCAATCTGGAACTTATTCCTTTATTTAAATTAAGGAAATACGTACATTTCTGTTATTTCATTCATTTGTAGTTCCCCTTTCGTTTTTCAGTCTTTCATCTTGAGTGCTTCGTCCTTACACACTTGATAACCCAATCTATTTTTTATGTGCGAAAGTCGGTCCCATTTATTAACGCCATCCTATCTTTGTGCTAGCACTTTCCTGTCCGTGGAGTCTTCCCACTTTCCTCCACTTGCCTGTCATCCTCGGACCGTGCCATGTAACTTTCACGCCGTGATTGAATTGCGGAAAGCCCTTCAAGTTGTCAGCCACGTTGTTTTGTCGTGTGAGAATCGCCTGTATTCCGCACCTCCATCCCTGAACTTGATGACCAGCTCGTGCGTGACGGACGTCCTCAATGAAACGGGTCTCTCTGCTCCTCGGGCTGAGTTTTTGTGCTGCAGTAAACTCCACCCTATCAGGAGGCATTATTTACTGGCGTGAGGGTCGCATTCATCGCGAGTGACTGACGCAGGCATTATAATTTATCAGGAGGAAACGTAACTACACGAGCAGGACGTCAAATTCGCTATTCTGTGGCGAACGCTGCAACATGTGAGACATTGCATTAGTATTCAGCTTGTTTTGCCTTTTTTGGGTTTGTTTTTCTGTGCACTTTGTACTGAGGAGTACATTTCAGCCTTTGTTAATCCCTTAGAGGGGTGCAGCTATTGTGTCTATGGAAATTAGCACTCTAGGAGAAAGACGTGAGGTCCCGAGCTGAATGTTATGAATTAAAATATTCTTTTTATTGAAATAGAGCTGGGTTTTGTTTTGTTACGCAACATTTTTTGGTTCTTTGCTGTCTTTTTCAGCACTGTTAATTGTTATTTTGGTTTAATTTTTATCTCATAATCTTCTTTCAATCTTAGCGTTTCTATGTGCAGCTAGGGACGCACCTCGTGCATAGATTCCTCGTTGCTTCAATTTCTTAATAAATGGTGATTTCCTCCTTTCTTTCTTGTGAAGACCATTGTTTGTTAGAGTTTGCAAGGCTTAAACTAGTGTATAATCCTAATTTTCATATTTCGTTTGTAATGGACTTAGCCGTTTTATTACTAATATGGAGCAACGTGGCTCAATGCTTTTGCCATTTATTATCCGTTCGAAAAAACGATCATTTAACATTAGAAAAGATTGTGTTTTTCAAACTTTCCCATTTACATTTCACCTTTGGTCCTAATTTGAATCTGCCATATTTGAAGAGCATTACTTCGCTGGCAGTGATTAGGTTTCCATTAGAGCTATTGCGTAACTCGCTGCTGTCTTCTGACACCCATAATGTACCCTCTATTACGCGTGTAGCGCTTGCAGTAGATGCTCATTTGCGTTCATTTTTGATCTCTCAATCCCCTCATGCATTACTTTTTACGAGGTGCGCTGCGTGGAGTCTATGATATGCTCACAGCATCAAGTATACGACCGATTTGAGCAGCTTCAATCTCTTCAGGTTTTTGCGAGTGTCCAAATTGAGAAGGGATGTCCTGCAATTGAGCAAAGCGCCGCGTACTGCATGTCGCCGGCAGCAGTGTGCGGGGGAACTCCCTAACGTTCGTGCGTTCACTCGCTTAATTGCGCCTCGAAGAGGTCCACATGTTCTTCGGTTCATCTTTTTGTGCTAGGGGCTGCACGTTCTCGGTGACGGGTAGAGCAGCTAGGGCAAGTGCATGGTCGTCATGCTCAGTTTGCTGTCTGATGAAGCCGATGTTTTATTTTAACCGCTGTTTCCCGACACGCAAGTGCAAGCTGTAAAAATTTCATCGACTCATTTTGGTCGTGGGTGATAGAAAGGGACAGAAGAGTATACAGACTTTCAAGGATAAAATGGGGGCATATAGAGAGTAAAAAACACAAGGATCAGCACAACGTTTCAATAGTTTTAGTTAGTAGGCACAATGACATTTTTCTTGAACATCCTTTCACTAGCCAGCATTGATGGCGTGTATTTTTATGCATGCAAGAAATACAACGACCACCAGACCATGCAGTTCGTTTTAGCATAACAGACACTAATTGCACACTGCACAGGCATGCGGGTCTGCACGCTTTCGTTCTTCTGACAGTAGTTCGATACCAATACGAAATAATTTTCAGCTATCATCGAGACCTTCTCTATGGTCAGCTTCCAGAAAATGAGTTACTTAATTTGAGATTTGCGGCATTTTTACATGCAGGCTAATTGCAATAAATTGTTGAGTAATTTCAGTGGTGAGCTCAGTTCTTAGTTGGAACTTTTTGTCGAAACCTTCGCTTGCTGCCTGCGTGCTTCTCTTGCTTAATTTCCCCGACTGGGTTCAGTGTTCTTTAGTTATTATAATTGATATAATTTATTGTACTGCCACAGCCCTTGCTTCAAAGCCTCATTACATGCGGTTTTACCGTAAATGTTTTAGATTTTCTAATTTCTGTAGTGGAGCTCGCGTGAAACTCTACCTAGTGAAGCTTCGAAAAAACACGATCAAGTTTCTGACATAAGGTGATTGATCGCTGCTGTAAGCTTATTTTAAATTTGAACCATACTGAATGTTTTTATCAACTAGATTTAAGCTTGTAAATTATAACAGCAATTCGACTCATGCTTCTGGTAACAAATTAAGCTATGCGTCTTTGAGTATATGTGATGGCGCACTGAGAGGATCATACCTGAATACTGAGGATCAGTTACTCCGCTTTATGGGCCACTAAATGTTGAAATATGGGCTGCAACGACACGTCGATGTGGTGTTTATCTGCCACGTAGCTTGTTGCAACTTTGCGCGCTTCTCGCATCTCAATTATACGTGCAGAGACTTTCCAAAGGTTCGTTTCCTCCATGAATTTGAATATTTTTCAAATACAGCTTTTCACTCTCCCTTGCGAACAAGAAGAAGCTCACGTACTGCGTGCGTGACCTGCCCTCGCGAGTTAGAGTATCTCGGATACAGTCTCTCCAACCCTACGGACTTCTGCTAGTTTTGATGATTTGTGTAATGTTTCGAGAAAATCTTCACCTTGAACTGATACTTGTATGGATTTATTTGCCCATGCTGCAGAGCAACTCCTAATTCTGATAGATAATAATTGTCAGTTCACTCACTAGCACTCGTCTTATTTCTCGACGACTCAGCCCAAGCATATGCATTACACTATGTATAAAAAGAATTATTTTTCAAGATTGAGCGTTATTTCATTTTTGGAAGCTTTTTCAAAAGATTAGTTAACAAACGATTCTCGATTCTTCTACAGGATGTCCCAAAAAATTGTACTCACTCTTTGGTTGCCTATTACTCATGTATTTTGTATTGATATACGTATTTATTGACGTTGATAAAATCAAATGAGTTGAATCGAAGTTAAGAACAATTTTTTTAAGGACGTGAAATGTCATCAAAAAAGACTTGGTTGCACCTGATTTGAAGAAAGCGAATAATTAATCGTCACTCAAACGGTGACTACATTTTTTGGGGACATCCTGTACTTCTGTGTCAAGATTACGTCGAACAGAATTTTTAATATAAGACCCTCGACGACGAAGAAGTGTGGCAAATTTGGTCAAAAACGGGAAGACTCCATAGAAAGTAACGCTGTAGGATATATAGAGTGATATCCTTCTGTCGAAACATTATATTTACAAAACGAATTTCAGCTTCAAATTCAGATTTTACACACGTTTTGTACATCGTGAGATACACGTTCTTGTTGAAAACTGCTTCTAAAATGCCAATTTGCTATCAACATGTTCATTACAAGCACCATCTTCTTGTCATCGTAACTTTTGTTTGAGTAACGTAATTTGCATTCTAATTTCGCATTTTGTATCAGAATATATTAAATATGGTAAAGAGCCCATTTCTGCTCAGTTTTAATAATCTGCGCTACTTATGGATCTGCCCCATTTTGATACATTTTTTCGCTGTCGAGGGTCATAAATTAATTGTTACGAAAAAAATGAAATTTGCTAGTATTATACTGTATACATAGTGTCCCGGGTATCTATTTTACAGGGTGGTAGTAGTTACGGAAGACTAAGCAGAGTTTGGACCTGTTTTGCTCACAACGTTTCCTCTTGTTGACACACATTCACTAGATACCCCACTAGGTGCGATTTCCTGTCCAACGGAATTTTAGTCAAACGCTCGGTTTCATCTTCTCTCAAACCTAGAAAATTGTCTATTTTGTATCGGTTTGAAAGTCTACAAATCTATTGTCATTTTCCTGATTGTTATTGATTAGGCTGCTGAACAGTGAATTCAAGTTGGTGAAATTTATGTGTGTAGAATTCAAAAATAAAATTGAAATTGGTTGATAAAAGCTCCTCCCTGCTGTCCATGCTCGTACTGGCAGGTCATCCGTGTAATTGCGCTAGCCAAAACGCGGTGACCCTGCCCAAGGCAAAGTATGGCGCCTCGTCAGAGTGGGCTGTGAAGCGCTTCATTTCCTATTAACATCTTATATTTTACGACTGAGTCAAGTTCCGCGAATTAATAGACACGTTACTCAAATTAGTGACCTACGTGTTATTTATGCCTTTTTAGCTGGCGCACCGTCGTGTACGTCATTCCTGCTGAAGCGAGCATATCCGTGGGTTGGGAAGATATTAAGAAAAAAACCTTCTTGTCTTCAGAATACATTTGTGTTTCCTAAGAAATACTGCTTCTCGAATTTCAATTAATTTTCAACTCGGCTGCTAAAAATGCGAATTTCAGTAGTGTTGCAGTAATTTGCTGCATTTTTCTATTTTTTCAAGTGCTTGTTGATTTATGAATTTCTTGTTCTCCGTCTGTTTTCCAGTTTATAACTAAAGTTTAGGATGTTCATAAGCGTAAAAACTCCTGGTAGTATCTCGATACGCTCAAACATTCGTGCAGCATTGATACTCCAATGTTTCCAGGCATGTCTCAGAGAAACCTACCTTTGAAGAGTAGCTTTGCTCAAAAGGTGGCTGTTGCGCTTGAAAATATTTTCAAAGTCGCCAAGAAATTTGGCCATTTGTCCAGTTCATTCACACCATTAAACTATATTAGGGTTCAAATATAGAAATTGTTCAGTAATACCCCATTGTAATGTCATTTTTATGTATTAATTGTTTCCTTTGGTTGTTGCAGGTGAGTCAAGGATCTTCCTGCATTTTTGTAGACCGAGTTGTCTTCCCCGTGAGTACTGGCTGCTAAGTTGCTTCAATGGCAATTTTCAACTATCACGAGGTATCAGTGTCTGTTTTATTTTTTATTGAAGAATCACGTCTAGTATTCGTACAGTTTTCCTTTTAAGTTGCCTTCATTTTACAACTATACCTATCAAAATTCGAAATTTGAGTGCAATGGTGCCTCAAAATACGTGTTGTTGTAAAATTGTTACGACATACATTTCCGATGCCGTACTGAATAAAAAGTTGCTCCTGCATTCATAGTTGTCCTTACGGCTTACCAAATTTGGCTAAGATGGCCGCCTATTTTCTAGAATCTGAATCAAATTTAGGCTTCTTGTATGGACGCTGGACTGGAGTATTATACCATTTTCCACCTCGTACAATTACATGTTCGTGCTCCAAAAACTTCATCGGCATTCAGTTGTCGGTTACAATTGTTTATATGTATTGTAAATTATAATGTTGTTTGCATAATATTTATTATAAGAGCACTTATTTGCAGTTAGCTGACAAATTAACCTTTTCTTGAAATGGGCGAAGAAGAAATTTACGAGCTATGAACTTCAGCGGTAATTGCGCGGCGCAAACAAACAGGTTTTCCTTACGCAGCGCCCAAAACAAGCGCCGCTTGCAGCTATCACCTCACTGATACGATCTGCTGAAGCATCCAGTCTTTATGTTTCTAATATTTCAATGCATGTCGACCACTCAACTGTTAAATAGTTTAGCAGCTATTTTAGCTGGTACTTCGCATCCAGAATTCGTTTGTGTTGATTTCAAGTGTTCATCGCTGAATGAGGGACTCGCTTTAGTTTTTGTTACGTTCGTGCTAACTGTTAGGAATTTAGAGTGTAGTCTCAGGGGTCTGTTTTTACCCCACAGTTTATTTTTTGAACATCCCGCTAGGGTGTGTATTCCACAACTTCAATAACTCAGTAGCTGTAATAGCTAGTTGTATGTGGCCGAGTTTAAATCGACTGTGATGAAGCTCCCATTTTCCTCCCCGAAAAAAATTGCGTCTTTTTACCTATTTCTCACGTTTTAAAAGTAAACTTGAGTGTGACATTAACTATTAAAAAGCCCGTATATTTCTAACCATGATCAAATCTCCTAACTTGAAGCGTTTGAAGATACAAAAAGTAACTCCTTCGCTCGCTTGTATGTTTCTTGATATCCAACTCTCCTGTTGTAACTTTCCGTGTGGGTGTCGTGAACGGGCGCTTTCGTGTTTCTCTTGATGCATGAGCACATCGACTAATGATGAACAGAACACAATCGGACAAACATGTAATTACGACCACTGTTTGTACGCTTCTTTTCTCCGTGATTCTGACAATTGATAAGCTAAAATAATGTTTTTATGAGGGTCGTTAAAATTTGTGCAACGAATGTAATACATCATTCGCTGATGATTGCATTCAAAAGGATATTTCCTTCAAAAAATAACGAACGAAACGAAGTTAATTCTTCAAGCAGTTATCCCTTATTTATTTTCTTTTCTGTATGAAGTGATATTGGAAAGAAAACGAGTGGTGTGAAAAAATATTTCATTGTCTTGGCTAAGTTTTCCATATGTTGCCTTTTTCCTGAAGCTTAACCTCAAAATTCCATCGCAAACATGTTCCTTGCGCTAACTTGCGATTTTGTATTCGGTTGTATCATAACATACCTATAATAGTGATCTCTCTCATCTACAGGTTTACTCATTCACCATGAGAAACAAACAATAGCAGTAGTCGTACTGTAGTTGTATTCACGATGAATACTGTTCTGCCCATGTATGTTTAAACCATACGATGCCTTGGAATAGTTTTCGTCGTTATTACGTAGTCACTGAGAGGAAAATATTTTCGCATAACCATTCGATTTGCCGCCCAAGTACGAACGTTCCACCCCGGAGCTACTCGTCTTACAACTCAGTAGTGTACCTCTAGTCTGTAATGATCTTTTATTACCACACTCGATGTTGATGTTCATTTTTTGTATCACGAGCAAATTTTGAGAAGATTAGGACTCCAGACTTGGGAGTGTCCTAAATTTTTTCTAGTCGGTTTCCAAGAAAAATCATCTATTCAGTTTTGCTTAAAGAGACAGATTTTTAGAAGTTACATCGCATTCTTTTGATTAATATTTGTGCGTAGAATTGCATGATAGTGTATATTTTTCGGTCAATGTTTTGGATATTTAACGTGTTTAGACCTTAAAGCAACGCAGCTCAAGTTCAACATCACTGTTTAAATCACACATTGATGTTTTCAAAATTTATGAGTAAATTCCAAAACGATTAAAATTATTTAGTCCAGAGTGCTCAAAACTGGAATTTCGCTTCTTATCTGCATTTGTAATGGAGTTCTATCGTGCGTTGTAAAGTTCATATAACATATTCAATCTGCGATACGCTGACGAGATAATCTAGTGGTGGAGCAGGGCACGAAGTGCACTTCCGCAGTTATCGGTGTTTGCATTAGGGACTGTGCTGCGGGGCGCAGGGGAGCTGCACGCCCTGCTCAGAGTAGCACCCCTCATTAACTTGTCCATCATTGCAACTGTGCGAGACGGAGCTCAAAACACATCTATTCCTTCATTAGCGGATAAAGTTGGACAAGTTTTTTTGACTAGCGGGAAAATTAAAGTTATTTTATTCATTTCTGTTTCCTGAACTGTGATGAATTTGGAAAAATATAAATGCCTTAATGCATGAAGTTTGATGTTAATCAGATTGATGACTGAAACGTTCTCTTTATTGGATGCTTTAGTTGAATATTGTTTATATTGTCCTGTTGTGTATTTGGGAACTTGCGCCATTCGTGAAAGCTTATCGAATAACAGATTCCGATTAATTTTTTTTGCTACACATTTCTTCGCTTAAAATTCTACATTAGCGTTAAGTGTAGTTGCTAAAATTGCTCATCAATTAATTAGTCCCATATTTCAATTTACAAAGCAAAGCAGAATTTCTTTTATTTGATTCCTTATACCTGGAAGCCTACATACAATTTCTGTGAATGCACTTAAATAGCTGAATTTCTATAGAATTTGTTTAGACCTAAGCTGACCTTGCAGTTTCCTCTCCTTTAGTTACTTTTTGCGCTCCTCAGTTTTGCTCTGCATGTCTAAGCCAAATATGCGATTATACTACGCGAATTTTTGTGTAGTAATATCAACATCGCAAATCTCTGAACAACTTTCATCAATTAACCCGTAAACCTACATTTTTGTATGAGGCTATATCGGCCTGCGTTATTGGAAGAGGATTCCGAATATGTTAGATGTACAGAGCAGTCAAATGTTATTGAGTGCGACTTCTTGGACCGAACACCGAAACTTAATTAACACTTTGACTGCGACGTGCGCCACCGGTGGTACACGGAGGTAATTTTCATACTGCTGCTGGCCGGCCATGTAGTCACAAGCTCAATTTTCTTAAATATTTGATTAAAGCTAAATGAAGACACGATCCAGTTCATGTTTTTTTTCCAAATAGCTCACTACAATCGACATTAAATTTGAGTTTGGTGTTGAACTTAATATTTAGTAGTCGCAGTCAAAGTGTTAAGAGGAATTATGATTAAAAAAATTCAACTGATGAACTAGTATTGTGGGAATTATCGTGTAAGGCTTACACTCATCTTTTAGTTGTCATTTATTGTCGCAAACATCCACATTAATCGTTATTGTTGGTTTCTTTTATTACTATGGTGTTTCTATCTATACAAGATAGTCTAGCTTGTTCACTTCTGTTGTTCAGGTCCCGCATGCCTTCATGAGTAGCTAAATACACTCTTCACCGGCCTCTCTCGCTGTCCAGCCTCTGCTGATGGTGCAGAGCGCAGATCAAAATAAGCCCCTCATTTCCTTAACTTTGTAGGAAATCACTAAATGGAAGGGAAGCCTAATGATCATCTTCTTCTTCTTTTTTTCGCCGTCTTCTATCTTTATTGTGAGGCGGTGAATCTGCTGCTATGTTGACCAAATTTGATTTTTGTACTCGGGCTTCTAGGTTTTTCTTACTTCTCAAGGTTGATGCGTTCTGGTTTGATAATTTATTTCGCTAACCTCTGCCTGCTGATATGGGAGTTAAATGAAACGATCCTTTCTGATTTTCAAATTTTAGCTCGTAAGTTTTAGTTTTTGTCTTATTTTTTGAGCACTCTTATGAGTTTTTGCAGCGCCCGTCTTACTCCTTCATGGTCCAATTATGCAAAAAGCTTTGGTTTCCTTCAATTCGTGAGCAATTTTTTACCTCAATTTTTATCTTATATGCGTCACTTAGGTGCAAATCGTACAATTTCTCGCAAAATTAAATTCATCTTGGTGACGGTTTTGAAAATTGTCTGAAATACTAGTATGTTATTCAGCCCTACATTCACGACTATTATCGTTTTTCCACTTCATGCACTCCTAAATGACATCAGGAGTCCGAGCTGTACCAAGGTATTCATTTTTTTCAAGGTCGCTCAGTTTTTGAGTGCCTTCTGTTTTGGTAAAGGGCATGAACTCTGTTTCACGACCGTCAGGGTCTTTCAAAGTCTAGGCCACTACTGCATTTCGCTGCATTTCGTGTCAGAATGGCCTCCATCAACAATCAGCCGGCTTATTTTGACCTTGGCTTTTTATATTTCTTTTTCGATTTGTGATCAATGAATTTAATCCAAGGGTATTCTTAAGGCCTCTAATGATGTTGCTGCTGCGCGACGTGTATCAGACGCGTGCAGTGCGGGTGCCGTCCTTGATCAAATGCTAGTCAGAAGCCAGCGCTGCACAGTCCTTTTCTTTATTGTCCAGCCCCCGGGTTCGTCACGAAAGCAACTTCTCGCGAGCGGACATTTGTTTGAAGCAGTAAGGGAATTTCCCTCTTCCTGTCCAATTATCTCGCTTTGGAAGACTTGACTCACACTTCAGACCCGCCATGGTTTCCCTTTTCTGTCGTGTTCGCCTTCTATCGTGTCCGTGTTCCATCGTGTTCGTGTTCTATCGTGGACTATAAGTACCCTTCATTATGGGTTGTATATTAGGTTTGCGAATGAGCTGATGAGAAGGTGAATGCCATTCCCTCGTGGAGCGTATTCAACAGCTGTCTAAAATGCTACTTAAGTGCCTGTCATAATTTTGTTTACCACGAAACTGTTTTCTGCAGTGTAATTTATTTAGTACAGAAATATGCGCTCCTAGTTATAGCTGTTAGTGTTTTGTGAATGTAATCATGTAGTATTTTGCCGAGGAGTTTTTGCGAATTTATTCCTTGAAAATAGAAATCTCAAGCTGCATATTTTATTTGTCCTTTAGTGAAAATTCTTGACTGGTGGTTGTATAAAAAATATGGGATGTTAGCGAAATAAAATATGTCACCTAGGATCATGAGCTATATAAAATCTAATTGATGTTATGATTATAGGTCATGAAGACAAAAAACGGAGTCCTATACAAATTTGAGAATTTTGAGGGAGAGGGAGAAAGTAGCCTCTTTCATTATTTATTACTCGCTAGTACATGTATACGGAGTGAGTAGTCATTGTACTAAGTACTGCTCAGGGTAATGCAGAGTAAATTTTATTTTACCCTCGCCTTCATTTATTATCAAATGCTATGGTCTTTCGTTCTATGGTTTAGACACCGTGAATAATTCATGCAAGATTTGGCTGCTGCTACTGTATTATTTGTAAAAAATATCTGCCGATTCGTTGTATCGGTAATGTATCGTTATACCCAACCGTAAAATAAAGTAACACGTCGTGTTGAGGTGTTAATAAAGTGTTGTATAAAGTGTCGCATAATGTTCATTTTAGGAGCTGCAGACGCTGCGCTGCATCGTTATGTAATAATTATCAAAAAGTAAACTGTTGCATCATTGTCTCCTCCACCTGCGAGCGGAGGAGTTGGCCTGCACGCATATACGGAAGAGGTGTGAATTATGTTTAGCTCCGCCTCCTTGAGGGCGCCTCCTGCCGCCTCAGCTGCGTCAGATGCGTACACTGCGGGCGTGTGACGTCAAGTTGGTCCCTTAAAAATTTCCCATCATTGAGGTTTTTTGCCTGCCACCTTCAAGAATGATAGAGAATTAGAGTTTCCGTTCTCCTGACCATTGCAGCCTTGCACACATAAAAGCTGCTTTGCTGTTATTTCTATTTGAAGTCGTCAATTTGTGATGTCAATGGTTTTACTAATTCTTACTCGAGAGAAATGTAAGACCTGTGATTTTAATGATTATTTGTAAACTCAAATATAGTGCAAACTAAATAAAAATGTTTTCGTTTGAATGATTGGCTCTCCGTTCTCTTTATGGACTATGCTAATGCAATTGAAAAATGAAACATTGGCTGTGGGGTCATTTGAACGCAAACTATATTTTGGCGATCATCGTCTGTCATAATTGAAGACAAGCAACTTGACCCACTTTCGGACCAGGATGTGGATCGTTCATAATTTGCAGCAAGGACGTGCACAAAGTTCAGAATGTTGAAGCCCTGCGTAACTGCCGTTCTGTTTCTGATGGAGCACCACCGCTCCAGGTAGGTAACGTCTTGCCGCTCTTCTCTTACACGAAAAATATTCCACAAAAAATGCGATCTTTGTCTGTGAACGAGAATTTTTGCGGTGTTTCTCCAAGTAGCTTCTGCGCATGTTTAGTCTGGTGCTTCACAAAGCATGAAGCATTCTGTTTGTGATGCCAACCTTAAATCTAATGTTGGGCTTGTCTCATTATTTTGTCCTCAACCATTTGATGAAAATTAATGCAACGCTCTTTAGGATTTATTTACTATAGCACATGAGAAAGAAGTTATGTGGATGTTTAAAAATGTTATAGGTTAATTTTTATGTATCATAATTCCATGTGTAAATAAATTTATTCATCAAAATTTATTGAATATTCTGAACAAACTCCCCTCATCGGGATAAAACTATTAGATCTATGAGAATTAGCACTCCCCGAGGAAAAATGCACGAGGGCCCGCGCTGAGAGTTAGGTAGGCCCTCTTTTTGTTGAAGTAAAATTTTTTGTGTTATGTTAAGGACCACCTTTCTTCGGTTCACTGCTGTCCTGTTTTTCAGCACCTACTACTTTTTTCTTCAACTTTTATCTTATTATTTCATGAACTTCTTTCTTAACTTATTGTTTCTATGCCTCATCTGCATAGATTCCACATTCTCTTCTCTCCATATTAAATGGTGCCTTCCTCCTTCCTCTCTTCGATAAGCTCTTTTTTGTAGCGGTTAGAGAGGCTTAAACTATCTTGTAATTATAATCATAATCTGAACACACTTGATGTGCTACTGATAGCATTTATGTGGCGTTTTGATTTTTCGTTTCTTCTCTCCCTCAGAGGAGCACAACTATTGTACCTGAGGGAATTAGCGCTCCCAGGAGGATTATGTGAGGTTTCAACTTGGAGGTTTGGTACACCTTCCTTTTGTAATAAAATAGCTTGTTTTGCTTTATTGAGAACGACCATTGTTTTCTGTCCTCCTGTTGTCTTTTTCAGCCCCTGTAAGTTTCCAATTTGATCTTGTTTCATAAACATTTTTCAATCTCGCTATTTTTCGGCGCAAAGTCTGAGGATAAACCTTGTGCGTAGATTTCCCGTACCTTTAATTTCACACGAAATGGTGTCTCTCTCTTTCCGCTCTTTAGAACACGTTTTTTTGAGGTTGGGAAAGCGTGAACTAACTTGTATTGTAAATTTTTTCTTCGCCATCTAGTATTTTATTTCTTCGAGACTTAGTTTTTTATATCGGCCGACTGGGTATGGCAGCTGGGACACCACAATTTCGTGCCCTTGTGCTACCATTTA
The DNA here is from genome assembly GCA_030386875.1 of Morinoia aosen. NCBI lineage: Eukaryota > Metazoa > Arthropoda > Malacostraca > Amphipoda > Talitridae > Morinoia > Morinoia aosen. Next base: position 64,871,215 of record CM059564.1, on the reverse strand, counting down.
AATTAAATCTTAATTGAGCGTCACCGTGGTAATCACTTCGAATGAGTGAGGAAGTGTTGTTAAGCCTTGAGTGTGGAACGTTATGGTTTCTAAACATGCGAATTAAAAAAAATTATGGCGCACGACTAGACTATTAACAACAAGAGGAACATTTATGCATCATTTCCCGATGCTTAATTGCACTTGCAAGGCTTGGTCATCCGTGTGATGCATATGCTCTTGGACCATCTTAAGTTACGCAATTTCTTCGAGCTCCGGTGGGACAAGTTTGGCTATTCATGATAAGGGCTTTGGCTATTGGTCCTCTGTGATTGTGATCAGGTGTTCAGAGCCATTTTATAGCCAGCACTTGTCGATGCAACCGCCTATAAATTTATGGCAGGTAAAACATTGAGAGAAGGTTACAGCACGTCGACTTGTAGAGAACAAGGAGATGGTAGTGAGATACGATAGGTAGTCAAAATTCCCCGTGGTTTCCTAATTGACTGCAGTTAACCACGAAAAGGGAAGTAATGTTTTTTAAAATTAGTACTAAACATAATGAAGTATTCTCAATATTTTCTTACATTTAAACTCTAAAATTTGTATCATAAACTTGAATTTAATACAGGATAGCTAAATTTCAGTAATGTGAATGGTAATGTAAAAGACATTTTTATTTTCTTCAGCTTGTCCTCACAAATTTTGTGCACGCTGTAAAGTGGGCGATGAAAAGGATGCAAAGGAGAAAAATCTTTGTAAAGTTTGGGAATAATAAGAATAAATTATTTGTAATTTTTTGTCCACCATTGGCTCTGAAAAAGTTAGTTTCATATGTTGAGACCCTCAGGAAGTGCATATACTGTATCTATGGGAATTAGCGCTCACAGGAGGAAAATGTTAGATTCCGAGCTGAAAGTTGGGCTGGCCTTTCTTTTCCTATATAGAACAGAATTTTTATTTTGTTTCGAACCGTCATTGTCAGCTCATTACCGTTCAGTTTTCAGCACGTACTTCATTTTAACTCGACTTTTATCTGGTTTCATAAGCTTTCTTCCTAACTTGCTGTTTCTATGTTCAAGGTATTTGTGTAGGAACCCATCAAGTGCATAGATCCTTCGTTCCCTGAACTCCATACGAAATGGTGCCTTCATGCTTCTTCTCTTGGGAACACCTCTGTTGGGGTTAAGAAGCTTGAACTAATTTCCAATCTAATCTGAGAGTATTCTCAACTCAACTATCCTTTCCTATCCCACGTTTCCTTTTGCTCTCCAATAATACTTCTATACCAATTGTCATACTAAATTTCCTTTTCAAAAAAATGGGCTGTGGCTGTACATCATGTGCGATTGTAATCTGTTGCAGAGTCATTATCTAGCTGGCCTTTTTTGGGGCGACTTCCTTTTATTTTCGTTTTTTTTGTTTTCGATTATGGAGCAGCCCCGCCCGCTGCTTCTTTTGGATGCTGCTGAGGGACGAGCTATGTGCGTTAGCGATCCCAATAAATTTGCCTCGAGGACAGCACCATGCCAGCGCTTTTTGTTTTGTTTATTATTTTTGTTGAACGTCTTTAAGTATTAAGAACTTTTGTTCATTAATTTGCCAATACCGTTTAGATTATGTTAAGTGCGCCATAACTTGATGATCGCTCCTTTTAATGTGACGATGTTTCAAGTTCTCTTGGTCGTACGTAGTAGCGGTTTAGCACGTTTTTGTGTAATCTTTTGTTAGTCTAGACTCATAGAGTTTGGGAAGTGCTATCTAAATCGTGGGAGCCGGCAGTGGTTTTCAGCTATGTGCGGAGATGGTTGCTTGGAAAAGCATTATGACAAATTAATGCTTCGTAGTTCGCGAGGAGGTCGCTGATTGAAAAGAAGTTTTCCTTTTCTTCGATGGCGGCTTACTCGCGAGAAGTGTCTCGAGCCAGACGAGTGTAGGAGTGCGGCTTGGGCATGTGAACCCATAACATCCCTATATAAGAGCTGGAGTCTGGGCATGCGGGTTGTAGCTGTTTGTTAGGTCACCTTGCCTCTCAAGTTTAGTAACATAGATCACTCGGGAACGAGAGTCGGGATCTTTCAGGACTGGTTCAGTAGAGCTATTTCGCGCTGTCATGAGACTCATTCAAATCTAGATGCTATAGTGTGATCTTTCAGGCGTTTGCCTACGTAGATTTATTCAGTAACTTCTGGGCCGGTAAATTAAACCTGTTATAAATCCCATGAACTTTTCAATATCTTATAGAGATCCAGGCGTGTAGTTACGGTAGAGAATGCAGGAGAAATTTTCTCGAAAAACACTATATTGAGCCCTTAAAATATGGTCAAGCGCGCTGACAATCTGAGGATCGTAAGCGTCAGCTGATTGGCTCCTACAAAAATTTTAATAGGTCGACCCTGTCAAATACATTTCTTTTGGAAAAATTGTTTTATTTCAGTTCGGGGAAATTTCATTATGAATATTTGTGCGAATATGCCTCTTGAATACAGTACATTAGGTTATATCTTATACAGGGTGTTGTGTAATTCGATGCACATATTTCAACCACATACCGAAAAACGCTAAATTAAACGCTTTTCAAGTGTGACCAAAACCTGAAAACTCTTTCTTGAGATAGGACCTGAAATAATTTTAGATTCCCGTAGGAATAGGCTTACAATGCAGCTAACGAGTGAAATCTAAATTCTTGGGCAGGCTGTTTGCGCGCGCTTTAGGCCATTCCAACAGGAATCTAAAAATATTTCAGGGTATCATTTCAAGAAAACGAAAGAGTTTTGATGTTTTCGTCACCCATGAAAATTTTTTTATTAAGCGTTTTTGAATAGGGTTAAAATATGTGCCCGAATTACATAACACCGGGTATATTGCATTTAAGAAAAGTTATTTTCCGTTCCCACACAACTTTTAATCGTCATTTTAATCGAAAAGAGTACTTGACCCTCGTGTTAAGTCTAGAATACATCAACTGCTAACTGCGAGCAAAGTATGAAACCTATTTTATAATTTACGCAGTACTTCTCTCATACAACGACTGCAGTGACATGGAAGGAAAAATCCCAGGGTGAAATGTTTTGTTGTTTTATACGCTCGAGGCAGTCAAGCAGTAGTGGGGCTGTGCCCAGAGATTCCAGACCTCCCCAATGCTCACAAATGAAGTGTGCGGGCGTTGCTTTGCTAGTAATCATACCATCGAATTGTTTGACATTTACATTGCTTCCTGAGAACCAAGTGAGACCACACGATGACCACGTGGTTCGCTGGGACGCTCTGCATCCATCACCTCGTACTGGCAGTCCTTGCGCGCACTGCAGTGGTGGTCGCTGTGTGCCACGGGCCGCTGCGCATTTATACTCTACTCATCTTGTGATGTGCGCATTTATGCTGTGTGCTGGTGAAAACTGTGCCGTGTTCTTACGCTCAATATTTAATGTGGTGTTTCTTTGAACCGTAAACTGAAATTTAAATAGTTATAGTGCGTTGCTTCATGTGCATTATCTTAAAGTTATCATGGCCTTTAAACGCTAAACGCTCTATCGTAGTAAAGTTGTTAGGTAGGTTCTGTAGGCTTAGGTGCTCAGACTCGTGAAGGAGTATTACTTCTGAGAATTGCGTAATTTTTTTGTGGAGTTTTGTGGAAAAATGACTTTGAATAAGAGTGATTCAAGCTTGAGGAACCACTCTCTTACAGCACGAATGAGCTCTGTCATCTGTAAGCTGCAACTTAATTCTGCGTGAAAGTGGCTTTTGGCTCTTTTAGGTGCCCTAGTCTGGAATTAATTGTATAGTTGCATGCGCTTGTGACACACAAGTAAGCGTTAATTTCCTCCAGCTTGTGCGACACTGTTCCACCGCAAAAAAAGACTTGAAAATTAAAGTACTAGCGCCTTCTATCAGTGTTTGTGATCGTTGCTGTTCTGTAGACAGTAAATACCCAGCATCTTAGTCTTCAAATGAATATGACAACTCAATCATTTCGATAAAAAAAGCATATTCTTCTGACGATGTCTTAAAGAGTGAAGTCGAATTTCTTTTTTAACATGTAGGCCTTGTTCAGCATCCGTTCGATTAACATTAATATTTTCCTTTGGTTTTGTTATGTTGTTCTAAATTTCACTTTTTCCCTATCGTCCCCTGAGAGGAAGATAACTATTGTTCTCGTACATATGGGAATTAGCGCTCCCAGGGGGTAAATGTGAGGTCTCAAGCTGAGAGTTAAGCAGGCCTTATTTATTGTTGAAATAAAACAAGATGTTTGTTTTGTGAAGAATCATCTTATTTCGGTACCGCTATCCTGTTTTTCAGCACCTTTTACTTTCTTCTTTAACGTTAATCTTGTTTCATGCTTTTTCTTCTTAACCCACTGCTCTCATGCGCAAGGGATCTTGTGTGGGAACACACCTTGCGCATAGATTCTGTATTCCCTCAACCCCATACTAAATGGTACCTTCATCCTTCAGTTCTTCGTACCGGCATGTTGCGGTAATTGATGCTTAAGCTATGATCTAATAGCGTAACTAGCCTAATATCTAGAAGTGTTACTAGTACAATATCTATTAATGTGACTAGTCTAATTTCTAGTAGCGTAACTAACCTAATACCTACATAGTAGCGTATGGGATGCGAGTTCCTACGCCCGAGCTGCAGCGGTGCAGGGGGCGTGGGCAGGACCACGGAAGTGCTACGACGCAGCCCCGCAGTGACGGCACACGTGCTGCTGTCGCTGTGGCTCTGGTTTTTTGCAACTTCTCACCGCAGTCAGGCCTTTTGCCGCGATTGATTGTATGCCTCCTTTTTGAGTACGCTCTGCTTAGAATGTTTACCACACGAGTTTGGCGAAGCCGTTCATGCGAATGAGAATTATTTTATGTACGTTTGTTGCGATAATCTTGTTATTTGAAACAATAATAACTGCCTGGATTCTGATGCTGAGTGGATTCGATTAAACTCTGCGATATTGTGGTTGATCGCATATTTTAGATTTCAAAGACTTGTTCGACATCTTGAATAAGTTACGGAAGATTTCAGATAACTTGTACGTTGTACTCCTAAGGATAAACTTTCCATTCGTTCAAAATCCCATCGAATTTTTCGCAATAAGGTGATTGTTCCGAATGCTGCCTAATTCCATGTATTCTTCTTTGAGATAATTTCTCATATTTTATTTTTGATGGAACACAGTTTCACGATGAATGCTTTTACTGAAATGGTAATTTTTTTCGCACCAGGTTTCTGTAAAGACGGCGTTTGATACAACTAATAGATCTTTATTTCATCATTTTATCTTCGATCTCTCAGTCAATAGATCTTTGCATATGAATATTAAAATTTAAAAAAAATCCGATTTCTAAAAACGTTAACAATTTTAAACTGCTACTGGCTGAAGAAATTTTGCACCTTACGGAAACAGTGTCTTTTAATAATACTGAAAAAGTTTTTCAAAGTAGACGTTTCATTTCGACATGAAATTGCACGCGTAAAATTGGAATCAAAATCCTCGTGACTCCTGAAAGTGTCCGAACACTCGGTCAAATTGGATGGAAGCTCTGCGACACTTTGAGTGCCGCCGCCATGGAGCTACTGGTCTACTCCACGTACAGGCTGCCCCCGTTAGGCAAGTCTGCTGTGGTTCCGACGAACCCGAACCCCAGCTCAAGGAAATCGGTACGTGAAACTCGTCTCCATCTCCTGCCAGTACTTGTACGTGTTGATCGATTACGGGTTTGATATGTTCGTCTTTTCTTGATACTGAAGATGGGTTTATCGAAAATATTACATTTTATCTAGTTAAAACGTCCTAACAAATAGAATCATGTTGAAAGTTTCATTTTAATCTTCTAATGATAATTATTACGTTTTCGATTTTGCCCCCAATCTTAGTTTAAACCAATGTTTGCGTCATTCTTATCATTGTTAGCATTTATTTTGTAGTCCCAAACTCCTACCTTGAATTCTTCCATACCATTTCACTCTTTCACGTACTCGAAGCTCAATTTTATGTTGTTCACTCTGCGCAGTGGAGTACCGTTCATTCTGTCGCTAAAACTAACTTGTCTATCATACCTGAGAGACAGAATTGACATTATCTATGACATTCAAGGCTTCTCTCATCTGGAAGTACTCCCTCTCTCAACTCAATTCCCTAAAGGCGTTAACATATAGCAGAAGTTAAACTTGAAATACTGTAATAATCTTCAATCGACCTTGTTTTGCCGCGTTCTTCGCGTCCTGGACCAATAATTACGCAGGCGACCTTGCGCTATTTCTCTAGAACTAACGCCATTTCCCACTTCACCTTACAAGAAGCTCTATTGAAAATATTATCTTTCAATCGTACTCTTCATCTGGATGATTTTTGTCACACTTGTAAAAGATTTTAATTACCCATGTTTTGTTTCTGGCTTTTTGTTTGAAGCCATAAAATTCTACGATTTGTTGATTGCGCTTCCTTGTGTGACAGGTAGACGGTGTCATTCCTATGTGCAAACGCGTGTGGTCCACATGATACTGTCACCGTCTGTCACCGTTACCTTCTTAATAGTCCATTGTTGGATGTCCTTTTGGTGTAGTTTTTTCGCTTGCAATTCGGGCGAACTGACGTTAGTTATATCGATAGCTCTTACCGAACGCAGAATTAAAACGAGTGCTTCCGCTGATTGAAATGTTCACCTTTCTTGAATGCGTTGCGTCAGTGCACGAAAAGTTTGCTGCGCTTGGAATATAATCATAGATTTTCTCTCAAATTGGTTTTCCTGCATATTCCCGTGCATCGTTTTTTGATTGTTTGAAGAGACAACTAACGCATTAAGATGTGACGCAAACGTCGCTTCGCCACTGAGCGTCCTTCCTGCTCTCGCGTTTGTGATAAATGCTACGAGTTTTCTTAATTTTTATGGCGGTTATGTGTTTTCAAGCTCTAGTTTCGTCTACGATTACTGAGAACAGAAAGATCTCTAAAAATACTCCTGTACGTCAAACCAGCGAGCGTAAAACAAGAGTAAGCCAACTCTCATCCACTCGGCTCATCCCACTGGCTCTATGTTCAATGTCTGAATTAGTTTAGTTCCGGACAATCAGAGGTATGAACAAAAATCACACAAATATGTTTGAATTCTTTGTTAATCCTTTGAAAACTGACTCACCCAATATTCAAAACCTCATCTCTTGAGCGTCCTAACATAATAGTCAAAAGTTTGGCACCTCAGTCCTTATAGAATATATTTTTGAGTAAAGACTATGGACCTAATGTAAACACTACCGCACCGATCTATCGCCTCCTCGGGGAAAAGCAATTTACAGCGTGTAGCGCCCCAATATATAGGTGTCTCGAGTTCAAAGAGTTAATATTTGTTTAACTCATCTTCCATTACGCGTATGGTTTCAATGTCATTGAAATAGTGTTATTTTTACTATTAATTTCTATGGCTAATGTAGTGAGTTAACGTGCGTGCTAGTTCAATATTGATTAACTAAGCTAAAATTTATTCACAAGAAAATATTGAGATCGGGACACAATCATAATGAGACTGTGCTGAGGTAATGACTACTGCAGAACTTGGAATGCGAGTGAGCTGGTATGTTCTCTTGTGAGTAATGAACTCCTGGGCAAGCGAATGCTTCCTGCATTTCCATGTTCCCTTCGAATATTCTTCCGTCAAGCGTGATCATTCTTTTACTTTTTTCTTGGTCAATTTTTCTCCACCTAGATAGCAAAAAATTATATTTTCTAGTCTCGTTCTTGTTACGACTTGCAGAGCAGATCTCGAAGTGTTTACTTAAACTCACTTTAACTAATAACTGACGTTTACGCTTGGGAAATTCTTCAAGCGGCTGTCAACCGACGAGAAAGCAGAGCTCCTATCTCGGCTGTCAGTTTACGCTGGACGACAACGTGTGTGTGCATTTGACCAGCCTTTGCCAATCTTCTCGTGACTGAACGTGTTTCTGACGGAACTAAAATACGGATATCATTGCACTACTGATCTTAAGTCCTAGCACTGAATACGTTTTGAAATACGTTCATGTTCTTGTGTCAGTGTACTCCAAACTTGACAAAGAAAGTGTAACAGTATGATGTTCTTTGTTTCTACGGACCTACACGCCAAATCTGCCTCGAAATTCTTACGCATGGTGACGAAAATCCTCTGCGTGCCCTCTGATGGTCGTTCGTTAGCGGCGCTGCGGTATGAATAAAACTCGTGAAAATTGTATTACGTTGCGCCACCAGCTACTTTTCACTTACTGAAGCTCTTGATTGATCATCGCTTCCATGGTTTGCTGATGTAGCTGTTGCAACGTTCTGCCTTTGTGTGCCGCTTGAGTAAGGACGGCGCTCTCGTCGTGAGGGTCTCCGAAATTATCATTAAACCTTGAATATGATAACAAGTGCGCAAATTCTTGTGTGACGGTAACACTCCGTGACTGGCAATTTGACTAACCTACTGTGTCTCTGCAAAGAGCTTTATAATTTTACTGTTTCTTCTTTGAGTAACCATGGGTTTGTGAGTGCGTGCGTCCTCAGCACACATACACGGAAGTTATTCAGTCTAGAACAACTTGTGCGGCAATGTTTCAATTTTTTTAACTTGTGCGGCAATGTTTTTGCCGATTGTCCTTCAGGTTTACTTGTCTTCGGGAAATTTTTTCCGGCTCTAGAATGCCAACCTTTCTGAAAGCGATTCTTGCTGTGCTTTAACCCGTCGCCACGTCCTGGACTCTTTGAAGGTCGGCAAAGCTAGCACATGTTTCACATCAGCAAACCTAGGGTTGCCATATATGGTCTTAACCCTTTAACGCCCCAGAGGACACCAGTGTCCTCTTTCAAAAATACCCTTAATATATTGTATTTCTTGTTCAATTAGTTCCCTAACTTGTTCTTTGAAGTTCTCTGCCAAGTGGCAGTTCCTTTCTCATCCTGAAATCGACGACTGCCTGATGCCAGCGCCAGTTTAGTGACGGTGGTTGTGTTAACGGTAATATGAGTACAAAAATTCGGACGTTAAAGGGTTAAGCGTCTCGTTGAGCGCTATTCATTGGTGTAAGGTAAAATTAGGTGGGAGGAACAGGGAAGGAGAGGTATCAAGCTCAAATCTGTATGAATTCTTCTGCTCAGTCTGGAGTGTAGCTACCGGCGCTGCATAACCTCTTAGAAGGCCAGGAGTGTAGCTGAGGCATACCAGCACACACTCTGCCTCTAAGAAGGTCGCCACCATTTTTATTTTCTCATGTTTTTTGTTCCAAAAATGGGAGTCCAAATTCACAGATTTACTCCTACGCAAAAAATAATACCACCATTGTATTCGGGAGGAAAAGCTCTATGCATATCAAACTTTTTACAAACAATGAAACTGCTTGATAACAGCCTATACACAAAATGAACTAAAAAATAAAAACTGTGTTTCACATATAGTGCACATAACTCCGGAACTATTGGACCTGAAAAAAATTCACATACCACAAGATTCAGCAACTCAGAATCTATGAAAATGCATCATAAAAAAACATAGAAGTGCAATAAATAAAAAATGGCCAGTGATTTTCTGATTTCTGTTTTTTGTATTTTACCGAAATAAAAACTCGAATTTCATAGATTTTCATTGGAGTAGCAGTATTTTTTTCCCCCCTGACAGAAAGAGCAACTCTCTCTCTTTACAATGAGCCCCCAATGAAACTTCTAACATGATTAATGAATGTACAGTAAGTTGCACAGTTGACCCATTTTCTTCAAACCTCTTGGTAGGTCGACCATGTGGAGACGGGTTAATGTTTAACTTATATCTCCCTCACCTAAATTATTAATTTGCATAACTAAAGAGAATTAATTCGGTGTAACATTGCAAATGCTTTTACGTCATTTTTATACGTCATTCAAATATATTTTAATAAATTATATGGAGGTATCCTCAAGTTATTACTTCAAATTCCTCTGTCAAGTTTATGGAATAAAAAACTGAAGGAGGAAAACTTGAAACTTATTCAAAATTGTTGCAAATTAAATGTCAGATCACCAAGAAAACCATTGCAGTAGACATTTTTTACTAAAATTACGTAAAATCTTCTGCATTCATTTTTATTCACGTAATTACTACATTTACAGCTTTCTGTTTAGCACGTGCTTCGGTGATGTCTAGTGAGTAAGAATGGATCTTTTCTTGATATATCCTCCCTGAGGAGTAGAGCATGGACGGACGTTACTCAGTTCCCCTTGAAGTCGACCATGGTTGCGGTGAACACCTCACGGGTCGGAAATGCTTCTCGTGGCGGCGCATCGGGCTCATTGCACCCGTCGAATTTACGGGGAATGTCCCCATTTTTTACGGCAGCTTATCTTTTGCTGTGTAGTATTCCTCTGTTGCTTCACGTGGTCGGTAACTTTGTACCTCTATTGAGTGCTACAGTGCAGAAAACGTTAATAAAATGTTAGAGTGTGAAAAATAAAATGCTAAAACGAAGAACTGCTTTGCGAAACGTACTCTTCTAAGTACACTTAACATTGATCATCCAGAGTAGTACTCTAAGTTGATAGCCTAGAGTGTTGGCTCTTCACACTTTGGTAACACCTGTAGACGTACGTCATTTAACCTTCTTAGAAAGATCAGTCAGGAGCCGAGTGTGACGAGGCGTAGTTTTCAGTTCGACGCCCTGGAAAAATTCCTTGGCGGTTGCTCGAGGGGTTGAAAATCTGGGACTCTCCTCTGACTGCTACCTTAACTATAGTAGTCAGTGATCTGCTTCGTCTATTTATGGTAGGGTTTCCTGTGTTGCGTAAAATGTACGCAGTATCAAGTTAGTGTTGTAAAAATGGGCTGTCATCTTAGTGTCGCCGATGTTAGATCTGTCGTCTGTTACAATTAATATGTTGTCTTTTTCGTGTAGTAGATAATGTGCCATTGTGCTCCAAGAGTTGCAGTTATAGTTGATGCGCTGGGCTTATGTTAGCTTGCGGTGGAGTTTTTCATTTACCTGATCCCAATATTGATTGGGGGAACGTCGATGACACGTCCTGTTTCTCAAATCAGAAAATTCATTTAATCTTTGACGGCCACAGTATATGTTTAATCAATGCTTTCAAAATGTATTTGTAACTATATGCCAATGAGCCGTCAACGCTCAAATTGCAATGGATTATCTTCATTTTTTTTTTGTACTTCCAGTTTTTTATGCTCTAATTGCGCGCTTTGCATGTCTTTTATCGATTTAACATGAATAGTTCATTAGAACGATTTGTTTTTTTAAATTTGAGTGTTTGAATTTAATACTTTGATCATAATACATAGCTTGATCATCAGACGCTTCTTCCTTCTCCACTATATTACTCTATCTTTTTTACGGATATGATGTGTCCTATAAATAATTATACAATAACTTCTAGGTTTTATTTGTTCGTTGCTTAAGAGTTTCTGAGTATTGATTTCCCGCTTTTACTTTCATACGTTTTTCATGTTTTTTGGTTGTTGTGCTTTTATATTCATGGAGAATTTTGTTTTATTCATTAAATTTTTGAATTAATTTCACATTTTCCTTGAGTACATGCCATTAGAAGTTGATTCTAAGTTATATCACCTTGGTGCGTTGGGTTTGTAGCGAGTTTTACCGAGTTCAACGGTTGCTTAGAATGATGTGGCTTCAATTGACGGAATTAATGGTTGGCGTAACGGCTTAACGTTAGACTACAATGATGTAACTTTGAACGCCATTGCTTGTGTTCAGTCCTTCTTGAGCTCGATTATTTTCGGACCAATGTTTATTAAATTTTACGGCATTAAACATTCATTAGTATTATGGTACACGTCTATTTCAATTTAAGAGATTATTTTGGTCAATGAAGAAATCTTCGTCTTTCATTTCGTTGCGTGAGAGTTTACAAAATACCTTATTTCCAGCTCTCACTTGCATCGCTTAGGACTTCCTCGTGTGTTAATATCTACAAGAGGGTCAAGTTCACATGCCGTGTTACATTTTATTAAGAGCGTTTGCTGTTCGTACTAGACGAACTCGTTTTTCAGTACGAGTTTTGTTTGACAGCACCTTGCTTTCGTGAGTGATTGTATGGGTCAGTCGTCAGAGCGGGGGTGGAGGGGGAGCAGACCGAGACAGCCCCGCACTTGGCACGGTGCAGTGCGGTAGCCTGCTGCTCCCAGCGCTGCCAGTACGTCGTGGAGGATGGCGTTATGTGCACTCATTCTTGCCTCGTAGCGCTCACTGCCGATTGTTGTTTGGCGCCGCTCTGCCTCCACACACGCGTCTACAAAGTCACCTTTTCTGATCCTTGCGCTTCACTCGTAGAAATTTGAGAGTACTGAATGAACTTTTGGGTTCCTACTGTTCCGTATCTAAAGATACGCAAATAAATTTTTATCTCTCACGTAATCTGTGATAGTTCGTAAATCAAGTTCACAAGAGCTCAAGAACTGCTCAAGATGCAAGTAGCATTGTTTCAAAAATCGTATTGGGACACCTGATTCATTTCTTCATAACAAAATTAGTGCAGAGAAAATTTCTGAAAATACAGTACAACCGTGAAAAAATTTGATCGTATGCCATTTCAGTGACAGTTCGTGATATTGCGGTGCAAGAGCTGAAATTGCTCATGTAATCGAACGGGAAGAATTACTGTTGTGGCGTTCTTGATCTAGTATAGAAATGCTTATCCATGTTAATCATGTAAGCCTGACGCGGTGTTGTGACGTTCATAGCCAGTTCAGGTTTTGCCTTCAGCCCGGCCCCGCATGTTGCAAGCCGTGTTCCCCTTCGTTAACTCTCAAATGAGCCTAATTAATGAGTGAATCTTGTCTGCCCTTGTGTGGTCTTACTGAATAACTGTGTGGAAATTCACATCAAACTCTAGGCGGTTTCGAATATTCTTCATGGCGTTCATCAACTTATCTTTGTTGACACTGCTTGACGTGAGTACAAGGCGTTGCTTCATCTAATTATTTTCTCTTTCTTTCTGAGGAGTTTTCCGAGTCCAGTTATCGTTCCAAAGAATTTCTTTAATTTTAAACAGGATGGTTTTTCTTTAAAATTTATTTCGCAGGCTGCTGGTCATGGATTGTTTTTCTACTGTATGTAATTATGAATGATACCAATTCTTTCCATCTAGTTTCTTTCAGATGGTGCTCTAACTGCTTGAATAATGGCATTCAAATTTATGAAGCAAACTCTGAACACGGAGGAAGAGATGCCGACGTTTACGTTCACTCCTCCTTCTATGGCGTCGTCACCAAATGAAGGGCCCAAATCCATCCCAAGCCTCTTTGAAAACAAAGTCTTTTCTCGATCAAGTCAATCGGAATTGCGTCTATCTACAGATGATGAAAGTTTTAGCTTGAGACATGAACATTTATCTCCACTATCAAAAGAAATCTCAATGATTGAAATGCCATATCCTCCGTATAAGCCCGAAGAAACCAAGTCTGCCATTCCTTTGTTATATATTCATGATGAAGAGGAGTCTCACGCAGAACAGGCGTGTCCAGCGTCGATATTTTGCAACCCAATAGAAGCACCACGAGTCATACCAAGCTATAGAGAATCATCAAAAGCAGATTCCGGTGAAGGCATAGATTTCGGCAACCAAGATAATACACATGGAAATCACAAGACATTGCCTGAAACTTTGAAACTATTTCCTCCAGTTGATGGAGATGAATGGAACAGCGGAAACGTTTATCCTCGACGGAGCTCGTCCCACTCCGAGCTAAACACAGATTCAACTCAGGAGGATTCGTGCTTCCCAGTAAACGCAGACCCCAGCCCCAGGTTTGCCCGTAAGCTCAAGACAAAGTTGAAATTGCACATGCCGTCCTCGTCAACACACAGTGGCGTTATAGCTTCCCTAGAAAGACGAGCATCGATGTTGTCTGTGACGGGGCCTTTGAGCACTAGCCGGAGACCTTCCATGTCTTCGCTGCTGAGCCTCACTCCCAGCGTCCAGTTCGGAGGTCGGCGCTTTTCGTTCATGAACCACGGCAAAGTGAGACAGCTCAGCTGTGATGGGCGTGTTTACGTTGTGTGTCTCCAATTAGTGGCTAGTAACTGTTGGTCCTACGTTGCTTCTAGATTATCGGGATTTAATCACTTGTCTCGAAATTCACTTCGTTAATATAAGAATGTCTAGAGTTAGCATTACTCCAGAAATCGGCATGCTCACTGATGGAGTGTTAGGTCATTCACTGTAGTATCAATTTAGTACTGTAAGAGTGCTTCTGTTCTTCGAGTCGTGATTTGTGTGTAAAGAAACCTTACTGCTCTGCAGAGCGGTTGGAGCATGCAATTTCATTAAATACCTTCGTTTTGACCTCTTCCAAAAGCCTAAAAACTATATCAAGTGTTGATTTTCAAAGTTGAGATCCTATAGACTAACACTAGCAGTGCTTGTTCTCTCGATTTGTTAAGCTGTTTCGATTCGGTATTTTCTTAAGAGTAACAAATATTTACGTTTTTCTCTGGCTCATTCTACGAAAAATTGACTCTAAAAACTGACGAATAAGAAGCAGATCTCTCACGGGATTTGTAAGCAAGTTTTAATTGTACGTTGAGTTGAGTTCAGATATTCTGCTTGTGTGCAAACTTTAGATCCGTCGTCTCCATCGAGACTTTTTGCAAGAATAATAGAACACATGTCAATGATGGGACTAAGATGAAAGCTGATATGGTTATCAAAAATCTGTGAATGCACTTATTGCGTGACGTGTAATCATTCTTCTATTAAAAAAAAGGTTTTCCAATTGAAGGATCTACAGAAGTATTTTAAATTGTATTTTCCAAGCATGCTTGCTCGTAGGTACGATAAAAAAATAGGTTTTGTACGTTTAAAATTTTGTTAAATCGAATGTATCTATATTTGAGCTGATTACCTGAATAAAAAAATTATTGTAAGCAGTCACTTCTGTCATGCAAAATTATGTTTTAATATGCGTGTTCCCAATTTGAACCAACTTTTCAAACTTCGCTGACTAGGAATATTGATTGAAAGGACTTCGTTTCCATTTATTATAACGCCGCTATATTTTTATTCTTATTCAATGAAATCCTTTTCTTCACTAAAGGGACATTATTTTCACTGAGAAGCTTTCTGAATGACTAGTGTAGATCTTTAATAGATGGGCTAGTTTGGACACGCGAAGCAATTACGGAGCTAAAGGCCTACTTCCTCCGTCTGGTTCGAAGGCCTCTTTAAAGGGTGACATTTGCCGAGTGGCGGCTGCAGTGTCCAGTGCTGAGATACATGTTCTGCTCGTCATCTCAAGCTCTTATATCTGTATGGGTTCACCAACTCGTTTTTAATGCGATGTCCTTCACGGTCACCCAATGTTTTATATATTCTGTTTCTTGGTAGTTTCGCACTATTTGAGCATCCGTGTTTTATACCCGGGAGAAGTTATGTCATTGTGTATTGAAGTTTTTCGCTTTATTTATTCAAGTCACAAATTGTTTTCCTTTACATGGTCGAAGCTGAAGCGTTGGGGAAGTTTACGCTAATTGAAAATTCGATAAATGTAATTTTTAATAACACTTTCATAATATGCATTTGTACTGTAGTTGCGAAGCTCAGCTTTATACCGTTTAATAATTGCAAATGCATCATTCGAGTTCTCAGTTGAAATGTGCCATGTGGTGGCAGCGAATTGAATTTTGATGATCATGTACCAAAGATATCACAATGTTTCCTGCATATACCTGCGGATGGTGCATCATGTTTGCCTGCCTTAGCGTTTAAGAAGAGTGCATTGCTTTATCGCTCAATTAGGTCCGACGCTGGCAGGCTCCGTTTATCTGCTTGTTTGTGTACGCGTCAGAATAGCGGGGGGGGGGCCCGCTACAGACTGCCCATGCCTGCACTTGTTTTTGAACCTCCGATAAACGTTTTCATGTTACTAGGTATAAAATTATTGCATTAGACCTCTATCGTAATCATTTCCCCGGTAGTTACTTATGAGTCGATGCAAATTTAATTTAAAATCTAGAAATGGATTATCCACGCAGGATATTTGCTTAGGCGTTGGATCTGCCCACGCATGGATGTTTGTACTGGGGGTAAAATTGGCAGGTCTCTTGTTTTGCTTACGTGTAAATGCTAAATTTTAGACCACGACTCTGACTCCGCATCCTTTTCGTCTATTTAGCCAATTGTTCTTGGTTTGAGTTGCGATGATTACATCATGTTTTGGCAGCAGTTCAACACCATGTCAAAGGCAACAAAAAATATGAAGTGAAAAAGGCTTCAATTGCTTCCAAGAAGTCGTCATCTACTGCAGAAGTCGTTGTCAAGGGCCCACCGTGACTTCAATGAGCGACTTTAGTTATTGTATTGAGTTGTAATGTATTGCAGATACACTTGTAGAAATTCGAATTGTAACTTATTTAAAACAGGCTAAAAGCCTTAATCATTTCAGATTTAAACGTTGTGATTTCTTCTCGAATAAGGGCATTTTTCGTTTATTAGCTTAACGCTGACTGTGAACAGTGAGCGACGGGAAACTTCAATATGAGCTGTATATAGTACTATTCACAAAATTTTACGCATGTGTCCTTTCTATATTGCTTAAATTAGAAAATTGTGAAATTTCGACCAGAAATATAGCGCTCAATTACTGTGTATACTTTTAAAGTTGAGGAAACGGAATGGTACGTGAAGATCTCTATTTTGAATGAGGCTAGAAACAAGCTTTTTTATTTAGGATGTTAAATGTCTGTTAAAACTTTGACTCTGACGTGAACCAAATTTGGTCACTGAGGGAGTTTTCATTATGCTGCTGACCAACCAGTAGTCACAAACTCAATTTTTACAAATAATTAATCAAAACTAAATGAAAACACGATCCAGTTAATGTTTGGTATTTTTAACACTGCTTACTACAATTGACTTTAAATTTGGATTGAATATTAAACTTCAGTTTTACCTGTTCAGTTCAGTTTTATTCAGCGTTAAAGCGTAATGAATCCCTTGTAGAGGAAATTTTCATATGAAAAATTACTAAATAGCAATAATGTTAATTAGGCGTATATGATCCCCATTTAAACCACTGAACATTAAATGATCCATGTTTCGGACCCATTTAGGGGAGACAACTGTTGTGTCTATTGAAATTAGCGTTCCATGAAGGAAGATGTGATATCCCCAGCTGAAAGTAAGGTACGCCTTCCTTTAGCTAAAATAGAATAGGTTTTAGCTTTCCACGGACCATCTTTTCAGTTCACTGCAGACTAATTTTTTGGCACCTATTACTCTCTTTTCTTCAAATTTTATCTTATTACATAAACTTCATCCAATCTTACCGTTTCCGTGAGCAGTGTTGGAACACACCTACATAAATTTCCCGTCCCCATTACTCCAGACTAATTAGTGCCTTGCTCCTTTTTTTCTTAGGAACACCCTTGTTGTGGTTAGGGAAGTTCAAATTAATTTATGATCTTATTTACTTCTTCCACATGAGTTCTTTTAGAAAAATGAAGTTGTCACTATCGCCTTTCCATCCAGTCAATACGTACGTAATACAGTTTTCGTTCGACGACTTCAGTGTTTGAATTTTGTCCTTTCATACACTAGGCTGTATTACACACATGTGTTAAAAATAAACTACTATTTGTGTACGTGTGTACTGTTATTCCCTCCACGATTTACTGCGTTCCTAACGACATGTTTTATGTTTGGTCTTGCTAATGTGAGTACAAAATTTCTGTGCGAACAAGTACAATACCTTCCCGCAAAGCCCCTCATAATAGCAACGTCTTATTATGAAAATCTATGAGTTTAGTCGTGTCGTGAATTTGAGCAAAAGTACGCCCTGTTTTTACTTTGTGTTCTTTTCCTGCATTTTCTAATAAATCGTGGTGCGATGTTCATGTTTGATTAACAAATTAATTTGAACTAAAGTAGGTGATTGTTAACCTGCAACCTAATTTTTTCATTCATTCCACTTTTCATTTGAACTAGACACTAATTGTTTCATGTTTTAGGATTCATAATTCATCCCATTTTTTTCGCGTCTGAGCTCTTGAAATCTTTTATTTTATGTTTTGAGCTGAATTTAGGTATTAAGTTTGAAGTAATTCTGAATTACTATTTTCACTATTCCAAATATTATGCTCAGAATGTATTACAACGTCTCCCTTTCGAAGGTCATTGATTTATGTTTGTGCTTCATTAGCCTGTTTCATGGAAGAATCATAGAAGAAAATCTATGCACACATTTTTGTACGTTTAGCTCAATTTTTACATTCTCAGTCATTTCTATTTCCTATTTTCATGTTTTTAAGTGAAATAAATAACACTAAAAATACAGTTGATGTTTGTGAGTAATGAATACGTATAGCCAATTCTTCATCACTCATTTTCTATTATTGTCATTGATATCGTTTTTACAATTTTTCTCGCCGAGCTGCCTCGAGACGCCGAACTCATCTGTTCACTATAGACACTGACCGTTTTCTTTTGTTTGTTTGCAGTCGGACCAGATGGTGTCTGTGAGCTTCAAGTCTCTAGAGACGTTTATTGAAGAGCAGAACATCAATGGGCTCCAGAGCTACCTCGCCACGCGCTCTGTCCTCATTGACGACAGAGATGACAATGGGGCGACCGCGCTCATCATCGCCGCCCAGCGCGGCCTGCCCGACTTCTGCATCGAGCTCATCGCTCACGGCGCCGACATACATGCTGAGGACAACGTGAGTACTCATCATCGCTGCACTCATGCTCCTCTTGCAGATTCAGCCCTATTTAGGATCATTGCACGAAATTTGCGAAGGGTATCGTCGTGTAAACCAAAGAAATTATTCCTTTTTCATAGGGAATATTAATGATTATAAATCTGTAATAATTTTAGATAATCTTGTTTCTATGACTGCTTATTTGTCACCGGTCACGCTGGTTTCAGTAGTAGCATTGGTCAAAATTTAACGCTCTGCGTTAAGTAACAACAACGATATTTAGAAAACTAGTATACCGGTTCAACCCGAGTATCGGGTTGTCCGACTTGCCTAAAAATAAAAAAAAAATAAATAAAGAATAAAAAAATAAAACAAATAAAAATAAAAACATAAAAAAAATAAAGAAAAAAAAATAAAAAAAAAATAAAAAAAAATAAAAAAAATAAAAAAATAAAAAAATAAAAAAATAAAAAAACAAATGAATAGTTTACTGCAAATATAGACACCAGTGGCTTCAATTTAATACCTCACTTGACCAAATAGACTCAGCCAATTTTCTAAACGGACTCGGACAAATTTTGAGTTACTGAATTAAGTATATAGATGAAGCTTCTTTTTTCATTTTGTGGATAGTTCAGGTCTTTCACACACACACATAATAGGATATTTTTGTTTTAACTTTTTGCACATTAATTCCACACGCTTTATCGTGGATGTGGTCTTCTACAACTGCCCATTCGACAACATTTTTTCTCATTGACTCCTCAGAAAGCAAGTTGACTAATAATTTTTTTGTTATTGAAATTTCGGCCTTCGTGAAAACGAAAAATTATCAATCGATTTCTGTCATAGAAAATTAGTTATAGAAACAACATAACCGTGCGGATGGCGAGTAGCATAATGGACTTTTAAAACTCAGATAATTATAATCTAAGTCATTTTTGTACTTGCTTGTTTCCGTCCAAACTCTGCTCTCAGTGAAAATATTGAGCAAAATTGAGCAATTAACTTTGAGTCATAAGGCAGGGCAACATAAGATTACTAGTGTACACGACCCGACAAATATGACGGGTTTAGATAGTTTACTTTAAATAAGTCTTAAGATATGGATGACAAACAAATCGATCCATCCTAATAATTCCAGAGATTAAAATATTCTTGTACTTGTGCAATGTGGAAACTCGTATCACAGATACGGTCATTAGGCATCCTTCAAATAAAATCATAGAAGCTATTTCTTAATAAGCGGACACCAAACAAATGAGCACACCAAGGGTATTATTAAGTAAGAAAGATAATTGTAATATATTAGAAGTTAGTTCCAGCCTCCCTCACAACCACAAAGATATTCAAAGAGAAATAAGAGGAAGACTCCATTTAGTATAGAAATAGAGGAACGCGGAATCTAAGCACAAGGTGTGTTCCAACATAAAATCTCTTTCGCATAGAAACAGTGAGTTGAGGAGGGTGGTTATGAAACGAGATAAAAGTTGAAGAAACCCAGAGGCGCTGAAAAACAGGATAGCAATGAACCGAAAAACGACGGTCCTCAACACAGTAAAAAAACATCCTATGTAAAAAGTCTACATAACTCTCAGCTCAGGCCCTCACATTTACCCCCAAGGAATGCTGATTCCCATTTTAAAACAATAGTTATATCCCACCAGTTGAAGAATAGAGCAAAATTCAATTTCTTTTTCATTGTGCATAGACTACGCCTGGTATTACCAATGTGTAGAAAAAATTTGCGTTTATCTCGACTCTATTTACATTATTTGCGTACATTATAGCGTTAATGCAATCGATTCCAAGTGTTCATTTTTATGAAGACTAGTCGACTCCCCTTTATTTGAAATAGGAAAGAAGGTGAAATGAAAGAATGGTTTGAAGAAATAAAAATTCAGTCTCTTGAGAGTTGATAAGGACAAGTGCACAGGGCCCGTCAAAAATGTATAATAATGTTCGGCAAATCACATGACACACGTTACTATTTCGTAAGAATTCACGTGATATTCATTCCTACTCGAATCTAATTTATTAATGCACTGGAAATTGCGGAGTTGGTGAAGCTTGTATCACAGATATCACACTCTTCCGACTGGCTTCGGACAGACATACGGACGGACGCGGCTCTTATTATAGTACTAGTGTGCACGGCCCGAAAAAAATGACGGGATTCCATAGCTTTCTTGAAGAAATTTTTTAGATGTGCATGACAAACAAATATACCTATCCTAGCAGTATCCATCGTGAAAAATATTCTTGTACTTGTGCACTGGTGATTGGTGAAATCGTATGACAGATACGGTCATTATAACTATCCTTATGAGCGTGACATAGAAATGGAAGGAGCGGACTCCAAACAAATAAACCAATGGTATTTTTAGGTAGCAGCAGGACCCGTGGAAATTCCACTGACAATGTCATCGTAAGCTAAGTGGACGTCTGAGGATGTCTGAGTTTGCGGTATCCATGATACCGCAAACTCAGACATCCTATGTTTCTTAAGAAGCGGACACCAAACAGATAAACACCAAAATAAATAAACACACAACGGGTATTATTAGGTTAGATAGATTATGTCTCACTCACTAATGAAGATTTGTTTTCTACTGAAAACATGTTTGGCTTCTAAATATTTTAACTTCGTAGAAGGGGCTTGCCAACTATTTCAACGTAAAAAATTTGGTACATGCTTAAAAAATTTGACCCAACGGTCACGTGTGGTCTAGTTCATAATAAATAATAAAGTATAATTTATTTTGGTTCAGCAGCATCAAATATGTTCAGTGCTCCTCATAACCTTCCAGCGTCAGCGTGCAATATAGACTCCAAATTTTAATTATTTCAAGCTTTTAGATGTTGATACTGAACATAAAATTTACTACATTCGCTGCTGCTGCGATAAGGTTGAGATTCAATAACAATTGTCCTTGTCTAAAATGCCAACTTGTTCGGAATTTTTTGTCCATTGTAAACGCGTGAGGGCGTGTAGTGGAGCATAATTCCCGCCACATCTGACGCCAGATGACTTCAATGAAGCTCGTGCTGAAACTTCTTTTAAGGCATTGGATCTAAATGTCACAAGTCCAACTGAGGCCATTTAGTGGTTCGCAACTCTTGTCTTTGTCACATAAGTTCATTCCTGTTATACATATCTCGTAGCCTCGATACCGTTACTCTCTACGTTAGATTGTAAGATTTATTTTCTGATAGTTGAATATAAGCAAGGGTATATAAATTGGTCAATTCAATTGTTGGTAATTTAATGTTGTCAGTCATTACTTTGTTTGTGGCCAGTTCCCACACGTTCTGATGTTTGCAAGTAAACTTAGCAATTATTTGTTATTATTGTGATAAATAAGCGAGAGTACCTTACGATAGCGTTTGATTTTAAACATTGCTACCATTCTTCTTTTGTACGTTTTCCATTGAGTATGAAATTACATCATGGTTAAATTAAATCTTAAAATTTGGCTTGAAATAGATCTCGACGTACAATATTTAAAAAAATTTTTAAATTTTTAACTTGATGACTTGGTGAAAAATAAAACATTTACCACATAAGCATCACCAAACACCATTATGCTCTACTGACCCCGAAGATGAAATCAGAATAACACGATAGGTTGGTAGACCAATTGATCACGATTAACAAGATGTCGGCTCTGCCTGACAAGTCTTCAAGCATTGAAAAGCACGATCTTGTGCCGGATTATGGCCTCGTAAACGGTCGCGATCAAAGAATATGCACCGCTTCTTTGTTGCGATACCGACAGACTCTTGAGAAGTGTGTTGTGAACCCTGAGAAGTTGACCGTGTCGCGTTCTTGTCGCCTATTGGTTACGTTTTCAGTCACTTGCTCAACATCGACTAAGGTAATAATAATAAATTTAAGCATTGCAGTTCAAGTACTTGCGTAGTCTTAAGTACTCGACAAGCTCGGCGGGCAATAACGTTCGGCAGTTCATGTAGGACTGTTTTAGACGTGATTCCTTTTTATGGCGAACTATTCAGTAATCGCGCAGTTGAAACTTAAAATACTATTCCATAGCATGCAGGTGAGTAGACGAGACACGAAATTGACCTCCTTAAAAGTTTGATCAAGCCAACAAAGGAAGATAATGTTGTGAAATATATGTTTACACTTGAAGATGTAAGGTTTGGTTTCATGAAACACATACGCTAATATGGCAAAGAATGGCTCACTAGTTACCTTTTGTCAAAATTACTTTTGTCGCAGAAGAAGGAGTACCCGCCCAATGAAAATGCTCTCAATTTACCCTACGTGCAAACTCGAGAGAATCAAGTTGTGTGATAAACCCTGTAGCATTCAAATTTATTTCCCAATTAAGTGATGCATTGCATAATTTATAGTTTATTTACTATTCTTTCACTGATTTACACTTCTGAACAAAGCTTCAAGAATATTAAGACTTCTGTAAACAGCTTTTCCGTGGGTTTAGCATCACACTTTCGACGAGAAAGACTCTGGTTTAACTAGTCCGGCCCTCGCGATATTTCCGCCAGAGTATGTGTAGATCTTGTGCTAAATATAGCATATGGAGAAGACGGTAGAAGAGTTTGGTATAGGGCACATTTCGATTCATTGAGCTTGCATTTCCCTCTCTCCCTCCTTATTGCTTAAGAAATTTTAAAACCATTTCCACAACACGATTGTAATGATGGAGGGTTCAATGATGTTTCTAATGACGTTCGTGAAGAACGCTGTGTGCTATAAGAGAACTGATGACCCTGACGAGAACAGCCAGTCAGGACACAGCTCAGGAGATGTGCACTGTAGTCCTACCAATCCTCGCCAGTTTCTTTTTCAAGGGGAAAGCAGGGACATTCTCTCAAGGGCTGACGGGGAGTGATATAAATGGAGTAACTGAAATTACGAGTTACATATTTTAAAGTAGGATGAAATGTTCTTACAAAAATGAAGTTTATTATTGACGTTTTTTATCATAATAAATAACAGTGATTTTGCGCATGCATTCGAATAGACACCGAACTCTGAGTTTTAGAAAACTGTTGCGAATTGTTGCGAACTGACAATAATAATTCAGCGATTTTGCGTCATCGAAAATACCATATTTGTTTATCGAACTATACTTCTTGAAGATATCGCTCGTGAAATGACTTAAAATTGTTTAGCAGCTGTCACTTTTGGCTATTTTAACTGCTCGTTTGTACATATAGAGTAATTTTAAATTCAATTTTGGAAAGGAATTAATCGCCTGCATTACGCTATCGGCAACTTAAATTTTTTACTCCTTCATTTGGTATCTGCACGAATGATTAGTTGTTATTCCTGTAAAGGATAAGGAATCAAATGAAATGCTGCTGAAAATACTCTGGGAAGTTTTATCGCCTGGCAGTGATCTGTTGGCGGGATTCATCCCGGTTAGTATACCAATCAGAGATATTATTTTGTTCTCTTCAGCGAAGTTATGATGAATATTTGTTCGTCAAATTAGTTATGAGAAGGATTTCCTGTATGGAAAAAATATAGGGTATTAGGTCAAATTTACTCAAGATTTTCCATCGGTGGCAAAATAGTCGAAGAACCGTGTAGTTAACTAAGACTTAGTTTTGAAGTGCGATTTTTCAAAAGTCCATAACTTTCTAGTCCACTGGATAAATTCATAATTGATTCAGCACTAATTTTTGTGAGGAAAAACAAATGGAGAGCACGATATTCTCCGTTCCTTGTTTGAAGATCCGAAAATTTCTAGGCAACGTTTATGAACATCAAGTCCACGTATCATGTGGACTCAAATAGCTTCGTATATTTTTGGGGCAATTCTGAAGTTTTCTTTCATTAGAGGAAGTAGGGAAATGTTCTTGCGCTGCACACCGCTGCCTGCGAGCAGCCAGACGTACAGGGAGCCAGGCGCGGAGAGAGCTCGTTACCTCTTGGCCGGTTTCAGCAGGTGCTCAAAAACTCGGCGACCGGGCAGTTGCGCTCCCGCTTCTGAGCGTAGCTCATCAGGTCGCTTGCATTATTGTGCTGCTGCGGTCAGGGAGGCGTCAAGCTTTCTACCTCCTTCACATACTGCCTTCATCAGCTTATTGCCCTCTTAATTTAAGGTCTTTCTATTCTAAGGTCAATGATACGTGAAATTATCTCAAACTTTCAATTCAAGAATGTTCTTGCGTAAGATTATGTTCAACAAATTTCCCTAAGGAAGATTTTAACATAGAAGTTTGCTTTCAACTCGTGTCATTTCAAAGTTAAAAGTTTCCAAAAATTGAAGTTAAATTATGAGTTTTTCATCATGCAAATACTGTTTGAGTTTTACCCTTCAGGTTTTATTGGTGTAGTGAAACGCAGCGTTTACTTTTCCTTAATGTTCACCTGATTGCGTTGTTCAGTCATATGTTGGTTGCGTAGTGCAGACATGTGGAGAGAGCGAAGCTTATTCTCGTTTTCATTGCGTAGATCAGTCATGTGTTGACTGCGTAGTACAGTCATGTGTTGATTGCGTAGTTTTGTCATTAATGAGCAATCATATAACTGAACTATGCTGCCAATTTTAATAAATATTTTTTGCGCAGTTTAGTCTTTCATTCACTCTACGTAGGTCAACAATACATCTACTGAGTTATGATTGTTACAATTTGAATTACGATACGCTTGGTTGAGCAAATAATGGAAAATTTTTTCTGTAGTAATGCTTCACACCCCGCTGCACCACCCACCAGCTGCTAAGCTGGTTTTTAATGTCCCAAACCAACAAGTTTTTACGGCCGTGGGCACCACAGATGCAGGTCTGAGTACGATCTCGCTCTGCCCCTGCATTGCTAGTTACCAAGCTGAACCCGCTCAGTAGACCTTATCCCCAAACCTTGTCGCATCCTTAATGGAAGAATCTTGCTGTGAACTCAAGGCGTGGCTCCGCTCTCTGCTGCTAGTTCACTGTGTGCACGTCGGGGCGAGCCTCGTTGCGGAAGTCTACATTGCGCACCATGAACGTTGCCATCTCTGTTTTGGGAGACAACATATCACACACTGAACATTGCAATCTCTGTCTTGGAAGTCAAAATTTCACGTTCTGAACGTTGCAATCTCTGTCTTGGAAGTCAATATTATGAGCACTGTATGTAGAAACTTACGTCTTGGAACTCTTGAGCACAGACATTCAGAAGCAAAGCAATTGTGTTTCATGTTTGCTGCAAATGAATAAGATGCAATTGCATTGTATTCACTTTACTTGATGAAAATATAAGCAATTGAGGATGAGCATTTTTTATGAGGGAGTTTCCTAGTTATTGGTATGTGAGGTGCAACTTAGCAGTACTACAGGAAGTGAGTTTCGGACGCACCTACGATGTGTTCTCTTGCGAATTTTTTTGGCTGTTTTGCCTCCCCGTGTACAGGAAGGTGTTGTCAGAACCTACATAGTTTTTTTTCAATTTATCTTTAAATTCAAATGATATAAGATGGGATGCTGTAAGTCTTGAGCCTTATCTTGACGCTTGTGATGATTATGAACGTAAAGGCATTCCATTCTGATGGTGTGCGATTGTTGTTTAATGTAATTTTTGCTGCATCTGATCCACGTTGTAAGAATTCTGAACACTTAAAAGATTGTTCAAGCTTGTCCTTAGAGAAAAGTTTTTCCTGACAAAAGTCAGGTAATTATGTGTAACTTATGATGATTATAATAATAATAAGAATGAAGTATTCCTCTAATGGCTGATGCTACTTATCACATTCTGTTCTCAGGACCAATGGTGCGCTCTGCTCGCTGCCGCTAAAGAGGGGCACGAGGCCGTCGTGGCTGCCCTGCTCGACCACGGCGCTAATATTCATCAAAAAGACATGGTAAGATTAGCGAAATTATTTCTACCATTAAATTTCTGTAAACGATTGCTTTTTTTGCATCTTTCCGACTGCATCGCTAATAGCCATCCAAAATACATGGTAAGATTGGGAGAATTATTTCTACAATTAGATTTCTGCGGACCATAACCCATGTTGAGCACACGTTGTAACTCTCCGACTGCATCACTGATATTCATCAGGATCAGGACTTAAGCAGGAACTTTCGAGTGCTGGAATGTTTGGCTAGCGAAGCTTTTGTTGATGGCGTGATAGATCACTGCGATCGCGGTACAAATATTTATCTCAACATCACGCGACAAAGACTGTGTCCTTCCTCATAAATCTTAGTGGCGTCTCTGCTGTTAACTTGTAAGGAATGTACATTCCAACCGTGATGCTAATACGAATACTAAATGAATAAGATAAGAATCTTGAGAACCTCTGTAGAAATTCTTGGATGATCTGACGCATTTAAATATTAGCTCAAAAAGACTTGAATAGTGGTATTAATATTTATTGCACAGAAACGGGAAAGTTACTCAGAGTTCAGGGCTGGAATTTTCGCTAGTCGTATCTCGAATTGATTTGATCATGCTTGTTGCCGTGCTATATAGTGTCGCGGTAGACGGTAAATAACTCCTACTCCAGGTGCGGTAATTACCTCCCCGCCACAAACCAAGTCCACGACTGTGTTTTACAAAGTCACACGAAAGCAATTAAATAATATGCGAGTTTATTTTCTCTCATGTTGTAATTAGGTAAACCGTGTTTAAAACAAGAAATTGATGCTGCCACTCATGCGCGTCCCATCATTTCTACTCATAACTTCGTACGCAGGATTGTCTAGGGAAATAAAAATCATTAAGGATCTCAGAAGCATCAGTCCTTGCGACTGAATGAAGGCTCATACATTTGGTCGTTAGTAAAACACAATCCTTCATCATGGGAAGATCGATATTGTTTGCTAACTGATTTGCATTGCTAATTTGAGGAACTTATTCCTGATGGAGGCGTGGTAGGGTCTTATATGCTTCTGCATTCGATCATTCATTTTGGTGTTTGACCATTAGCTTTTTGCGCAATTAAAATGGGGGTCTTTATTTTTCAAACGTTTTTGAACAAATTTAGGGATTTCACCATATTTGGAGAGTTATACCCGTCTAAACTCAACATTATGAGCCATATTGCATTGAAACTTCATTTTATGTATGTTGAACGAGTCTCGTGAAATTTGTGCTGTGAGTTCGATTACCTAAAAAAAACACCATTGTATTGTAGATAATTAATTATTTTACGAGTAAGTGCGAATGCTTTACTAAAAATGGATTCGTACGATACTGGGTCGTTGTATAGGTGAGTTTTTATTCAAATAGATTTTGAAGCTTGAAGTTCAGCTATCTTTGAAGAACACTTTTTGTTTCTTCGCTGCTCTGTAAAATTCCATCAACATAAAGTGCGACTTGAATACTAGTTTTTTGATGAAACCTCAAATACTGGAAGCGAACGTTCGTCTCGGTGAATTTCCCTTTACAGTTGCCGCTTGTTGATAAGAGGTCATCGAGAATTGAAAATTTTCCCGAAAATAGCGCGCCACTTTTTTGCCGTGAACTTAACTTCGCAGTAAAATTCCCCGTAATTTTCCATTTTCTGTAGAAATTTGTTGAAAATTTGAATCCAAAAGATGACGCCTATACTGAAGACGTCTGTCAGTGCAGATGTTGGCTGCTGAGTTTACTGGTTTACTTGTCATGTCACATGTCGATCCAGTACATGGATCTGACACTGGCTTGTGCTCAACTCAGTTATTCTTCTTCTCAAGTCAGAAGAGCGCAGATCACTCGATAATTTCTGCACAAATTCTCAAGATTCTTATCTTGCGATAATTTTCTACGAATCTTCAAATTTGCTTTTAAGTAAATTTCTTTGACTGCATTAATCCTACCTCTCCTGTTTGTATCAACTGCTAACCTCTTTCAATGTGATATTTAATTTTGTTTGCTGTTGGCTCAGAGCACCTCTTTTGAGCAATTTCAATTTATTCCTAAAATTTTAGTGGTAAAAATATAATAAAATCTGACTTTTCAAGTTTATTTACAACACATCATTCCTTATCCCCTTCACCTTTTCCGGTAAAAGTTTATTTTTTAGCATTTTTTCCGATGAAATATATTATTTGTAAAGATCATCAATGTAGTGAATCCCCTCAGGGGGGATACAGGTATTGTATCTATGGGAATTAGCGCTCCCATGCAGGGGGACTATGTGAGGGCCTGAGCTAAAGGTTAGGTAGGCTTCCTTTTGTTGAAATAGAATAGGTTTTTGTTTTGTTACGGACCATCTTTTTTCGGTTCACTGCTGTCCTGTTTTTCAGCACCTACTACTTTCTTCTTCAACTTTTTGTTTCATGAACTTATTTCTTAGCTTCCTGTTTCTGTGCTCCTTGAGCATAGATTCCGTGTTCCCTCAACTCCATACTAAATGGTGCCTTCCTCCTTCCTCTCTTAGAACATCTTTGTCGTGCAATTAAGGGAGGCTAAAACTTTCTTATATAATAATAACAATGTAGTGAATTTTGAAATTACTGCTGGGGAAGGTGCTAGTCACCAAGAACCGCTATAGTAACCTTAGTTCATGAGTGAGCTTATGTCTGCAGTGATTCCTCTACGTGAATATTTAATACGCGATTGGCGTCATTTCTATCGTAAGGATAAAATATTTATTTAGCTCCCTTCCAAATTATATTAAAACTGTATGTTGAAAAATTTTATCTCTAATTTTTCCCGATTCGTTCAGAGCAAAATTTATCCATACTTAATAAGCAGCCATGTTTTTATATGTTATTACATACATATCATTACAACGCTCATGTTGTCCACATGAGCGTTTTGTAGAATATAATTTCCATTTGACGAAACGAGGCCTTTTTTGTGATAAAACGAACTACGCGGCAACGTCAAACGAATGCACGTACTAAGTGGTAAATTTTCTCATGGCACCTGACGAAATAATTGGCGTTTTATTGTTCTGTAAGAAATAAAGGCAGAGGAATAAGTTCTGTAACCTACACAATTTGCCTGTGTCCTTGCAAATTATTCTCATTGTCGCTCACGGCTAGAACCGACCGTTCTAGTTATGTTGTTGTGTCTGTTATTTTGAACCGAGGACATGGTCCCAGATATGTTTTATTTTTAGTCCTCTGGCAATAACACGCTTCATAAAGTCATTGAAGAATTTCTGCCGTTACTTTACAGTTTGTAGGCGCATCCGCAGTGATATGGTTAAACATCCTGCGTAACTGTTTTTTACACGGTTTAACGCGAAGCAAAAACTTCACGACTTAAGGGTTACTCGTGTATTTGGGCTACAACTCGATCTATTCAGGTCAAGCCTATTGCTTTGTAGCACCCTCTACTTTGCAGACTTGTACTTTTATTTTCCCAGACTTGACTCCTTATTGTTTTTGTGTCTGCACTAGGTTTTTATTGTTTTTCAATATTGGTTAATATTTTGTTGTGTTGTCTACTGCACACACTGTGTGTTTCTTTCTTAAATATTAACTTCAGTTCCACTTTGAGATTGCTTCAACTTTTCCATGATTGTTGTCATTAATATTGCAAGTATGACGTTTAGCAAATGTTAAACTTTATTTAAATGTAAATGTTTAACGTGGGTACTAATTTTGATCCTTTTTTTGACTTCAAAGTAATATTAACTTTGTAACAAAATTTAAGTAGAATTACAACCCTAACTTTAGCTGTGACTTGAAAACTGCCTTTAAATTTATTTTGGATTCCGTTTCGTCTTCGCTTTTGTCTGTAACTTGTGAATGACTAACACTGACCTGTGTACCGTAAGCCAGAGCGTTCATTTCGAGTTGGATCAAAACGAGCGAGGATGTGCCTTGTTGCAGGGTGGCTGGACGGCGCTGATGTGGGCGAGCTACAAAGGGCACGCCTCGCTGGCGAAGCTGCTGCTGGACCACGGAGCGGACCCCAACACGCAGGGCCCGCACCACATGACGTGCCTCATGTGGGCTGCGGGCCGGGGCCACACCGAGGTGGTGGAGGACCTGCTCAGTAAAGGGGCCAAAGTCAACGTGGGGGACAAGTTCGGTACGACGCCCCTCATCTGGGCGTGTCGCAAGGGTTATTTGCCCATCTGCCAGCCCCTGCTCTCCCACGGGGCCAACACAGACGCCACCGGCATGGTGAGCCTCAACTTTATTTGGTTCCGTGTTCTTGTTGAAAATGTGATCTTACTGCACGATGTTATCCCCGCCTGCTGTGGTTTCTGAGTAACAAGGCCAGCGAGCGATCATGACATGTGGCCTCACAGTTTTAAATTTAAATAGATGTTTTTTATTTTTTGATTATTTTTAATTTCATAAAATCATATAAGCTTAAGTACATGATTGAACTTTCTTCTGTGTTGGGCCTATAATAAATGTGATGAGTAGCCGTATTTTTCTGTCAGAGAATGTTATCTTTGTATAACTCCGGTATGGAGGGAGCACTCCGTTCTCATCCATCACAGGACAAAAAACTAGTTGAGCTTTGCGTTATCTCATTGAAACAAATTCTTGCGTTGTCGTTTTGACTGCGTTGTAGTGTATAATTAGCTTTGACGCTCTTTTTCCATGTGAAAATTTGCTAAGCGATGTTTTTAAGAATCAAATCACTCAGATTAATGAATTCAATCACTTTGATGAACCAATGTCTCAATTTATGAAAGTATTCACTTTGTGATATTTGGCTGCAATTTTTAATGCAACTCATTCCAAATCGTAATGAAGGTTAGGTGACTAGTGAAATATCTAGGAAACTTTGCGCTCGCTTAACTTGCGTCTCTCGCTCTGGTTCACTGGACGATAAAGATAGTTACATTGCAATTATAATAGAACTGTAATTAAGCAACAGCCAAATTCCAAACAATGTCCAAACAATTTACTGTTCGAAATTATTTGTCCGTGATTTTATTTAAAAGGGACAAACTCACGATGTGTTCTTAGTACTATTTCAATTATAATTCCTCCGTGAATTGTAAAAGTGTCCAATGTTTCAATATGTAACGTTTAATTAAATGATAACAAAAACTTTTTAAATCATTTTTTGTTCGTCATGTAGCTACAGAAGGTTCCCGGCAAAACTAGCCATAATTTTCGGAACCCATGGTAACATTTGTAGGATCCTTTTAGGTTAATAATAACTTGCAATTTTGTTTTCGCGCGCAGTATTCTTGGACGGCATTACTGGTGGCGACGAGAGGCAATTTCATCGAGTTGGTGCGGCTCCTGCTGGAGCACAAGCCCAACGTCAACGCCCTCGACAAAGACGGCGGCACTGCGCTCACCATCGCCTGCAAGGAGGGGTACACTGAGATCGCGCAGGCACTCCTCAACGCCGGTGCCTACGTTAATATCCAGGTGAGCTGTAGGCCGTAGTATTTGCCTCAGCTGTTCACGATAAAGACACAATAACATATGAGCTTTACTCCATAATAACACATGAGCGTGATATTTTCATTGGACAACATTTCTATCGCTTTTAAAACCAATTTGAAAACCAATTTATTTACTACCAGCGGTACAGTAGTAGATTATTTCTTGCGTCTAGTACAATTGACACATTTGAGCATAGCTACTTGTAGTCACGAATAAATTCAGGGCATTCTTTTGTTAACATTTGAAAGTCATTCATATCTATCCTGAATTACTCATTCGTGGGTTAGTCAGATAGTCTCAATCGTCAGGTAGTCTCAATATGGAGTTAACTACTCCATTTTTCCTCTTGTTCACCATCACTAGAGTGAGCTCAAGTTTCGCGAGCTTACTGGGGTTTCCAAATGATTACCGAATGTTCAGTTCTGAAAATAAACTATAAAATTTAAAAAATGAAAATTCTTTCAAGTTTTTAATTGGAATTTCTGATACAATGATGAAATTCACTAATTCCTAGCATACAACCGGTTTCAAGAATTTTGATGAAAGGCTTGCGTCTAATTACGATTACATGGGAGAAAAAGTTAATTAACGCTTTGTTTTCTTTAGAATGCACTCCCAAACTCTAAATATGACGCAGCTGCATAGAACTACTTATATTCTTTCCATTAACGGAACATATCAGAATTGAAATGTGCATCACGTTCAAGTGACACAGAAAATGTTGTTGACTGTGCAGCCTGGATAGGTGGGGCCCCGGACCCACGCCTGTCGCTTTGTGATGTGCTCAAGGAAGTGAAGTTACGTTTCATTTGCGCTCGAAAAGCCACAGTATGTTTGCTGCTAGCGCTGAGAATGCTACTTCTGGTGTGATACTATTCATAAAGCTTAATTTCTGTTTCAACTTTCCCCAGAAATTTGAAGAATTTATGTTCAACATGCTTTGCAACTGCTGTTGAATGTAAGAGAGTTTTACACAGAAGTTTATTTTGGCATTTAAGAAAAGTCGTTTGTCTTGAAACATATAGTCCATTTGCGAGATGTTCATGTAGAAACAAAGGGGCGCATGAAATAAATTAGAGACGCTCATATTTTCTTAAATTTAAAATTGAATATTTTGTTAATACTTACTTATATAGATTCTTTAACTCCTGTTGGATTGCCATTAGAAAACACAGGGGTTGTATTTCCGCGAGCCTAACACAAAGTTCTTCTCTACAGCAAGCAGGATTTCCGGACTACTCTTTGGCATTTTCTAAAAGTATCTGTGCTCGTCAGTGTACAGTATGTGTTGACTGAACGTATAGCCGGAGACGCAACTGTCCTTGCGCACTAAAATGGCGCCGATTGCATGCTACAGCAATGCCTGCATTTAGTCATTCTCGTGACGGATTCTTACTTTTCTCTCGCGAGGCCAAAACTTTCCGGTTTACATTTGATTACGAGATATCACAGAAACATTTTAGTATTCATGCAGCTCATGTGTGCTACCGTCTCGGAAAATTTAGTTACTAATGTTTAATGACACTTTTTTCTTACAGGACCGGAACCAAGACTCTAATTTAATCTACGCAGCCCGCGGTGGTCACAAAACTGTGGTGGAGGCGCTCATGAAGAAGTACGCTGACGTCGATCTCGTCGGCAAGGAAAGAAAGAACGCTCTCTATTGGGCGGTTGAGAAAGGACATACTTCTGTAGTTAAGGTTCGTGAATATTCGCTATTAAGGTACTCGTAATAAGCAGTGATTCTCGACGCTGAGCTTCGATGTCATGTAAATTGCATGAATAACGCTCTGATGTTGATGGAATAATTTTTCTGGTTTGAGAGTAGTTACAGAATGCGTATGCATTCTCAAATTTTCAAATCATTCTCAAATCAGAAAACTTATTCCACCTGCATCAGAGGTTTATTCTCACAATTTACATGACATCGAAGCTCAGCGTTGAGAATTTCCCATTTATTTAGTTCGTACAATTTAAAATTTTCAGACAATTGCGATGAATGTGGGCATTTGATGCCAAAATTGTAAATTCAAAGATCAAAGCGTAGGTGGAATGACACATACAACCTCAAAACTATTAGCGTTAGCGTATGTACAACCACTAAAGTGATCATTTAGGAGTTCAGTTGAAGACTGTTAACCCCTCAGGGGGATACAATTATTGTATCTATGGGAACTAGCGCTCCCAGGGGGACAATGTGAGGGCCCGAGCTAAAGGTTAGGTAGGCTTTCTTTTGTTAAAATAGAATAGGTTTTTGTTGTGTTACGGACCATCTTTTTTCGGTTCACTGCTGTCCTGTTTTTCACCGCCTACCACTTTCTTCTTCAACTTTTTCTTGTTTCATGAACTTCTTTCTTAGCTTTCTGTTTCTGTGCCCTTTCTGCATAGATTCCACGTTCCCTTAACTCCATACTAAATGGTGCCTTCTTCCTTCCTCTCTTTACATCTCATTGTTGAGGATAGGGAGGCTTAAACTAACTAATAAACTAATAAACTGAAGACTGTTAATCAACTATAATTTAGTATTACTCATTTGGTGTGTATAATTTATTTCTTTTATTTATCAATACTAGGTAAAAATACAAAATTTTCCTCAGTGAAATTCAGAAAAACTATTCCTTTATGGCGAGGAACGTCTTTTTCCAAATACATAGATTGATAACTTCATTTCAGACTCTTACCTACAATTTAATGTATAAAGCCCGGACTTTTGCCATAAATGCCTATAATGCCTAAAGGGCCATTAGTGCATATAATGACATAAATGCCTTCATAGCGCCATAAATGCCTTCATAGCGCCATAAATGCCTTCATAGCGCCATAAATGCCTTCATAGCGCCATAAATGCCTTCATAATGCCATAAATGCCTACTTATGCTGCCTATGTTAGATTTGTTATTTCTAGAGTATTGTAACCCAACATAACTAGTAAATACGATCAGTAAAGAATTCCTAAAGAGAAAAATTATTCGGTGGCTGCCGGTGATTGGTAGTTTGGAAGTGACCGCGTATACGGTACGGGATGCGGGTGTCAACATCATTTTAGTAAGCAATGTGAGCGAAGTGTACGAGGTTAAGCGGCCCATAGACAATCAATTTAATTGTCAACATAATTGCCAAAGATGAATATTGAAAATTTAATTGATCGTCTGTAGGCTTGACTCAATGTATTGACGCAATCAAAGCAGTTTGATTTTTTATTGATGGTTCGTCAATATTTCATTCTTAGCTCTGAAATTCGTAGTGTATAAACCTAAGAATACTTGGAATTTCATTTTTGTGTACATTAAGATCTGGTACTTTTTGAATGCTGGAGGACGCTGCTACAAATATCTGGTACTTTTAATGTCTTATTATTAAATTATTTGAAGGTAGTCAAGTTATTTTATTTATAATTGTTAACCTATTTGCTTAAATTATCTTGAGAAGTAAAAACTTGGTACTTTTCAGTTCTTGATACTTCGTCTGGGTACTTTTATGGAGTGACCATATGCAATAGTTTATCAAATGATGTAGTGTCCCATCAAAGATAGTTTTGAAAATCTTCTGGCTCATTTGCACGTAATTCCTTGAGCAATGCATCGGTTAAGAATATTCTGCCACGTTCCCTGAGCCAGTTTTTGGCCAATGTCTTACGTTTAAGCGGGATTTTCTGGGAGATGAAAGTGCCAAAGCTATCACTACAATATTAATTTCTTCGCCGACCATCACGTAAGCCGTCCGCTGAGCAAATGACTGGTTTTCATCATTTATATTGATGGAAAGATTGCCGCCGTTTGTGGGAACATAAGGCCAAACCAACAGATCCAGCGAAGATTCTAGTGGTGCAAATAATACATTATACTGCAATAAATGCAAGACACGGGTAAATGTGAAAAAAATATTTTATGCTCCAACACTTACGGTCTAAGCGGCATCGACAAGACGACCTGGAAGTCGATAATTCACAACCGGCAGGAAGTGCTGCCAGTTCTGCTAACGCGTCTACTGTTCAGTATTCGCCAAACTTGGACCGTACGTTTAAAGAGGGCTTGTGCAAGACTTTCATTGATGCTAACATACCCTCGTGGAAACTGACCAATGAAAGCGTTAGATTATTTCTCGAAAAATATACCGGAAAGAGCATCCCAGATGAATCAACTCTGAGAAAATACTATGTAAATAAAAACTACTCTAAAACCATAGATAAAATCAGGAAAAATGTTCGTGGTAAAAACATTTGGATTTCAATTGAAGAAACTGCTGAACCACTGGGAAGACATTTAGTGAATATGATTGTAGGTACCTTAGAAGCGTCAGATGAACAAAACATGCATTTACTTACAACAGAGTCTGTCTCGTCAACCAACAGTTCAAATGTATCACAGGTAAGTATTCACCTCTTCTGTTGCATTATTATGGCCAGATGGCATCAAGTATGACAACGTACTTCTATTTGTTACGGATGCTGCTCCGTACATGAAGAAAGCCGCTAGAACTTTGCAGGTTCTGTTTCCTCGCATGATCCATGTTACGTGTTTAGTGCATGGATTTCCTGGAATATCCGAAGAAGTTCGCTCGCTATTTCCACATGTGGACAGGCTTTGATTGTAAACGGCAAGACAATTTTTCTAAAGTCGCCAAGAAGGTATGCCCACTTTCGTGAGTGTGCTCCAGCCCTGAGCTTGCCCCCACAACCAATTATCATGAGATGGGGAACGTGGTTATCAGCTGCTCTCTATTATTCTTCCAACTTCGAAGCTCTAAAAGACATCTTCAACACTTTGGATGCTGAAGACGCTGCCTCCATACGCATTGTTCAGGAATTGATGTACAATTCTAGTTTGCAGAGTGATCTCGCCTTAATCGCAGCACACTTTCAAACGCTACCGCAAACCATACAAGCGCTAAAAAAAAGGAATATTCCGCTGCATTATGCTTTAGATTTGGTTGATAGCACTATAGAAAAATTGAGGAGCACTCCCGGAGAAAAAGGCAAACACACAGCTGAAAAATGTCATAATTTGTGTGATTCTAATGTTGGCCTATAGGACAGATGAAAGATATTGCACGGGTTCTTAACGGAACAAATGTTCAATGCGTAGGTAACCTTTCACCAAGCGATGTAGCATGTTTCAAGTACGCCCCCGTTACATTTGTCGAAGTTGAAAGATCATTCTCAAAACTTAAGCACACACTTTCGGATCGACGGTTGAGTTTGACCTGTGAAAACGTCAAGAAGCTTCTTGTCACAGCTTGTAACAGTGAACTGACTGACGAATAACAGTGAATTACAAAAGCTTTTGGTTGTATCGATTAACATTGTTTCGGAATTTTCACTGTTGTTGAAGTTAAAGTTTTGTTACGCGTTACTAGAAGTTCATTCCATGCTATAGAAACATATTTGTATTTCATTTGTATAATGAATTTCAGTTATTAAAAATGTTTTCTCGTGAACATTGCAGTAAAAATAATACATTTAGTTCGTTTCATCATTTCACTCTTTAACTTAAAACTTATTTTTACGGTACTGCGGGACCGGCTGATTATCAGGAAAAGCATGAATTGTTCAATTCCAAAATGCCTGCATTGGATGTCTCAAATGCCTACGAAACTGCCATAAATGCCCATGGATAGTGCCATAAATGCCTACTTAACTGCCAGAAATGCCTACTTTACTTCCATGAATGCCTATGAACATTGCCATAAGGCCTATGGTTAAGTGCCATATGTGCCTATGTTTAAGTGCCATAAATGCCTTTTTATAAACGCCTAAAAACGTCCGGGCTCTACTAATGTAATGCGAGACCCATGGAACAGATTTTTTCTTTCTTAAATAAATGCGCTAATAAAAACCAAGTCGTAAAATTAATTCATTTTTGCTCGTTTTCTTAATTATTGGCACAAGAATTTTTCTCTTGTGTTGATGACATGATCTAATCACTGTTTTTCATTCATTTGATAAAAATAAGTTCATAAGAAAAGAGATGCAAATTATTTCTGGAATTTTAGTGTTATAGTGTGAGTTAAATCTCTTAATGTCGGCCTCAAACGCCCGGGAATGAGAGAATGCAAGTTCATATTAGTCCTTGTTCTGGTTACGCAGTTCTGTAGCTTTACTATTTACACGGGTCAACTGTAACAAATTCTCAAAAACGGTTCATGGTTATTGATATTTTTTACACTTGATGAAAGTGTTCAGAAATATTAAATAATCATAAGAAATTGGTTCGTGCAAAAGTCGCTGGAAAATTTAGGTGCCTTTTTCCAAGAAAAACTGTAGGCACTTGTCCCTTATTGAATCTACATCACTTTCATGTGCATTCCGTTTTCTACTAACCGACTATTTCTGTATTCATTTTACCAGCCCTTCAATTGCATGACATTTTTAATAATAATGGAAGTGGGTCGCAGCGCATATTTGCGGGCACCAGGTCGGGTAACTAAAAAAATAGTCATAAACTAAAGTCCAAGAAGTACTGTATTCTGCATTGGCTTAGGAATATTGAACACCATAAGCTTTCTTTGTAATGGGAGTTAGAATTTAAGTCCCTGCTTTCAAGTTTCGCTGGAAGCCATGCTTGAATTTGTGTTCAGCTCTTGCTTACGGCCAACCCCGACCTGGAGCACTGCACAAAAGACGGCGACACGGCGCTGCTGAGGGCCGTGCGCTCCAAGAACGCTGAGATCGTCCAGCTCCTCATTGACAAGCGCTGCAAAGTCAACGGAGCGGACAGGAAGGGCGACACCTGCCTCCACATCGCCATGAGAGGCCGCTCTAAGGTGTGTGTACTGCAGTTGTGGGTGTATTGGTGTTGTGCCGCAAGTTTGTGTCATCATCTTCAACGATTTTCACCAGCAAGTTCACTATTTTTGTTTTCATGTTGACCTTACGAAGGACCCTAGGGTAGTCAATGTAATAAATTACTTTGTGTGTCATGTTGAGGAAATTCTTTCCTGCATAATAATTCTTCAAAAAATGTCCTTTGCTCAAAGTTCTCTTAAAATGACTCCATGCAACAGCAAGGTCTTGAATCGATGCTGGGATAGGCACAAGAAAGATTATACTGGATCTTAAATACTGAATATTGATTTTCTGGACTAGAAAACCTTCATTTTGTTCTCGGGTATAAAGCGTAATTGACCTGAAGAAAAAGTACGAATTGCGTTACTTCTTCTTGGGATTAATATTTCTAATTCAAGGTCAAGCCCAGTCGTTTTGTGATATTCAAACGATGTTTTACGTTTTTCCTTATTCCTGCGTGCAGAGGATTGTGGAGATTTTACTGCGCAATCCAAAGAACAGCCAAATGCTGTACAGACCGAACAAAGCCGGAGAGACTCCGTACAACATTGATCTCGCGCACCAAAAAACGATCTTGGGACAAATATTCGGCGCTCGTAAGTATCTGACAAATTATGCTGTTTTTAGGTAGCTTTCATTCTATTTCTTTATCTCGAAATGCAAAAGTCACTTCATGTTTTTATGGTAGGATAAAATTAATTTTGGTATTAAGATGAGAATGAAATAAATTTGCATCTAGAGCCACAGCGACAATTTCCTTATAGTCATTAATGGAATTGTATTAAGATGTTTCTGAGTAAATATATCGTGATCCATGTTTCTATTCTCTTTATTCAGCTACTATGTATATGTCAATCATTCATATTTTTTTAGATGATTTATTTTGTCTAGCGCACTTCTTAACCACAAAGTATTTCATTTCACAAAATATCAGAAGTACTTTCTTCCATTGCATACCCCCATGCTGGGTAAGAATACTTTAACGTCACTATGTTGCGTCACTATGTTACTACTACTACTACTACTATGTTGCGTGTGCGCAGGCCGCCTCAACACCAACGAGGACAACGAGAACATGCTCGGCTACGACCTGTACTCCTCGTCGCTCGCGGACATCCTCAGTGAGCCGTCCTTGTCCATGCCCATCGCTGTGGGGCTATACGCCAAGTGGGGCTCTGGCAAGTCCTTCCTCATCAGGAAACTTAAAGGTGAGAAAACACACTAATACACATTGCGTTATTTTACTCCGAGTAGCTTTTATGTGTGTATTTGTAAACGTGTTGAAAAATATTCATTTCTTAAATTCCACTCAAAATATGTTTTTTTTACAATATTGAATAATTGAACTCAAGAACAATTGAAAAATAGTTTTTTGGCTTTGATGTTCTTTTCGTTGGATATTTGTGTTGTACACTCGTCATTAAAATGATCCCTTTACCCTAAATTTTGCTTAATTTGGGATTCAACTTTTAATTAAAAAATTAACAACATCATGAATATAATTTGTGAATTTCATAATAATTCAGAATTAGGAAACCAAAATGAATAATACGAACATGAATAATATTAATTTACAATAATTCCGAATTAGGCTACGCCAAAAATTCGAATGCGTGATATCTCACTTTTTGTGGCCCAAGCTTTCAACTTTTTGACTTATTTTATTTAATATCGAAAGTGATAATGCAGAGCTTTTGCCATAAGTAAGCAAAAGAACGGTTAATAATCCAGTCAATTTCTGCTTCCAGTCTTAGTTTCTTTCAGAAGTTTTGGTTGTTTTTCAGTTTCTGAGAGAAATTTACGTATTTGCCTGAGGTTCTTATTGTGACTTTAGACGCTTTCAATTTAATCACAAGCGGTTAAATGTTTGTTGCATGAATTCTTCGTTTTATATTCGTGTATCCTTGTGTGGTGAAGTTTTGCACCAGCATCTTTCCTTTCACGTTCCTTTATGTTTGTCTTACTTAACTTACTTGCTTCTTTTCTCTGGTGTCCGGAACGCATTTTCGACTGCTGTAGGTCATTTGAGAAAACCAAAAGTTAGGAAGGACTTCCGAATCGTACATGTTCTCAGTCTAACGTCTTCGCTGAAGCATCCATGACTTTAGCTACTCAGTGCAGCAACTACACTTGTCGGCTTTGATAATAGGTATTTTGGCTAAAAATTTAGACTGGATTACTGTGTT
Organism: Morinoia aosen; assembly: GCA_030386875.1. Taxonomy (NCBI): domain Eukaryota; kingdom Metazoa; phylum Arthropoda; class Malacostraca; order Amphipoda; family Talitridae; genus Morinoia; species Morinoia aosen. Next base: position 64,830,344 of record CM059564.1, on the reverse strand, counting down.
ATTTTGTGATTGTCTTCGAACCATACTCAATCATATGGTTGTGTACGTTCTTCACTCATAAGTATTAAAATTAAGCCTGGTCCTTGTTCAACAGAGGAGATGCGAAGCTTCACACGCCAGTGGGTCGAGCCTCTGTTCACGTTTTCCCCCCTGGCGTTCCTGCTGGTGCTGCATCTCGGGGTGTTGGTGGGGCTGCTGGTGGGTGCCCCCATGCAGGACTGGAGGGTGGGGCTCGGCATCGGCAGTTCGGTGTTCATTCTCTCCACAATCTTCCTCATCACCGTCTGGCAAGGCTCAAAGAGGTGCGGTCTTATCTTCTGGATATTTGAGTTACGTAAATTAATACAGGAGGCATTGATTTCAGTGTGAAACTAGTCGTTCTAACTTCTGTCGTCTCAAACTTTGTTTTTTTACGGCAAGATTCATGCAGTGAAACATAAGCGAATAAAAAGCTGAATTCAATTTTACTCATAAAGACTCATAAGGAATATATCAAAAAGATCTAAGACAAAACAGATCATGGATTATTGTGAAATTCTAGCTTGCATTGTCATTGCATGTGGTTTCGAGAAAATTACCAATCTAAAATATTAGAAAAAAAATTACCTTTCTTTGGAACTGAGTAAACGGAGCTACTAGCGTACTGTATATCCTTCACTAACTAAAGTTTTAAACTCTGAGGGTTGACGTTGACGAGCTCTATCTGTGTTTACTCGTATGCTCAATTGCATTTCAAATTTTCGTCCTCTTTTTAGTCGTTTACAAGTTTTCTGTTCGCAATTGGGAGCGTGCTGATTAATTTCTACGAACTGGATGTTTACTTGCTGCTGAGTGCCTATGCACCTTCTAAACGAAATCTGTAGAGGCTTTTACTCAGAACACAAAGATCTCCTACGTTCCATTTGTACGAGAAGGACACAGTTGCAATATCTCGCAACTGCTCAGTGCACTTCCCGAAGCAAATAGCTTTTTTAGTGTTGTAGAATACACAGACGGCGAGTGAGAGTGTAGAGCGAACCTCCTACTCAATGAACGTTTATTTCGCTTCCTGCGTGTTAAGCTAAAGATGAATAACCATTGTAGTTGAAATGCAGATTTCCAAGGAGCGATCAGTATATTTTCATTTAAAAATTCCTAATATATAATTTCAAATGTATTCATTATGTGCAGATACGAATTTCACCCATGGTTCGCGCTGTCGGTCCACATGGCGCGCTACATGACGAGCCTCACTCTGGTCATGAAGGTCATCTTCTGTTCACCGCCCGGGCCGCAGTACCGGGACTGGAGAGACAGCCTCACCGTCCGGCCGCTCAAGTCAGTTCCTTCGCTTATTTACTCGTCAATTTAATCATGCGTTTTCCCGTTCAATGTAGTTTGGTAAGAACAGTTCCATTGCAATTCTTAGCACTCGTGAGTAATTTGAGATACGAAGATTATTTTTGATAAACATATTTGTTGGCACAGTACTAGTTTGCTCCCGAGTGTGCCACGTCTTATTTGGATGCTGGAAAGTAGCATTTGTTGAAATTTTATTTATTTTAATTTACTTTATCGAAATGAAACGTACATTTTGATAATCCAGGGTTAATAATCTAGATAAATTCCAAGTTAAAAGGTACGAGTGACTTGTTCGTAAATTTATAAAGAGTACAAATTGGAAATTCAAATGTCACAAGAAAAACCATTTTGTAACTATAAATGAACTTATTTTGGCTCAACTGAGGTTAACAGACTGTGATTAAAATTTCATTTTTTACCGTAAAAGTAATTATGCTGACGAGAAACATTTAAGCAGTTAGAAATGCAGCGATAACTTCTGTTAGCCGCGAGTGTAGAAATTTTACGATCTTTCAAATCTTTTAGTAGATCTCTTTATCTAAGCATCATGTTGTATTTTGAAAGCGACCTAGAACTGATGGCTGACGCACCAATCATAAGATTGCATAATATTTAGTACCCTGAACATTATCCAGTACTTTTTACAATTTCTCAATTAGAAAGATTAGGGAAATACAATTATGAATCTTGATGGAGGGCGTGATAAATTTTTTTATAACCTATTCAATGAAATTCTAAATAAACCAGTTTACTTTGCATATCTTAGACATATTTTATGATTATACTTGTACAAAATTATAGTTTTGAGTCATCCAAATGCGTGTTTTATCTCACACTATATACATGAATTGTATCAATTTTGATGAGGTAAAAATTTTAGCTCAGTCTACTCATATTTTCCTCGACGATTGTAATCATTTGTAGGCGTGCTGAATAGTGTTTTAATTTTATATTTTTAAGCTTGTGGTAGGAATTACTTGGGAATTTGGAACCATAATCGTTAAAATTCGTTTTGTTCTAAGGCGTGGACGTGAGCTCAGCGTCATCTATGAGGCCCCTATTGCTCTGTAGCAACTATTTTTCCTCATTTTTATTTTACTTTGAAATCCCCTTCCATTTGATTAGATACTCCACAGATTTTTGCCCTGATAATAATGATGTACTTGACCTTGTTTGGATTGAACTTAATCAAAAGCTTGGATTTTTCATCTTTCTGTGTATGGTTTTTTAGTCCGTTCTACTATCGTGTCCGATAACTGGGTTCCTGTCTGAAATTGTTTAGCCATTCTGTTTCCTTTCATTAGTTTTTCCTTCATGATCTTCACACTATCGCACGAAAAGCTTTTTGTATAAATTTTTTATTGTCTACATTCCGTCGTACATAACTTGTAGTTTCTTGAAACTGACGAGGCACGAAAAGCTCTAGCTTAAATGACAGAAAAATTACTTTCATTGGTGGTTTGGCACCTCTGTTACAGCAGTAAAAGAAACGACCAATTTTTTAAAGTGATTTCCGGTGCTAACGTATATTATTCAACTAAAGTGTGTTTTGAATATTATCGTCGTTCACATCGTTCTCAGAATGAAAAATCAGATTTGCGGGAAATTTTCTCCCAACTCATAATCATTGAACCTTTGCTTATTTAGCAGTTCAATTCTCTTTACTGACTGGAGTACCTTTCCTTCAGATTTGTGTTTGCGGAGGGTGCAAAGCCAGGCAGCACCGCAGCTGGGGAGAGCTCCGTAGTGCAGATGCTGGGGTCGCTGTTTGACAAGGTGGAGGAGGAGTACGGCGTGTTCGCCACGCGGCTCTACCGGGCCTTCAGACCCAAGCCACGTATGTAACTCTCCCTGATACCCACAGCCTTGGTGTGTTTTTCACCCGTGGTCTTGAGGTAGCTTATTTATTTGCATGTTGTTGAATGGGGACGTTTTGGAAGTTTCACTGAAAGCTCAAGCGTGTTAGTAATGTGACATACTGGTACCAACTATGCGTTTCATCCAACTTTTATGAATTTCCGCAAAGGCCTCATTTCACGAGGCAGTGATATTTTTTGTTATTCTCTATGACTCTCATTCTTTTACGTCCATGCCATTGGTCTCATTGTTTAAAATAAATTATTTTGAGACTAATAAAATTGTACATTTGTGCGTATATTTTCTTCGCAACGGTAAATCATACTTGATGAAAGCTCTTGACTAAACTCTAAGTTTTATAAGAACAATTTTGGGATCGTACTTATGTTGATCATTAGGGTTGCTAGAGTTTTTCTTTGTAGCTAAGATAGCACCTCCAACATCCAGTGTGCTGATACTATACGCTCGCTTTTCGCATAATCTTCACCGTCCAACAGACCACCGTTTACTTATTGTTCGTTAATTCGTATTATATTTTGCGTGTGCAGAAGGCATCACTAGTCCAATGAAGTACAGGAGCCTGTGCTGCATTCCCTACATCGTGATCTACTTTGTGACGGTGGTGTGTGTACTCACCGTGTCCATACTGACCGCCAAGTATGGCTTCCATGAGTTCCATGGTATCGAGGCCGCCGAGAACGCTGTGGAGAATGATGGTGAGTTCACTAAATGAAACGCTAGAAGTAACCTAGCAGATAAAGCCAATTGTTCATGCTTTCACAATTACTAGACTGTTTCTGGCTTACATATATGTAGGAGATATGGTTGTGTAAAAGAGGAGTTAAATATTTAGTAAATATGTTGATACAAAAGAATTAGTGCACAGGAAACTTTTTAAAATAAGTTAGGCACGTTTTTGTCCTCCAAAAATTGAGCGAATAGTGAAAAAAAAATTGTGCTTTATCTCTCGATGCAATTGGTGTGGTTCTTTATTGTGCGCTTGTGTGAGTACAACTGTTTCTTTAGGCCACGTATCATTCATTTTTATCTAATTTGATATGTTCTAAGGTGGCATGAAGTAACAATAAGTGAAAATGAGTCGCAATGAATTTGTTGGCACATTAGCTCCGTATTTCAAAGAGCGAAGGAAGGGGCTGAAAGAAAATTATTTGGTCATGAAGTGCGGAGTAAAGCACGGCCAGCAGGATGGCAGTTTGAAAGTTGCGATCTTTGGTTTCTGAAGACGATTCATTCAATTAAAAATTTGGTTCCCAAACGAATGAAAACATCAGTATCGGAACATTAAATTAATTCATTCTTATGCAAAGTCGATTTCTACCTATGATTGGGTAAGTTACCCGTGGGGAACTGATGCTTTTTCGACATGAGCATTTTTTCTAAGAATAAAGGTAAAGTCTACTGCATTTTCACCTTGCTTAGTTAATAAATTTCTTGCTTCACATGTGATGATCTGATGCTTTGTACCCAGTTATTTGCGGTGGCTATCACACATTTGTGTGTTTCAGCATCGTTTTCATGACACCTTATACTTGAATGTTTATGCTACAGAAGTTGAAGACGCCTTACCCACAATAATTGGGATCGGAGGCGAAGAAGATGCTGGCGAGGAGGACGACGACGTCAGCAACGAGTCTAACGAAGAACTTGGCCTTGGCGAGGCAGCTGACCCTTACTAGTGAGTTGCTTGTCCTTCTTCCAGGAAGCTGTCACGCGTATATTGTACCTCGTAGCTCTTCATGAATCTTGACCTATTTTCCAGGGTCATTGCGAATTGAACAAATCCGTTTACAACCTCTTGTTGCGAATACATTAGTTTCGCGATTGTTGCGAATAGAAACTAAAGTCAATTTTCATCTCTGTCAGGAACGCCTCGTGCAATTTTTGAGCCTGTTGTGATAAATGAAGTTTCGAATGAAAAGCTACAATTTGAAATCTTACTCTGAAAATAGATTAGCTTTGATATCTTACTATACGAGTATGTTTTTCTCATTTGTTAATTGTATGATAGCACAAATGCTTTATTGTTACTAAAATTTGTCAACTTTATCCTACAGCCGACCGTATCATGGCTACCTGATAAATCCGCTGCTGTACACGTCGATTGCACTGGTGGCGGTGGTGCTGATAGCCAACTTGCACACGCTCTTCAGGATGCTGGTGTCTCTGGTGTTCTCCCACCGACGGCACTTGCTGAGGGCGGTGTCCAAACTGGACACACTCAAGGCAGAAGGATATCTCCATACTCTCAAAGGAGAGGTCATGCTCATGGTCGAAATGGTGCGTTTTCATCTGAAAAGAAACGAAATTATTTACCAATCTGTTATTAGCGATCATATTGTAGAAATGGTTTCCAAAAATCTTGACTAGAGAGGAGAGACATAAGGGAAGAGTGGGAGAATGAAGTGTAAACTCAATGAGTAGAAGAGTTACTTCTCTTACCTCTTCTACCTATCTTTTTCGTTTGCCACAATCACTAGAGGAGCTCCACCTACTTAAGTGAAAATACCGCGAGCACCGGAATGTGATCGAACCTGAGTTACACGTACAAGGAGCACATTCCTATGTTTCTTGTCACTAACAAGGTTGAAGATAAAAGACTACATTTCATTAGCCGTGTGGAAGATCTTGCATTTCATGAGATATCCGTTTTGAATACCTCTGATATATTACTAAACAGTCATTTTAGGTAAAATTGAGAAGCAAAAATATAGGGTATAATTATTCAGTATATTTTGTCTGTATTTATAACATTAAGGTTAATGTTCATGAGTATGGTCATATTCGTAACTACAACAATTCGATACTTTTGATGACGGCCGACATGCTTGAATGCCATTCATTTTCTTTCCTTCCGTTATTGTAGCTGAGAAATTTTTGGTCTAATGATGCAGGTTTCCTACGGAATATTTGTCATTAGCTCTTGAAGCATCTTGTGCAATTTAATTCTAATTGTGAAAGGTGATGTAAAATTTCTGAACTACATTTGACTATTCCCAATCGTAAGAACGTATCGTAAACTTTGAATGTACACCTCAAATAGAACGTGTTTCAAGGTACAAATGCGAGCAGGGTATTTAGGACCCACATTTCTAATACGACAAATGAGATGATACGCGAGAGCATTTATGAATTGCTCTAAGAGATTACCCACCACAACAAAGCTGGTCCGATGAGCTGGACACATCATTGTGCGCTCTTGCGCTTGTTAGTAAACATCGTCATCAGTCTTTTGCTTGCTTTGGATTAGGCTCTTCCATGTACAAGAGCCTGGAAGGAAGCAACTGGGCTCTTCGGCGACCCTGAGTTCGATTTCAAGCTTATAAATTTTTCCCTTCGCTAATTTTAATTTTAGAGGCAATTTAACAGCGTGCCATAAATTTTTCCTGTGATTTTTGTACGTAAGAAGCAGGCTTTTTTGCATCGGAGGCTGAGATGAAACAGCGGTTAAAAAATGTCATATTGCGCAGGTAAAATGCCTGGACGCGTTCAGCGAGCAGCAGACGCGCCTCGTGGCCATTGTGGACGGGCTGGACACGTGCGAGCAGGAGAAGGTGCTCTCCGTGCTGGATGCGGTCAACTCGCTCTTCACCGACACCGCCGCGCCCTTCATCATTGTGCTCGCTATTGATCCTCACATCATAACCAAGGTGAAGGAGTATTTTCAGTCAGCATTTCGCAGATGATATAAATTTTGTTTAATTAGGTGCGGAGCTTCTGACAATTGAAGAACATTTGTAACGTCTCAGATCTAACTTGTACACTCGTCCCATTACCTAATGAAATGCACTTTACCCATGAACCAGCGATAGTTTTTAGAAATTTTAAAGTTGAAATCTTATTGAGTAGATTGTTACCATGACCTGCTGTGTAAAGCATGAGAAATATTTATTGCTAAGATCTTTTCCAAATGGGTAAACTTAAAATATTTTATTCGTTGAAGCATTACGCATGCGTGGAATTACATGTGATACTGAAACCGAAAATCAACGCAAATGCCTCACACAACCAAATCGTCTTAGTACAAGGAGCATATTCCGTATTTATTAATATACTTGCAATACTAACCAATGAGACAGACCTCAGTTTGGTAAGGACAACATATTGTGCGAGATGATCTTCACTGGTGTAAACGCTAACGACGGCCGTTAAAGTCTTGGTGATTCAGACTAATGATAATCACTGAATAAAGTGGGTGTGCAAGATCAGTTCTTCGTTGTGCTTCATTTGAGATATTGGTGGCGCGTGCCAATAATTTCCCAATGATGCTGTATGCAAGACACATGGGAGTCGCATCAAACTCTCCAATATCTTGAGGTCCTATCAAACATTCAACATACTTTCACTCGCCTGAAGATAGGAGCACTACAAAGTGAAGCATGTGAACTAGTGATAAGGTGTTCTGTAAACTTCATTGTTGGGCTAAGAGGCCGCAAATAAACCAAGCCGAGTTCATTGACTGCATCCCCATCTTTTGACGGACACAACTGTTGCTTCAATGAGTCCTACATGCAGCTATCTTGTTTGCAATTTTGACGGCTTTTGTTCCGACCCGTCTCGAAACATTTGGCAAATTCCATATTATTTTATGAAGCTAATGTTTCTCCAAATGAGATAGAGCTTAAAAATAAAAGTATGACTCTGTACTGCAAGTAAATTCCGATGCACTCACCAATTCCAGATCTGCCAAGCTTTTGCATCTATCGTAGGAATTATATGCACACTGCAGGGTGTCCGAGTTATCCTCACAGCGTTTTTAACAGACGAAACGGACGCATAAGCTGACTTTACCTTCATGACCGCATACAAGACCACGTATACTGAGGAGTGTACCTACGCAATATCAATACTGCAGGTCCCTGAATACTACAAGCTATTTATACTTCAAAATATGCTCCTTTAAAAAGTCAAGAACGAGTCCACTTACAGGTCAAATCATCTACCGCTCCGATGGTCGCACTCGTTTGCTCCTTGTGTAGTCGAATGTTGTTGAAGTCGTTGACCTCTGAATTAGGCGATTATCTCCTCCATCATCTCCATAGTGCACTACTATGTTCGGAAAGAAAATTGCAAGGAATGTGAAGCTGTGTTACAAACATGCTCTGCTGTCGTGTTGACATTTTCTGTTGCTGGCTAAATTTTAGTTGTAAAACTTTGATGAAGAAAATAATTTACACAGTTATAATTTCTCATTGGACATCATTTTAGCGTTGCAGGTCGCTCATTGCTTAATTTTCCAAATTCTCTGTCTTTTTGTTTCTTATTATGTCGGATTATTTTAATGATATTCTGTCGCAGTAGTGTTGAAATTTGTTTTAGATGCACTCAAAAGAAACAATTTTATCTTGTTTTGTAATGTTAAATCATGATTAGGCTTTAATGTTATCAACCTATGCATTCTAAATTTATAAAGGTATCCTAGCTATAGGAAGGAAACCTAGCAGTGTTGTACTTGAATATTGGGAACTTGAACTCGTGAAATTCACCATTGAATATATATGTACTGTGAGGTAAGTAGCTACGGAAGTGTTATCGCTGAGTAAATACACGCATTTGGTTATCTATGTAAACCAATGATAGTGCCCGGTGCACTATCGCATTAAATTGAAGATGAAGAACCCGGATTCGATAAACTCTATTTTCTTCATCTATTTTTTCTATATGATTCTGGAATTTATAAAGGAACTGTTATCTTGTTTCTTTAGACACAATTGTTAATATTGATGAGACTTATTTGCTTGATTCGATATCAGAGAGCTTCATGAATTGCATTTGTGGAGCACTGTTCCTCTACGTTGCGTGTGCCTTACTAAACTCGCTTATTTTGCAGGCGATAGAGCTGCATGTGCACCGCGTGTTCAGCGAGTCGAACATCAGCGGGCACGACTACCTGCGCAACATCGTGCATCTGCCCTTCTACCTCCAGAACTCGGGGCTGCGCAAGGTGAAGCAGGCGCAGCAGGTCGCAGAGAAGGCGCGCAACCGCTCCGGGGGTAACATCTGGCTGGATGTGGAGGCGGACTCGGTCAGCATGGCCACCACCTCTGCCATGGGCGGCATTAGCCACGTGAGTGCTGGGCTCTTGTTTTAGTTATCTCCAAGTCGTTTTATATCATGGGATGTAAGTTGCTTGTTCATTTACGAAAGTGTGACCAGAATTTGTTTCAAAATATCTACAATTAGTTTGAATTATTTTGCTCGTTTTAATCTAGATTTTCTATTCATTGAAGCGCTGCTAGCGCGGAAAACAAATTAGAAATTACCCTTTAATTACTTCTTTTAAGTCATTTTTGAGACCCAAAGGCGAACTTTTACACTTTTAGTGAGAATGCATTTTTCATTGCAAGTATTAACTACACCAAACCTATAGAATATGGAACCATGTGCACGATGTGAGTGTTAAAACTCATTTTAGGTCTCTAGTTTATTTACCATAGGATTTGGTTCCTCTGATGATGTAAAAAAGGGGGAGAGTGGGAGTAAGTGTGTAAGAGGGGAAATACTTCCTATTCATTGAGCGCTCATTTAACTTCCTCCTCCTGAGTTGAGAGCTCGAAAACCATTCGACTTGCGAACAAAATTCAATTGTAAGATGGAGTCTCAATGAATTACTAAAAACTGGTGCAAATTAATCGCTATTTCATTTCCACTGCTCTTTAAGGATGTTTGCATTGATAGGTAGGAACCATTATTTCGGCACCTGTGTTGCCAATCCTTGAACTTACAGAGGAAATTTACGCACCAATGTAACTCGAGTTGCATTTTTCTAGATTCCTGCAAACCGTAGACTGTCAGTGGAGAGCGGAGTCAGCTTGGGCCCCGGCGCCCGCCGCAACACCTCCAAAGGCAGCAGGCGGCTCCTCAAGCAGTCAGACTCCGTGGCCTCCAGCATCGGCTCCAATCTCAACCGGGTTGGGGGGGCGCAGGACCTCACCAAGGTAGGGAGAATGGATTATGAATTTTCGGGTTTTACTTGTATAAATACTATAAAATATGACACTTTTCCCGCCTTCATATCTCATGTTACATTTTTGTGGTACTCTGGAATTCAAATTGTTGTAGAAACGTGAACATCTGTTATCGAGACAGTAGTCATCGAGCAAAATGAATGACTTGAAACGTCGCCACAAGCCTAATACACCAAAATAAGTACCCTAATGTTGATGCCCATGGTTTTTGCATGGTAAACATGTTTGTCACGTTTGCAGGTGCTGTTGACGGACGATTACTTCAGCGACATAAACCCTCGCTCCATGCGGCGCCTCATGAACGTCGTCTACATCACGGGCAGGTGGGTGCTCCATACACGCTAGTGGTCTGATTCGTCGACACCTTACAAGGCCATGAAGCCTAGCGAATGACTTGCATCAAACCTTTTTTATTTTATTTATTCGTATACTGTGTGTAGAATATTTTTTGGCGTGCCGCTTTGAGTTACTGATATTTCCTAGTTGCAAAGATCGATTCAAATTTACGCTCACGTTTGCCTATAACCGAGTGAAGTGTGCATAAAGTGTAAATTAACAGTAGCCCGTTTATTCACGTGTTCTTCACATAACAGACAAATTTTTTACTTATAGTGAAATCACTGCAGAGCATTTACTACAGGTTAACGAAATTGCTGCAGATTTTTGTAATAATAACGATATTACTACGAAATTTTGACTTAAGCTCATATTAAATTTTTAATATAAGATTTGAAAAAGGTTTTTCTAGAAGCGCAATGGCTATGTAATATTTATTTTTTGTATGTAGTTTACTAGCTAACTGAAGTCATCCCTCTGTTATTTTGATCATATGACTTACTACTTCTCACTAAATGTCTGATTTGGCCCTGGGCTAGGTTACTGAAGGCTTTCCACATCGACTTCAACTGGTACCATTTGGCGTCCTGGATCAATATCATTGAACAGTGGCCGTACCGCGCCTCTTGGATCATCTTGTACCACGATGTGCACGAGGACACTATCGAGGACAAAATTTCTCTCAAGGACCTATACGACAAGTAAGTTTCAATGAGCTTGCAACAATCAACCTCTTCAGGTGCCTTACTTGCCTTGCGGGTAGGTAGGAAACCTAAGTTCCTAGCACACGAGTACCCAACTGATCCTCTGTCCGTCACCATGGAAAATGTCACTAGCAAGTACCGTGAAGTTCATTGCTTAAGTCAATTCAGCCTCGCTTGTGGTGGGCCTATTTTGGTACTTGTTTTTTAGCCTTCAGGTTTGATGATCCCCACTTTTTGGATAAAGTCGCTGATGTATTATTTAGCCTAAGCTGAAATGCTCAAGTGTTGATTTTAGTCTATTTTTTTTAATAAAAGACCACCTAATTTGAAGCCAGAGGAACCCATTCAATTAGTAAAATCATAAAACTAGCTGGACCTGAGCAGGAAATAATGTTTTCTCTTGTCGACTTAACCTATCCTTACCAATCCTAACTTAACATAGTGTATCAGGACCTATCTAGACATCTCGATCTATCGCGGTCTCCCTTGGCCTATTGTAACATATTCTCCGCTAACCTAACGGATTTTAACGCATCCTAACCTAAACCCGTGGATCCGTATAATTTTTAGGGTTAGTTTTTTAGCTTGAAGCAATGATAATCCAAAAACTTGAAAAAATTCCTCGTCAGAGAGCAATCTGAACGTCGGCCTATTTATTGTGTGGTGATTTGAAAATCAATGAAGGAAAATATTAAGCACATTGCATTATCTAATAATCATTTCTATGATACGAATTTACTCGAAAGCGGGAACAATTTCCTCCTATGAAATCATTGTAAGCTAAATTTATGTTTATGTAACTATTGACAGCGTGACGCTCGTACATCGTACGGTGTGTGACCCCTTTGAGCTCGAGACACCGATACATCGCAGTACTAGTGCACGCCGTAAACTGATATCCTCGGAGCACCGATATGTCGGTGTGGTGATGTTTAACTCGATGTGTACATCAAATTAAAAACGAAGTTACATTGAAAAATTAGGGCTTAGGATTAGTTGAATTTTAAATAGTTGGCCTGAGAACCCCATGAGAAGAAGAGACTTCTCAAGCTGGAAAGTCTGTGTTCAGAGAGTTAACATTGATTTCTATTGAAAGAATTAAAATTTTCAGCTGAAGTGTGTGCTTTCAGGACAATCTTTCGATTTTTTGAGCGAAAATCGTTTACAGTACCCGTCGCTTAAAAATCTCAAAGACAAAAATTTCAATTCTACGTATCTTGGATACAAGAGAGTAAAATTTTTGGCAGTGAAACTATTTTAAAGGACGTAGCAGGACGTCAATGAGTAAAAGAGCTATCTATCTTACCTAATAGTACCTTTGGTGGGTTAATTTCCTTTTTTCTGTGTCCGCTTCTTAAGAAACATATTTGATTTGAAGAATACTTAATGACCGTATTTGTGACACGAGTTTCACCAGTGCACAAGTGCAAGAATATTTCAATCTTGAAGTTCCATAATAAAAAACAAATAGTTTGAGATGGATATAGTTGTTTGTCATCCACATCTGAAAGATTTGTCTAAAGAAATTATCGAATCTCGTTATTTTTGACGAGTCGTGTACACTAGTGTGCACACGACTTGTCGTGTTGCGTAAACTATTGTCGTAAATACGTGATCCTGTCAAAATTAATTCAATGTCATATGTTGGGATTATTTTATCATTTTTTCTAAAATTTTACCACCTGACATAAAAAACTTCCTATATGCAGCATATTTGCTCGTTAATTATAAAGTTATTGATAGTTATTTATTATTTTTAGTTGTTATTAATTGAATCACTCAGTCTCTAGGAATGCGCTCGTCGGCTCGTCAGAAATACACTTTTTGTGTATTTCTTCCATCCTCATGCAATTGCTTGGTCAAAGGTGTTTTCTTTTGGAAATCTGTGAGCGTTGTAATTTTCATGAACTTTTCTTTCTGTCATCAGAATAAAGAACATGATCCCCGTCAGTAAAGACATGGAACCTCTTCTCGCCATGGACAAGGACGAGAAAAAGTTTGAGATATTTCTATCAATGCACAAGAGCTCGCTTCATGTCTCCGATATGAAAGTTTTCCTTCCATTCACAATCAACTTGGATCCATTCATTAGAAAAGTAAGTAATGATTGGATAATATTGATGTTTTCCTTTTATGCTGAATTGATCATAATACTGCCAAGTTTATTTCATATTTCCCTTGTTTCCTATAATTTTGTATTCAAATTACCGGAAAATTTCCCGTAATTTTTGATTGCTCTGTTTCTATTTTATATTTTATTAGGTTTTAATAAGATTAATCCAAACCATTAAAAATGCTCTGTTTTTCTCAAATGTATCGATGATCATTAGCTATTTAGACCTGTTTTTGACAATCTACCAGCAGCATAAGCAAGAGATAATGACGTATTTATTCTACGAGTGACTTGAATTTTTCTAACACATCATCATGATTGGTAGAAGATCAATAAAGACAACATTTTTGGATACATAATCTTGCTTTCGCAGCTCTCAATACGTGAACTGCTTTCGTTTCAGATATATAGTACGATTGGTCACGAGGGTTAGGCCCACGTTCTTCCTTATATAGTTAACTTCTCTTGAGCCCAATTGAAGATTTAGCCTTAAAAGAAGCGATTTCTTCATTAAAAACGCATATTGATTGTATGGTATGGCCTCTTCAGCAGTTTAAACGTTCGTGAATCTTGGTTAAACAGAATACAAATAAGATTTAAATAATTTGGATTAAAATCTTTGTACCTGTTCTCCTTTGACTTCCAATGTAGCTTCCGATTTAAAATTGATGGGAGCACCCTCTCTAGACTTGCCTATTTCAGCTAATGACTGCCCCTCGCATGACTACGACATTGAAGCCCATTTCAACTCGTAACGAGCTAATTCTCTGCAGGTCATAAAAGAAGATCAGCCTCAGTTCGACGACACAGTGCCGCCGTTCAGTACCGGGGCGGTGCCACCGTGGGGATACACTCAGCCTCCCTTCGACGTGGCCAGCAAGGCATCCACCCTCACTAGAAGACAGGTTAGTGAGGTCGAAGCAATGCAAAATAGTCGTAGCCAGGATGAGGATGTCTTCGTGTAGGCTTGCTAAACAAAAGTTTTGTTGATGATCGAACTCAATTTGCCTAGCCACTCTAACATGGAGAAGTACCTTGATATTGCAATTACAATTTGTTTCTGTTTCAAGAGTGATTTTATGCAGTCAGACATTTTGTTTTATATCTCATATCTATTAAAGGAAGGAAAAACGGCGTTCATATATCTTGCTATTTTTGGTTATTATATGGTCCATTTTAATTTTTATAAATTCTCAAAACAAGTTACTACACTGCTAAAACATTTTCATTTTTTGATGATTTTGACAGTTCTGCCTTACAAAACGAAGAAAATGTTTTACAGTGAGAAATTATTGCATTTCAAAAAGCCAACATGTGCTTACCTACAGGTGGTATCACTCATTTTTCTTAACTAAAGAGAACCGTTTTCTCTAAATGTCTAAAAGTTATCAATTTTCTGGTTTTTAACTCATCCTATAGAGAATTTTTTACGAATCTAACGATATGTTTCACTGCTTTATAAGTATGTTTGTTCGTCGGCTACAGCTTGCGTAAGGCCAGTCACTTACGTCATTACACGGCCAGATTAAGTCAGGCTCTCCTGATAACTTGAACTTGTTGACGTTCGAAATGCTACTCTGACTGCTTTGGAGAAATAGGAATGGCAAATGTACCAATTGAAATGGCTTAAAAAGAGATAAAAATTGGTGTATGATTTTTCAGGAAAAACGTTTAGTTTGAAAATCATAAAATGAATAAATGTCAAAATTGAAAAATTGCATTTCTTAAAAAAATCCTAAATTTCAATGAATCAAAATTTCTAAATTCCACATCTGTATTTCTTTAGATAATACATTAAGCTATCTAAAAAACATGTTTTCGGTTTTTTAACTTTAAATTTGTAGGAGGAGATGCATTTTCCAAAATACTCATTTCTCAATTTTTTCGGAAAAAATTAATTCTCTTACAAAATTGCGAAAAAAACACACGAACCCAAAAAAATCGTTGCATGATTTCACCTAGCGTGACAATTTCAGAAATTTCCGCTGGAAAATGACGGACTTGAGTTTTTATCCAGACGGTCTCCCTAGGTCCCTTGAAAAAAAGAAAGAAAAGAAAAACAGTTTATTTTATTTTTTATATTTATTATTGAAATTGATACATGAAATTTATTACATTTTTTTTAAATATTTTAATAAGAAGAATTCATAGTTGTTATTCACACACGGGTATCGCAATACCCGAGTCCATTGTCTAAACAAAAGATTGAGAGAAAAGCCCCGTAACGCCCACCTTCCCTTCACGGCGAAGCAGGTTTAAGCGTTCAGTAGGCGAGAGTTAGTCAAACAGCTCAAGCTCGAAATGCTTTGGTACAAAAAAATTCTAACACACACAATGAACACATTCTGAGCTAGGTTGAGCAGCAGACCACTCAATACTGCGAATTGGCTTGGCTCTCCTGAAAACCTGAACTTGATGTTTGAAATGTATCCCCTCTTACAGTTTTGGAGGTACAGAAATGGAAAATATATCAAATCCATAGGGCTTAAAAACAGCAAGAAAAATAACGGATACGATTTTTAAAATTTAAGAAGGAAAAATGGAAAAAGTCTTATTTTTGGGGAAAAAAAGTCGAATTTTTAGAAAAAAGTCCGAAAATTTAACAAATCAAATTATCAAAAATCCTTTTCGGCATTTCTCTAGATAATGCATTCAGCTATTTAGAAACCATTATGCTGGTTCTGTAACTTCCAACATATAGGTGATGCATTTCCAAAATGCCCATTTTTCCAGTTAAAAAAATCAATTTCCTAATGAAATCACGAAAAACAACAGTAGTTTAAAAAATCGTATCACTTTATATCTATGGTAAAAATTTCAGACAAATCTGTCGGAAAATTACGGACATTTTTTTGGGTGGACGGTCCCCTTGAGTAGATTTCATCAACCTCCTATGAACTCGAGTCAACTACCAGGCTTGATTCATACGGTGTTCATAAGATCTTCTGTAGATCGCTTGGACGCAATACAGCTAGTCCTTTGTATTGTTTAGCGGCTTGGTTTATATTTTTCTTACCCACGTTGTATATTGTATTGCACTTGATGCAACCTGGGACATGTGAGGAGTGACGTTGGTGCTCCTCAAGTCATACACTCGGAAATTTTACGTGTTCCCTTTACCACGTTTACTGGCATCGAAATTAGTGAAAAGATTATCATAGGTTTTTCGAGTATATCCTTCTTTTTTCGTGTATTGGGAACAAATAAGTCGAGACAAGGATTTGATACAGGTTACTCGTGCCTAGGTGCGGGTATCCAGCCCACCCGCACCTTCCCGTGGTGATGCTGTTATTATACCCGCTTGACAACTCTTGTTGGTCGTTACTTGTATTTGGATAGTGAATTGGTTATTGTAAGTGTTATCAAAACTCACTATCGCGGGTAGAACCAACGCGGGGGGCGCCTAGGGCACCACGGTGCTCTAGGTCAGTATATTTATTCATATCAGTTTGTGCGTTCTGAATCTAAAATTAAGGTTGTAGGTTTGTAACCTACGTGTTTTGTTGCCTATTGGTGTTCGAGTTGTGTTCTGTTTGTGTGCGTAAATCTTATTCTTGTGAGCAACATTATAAATACACGTCCCGGTCCTAGAGGCCTCCAGCCTCTAAGACCGGGGACCATGGGGAGGGGTAATAGGGGTTCGCGGTCGGCAACTAACCGAGGCCGCCCTGTGAGCAACATAAAACTAACGAAGACCAACAACGATGAAACTTCCTCGCAACAAGCTGGTGTCAAAACCATCAGGACGCCAATCAGCAGAACAAATCAGCGCCAAGTGAGTGGCAGCTCCGCGACTTCATCGGTGCCTTCTGGGGCAGTGGTGGGGAGTGCGGCGAGTGGCGACGCGTCGCGGGGAGCAGTTGCAGAGCGAGTGGGAAGATTGGAGGAGAGGGTCAGCGTGCTGACACAATGCCTGAGCAATGTGAGCCACGATGGAGGCGCTACCGGAACACTAACATTTAGCAAGGAGCCCTCTACAGCCACAGTGGAAGAAAGGATCGAAAAGTTGGAACAAGCCATCGGCAGGTTGGTCGAGGTGGCGTCAGCTGCGTCTTCCCCGGAGAAGCCAAAGAATCTCGGACGTCCTGCAAGACCTCCGAAACAGAAGTATGTTCCACTGGATATGATGAATCTTCCGCACCCAACTACGTTTACTCGATTTTACACCATGAAATTTACACCCGAGACAAAGCGCGCAATCGACCCGTATACTGTAAAAGCAGTAATCTCAAATACTACCAATTTCCCCCCTAAATCTATCACAACGAGCGGAAGGGAAAGCTTCACAGTCGAGGCGAAAGATGGCGTACAAGGACAGCGCCTGCTATCCATCACTAGCATAAATGGCACGCCGTGTGAAGTTTTCCCCCATCCAAAACTAAATACATCAAAAGGGATCATCTACATTAATGAATATAATGTTGATAATTTTGAAGAATTTGCCTCAGGACTCAAAGAAAATTATGACATTAAAGATGTCATAGATGCCACCTTTATCAAAACAAAACGCGAACAAACCAGCGCGCTCATTTTGGAGTTCAACTCTGAGAAGCCCCCGGAATACATTTACATACCAGGCGAACGATCTGACACCCGTGTTTATCCATACCTAGATAAACCAATGCACTGTTCAAATTGCCAGCAGTATGGACACACCAAAAAACGCTGCAGTAAACCAACCACATGCGCCAGGTGCGGAACAACCGGACACACCTTGGATCAGTGCATCGAGACGCAGGCCGTATGCCTTCACTGCCAGGGGCCGCACTTTGTTAGAAGCAAAACGTGCCCTAAACAAATTGAAGAAGAACAAATCTTAGCCATACAAAACAACCAAAAAGTAGGCCAACGCCGGGCTAGGCAGCTGTTCCATAACCCTCAGGACAACGCCGTTCAACCCGCCAGGACTTTTGTCTCACACTACCAGTGCACCATGGATCCAAATAAGAAGCGGAAACTTTCGCCTTGGACATTGGAAAAATGCTTAGAACGCGAGCTTGGACAAAAGCCGACAAAGATAACCACCCAAGGCCCAAACACATTTGTAATAGAAATAACTGACAAAAGCCCAAACAACAATATCTGCAACGTAACATCCCTCAATGGCATCCCAGTCACCATCTCAGAACACCCTCATTTCAACGCAGCTAAAGGGCTAGTGTTTCTGTACGAGTTTGACTTAGCATCCTTCGATACCTTCCGCGCAGGAATCATTGCGGACCACGGACTAAAAGATGCAGTTAAGGCTTCCTGGATCAAACCAAAAAATCCATTTGCACAACCGCTTCTGCTCACATTCCGACAAGATCTCCCCGACTTCCTGACCATACCTGGGGAGCAAGCAAAAACCAAAGTCTACCCCTACATCCCACGCCCAATGCTCTGCAAAATGTGCCTCACATATGGCCATACTAAAAAACGGTGTACAAGCGAAGTTGCAACCTGCGCCAGATGCAACACTACCAACCACAGTTCTGAGGACTGCACAAGCGTCCAAATCGAATGCCACCATTGCAATCAGGACCATTACAGCGGTTCATACAAGTGCCCTGAATTCAAATACCAACAAGAAATCATCACCACTCAACATAAAGACAAACTCAGCAGAGCCCAGGCCAAGCAAAAAGTAGATTCTTCATTCCCTAGGCTCCACTATACGTTCGCTGACGCTGTACGCCGCGAGACCTCGCAGCCTTCACCTGATCCCGCGCCCATAGCGGACCTCTTAGAAAAAGTGGATGATCAAGCCATCGTACCTACAGCACCGGATAACAACGTGCGGAGAAAACGGAAAAACTCAGATGAGCTAGAACAACCCACTGAAAAGAGACAACTCTCCGAGGCAGTGTGCGAGGACCCAGCTGTTGGCGGGGGGCTTACTGCACACGTACAAGTGGTCTCAGACTACGACTCGGCCATGAGTGACAGTGAAATCACCAGTGAAAACAACCCGGCTGTCAGAAGTGAAACAAAGAAGATCTACGAACAGTACCAACAATAGAACCAATCTCCGCATCCTTAAACGGACATGACTCACATTTTACAGTGGAACTGTCAAGGCATACGGGCGAAGAAGGATGAACTGCTAGATCTTATACAACGCTATAACCCTACCGTCATAGCGCTCCAGGAGACTAAACTCTGGCATAATTCTACGATCTCCATTCCGCATTACACTTTGATTGCAAAACACGGCCACTACAATTTCACCCCTCATGGAGGAGTAGGATTATTAGTCCACGAGTCCATACCTTTTCAGCAAGTTGTATTAACATCAGACCTCCAAGTGATCGCTGCCACCGTGCAACTATCCAGACCAGTCACAGTGGTCTCTCTTTACTCATCGAGAAGCCATAACCTGACAATCACCGCTCTGCGCGATTTGCTCACACAGCTGCCCTCGCCAATACTCCTAATGGGAGACTTCAATGCCTACAGCGGTGCGTGGGGATGCAGAAGGAGCGATGCTCGAGGGCAAATAGTAGAAGAATTCATAAACGAGCACAACCTTTCGCTTCTGAATACCGGATCTCCAACTCGAATATCCTACGGTTCTGAGTCCGCAATAGACTTAACGTTTGCCTCCCCTCGTTTGAGTGCTGATTTGGTGTGGGCTACTTGCGACTCTCCAGAGGACAGTGACCATTGCCCCATCATCACGAGGATAATGGGCCAACAACTGTATGAACCGAACCGAACGATATGGAATACAAAGAAGGCAGACTGGTCGTCTTATGAGAACCACCCTCAATGGGATGAAATACTAATTCCCGAGCAGGCAACGTGCGAGGAAGCTCTCGACCTATTCTCAAACAAAATTATGGCTATTGCTTCCGATTGTATCCCCACCATAGTATTCTCCTCCGCCCGCTTCCCAAAGCCGTACTGGAGCGCAAGACTCACCCAAACACGCCTTATCCGAGAGCAATTTTACCAAAAATATCGCCAACTGAAAACACCGCAGAACGCTTTGCGCTGGAAGAGAGCCAGAGCAATACACCGGAATCTTCTAAGAGATGAAAAGCGAAAGGCGTGGATTACTTTCGCCAGCAAATTTTCCCAGCACACACCCCTCTCTACGGTCTATGAAAATATACGAAAAATAAAAGGACGCTCGCAGCGAAATATAGCAATCCTCCGCGAAAATAATTTGATTTATTCAACGATCCCTGACATTGCAAATAAGCTTGCAGAAACCTTTAGCAATACTAGCAGTGCCGAAAACTACAGCACCGACTTCAGGCGTGAAAAACAAAAAGCTGAACTTACCAGACTCGACTTCTCATCAATGAACGACGAGGACTACAATCAACCTTTCTCACTAGCCGAACTCAAAACTGCCCTGCGTGCCACTAAAGATACCTCACCCGGTAAAGATAAAATACTCTACAAAATGCTGAAGCACCTTCCTGAAAAAAGCAAACTCGATTTACTATCCGTATACAACAAGTTCTGGCTGCATGGATACTTTCCTCAGATCTGGCGGGAGGCAATTATTATACCGTTCCCAAAACCTGGTAAAACTCCGCACTCACCCCAGAACTATAGACCAATCGCACTGACCAGCTGCCTTTGCAAAACCCTCGAACGCCTAATTAACAACAGGCTCTCCGATTACTGCGACATGCACGGCCTGCTCAACAACATCCAGTGTGGCGGTCGTCGAAACCGGTCTACAACCGACCACCTCATCCGCCTTGAAACCACAATTAGAAGAGCCTTCGCTCACGATGAACACTTTGTAAGCGTTTTCTTCGATTTACAAAAAGCCTATGACACCACCTGGAGACATGGAATCATCAGGGATCTCCATAACATGGGCCTACGAGGTAGGCTCCCCGTATATATACAGCAATTTTTACGCAATCGTACTTTCAGAGTGGCGCTTAACAATCACCTGTCAGAGCTTTTCCCTCAAGAAGAAGGAGTTCCTCAAGGTTCTGTTCTCTCGGTCACCTTATTTATAATAAAAATGAACAATATCCTCAACCACATCCCTAATGACTCCAGATACCATGTATCCCTTTTTGTGGATGATCTTCAGGTGGGATATAGGCATCGGGACCTCAACGTCATCCAACTCAAGCTACAGCACTGCATCGATCGTATCGTCATGTGGGCCCAACTAAATGGATTTACCTTTTCAAAAGAAAAATCTAAAGCCGTGCATTTCACCTCCCTTCCTGGCATTCACTTATCCCCAACTCTAAAAATCCACACCGAACACTTAACCTTCACTAACGAAATCAAATTTTTGGGCCTTACCTGGGACCGCAAACTCTCATGGAAAACACATGTAAATAATATCAAATCCAACTGCAAAAGAGGCATAAACTTGATGAAATCCATATCGTCCCACGACTGGGGAGCTGACCAACACATCCTACTCCATATGTACAGGCTCTTCATCAGATCCAAACTCGATTACGGTAGCATCGTTTATGGATCTGCTCCTACATCTACTCTGAAAATTTTAGACTCCATAGCTAACGATTGCCTACGATTAGCAACTGGAGCGTTTCGGTCGACTCCCGTTGCCAGCCTGCAGGTCTTGGCGAACGAAATGCCCCTCGGCCTACGAAGGCAACATCTCTCCTTGAGATATTATTATAAGACTAAGAGCCATATTTCCAGCCCTGCATTTAATTATGCTATACCACCTACCGACAGAAGACTCTTCGCCAATAAAAATATGACGCCCACCTTTGCAGTACGCACTTACAACCTCATCAACTCCTTGGGTATGGAGTGCCGCTTGGTAAAACCCTCCTTTTCCTATCGGCTCTTGAACTTGACCACACCAACCTGGAAGACCTGTACAGCGGATATAAATACAGACCTGGCCACGATGAAAAAGAACGAGACCCACCCAAACCTGTACATTCAGGAATATAGGCGGTTGAAGCACGAGGTGTTCGGTGGTTTCACGCCAATTTACACAGATGGCTCCAAGAACAGTGATGGAGTGGGCGCCGCTGCGTTGTGTAGCGGCACCCATAAACAAATTTCGCTCCCGCATATGGCATCGATATTTACTGCGGAACTTTGTGCAATAGACCTGGCATTTCAAATAATAGGCGAACACGCGAACTTCTGCTTCGTTATATTCTCAGACTCTTTGAGTGCACTGACTATCCTACAAAACAAACTCACTCCCCATCCAGTAGCACGAATGCTCCAACACCAGTTAAACGACTTATCAAACAATAAAACCATACGCTTCTGTTGGATACCGAGCCACGTGGGCATAAGTGGCAATGAAGCAGTCGACGGGCTCGCAAAGGACTCAGCCGCACGCCCTGCCAGCCAAGTGGCAGTGTTTTATAAAGACTGGTTTCCCGTGCTGGAGAGCAAGATATATGGTAAATGGAAGACGGACTGGCTCCTTACGACGAGCTTCCTACGTGGAATTAAGCCTGAACCAGGTCCGTGGAAAGAGAAAAAGCAAACGAGAAAAACGGAAGTCGTGTTAAATCGCCTCAGAGCAGGACACACCCATCTCACACACAGCTACCTCATGAATAACGAAGTGCAGGAGCCTCCTCCGGGCTGCCCCCTTTGCCTGCGTGCTCGCCTAACAGTGCACCACATCATCATGGACTGCCCAGCACTGCAAGCTGCAAGACGCCAACACATCGCTGTATTTGCGGATAACTCCCTGCCGCCCTCCGTGGGAGACGTTCTGGGTGACAACGCACCGATCGGCCAGCTCGTGGCCTTTCTTCGCGCAATAAGTGCGTTCGACCTTATATAACTACAAGTGAGGTTGAGAGACTATCGAGATAACAGTACGAATAATGTGTAGTGCCTGTCAACTTATCGTTACTTCTAGAACCCTGCTGACACAGTGGTAGTTAAAACGAAAGCAATCCATGTAACCTTTAGGGCGATATAGTCCGGGTTACTAAAGCACTAGTAAGCCTTTGCTGTTACCACTACTGCCGATACTCAATCAATTTCCCAAACATAGACCAGCACTCGTCACTCCCGCTGCGTTGTAACGTTGCTAGTTCGTCTTAAGCCAACCGTGTGCTCCGTTACCGATGACCATCTCCCCTACTTCCCCAATGCTTGTTGGGGGGGTCCACAGTTGCATTTTGCTGGTGACCCTGGTGGAAAATTTTCCATAAAATTCCTCCTCCTCATACACTCTCTCCAATAGTCTTTTTTCGCCCTCCGACATTCGCTTCTGGTTCTTTTTTGAAAATTGTATAGAATTTTATTGAAATATCTATGACTTCAAGGAAGTAATCAGCTGCATCAGATACTCACGTCTATTTATTTACTTGTATTGCCTAGGGGGAGCTACCCAAATTTTTAGGAAATTATCGAGAAAAGTTCCAGCGAGAAAAAGCTGTTACAACAGTTGTTGTGTTACTTCTAATTAAGCACGATCCCCAAATCAAACGTCATTTCCTGGCTCACAGTTTTCACGGTATTTAGGATATAGGCTGCAGTTGCAGGGGCTAAATTTTAAGTATTGTTGCGCTAGTCCGATTTTGCAATATTTCGAATGCTTTCACTTTTAAACCACCGTCTCACCACATATTACCGCAATAAACGTTTTTCAACACACATGAGATGAAGCTGAGAGTAATAATTAGGAGAAATATGAGATGAAAAATTTATAAAATAATCTTTAGCATCGTCTGCTTGTGTTTTACATCTGATCTGAGCTCTTTTGTTGCTTATGACACTTGAATAAATAAAAACTACCCTGAATTGGATGTTGACAGGCGCAGCAGCGAAGCAACCTCAAAATTTCCACGGGAAGCCTACCTCACCACGCGTCCCTGAACCCGTTGATGTGGGGGTACCCGCCTGCCGCTCCCAACTACATGAACTCCTCGCTGACCTCGCAAATGGGCGGCTCAATGGACTTTGTCCCGCCCCCCGCCACGCACTTCAACTTGCCGGACCTCAACACCATCTTGGTGAGAAATGCCCTGTGTTCTCATGCCAGGCCTAACTTCTTGTGATACCTTCAGCTGAGCCAAGTACTAGCACTGCAACTACGTTGTTGCACTTCAAGTAAGGCATGCTTGAGTAGTGCAGGTTTTGAAAAATCCCAAAAAAATTCAAAAAGGAAATTCAAAATTTATTTTAGCAGCCTAACTGTGAGTTAGTCTAAAAAACTTTCACTCAAAATTAATTTGGCACTCACCTTTGAAATATTTTTTCTCGCTTCTGCAGTTAACATGAGTTGAGCAGTTAACTTATGTTGACCAGAGGGAGCCAAACTGAAAAAAAATTGTTATCGGAAGCGGATGGAGGTTTAGGACCATAAAACCTTACGTAACATTTCAAATTAATCACAATTTCATTAAGTTGCTTGAAGGCATTTATTTAGTAAACTAGTGTGTACGGTCCGCCAAAAATGACGGGATTCAATACCTTTCTTGAACAAACTTCCAAATGTGGAGGACAAACAATTATATCCATCCTAACAATACCCGCGATAAAGAATATTGTACTTGCGCACTGGTGAAATTTGTATCAAAGATAC
The DNA here is from genome assembly GCA_030386875.1 of Morinoia aosen. Taxonomy (NCBI): domain Eukaryota; kingdom Metazoa; phylum Arthropoda; class Malacostraca; order Amphipoda; family Talitridae; genus Morinoia; species Morinoia aosen. Next base: position 64,805,501 of record CM059564.1, on the reverse strand, counting down.
GGTCATTATGGGCATCTTTATGAGCGTGACATAGAAATGGAAGAAGCGGACTCCAAACAAATAAGTCAATGGTATCATTAGGTAGTAGCAGGACCCGTGGAAATTCCACGGACAATGTCATCGTTTAAGCTAGGTGGACCCGTGAAAAAATTCTGTCAATATTACCTAACCTTTGCTATCGTAATCTAATCACGCCTTTCCTAAACGAACCTATCCTGATAAAATGTTAATTATATCAATGCATGTATAGGCCATCTTTTAATGTGATCTTCAGGAATTCGGTATTCATGATACCGCAAACTCAGACATCCTATCACTATTATAAAAGGAGCCGCGTCCGTCCGTGTGACCCCCTCTTGATTATGGTATCCAGAATACGCAATCGGCTAATTTTTACAAACAGAAATTTTCTATGGAGCTTGCTCTGTTGAAATTCATCATGTCGCTTTGATATATTTGATTGATAATGCGAAAATAAATGTTTTAAATTCGTTAGACCAGTAACCTAGCTACCACTTAGTATATAGCCCAAGAGTTGGGAACTTAAGATAGCGTTTTCGAAATTGTAATTTTCTTGAAAAGCTCCGAAGAGATAATAGGCGACATTTCAGAATAAAATTTCGGCAAAAGAGGCTACCAAGGATAGTAATGTATCCAACCCCAAAGGAAAAGTAGCAAGACTTCGACAGCAAGAAAAACGCCGAAGACGATCGGATGAACAACGCGAAATGGCAAGACGAAGTAATACTTCTCGCCAACGAGAAACTAGAGCTAAATTGACCCTGAACGTTGTTTGGAAATCCTACGGAATAATGCAGAGCAGCACCGAGTAGCTAGAGAAAGCAAAACACATGAAAGAAGCGAGGAAATTCTTCGGCATAGCGCTGGACAACATAGGCACGAGAGAATTCAACTCAAGAAAGAAGGGGTGAAATTCTTCAGATTAATGCCGACCAGCACGTGTGCACTAGTGTTTCTTTGTTAATAAGCGGACACCAAACAGATATATAAATAAATATATAAATAAACACACAACGGGTATTATTAGGTTAGATGGAAATATTGCAATTTTTTCTTAATTACTTTTAGTTTTCAAAATTATTATGATGTTCATGGTTTCAAGAGATTTGTAAATAATGAAATTAATTGTTTGGTGCAGGTAGACCGAGCGTATGGCGGGGAAATATATAGATATCGTTTTCGTAACATGTCAAAAAGTGAAACTCTCATTAGGGTAGGAAAAATATATCAGTGATATAAATGATGCGATGCTCTCTGAGAGCGAAACAGTAATTCTAGGTGAGCAATAATTCTGATTGTTTTGCGGAAGAGGGAAAATTACAAGGTATTGTTAACATGCGTATATGTTTAGAAGGCATCTATCACAACCAAGCGCTGATGAAATAACTGGCATAAAAAATCAAATGATCGAAGTCTTTGACAAAGCTTGTGTTGAGTATGAGCTGCTGATCTGGTAGAGTGGCAAACTATATTTTGTGGGATTGCTGCATGCATGTTCTGTCGCTGGCATGGAGACATTTAGTTATTAAAATGTAGGTATATTGCAGTCAGCACCCATGGAGTTGAAGTTTACTATTTTAGTGCAGTAATTAGGGAAGTAAAAGTTTGTTGCGAGTCTTTGCTCAAATTCAGACTGTAGTTGATGTACGTGCTGTCTAAACATGCCTGAAAAATATAATACTGCACACATCGGAAATGTGAATGACACAAAAAACATTAAATTTTTCACAATTGCTTTAAAGGCTTCGACTCTTTTTATTATGCAGTTGCGGTTGAAATAAGAAGTATAAAAAATATCTTTAGAAAGTTACTTGTAGTAATACTTCTCTTATTGACGGATTATTTCTTTATAAGAAGCGCATTTCTTTGGAAATGGTTTTAGTTAGATACTCAAGAAAGTTAGATTTTTTGTATTTTTCTTGAAATGAACAAATATACATTTGGGCATTGCTTCGTGGATTCCACATTTTCCATTGTTTCGTCTACTTTCATGCTTTTTAAAGTAATTTAAGTAATTCAAGATTTTTCGTTATTTACCCGTCTCCCGAAAACTACTTTTTTTATTTAGTATTCAAACTCGTAATTATGATTTTTTCACCACGTAAGAATTGATTGACTCAGCTTCTTGTGGAACTGTAGCGAAAACAGATTCCTTGTAGTACATAATGGAGGGACTTCAGTACTTGAGATATCAACTGAGGCATTCATAGCTTATTTTCACCAGAAAATGCAACTCTCGTATACGCTCTAAATAGGATGTAAGACGATTTAAATATTTGAAAAGAATGAACGAAGAACGCAAAATGAACGGAGTAATCGAGTGTTAAAGACTTGTGTAAAGTACATACGGCGACATCAAATGACGGCTGTCTGTAAGGATTGGAGTGGGATTTGTCGCAGGTAAATGAATTGAACATTCGTACGTACCAATCATTTTCGGATTAGGTATGAGGCAGCCGTGGCCTCGCGTGTGCAAGCAACGTGTCAAGGGGAGAACGCTACCGTCAGGCGTAAGGGTGTTGGTTTACGTTGGAACTGAAGGGATCAGATACAATGCTTTGTTCAAAATCGGGTCGATGTGATATCGTTCGTTAAGTATCTTTGAATGTTAGGCCACCCCACCCTTTTTTGTCGTGATTTGTTTCCAGTCGCTTCTGGCAAGGAGCACTGTCCCTCAGACTTCCATTTCCATCTTAGTAGATCTGTGTGTCAAACTGTGCTTCTGACTCTTAATGTCAGATACAGTGTAAACATACTAGCACGAGTATTTGATGAGGTGAATACTTTATGTATGCTAACATTAGATTTATTCTGTTACAGTCCGAGCAGCCCGAAAAGCACTTATCAAGCATGACCCTTGAAGACCTGTGTGGACTGTTGACCAAAGTCGTGGGTCTGAATTCCTCTCTGCTCTCCAAGTATCAAGAGACATTTCGCAACAATAACATCAATGGCAAAGTCTTGGCTCACTGCGACTTGGATGACTTGAAAAAAGTAAGTAACTCAAAGAACATGTACTGCTAACGTGTAATAAACTGTCAGTTGGTTCTCAGAATTACATAACTTGAATGAATTTTTAAATCGGTTTCGGAAAGATATGAATTGTTGCGTTTACAGACAAGAATTTTACTAAAAAGTTGTTAATCTAAACTCTAATCTTCAGTTCGTTCCTTGTTCAGGTTATAGCGTTCATTTTACTGTGTCGGATATTTTCGATACGAGCAAATCTCAAAACTTATCGTAGAAAACATATTAATATCACATCAAATACCCTTCAGCATAAGATATTCAGTATAGATTTCCGTAAAAGATCATAATTATTTACGGGTTCTTAGTTCAAAACAGGAATGATCATGTGCTATAAAACGGGTATGAGGAGAAGGAGTAAGTTATTAAACGAGGGTGAAGATTGTCCAGTGTTGAAACTTCTTTTCAGATTTTCAATATGTACTCTATTCCGTTCAAGTGTGTACGATATATGCTCAGTTTTAGGCCTGAAATCGTGCTAATTTCATGTTGGGTGATATTTTGCTCGTATGAGATGATATAATTTCGTTGAATATAAATTTGTTAACTATTAAGAAAATATTGAATTTTAGGAATCTGCTTTTTTTACCCGCGGGTGGGAGGAGGCCGGTTGAGTAATCCGGCACTGATGAAACGTGTAGCGCTCGCTTGTCTTCGGTACATGAATGCATGTATAACAAGGTTATTTCGTTGTCAATGTTATTGAAGGATAGTATCTAGAACGATACAGTAAATCTAGGGCCTAAGACTTGTGTTCACCTGCATTTCATGTATTGGTAAGTGATCGTCAAGGTGGAATTTTAGAAGCGAGTACCTAAAAGTTTTATACTTTGTTAACATTTTAGTGTCAGAGCTACGTTTCGGCATGAACTTCTCAGTATGCGTTGATTACAAATATCGACGTACAAATGTCTTCATTTTTTATCATGGGATATACGCGCCCAGTTGGAAAATCGTGCTCAGACCCTTGAGAATGAATGCCCGAGAAAATTAAAACCTTCTTTAGGTATATCACGCGTTTGCACTTGAGCAATCCTAACAGTATCGGGACGTTACTTCACGGTGCATTCACGAGGAAACAAAAAGCCTTGGTTAATTGTTCACTCACCAAAAAGTTATTTCTTAGACTAAAGAATCTTAATTAACTCAATAAGAAAGTCGTTCATTGACCTAGGAATCAAAAATTTTCTGACAAAAATGAAAAAAATGGGGAAAGAACCGTTCTACCACGTTATATGCGCCTTCACTTATATAGTCATTATCAGTAACAAATGAAATATAAATTCGCAAGGTTTGATGCAACACTTTCTTCAGGTATTTCTCTGAGAGTAGTTTTTCTCCTGATTCGGGGTACTTACAGTAGGTACGCTATCTAACTTTTTAAGAGCAGTTGTAGAATTCATGCTAAAGTCTGAAGAAGAGAGCAAAGGTTTAATTTCTAGACAGTGTTGGGACGGACATGCAGACTCCAATGGCTAAGTAAACTACCCTCGTTTGGTAAATGCTCATGATTTTATTTTAACATGTTATCCTAATTTGTTATGAGTAACTAATTACTTGAAAGCAAAATATGTAATTTATTTCCGAGTTACTAGTGTTATGTGCGGAGGGGGACAGTATTGGGCGCTCCTCTGTGATTTGATATTTACTCTGTTAACATTTTTCGAATTGTTATTACTTCCTCTTTGATACGTTAGTGCAGTTCCTTCTCATGAAGATTAAATGAATTTATTACCAATGAAGGTTTTCGAAGCAACGTCCGTTCTAGTTAGCGTCTAGTTGGCTTTGATGTACTTTTGAAGTGCCACAGTGGAGCTTTTGCAAGGAGGATCTCTTTTGAGTTGATATTTGATCATACTTTTTGTTCCTGCATTTTCTCATAAATGCGCCGTGAAATAACGTCCCGATGCGGTTCTGGCTGCTTAAGGGCACTTATGTAGTATTCTTGCTACACAGTGTTTTTTGGTAATCGATAATTTTTGAAAGTCTGCGCACAATTTTTTAACCGAGTGCGCACAATTATCCAAGGTAAAAAACCTATGTATTTATTGGTCGATATTTATGTGCAACGTATTCTGGAAAGTTCATGACGAAACACAGCTCTGACACTAAATCTATTACAACGTGCAAGGCATATAGGTCCTCGCTCCTAAAATGCTCAATACAGCAGCCTGTGTCACCACGGTTCCAATCGTTACCAACATCCGGAAAGCCAGTGAACGCTTATCGTAAACCCTACATGTACTAAATTATCCCAATTCAAATGCTATCCTTCGTTTGCCTCAATACCCATGTGGCAGAATTTTTTTATGCACTCAGGTACATAAGACAAACTAGCGTTGCACATTCTATCGGTGGTGAATTGCTCAAACGATCCCTTCCATTTTCGTGTAAAAAGTATCTGACACCTCAAGTCTAACAGTCATATTTACCTCGTATCGACTACGAGCAAAACCACTCGTCCTGAATTCAAGAGTGTTTAGGCTTCCCTTTCAATTTTCGACCCAAGTTCAATTATACTCCCGAACAGTCACGATCCTCATCGAAAAGCCGACAACTCTGTTCTCGGATAAAAGAATATTACTGCTGCTGATAGAGTGGTCAACGACGGTTAGGCAACTGAGGCAATCAGTAGTTGGGTTCAGTTGGTAAGACAGTTCGTCTAGCTGTCCCCGTACTAAGCTCGAGCTTCTTTGAATGTCAAATGTCCTAGCGTAAAAATTACAACTGAAACAACTGGGCACCCTTTTTGCGTTGCAACGGAATGCAATGAAATGATAATTAATAAATAAAAGGGCAAATAAATATGTATTTAAGTTAATCATCTTATTAAAGAAAGTCGATGAATAAAAATGGAGGTTTCGACCTCTTAGGTCATTATCAACTCTGAAACAAGCCAAAAAAGAAAAAAGTTGGATTTAAACTAAGTTACATCGAAATGAGGAGAGATAAGCAAAAAGAAAAATATATGGATAAAAATAAATTAAAAATATTACTCTAGTTGTAAAAGGAATGCTGATTGCCTATTGTTTAAAACAGGTTTACCTTTTAGAATTTACAACGGTTCTAAACTGTAAACTGTGGAGTTTCATTGCACTAGATGCAGAGGAAATTACTTTAAAATCATCTAATCGTACTGGGAGGTCACAATGGGAGTCAAAAAACCTCCGAATTTTAGAATCGTTGATTATTCTGAAAGATATATATCGGGTTTAAACGACATGCAATCAACATTCCCTTTGAAACTACTGCAGTATTTGCTCTATAGATGTTTCTTTTTCCACCACATCGGCACCAATTGTCAAGAGTCGGCTCCGATTGTTGTTATTCCAGCATCATATTTTTATCTGCGTAGTCGTGGCCTTTTTCTACAGCTTTTCAACTTTAATTTAAAAAAGCTCAAGTTCAATTTGAAAAAGCTTAAGTTTAATTTAAAAAAGTAAAAAAGCTTAAATTTAATTTAAAAAAACTCAAGTTTAATTTAAAAAAGCTCAAGTTTAATTTAAAAAAGCTCAAGTTTAATTTAAAAAAGCTCAAGTTTAATTTAAAAAAGGTCAAGTTCAATTTAAAAAGCTCAAGTTTAATTTAAAAAAGTTCAAGGTCAAATTAAAAAAGTTCAAGGTCAAATTAAAAAAGCTCAAGTTTAATTTAAAAAAGTTCAAGGTCAAATTAAAAAAGTTCAAGATCAATTTAAATAGTCTCAAGCAGGCTATATTTAAAAAAAAAAAGATGGATTTCAATTTTGAAAAGCTTAGGCTTCTAAAATTTCATACCTATGCAATAATATAAGTAAAGTTTATTTCTGAGAACGCATATTTATTTAAAAGTACTGGCACCGAAAATAGAGTAAATCGAATATCAGTCAAACCAAACTGCTGTGATTTTGTACTTAATTTGATATTCTTCGAGTTACACCTATGAATCATTTGGTAAATCATTTACTAAACAGATCATCGGTACGTATATCTATTGACAAAAATAGTCCGAATAAATTTTATGTAATAAGTAACTGTGTGACAATTAGCAAACTGCACTGACTGAAAAGTTGATCATAACATAGCTTCAAAATTATATTTAAACAATAAGGCTCTACAATAAAGGCTTATTATATCATGTCATATAACATAGTATTACACATAAAATGTATACCAAATTAAAGGCCAATCTCTCGACTAATAATTGAATTTTTACACCTTTATACGATACCTAAGTGCATTTATACGTTATCTCCCATCTTTAAATCTTTTAACGCAAGTATTCCCGCGAATGCTGCTGTATATGATTGTAGGAGCGTAGTCATAGCCTGGGTGTTACAGTAATGGATTCATCTAAAATATAAATTTTTAAATTAAACTTGAGGTTTTTTAAATGAAACTCGAGCTTTTTTAAATGGACCTTGAACTTTTTTAAATTAACTTGAGGTTTTTTAAATTGAACTTGACATTTTTTAAATTAAACTTGAGCTTTTTTAAATTAAAGTTAAAAAGCTGTAGTCAGTCCAACATTTCATTAATAATTCACAAAATGGATAATTCATCCGTAGTTTATATCAAATTTATCGTACAATATGATTCATGTGATTCAGACTTTAAGGTTTCAAGGTATTAGGTAGCGTGATCATTACGGTAAGGTAGCGTTTGTATCATTATCGACTTCAATAACGTTAGCAACAACTTGCAACTCAATCTTTAACAGGGAAGTCAGACAACCTGAACAAGGAGGGCTAACTGCCTAAAAGGAAAAAATTTCTGGAATTACCTAGCGTATCAAAGATATGCTTATTACATCAAAAATATACCTACTACATCAAAAATATACCTACTACATCAAAAATATGCCTGCTACATCAAAAATATACCTACTACATCAAAAATATGCCTGCTACATCAAAAATATGCCTGCTACATCAAAGATGTGCTTTTGCATCAAAGATAATCCTAAGCGTGAATTAGATGACATTAATATGCCTTGTGAACTCAGGTAAATAATGACACTTACCTTTACTGGTAGGTACCATGTTAGTGTTTGGAGTGGCAACTTAAATCGTTAATACGTCACTTAGATCTCAATATACAAAAGGAAAGGGATATATCAAGAAAATTGCTCGACATGCCCGAAGGGCGGGCGGGACGGAAAGCCGCGACCTTTTCCCCTCACTGTCGTGATGATCATGCCAGTGCCCGCGCTCCCCAGATGAGGGCAGCTTTTCAAGTATCGAGGCCGCATCGAGCCGTTTTGTGAGGGTTAAGATCTAGCCTCACGAGCAAGCCAAGTCGATCTATGATATTATTACAACGAATGACATAGGAAGGTTATTACAGAATGAACTTCTCTCGACGTCGACATTTAGCATTTTCTATTAGTGGTTGTTCTTCGTTTTCGGAGTCGTTGGGCGGTGGGATATGATGTTGGCGCAGGCCCCGGAATGTCGGCGTTCGGTTCGAGTCAGTTAGAGCGTCTCCTAGTGTCTCGTTCGAACATGATGATTTGGTTGATTATGTAGAGCGTTGTGAGATGACTCATAACAATTTATACTTTATATGTTTTTATATTTTTTGTTTTTCTTTTCATATGCGATAGCTTTCGATTAAGATGATTTTTTTGTCATGTTTCGGAGTTGATAATGACTTAAGAGGTTGAAATGTACATTTTTATTCACTTTTTTTCAATAATATAATGATTTCATTACATACGTATTTCTTTACACTTTTATTAATTGTTCTGATTTGCAAAAAGGAAAACATTTATACATATATCGAACTGATAGTTAAGTTGCACAGTTCATCTCTTGTCTCATAATTTTGGAAATTTTTCAGGAATTACTTGACCTCCTTAAATTGCTAAGTGCAGAAAAGAACTGTTTGCATGACGATTAACCTAATATGCCATGCTATAGAAACGTATTAAAATAAGCTAGATACGTAACAGAAGAGCTGTGTGTTTCAGGAACTATTAATGAGCTTCGGTGACTGGGAGCTCTTCAAGATGGTGGTGCAGTGCTTGCGAGACAGTGAAGCCACCGCCGAGGAGGAAGACTTCATCACTAGGAACGTGCGGTTCGGGGCTCCCCTAGCTCTGGATGGAGGGCTCGGTGGGGGAGGAAGTCTCAATTTCGGAGACGAGACTCCCATGTCGAGCTTACCCTCCGACTCCTCGTCTTCTCGCCGGGGTAATTCTCAAGAAGCGCCTATAGAAACCCCTATTCTAACCGAAATATCCTGAAGATAATTTCATCTTAGGCCTCATTTTAATTCAACTTTCTGCTCAAGCATGACACGTTGTCTTTGCCTCGATTTTTGAGTACTTTTTATTTTTTTCTGTGTGTGAAGTGTAAGTATGGGTGCAGATTTAGGTACACCGTGTTTTACTTCTTGCTTGCAACCCTTCCAGTTTTGCGTTGGGTGTGTGTTCTTTTGGACATTTTTTGCATGTGATTCGCTTATGCCCAAATCTTTTTTATCTATACGCGAACTGGAATCCCAATCTTTTATAAAAATAATTTAAATTATTCACCAAGTTTTGATACACTATTCTTCACACCGCATTTTAGGTTGAAGTTAGTCTATCCAAGTTTTAAAGATATAAACAAGTATGTGAACTATTCGCTCAGTGTATTCGATACACATTTTAAATGAAAACAGTGTAATCGATTTGTGAGCAAACTTTGATGGGAGGTGCTGAGCCGGCCCGTTTAAGGGCCGCCTGTCTTTGGAATCTATGGCCTCCTGAAGAGCTCCATGGTAGCTTGGCACAATGTCAGTATTATCATTTAGGATCGATTAGTTCTCCTTTCTTCCTGCGTTCTTTTTGCGCTGTTAGTTAATAACTGTCGGGGCATTGTTTCAAATAATTTTCAAATAGTTATACTTTTATAACTGAACGTGTCATTGAATTAGTGACATTCCTTGCCTCTCCTGTCTTAGAGATTCTTTCATTCATTTGTAGACTGGGGGAAAGTTTGCGAAGCATCTAAGAATTAAAGACTTCCTAAAACTTGGCTAAAAATTTTACATGTATATAAACCATATTTCTCAGTGAAATGTATCCTTACTAGGTCTTACGCATTGCTGGCTTTCAATTCACATTATATTTGCGGTTTATTTTAAACACTTCGTTGGTGGAAGGGAACTTACAAAACAAAGAGTTTTAAGTTATCCCTAACAGAATGTGAGTGAGCAGCGCTGTGATATAAATTTTTTAGGAGGCGATTGAAGTCAAGCAAAGTTGTAGAATCAATGAGAGGTCATTAGGAAGGTTAAGAAGGTTTTTCCTTCGTAGCTCACAATTAATTCACAGTTCTCAGGTCTCTCAAATATATGACTGTGAAATTTCTAGCGAGAAATGCTTTTCATTTTGTAATCTCGGAAAACGAAGGTACGAACATACCATAATTGACTTGATTTATTGGCCTCACAAATATATGAAGTTATCGGTTTACGACTGGTAGTAACCGTTAATTTCGTTTCAAAAATGACTTCTGAAATGATGCAGTTTTTAGTTAAATTCAAATTGAAACTTAGAACTATCATATAACAATTTTCTTTCTTGCTTCGATTCTTCATCGCTCATTGAACTTTATTTACAACTATACTTCGTAGGCGGTAATTACTCGGCCGGCTTTTTTTGGAATGTATTGTGCATACATTTACTGTATATTGTAGATATATTTGTAATAGAGCTTGTAAATATAGTTTTTAGTAACATGTATATTGAAATGCTACCCCTATCGTAATCGAAAATCCATGACTTTGCCATGACTCGTACATTTCATTATTTTTTAGATCAAATACATCTATTTACGAAGCACTGAACTCGGTTCACAGCCACTGTTATCTGATATATTCTACTCTGAGTCTTCTATTATTTTTTAGTTTTCTGTTATTCTTCTAATTTATTGGTACAATAAACTACTAAATGATACACTATCTATTAGAATAAATATTAATGATGCGTTCCATTTTTCTTAATGCAACACTCGCATATCTCTGCTACTCCTTGTTGCCACGTCAGGTTTGTCGCTTACTCAGACCGAGCTCTGACAAACTTGGCTAAATATCTTTAAAGCTTTATAGGAATTTCAATACTTACGTGAACTTTTTACACTCTCGACAACGAAATATTGCTCTCTTTACGACATTTCTAGTCTCATTGTCATGTGCAATAAAAATCTGCATACTCCCTGTTTGCATTGCATGTTTGTTTCACTTGTAGAATACCAGCTTCTCTGTCATTCGCATTTCATTTTTTTTTTCGTGGCATTTGCATGTTCTTGCTTTATGATTACAGTTTAATCCCTCTCCTGAGAAATTTTTCTGTCATTGTACATGCTCTATCGCTCTCTACAAAAGTCGCTGTGTGTGTACAATAAGCTAGTACTGACAACACGAACTGACAACGATGCCCGAAAGACAAAAGTGTACAGTCTTGGTGTCAAAGAACTTCCCACCTGACATATCTACCAAGGACTAAAAATTGATCCATTTTCTAGTAAACTTTTTTAAATACGGCCTGTCAATTTTCAAAAGAAGAAAAACTCATCTGGTAACCCGTGTTCTTAAATTTTACTCAGCGACGTAAGGCGTCTTCGTCTATTCCTAGTCTAGTCGGAAGACATTTTTCAACTTGCGGACCTATGATACACCTAATTCCACATTGGAACTGTGTATCCAATAATCATCCAATTCGGTCAGTTGTTTTAAACGTAGTCATGCATTTCAATTCATCGATTAGTTAGCGGAAAAATATATATAGTATACTTATTGTGTCAGGTGAAAATTGTCAAATTGCTCCTGACAATTTCACAGATAATTAATTCTACCAGCACTAAGGCGCTGTCTGTTATTGGCCGGAATGATCTCAAGCATATTTAAATTCTCTGCCCTTCCTTCGTTGTTGCACTCCACCCAACTAAGATCTATATTTTGGTCATATTCAATCGCAATTTTTTTGAAACAAATTCTATGCTACTCCCGTCAGCCTGCGAATCCGCGTCAACTGTGTTTACGCAATGTCCGTCAAATCGAACGAAACAAAGAATTAAGAAGTTACGTACAAGGAATTTTTCTCAATTTGGAAAAATGAGCTATGTAATTGCCCGGCAGCCCCATCCGCCAAATTGCCTTGCTGTACATCCATACGGAGCGTCACTAATTTGGATCGGAACTGTGCCTTCTCCGGCGTGTTGCAGAGAATCCTTTTGATAAAAACTTTTATATATATTTGAACTTTCTGTGCTTTTATATTATTTATATGAATTAGTGCATTATGTTAGTGAATTAGTGATGCGGTTTTCTACCGCCAATCTGGTATATTATCATTAATGTGAACTAGGAGCCATCTTCTGTTGCGCTCAATCAAAACTTTTAAATATCGTTAGTAGCCAGTTAGTATTTTAGTGCCAAAGGACGATTGAACGAGACAGTGTAAGAAATAATTCATTGCCAAAATTTTGGTAAAATACAAAAAAGTTTTTTATAGACACTTGCCATGGAGGTTTAGTAACTTTCATATATTCTTGCGGTGGTATCGACTGCACATTTCAGGGATCAATATGTGAACAGTTTATGCATCATTTCGGAGGCGAGAATTACGAATTGCCTACATATTACGCGATATCAAATTTAATTATTATATATGACAGTTTTCCAAATAGTTTATCGAACAATCACTTTGGAAAGAGGCCTTCTTACAATATACTCAATTTCAAAATATTTATGGTTTACATAAAAAATTGCAGCCTCATGCTCGGATGCATTTAATTAAATTTAACATGAGCTCTCTTGAATGAGGGATCTCTGACCATCTCTCCGTGGTTTTATCAAGCTCTCTACTTTTCTTTAAATACTTTCGCTTGTTGTCATGGTCAGTTAACTCATCATGTTTTCTTAATTAACCATCATTATCATCCTCTTCAGTGTGCGCCGCCAAATTTTTTGCTTTTCATAACCGCCTCTGCATTTCTTTCTGCTTGCTTACTCCATGTGCAATTGGTGCAGTTACCAAACTATACTCGATGACGGCATGACGCTTTTGTTGACAGTAAGGCTTTCATTAATTTGTCTACCTACACGAGCGTGAATCCTCGCTTAGAAAGTCATTTTGTGCCTAAATAAAATTATTTTCATAGTTTGTGTTTGTTTTTACCTTTAACTTGCAATTTTTCGTGATTTTTCGTTTTAATTCAACCTTTTGAAATTTACTACATTTTTTATGCAACCAGTTATTTGTGTGTTCAGTGTTGAAGATAATTGTTTGCGGTGATGTGAATGTGAGATTTTTTTCAACTTGACGCAAGATTTACTGATTTTGTAAACCTTTGCAGTGGGTTTTTTGTAGACGCCGGAGTTACGTTTGATTGACTTACATCTCATCTCATTGTATTCTGTTGATTATTTCTAAACGTAAGTATTACATAGTATAATAAATTTCAGGAAGGAAAATGATTTCAAATTTGAAAGTTTTAATTGTGCGTAGATATTTACGGTGTTGCATTCACTAAAAGTCTCTCGTACTCGCAGGCATGGTATGTATTATGAATTTTATGCAGAATAGCACGGACATGAACAACACCGACAACAACACTTATTAAGCCTCCCTAACCACAACAAAGAAGTTTCTCGGAGAAAAAGGAAGAAGGCACGATTTAACATGGAATTAAAATAATAGGGAATCCCTGCATGCGGTGTATCTCCACGCCCTGCGCAGATAAACAGCAAGGTGGAATTTTTTATGAGAAATTAGAGAAGTTAAAGGTAAAAGTAATAGGCTTTGGAAAAAAAGAACACTGTGAACTGAAAGAAATAGTTCTTAGTAAAACTTTCGACCAATTCCATTTCAACAAAAGGAAGGCCTACTGAACCCTCAGCTCGGAACCTCGTATTTTCTTCGCGAGTGCATCAATTCCTAAGATACAAAAGTTGTAACTCCCTGAGGGGACCTTACTTGTTTCTGATAGCAATCCTAGTACGTTACAGCAAGAGAACAAAAGCATGCAGGAAAACAATTTAAACTGAAAATCGTTATCGATCAATAGCCATCACCTAGAAAAGTTTAATCAAATGGCATGCACAGTTTGGCAACTAACTGTATATAAATGCCTGACTATTGGAACTGTCCCAAATGATGTTTTGAAGCTGTGTTTGAAAACGCCTCTAGAGACGTATTTAATTCTAAGAGCTGCATTATTTTGGGGAAATGAAAGGTTTAGCGGTAAACTTACAACACGCACAGTAAACATGATCAATGCAGTAAACATGGTCAATTGCTAATACACGTCCGATGTAATAATTAATGTGCAAATAATTAAACAATGTTACTGACAATGGCTTCTGTCGATTTATTGCACAACTAAAGTTATTGCAATTACTTCGATTCAAGGGTGAACTCTTATAATATTAAAAATGTTAAATGTTAAAACCTCGAAAACCATAGCTCTTTCTCAAATACAGGTCGAATGCTTTACGAAGTTTATAGCAAAGATTCTATGCAGCGAATGGGAGAAGACATGGAAACTTTACTCACTTCAAAGTTGAAACGAATAAGTATAAGCGTTATTTTTACGCACATGATACGCGGCTGTCGATTTGAGTATATGCACAGCAAAAAATTAAATGGACTTCATTTATTGCGCTCATTCATTTATTCATTAGCAAACTAAAATATTCTTTTTGGTTTGTTAATACTTAACGTTAAAATTAGTCATTTTCTGTGATTAAACGACCGGATAAATCAATATAGCAGCGGAAAGAACAAGTAAATACTATATACTCTTCTTTTATCTAGATTTCATTTAGCGGCTGCTAAATACTTAATTTTGTAAACTATGGTGCGCACGAACTTCACTGCCATTAAGAGAGTGTGGAATAGATGTAGATGGATATTTTTTTGGAAATTTAATTTAAAATTTGCCATTAATATTTCACGCATTGCTCTCTAGTCGATGTAAGAGTGAAATGATTAATATTACATATTACATTCGGAGAAATTCTTGCATTCGCGAGTATTTACTACATTGGAATGGCTAGGCAGAATTTTTCTAGGTTTTCATCAATACTCAGTTTCAGAGAACATTACGTTTCTCATATGTATTTAAATTTTTGTTTTAGTCTATTCACCTCAAACACGTAGATGTTTCAAATAAGACACGTTCTAACATTCAACAATATCGGCATTGTGGCTGAAATATGGGAGCTTTTCCAGATAACCTCCGCCACTATTGCAACGCATAAGTTCACCCACTTGTAACTTTCGAAATAATGCACCTATCGACTTCAAATTACTCTCAAATCTTTTAACGTGAAAGATAGAAACATTCTTTCTTTCCGTACCATAGACGTTACGGAAACGGTTTTCTGTACGCTACATAAACTTCTGGATATACAGTACCTGCACGACAAGCGCGCCGTCGTAACACATAAGTTCACCCACTTGTAACTTTCGAAATAATGCACCTATCGACTTCAAATTACTCTCAAACGAAAAATTGTTTTAACCTTTCCTTTGAGAGTAATATGAAATCGATAGGGGCAATTTTTTCGGAAGTTTCAAGTGGGTGAACTTATGTGTTGCATTAGTGGTGGGGCTTATCTGGAAAACATCCGAAATATGCTAAAATACCCAAGTAAAACCGATGAAGTTAACAGTACGAGCCCGTTTTGAGCGTAGGTCAACTTAGAAATTAAATTTATTCCACACAAGTGCTTTAATAGGCACTTTTTCCCTGTATCATGAACCATGTATTATTATTACTTGCGAATGAAAAACACACACTTGTCAGTCTAAACAACATACGTCCTAAGCCTCCTGTGTGGAGTGTGATCTTCTCTTTTTTAAATTTCAGCAGTAGTCTGCCAACATTCTATGGTTCCATTTTTCTATGAATCATTGCTCCATCACCGAAATATCCTGATGGAATCTCGCACCAAGTTCTTCACTCACATCATCAAGATTCTCCGCAAAAAAATCCAAATGAGAGTGGATCACGTGAACTTTTACACGCATGTTGCATTCCCTATCATGATAATGACCCAGCAGATCATTCACAACTTGCACATAGTCTTCTGAAAGATGTTTTCCCAGGAAGTTATCACAAGCCTTCTCGGACGATTCAAATAAAAGCTTCTCTTTTCTTTTGAGATGCGAGACAGATGAACGTTTCATTTAGTACAATTTTTCAAACTCGGGTGCCTATGAAGATCCCGTTTTTAATTTTACCTTTACCTAGGGAAGGGAATTTCCCTGCAAGAAATGCAAATGGCGTATGAATCCTTGTCCAGGGCTTTCAAAAATCGCTCCAACAAACCAAATTTAAATGCAATCGTAGTCGATGAATTCTATCGCTTTTCACCAGTGGCTTGGGCATTATCTTATATTTTCCTTGCACAATTTCATCATAGAGCGACTAATTCTTGCGTACGTAATGTGAAGCTTTTTCCTCGAGTTTCATAAGCACAGGACGCAACAAAATTGAGTATAGTCAAACTGATGGCCAGTGCGCAAGGCCACAACTTTAAAATCTGCAAAAATATGCCAGATAGGGTGAAAATACTCGTTAAAATTGCTTTCAGATTTTCAGATGTTTCTCTCATGTTTACGCTATAAACTATGGGAACAGACGTCAGAGTTTTGCCGTTGTATAGCAGAATAGCTTTGATGCTGTCTATGGATGTATTTAAAAAAGTAGCCTGTCAAGTGCTATCACATAGTATTCCTAGTTGCTCAAAAAGTGCAGTGATATCATTACAAAAGAGTAAGCCATCCTTCATGGTGAACAATGTAAGCAGCTTCTCTGTAAGATTTCTGTACAGTGTTATCTTCACTCCTATCTCAAGAAGATTACGTTCATGAAGCCTTGATATCAGAGGCTCACTTATGTCTTTGGTTAAATAGAGACCCTTGCACAAGTTATTTAGAGCCTCCTGAGAAAATGGTATTGGTTTACTTTCGCTTTCTGGATCATTGGGCTCCACATATTCACCACTGGAATATTCATCTACACTGCTGAAACTCCGCATTCTTGATCTGAAAGTTTAGGCACTAACCTTTTGAGTGCTCTAATGGGCGAATTACTGATTGCAAATTTGTGTAAACAATGCATTTCTTTCTCTTTGTGACAGTCAAGCCTGTAAAGTCTTGCTGACAGAAATAACAGTCATTAGAGTGATCTTTCAGCTCACGCCAAATCATTGGCACACCAAACTTCTTGTGAACATTTTTTCTTGAGTACCAGTGGCTCACTGTTTTAACACATGCTGGGCAACACACATGAGGAGCCCATAACTTGTCCTGGTGTCCCACGTCACAATCAAAGTACGCCCTGTTCAATTTCTTGATATGGCGTTTAATGCTGCGCTTTTCTTTAGCACATGTTAATTACCCGCAAATATAGCAGTCTCTGTTTAGATCATTTTTGCACCGTCTTGCACTCATTGTTGAAAATATATATGATCTGAAAGAAAAATGTAATATTCAACTCAAGCTTTGAAGTATAAAGTATTAAACGATTAATTCAATTAAATATAACCACGCACTACTAAATCTGTTCAACACTCAAAAAAGAACAAGAGATCTATGACCATTTTTATATACGAAATGACATGAGAAATTCATTTCTGCTTTCTTTTTAGTGAAATTGTCTATGGTGACAATTCTGCAAAAACCAAGCCTAATTCGACAAAAAAAGGCCAAAAATGGACGGATTACCTCATTTGATTATAATTAAGGGTGTCTGTACCTGGTCATTTGACCACGAGTACTTCAGCAAAACCATTCTGGTAAGGACGGTAATATTCGTGCAAGCATCGAATAGATGAATGCATAAGATTTATCACGGTTAACATTAGCGATACAAACAAGGAATTCATTTCTCCGGTACACTCCTTCAGGTAATTATAAACTTGTCGTAATACGATGTAAAACACTGCATGCCTTTCGTAGAAAATGGCGGGGAAAAGCTCAGTAGAACTTAATAGTTCAACTGAATTAATGAATCACCTCGTCTTGAAAAAAAATCTTAGTTCTTCCGTAATCTATTTTACAATTCTGCCTGTGTTTCGTCTGTACGTTTGTTTGTTCGGACGCTAAGCTTTCTTTATTACTCAGGAAAAATTATGAGGTAGTTTGAGCTTTAAAGGGGTGTCATAGTTACGGTTGACTATCGTTCAGTAAATAGGATATTCATGGTTAGGTAACGTTGGTTAGTATAGAATAGTATGTAGGTTTAAAGAGCAAAGGTCAAGATAGGTTAGACTAGGTTATGGTGAGATACGTCTGTTTAGAGTAAATTATGTAAGGATGAATTCGGTTTTTCAAATTTAAAAAATTGCCGAATATTTTTTCATTGGTTCAGCTCAATTTAGATATTTTCGGTGTCGGAGTTTCCACGAGGCCTGTATTAGGCTAGTAGGATAGATAGGCTAGATTTTGGTGGGATAGATTACGTTACATTACGTAGGGATAGGGAACGACTGGTAAAATAGGTAAGGTTGGGTTGTAGTTAGATAAATTAGGTTAAAACGTTAGGCTAAGATATAGGAGGTCAGATTACGATGTGTTATGATAGTCTAAGTCAAAAAAATAGCTATAAATTTTTCACGGGTCCTGCTAACCGTTTGTCAAAATAGTAGAATTTCCCCGAATTTTACTTTCATCATATTAAGTTACACCACCATTCAAAAATGTTTCTTTTACTACTACCGCTTGAATATAATTTTTACACGCATAGAGTTCTTTCGGCTGGAACTCCATTTTCGATCCTGTTACCGCGCGGAACGTAAGCAAATTTCAATATTTATAAACGTTCCACTCGACTCAAAATGAAAGGTTAGGCATATAAGATCCGTCAAAGTAATTATCAGTTTCCAAAAAATGAAACATCTATTCAATTCGTGCAATTTCGAAACGTTATTTTTTAAAGCTTAAAAAAGGAATACAGACGTGAAAATGTTTCCTAATTTTTTGCAGTTTTCTTAAATAATATATTCGTCAGGTAATAAAATGATAGTAATAGTCCACCTTGACTTGAAAAACTAGTTGAGCAAAGAGAAACGAAAGTTTGTGAGGGAATGGTATCTCATTATTTCAAAAGCAGATTGTGATATCTCAGACTTTAAACTTCTTTACTGTAATTTATGCAAGGTAAGTTACGTTGAGCCTACCTAACCGGTGGAAAGCTGTTCCTACAAGAGAAAGGAAGGAGGCATCAGTTAGTGCTGAATTTAGAAATGGGAGATCTATGCAGAAGATGTCTCCTACACACTGCGCATAGAAAAAGCAAGATTGAGACAAGTTTATGAGATAAGTTGAAAGTTCAAGGAGAAAATAATATGTGCTGAAGAAAGGACAGTAGTGAAATGAAGAAAGGTGGCTAATAACAAAATAAAAGACCAACCTATTTCAACAAAAGGTAGGCCCACCCAACCTACAGCTTACATTTTCCCCTGAGAAGCGCTAATTCCCGTTCATCCGATAGTTGTTTCCCTCATATTTGACCACTCGCATTGACCACAACAAGAATAAACTAATTTCAATTTTGAATTTAATTATAGATCAAAATTATCCGTTCTCTCGAGCAATTTTATCAGTGAGAACGTACTTTTGATGCGTTGAGTTTTATTTTCGGAAAACAAGAACTTGGTGTGGCCTCAACCAAAATTTTGACATCGAGTAATACTCCATTGAACCCCTTTACTGTTATTATCTAATGATCACTCGGCGGAAAACTCGAAATTTACTGTAGATGAGATTAAATTTCTGAGCTACAGTTCTTGAATTTACACAAGCTACCGTTATGATTGACCCTTTCAAAAGAATTTACCCTTTAATCCTTCAGCAAATTGAGTTAATAAGTAAATACATTCTATACTGCTCTAGTAAGAGGAATGCTTAACTCGTTCTTCTCTAACTAGTGTTGGGGGTGCCAATGTCCAGCGTGGGCAGTGACCTCAAAGCTGCTTAGTATTATCAAAGTTAGCATAGCAAACTCGGGTCTTAATTTTCGTGTCGTGTTTTTAGAATTCTAGTGACATGATGAGCTGACTGTTAGAAAAACAAAGAGGGGATAGCTAGGTTATACTGCGAGGGCCGTCGTTTCTGTGGCTGTGTACGTACTCATAAATTAGAATAAACTAATGCCTTACAGAATCACTTCAGCGTGAAAGGGCTCTCACTTTGATAAAATGATTAACTACATTTTCAAAATGAACATTCCCGATGTTCATTTTACTGATATACTGAATACTTTTACTGATATTGCCACTAAAAATATTCTCAGTTACAGCTCAAGTTTCTATTCCAAAACTTCCGCGTTCCAAATTATGAATACCGAAGGTCCGTGACGTTAAATGCCCAGTGTAGTATATCGTCTTACCAAAAATAAATGAGTATCATTTTATTGCAAACGTGATCTCGCGAGGCCTAAGTGAGACGCTTGACTTCCTGACGTTCGACTTCAGCGTGCTCCGCTACTTAAGCGTTCCCTCTATATGTTATGCTGGGTATATAGATGCACAGCGTTATCACCGTTCAAATGCTGCGACTTTTTTATTTGTTTACTTACTGGGCTTGTAGAAAAGACACTCATTTTTCAACTTAATTAACCTAATGAAGCCTTTTCTAAGCTAACCTATTTTACGCTATCGTATGCTATTATACTGTAATCATTACTAGCCGTCAATTTGATACTAGCACAATGACAGTTGATCTAATGCTAAATTTGAGCAATTTAGAAGTTGAACTGTTTCTTGCTTGGGGCGTTGCAAAAAAAAATGAAGAAACGTACTCGACACAACGAGATTGTTTCCTCACCCACGGAATTAATACAACGAAACGAAACTCTCGATGTAAATGAAATTTTAGCCAGTCGTACTTTGCCATTTTTGCTGCAAGAAAGGGGTCCGAGAATATAATGAGAATTTTTAGTATTTTCTCTTCAGCATGCTTGCTATTTATTATGGATAACGCAATGTGTGGCGCACTTGAGGGGCAAAAATTTGGAGGGGATGTATAAATTTCGTTGGCAATTAAAATGCAAGAGTAAATTTATTTCATATAAAACTTAAGTAAAACTAGGTATTACATATTCTAGGCATTATAATATTTTTAATACCTAGATATACCTTTACTAATTTCCTATCTCCAAGTACAGGTCTGTCGCGTAGATACACGATTCAACTACTCTGCTTGGTAAATTTTCCGACTATTGTAGTGCCATAGCACAAGTGCTCTATTATAGGCTTCGAAGCGATTCAGCAATGAAAACAGCCGATGTAATCGTGCAGTAATGCTGTCTTGTAATCGTAATCACCAACTAAATGGAACGATTTACAATTCAGTGTTTTATCGAACATCCTTCGGAATTTTGAGAAAACTTCCAATATTGCTTATTCATGTCTTATGTTCGTTATTCAGCGCAAAATTTTTAGTCGGCATCTAAATAGCAAATAGATGACAAAATGTTTCCAATACAGTAAGATTTAATGAAAATCTGACGCCGTCGAGCCATTCAAAATCTGATGCTGTCATTTTCAAACGAACGTACGGGAGTTAAATTTCATGAAGACCTATTGAGCAAAAATATACGGTAATTTTCTCCAGTCCTATTGTAGTTTTTTACATTTTATAAACTGAGTTAGGGTCTTTTTAGCATAAAATTACTGAATACTCGCCGAAATACACGAACACAAAGGTTTGAAGCGATGATTCGTTAAAATAAAAGGGTTTATTAATCATCTGTTGAGAATGCAAAAAAGAACAGAGTAGTACAGAGATGCTCCTCTATATTCAAGAATAAAGCGTTAAGGGTTCTGGCACACCTGCAGTTCTGATAACTGACTCCTGAACAATTATTGCCCAACAATGTTTGTTCAGTTCTTACATAATCTAACTTTAATATTTTAGATCTTACGGTTTGATAGGTGCGTTTTTTCATTCAGCGAAGGAGTTAGAGTTTCTCATTAAAGCACTAAAACTAGACTAGTAATTTAATTTAAATTGATTCAAGTATTGAAACAAAACCTTTGCATTGTAAAAATTCAAATTTAATTGTTGAAATCTGGGGTAACTGCTCGAGGGTGGTGCTACAGACCAGTGATCTGTGGACTATTGTCCAGGATTCAGTTGTCTTATTACACTTGTGACGTCTGGCGAAATAAGTGCTGCGCAAAGCGAACTTTCAAAGATCCAAATTCTAGCCACCTAATTTACGAGCATTCCATGCACAACCTACGATTTTATGCAGGATGGCGCTGCTTGCGACGCACCAAAATCGAAAATAGCTCTTCTTTAAGAAACGAATTTTCGAAATCGTGTCAAGGATTGGGTGGCGGGAAATCCAGAGCTTACGTAATTACGAGCAATAGAAAATGTCAACTACATTGAATGAAAGAATTAAGGCTAAATATCCAAGAAATACTTAATTCAGAGACACTCTAAGGTAGAAATAAGAATAGAAAAGTTACGTTGCAAAAACTAAGAAATTGTTGTCCTCACGCAGCGCAACATCATTGTAATGGAGAGACGACGTGCAAAATAAAACTTTCTTTGTTCATATCTTTCAGTATTTGAAATCAAGGGTTTTTCTCCATCGTTCCAATCAGTTTTAGGATCGATATTTTCTACCTAAAAGGACATGGTCAAGCCTGATGCTTTCGAAATTTATTGGACCTGTAAATATCGTTGGAAATAAAATACACCCTATTTAAGATTGGTCTCAATGTTTGAGCCCATCACTTAAGAGCAAACATGCTCATAGAACCATAACAATAGATTCGTGAGATGCGGGAAGTTGTGCGTCCGCATTTGAAAAAAAACGAAGCATCGTGAAAAAAGTATGAATATACATAAGTGTATATATATATATATATATATATATATATATATATATATATATATATATATATATATATATATATATATATATGCATATATTTATACGAGCATATATATAAATATGTATATACAGTATATATTGTATTAACATTAAAATTTCACCCACAGATTCGGAGTTAGCATACTTGGTTCAGTATAAATGATAATCTATTTCCCGAGTAGCAAAACCTTCGTTGGCTAGTGTAATTTGTTGACCATGAATCTGATATTTATATCACCTTCTGCATAAGAAACAGAAATTCACATAAGAAAAGTTTAAACTCAATTCGCTCTCTAAATTTCTGTTAAAACTCATTTCTACTACAGTCATTAAAATTTTGGCATAAAAACTCACGTGTCGCGCCCTTTTTTATGATTTAAATGGAATTTGGAACGAAACAACTCCTGTCTTCAGTCATCATGAGTCCAAAGATATTGTCTGCGGCATCGCTTACCTTCAAAAACCCCTGCAGAATATTCATTTGAGAAGTGCAGACAGAGCTTCTCACTTATCCCATAGAGAACTTTTGAAAATTGTAAAACCAGCATTAAGTTCAGTAACCATGTAGCGGAGTCCTGAACAATAATTTATCTGGAGGAATAATGACAACTCTGAGTAAACTACCAGAGGATCCATGTTTTAGAGAGCCTCTTCTAATCCGCATTTCAATAAATAACTCATGCGTAAACAAACACAAATCATTTATGGAAGATATAACGTTCAAAATAGTGATGTTTTCATTATAGCCCACGAGTCAGTGCATAAAAAAATATGAGATGCTAAAATTCATATTTCAGGCTTAAAAAAGATCATCAAAATTTGCCCATGGTCGCAAATATGAAAGTGGCTCAAATGTGTTTCGAATTAGCGCATTTGTTCGGTAGAACGTGTAAGTACTGATAATTGATCGGATAATGGAACGTAACCTCGAATTTCTACATTTTCTTCTTTTCGATCGCAAACAGAATGATCGCGCGTCCAGTTAGGGAAATATTTCCTCAATAGTATGTTCCGCTGCCTTCAAGGCTTTCCTCGGGCAGCACACAGCTGGGAATGTCAGAGTGAGAGGATAGACTGCCTATTAAGTCTAGTGCTTCGTAAATTGTTTTACTCATTTTTTTAAAAGCTCAGTTCCTTGCTAGATTCTAAAACTTTGCAAATTCCACCTTCCAGTAAGGCTATTCATAAAATTCAACTGATCAGGAACACAAAATCACGAGACTCCTCCCCTAATTTACTACAAAAAGCTAAGGATTTAATAATCCTGAGTTGTGTGAGTTTCACCTCACTATCTACCACTGAAATACAATGCTCACGCGCTCTATCTGTTTACCAAAACTTGTTCCATTCTCAATGGTCCTTCTAAGGACGTACAATTTCTTTCATTTCAATAGTTCGCTGATTGTTGTTTATTAATTGAGTTTTATCCTTTTAGGACCCATGAAGATACCTAAGTTCACAAAGCCTTGGAAATAATTTCAGTTTTGGGATTAGATGAACTGAGTAAACTGAACATTCGTAAAATTATATTTCTATAATAAATTGAATGAGGTTTATACCTTACTTTAACGTTTCCTTTTGTAAATGAGAGATGTGTGAGATGAATATCTCTTGGACCAAAGGATTATGTCACGTATTTTAGGAAAAGATTTCCAGCATCCTCGCTATCAACGTCAAGCTGCCTTTAGCAGTACGTAACAATTCTCACGACGTCGTCAAGTTTGCGGAAAAGCTTCCGCAGCCACGCGGTTTGGAACCATTGTTCTGCCGTGCAGCCGCACCACCGTCGGTGTGGAGATTCGCGTGTTCTAAAGAACTCAATAATTTATAGAAAATCTTCATTTCCAGACTCCTGACATGCTCAATATATCTCCACCTCACTGCAATGTTTTCTGTGCAGGTTCAGCCCGCCTGCTTACGGCCACAGGCCGAGAGGACAATAGCCGTCGCAACGCCAAGACGAACCTCGTCTCGCGCCAGGTGTGTGCTGTCATCTGTGCCTCGGAAATTATCTTTTAACTCTCAGGAAATGCTAACCTTTTTTTTGTCTGGTTCTGAACGTTGGAAAATACGTAGAGTGAAATAAAGTGCGTGTTACTATTGTCTATTTCGGGAAATGTGTAGAGGGAAGTAATGTATGTATTTATTTTGTCTAGGTCTTAACATCGGGAAATAAGTAGAGTTAAACAATATGTGTGCAATGATAACACATGCTGCAATGTGGATGGGTTAATTTTTGTTCGTCGTTATTAAAAGCATCACTGTGTTATGATGAAAATTTTGTTATTATTTATAACAAATATTGAAGCTCTTTGTTCCTTGAGTTACCTAGCAAATTGAGTTTGTTTATTAATTTTAGGATAACGTGTGCTGATGTACTCATTTGAACAATATTTTTTTCTCGTGCTGAATACCTTTATTTTGATATATTTTAGCTTGTGAACTTCACTTGTGGTTTGGTTCCTCAATTTCTAAATATTTTGTGCTTGTTTCTAACGTTCTGAGTTTCATTAAAGCTTCGTACTCAAATATTATTCATGTAATATTAGCCCAGAAAACTTCAAAAATGTGTCAGTATTTTCGCAAATGTTTTTTTACCTTTTTGAATTTTTTCTAAGCATGCATTCGAAGCGTAAATTGATGTCTACATTTTTCGGTTTTCCACAAACTAATTTACGATATGCAGTTAGCTTCGGTTTGCTTTACATCTCCATACTTCTCAATTGTTTCTACACTATACTATCGCATCCGTGCCTGCTTTCAACTTGTGCTTATGATAAATAAAATTAACTGCTTATGATAAAAAATTGAACGTTTGCGTTTTCTGTTAAAATATAGTGTAGTTTTGAAGCTACGTTTTTCATAAAACACTCTCGTGATGGTATTTCTCTACGTGGTGTTTCGTATGTGTGGTTAACACTTACTCTTTGTGTATTTTCCAAACAGCTTACTTACGAATTTTTTCATCTCTCGTGAGCCAAATAACGCTGTGCCATTAATTCGAACAAAGCCCGAAAGGAAACGTTGGAATTCGCTTGCACTCTTTTCCGATAGCCTCGCTTCAAAACTGACATCGTTGAGGCCTTTACAGTCCATTCCGAATTTTAGCGTCCTAGGGTCACTTCACTTTCAGTTTCTTTCCAATTGTGAGTGGGAGAAAAGTTTATCCTTGGATCGCATTGCTGTTCTAGGCGTGGTGCGATCAGAGCCGCTCGGGACATTCAGCCCTCGAATCACAGCTTATTTTATTTCAAAACAGGATTTGATGAGGCTCTGGGCGAGGCATTGCTTATTAATGATCAGCTTGCAGCCATGTACGACTTTCTCAGATCTGCAGGGCGGGCTCGTCTCTGGAAACACTGGAACCTGATTAGCATTATTATGGATTTAATGCACTGATTCTTGTGGTTCATTATGGCTTTGTGTTATTCTTATTGCATGGAAACCCGCGTCTAACATTTACAGAGATTTCTGCCACAATACATAATGAACAAGCTTTACTAAGGAAGGTTCTCAGTTGCGAAACATCATTTCAACGGTCGTTAATTTGTGCAGCGAACTGGGCCTCATTTGGTTAATATTAAGCACTGAGCCATTCGGAAATGTTTGTATTCAGTTCCAACAATGCAAATTACTTGTGGAAGAAGCACAACTTTCCCAAACAAATAAACTTAAATGCTAAATTTTCGCTTAATAACGGTTTCCTGCTATGCGAAACGTTGTTACATTGTTGCTTGGAATCTAGTTGGCATTTGTAAAATGTTACTTATTTCATACCGACATTTAAGGTTTTCATCGAATTGGAATTTTCTTTGCGATTGTTTTTGTTTTGAAAACATTATTCTGTTATTTGTTAAGTTATATACTGAGCACAGCGGAAGATTAACGAAGCTAAGTTCTTAGTAATTTGATTTAGTAACCTAATACTCAGACGGCAGTATGGAAACTACTAATCCTGTTCAAAATGACGGTTGCTTGGGATATGGAGCGGAATCTGAGCAAAAATTTGGTTAAGGACTTTTAAGCTTGACTTCATGGTGTTTCAGTTTCATCCATATCAGATGTCCCAAGAGTCTTTGCACTCAAGATCATCTCCTCTTCCCGTTTAGGCACCTTAAATGAACGGAAGATTAGGACAACTGTGGGTAGTTCAAAAACTACACACAAATTTCAGAAAATATGTTTCCTCCAAGTAGGACCACAAAAATGTCGTCATGGCGCGAATTGCGTTACAACTGCCTAATGGATGGTAGATGGCTCATGTACCAGAGATTAATTTTAAGGTCAACATCGGATCAACTTTAACAACTCTCCTTACGTCGTGGAAATACAAATGGATGTCTGGCTTAACAAGCTAATCATGCAATGCATAAGTGAAATGGAAGCCTTCGCTATGGGTGCTCGAACACTAGCATTTTGGAACAAAAAGGAAATACTTAAGAACCAAACGGGCGATAAGGACACCTCCAGGTGCTGGTATATCTATACTCGAGCAAGGAACAGTGATTGTGACTGTGATATTTTCAAAGTTTGGCCTGAGTGTACAAGAAAACTGTACAAAACAAATTAAATTGAGACACGCATTTACCGTGTTCAGCACAAATGCCTTTAAAATTCGCACCAAGAAGTGGTCTTTTCTAAGGTAATAATGAAGTGTTCATGAAAGCTTTTCATAAATGTTCGTAATTTGCACGTGTTGGTTGCGTTCCAGAGCACGCGGTGTTTTGATTGCTAGTAGTTCTTATGCATGTTAGCTTGACTTTATCTAAACGTGTATCTTCGCTTCAATTTCCTTGTTCTTATTTTACGGGTAAAAAGCCTCTCACGAAAGTAGAATTTTGTTTTCTTGAGAGAAGCTGAAATGTATTTTGAAATCGAATATTATGTAAAAATTATGGTGTTAGATAGAAGGTTACACCAACACATTTATATAAAAATAAAATACACGTGGCTGCTTCTAATCAGGCAAAAGTTACTATTGTAGAAGCTGGGAATTCATTTAATAAACTGAATTGACTGCAGAACTTTCATACCGTCATCAAAGATTTTTTGACTCGGTACTTTGATGAAAACAATTAATTTAGAAAATTTTGTGACTTTCAGGATTTACGTGTGTAAATATTCAACATATTTTACTCGCTGTTCAGTGTGTTATCCCGAATAAGCATTAGAGCGCCATCAAAAGAGCAATATGAACTACGCTTCAGTCAAGTATAACATAGGGAACTCTGAAACGTGTTTCTTCACTCTACGGTTGTGGCCTTCATTCATTTCTGCTTTCGTTTTCGCATGTCGCTTGTATGATACAGAAAAGCTTCCGGGACGGTGTTTGAGTTCCTACAATGTTCGTACTTCATTGCCTACTGCTACGCCTATGGTACATAGTCTAACGCTTCAAATCAGTGCTGCGAGACACAAAATTTTAACTACATATCTCTTCAAAACTGTTACTTCTACTCTATGACCTTACGGACCAATTTGTGTTTCAAAATTTACGTGAAATCATTGAAATATCATCGAGAATCTAAAGAATTTGATATAAAGTTTCCAAAACAAAGGCATTACCGGCCGCAATGCGTACAACAAGAGCGTCGTTTATCATGGGCAGGTAACTCACAACCGTCGAAAGTTTGCTACAGGATCTCGAGACACAACCAAAGCCCGGGATCTAGGACACCTTGTGGAAGAACATGAAGGCATGGAAATTTGTCCCGAAACTTACCCTAGAGAGGTAACGCCGACAAGCAGTTCTCGTAACTTTTCGCCTCTGGATAACTCACACCGCCGGACTCAGGACGTAACACCAGTGTCATCACCCGAGGACAACACTATAAATACTGATGGTTTACCGAAAATAGTCATTCATCAGGTAACTTTTATTTTCGGTAGCTACCGGCGCCGTTCTCTTTGATCAATAGCGAGGTATTGAATAACCATGTACAAAAGCTAGTCAGGCTTTGAGCAAAAGAACATAAAACGAGAGGAACGACCAAGGTGCAATGTTTTCTGTACTCCGTGTGGCGTGACCCTCCCTAACGTAACCTGCGAGTGTTTCTTTGGCTAACAAATTCTTCTTTAATCCGAAATGCGCGTTTGGGCGTTGTTCTTTAACTTACAGTGTGAGACTGCCGGCTGCTTACGCGCAGTTTTTATACTTTATTTTCAGACATTCTTGCTGTGGGTTACTTTCTTTATATGAGAAATTGAACGCTTATTTTTTCTAGATGTAGTCCATAGCTTGCTGTTGGTTGGTATCGTGTACACGATGTTGCCCCCCTAGTGCTGAAACAGCAACGCTGTGTTCTAGTTACATCTATTAGTCGTTCTCTTCAGCACGTTACATAGAGGCGGCCTCAAAGCATGTTGCGCAATATTTTTGGAAGAACTTAGTTTTTATTAGATCCAGTAAAAAATTTTTGTATCGCATTGTAATATTTTTCTTGAGAATCTCTAGCTGAAGTTACTTCTACACAAGATTGTTTTCAACTCATTTCCTTACCTTTACATGTATTCATAATCATTTTATTTTTTATCGTTTGTTATGTTACTGTTCGTTGACTCTTTTAACTTTCATTAGCGGTTTGTAGTATAGAATAGTTAATTATTTCTGCCTGTTAGAACCCCCAAATCCTGCTTTCAAATTTAACACCAAGAATTCTTTTAAGTTTTACGAAATATTTGCAACTCTCAGTGATAAGAAAAATGTATTTTTTGTTGATCGAATGTGGGTTAAGAGACAGTTGCGAGTTTCTTTTTAATATTACTATTCAATGAATTTAAATCACATGTTAACAACGTATCGACAAACCTGTTACACTGACTAGTTATACTTCCGTTACTCCAATAACTCATTTAAACTTCACGAAATTATCCAGTTTACCTTATACATGAACTATGTATGCACTTGAACATACAACTCGCGCACAGCTGAACATGGAGGAGCAGATGATATGCGGAGCGCTGCAGACGCTGAGCGAGGAGGCCTGCGAGGACGCGCTGCAGCAGCAGGAGGAGAACGACCTGCTGCCCAACACACTGTCCTACACTCCCTCTGCAGGCAAGTGCCTTCCTATTTCACTTCACCGAATCTTATGGCAACTTTATTGTGATTGCTGTGTTGTAGCGCGCGTCCGTATTGCAGCTGTCAAATGTTTACCGCATGCTGGAACATGCGTATATTTAACATCTGTGTTGTGATTACCGTGTTTCGGTATGCGTCAAAATAACAGCTGTGTTAAGGCTGCCATGCTGAAGCACGTGTTGTGTTAATATCTAACCTGTTTACGACTACCGGGTTGCAGCACATGCCAGGTTTAAAGTTTTATCATGACTACCGTATTACTGCGATACGGAAAGCTCGGAAAACAAGCTCTCAAATATAACAGAAGGACATAATAATACCTTGATTACAATCGCCTAGAATTGAATGCAACTCAGATGCTAAATATTCTAATTTGATGCTAAATTGCTGCTTATGCGCCTAACGCTGCTGCTTGCACAGCTCACAACTGTCGTTTGAAAACGTGTTGTTCATTTTCTGAGTCACCTGCTAATATTATAATTACGTCAACAATAATTTCTGATGAACTTTTTGAATACAATTGCTGCAGAATTTGAAGTCTGCAGCACTAGATGATGATTCCTGGACGTTTTGCGTGGAGTTCGGACCCCTCGATGCTTCGAGTTTCAAACAATATGGAAAGAATTTACGGTCTACTAATAGGAAACATCATTCTACATCACTGTGTTGGGTACACGCGAACATTAAACGCTGTCTTACTTTGCAGATGCGGAGAAAGCATTGTCTATGTTACTCGTCCTTTCTAATGAAAAAATAAAAATAAAATTTAATTCGTACTATGCTCTAGGTAACCGACTGAACATAAATAACTAATCGGTGGATATAATTAACAGTGACAACATAAAAATCTGCATGAAGCAAAAAAAAATAGATTTTCCCCCTATTGCGAAGATTTTGGTCTCTTAGGGTGCCCGCACACGAGTGACTTTTTATTGTCAGTTGTCACAACAAAATATTGTCACAACAAAAAAATTGTCGCAACGAAGTTGTCCGCAAGGCACACCCGCACACGAGCCGCCGGATGGCGGTAACTATCGTTTAGTGTCACCATGGCAACTGTGGATGTGGCAGTGTCAGGCCACTCTAGTCTGGAGGACACTGAAAAACCACGGCAGGATCGTCAGGTAAAAAAGAATGTATACCATCCCAGTATTGAGTATATTAATCATCATGCAAATACCGAACACAGACTTTTATCTTTAATATAATGAATTTATAATTCAGACGTGAAATAGGTTGTTTTGCCGAGCCATTTTAGAACAGCTTGAACGCCTAACAGTTTATTTATGCACCATACTGCCTCAAAACAAGTCACATTAGCAAAAATCTGGAGTTAACAAAGCCAACCTGGCTACCTGCGACTGGCTGAGCGCTGGGTGGCGGCAACTACCAAAAAAAGTTGTCCGTGTGCGAGCTCCCATTGGAAATAACGTTCTCTATCGCCTACAACAGTTGTCGACAACTTTTGTGTTGTCAGAGAAATTGATCCGGTCGCAACATCTTCACAACTTTTTGTTGTCGCCTCAAGAAAAATTGCCCATGAGTGGGTAGCCGTAGAAATACATGCTTTCTATTTTGGACAATTTTTTAGTTGTGGCAACTGACAATAAAAAGTTGCTCGTGTGCGGGTACCCTTACGCTTTCTCTTCTAGTCTACGAAGTTGAAACCTTAATTCAAGGCAGAAGCTATTGAACAGGCCAGAGGTCAAGACGCGAACTAGGAAGGAGAATTTTGTGTAAAGAGGTTAATTTTAAAACCTAGCTATTTCAGGTGGCTACTCCATAATAAGTCGGAAGCTTGTTCGTGCAAGTTGGAACCTAACAACAAAAACTGCCGACCTGAACTCACAATGGCTGTCATTGCTTAATGATATTTAATTTTTATTGCTTGTTATTCGCGGGCATTGTTTATTTAATCATTGTCTGTACTTTCCATGAGACTTTCAAGTTAAATTCTACATGCTTCACAGAGGACCTCCAACAAGGCGTTGAGGGCAAGAAGGGCATTGGCGTAATTCTCGGCGGTGAGGAGGTCGACGTCGTGTACCTGCAGTCGTCCCCTCTGCTGCCCCACAGAGTTATCACCCAAATGCCCGACGGAGACAACACTTCGCTCGCTTCTTCTAGTTTCTCCCCTAGCAGAAACGTCAACGATGCTTCTATTTCAAGGTATAACTTCTTGCTTGCGCCCAGGTATTTCTTCTCTTTGAAATGCTTTTTCTTTTTACGAAATGTGATTGCTCATTTTTTTATAGCTGAACTACACATTCAATATTTTTCCTATTATTCACCAATACTTTTACTTCCTAGTCCAAATACAGGAGTAAAATCAAGGTTATTCCTAATTTTGTGCAGAACATCTTCTGTCGTCCGCTCGGATGTTTCAGCCAACGTGTCTC
Organism: Morinoia aosen; assembly: GCA_030386875.1. Lineage (NCBI taxonomy): Eukaryota > Metazoa > Arthropoda > Malacostraca > Amphipoda > Talitridae > Morinoia > Morinoia aosen. The sequence goes on along the minus strand of CM059564.1, from coordinate 64,773,109 downwards.
CCAAAATAAGCTTGCAAGAAAACCTCAAAAGCAATGCCAGTAGTCGCAAAAGCAGCGCTATGAGCCAAGGAGATGCACGGTTTGATGTCAGAAAAGACAGCAGAGGCAGCAGAAAATTTAGCGTCGAAAGTCCCGTGAACATCAATGAACATCCGTCAGAACGGAAGGTGTCCTCTGATCGCAAAATATCGTCTGAGCGAGTGCGCGCCGCAGGCCCAGTGCCCGAGAAGAAGGCGTCGCTGGGCTCCCCTCAGAGAGCGATGGCTGCAGCGAATGTCCCTGAAAACAAGTTCAGGAGCCAAGCTAAGTCTATCTACCCAACCGTAACTTTCGGTGAAGACACCATTATCGCAGCAGCACAAAACGGAAAGACGCCACCAGCTGACAGTACTGAAGTATCTGACAACGAAATTGACGATAAAAATGCTGAGGTGAGTGTCGATGTTTCTGGTGTTACTTTAAGGTGCGAGAGTATCATTCCAATATGATCAGCCTTATTTTGACATTTTCTATTATTCATGCTTCTATTATCCGTGCAAGTACTTATATAAATTATTTTTTTCTTGCTTTAATTGTGCAGGTGTCTTCCCCTTTACTAAGGAGTCCCTCTGAAGCTCGGCCCACTCGGCCCAAGTCACTGAACTTAACAAGTCCTTCTGACAGCATGGGGAGTTTCCCTTCATTTCATGGGGAACTCCATATGAAAGAAATATCGTCGCTGTCAGATTTAACTTCAACCGAGAGCAACCATTCTTCGGCTCGTTCAAATTTTGCTCAGCAGTTGTCCTCGTCTTCTATGGAGACAGTTCGAAAGTTGCGGGATCAAATACGTAAAGTTATAAACCCTCAAGAAGGATCGAACGCTTCCTTGAGAAACAAGCTGAGTGACGACGAAGCAGAGGCGTCTCCACTTGTTATTACTTCACCATCATGGGGAGCTGACATGAATAATGCGGCTTTCTCGCCTGCCTGTGTCCAAGAAGATCACAAAGAAACTATGGATGATGCAACCATCAGTACGACTGACGAATGCTTGTCTCCCACCAAGCCACACCCTAGCACAGAAAGAGAGACCCATGTATGATGCGTGGTTCTTTCAGCAGCGCAAACAGTTGCGCTTCTTTTGTCGTGGGAATGATTGATTTATCATGGTAGCGATTTAAAACTTTCCAGTGTTTTGCGTCCACAACTTCTACCATTCGATATTAGGAAAAGAATTATTCAACTTTGGTGCAAAAACGTGCTCAAAAGTTTTGTGAAAAAAAGGAAATGAGCTCGTTCAGAGTGTGCGGAAAAAATTGATCACATTGTCGCCCTTATTAGCCCATTTTCGAAACCATTTAAATATAGAACATATACGATGAAGTGCACTGCTGAACTTCATCTAGTGGTCCTTTGCCTCAGTTTATTCATATCTGTAACTACAAATAGAGGACATTGTGATTGGAATATCCCATGGAATGTTCAGACAAGTCTGAAATGCTAACATGAGATTGTAAGTGTTGTGGCATGGATTGCTTACTACGAGGCCTGTCGAAAAAGTATCCGACCTTAATTTTTCCCGCGCAAAGTAGTGATTCTAAGGCGGCGCCACTGTGCACGGTGGAAGGAGGAATCTTAATGCGCATGCTTGACTTTTTTCACCGCATTCACTTGGGCCAGTCACTGGCTGGTGGTCGCCAAGTAAGGTGCTGTTCTAAGTGTTTGTCCAAATTCGTGCCCAAGTTGTTGTCGCCGGAACAAAAAGACCTCCGTCGTGACGTTGCACAGGACCTTCTGGACACCGCCAACACTGATCCTGGGTTTCTGAACACCGTGATAACTGGAGATGAGTCATGGGTGTACGGGTACGACCCAGAAACAAAAAGACAGTCATCCCAATGGAAGCATCCCGAGTCTCCAAGGCCGAAGAAAGCGCGGCAGGTGCGAAGCAAAATCAAGGTGATGCTGACTGTTTTCTTTGATGTCCGTGGAATTGTGCATCACGAATACGCACCGGAAGGACAAACAGTGACAAAGGAGTACTATCAGGATGTTCTCCGGCGACTTCGTGATGCAGTTCGGCGCAAAAGACCAGACATGTGGACTGCGAACAACTGGCACTTGCATCACGACAACGCGCCCGCACATTCATCCCATTTGATCCGCAATTTCTTGGCCAAACATGGAATTACGACCGTTCGCCAACCTCCCTACTCTCCAGACCTGGCTCCTTGCGACTTCTGGTTGTTTCCAAAATTGAAGACACCACTGAAAGGATCCCGTTTTGAGAGTAGAGAAGAGATAATGCGGAACGCGACGACAGAGCTGAACACCATTCCAAAAGAAGACTTCCAGAGGTGTTTCCGGCAGTGGAAGGATCGGTGGGCTAAGTGTGTGGAAGCACAAGGAGCCTACTTTGAAGGGGATTAGGGTCCCAACCCCGTCAGGTTGTTGAAGTATTTTTTCTGGCCAAAGGTCGGATACTTTTTCGACAGGCCTCGTAAGTAAACATTCCATGCTAATTTTATACACTGAGTAAAATAAGCTGAACATTTTTAACTTGTTGATTAGCTTCTTAATTAAACCGGCAGCTTCTCAGTCCATTTTCCTAAAGAAGAAAACTGCAGCGATGCGACAGTTGCAGTGAAATAATACTCTACAATTTCGATAATTAAAATATTTGCTGCAATATATGATAACCAATATTGATAGAAAAATAGGGTTTTGTTACAAATGAAACTAAAAAAAGTAGAAATCATCCGTGGACAAGTGATCATTTAGAAGCTCGGGCTCACTCGGAAAATGGGAACAGTTTCCTCTAGAAGTTTACGTAAAAATGAGTAAAGCAATGAATGATGAACTTTCCACTTCATCTGCTTGTCGACGAGAGCAAAATCTTCTTGAGTGATATTATTGACTTTATGTGCCAATATGGTCCCCATTTGTACCCACTCGCATTTAAAACTCTTTTTTCAACATTTCGTTGTGAGCAAGTGGCCTCATCAAAGTTTTATAACCACATCATATAATTTTCATGTAAGCGTTTCCACCAGCATAATGCCACTATGGACGAGAAAGAGTCAGGGGTGACCAGAACAAGTAAGGGATTGTTGAAATAATTATCAATCATGTTTTGCGACCAGTTGTCTGTTGAAATAATTCCCGAAGAGGGGAAGCGAATGGACTCAAATTGAAGTCCCACAAAATAGTTCAGTCTCGGAAAGTTATTCTCCTATTTTACGTCTGCATTCCTAAGGTCAGGGTTAAACAGCTTGATATTACTTACTTCAACAATATTAGCGTTAGACCAAGCTCGGTATTTGTTGCGGTACACCCAGGTAGAGCGGATTTTAAATCTATGAGCTGTAACTAGTTAATTTTGACTTAATTGTACAGAAACAATGTAATACAATTCATAAAGTACAGGGTTGATGCGAAAATTGTGTTCGTGCGATATGGTGAACTCTTAACAACTCATGAAAATTTCAGTTCAAGTTTGATAGGAGAACAAGAATAAATATGAGTAGGCGATATCATTTTTAATTTGGTAAAATATCATGATTAATAATGCCAGTTCAGATAAAATAGACGAAGAAAATGAAAATATTACAATCTTTACTCTCAATCTGTCAAAGTGGCACACAAATTTCATTTACGAGGATTACGTAAAAACATTTGGAGCCTGCCCAGCCTCGTGTTTTACTTTAATCCAACTTAGAAGATGCACTCAGTACATCAGGAAATCAATTCCTAAATCTTTAAATTTTCTAACATGCAAGTAGCAAGTGGGCAATGAAGAGCTTCGCAGGCTAGGCTACTGACATGGAGCTCAAAATATGTGTCTACAGCACTGCATAGTACGGGACACGTGCTACGTATCGCGGTCATTAATATCGCTCTTTTAATATACATTTGAGTAGGATTAATTTTTAACGATTAGACAATAGAATTTCGAAACACACACCCATCAATAACGATAATAAAATGGAAAGCGCAATACTGTGACCCTTTGAACCGGCATTATGGAGCAGGAACAGAACTTGTGTCTGACCACTTAGCTTTTTTGCTGCATTGTATTTAATGAGCAATGCATGATGTCACTGTTATCATCTTTTGTTAGGTTAGCAAGTCGCCACATATCTTTGGTAACAACTAATTCATTTCTTTTTCATTAAGAGTCGTGTTTATTCCAAAGTCTGTGAAATATTCTCGCAAACGTCTTTCACTTGACCTTACGAAGACGTGATTTATTCAAAAACGAATTAAAATTACACAAGAAGACGAATGAACTTAAGACCATAGTCTGAGGAGTGGAAAAGACATCACCTCCAGTGGCGCTCTATCAGTATGCTCAAGTTAAAAATAAATAAATGTACCGAACCTTGTATTCAATTTAATGCTTAACAGTACAAAAAGTTCAGCAAGATTTTTGGTCAAGCATCCCAGTTTGTAATAACGCAGTAAAATTGTAATAGGTTTAACAATGCACAATGCGAACGTATCAATGATATCGCATAAAAACTGCGTGAGAGTAACAAACATTATTCTGCAAAAAGGATTTTGAACGTCTGAGCGAACGGGTTCTAATTCGCTTGCAAATGACGTGAATGCAGTTGACGTCTCAAGTAATTAACTTATACAATTCAACAGCGACATTTGAATCGCCAGGTCATCTGCAGCTCGAACGGCAGTCACAACAATCTTTGGTATGTGTTACGACCACTTGCGTATAAGTTGTGAAATTCAACTAAATTCATCATTTTCGCTGGATAAACAAACTGTGATTTAAAATTTTTCTAAGACTATTTGTTTTACGACGTAAGCTTGCCTTGACTGCAAACTGTGATACCGTCATCTTTAGATTTTATTTTTGCTTTTATATACTGTAAGTGAACTTGAAAATACTCACGTTAACATAACTACTCGCGGCGCATTTCTTTCCGCAAATGTGGTAAAAACATTTTCGAGGCTTGGGCGTATAAAATTAATTTTATAGGAAATGTAATTCGAGTCACCACTATATCAGCTTCAGAGCATTACTTCCTGTCACAATTGGCTCAGAAAATCAGTTTCTCGTTAAAGCACTGAAGTGTAGGAGCAGTTCTTCCGCATTGTTGGGCACTGAGAGCAGTTACCAAGCTTTGGCTCTCTGCCGTGCCTTCTTTAAATTCTGTGATAGAAACTCAGTATCTTGAAACGTTCAATTGTACTGACGTACCATGTGCCATTAATTTTTACTCATGTTACAATGGGTTACTGATAACACTGAGTACTTTGGCGATGGTTTCTTTTCTTCTTAGGTTTAAGAGAGAAGAAAACCAATACAGAAAGCTATACTCAGTAAAGTAATTGTAACCTTAAAGCATTGTTGTAGTAATCCGATGTTGTATCACTTAGTCTCTTCAGCATCTAAGCTTATTCAGCAGCAGCGACGCCTGTAATTGGTCCGTTCGAAACATCAACGGGTTCCATATTTTTTAATTCAACTCGGCCTTTATAATTACTATTAGAAGACAACATTTTAGTTAAAGTTTGAGAGTGCACTCCGCAATTTCGTGATTGCTTCATTTATGGTAAGCAATAAAATGTGAGGGCTTGTGAGCACTGTAATGAAAGTAACAAATTAATTCCAAATTTCATATTAGTGATTAAATAAATACATCCGAGTTTTAGAAACACTCATTTAAAAAATGAGCACAGACGCGTGAAGTTTAATGCAATTGACCCAAGTTCATGGTTCTCAGTAAACAATGACGAGGTTTTTCATCGCCACCAGGTGGTGGCAACTACGGTGGTTTTCTCTGCACTTTCAAGATGTGTGCTTTCGTTTCTTAGCGCTCAAATTTATTTCAAATTTTAGCACGTTAAATGTTTGAATGGTAAAATTCGTTCATGGTTAGGGAATAGTTTTATCAAATCTCTTATTGCTCACTATAATAAGCGTTCAGATGTATGTGACACAAATGTGAAGAATTTTTTCTATTGTTAGGCAAAAGCTGTAGTTTATTTGTGCCTGAGATAAGAACTGCTTGGTTTTCACAAAAATTTTCAATTATGTTAAACCTTCTTATCACGTGCGCCAAAATGTATTAAGCATTTTATATACTAATCCATGTATTGTTACGTAAGGGAGCTAATATTAATATAGGAGTATTTTAACTGCAAAGATTTTCTTAGCAAAAATTTCAGCATTCATGGAGAACAATGAGTTAGACTTTCCTTTCTTGTCTTATCAAATGTGATACACTTGATCAAACGTGAAGTCAATCCAAACTCGTTAAAACGTCGATCTTTTAATATTTTAAATTTACTACATTCACGGAACAAGTTCCTTATTAGCTCCTATTTTGTAGTATTTTACGCAACTGAATTCATTATTTTTTTGTAAAAAATATTCCAGTTTAGCAAAATCAAATTAATAGAGAAAGCGTGAACAAGATTACAACGTTATGCTTTTTATTTTATTTAAAGTAACATCAGTTACAAATTAATGATCATTCAGTATTCTGATACACTGTTGGTTCTCGTGGATATACTTCATAAGTATGATTCATCGTAATCTTGTTCAATGGATTGCATTTACATATGACATACCGTTGTCGAGCCTCATCTTTCTAGCAGTTTTCCTTGCTCCGTCAACTGAAATAATTCGATGTCACTATATAGCTTGCTTTTACCCTTGAATTCTAAGTTTTGTTGTATGAACTTGAGTGTTCACAAGTTCGTCCTGCATTCGAGTAACTGTCAGACCAAGTTTTTTCTTCCATCCTAAGTTCCTGCATGTGAACTTCTGAGCACGTTCTCATGTACTATATAACTACTGGCTTCGCGAGCAGGTATTATTTTGTGAGACGAAACCTGCAGAGCAATGAACTAAAAAAAATTCAAAAATTGCAATTTGTTCATTTCAGACATAATTTTAAACTGGAATTTGATCTGGTACTACAGCGACCAAAATATTTTTTTCATGATCTTTGTCAGTGCTTTTAGTCACTGACACATTTTTTTCAGTCACATTTTTTATGTGCATATTTTATTACTTTATTACTGCCTGCATTACTTTTGAACGGGGCTCTGTACGTCTTAGCAATTACTCATTCTTACAGTGCTGTAACGTCTCATAATGTACTGGTGTTGTACAATAATATTCACGATATTTTTTCAGAAGCGTTGCTTTTCAATTTTTAAAAACCTAGAGTTCATTTATTGTGATCAACTGAATTCGTTCTACGCATTTTAATGTGGGCTAAATGTGGGCTTACTGATTGGCACTACTCTCTCGCAGGAATGTGCCTGGTCCGATTTTGCAGGTATCTTCTTCAGGTTATTCTGCTATATTTTGCTGTTGTACATTTCAAAAATCTATATCTAGCGTGAATGCTTTAGTTTTGAGAGTGTTGAAGGATCTCTAATGCAACTAATTTCATGTGAAACATTCGTAGCATTTTGGTGTATATAATTTTTCCATTTTTCTTATGTGCGTGTAGTGATAACTTTAGGCTTTTTGTCATGATATGCGCATTGCTGGAGCGAACGCTACAGGGTACAAGCACTGCGAGGTGCGCGGCATGTGCGTCTGCATGACGCTCGGGAGCCAGCGCGCCTCGTAGCTCTCTCGTCCAACATTCCTTCACTGTTTCCACGTGTTGTGGGCGAGTGTGCGTGTAAAAGTGGGTGCATGGCGTTACTTTGCGGATTCCACAATTTCCTAACAGATTTTTGAACTGGAAGAATAACTTTAAATGTTTACAAAATATGAAATTTTATGGGTTGATAACATTGGGATTACTATACAGTACATGTCTTTAATAGGCGATTTGAGAGCCATGAAATTTTTGTGAGAAAACAAGAGATCCATTCAAGGGTCAGTCAATATGTAGAAAGAAATTTCAGGAAAGCAGACGCGCGTACGCCATCATTTGGTAGATTTAATTTACATGGAATATTATAAGCTTTATATAATCGAAGACCAATGTTCATAATCTTACGATTTGAATGACAAACTCTGTTCCTAATGCGTAGTTCATAAACTGTATTAGCTCAACTATTGTTTCGCATTGGCAAGAACTGAATTTCTCATTGTAATCGGAATTTAAAACTGTACAGATTATTTAACATCTATCGCTAGGAATTATATACCGTATATTGAGTGTACTGCGAGTAATGTTTGACGGTCTCACTATGATTATTGGTATGGTATCAATTCTATTTGTATTCTGCATTTCAAGTTTTAAGATTGATTTAATGGTTCACTTTGTTCTATACTTTCACAGTTTTAATTCCGACACTGATTACTGAGTTAGATTTTAATTGTGCTTATCCTCATATCAGAATATTTAATTTAAAAAAATATATAACTGTATTTATGTTGAAAATGAAAATTCTAATATTGTTTACGTATAGAATTCTCACGTTGAGCTTAGAGTTAGCCTGAGCATCTGATGCTTTTCAGTAGTCACCACAATTTGTGACCAAGTTGACTACTACAGTGTGTAATAATAGCAGCAGTTCAGTACTTTCAGCATGGCTCAATTGTTCACTTGTTGAAAAGTACAAGATATTATCGGTAATAGAGGTGTCCCCGTTGAAGGGTTCCAGTCATAAAATTTTAGCTCCTAGTTCAGTTCTCCAGCGATCATCATATACAGTGATCATCCAGTGATCATAATCACTTGCTAGTCAACGAATGTGCCATTAGAAAGAGCCCGCAGACTCGGGGTTGCCAGATTGGTCGGTCATTTTTGTAGCAAAAATTCTCAAAATGATTTTTAGCCAATGAAATTTCCCAAAATGAGATTTTTTAATTTTTTTTGCCTAGAAAGAGGCGGCCCTGGTACCCCTACGCCGGCTTCCAACGTGCGTGACAAAGACCTTGAAAGTTTTTGTTCCCTGACCTGAAAAAAAGTACCATGCTAATAAATCATGAAATAAGAGTCAAATTGTTGGTGCTGTTGTAATTTAAGGTTGGTGTAGAGAAATTTACAGCAGTTGCTAGCAGAACATTGCTTTGAATCATTATTTGTTCGAAACTCAATGCACTAGCCTTCTAAAGAACGTTTGGAGAATTTGGGTGCATGGTACAATTCGTTGACAATTTAGTGCAGTACAGTCTAATGCCATCACTACCTACCGCGTCACTTTAAATTCGCCTGCTTCTCACACTCGTTGAGCGAAGAAAACGAAATCGCTTAATGGAATTCCTTTTCTCAGACATTTGTTAGATATAAACTGATGCGCTAAGTGCATCATTTCCAAGGTACCCTCCAAAATCCTTTGACATGTTATTTACAACGGCCCTGCACGCAAGTTTGTGCAGTGCACTGCGTATTTCCAATGTTGCTTCTCTCAATACCGAGGTGCCTGATGTTACGGCGACTTATAGATTGTAACGAGAGAACAATGCATGAAATATAGTAACTGTTGACCATGTTTTTTGCCTTATTTTAATTTAACTGTAGGTTTTTGTCTTATATTACAATTGGGCTGTATAGACTCATCTCTTTACGTTATTCAGCTCGCTGAAGTCTACGAATCATCTTAAAATTCAGTCGATACACAATGACACATTCAAGTTAGAGTCAACATGTGTAGCGTGTGGCTTAGACCCTACACACCCATGTCACGTTTCCTCTTCTAAAATGTAGGAGATGATTGGGGGTGTGAAGAAATTCATAATGACCAGAATTTTATACCGATCTTTTAGTTTTGATTCTCCCACGTTGTCTGCAATTGGAGTTCGAGTCACGGTATGTGCGTATAGAAACTCTTACTTGGGCTGGCTATCCTCAGGTCTCATGCCAGACTCTTTCAAGTAGCTACAGTCACGAATGATAGGGGCACATGATACTACGTAATCTAAGATTTGTCAGTTAGAAAATACTAACGCACCATGAAACATCTCACATACTTCATTTGATTACTTTGTTTGTATCTTATTTATAGTTCCAATCTGGGAAATTTTTAATTTTTACTCGTTCATGTATCACAGTGTAAAAAATGTGTTCATACTGAAAAACCTAATTTGAAATACAGTATAGACTGAAGTTGTGTTTGATGCCTGAAACCATTTTTATCACATTTCTTTCCGCGATGATGAGAAGGAAAACATCCGCCTTAGCTCTGTGCATGAATGTCATCTGACTAGTTTTTTTTCGAATACACTTCACTATAAAAATCCATGCGCAGCACAGGCTTACCAGTTACAAGGCCATCTTTAAAAGTTTGAATATTGAAAAGAGAAAAACAAACAAAATAACGATGAATACATCTCATGCCATAGTGCTCAGTCATAATCAATTCTAATTTCTCTGAATGATAATAGAAATAAATTTTCGCAGGATGACTGTAGAGAAGGAGCGCAGCGAAGCGAGGTATATTCCATTAAGTAATTCTACTCATGTCATCAGTGGAAGCAAGGAATGCCACTCAACTGGCAGCGCTTCCGCATCCGGTCGCAGATTGTCTTCGTAGGAGTCTAATGAAGCAAAATTCCCTCGCTCAGAAAGAGCTCTAAATATTATCCAAACGCGTGAGGTCACTCGAGCGGAATTCTCTGCTACTGAGGTAAAATTGAAGGTTCTCGAGGTGCGAGATGATCGTTAATAACCTCACTGCACAAGGCTGTCTCGAAGCGTAATAATTTAGAGTAATACGCGTACAAAAGAAACTGTGGATTCAGAAACTTCGAGATTGCTTTAGAATTATTTACGCTGTTTGCAAAACTGATGTAAGGAAGCTTCATAATCTGCTACTATCATTGAGAAACGGGCTCGTTGTTTACGCAAAGCTGTAATTTGGCGACCAAACATGGTTGCTTGCTTATCTTAATGGGCAAATAAGGAGGAGGATGTTTCGTTTTCCTGACTATCATCACCGACAGATAGCGCATGAGAAGCCGCAATTTAGTAGCTTATTTCCCGTGTTACTGTGCGGCGCAGCTATACTGATCACAGGTCTGTGAAATAATTTTTAGATAACGTTGAGGAACTTGAACTAATAACAACGTGACGCAATCCACTGCATCTTAAACATGTTTCTTGCTGACATCGAAGTCAAGCATTAGAATTATTTGTCATATCAACGCTGAGAGGGAAATTCGTGTCTAGGGAGATCCAGAGAAATGAATTGAGCATCGCGAGTGCATCATCGATTACACCATTGGACACTATGTGAAGATAAATGGTCTCGACGTTCCCGACGTTTTTAGTTTGGCATAACTATAGTTATGCCAAACGAAGCGTAAAGTTTGTGGAATCTGATATCGCGAAATTGATATACTCTGGTTTCAAAGCTTTCTCAAGTGCAATTGGTCTAAAGTATTAAGCAAGTAGAGCACTTGATGGATAAGCGACGGATTAATGAACGGCATGAAAATGGACTTCAGTATCCAGCTATAGTTAATTATAGGTACCTATAATTAAACGAGTCCACAAAGCCAGTTCAGGTGTTTCGAACTTCAAAAAAATTTACCTAAGTTTCGGAATTTGAAAAATCAACGTCAAAAAAGCGTGCATGCATGCTGCTGAACTTTCGTGAACGTCAGTTCCGTTCACGTTTAAGATATGATGGACATAGAAGGCCTGATATTTTCAGTTAGTAAGCGAGTTTTGAGGAAGAGCCAACGCCTTCATCTCGTCGTCCGACAACATAAGAGGAGCGAGTGAAATGCATTTGCAAAGCGGACAATTCAAGTATCTGTTGTGAAGTGCGGGAGGGGCTGGGCTACCAAAGGGAAAGTATGGAGTGCTCATGTTCTTCTTGACCAGCCGGACAGCAGTCGTGCTCTTCCGTCGCTTTCGTCCCGAATCTATTCTTTTATTTATGAAACATTTTTTCTTCGGAGCAAGGAAATACTTTATTTTCCTTGCAATGAAGAACTCTGGCGAGGCTTCTCCATAGCGTACAATTACTGCCATTTGGAAAATATTCACCGACACTTCAGCAAGTTTCTTCCGGTTTTACCCACGTTAAGATTAGCTAAACATTAAAATTTAAAATGAGCGTGTTGACTCCACTGGAATTTTCTCGCTAATCGGAAAAACAAGGAAACCTAAAGAGAAGCCAACGTGGGCGCGTTTGCAACGATGTAGATCGTATCACCCTGGCTAGAGTCATGAAGCATCAGACCTGACCAACTGACAATGCTGAAATTTCATTCGCTGTCCCCTGCCAAATGAAGCTACACGGAGCGGTATTCAGTTACACGTTAATCGTTGTTCAGGTCCAGAAAGCAGTAAATTTCAGTGACTCAAGAGGTTCGTGCCCCCTGAGTTACTTCATTAGCTTACGCAGCGAGTATTCCAGCGAAGTCTTTTCCAAGCACAGAGGTTACAAGGAGTTTGTACGACCAGGGATTTATTGCCAAATGATTTACACTCAATGAAGACTTGAATACTCGGCTCTCACTACAGAAGAGAAAGTTTTTCAGTGTTGGAAGCGTCTACTTCCGCTGAGCCTGTGGCGTGAGGAGCAGAACTTAGAGCTCGTAATGGAAGAGCCACATAAAGCGTTCGCTCTACAACATTAATTAATGTACGCTCACGTACCTACACTAACAAATCAAGAAGCGCTTAAATGTTGTAGTAAGAAATAGTAGTAGTAATAAATTTGATCATTTGCTTCCTCGCATCAGAAATTTTTTATTCAAGCAATATCAAGACGAGGAACAAAAATTTTCTGTCCGGTCGTCCTGATATTGCTTGACTTTTAGCTGTATTCAATCAACGAGACAATTTTCTATAGTTTTGTCTTCCCCGAATGAGAATGGTGGGTACTTTCTCAATAAAACATAACCTCGCGCAGATATCGTGAAGATTTGAACTTCTCTTTTTTCTGCCGTACAACTCATTTCGTATTCTATTGTTCATGTCTTCTCCGTCAAGATAAAACACGCAAAAGCGCGCCTAACATTTATCAGCGAATTTCATCATAATGCCCAGTTCTCCCCTCGTACCTTGCATTCAGGTTAATCGAAGCTATCAAGAAAGTCAGTTCTCAAAGTATTAATTGTCTGCTGAAACAGCTTTCGCGGCCCAAAACCCACAGGTTTTCAAACAGCATACTTGTGCAGGAGAACCTGATGCCTAAAGTTTGGAAGAGCAACTTGGTTTTATAGAGATTTACTCTTGCCCTATTCGACGGAATCCGCACGAATTTAAATGCCGAAGACATTTCGGTGATCACGACTGCAACACCTCTGGTTTGTGTGAACATCATCCCTGAACTGGAAGGGCTTTTGTATGTCCCGCCGTGTGGCATTTCAACAGCTGCGCATGACCCTGTCGGTGCACGTTATATGTCTCGGCAACAAAGAACAGCGCACAAGTGGCTGTATTTCTCCCACTGATCGCTGGAAAATGCATCACCTGATATCAGAATGGCGTCTGGAAGGGAAAGTGTGAACCTTGTCGACATTTGTTCGTGACTAACACTCTGTATCTCTGAAGAAAGGGGTTCCGGAGGAAGCAAATAGTGAACTGCATCTTCATCAATTTCTTTCAGATTTTGCAACCCAGCATTTTTAGGCTCTTTCTTGATTAGTTTTACCGAAATGTTACTGTGATTCAGGCTTCAATCCACATTTCTTGATACGAACAACTTCTTTAGGAACAACTTTTTTGGAAAGAACTTTTCTTTACCTAGTTTCTGGCAAGAAAAATTAATAAAATTGTGTACGATAACTCCCAATCAGCGTCAGGCGATCAAGAAATCTATCATCTGAAACCGATATAAATCATAAAATTCGCCACGAAACGCGTTCTTGTTGAAAACGACTGCACTCAATTATATATTGACTTCTAAATCAAGCGAACCTTGATATTAAAAATGCCTTTAGAAGTTGTTAAAAATGTTCACAAGCACGAGCTAACAATTGGTGCAGAGGCTAGGTAAACTAATAAATAACGTAGCCATAACCAAGAAAATATGAAGGTTTAATTCTGGAAAATCTTTTTTCTCGCTCTGTCAAAATTTAGCTTCGAAACCTTGCAATGGAATCAAGAAACTGATGTGTACGATAAAAGGAAACTTTCAACATGATGAAAGTAACTTTGCTCGTAAATATTAATGAAAGCAATTCTGTTTACAAAAATTAATCTGTGGGCTATTTTTGGGTTGTTTTGTGCATCACATGCCATACTCGTGCTTTTAATTCATCTTGACAGTTCTGAGCTTGGTAAGGGGCACGCTTATTTATTTCAGACTTCTGCATGCGACATGCACGACACTAATGCACAATTTCCATCAACAAAAAGTATATCAAATTTGAAACGGGATTGTCAGCCGTTCAAATCATGAAAATGAATGGCGACAACATGATATCTCAGAATATTCAAAATCTATGTTTCAAGTGTTTCAAACTTGGCTAGTTGTGAGCGCCGGTATCATTTACATTTAGTCATGTTTCTGTTATAACCTTTTTCTCATCACTCGCACGATATTTCAGGAACAGTAACCTCGAAAGCCTCAATACAAAGCTGGCATCTTGACAACATAATTCGATATTTTATGAAAACATCAGAGATAGGATCTCAGACATGCGTCGCTCTATACATTTTAGGATAAAATGAACATCGAGACTCTACCCACAATCCGTATAAAAATATTCATAAATATTGGACCCGAAACCTACATCGAATGCGTGTTTACTGAATTGTAACACTATTGAGAGTAGTCCGAGTCGGATGACACCGTACATCTTTCAGGGTTTTTAAGGTAGGCATTTTTACACTTGCACATTGAATTGATGGTAACTTTTCAAACTTTCAACTCCGTTGTTTAACTACCGCTAATTAAACGAAATAAACTAACATGTTAAAGCATTAATAGGACAAGAAACGGGTTGAGATATTTCAAGTTCTTCATCCTAATCTACGAAGATCTAAGATACAAGGTGACATCGATTATAACAAGCGAAATTCGCTTCCTCCACAGATTACAATCCTAACAAGTGAGTTCAGGAACCCAAAGGGACAGAGACGAGATCTTTCACCCTGTGCGAGGTTGTGTCTTTACCCTGAACCTGAGGTCGGGCGGCTACTTTGCTCTAATTTCCCGCACATATCTCATAAGATGCTTACATTGTCTTCGTATCGTTATAATGCTAATGGATGGCCACACCCTTCGGAAGCCGACACAAGGAGAGTCCCTCAAAGAGCTCCTCCCTACCTTGACAAAGCGAAGCACGTTCGACCGTGATGTCTGTGTCTCATGAACGAACAAGTTTGGCCTTGCTTCAGGCACCTATAACAAAATTAGTCTCATACTTTCTTACCTTTTGCCCTCAGTTTTAGAAATCACGCGTCACAGTTTCATTTGAACGCAGCTAACTTTGTGTGCAGAAGGTGGGGACGGGTCAGGATATTTTATTTGTTTTATATTCGAGCATTCACACGTAAACATCGTGCGCTGCGATATCCCACAAAGGACAAACAGAATGTGAATTCATTCCGTGAGCAAACAATTGGAGAAAACATATTCATCAACGCCAATATTAGATCCATCACGCTGCGGCTAAAGAACTTGTAAATGAAACCTTCAAACTGATACCACAAATATGGACTTCTAACAGGTGAATGAAAGTTAATGAAAGAGAAGTCGACTGATTTGAGATGACTTCACTGCATTTGCCATTATTATAGCTCTCAGGGACTTCAAATTATGGATGATTAAGCTCGTCGTAAAACAATATAATATTGCTACGAAAAATTACATTTAATAGCATCAGTAAATTAATAAAGTTAGCATTTGTAAGGTTTCAAAAACAAAAAAATTTAGTACCGAGATACAATCCGAAATAGACCTCACATCATTTTATTTGAAAAAATGCATACAGCCTTGTAATTAGACTTCAGTGCTTCTAATATTTTTCAAATTTCGGGTCTTTTTGTTGCAGATACAAGCGGGCCTTTGCAACCTACCTGTATTGTGCCTGCGTTTCAGACCAGCGATACCTGCTGGGGTGACCAGCCCGAGCCTTCTCATCTTATCAGGGCCCATATGAACTTATCACGTAGCGACCGAAATACACGACCTGAATTTGTTGCCTGAGAATTCGAGCATAGAGACGAGATAAAACACAAATGGAAAGAGGTCAAAAATATTTCTCAATTGAGTTTAAGTTTCCGAGTTGACCTTTTAGAGAGAGTTGCGGTTTGGCTCCTTGTTAATGAAATTGTCCTTTCAACGTACATGAAGGTATCTTTGGGCTTAGGTTCATAATTTAGCATCGTGACAGGATATTCTTGTCTGGGCAAAGGTTATTTAATATCAGACGAAACAAAACTAACTTTCTTCAACCGAGGATTGTTCCCGATTAAGATAATGAACCCGAATGATTTCAGCTATTTACATAGAGCGCTGCGAGAAGGGTGGCAGCAGGTTTCAAATAAAGTTCAGCAAGAGGCGAGGCCCTGCACAGCGCGCTATGGACTTCAATACGAACTCGGCCACGAAAGCTACATTCGAGTTCAAATTTACGAGCAATCAGTCGGCGATAGCCAAATTCGAAAAAGAATTGTACTAAATTGACTGCTTCGTTATACAGTAAATCAGGTCATTTATATTTAATGAGATATAACACAAGACCGATAACAGTGAGCTCTTGTCCTGAGGAAGCCATGAAGTCGAAGTCTGTCCTGGCCGTCAGGATCGCAGTGATGGAAATTGGTCGAGTGAAAGTAAGAACCTGAAAGCGAGCTCGGGGATAGATAAATTCCAAATTGCCCGTTAATGTCAACCGAGGGACAAAGAAGCAGTTTTGGGCTTGTCGAATCGATTTACTATTGGCCGAACTATGACCTGAAGTTCTATCTTGTGTTAGCGTGTTGTAAATTCTATCCAATACGTTACTGAAGGAATGTTGGGTGACTGATTTTTTCACAAGAGCTCAAGATGTTACCTCATATAATTAAACTGAAGGAAAATTATTTCCATTGATAAATGAATGGCATTTTTAAATAATTGTTTATTAAAGGAAACTGTTTGGCCTAGTATTTCCAGAAATGAGAAAATAAATTGCAAACGATGAACGTTTCTTTTATATTTGCCGTTAATTCATGATCAATATTTATCTCTGTCCAATAATAAACGTAGCTGTGCGTAAAACTTTGAACGCATAATGTAGTTCAATTAATTGCATCATAAATAAAAAGTTAAAGTAAAAACTTATGTTAAAGACCCTTACAGGTTCAATACAAATTTTGATTTTCGAGTTTGGTTCGGAACAAATTGTATACGAGAATAACAGCGTACGTCACTGAAATTAGCTGTACTTTTATGAAAAGCCTTTATATGAATGGGAGAAATGTCGATTCTGTTCTCTCTAGCTGGCCCAAAAAATCTGAACCACGATGTGAAATTTTGGTACCGCATTTTATTTTCGAGTCTCGGGGCTGTACATTAAACAGTGAAGTATATAAAAATATTATCGCAGCGAACGAAGCCCAAGCTAAAGTAATATATATATATATATATATATATATATATATATATATATATATATATATATATATATACTGGCCTAATTCCTTTACAAACATCAATAACTCATGGAGCAGTTTTAATGATAGTTTTGTCAGCACAATGGCTCATTTCGTCAGATTCATTTGAAGATTTCAGCGGACTAGTAGGATGCGATCTCTCGTTCATTGCCGACATCATTCTAGATCATATAATAAATAAGATAGTACAGGAATGGCGTGCAACGAAAACCTTTCAATTATTGCAAGGGTCGTACAGTATTTCCAAGCCATAAGGAATCGCAATTGCCCGGCGGTTGCAATACAAAAAGAAATTAATTGAAAAATGAATTGCAGTTGCATCTGGTGAGAAGTGTAAAAAAAGTTTTTTCGTTCTAAAATCTTAATCTGGTGAAGAGATCACTAGGGATTATTTGGTGTCTAAATGCAAGCACTGCTGCTGTGATTTCAGAACACAAAAAAAATTAAAAGCTTAGCGGACTTTTGACTCCTCTGAGGTTCGGTGCTGCATTGAATGTCTTTCACAGCTGAGGGGCTGACCTCCTACAACAGTTTATATCTATATAAAGTACTCCGACGAAAATTCGAACACTAAAGAACTCTAACCAGGTACACAATCGTGACCGCCAGCGCGTCACTCATCACAAGTCAACGGAAAAAATTTACCGGGTGGAGAAAATCAAGAATGTCGATCACGATCTGACGGCAGCCTGGCAATTATCGGCTTTAGCAAATTCTCAGACGAACGCTGCAGAAGGAGCACAGGCGGCTAAACAGTTTTGTATCAAGCTGAAGGGATCTTCTAAAAACGAATCTAGTCTAACAGAGCGAATACTCATTGTTTTGATTCTTGGACGCTCACATGTTGGTGTAATGAAGCGCGGGTAAACCGAAGATTCGCTTAGAGCCTTCAATTGAAGATGTCGGATACCCTTGAGAAAAAGCATTGTTTCGTTATAGGTTAAACGAATACTGCCAGAAATAACTGCTAATGAAATGAAACATAACATAATTCGATATTTTATGAAAACATCAGAGATAGGACCTCAGACATAAGTCACTCTATACATTTTAGGATAAAAATCAATATCGAGACTCTACCCACACTCCGTATAAAAATATTCATAAACATTGGACCCAAAACCTATATCGAATGCGTGTTTACTGAATCCCAACACTATTGAGAGTAGTCTGAGTCGGATGACACCGTACATCTTTCAGGTTTTTTGAGGTAACGTAAAACAAGGCATTTTTACACATGCACAGTAAATAGATGATAATTTGCTAAACTTTCAACCCAGTTGCTTAACCATCGCTAATTAAACAAAATTTACAAATGAAACATTATTTCGTAATGAAATAACTGCTCGTGTAAACGTAGAATAAAATTCCCTGACAGTTCGTAATAGTGAACCAGAATTGCACTGCTAACATTTCATTGCGTCCGATCTTTTTTGTAACTGTTCTCTAAAGTACACCTCTTCAACTGAAAAAAAAATATTTCACTGCTCAAACATTGCGAGTAAACAGACTTGCGGCATAAGTACTCTATTATTTTGCACACGCTTTGAAAAAATAATTTTGCTTATATCGCTATGCGTATGGGCCAGTTTTTACACAGCTACTTTAATTTTAGGCCTAAATATATTTTCCCTCGTCCCACAAGAAAACACTTTTTTCTCCAGCTATGAGAGCACTGCTTTTATTCAATGTTCAAGTATTATTTCGTTTATTTTACATGAAAACATATTGTTTGCTACGGCTATGACAGAGCTGCTTTCATTTTATGCTTAAATATAATATCACTTATTCTACCAGAAAACAAGTTTTTCGGTGGGGCTGCGAATGAAAGTTAAAGAAGAAGCAGCCGAATGTTGCCCAGTCGTTAGAGCTCCCGAGACCAGTAATTGAAAGAGTACAGAAATGAGGGCTTTCCCGCGAGTAGATGTTCCGACGCAAGATGAAGGCTCGCGTTAACGCACCGCAGCAGGCCGGATGCTCGACCCGGCTGCAGCATGAACATCATAAATCGAAGCGAATCTTTACTCTAGTGGGCCTAGCTGGAGTCGTGACATGAAACTATCTCCCAGAAACACGAGCGCTGGATTACCGTGGCAGAACTTGAGTACACCAGAAAACGACAGAAATGAAACAAACGTAATCGCATTGAAGCTGAGAAAGTCGTGCACCAGCTATTACGGCAAGTCACGCTAGGAATGCGCTCTTCCCTGGGAGAATTCATGAAAAAATTTCTGAGCGGTATTTAAGTCCAGTTTGAAAACCGTTTATTGCGCCATTAAGTCGCAAATCTAGGCCAGCAGGGCGCTAAGCAACTTACCCAGTCTGCTTTCGGGCACCGTTAATGAGAACATTCAGGAGTAACGAGTCTAGCTTTCCCTCGAGTTCATGTTTGGAATTGTCAGGACTATCAATTTCGTTTCTGACGTATTTTCCTTCAGTAAAGCAAGTGAGTGAGACACGCGTCGCTTTTGATACTGATCTTTGAGAGCACAGTTGGGAGATATGTCAAGCTGAACCCGAATAATAGAATGACCAAACATGGACTCTGAAATCTGGATACAAGTCAAAATTCTATATGATTTTCCAGGTCCCCGCTTGCTGAACACACGATAGGGTATTTTTTTAGTTCCTTATACAGGGATATTCTGCTGCAATGATGGGATTTCTGCCTCCGACTTCCCTCAATGTCTACTCTGTGTTCAGTTTTGTCAGCCTAACTTCGCTGCACAGAAGCCTGAGACAACATACATAGGACAAAGAAAATCCCTCGACCCAAATCGGGCTGCAGTATCGAGGCGAGCTGACGAAAGCAGATTACCAAACAAAAGAAATTGGGCCAGCTTTTGATGCAGAAGCCCTGAATAAACTCGCACATTCGATTTTTCTTCGCGCACCGAAGGCGTGTCACCCTAACACGGTGTCAGTCCCGAGGGCCATAAGGTGTAATTTCTGCAAAATGTACATCGCTCAGGGTACATGGCAGCTGTTAGTATGCCTCATATGGTACTCATAGCGTAGATAGAAAACTCGCATTCAAATTAAGCTTTGAAATCTGAATGGCTATGGTCGAAGGTTGTAAATTTACTTAACCCTTCCATGACTTCATCATTTATTTTCCTCCCTATTCCATGTTTATTAAAAATACCTTCTATTACCGAAATACGAGTTGAAAATTATGCATAATGGAACAATAGGTACAGTAATTACGAGAAACAAAAAATTAGATTATTACTCAGTTTAAGCCCCCCTATCCACCGCAAAGGCGATCCAAAGAGAGGAAGGAAGAAGGCATTATTTAGCATGGAGATAAGGGAGCTCGGAATCTATGCAGAAGAGGCATAGAAACAGTAAGTTGAGAAAGAAGTTTATGAAACTAGATAAAAGTTAAAGAAGGAAGTAGTAGGTGCTATAAAACAGGACAGCAGTGACGTGAAACAAAAAGTACAAAAACTCTCAAAAAGGGGTGGCAGCGGCTCCGACTCCTGTAGTTTGCAGTACATGAAATTTCAGGTGAGAAAGCTTGTAGAAAATGAGTGACATTATAATTTAGTCTCAGCCTTCCTTACCACAACAAAGATAATCAAAGCGAGGAAAGATGAAGGCGCCATTTAGTAGGGAGTTAAGCAAACGCAAAACCTATGCACAAGATGTGTTCCCTCACAAGATCTCCGACACATCAAATTAGCAAGTCGAGAAAGAATGTGATGAAACAAGACAAAACTTGAAGAAGGTCAGTGGTGTTGAAAAGAGGACAGAAGAGAATCAAAATAAAATGGTCCTTAACTAAACAAAAAACATAACTTATTTTAACAAAAAGAAGACTTACCGAACTCTCAGCTTTAGACTTCACATTTTCCCCCTGGCTGCGCTAATTCTCATGGATACAATAGTTGTATCCCCTTGAATGGGATACAAAATAAGTACGAAGATTTAAATCCTTGCTGAATGAACTTCTCCGAAACTGACAAGGCTAACGAGTCGTTAGTTCATTCCTGTGAACATTTCGAATTTAGAGTGAATACAGAATCGTTAGTTTTTAATATAAATATTGAGTGTAACACGTTTATAAACCAACAAATTCTAACAAATAGCAATGAAAATAGATAAATAAGTCATTAGGGGTGTAATTTTTGTTAGAATAATTGCAAAAAAGAACATTTGAAACTTCAAAATATTTCAGTACTTCACCATCTGATATTGCATCAATTCAAAAGTAGTCTGCCCTTCGAACATTGATTACAGTGTACTTAACCCAATGACTTACTTTCTTAAGCAAATCATATACGTACAGTCTATCATTAGGCAGCATTATTGTCTCCAGCGTAAATCTGATATATATGAGCTATATATGTTATGAAGCCTCTGCATATCACCGTAGATGTAAAAAAATAAACTTTAGCTTTTGACTTTTCAGACACCAAGATAATTTGTTCTTTCTTTGGTGATGTAGGGGAAAGATTTTAATGAAGTTAATATTTGATTAACAGGAAGCAAACTAGAACCAGTGCACAGATGCGGATATTCATGAAGTGTGTTGAAGTCTGAGATTCATTGCTCGTATTTTATTCCTTGGCGCCCGCATCATCAGCTGTTTCCTAGTATTTATTGAGCCTTTGCTGAATTAAAATGCAAAGCAATGAGAAATTGGTCGGTCGTGAAATTTCAAAGGAAACTGAGAGTAGCCTACACCAGTGCATTCAGTGCGCAAAAAAATGGTAGTTTTAAGGTTCATAACTAGGCTTCTGTCGAACTGTGTTAAAGTATACTTTTGTGAGACATTTTCGACAGACTCTCACAAATCGTTGAAGATCCTGAAAGACAGAAATAAAACAGTCCTTCCAATAACATTGACACATAATATGTCATAAAATTTATTTTAAAATATAGGTTTATTATTGTTTTATAAGCATTTTAGTCTTTAGTGTACAACTTGAGAACGACTGAAAAATGAAAAGTTATCCTAGAAATAAAATGATAATTAATTGAGCCAAGAATTAGAGCTAACTGCTCATCAGGTAGCTGTATTCTCATCCATGTCCTCCTGAGTTGCTCACAGTTCTCACGACCGAGAATTTTGCAGTGGGACCGACCTTCGAATGAAATAAGTCGTACATCCAAACAAGGTTCCTATTGTTATCGCTTAACAAGCTGCCATTCGCCAACGTCATGAACCGTCATTCACACCTATCGTTCAAGTGGCGTGGTTTCGACTCTACCCTTGAGACTATTAATTTATTTTAAAGTTGCTCGTGGTGGCAGCCAGTGAGGTGTGACTTGAGTTGCGGCAATCCAGTAATTAGCAGCAGTTCACGGTGCAATATTTCAAGGCGGCGAGTTGGTATCGGCTGGGAAGCTCTGTTTTAATTTGCATTGCAGTGAGACAAGTTAGAATACTTCTATGTAATTTTGGTTTACTAATAAGGGTATCTCTGAGTATGAACTGCCACTGTTTTTTTTAATGTAACCTTTACTGGATTTATTGCTAAGATCGTTGTCACTACACTATTTCCGAAAATGCACAATTCACAAGACTAATCAATACTAAGCACCCCTGATCGCTCAAGAGATATGCAAAAATGGAAGCCAACGATAATTTGAAAGATTACCACAAAAGGAGTGTATTTTCAACATCACATCTAAACATAAAATAATGAACCTAAGCTTCAACTACTGATCAGCTCTTAAGTGATGAAATATTACGTTCTTGGTCAGTTCGACCGTGCGAAACCATAACAAACTGGAGCGCAGGAAACGCTCTAGAAATTCGATGAGTTTACCAAATAAAAAAACCGCTGCTGAACGCATTACTGCGGGCCTCAAATCACATGATAGCGTTAACTCCATGATAGCGTTGCCGTAGACGCGTCGGCAGTACTTAGCGATTCAGGGGAGAACACGCCTGTTGTCTGACATAGAGGCTCATTTAAAAGTGTACAAGAATTTCATAAATATTTTCACAAAGACGTAATTATTGTGCTACAAATTTACAAGCACAACACGAAAAATCTCAGTAAAGTTAGTAAACTGCCAGCCCAAGTTAATTGAATATAAGTTAGTTTCAGCCTCGCGTAACAGAATAAAGATGTTCAAAGAGAGGAAGGATGAAGGCACCATTGAGTATGGAGTTAAAGAAACGTGGAATATATACAAATGGTGTGTTCCCGCACAGGATCCTTTGCGCATAGAAGCAGTGTGTTGAGAAGGAAGGTTATGAAACAAGATCAAAGTGGAAGAACTCAAACATGCTGAAAAACAGGAGGGTAGTGAACCGAAAAATGACGGCCATTAATAACAAAAGAACCAAATTAGAACACATTTCAATTCAACAAAAAAAATGTCTACCAAACTCTCAGCTCGGGACCTCAAATTTTTCCATGGGAGTGCTAATACCCATGGATACAGTAGTTGTCCTCCTCTGAGGGGTATAACCAAGCCCTTAAACTTCTTAGATAAAGGTTTCCAACGTGTTCAAATTTCATCAGCCGAAGAAATGAAGTATTTCTCTATCAAAAACGCTAACAAAGTAATTCTTTATTCATCCACCTTCTCTACCAGATAATGTAATCCCACCTGTATGGATCTAGCAACTGCTTGTGTCTCCAATTTATTTTCACCGAGATACTCATTGCAGCGCCGCTACATTGTAACATCTGGATCAGCGATTGGGACACGACACATGCCAGAATTAAGAGAGGATAAAATGCGCGCCTGAGCCATCAAGGAATGATAAATCAAAGGCAATAACCTCGCTCGAAAGAGACAAATGGTGCAACGGGAGTAGTAAAATGAGGTCGAGTCTTCAAAATCACAACACGTCCTATTCATCGCACATGCTACAACTGAGGCGATTCGAGGAGCCTTGACGGCATGCTCTTACTTTCACCTATTAAACTTACGAGGGAAACTTTTCAAATTTATCCGAAATAAGTTGAAGGTCTTTGTGACTTCATAGCTTCAGAGTCTCGCGTATTCAGGTTCGCAGTTCACTTTACTGCTAAAATGGATATTTCTTTGGAACATCAAGCGTAGCCCTTCAAAAAATCTCAACTTTCGTGTTCTGTATTTACTATCACTAATTTTGCACATTTGTGAAAGTTCGCACACATTTCTGCAGGAGTGTCACGTTCGTGAGTGCGTGGCTTTTTTATTGATGTAGGAACTATTTAAATGACAGGACTTCCAAAGGCAGTTTTTGTAGCATCTAGACCCTAACTGCTGCCCGAATGTGAAATGTTTTATATAATTCAGCGAACATCATTTCACAGTCGTGCAGGGAAAATATTCCCCTATGGAATTGCAAATTCACCAGTAAAAACTTCGGACGTTTACAAGATCTCATTGGAGAATAAGAAATAACGTACAAAAACATGCAGCATATTTTCTAAAGAAACCTGTTCGTTTTAAGTACAGGGATCATCCGTTCACAAATGATTTGAAAGTTACACGGAAAATACACACAAGCAAACTGAAAATCGCTTCCAGTCTCCGGAATATGAAATAGGGTGCCAAACAACGTAAGGTTTAACTTAAGCGAAAGCATTACGCAACGATGAGCGTGCAGAAGCGCGCCAGAACAAGAAGGCGCACCATTATGCAGGAGTGTCAGGGCGCAGCAGCTTATAGGCTCCTTAGTGTCGCAGGGTGCAGGCCACTCGCTTGTAAACAACCCCCAGCTTACGGATTAAGAAAAATCTTAGAGTGAAATTTGGATGGAATCTCACAGGAGGGCTCGAATTTCCCAACGTTTCTGAGGTTAGGCAGTTAAAAAAATATATTAAAATCGTCAAGCGGGTATGTAAACACAACGAATAGAGTGCTGAATTTACAATCAATGAACAGAGTAGCTGATGATCGAAATAGCGTACTTTGTATACTCAGGGGTTCGGGATTCTAGCTAATGAACGCCACCTTCCAGTACAGAAATTCTTTCCCTTAGCGTAATCTTGTGTAATATCTTCAAAGCTTGATCTAGTCCATGATAATGAACAGCTGTTCAGGCTGGTCTAGAAAAACCTGCAAATTTAAAAAGTTTTAAACAAAATATACGAGTACGTGGATTACAATGATGTAAGTGATGAATAATTACCTCTGCCATTCAGTAAAATATTGAGAAAAATTAGATTAGATAAGTTAGTTTAATGCTTCTCAAACATATGCGTCCCAAAATGGAGAAAACCAAGGCCCCAATTGGTAACTAATTAAGGGAACGGAAATCTATGCACAATCGAGTTGCCACGTCGTAATTATTGCTAATAGAAGCAAAAACATTTTTAAAGTTCATGAAACAGAATCAAACATGAAGAAGGAAGTAAGGGTAAAATTTCATCACTTCTAGTCGTTCTAGTTCTCTGAAATAGATCTCTTCAGAAGTGAAAAATATTTCACTGTTTTAACATTCCATAGTGAACAGACTTGCGACATTAGTACTCCGTGATTTCGTGCATGTAATGATCGAGTAGCGAAAAAAAGACGGCAGCGAACCCGAAAATAGGGACAGCAATATAACAAAATAAAATCTGTGTCATTTCAACAAATGGAAGGTTTTCCCAACTTCCAGCTTGGGGCCTCATATCTTTCCCCTGGGAGCGCTAATTCAATTAGTTGTAATAGTTGTATTCCTCTGATGAGAACAGAACATTATTTTTATTACCGAAAATATAAGCAATTAAACTTCAATTATAATATGTAACTCCCATTAGATCGCACAGTTCAAAAGACTACTCGTATAGCACGAAAAGTGTTTCCACATTGCCTGGAACAATTCGATGTTAAGTAAAACGGAATTATAAGACATATAAGTGTATCAGGGTTGATGCGAGTCGCACATAGCACTTCTCAATAAAAGATAAAATACCGCGTCCTTCACGTTAGATTAAATTAGGAAAGTTAGTTTAAGCCTCCCTAGCCAAAACAAAAGCGTTCCAACGATAAAAATGATGAAGGCACCATTTGGTATGTAGTTGAGGAAACAGGTAATCTGCACACGTGTGTTCCCACATTAGATATTCGCACATAGAAAGAGTATGTTAGGAAGAAAGGTTGTGAAACGAGATAAAAGTCGAAGAAGGTAGAGTTGTTGGAAAACAGGACAGCAATAAGCCGAAAAAAATATGTCTCTTAAAAACAAAAAACATTTAATTTCAACAAAAAAGGCCTACCTAACCCTCAGCTCGGCACTGCGTCCTTCAGAACTACAGTAATTCATGAACCCGAAAAAGACTCCAAACGAAGTGCTATCTCTGTGAGCTGCGGTCATTTGTTTGATGGGACACTGAATCTCTTAGATACTAATACATTCAGAAAACAAGTATAAAATGCACATGCATTACTCGTAAACCCCTCTATAAAATGCATGTTTGAGGAATATGATTAATTTTAATGCACTTCCTCATTGATTAGATTAGATTAGATTATAAGTTAGTTTAAGCCTCCCTAACCACTGCCAAATAGAGCGTATCGAAGAGAGGAAGGAGGAAGGCACCATTTAGTATGGAGATAAGAAAATGATGAATCTATGCAGAAAGGGCATAGAAACAGTAAGATGGGAAAGAAGTTCATGAAACAAGATAAAAGTTGAAGAAGAAAGTCAGATGTGCTGAAAAACAGGACAGTAGTGAACCGAAAAAAGGTGGTCCTTAACATAACAAAAAACATTTTATTTCAACAAAAAGAAGGCCTACCTAACTCTCAGCTCGGGCCCTCACATTTTTCCCCTGGGAGCGCTAATTCCCATAGATACAATAGTTGTATCCCCCTGAGGGGACTTCCTCATTGAGCTTGGTGAATTAGCTATTAGTATCACTATCTTCAACATTGATGGCTTGAACGCATCCGAACCCGAATTAAATAATAATGAATAATAATAATGATAATAATGAAGGCATCTACGGATGCTTTATTTCCAATCAAGCCTGATACATATCACCTTGTACATTGGATTTTTAAATGCCTTATAACTAACGCCAGGACGCCATGACGCTTTCCCCCGGTCAAGACCGGTACCCATTTCAGACACCTGGGTAGAGTGGGGTATTGTGCTTGGAATTTTTCTCTTATACCCAACAGGGAAAATCGCCACCGCCCGCGCCGAGTTTCGAACCCGGGTCTCCGCCGCACGGCGGCAGAGCCTCTAGCACATGGCTATGGCGAGCAACGCAACGTACTATAAAAGCAACGTACAAACAAAAAATCTTCAGAGCTGGAAAAATACAACCTACAGTTTCGCTCGAGGTGAAGTTCCCTGAACCGATAACTCGGCCCCTCCCTCGGTTCAACAATACGAATTGGAAAAATAAGGCTAACAGGAAAATAACAATTCACAAATTTTAGCACTTGCGACTTTTTCAGCGGCAACAGGCAGCAAAGGATGTTTGGATAACGTAAATTTTTCTTTGAAAGCTAACGAGAGCATGAATTATTGGCACCCCTCCCACGAATAAGAGACCCTCGGGATTTTGGCCTACATATCTTCAAAGAGAGGCAAGTCTCTGAGATGCATGATGAAGAGCAGTATTTTTTTATGATATTATGTGTCTGAACAGGTTAAAATTTCCAATTGTATATAATCCGAATGAGTTTTCCAGTTTTTTCTAGTCAGCAAATTACAAATACAAAAAACTCACGATGAATATTGTGAACAACCCAACAATAATTCAGGGCTCATCTGTGTAGAAAAGTCGAGCCTCAAGCCTTACAATCAGTTTTTGTCATTTCAATTGTAGCACAAAAATACGTGTTGGCGTAGGAGTCTCCCTTGTCACTACTTTTTGCGCATCCCCTATCATACAAATATTAATGAAGAAGACGGTGAATCAGAATGAAAACCTCTCCTTGTTTAATATAAAGAGCGATGCTCTGCTTAAAGAAAACTAATGGCAGTGATGGAAATAATGTGGAGTAACATTAAAAGACGTTGAGATATCAGAATGAACAGGATGTAAAGGATAACTATTTCGAAAGAATATCACTAAACCTAGTAGGATGAGTAAAGTTGAACTCATCATTAGTTTCAAATACGACTCATGCCCTATGAAGAGTGCAGAGCTGCCATGAGTGTGACAAAGAACTGAGAAAGTGAATGCATTTTCCAATTTAAATTCTAAAGCATAGAAGCTGTACGATGTAAGATTGTAACAAAGAAAGGATTAATAAATGAATGTGTTTGCAAACGTTTGTCAAAGATGCGATTGAGAAATCCATTTGAAATTACCCGGTGGCGTAAGTAATTAAAAGCAAAGAAATATTGTAGTGGTGATAGATAGTTCCCAACTTGATTTAATTGAAAGCTAGTAGAAAATAAAAATTTATGAATAGCACGTGTTGCGAATAATGAAGTTTAGCTTGAGAAAATAATTTGAAATTTAATTTCACTCCAATTATTGCAAGGGTACAGTGAGTGAGGGAAGAGCAGGATAATAAGACCCAAGATACCAGAATGCTTACAAGAAACCGAAAACAATTGGAGCTAGTGAGCCAGTCAATCGTAATCGTAGACTGGTCTTTTATCTTGAGGACTGCGAAGTTAACAGATGTTCAGCACTCAAATTTTAATTGAAAAAGTATCATGCTAGAAAATTTTGGCCCAAAAAATAGCATGTGGTATAGCCAAATGAACGGGAGAACTTTCGCTGCCGGCTGCCTCGCTACAACAACGTTACTTGTTTGAAAATTCATCCCCAGAGCAGAGAAAGAGAGAGGAACTCCTGCGACGACACGATACAGCTAGGCACACCGGTCAGAACTGCCGGGTCATGCTGTTAAAGTTAGCAAGAGGGACTGTGGCCCTAAAATGCAGGATGCATTGACTAGGAGTCGGTGGAACAGTTTTTATCTGCATGGTTAGCCTTACTCACAAGCCTCCTCGCATCGGTCATTCTCAGAAAATTCCAAGTTATTCCATTTTACATTCAGTTATTGCTCTTTGTGTAATACATTATAAAAAGAAGCAAAATTCTTAGGTCCCTAGCATAAACTTCTCCATACCTCTCAGCATTACGCTCTCGAAAGTACGAGAATATAATTGTATGCGTTCACTCAACGAAATTTATACCAATATCTTACATTCGCCCCGACGGAAAAAGGGCATGTGGCATTCGACGGGCTTAACCAAATTATGCAGTTTTCAACCTCGCGTGCGTTGACGAAATGGTCGCCAAAGTGTTTATTTGAAATTTCGAATCAATAACGCCGAGTTTTCCAATCATCAGAAAAATAGTGTCTTTGAAATTCTCCCGATAAAAAATAGAATTCGAAACTTATGATTCACAACTTGCATGCCAGCCACAGAATGTTCGGTGGGTGGAGCGCCATGAATCAGGTTGTGCAACACTTGACAACCTTAGATTTGAGTTTTGGTTGTGATAAATGCGCGAGAGTGCAGAATGTTATTCCCTGAGGGTCGGTCGCTGACCAGACATGCAGGATATAACCTGTCGCATGCAGCATCTCGAAGGTCTTTTCCTGAACGTGTTGCACAAAACGAACACAAATAGATGAATATTTTGGAGAACGTAGGCTAGCTAAAACCCAAATATTTTTAGTTAAAAAACATGCTTGTTTCATCTTTTTTGCCGTAAACAGTTCACGTTTATCACACATGACTATCGAGCACGAACACAATTACAGGCGTAGGAGAGCTGAGTTACAAAAACACTGCAGTGTCCTTAGCACCGGTCGCCATATGAATAACTGACATTATCTCGTGGGCCTTAATGGTTCATTGCGCCGAGACAACCAATTAGTGCATCGTGATGCCCAATTTTCTATGGCGAGGTGTCAGAACATTTTCCTCAGTGGGACTTATGAGCAAAGCGTAAATCTCATTAAATTTGGCCACGAGATGCTTGTACTTCTGCCAGATACTCGTAACTCGCCTCCCAGACGCGGCAGGGACAGAATGATGTTCGCGTTAAAACGCATTGTTTTGTTCAGCCCTCCTTCGTAATTAGGATAGAAGCGATAAATTTGTGAGGATCGTAACTCAGCACACGCTGTGGGCACGCAGTGAGCAAAGCTCAATACCAAAAGTAAATGTAAATCCTGGTTGGTTTGTGTGACCCACGCATTATCAGAAGGCATTTTTCCGGCTGAGATTATTATCATTATTATTATTATTATTATTATTATTATTATTATATAAGAAAGTTTTAGCCTCCCTTAACCACGACAAAGATGTTCCAAGAGAGGAAAGAGGAAGGCACCATTTAGTATGGAGTTGAGGGAACGCGGAATCTATGAACAAGGTGCACAGAAACACTAAGCTAGGAAAGAAGTTCATGAAACAAGAAAAAAGTTGAAGAAGAAAGTAGTAGGTGCTGAAAAACAGGACAGCAGTGAACCGAAAAAAGATGGTCCGTAACAAAACGAAAACCTATTTTATTACAACAAAAAGGAAGCCTACCTAACCTTTAGCTCGGGCCCTCACATGGTTCCCCTGGGAGCGCTAATTCCCATAGATACAATAGTTGTATCCCCCTGAGGGGTTTCCGGCTGAGAGTCGATGAGCGTTGTCGAGGCTGTAAAGTCTACGAGATTCCATAACTCCAAACTATTACACTTCAGCTTGAAAGTGTCCCTTCTTTGCTATAGAGCTGATAGATGCCAGCCGAGTTCTTGGTGAAGTACTGTAGCATGAGAGGAACAAAGTCGCAGAAAACATTCGCAAGGAGGGCCAATGATAAACGGCTAAACGTTTAAACCGTCCTTGTTGCTTTCCGCCCTAGTATTGATGACCACATCCGAGTAAATATCATTTTAACAATCCTCACTGAAACAAATAGCAATATTATTGAATTTTGATTGGAATTATCGACATTTAAATATCAAATCTTGTCGATTCAATGAAACATAATTTGAGTGCAAGAAAATGCAAAGTTTTACTTCTAAGATTTACCATTATCAATTGCGAAAACATTTTACCTGCCATAATCCCAACTTGCCCTTCGCAAACCCAAGCACATTTGACCTAATTTCATACGAAGGAAAAAAAAATTAAAGAAGCAAAGGAGACCCCGTTCATCGCTTCAAGTCTCCCCTATATCCTCACTTCTCAATGTGGACAATCATTTGAACTGTTTTCTTGTGCAAGCAGCGGTGAAGCGTGTCACTGCCCCCGGCCTGCGCCCGAACAACTTTCTTCATCCCACTCAAATTCCATGAGGAACTGCATCGTGTCCAGCAATGACGGCTTACAAAATAAAGATGGCTGAGTCGTGGTCGAGAACCACGCGGGCTGGAATGATCGATGACACCAACACTTGAGAAAGCAACAGTCCCGGGAATTCGTCGCGGCATTCGATCACGCTCGAAAGTTCGATCTTCCTTCTTATTATCCTGAGGTGAACTGTTCAGCAGGCATTCTAAGCGCGCTGGTACTGTCTCTGGGAAGCCTGCCGCACTTCCCGCAGAAGTCATAAAAGAAATAAGAAGTGCAAATAGGTAAAGTATGAAGTCTAGTTCGTTAAAGTTTGAATTCTTACAGAGTGAAGTCTGAAGGTCCGTAGAGTGAAGTCTGAAGTCCATTAGAGTGAAGTTTGAAGTTCCATACAATGTAGACTGAAGTCTTATAAAATCTAAAGTCGCATAAAGGGAGATGTTTTATTTGTCGAGCTGAAGTCTATCACAAAGTTTCCCAAGTGCCAATTAGCATTACTGAAGAGGCCATCGCACTTGAAATTTGAGGTAAAGCACAGCAGTAGCTCTGCACTCACAACTGCGTGAGGAGAGCGGCACGTCCAGGTCAACATTCAGTACTATGTTGGTAAAATTCGCAGTGTCTGCCCTGATTCCATGTAAAGCTCAACACACAAATAAAAATGCAGAACGGCATTTAAAAAAACTGCGTCCTTTTCAAAAAATGTCCCAAAGAACGGCTTTATTTGCCCCTGCTATATGCAAAATATTTATATTCGAGTATTTTAGCCGCATACAGTCAAGCATTATATTAGGAGGGATGCGTAATGACAATTAACTCACAGAATCGATCCTACTAACCCGGTAGAACTTCAGAAATGATTATTTCCTATCAGGCAGATGCGCATTTATAACCATTTTTAGGCTCACAAAGATTGAATTTCGCTTTCCAAAGAACTTTTACAAATACCTTTAACTTCGGATCTAGTAGGCCAACTAGGGATTTTACTGATGCGGATCATCCTAAAACAAGTTAGTAGAGTGATAAATATTAACTAGTGCATCAGCATTTCTTTCTATTACGCTCCAAATACGCATATTGTAGAGTCACTTGCACTGCTGAGAAGTCGAGTAATCATACAAGTCAACCCACAGCTCGCTCCATTAGAAAAAGAATGCGCATCTCAATGAAACGAAATGATGAATGAGAGTGAAGAATAACGACCGAAGACAGTCGTGTAGGAGGTCAATTGCACGGTAGACCGGCCTCTCCCGGGAGAGCCAGAGAAGTAAATAATGAAGGTAAGGCTCACCTAACAATAACAACAGACTCTCGCAACAAGAATCGCTCATTTTGTGGTGAGAAGCTTGGGCAGCTGCTGAGTAGCGCTACTTCGCCGAAATACACTGACGAAGACAGACACTATCTGCATAACCTCCCTGAGTGTAACATCAGGTATGTTACATATCGTCGAGGAGTGGCAAGTCCCCCAATATGAGGTGAAGGGCAATCACTTAAAGCACGCGCAGCTGATGTTTCGTCATTAAATAAGAAGTTGAAAGACTCACTATAACACCGCCATCTACATCTTTGGAAAACATCAGAATTTTTAAGTTATTAGCTCATTGCGACATTTCCTAAGCAGCGAAGGTAGCTACTTAAAGCCCTACCTCAGCATAGAATCTCCGATGTAAAGAGGAAAGAGAATGAGAGACAACGACGGTGGATTCTATCCCAAAACTAGCTCAAATGATCGCATGATAAGTGAAGGTATCTGAGGGCATCATAATGAAGAAATGGAAAGATAAAACGACGAGCCATGATGAAGTATTCTCATCGGGGAAAAATGTAACAGAAGAGCAGACCGCAGCTGGAACGAGAAAGATTTGCGAGAAGATACCAAATGAAACCCATGATCAATCTGACAGACGAAAGGCCGGCATGAAAAAAGGCAGCACTGGTGTAGAGTAAAACTAAAAAGATAGCATACATGAGATAAGGCGAAAATAAGTGACCAAACGCAAATGTCTAAAATTACGGTGTCGTTAGTGACGGCATGGGAGTGCTAGTTTTTTAATAATTGCAAATTAGAGGTTCAATTGAAAGGTTAACAACGTGCTCAATCGCTGTAGTAGTTTATGCAGCTCAAAAACCATATGCATCAGTTTCTACCGAGCAAACCACGTTAACTGCGGCGAGTTAAACTAAAGTTAAATATTTAATTCAAATTAGAGTCAATTTTAGAGAGGAATTTTGAAAATAACGAATATTAAATAAATCGTTCTTTCATCTAGTTTTCATAAAGAATTTACAAAAATTGAGTTTGAGGCTGCAGGTTGGTCGGAGCATTATTGCATTACGAAGATCCCCTCGGTAACCACCGGTGGGTCACATCATAGTTAAAATGATGTATTTAAACGCACGCTGAACGAACACTAATGTATTCAAAAGCCCATCACACGTATTTAGCGCAGGAAAACAATGCTGCTCCCGAATAGAAGCGCTGCATGACATGTTTTGGCCAGACGACTGCCTCAATAATGGATGCAGCATGAAAGTTCGGCGGTAACACGGGAGGCAAGTCTGAGTTAATCAAGAAAGCGAAGGAGCACCTAATGACGCGCCATTAATGCAGGTGCGATGTTCTCAGTCATGGGCGTCTTCAGGGCCTCGAAAACAGCAATTAAGTTCACGCGTCAAATTCCTGATGCTAGTTCGCCTTCTTAGGGTCAAGTCAGTTCACGGTTGTGAAATTTCAGTTCAGTAATGTATTCGAGTTTTTATGTAAAACTCTTATTAAGGAAACTGGAGAAATTGTTAATGACTGCTGGTCTCACTGAGAGCTACGGCAGTTCCCGATTCATGAGCATATCAGCCAAATGACGATATAGTGAAGTCGAGTAGGTATAGTTATGTGAGTGCAAGCGCAGGTGTGCTTTCTCAGCCTAGATCACATATTCCATGGCCATACGACACCAACAAGATGCGGATTTCAAACTAATTTTTATTTAGCCTCTTTCATATCGGGGCCTATTTGAACCCTACCTACACCTGAACACAGTAAAGAAGCATAAATCCATAGATTCAACACATAAGTCGCACGTTATGCATCAGTGCCTCAAGGAAATTCTCCCCAGTGAGCACTTGAGCACAAGCACCATTGCAGGGCAGGCCGGAGGGCGGGCGGCGGTCGATCGGACGCCATATACGCCGCAGTGAGGGCGCGATGCAGCCAACAATTGATTGCGAGTGATTAGCTCCGTGAGGAAGTCGGCGTGTTGCAATGACGTGTAAATTATCAGGGATCGTCATCTCCGTACATGAACAACTACAGCATCTACAGTACTTCCTGAATCCTTAAATTTCAGTATAATACTAAAGGATAATTTTCGCTATATAAATCTGATCTTCGGCTTGGTTATCTGGTTTTGATTTAACTAGCACAATCACTATTAGCCTGAAAATACCACTATTGCTGGCTCAAAACTCTGATCCAGCATTTGTGGTCTCAGACTTTTAGAAAAATCCGCCATCAACACACTAGTAAGAAAATGGAAACAATTAATTGTCGTTTTGAAACAAGCTGATGTATTGTTGAAGTTGGCCCGTCAACTGGAGAGAAGTAAACAAATCGCTGATGTTGAAAATAATGGAATGAATTACATCGGCAAAACAAATGAATTTCATCGGCCATAAAATTTAACGACAGACACAGACACAAAGCACATCTGTTAAGGTACTAAGCCCTAGGATAGCGGCTATGGCATCAAACATAGCATCTAGCGTTATTCAAACGGCATCGAAGGCACTCATAACCTCAGACGTGACGTAGGAAACGGATCATCATTTCCATCCCTGTGCACCTGCAGGGTGAACATTCAGAAGCACCACACACCAGCTGCAGCAGCCACAGCACTCAGCATCATAATTATATTTCTTTAAATGATCAAGTTGATGGCTATTGCATAAAATAAATAATGAGAAAAAGGTTTTGAACACTCTGGTATATATTTTTTACCAATTTCGAATGCTAGATAGGCTAAAATTTTTTGGGAACTTAAAAGTGGGAACTTAAATGGTAAGTGATGTTGGGTTACCAGGGTGTTTTAGGGTTATTTTACATCAGCATGTTTAAAAGCACTACACGATGTTCAAGCAAAGAGAGTTGTCAAAATCTGGGAACGATCGTATTAATTCTGCGGGTAGTTCAGAAGAGAGCCTTCGGAATAATACTCAAAATACAAACCTCTATTTTAACGCTGTGGGCGACATGGTGAAGAAATTAATGATGATTGGCGCCACGGTTAGTTGGGTTAGATTTTGAGTACCCCGAAAGATTTCAATAATAAGTTCATGAAAAGTCTGAAGTATGATTAAAACTAATCCGTTCATGAAAGAGATGAACTTGAAAATTATTTCCCTGTCAAGCAAGATTCCATAGCTGCAAAAACGTCATTTAAAATCCAGACTTCAGAATACAACAGTAAGTTTGAAGCCAGATAATTGTTTTTTTAAAACAAACTGTACGGTTTGAAGGAAGAAAAAGAGAGCGTTAGAGCCATAATGATGTCAGGTTCACAGAGAAGATGGCGCAGCCTTCACCGAGAAGAACATCTCCCCAAACGTAGAACATTTATTTATAATGATTAGTTAAGACGCAATTACGGTCTTAAGAGAAAGAAGAGAAGACAGTATAACAAGGAAAAACTATGCGCATAGAAACGGCAAGTTATGATGGAAGAGGAAAAAAAACACTAAGAGATAGCGATGAAGGTAAGGATAAACATAGCGGACACGAAATATAGAAGTCCCTAAAGTCGATTTATAAGTCACGTCACCAAGCAGCATCTCCCCCGCGTATGATGCCGTCAGCTAATCCGTACTGCACAGTATGCACAGGCCTAACAAACATAAACTTACTGTTTATCCTGTGCCTGAGAAGAGCAAATACGCAACGCACGGAGCAGTGAGGATATGGGGTTGCTTTGCGTTCATGCAATGACACACCACAATTGGGAATAATATAGAAGGAACTATCGATGAAGAAAAATATTGGCACAATTTATGAAAATGAGTTACAAAAAACCGCCTGAGTAAAGCCCTGTTTACACTGGTATACATTTTGTCGCAGGCTCACGTATAAAGGCCTCGAGTGGAGCTTCACAAGAGCCATGAGTGTTTAAGATTGGGGATGGCGAATAAGAAGAAACCAACTCCTGTAAGTTCCTTGGCATTATAATGGAGACACATTGGACCTTCTAATTATTATTATTATTATTATATAAGAACGTTTTAGCCTCCCTTAATTGCACGACAAAGATGTTCTAAGAGAGGAAAGAGGAAGGCACCATTTAGTATGGAGTTGAGGGAACGCAGAATCTATGCACAAGGTGCACAGAAACAGGAAGCTAAAAAAGAAGTTCATGAAATAAGAAAAAGTTGAAGAAGAAAGTAGTAGGTGCTGAAAAACAGGACAGCAGTGAACCGAAAAAAGATGGTCCGTAACAAAACAAAAACCTACTCTATTTCAACAAAAGGAAGCCTACCTAACCTTTAGCTCAAGCCCTCACATAGTCCCCCATGGGAGCGCTAATTCCCATAGATACAATACCTGTATCCCCCTGAGGGGTTGGACCTTCGAAGAGCATATAGCACTTATCAGTTTTAAATTATTAAAATTCGTTTGAATCATTAATAAAGTGAAAAATATATTGCCTGTAGAAGCATTAAATATACTGTTTTGAGCGCTCATTTCACTATATTTACAATACTTAATAGAAGCAATGCACGAAAATGATAGAAGTAAAACTAATTTGGCTCTTGCGCTGCAAAAAAGAGCCATTGAAGAGGTAATCACTGAATTGGCCACATAAACGACTCATTCAAAAGTTTAAAATACTTGTGCTTCTGGATCTCTACACGCTCTTCACATATAATTTACAATACATAAAACACTGATTAATGAGGGAAGCAAACACCTCAAACAATTATTAACTGCACAAACTGGCCATCATGATCATTTAACCCGAAATGGAAGTAACTTCATACTTTCTTATCATTCAGCAGCACAGTCACAGCACAGTATCCTCTTCATTAGAACTATAGCCTTAAAATTGGATCCCTGCTTATTATTATTATTATTATATAAGAAAGTTTTAGCCTCCCTTAATTGCACGACAAAGATGTTCTAAGAGAGGAAGGAGGAAGGCACCATTTAGTATGGAGTTGAGGGAACGCGGAATCTATGCACAAGGTGCACAGAAACAGGAAGCTAAGAAAGAAGTTCATGAAACAAGAAAAAGTTGAAGAAGAAAGTAGTAGGTGCTGAAAAACAGGACAGCAGTGAACCGAAAAAAAGATGGTCCGTAACAAAACAAAAATCTATTCTATTTCAACAAAAGGAAGCCTACCAAACCTTTAGCTCGGGCCCTCATTTAGTCTCCCTGGGAGCGCTAATTCCCATAGATACAATACCTGTATCCCCGTGAGGGGTTGGATCCCTGCTGTGATCTGTGAAAAAAATACGTACACAGCTTTCAAAGTGATCTAATCCTGAATCCCTCTTTATATTGGGATAATAATTACATACGGTAATCAAGTCAAGTTTCTTCTGCGATATGACTCATCTTGATAGGATAATTTGACATGATTAATGACAGGTCTTAAATCTGACCTTAATCTGTTCCAGAATACAATGTCCACATCTAGCCAATCTAAACTTCTTTTTAAAATTAACCGTCGAATCTTTAGAGAACCAATTTAGTGATCAGTGTAGTGTGCACCTAGGAAGTGAATTGGATTAAACATAAACGTACACCTTTAAATAGCGTTGATAATAGGATGCTTTAGAAGTTTCTGAACTTATTTGGGCCCGCATATCGCTACACTCAGATGTGTCCATTGTCCTCAACAAATACTCTACTGCTATATCGCTTGTGGTAAACAAATTGTTGAAATGGTTTAAAATACCTTTTCAACTACGTATTATAAATTACAGACAAATTCTCCTAATCGTAACAAAATTAATATTCTATTTCTGATTTTTTTATTTTTTGGTGCAGTTCGCCCATTTTGTAAGGCCTTCATAGTTCTGTGTCGTCAATAAATATTTAAAATGAATGTTTTTTTTTGTTCAAATACATGTTTCGCGTCACTATATACTCGCAGAGCTGCACCAGACACGCGGCAACCTTCGCAGCCCTATTGCTGCGAAGGTTGCTTTTCCACGAAACAAAGAAATTCACTCGTGCACTCGTGTTAGAACACGATGACTGAAAGAGAAAATTCTCCTCTCCAAGATGTTATTTAGTGACTTTTAGGTTAAGAATTATGACCACAATCTATAGAATGCTGGAATAGATAAATAAAAACTAAGCATATATGGTGTGGTATAATTATTGAAAGCATGCGAGAGTAAAGAAATTTGAGACACATATCGTGTAGGCATTTGATCTAGATTAAATGAGATCAGTTGGTTTGAGGCTCTCTAACCAAAACAAAGGTATTCCAGTGAAACCAGGGAGGAAGGCACCATTTAGCATAGAATTTAGGGAACGGAAACTATGAACAAAGTGTGTTCCCACACAAGATCCACACGAGATACAGTAAGTGAAAATAGAAGTTTATAAAACAAGATAAAAGTTGAAGAAGAAAGTCGGACGTGCTGAAAAAAGGACAACAGTGAACCAAAAAAAAAGTGTTCTGCAACAAATCAAAAGCTTATGCTTTCAACAAAAGAAAGGCCTACCAGACATTCAGCTCGGAACCTCGCATCTTCCTTCTGGAAGTTCCCGTTTCCATAGATACAATTAGTTGCCTCATTCTGAGGAAGATATTTCAGTCAAGTAAATAATTCATTCTTACATGTACCTGATGCTATTAAAATGTTAACACCCGAGTACAAGGATCTTGAAGCTAGAACAAACCGTGCTGCAAGAATGCAAAGGACCGCAAATGTACTTTGCAAGTAAATAGGAATAGCGACAGATCAAATCGCAGGTGTAATGAATCTCATTTTTACACAGTTCAGCCATCGAAAATGTACAGCAAATTTGTTGCTCACTATGATTTCCCAAGGCCTCTAAAATGACGTCATTTACGTACCTGAACTGCATCAGTTTGTTTTATCGTTACACTCGTGTGGAAAAGCTTTCCCTTTGTGTTACATACCCCTTATTCAGATGCGAACACGGAACTTGGCGTTGCAGAGACCAAGTTATCTCAAAATTAATCTACTCCGAAATGTGAATAGAGCCTCGTCTGTCCTTCCTATACCTAAAGAGGCACAATTCTCTGGTCCCACCATTCGTCACGCATTGAAAACATGATAAGATCAGTTCTGCACAGCAGATACAAGACTCAACTACCTTATACTGGCACAATACATAGATACAAAGTCTAAGGCTGCTTCGTCTACTCATACAAACACATTTCACTCGTGAATAAGACTCTAGAATTAAACAAAACGTATTTTCTGACGGTGTAGAGACATAACATTTGACAATTATTTGAAGAAGCATGTGCGTCATTTTATGAAGTAACACAATCATTACTGTCTGACTACGCAAATTATAATGTGCATTTCGATCCATATTTGATTTTCTGATTCATTCTGATCCTAACAGAGTACGCGTTGACATTACTCGTGACCCGTGAGCGGTGCAATGACAATGACAGAGGTATGTATTATCAAACGTCGCTTCCAAGCACAATAGCTCAATCGCACACATGTGCTACAAACCTAATCTTGCAGATTTTTCAAATAATTAAATACGAGTGTGAAAGAAAAGGAGTCAAACAACGCAAGCTCGTGTACATAGCTCTCCAAAAATAATAGCATTTGATAATGATCCATCTATACAACACGTAAATCCTTTCCTGCTCTCAACTAATATATGCCGCAAAAAGACGATGGAAATCCAATTGGTGTAAAAAACAATTCAAAACACAAATTTTACAGTTATTATGCACAGTTTACTCGCAATTTACAGTATGTGAAATTATTAGGACAATTTTTACCGTAATTTGGTGTCATAGAAGGACATGAAATAAGAATAAGATAAAAAATAAATAATATAGAGGGAAATGAATGTATAAATATACTCTAGCTTTTATCCATAACATAGACTTAGACTAAATTCTACACAGGATTAGAGAAAATGGTAACTTCGTGATACGATCAAATATGACAGCATATGTATACTGCAGTTCACTAAAAAAAATTAAAAAGTATGTTTGAGCCTCGATATCTCTTCATAAAATCCAATTTTGAATTTGAGCGCATGAGAGAACCAAAAAGCTTTTATCAGGGTTGAATGAACTCTAGAAACTTAAGTAACGTTCAAAACTTTACTCTCTTCTCTTTGACAAAAATTAGTTGTAAGAAAATCATTCAAACAAATTCAAACTCTACATTGAATTTGAAGTTGTGGGAGCATTCACAATGCACGCGGTATTTCTATTATGCCTCTCAAGTAAACTCCTTTCGTACACAGCACGATGAAGTACAGTAACTTAGGAAGAAACAGGGCTTTCATTCATAAGGAGATCACGATCGCCAGAAATAAGATCACCCTCACCTTGACCTCAGATCTGTCTCTCGCGCGCACTCATCTCATCGCAGTCATTTTTTCCTCGCCCCGTCAATGTCTGCGGTGTCCACAGACGAGCATCATTGTTGACTAACCATTCCTGCTTTCTAACACACGCGTTTCTCTGACGTTAATGCCCCGTGATAGCAAAATGCAATGACATATATATGAGATGCAATGACACTTTTTAACGAGTCAACAAGAGTTAAGAGTACGCGAGGCTCGTGAGTGCATGGCGTCTCCGGAGCAGGACGCAGCTTGTCGCAAATGCCAGCGAACAGAGAGGCAGCCTCCACCTCCGCTGCCGCCCGGGCAGTTTCCCTCACGAAGAGGGCATCGTAAATTTCTGCATCTCAACATCGCGAAAAGAAAACGCCGCTCGACTCATCTTCTGGACTGCGGCTTTGTTTCACGCAGATAGAATCAAGAGAAGAATCCTTTGTTTTGAGCAGCAAACGACCGGTGCCCGATGATGCTACGCCCAACACCTCTCTTGCAACGCCTCAAATTAACATCAACAATACTTGCTAATTTTCTCATCCTCTCAAGCTTGCAAAGTTCACCGTTATAAACTTGGCGAATTATTTAGGAGAGAGTTATTGGCCTAATGCCTGCCAGCCTTGAAACCTGAATTGGAAAATCGGCAAAGCTTTTACGTCCCTGCCTAGTTCAAGGATGTGCATTCTCAGTTTAAGGATAAACTTTGACCTCTAAGAACCATTAGCGGAAAACTGTGAACTAAACAACAGTTGAGAATTTACTTGTGATTAGTCTCTGATAATAGTTTTTTTCATCCAGCCTATTGGGAAGAAACAATTCGGTCATCAACTATTAATTTAGATATGCAGAAAATAAGAGCGTAAATAAATGATTCAACTATTACTGTAATTTAGAAATGTAACAAATAACAGCGTCAAGAAATGATTCAAATTATCTAAGTAGATCATGACTGATTTATCATCATCTCAATCAACAGAATTCAAGAAATATCAGATTCAAGTTATATCATTTTTTACATAAAGGCTTGTACGAATTAATGTTTAGGTTCGATTTAATATTGCTGCAACTAACTTCCCAGTGAGCCGGTGATATTGACCAGGTCTTTTATGACTATTCTTCAGTTCTATAACTGAAAAAGATGCACTTCTCCAAGTATGTATTTTCAAATCATTTGAGCCAAAAAATTATTTCGGTTCTAAAAAAATTTTTCCAGAAATATCGCATTGGAGAACCTAGATTAGCAAACAATTTCAGTGATTTCCTTGCATTATCTCGGCTAGGAACGCACGAATTTACAGCCAAGTTGCAATCGCTAGCGCATCTGTTGTGTAAATACAACAAGTGCTGTATCTCGTAAGCAACGCCAGATGTTCCCTAAAAACTATCGACACATTTTGCAGTCCACGGAGCCACCCCAAACTTGGCGAACACGAGCTGGTATCGAGTGAGGTTCCCTCGTCTCCAGTAACACGCCAAGTATTACAATCACTTATTATTGCTCATCTTCCATCCAGATGTACGATTAAAGCATCGCTGGACACATACCACTTAAGTGGGCGGCAACCATTGTGTTCGCACATTCCCTAAGTCTCTTTTGTTGATAAAGACACAGGTGCGTTTCTCGAGTAAAGCGACTGCAACATTTCCAGTAAATAAAGAGTTGAATAAGTGCAAGAGAAACGTACGCTTCTTCTGAGTCATACTGAGCTGCATGCTCAACGAATTTAAGATGGGAAAGAACATGAAAATTTCTGCGTCTTCAGCGAATCGTGAACGATATTTTCAAACACTGCATTGTCCTTGAGTGTAAAACCAAATGAGGTGGCTCGGCCTCAATGTTATTCCACAGGACTTCAATGGAGGGCAATTTTCGAATCTTCGATTTGGGTAGAAATTTGCAAACGCTTGGTTCGTTATCGAAAGGCATCGTGAAATACTTGCTCATTCTGTGTCATACCTTAATCTTTTGATCAGGAATGCGAAGGCCGAAAGGATTGAGTACAAAACTTCGACAGAAACAAGGATAACCTCCGGTGTAAATTTTAGCCGTGTTTTCGAAGTACGTCTTTAACAACCAACGTTACGGTATTGCAATAACAATTCCATTCAATGGTTTGTGTTTTGTTTGAAGTGTGTATTCTTCAGCTGAGAATGAGAGCTCTAAATCTAGTCGCACAGCTTTCATGTAAAATTGAAAGTTGTCAAGTATGTCAAAGAAAAAAAAAAGAAAAAAGAATGTTTTTTAAATTCTTAATGCTGAAAAAATGAGCAAGGAAAAATCATTTCAGTTTGAAACTTTCGATTAAGCTGTGCTTAAGTTAGACGGCATAAAATGATATTCCGCATTAACCAAAAGACATTCAGCTTCAAAAATATCTCATTATTTGGTAAAAATTGACGGAGTTAAACATACAAGTGAGGAAGCTTCATTTGATACATTCCTGCTCTGGAATGCCAAAACTGCCTCGTCTTATTTTCTTCACGCTTTAATACTTCCTGTAATTACGGCG
Organism: Morinoia aosen; assembly: GCA_030386875.1. Taxonomy (NCBI): domain Eukaryota; kingdom Metazoa; phylum Arthropoda; class Malacostraca; order Amphipoda; family Talitridae; genus Morinoia; species Morinoia aosen. Next base: position 64,729,398 of record CM059564.1, on the reverse strand, counting down.
CCCATAATTTGCCCGACGGAAGTTGAAACTTGTCATGTCTATCCAAGATATCAACATCCGAATTGAAACCAAGAACGAGGAATTAAATTTTATTGGAATGTGTGTCAGTATGCAACCACAGAAATAATTTACATTCTAAGAAGCTTTTACCGTGATTTTCTTGCCCAAACTGATCAAGCGCAGGGGCAAATATGCCATATTTTCAAGCTCGAAAGCGTACGAGGCACGTTAATGAAACTAACAATAGTTGACACCTACATGCTCGATAAACTTTACAAAACTTCTTCGTTCATCCGTCACATTGACTTGCGCTTGAAAATGATGACAGGTTTGAGTTAACAAACGACACTGGAAAACGTATTTAGTTTTTACCTGGATTCTCTTGAGCGAAGAATCTGTAATGCGTTTCTCAAGTTCGTGCCTTACGTGAATTAACGAACTCATGCAACACCTTAGATTCTCATCGAGAGTTTCCTATAATTCCTCAATAAAAGTCAAAAAACGAAGTCAGTTTTTCTACAAAATATGCCCTAAAAAGTCAGCGAAAATTGAGGTTTGAAGTATTTGGTCGTGTCTGCGGAGCATAATATTTAACACGTTCCCCGCGTATTGGGCTGTATGTGTCCCAATCGGTAAATTTCTAATTCACGTACGTATATAAATCAATGACATTTCATGTTTCACGACCTCTTAAATGAATAACTTACCACACGAGTTGAAATTCTATCGTGCAATTGTATCATTCATATTTCTTGGGAAGGGTAGATATGTATTCGAGCAGTAAAGTCGATTTCTTAATTTTGCTATTTACAACCTAACCAAACCAACCGTTATCAACCGCAGAAACACATTGAAAATGGAAAGGAAAAGGAAAATGCTATAATACACAAATAAAAGGTCGTGAAACAAGAATGCATGAATTTTTTTGCTCCACTCTGGCCGTCTTAGTAAAAGAGGCTTAAACTAACTTGTTATCTAATATTTCCGCTTTCAAAACTCTGAGCTGCAGGTAGAATATTCTGTTGCTTACCTGAACGCAAGAATTGCATAAGTAAACACTGGCAGCGAGGAATTTGTTTTACCTCATAAGCGATTGCAAAGCGTGGCGAAAAAAACGGTCAAATTCATGCGTTCTTTTTGCGCCACCCTGTATTTTCCTTGTAATTCAAAAGAATGGAAGCTTTGAAAGGAGCGTTCTTCTGAGTAGAAAATGGACCGATAAGCTCCCTAGTTTAGGTGCTATATGAAATCAAAAAAGCCTTTAGCCTCACTCTTATTTTGGCGATCGCTTAAAAATATTATTTAAGAAACAAGAAATATTTGTATCCCCACCCTGCAAACAAACAAACAACCATAGGCATCTACGGATGCTTTATTTCCAATTCAAGCCTGATACATATCACCTTGTACATTGGTTTTTCAAATGCCTTATTACTAACTTCAGGGAGCCATGACGCTTTTCCCCGGTCAAGACCAGTACCCATTTCAGACACCTGGGTAGAGTGGGGTATTGTGCTTAGATTTTTTTCCAAATACCCAACGGAGAAAATCGCCACCCAGCGCCGGGATTCGAACCCTCGATGCCCGCACGGAGGCAGGTCCTTAAAGTACAAGGCTATGACGAGCACCAGCGTCGAGAACCCATCAATCCGCTAACGAGTGGGTGTCAGTCGTGAATAATAATTGGAATTAGCAAAGTCAACACGTTTCATTAAATTTTTCAAATTTCCCATGATAAGTTTTTATATTCATCCATTAAAGAGTTAATCTGCTACTGTAATATTTGAATGAAATGGCTAGACATAAATTAAACAGGAATCTCGTTGGAATTTCATTTAGCAGCCTTCGGGTTAGCGCACCATTGTCTAGAGAATGAGCAGGTTTTACCAATGAAGACAGAGAAATGAAAAATGTAGGAAAAATTAATAACTTTTCGTTTAGTCAAAATATTACGAGCTTGTCACTAAAGAGTTTCCGTGACTAATCTAAGTCAAATGAACGTTAACTATTTGAAAAATTTGAGTGTCCAAACCACAGCCTCAAACTGCATGAAGCCTTGTGACCGCTTTTAAAATTTATCAGAGTAGAATAACGAGAGCTTTAACACCATGCTAATATTTTATACATCCATATGCTTCTAGGGGGACAACGCTGCGTCTTTATACAAGTTAAATTATGTGGTAGATATTTGTTGAGATAAATCATTGAGCAATAACTGTTACTGCGTATTTTGCAAAATTTTAATTTAATAACATTATAACACACCCGGGGAATGTTTTAGAACATGAATTTAAACAGCAGTTTTTCAGCCGACATGTTTAGTTTATATTTCAGGTTGCCAAAATGTTTACCAAGAGCATTATCTCGTTCACCGTTTTCGGTGGAGCATCTATAATATTATCGACTAGTGCAAAGACAGTACTTTAGGCACATGAAACTTCAAATGATTCGGTGAAAAACTTAAAGTGGGATCAAACTAGGAATTGACGCAAATATTCAATAAAAAACTACCCTTGAATGGCATCGATTTATGGCATTGTAAAAAATTTACTTAGATATGTGCAGAGCTTCATATTATATTTTTTAACCAAACTATTTTAGCCAGTTCCAACAGCGAGCATAACGTGTTGCAATAGGCAGCATCATTATTATTCTCTCTTTTAATCACTAAATGCCCAAGGAAAAAAGTACATTGATTAAAATCAAATTATCATCGGATCTCATAAGTTCGGCAGTAGTTGCAGAACTATTTTAAAATACTTGGATAGGATACCTCTTGATATACCGCTCAGCTCCATCAAAATATTTGATTGAAGTGTCGGTGGAAATATATTACTTGGGTGGACGGCAACCATTGTGTACTCATTTCACCATATACGACCCTTTTCTTGATCAAGGCAGGTGCGTATACTGCAAGCGTGCGCAGCATATCAACAAAACAATGAATTGAAGATGTGCGAAGAAAACTCACGCTCCTTCTGAGTCCTTCTGAGTCTGGTGCTAATTTCAGAAGTGTAAAGAGTTTGGTAAGACAGCGACTTGGCTTGGGCGTGGTGTGCTGTCGAAATTTTCACTATAGAGATGCGCACAAGCATGTAGCGAGGGGTGAACTCAAAAGTTCTGCACAAATGCATCTCCCAAAACTTACGGTAAATACACAAATCCGTGCGGTACATCCATAAATGCTCGTACCATTGAACACTGCTTACAAAGAAATGCCTCAAACTCAGACCACGACGAACACCTTTTCACGCGTATAATTTTTGCGACCTTGAATTTTGACAGATATCTGTTTTGAAAAATAGTTTTTGGGAACGAGTAGTATGGCGAGACGTAGCGAAATTTAGATACGTAGAAAGATTACCTAAGCCAGATTTCGAGTTTGATCAGATTTGATTATGACTCTTGCGCATAGAAACAGCGAGTTTAAAGGGATGTTTGTGAAAAAAAGTTGAGGAAGAAAGTAATGGATACTGAAAAAAGGCAGCAGCTAACCGAAAAGAGAAAGTAAGCTAACCTGAACAAAACAAAACCCATTCGATCCCATTTCAAGAAAAGGAAGACCTTTCCAACTTTCTGATCAGGACCTTATAATTTCCTTTGAGTGCTTATATAGATACAATTTGCATCTCCTTCGGTGAGATTGAAAGACGAAGAAAGATGAGGTTATTATTCTCATGAACTAAGTACCATGCACTTGTACAACATTATTTGGTGGTTGTGAAGTTTTGCAGCAGCTGTAACTCAAGTGGGACTAAGAATTTAAGTGCAATCGAAGGATTATTCTATCAAATTATTCAATCAAAATCGAGGTACTTCCTAAGTGAAAACCTCCAGTTATCGCCGCAAAATTCTAGACTCGTCCGGAGGTATCTATACCAACGCGACAATGACCTCAAACATACAAGAACGCCTACATCTGTGACCGTCTGGCTCCAAAAAAATGGAAGTGCAGCTTTGTTATAGCTTTCGACGTATCTCAACTGGAATCTTCTTAAAAATTTATATTGTATCGCGAGAACTAAAAGCTCAGATAGAGCACAGGGCTTCGGTAAACCTTCCTTTAATTCGAACATGTAGCTGTTGACGAATGGCGAAGTAGCCCGGCACGGACAAAAATGTCCACATTCGAGTGTGGAGCGCGACATCCGTGTGATGGAGGGAAAGTTATCAACGTTCATGGTAATAATTTTGATGGTATCGTGCATTGTTCTAACATACAAGTATTTTTATTAAATTTCTAGCATAATGTTCTTGCTCCAGCTGTTAAATTAGTTCAGGTATTTTAAAACTAAATTCAAGTTTTTTCTGCGTGTACTTAATACCATGTAAAAATTTTGTCTAGATACAATCATCAAATTCTAAAAAAAACGGCTCTCTGAACGCTAGTTGGCGTACGAATAACAGCGTCACTGCCTGTATGAGAGGAGATTAATTTATTAAATAAAGTAAGAGCGAGACTGCCTGGCACCTCTCAACATTTTAAGAAAACAAGCAGTATCTGAGAGAAGCGTATCGTATAAGGAAAAAAATTAAGTGACTGCTCTGACTACTTGCCAAGAACTGTATCGTTAACGAAGAAAATAATTCATGAATCGAAACTCGAGGCTCTCTAGTGCTTGGTTGTAATCTTGAAATGATCTCTGGTCCATGCACCAATGGACACCTAATACAACCCAAATTATTTTGCATATCCTAACCTCTTACCGCAGTATTGCAATATATCTCTGTACAAATTTGAATCGTAATTTTATTCTAAATACAACAATAATTAAACGGTCGATTTACATTTCTTATTTGTTGTCAAAATGAAAGCATGTCCATGAAAGAAAGCTCTAAAAGGCAGCGGACAATGCTCGTCTGTATTGCAAATACCATGATGGGTGCGAGAGATATCCGATTGTGTGGAATACGAATGTGTGTGTATGCGTGTTATTGGAACGTATGAATTAAGGAATGAGATACAATCAGGCGGGAGAGGCCGGTATGGACATATATGTTCAGGTATCAATGTTCTTTATCATTTTCTTACTTTTCTGTTAACAACAGACTAACTCACTGAATTATACGCTCGTGGGGGATCAAACAATAATCGCATAGTATAATCTGCACGATCCTTCTATCTCTTTTTGTGCTGGATATTGAAAGTACTCAAGAAATCGTATTGCATGTTAGTATTCTGTTCAAATATGCCTTCTGAAAATTTCTTCCAGCGCTCAGTGTTATCGGTCCTCATCACAGTGAGCCCAGCAACGCAAATTTTACGGAGGGTTTGTTTTGTGTGGTTGTTACGAGCAGACTTCTCAATTGTTGGGTATAGCTTTCAGCTTTTCATAAGCAATCAAAAAATGCAGACAGAGCGTAAAACTAACTATATTTTGCCTATGGAATTTTATGGTCTTAAAATGGGATATGAAGTAAGAATGCAGCAGATTATTTTTTCACCTACATGTTTTAGCGCGAAAATTCGGAAAAGAACGCTAGAAGAGTACGTGTGTTAAAGAACTAATGAACGTTCCTTAACTAGGAACGTTATATAGTAGTGGAATAGTACCTGTAAAATTTGAGTGGCTTTTAATTGCGACTCAGAAGACAGAATCGATCTTTACACATCTAGCACAATGCACGATTAGGTACTCCAAGCGTTATGCGTGTCTGTTCAGAAATCAGCGTTAAGCTGTTTTCAAACTTCAATGCTCAGTTTATAGAGTTCATCTCATTTTTGACGAGCGTTGAATGAAGATCTTCAATATGGCGCATTGAGGAGAAAGTAGCGTTGCAACCGTCATTCATCTTTTGTATAGCAGTGCACCGTACTATAAATGAACTCATATCACCTTTAACAGATTTGCTGGACATCGCTCCGAGCTGAAAACGTCTAAATCATGCGCTTTGAAAGCCCTTTCTAAATTTTTTATACTTGGATTCAATTCAAAACTTCATTAATAATATGAAAACTAATTCTAAATTTTTAAGAAATCTTTTTAGTAATTGTTGACCGTGTGAAATCTTTATACTGTACTTCTCTATCCATACACCATCTTTTTGAATAATTATGGAGTATAAATACTGCAAATATTTTCGGCCGAAAATTTCTCTCTTTCACCGGAATGACACACCGAAGTGCTAAGTGCAGCCGCGCACTCCTCACAATTCTCCCAAATTCTGTATTTTCCCTAACCTCTAAAATAAAAATGAAATATTCATGAACAAAAATTTTTATATGAAAAACTTGCTTCTATTTGTTCAATTATGAACATAGGAACATCTACCTGTGGCTTTAATTTTTACCAAAATAATACTTAAACATTCGGTACTCAAGTGTCGTACTCGAGCACTCAAGTGTCGTTCCTACGATTCAAGAATATTAGCTACCCTAAATTTTGCTTATTTTGTCTTGACGAGCTATGATCACATTGAACATTTGATGGCAACGGCACTAATCAATCACTCGGCACAAAACTGAAATTAGATGGTGGATACACAGATTTTTTTAGGATGCATCTTGTTAGGATGCATCTTGTTAGGATACCCTAGAAGTCGCTGAACTTATTCGGGCCCACAGGTTGCTATACTCAAATTTGACAATTGTACTAGACTTAAGAAACATTCTACCTCTGTATCACCTGTGGTAAATAAATTGTTTAAATTGTTTACATTGTTTAAATCCCTGAATCATAATCCTGCCTAAGTGGGACGGACGCATGCTTAATAGCATCGCAATTACATCAGGTAGCTCTAAATTTGGTAGGGTTCTTTCAGCGTGTCTTTATCTCACATTCAACATTACTTAAAGAACACTTAATTACTGAACGTGGACATTAAAACAGACGATTGTCTTTGATTTAATAACGGTATGAAAATTCGCGTTTTTTCCAGTTATTTCTTGAATTATTCGGGCATACGATATTGATGAATTCTTAGAGATTTAAAAGTATTCAATGATGTAAGCAGGGAAAAATATCGACTATTTATAACATAAGCAGCATAGCAATTATGAAAAAACGTACATAGAACTTCAATCACAAAATTTCAGTTTTCGTTACACCTGATTTTCGTAACGTCAAGAAATATTTTTTCACAAGCATCAATTGCACCAAAAATTTGTACCATTGATCGCAATGAATTTAGTTATGCGGAAATTTTTCAAATTGACCAACGCAGTAAATTTTCACAACAAAAAATCATAATTGCACTCATTATCCGTTCACTTTAATGAACGTGTTTTGCACGCGTTGAACTACAAATGAAATAGGACAATAAGCCACACAGAACAACCCTCAAGTTTTATTTGAAGCTTCTCACTACGCGTCAAAGTTTCTGAAGGTTCACTCACAAAGTTGAATATAAATTAGAAAGAAAAAACACAAACAACGCGACCAATTTTAGGAAATGAGCAAACGAATAACTATAAGCCACGGCAGCCGCCGTTCAACGGAGTTATGTTGTTGTACACAAGACATTCACTGAAAACATGTAGTTCGTTGTTCAATTTCAAAAATTGTTCGTTAACACAGACATTTTGGTATGGAATATTGTTCAAAGAAGTAATTCAAAGCTACAGTACATATAGGCTAAGAATACCTGATACCGAAGCTAAAACTTTGAAGCAAGCGTACGCATGTCAAGCGGCAAAAGAAGCAAGTAACAAGGAAGATGATGGAACAAAGCGAAAAATGTGCACGGCTGGCAACTGCCCGCCGCACGAGCTCGTGTGAAGAAAGTGAAGAAGGCGCATTGAGACACTAGTGACCAAACGAAACGCTATCAACAGTGATGCACTGCCTGGTCAATAGTGAGTAAATAAATTTCGCCTACGTTGAACATCATTTAATAAACAACCACTATTTTTGTAATACCATACATCGATGCACAGTTATTTTATAACGCAGGAGATTTTTTTCTGCAGGATCTTACTACCGCATGGAAAACAGGTTTCATACGACAAAAGAAATCACTAATGAGGTTGTTTACTAGCGTGAAAAAAATATGAAATATAAATCTCTAATAATCCAAGGTGATTATTCTCACCAATAATCTTTAGTCATTTGTGATGATACATTGGATTCTAAAGTTATACATATGTACACAAACGCGTTCCAATTAGTGAAAACAAACGCGTATTTCGAGAAATTACTTTCGATTCAATTTTCTAGTAACATCAGTCGTCGTAACTTATGAAATATTGAATGGGCTTGGAGTTGCCTGTGCTCATTCTGAAGTAGTAGCCATTACCACCAGGCCATTCAAAACCTTCCGGAACTCGTACAGGTATTGGTTTCCTGCCGCTCTTCTTTCTGGTCGAGGTCTTCTTCTGTGACGCAGTCGAGATCGAGTTTTGCCTGATGAATGGATTGCTAGATGGCTTGGAGGAGGCAGGTCTTGCAGCGTCATTAAGTCGGGCAGCAGAGAGGAAGGGATTACCTTGAGATAATAACTCATTCTGATTGTTGAAGGAAGGCTGTCTTGGTGCTGTAACAGAAGTTCGCCGGGGAGGAGGAGTAGTAGTTGTAGTTACGGGAGGTCGTGGAGTTGTACGAGGTGCAGGGCGTTGAGGGCTCGAGAATACTGGTAGCGGTCGCCCAACGTTGTTATTGGCGATGGGTGTGAAGACTGTGTTCGTTCTCTGGATGGCATTCTGGTTACTTACAGGTCTGAAGAGGAAAGGATTGCTCTGAGCCGCTGGTCTAGCAGGAGTCGCAGGGCGAGCAGGAGTCACAGGGCGAGCAGGTGCCACTGAAGGAGCAGGTGTCACAGGGCGAGCAGGTGCCACAGGGCTAGCAGGTGCCGCAGGACGAGCAGGAGCGACAGGGCGAGCAGGAGTCACAGGACGAACAGGTGCCACTGGAGGAGCAGGAGGGAATCTTGCCCCTTGAGACTGACTCCTGGTTGCCGACAAGGGACGACCAGCTGGCGCTGCAGGCTGTGCGGGTGTCGAGGCCGGCCTGGAGCCGGTGCTGAAAGTGTTGCGGTTGTCTGAGGCGGGCAGAGGACGTCCCAGGAAGGGGTTTGGCTGTCTTGAAGTAGCAGCAACAGCGTTAGTAGAAGTGAGGGTGTTGGTCGCAGGTAGAGGGCGCCCAACACTGGCAGGTATGCTGGCTATTTGTGATCCTGCGTTGGCGGTCGAGAAAGTATTCGTGTTCACACGGGCATTGGTTGCTGAAAGCGGTCGTCCAACAGTGTTGCTTGTGAATGGATTTTGCTGCCCCCTCGAGCTGCTGTGAAAAAAAGAAAAACAGTAGAAACTAAAACGTTTATCAACAACTTCATTATTTGTTTGTATATGCTCCACTCAATAGCAATTAGCCTTAAAATGAAACTGCCCTTTTGGGACAGTAGATTGAAATAATTTAAAAAGACACATCTACAAAACGGAGCACTATGATTGGTTTATGTTTTGAAATTTTATCCTTAAGATCAACCTGAAATGATATGAACAATTTCACGCGGCAAACTTCACAATAATGTATGGCAGAAATTGTGTGTCTTATTACTACAACATTTACAGTATTTCTGGCAGTCGCAACCTGCAGTATAATGATAAGAAGCTGCCCCGGCGCATGCTGGACAAATATTGCAGCTGAGTTGGGAGTTTTCTTTCGGATTTTTAGGTAAGGTAAAAAATTCACATGTGATAGTATATCACACGGAATACCGTAGGTAGTGCAACACGAGTTTATCAATCTAGAGAAACGGCTCACTTTAGCTACTATATATTTTTGAACTAACTTAAAACCTTTATAAAAATCTGCGAAATATACACGAGATCGTATGATATGAATTACTTCTTTATGCCGAACGCCTGCGAGGTGAACCAAGGAATAGAAATGCTCAAAAATGTGTAAGGATTTAGAATTTAATTCTAAATAGGTTTTTAGAGATGTTTCAATATCGAAATGAACTACGGCACTCGTGATCATGTACTCTTTTTGGACATATTTCGTTTACCAAGTCGTAGAATGGAACATAAAATATGACGTTAAGTTTCAATTGGCCGATGTTTTATTAATGTAACCAGCGTAATGCAGCAACAATGTTCGACACACCTTCGATGCAGGATGTAAACGACCTGCTACCGCGAATGCAGAACAATAATTTACATTGGCCTGAAATCTAAAAACTTTCTCAAGCTTGAAATTAAACAATTACAGGTCAAGATTTAGCTGAAGCCTTTTTCACATTCACATACCTTGTTTGGCCCAAACGGCCAAGGTTTTGAAGCGCAAGTCGAGCCCGAGCTCTATCATCAGCATCGTCATCGAAGAGATCATCGAAAAGATCTTCGACAGAATTACGCTCGATGCTATCTCTCCTGAAAGCCGTGAAAGTGTTGGGTGAAGCTTGGACAGTGTTTCGGTTCCTGTTGTTTCCTCTTCTGAAGGGAGTGACGAACTCATCGCTGTCGCGCTCCAGACTGTCTCTCACGATTGTGAAATGGTTACGAGCAGCGTTGTTGGCGTTGGTGCGAGGGCTTGATGTCGCAGCAGGAGGTCGGGACAGTCTAATTTCAATGCTATCGCGTTCTCGACTATCTCTGTCGAAACCAATATTCCTCAACAAATTGACATTTTGGGCTGGTCTGGCAGTATTTCTGTTTACAGTGCGGCTCGTACCTCTGAAAGGAATCCTGACCTCAAAACTGTCTTCAATGCTATTGCGTCTGAAAGCGTTGTTGTTGCGAACTTGGTTGCGACTGGCAGTGAGGAATGGGTTAACGATTTCAATGCTGTTGGTTTCGATACTGTCTCTCCTAAAAGCGTTCCTGTTGTTCCCAATATTGCTGCGTACGTTGTTGACTGGTACTCTGATTTCGATGCTGTCTCTCTCGAAGCTGCCTCTCCTGAAATTGTTCCTGTTCCTCGCAGACGATACGGCGTTGTTCACCACGGCATTTGTGAATGGGTTGCGGACTTCACGGCTGTCGACTTCAACGCTTATCGTCCTGAAAGCGTTAAAGTTGTTGGAAGTTGGAGTACGTTGGTTATTGGCATTCGTGAACGGGTTAGTGTTAACTGACACGGGCGCACGACCGGTATTAGTGATCGGTACTCTGATTTCAAAACTGTCTCTCTCTATGCTATCTCTTCTGAAAGGGAAGGCATTGGTGCGAGCAGGAGCACGGACGCTGTTCGTGAGAGTGTTGCTGGTTCCAGTGTTGCCTTGGATCCTGGCACCAAAGTTTCCAGCAACATTGGCTGCTCGCAGCACTTCAATGCTGTTCGTTTCGATGCTGTCTCGGAATCGAAAGTTGTTGTTTCCGGGCCTGGAGCGAATCGGTACTTCGACTTCGATGCTGTTAAATTCGTCACTGTTTCGTAGCCTCAAGTTGTTCAGATTGCGGTTGTTAACGATGTTGCGAGCAGCGTTGTTGTTTCTTCTGAAGGCGCCTATTTCAATGCTGTCTCTTTCTATACTAATACGTTCTCGACTTCTGTCGAAGTCGTCGAAGTCGTTGTCGAACTCATCTGAGTCGAATCGGTTGCGCCGGATCTGAAAGGTGCGAATTGAGATAATTTTAATAACGGGATCAACATGAGGAAATTAAATACTCACACAATATTTTTCTCATGATACATTCATGAGGAACTAAAGCAAAAAACATATAGTCTGATGCAAAAAAATCGAAATTATGATGCATCGAAAACATTTTTTCACTGAATTATTTTAGAGCACTTGAGTTGCCTACTTACGTTGCCACCAAACTGGGCGGTGGTGGCGCCCACTGCTGCCAACACTACGAAGATCTGTAAAACAAAATGTAAACTTCAATTTCTTCACATATTTATACATCAACAACAAAACAATTATAAATGCAAGTTTTCATTCATAATAATTGGATTTTGGTCCCACACATTTTTAAAACTTCTAGAGTTTACATAAATTCAGTTTCTGACCAAAAAAAAGGCTTAATTTTTGGTATTCAATGCATTATGACACCAACTAAAAGCTGAATTAAGATTCAATTCATTCAACCTGAATCAAGATTCTTGAATCAAGATTCAAGATCAGCTACAATACATAATTTCTGCCATATATCACATATATCACAATTTAGCAAATTAATTTGTGAGCAAGTTCGTGGAATTTTATGAGATGGCATGTGTAATTTTGTATACAAGTTCATGCCATTTCCTGAAATATGATAATGTACAAGTTCAAAATCGACCCTCCTCGAGAGTGACGAGACGATCAAGTCTCAGAATGAATAGTTTTTAACCTCGAACTTCAGGGTCAGAGGGGTATAAAGGGTTCTGTTTTATGATTGATGAACTCGTTGAGATCACCGGCAACTTTCAACTCTAATGTCTTAATCCAAAGCATTTTGACGTTTAGCTCATGCCGCTCGCGTAAGAAATTATGAAATTTGCAATGCATTTCAAGAAAACTTCTATTTTTTATCGCTGAGACATTGAGGAGCACGAAAATTATGGCATGATGACGAACTTGTTGCGATGAGAGCATCCCTCACCACGAAGTGGAGAGCAGTGCGTGCATCACCAAACGAGATCAAGATTACGGTTTCCAATACCGAGACTACCATGCAAGTGTTTCTGCATGTGCAAATAATTGTGAGGACCTCATCCCAACGAAGTAACTCGGGAACAACGACGTTCAACATCAATAACTAAAATCTGACTCTTTAACCCTAAATGAGGCTGCGCACTGCGCATGTTCGTACTGAGTATAGCGACGTCGAAATGTGGCTCACAAAATTTGGGGTGACCGTACATTTAGCTGAAAACTGCTCATACATCTGACACTTAACGATCACCTCCAAGTGCGTGTATCATTCGCCAAAATGCGCAGATGCTGAGCTCACATTCGGTTCGCATTAAAATTCATGCATGCAAACTGGTCTCGTTCGTGATCGTCGAAAAATGGATCATCAATAATGACATGATTGGAAAGATCATGCAAATTGGGGTTTCTTAGGTACTATAAACTGAATATAACTTCAAAGCTTTACGACAGAACTTAGACCGGCCGAAAAGCTTTCGTTCAAATATGACTGATAATTTACCTTCCTCTTAAAAATCATTAAGCCATGCTCCAATGTAAGATAGACTAGTATGAAAATTTTTCGCTATACAATGTCTTTCCAATTACGAAACCTCATCTCGAAGAACGGTCAGTGAGATGAACTGGAAAGACTACGCTTTTTTCTTACACAAATTGCATCCCTTGCATAAATCCCTTTATTCAAAGTTATCTGACTGACTATAAATACGGTGTTCGATAGCGCACTCATTCTTCACAGATGACTTGCTTTCTTCCGTCACCTTTTTCGTGAACAACAAATTCTGAAGGATTATTTCAAAGGCAAATTGGCGCATAGAAAATATAGCTCTGAATTTCGAGTTGGGTGTGTAATACCTGACATTCACGAGCGTAACCGTTACATCAATCGCTTACGTTGTACAGGGACCACAAATGGTTCAAGAAAGGCAGATCGTGTGGCCAAACAACTCGCAAACTGGAAAGTGCCTTGAGAACAATACCTGTAGGATGTTGACCCACTGAGTGTAGACTTAATCCAAGGGTATTTCAGTCCGTGAATAACCATTTATATATATCAGTATTTCAGCCAATGAAGATTTAAAAAATCACGTTCTCCCACTTTTCATTCGCGAAATTTCTTTTTGCATGAGGATCTGTTAAAAATTCAATTTGCCGAAGAGCACAAAAATGATCACCCACTGGAGTTACTCAAGTTGAGTCCCAAAAATGCCTGACTTTGGCATTCATTGCGTGTGAACGATTCCCTCATTAAGGACCCTGAGAAACACTAAGGATCCTCGCTGCCCACAGCGAGCCGAGCTGTGGGAACACAATCCTTACGCAGAGTTCGACTCGTGAAATTCTGGTATAACCTTTGTGGCCCCTCTTGCAGCTCGACGACCTTGATCATGATCTGAGATCTGCGTCAGGGGAACGTGCACTTCGTGCCAATACTTGGTAGATTTGGTAATGAACTTGTGCGCTCGCCAACTTAAAGCATTGCAAAACGATACGGAGATGAATTCATAAGTGGTTGTATACTGAAAAGAACTCCAATACTTGTGCATACATACATATTATACGAGCTTACGTGTTTTTTAAATGCATCTCCAAAGTCAATCTACATAGAAAAGAATTATTTGATAATCTAGTCAGAAAATGTATCGATCTTCTTTGCTTTCTACCTGTTATTATTTTTGTGCTATATTTATCATTGAATCAATTTAATTTGGCGCTGATTTTTCACGACAATGAAAAAACGAACCTAACTTGAACTGAAACCAAATTCTAATTTCAGTATGAACGAGTATGAGAACGAGTCACGATCATTTAAAAAATGGAGAACTTCAGTGATAATGAATGAACGAAGCTAATATTTGATTGAACGGAATAATATGAAAAAATTCTTTTTACACTAAGAAAAAGTCAATCACATTTCGGCAATAAAACACCGAAAAAGAGCGAGCAAAGACGATAATTATAATAGAAAAAGCTCACAAAATAACAAAATTAACAATGACCGCGTGAATGCCAACGTGAAATGACGAAGATGAGGTAGATTCGGCCTTCAACATTCAAAACTAGGCTAAGTAGAAAAATGGAGGAGCTATTATTATATATCTGGATAAAAATAGTGATGGCAAATTAATGTCGAGTTAGGCGGCAGTGAGAGATCACACAAATGCTGTAACTAACTTCATTCAATTTTCACTTGAACAATATAGTTTGGAAATTACAGATGATGTCACGTTTTGAGAGTTACAAGCTCATTATTATTAGATCATTGACAATGAAAAACTGGCATAATTTATTCATTGAAGATATTAAACGCAAAATTTTCGAGCAGAATCGCAACATTTCGAAAGCTTGGCAAACAGAATTTGAAAAGAAAAATTTTGATTCCGAGATGGAATCAAAACCCTTAGCCAAGTGACGGTACGAGTGTTGCAAGTAGCATCCTACAAGAGTTACGCCAATCCCCGTCGATGAGACATGATACAAATGCATGAAATCATTTATGTTTCAAACATTTGACGTTAGATTTCAAACATAATTTTCGAACATGTCACCTACAGACCCTCGTTGAACACAGGGTAAGTGGATATAAATGCCAAAAGAAGTCCTTTCCATCTACTGTACCTATATCATTCGGATAACATTGCGGGAGTTACGTGAAGCTCACACAATGAAACGAAAGAATGCATCTCCATTGCTATCGAATCACTTGACAAAAATCTAACTAGTCTGTGAGCTCGTGGAGGAGAACGCAAGGCACTCGATTATGTGGTATGGGTAGAATTTAAAAAATGCAGTTGAAATAAGGACCCACCTATATGCTCAGAATTTGTGAATCGATTTTCCAGTCTAGCAAAACTGACCCTGAATGAGCAAATGAACCTCGGTAAAGAATTGCCCTTTGAGGTAATAAATTTGTATGCGCGCTTTCCCGCTCGAAATTTCAGGTTTGGAAAATTTTTACCGTGAAAGAGGTTTACAGGCGACGTAAAGTACGTTACAAGACACGGTCCCGACGGTCACGTTAAGGCATAGCTCGTGTGCAGCTGTGAAATATCCACGCACGAACTCTTCCACAGAGCGTAAAAGCGAGGGTTAATTTCAAAAAATTTTTGTTAGCAAGAAACCAAGTGACCTAACGCCTTATATTTGCTTCATTTCCTTAAGTGATTCATACCAAACCCTGATCGGACGCCGCCGAAGAGGCCTTGAAAGTGTTTCAAAGTCAAAAAACAGAACGGCTCGAAATTCCTGAATGCAGTTTCGCCCAAATTAACGCTGCTAACGCAATGAACATCCTCAGAGACAGCCAGTTTGTCATGAATTTCACATGGATTGTGCTGATTTTTGTACGCTACTATATGATCCCAATACTTGTACTACTTCGAATAGCGGTAGAATTTTTGGGGGCATGAACACTCCCATTAAAACTACATTGAATCACAAAAAAACCTTGGTAAAACAATCTGATATAAATGAATAGAAGACATGTTTCATTTTAGACCTTGGCTTGGTAATATAAACACAGAGACAGCATTGTTATTCTAGGAAAAATACAAGAAAATGTCGCATGCGGCATTCTGTTCAGACTGGCTGGGATGGCACAGCGTGGGAACCTAACAGCTACTCGTAAGTCAGCGTTTCATGCTACACGTCTGGTTACATTCTCAGGCGCATCCAAGTTCCGCTGTGGTTACTCCAGTTCAGGGTTGCCTGATTCCATTTTTTCTGGCTAAACTTACCAAATTTGGTTTTTCAATAAAATGTCCTGCCATGAATAATTCAGCGTTTAATAATTCAGCATTCCCCGTATAAATAATTTACCGGGTTGCTGGGTGGTAAACGATATACGAGCATATATTTTGTGAATTCTCACCAGAAAAAATCTAATCTAGCAGCCTTCATCCAGTCCTCCCTGAAGGTATTCCATCGAATTGAGTTCTATGATGTGTTCGCATTAGCGATGCATCCTAGAACTAGAGAAGCTCAAATAGTAACCACGTGTATAACGAACCCATCATTTTTGGGAGTTATAATGGTATAATCAAAAATTAGATTGAACTCGTATCGAAAGGAGAAAATTTTTGAAAGTTCACAGGTTTCAATCGCGGCAACATTTTTCCCAACTAATAGCACCATATTAGTTCAAAAAAACACCTTACGCCCCGATCGAGTTTGACAGGAGTACCAAAAACTTGACCATGACATCAGCGACGAACACTCAATTTGCGCACAATTTTGAATGGGACCTGCGCCAAAGCTGGTCGAAAGTGGTTGCTCTTTAACAACTCGGAATAATAATTACCTCAGAACGACCCGACGGTCGGGATTGACGGTCATCGTGTCAGAGCAGCAGATGTGCGACCTTCCTTGATCTTCTACGCGAGAAAAACAAGCGTGTCGGTCCGTAAAGAAAGCCCTGCATTGCGCACACCCTCGTTCTGCGCAACCGCCCTTCAAATCATCGCTAAAAACGTAGAGCAAAAAATATCGACGGTATCAGGTATTCCTTTAAAAAAACAACCATTAGCCAGAATGCTCAGGATAGCGTAGCAGTATGACCAGAACAAAGCGTTGAATTTTGGTAGCAAATTAAATTTTTTTCTACTAATATTGCGTTTGTACTTTTGAATTTGGCAAGTACAAGAGACATGAAGTAGAGGAAAAATCGAGTATCAAATGAGAGTCTCATTGGCTGACTACGGGAGAATGTTACAAAAATCCTATGAACTATTTTGAGCATCGAATGCTCGGAATTTTCCTCTTTATTTTAGCATTATACATTTTAGATTAATTATTACATATTATGCATCAAATAAAAATGCACTAACACCTTAAAGAAGTTATTTCCACTTTAATATTGATTGAAATAACCATCCACATTTATTTCAGCAATAAAACTTCTAAGCCAGGCAACCGAGGTTAAAAACAAAAGCAGAACGTTTTTAAATATTTCAATTTGCATTCACAATTTACTTTCCGGAAAACGTCTACAATAAGAAGATGCCGTTCGATTTTGAAATATGTTATTTTATTAGCAATCTTACCGCGCAATATATAACGCATTTGAAAAGTTCTGCCCACTTTGTTTCTTTATATTTGCTGATAAATTAGTTACACTGCTTCTCAGTTCTGAGTTTTTCATTTGAACTACTTTTCGACTGAGTTTTAATCTGTCTAGTTCTGCGCTGTTACACTTGAATTATGATTTTGATGAATCATCCCATCAATCGTGCAAGGATTTAAAGGTTTAAAGTTTCTTCCTTGAAAAAATTACCCGTGAAAGGTAATGACAGAAAGAAGTAAATCTCCCAAGAAGTGCCATGTCACTCCGCGAGGCTCTTTCCACACCAATGATGATCATACGAGGCTATTGTTGCGAGCTAATTTCTGACGAGCTCGAGGGCACAGCTCGATTACAGAGCGCGTGTTAGGCATCTGTTACTTGATTAAAAGATGCGATAGCTCTCAGTTTCTCAGCCTTCTCTCAAGTGCGCTCAATTAATTCAAGCAACACATGGGCGTGAGATCCGCGCACGTCATTTTTCCTCGCCACTTGTACTGATGTCCAGATTTAAGAGTTGGGTGTTGAAAAAACTTCTCGGCACGTGACTCTACCTTGAGGTTCAATCATTTTGGACTGGCACATTCCCCACAAATGCAACGCTTTCGAGCATTTCATTAAGAACTTTCCAGGTACTAACTATGAAGTGAGAATTTACGGCATACTCAGAGTCAGCTCAACGTCGGTGAAATGAGCAGTAAGATTGGGGCGTAGCGTTGTTCGTACCAATACTTGGGAATATGGATCTTTACGATCATACAGGGTAGGTACTTAACATGCTTGGTGATGAAAAGGCATACGTATTAATTCAAAATTATAAACCTAGAAATGAGCAAAATACCAGATGGAATATGAACCAAAGAGAGGACGTGTCGTAATGGACAAGATGAAGTTGATAAACGGATTGAATTTACTTCAAAATTACTGCCAATATGAAGACGTTTCAACAAGTTCAGTCGGAGCACCTCAGTAAGGCGAAGTGCCGTTAAAAAAAGTAAGAGATTTTTCAAAATGAGAATGCCTCCCTTTTCCATCAGCGCGAAGAAGACGTATCGTTTATAAGCGCAAATTGAATTATTTTCAACAGCTTCACTCCCTCGTTACAAGAATCTTCTTCCTACCTACTGTACTTTCCTTTATGAATGCTGAAGGAGATGGGAGGCTTACAGGAAGCTAATCGAAGAGAAATTAAATAGTTAGATTAGATTATAAGTTAGTTTAAGCCTCTCTAACCGCTACAAAAATAGAGCGTATCGAAGAGAGGAAGGCACCATTTATGGAAATAAGAGAATGAGGAATCTATGCAGAAGGGGCATAGAAACTGTAAAGTTGAGAAAGAATTTCATGAAATAAGATAAAAGTTGAAGAAGAAAGTCAGAGGTACTGAAAAACAGGACAGTAGTGAACCGAAAAAGGTGATCCTTAACATAACAAAGAATATTTCATTTCAACAAAAAGAAGGCCTACCTAACTTTCAGCTCGAGCCCTCACATTTTTCCCATGGGAGCGCTAATTCCCATAGATACAATAGTTGTATCCCCCTGAGGGGAAATTAAAAAGATATCTTCAATGTATTGAACAGATGATCATTTAACAACATTTCCGTCAAAAACTGAATGGAAAAGTGAAATATATTGACGTTCATCATACCGTACGTTGAGAAATTCCTAATCAAACAAATGACATCATAATATTTTTGAAACGAATGGCATACAATCGCGAATCTTTGTCTAGTTGCTCATCTGATCAAATGTTGAAGAATATAAGAACGGGTATTCAGAGATCACAAATTAGAACGGCTGTACCGCAAAATAATCAAAATATTGAGGCCCCTTCGAGGCATGCAAACATGAAAACACACATAAATTCAGCAATTTGCTTCAAAACATTCTCGTACAGGACCAATAAGTCGCAAATTAGCGCGACTATGCATTCGCAGCGGCGATGTTCGTCAGAGGACGAAAGCTGCACCTTCTGAGACCGACGCGCAACATAAATTTCAAGTCTTAAAAAGGACTATCAGTGAGGCAACACAGTTCCCAAAGGCTTAATATATTCATGAAGTAATACGACGCTGTTGAGCCAACTCAAGATGTCGGACACCAAATCACGGCAACTGGCAGGTCAGCGAGCCTAGGAATAAAAGCTAACGCACCTCAGCGAGACACGAAGAATTGTGCTTCCAGCTTTGTAAACACGGTCCATTAATCACCAGAACAAAATACGTGCAGTGATGCAACCGAGGATGACCAGGCTCTCATTATGTCGTTATTCACTCTAGTTATGTATCTGTCGAACAGGTTTTATTAACGGTTGCAAATACCAGTAAACACAAGTATGCATGTGAGCTTGCCATAAAAACAAAAGCCGGCCGTGAGACAGCTGCGGTGAGCAAGTATACTTTCATGTCATACTCGTACTCCTCAATTAAGGGTCAGCTTAGATGAGGTATGGTATTGCATCTCGAAAATTTGAAAGTGAACTCAACAAGCGCCTTCTAGCGGGTTCAGACTCGAATTCTTTACTGTAAATGATACGGCGTTTTCAGCAGAAATAACTTCAAGCTCACTGAAGTGGAATCACACAATTATTTCAGAGTAGACGCGAGCAGCCTCATTAATTGAGGTTTGGACAAATTTTCTGCAATCTCACTTCAACCATTCCAGCCATTCCCGAAGGGTGCTGCCTAATCAAGTGGACCTTGCATCCTTCCTTTCTCTTGGACCAAACTGCGCACTTTTTTATCTTTTTGATTGACGGCGTCTGAGCAACAATGAAGATGAGAGAACAAATGGTCGAAAGCTTATGCCCTGTCAATTATAACTAACTAGTTGGAGCGTCGACTTGACTGCACAAGCGCCTGCAAGATTAAATGTTTCGTCATTGTTAGTCTTACAAAGGCATTAATCCTGCTGGATATGCGGCTAAGCACTCTCATCAGAAGAACCATTAGTCAGAAGTCTGCCTCTCGTATATCGAAAAAAAGCAAGGAAAAAACAAGTTATACGCAGTAAGAGGGTTTGTTATGCTTGTTAACATTTTTTTTCACGGTGCGACCCCCGTGGGAAAAGAAAAGATTAAGATTATAAGTTAGTTTAAGCCTCCCTAACCGCTGCAAAAATAGAGCGTATCGAAGAGAGGAAGGAGGAAGGCACCATTTAGTATGGAGATAAGAAAATGAGGAATCTATGCAGAAAGGGCATAGAAACAGTAAGATGGGAAAGAAGTTCATGAAATAAGATAAAAGTGGAAGAAGAAAGTCAGAGGTGCTGAAAAAACAGGACAGCAGTGAACCGAAAAAAGGTGGTCCTTAACATAACAAAAAACATTATATTTCAACAAAAAGAAGGCCTACCTAACTCTCAGCTCGGGCCCTCACATGGTTCCCCTGGGAGCGCTAATTCCCAAAGATACAATAGCTGTATCCCCCTGAGGGGGGGAAAAGAAAAATATTTCAGAAATACACACCAGTAACCTCTAAGAAATTACGAAAATGGTCACTTGTACGAAAACGTGGTATCTCTTACCAAAATGTGAGTTAAACTGTATTTCTTTTATCTTTTTTATAAGATGATGCTGACAAAAATATTTTTTGTTTCAACATTGTTTCACAGAAATTATCTCCGAAGCACGAAAGTCTCAAGCAATGGATCCTTTCGATCGCTGCGTCCTGTTGAAGTGCTCTAGTTTAGACACGCAATTAGTGCCACCGTGCAGTGCATTTTCGTAACCACTGTGAGTGATGTATGTCCGACAATTTTGCCAGTAGTTCATTTACGAGCAGTTCTTGGTCGTTCAACAACACCGCGCGAGTATTCCGAAATTGAAAGGTAAATGTTCATCTCCTTCAGCTCTCGAGATTTAACCGTCTCCAGAGTGCACTAACACAACAGCTTAACGTAAGGCAAACTTTACATTGTATTGCACAAGACAAGAAGCAAGCCAGTAGCTTGAAGATGACGCTCAAGAGTAGCGAAAATCAGGGGTGGAGGTCCCTCGGTTACTTTAACGGGAGCCTGTATTGCAATGAAAAGGAAACAGTTCGCCTGTTACAGCGGAGATAAAGTAAAAAGCCTTGAAACAATACAATAATATCCTATGTCCCATCCTTTACATGACTGAGACGTAAAAGTGTTCACATGCAGATGCCACCGTATTGTCAAGACCGAAAGCGATACCTGTAGATGACGCTCCAAAAGCTGATATCTCGCAATAGTATGCATAATGAGACCTACACCACACAAACTCGCATCCGATCAAAAATGGCAGGTGCTGGACTTCCTCAGGCATGTGAAGGAAGCATGAGGGAGTGCGAGAGGTCACTGAGCTTGGCATAGAAGTGGCAACGGTATCATGTTTACGAGCGCCCTTCCAAGGAGTCTGCATTAGCATTGAAAGGGAAAGGTCCGCCACTGTAATGGGCACTTTTTCTGGACTTACCAAATGTTGACTCTCGGGAAACATGTGGGGCTGCTTGCGTAACAACTGTAGTTGCTGGGGTTACGAGACCTCCAGCTTCAATTAACGTAACCTAGGCTCTCAAATTAGTGTCATTAGTATGAACAGGAGCTGCTGCCGGGAGTTCCTCGATTCACCCATTGCCGTGTAACAAATTTGTAACAAGAACTTGCGATGTGCCGAGGCCGAGCTATGACGGTTCATAATTTCAAAGAATATTTAAGAGTTTTGGGAAGTAGCTGTTACGCTCCGTCATGTTCTCATACTGTGTTCATTCATTTGTATTTTTACCTGAATGTGGCAGCACCTGCGAGCGTTTGAGTGAAAGAGAAGGAGTGCATTCTTTCGTAAATGTATTAAATATGTGTAACGATTGAACGAGAAGCTCAACTTCAGCTCCTTTTTACGTGCTCCGCGTAATCGTTCATTCTTGTGAAGAACAGAATTATTTGTACTGCTGTTGTGACAATAATATCAGATTTCATGGCGCATAGACTATTTTTATAATTCAAGTAAATGTGTAATTGCTCAATTGATCAAAAAACAGACAAAATTATTTCAATTTTCAACACGTTGTAAAAATTTCTCAGAGCTCACTAACATTATGCTCGCCTTCACCGTATTATTCACCGGGACACATTCTATTCGCTGCTCTATAAACTTTGAAACCCTCCTACTCGTCACGGGGCGCGGAGTATTTTATGAGTCACACTTTCCAACATGAAGAATTACCA
Source organism: Morinoia aosen (assembly GCA_030386875.1). Taxonomy (NCBI): domain Eukaryota; kingdom Metazoa; phylum Arthropoda; class Malacostraca; order Amphipoda; family Talitridae; genus Morinoia; species Morinoia aosen. The sequence continues at coordinate 64,706,628 of CM059564.1, read as the reverse complement.
TAAAATGGTCTGCTGTCAGCACATTTACGAAAGCGCTGGAAACATGCGAAGAAAAATTCGACTTCAAAAACAACCTCAGTTCTGTTAAAGAGATTCAATAATTTTTCTATTGCATTGGGAGAGACCAATGCAGTGATAAACAATTAACGAGTTTTAGATAGTACAATGTAGTATTCAATTTGACGCTGAGAGCGCAGATTTCTTTAGTTACAATAAGTTTCATAAATTCAATAAAAACGAAAACAGTTACAAATTCTGTCAAGTAATACGGGATCTTTATTGAACAATTTAGAATAGAATACGAGACAGATGTGAGGTAAATTATTTTTCTTGTGAGCAAGCCTCGACACTCTAGCTAAAGAAACTGGTCGGTAGATAACCATAATGACTTTCCTAAGCTATTCTCTATAATTACAGTATTGAATAGAAACTACAAACACGCGCTCCGTACATTGATGCCTACACGTGAAGAACATGAACATTATGGCAGGAGTTCGAAATGTTATGCTCGAGTAAAGTCACTGAGCGGTTCTCGCATGACGTGAGCGAACGCCGCATAAACAAACATTGGGTATGGCATCACCAAAATCGCCCCCCAAATGAGCGTTCCTCAGGCCGTCGTGATCGACCTGTGCCTTTTAAGGAGGGCCAAACACGAACCTAGAAGGATTGAGACACGTACCTCTATTTGAACAGCATATTCCTTTTGCCTTGCGTATTGAGCGCACGGATTCCAGTGCCTTCGTTTAGCAAATAATTCTATGCAATGTGATAGGGGCGAAATAAATTATGCTTTCCACAATCGACCATTTATTAAAGTCTCTTGAATTAGCGCTTTCATAACAAACTCCACGATACACCTGAAAGAGTTAGAATGTGTAAGTCTGTATTAAAAATTATAATTTAAAGCTATCAAAAAATACTCATTTTCAAGTATCAACCAGTAAATTCTGCAAGCCCTTTTTCATCAATTTACAACTTGAGCTCTTTACAATGATCAAACATCAATTATACTACAAAAAAATGTACCAGTATCGAAAAAAATTCATAATTCATTGATAAATTTTATACATCGTTGAGCTTGATGATTTTAAATATCTGTAAATGTGATAAAGTTGAAGCGTGTGCTTTACACTCGAAGTGCGAAATATTCTTTTTTACTAGTTAGTGAGAGCTAAGGCGTGAAGCATCGAGAACGTGCTTAAGTTTTTTCGAAGAACATGCTTGATACAACCATGTTGTATTATAAAATATTCTCTTTTTGCATTCATTAGACCAACGAAGAAATAAACGCCATTCACAAGACAGAGTAACAATAGCACAGCTTAAAAAATCCAACAATAAGCCTTCCTGAAAGCAGAGCACTCGGCGCCCTGGTCGTAGCAAGCGAGAGCTCGATCGAGGTTGCGACAAGTCTCTCTCTCTCACACGAGAGCATTTCAAGAGGCGACCTTGACACGTCCCACACTCGGGCAAGTTTCCTTCGGCACGACACCGGGAAACGAGTAAAAGGACGAGTTGCAATCCAGGGAAACTACGCCGATTGATGAGTTATAATACACATCAAGCAGGACGATGAGGACGTGAGGAGCAATAATGAGAGATGAAACTTGGAGTAGCGAGTAGCATGAAAATAGTTGCATTTGCTGAATATTTATATGAGAATTGAATGCTTTGTGCATCGGGCTTAAATTTGACAGGCCAACTGGCCGATTCGATCAATTCTTAAGCGTGAATTTTGTCGAAAAAATTTGTGCCTTTGATTGTGTATCATTTTTTTTGCCTCGCTTTCATTTATAGTGTATATATATATCTATGTATATACATATATTCTAATACTCTATATAAAGCAGTAACTTCAGCGATGTTACTCTGACATGCTAGAAAGAGGCCCAGGTCATGCAGAGAGGAGGAGAGCTTCCAGCAGTCGGAGGGGGTCACGCACAGCTCGTGTTGCTATGTAAAGGTTGCTCGAAGCGACTAACGTTAATCAAGCACTTTCTGCTCAACAACATTGCGTGGACAAACATCTTTTGTCAAGAAACGCGCAAGCTATACGTCTTCTCTCAGTTTCTTGGTAAAAAGGAACATAAACAAGTACGCTAGGAAAAGAAAAGTGACAGTGAAAACTGGAAACACACGATTGGAAATGAACGATGCAGGAAAGCAAAATATTTCTTCCAAGGATTTTTACACGCATAGTGGGAAAAATGAAATTTTTACAAAGCAAAAACCATGAGTAAAACAACTCTAAGAACTATTGAAGTGAATCCTTGGAGAACGCTTTCATGTCCTGAGGATACACTGTGATTAAACCTTACAGCTATGCGCCAGACGTTCAGTTTGTAACGACGAGTATATTACGGCAATTGAAAAGGCTACCACGGATCCAAGCGCTGATTTCAATGCCTAATGCCCTCTTTAGATGATTTATAGAGTTAGAATACGAACCTCACCGAAACTTAATTGACGCTCCAAGCGCACGTCCTGCGAAGTACCTGCCTTGGAGTACAAAAAGTTGCTGAACCATTAAAGAGCAAAAAACTGTGTGTTTGCTAAGTACGCTATTTTGAGTCTGGATTTTTAAGCTACGCGGACAGCATTAGCAAGAAATCGAAAGTGAAAACAGGGCTGTATGCTATTCCAATTTGGTAGCATAGAGTAATTTTAAGCATTACAAACCACAGATTCATTTGTGTTCAATCATAATGTAATCTCCATTTCGCCAGTTCAAATCATTATTGTAATTAAGGGTGATATTGTTCGCATATAAAAATGTTCAATACACACGAGCTCGTTCTTGCATTAGAATACATTGTAGTTTCAGTTGTCGCAGCTTCATCGATGATACACTTTACGCCTCGAAAAGCTAAAATTAGTTTTGCTCGCTGAAGCAAGAAATGCTCATACATGCTTTAATGCCATTGATGGTCTAAACCAGGTCTTGTAAAAAGCCTCAATTCCCTGTGATTGGCCTTTATGAGTTTCGCTGCAGTAACTTGAACAAAAGTATATTAACTTTAATAGAGGAGAGCTTATTTTCTCTAAATAATGACTCAACACTTTTGCTCAGCTAGTTGTAGCACTGATCACACTAATTAATGCCCGTTAAAGTAAAAAGGGCAATCCGAAAGTACGTCTGAAAGAGTTCCTCGCATTCCTAACAAGGTCCGTTCCTGCAGGAATACTGAAAGGCTAAGATCCTTCTTACATTATGAAACCAGCGAGCCGTGAAATTGGAGGGGCAGCGAGTGCTTCTTTTCTGAACAGTTTTCTCACCTGGAGGCTTACAGTACAGTTTTTATGCTGTCCTCGAACTATTAGGGGAGAAAATGCTTAGAATTTGACTAACACTGTAAGCATGAGCTGCTCAGCAAGCAAACTTGAACAGAATTTACTGGTCCACCATATGAACAAAATATTAACAGAGCCTCTATGATATTGGTACTACTCTTGGTACGTGTAATAATAGCAATTTTATTCTTTAGAGGTGAGGTAAGAACCAACACGTTCCCTCATTAGGGGACAATATTAGCTCCTCGACTAATCACGCAAGCGTTCAAAGACGAAAAAACATATCTCCGACAACAAAAGTGATGCTCAACTGAAGATACTGGAATTAGGGATGACTGTCAGGAAGGTTTGAATAAATGTTAGCACCGCTCGCTGTTTCTCTATGTTAAGCCAACATGGAAATAATGATAAAATTGACCTTCCTGGCCTATGCCATTAGCTTGTGTTTACTGGGCACTCCAGTCGGTATTTTCTTCGTTAGGCACAACACTGTTGCAACCTTGGCGCAAGCGCGACCTCAGTAATACCACCACCACCGCTGCCAGCTGTACCTTTGTAATGACATCCAAGACTAACAAATTTTTCTCTTGCTTCATTGTTCATGTTATGTTTGGCAGAGATTTAACCTTTGAGGGCAGAGCGAGATCACGCCTTCAACAACCATCAGATGAGTGTCTTACAGGTCAAACCAGCGTGATGAATCTTACAAACATGCGTTATATCCCCGCTTGTTCTATAGGTCGAGCACGACCTTAACTTTAGACAGAAGTCCCAAGTTGAGATACTAGAAAAAAAACCTTCACATGTTTAGCAGCGGCGTTGAGGTCGTTTGCACTGTGACACTGCAAAGCTGTTCCCCATTTCCAGGAATTTCCTCGAGAAGACGTCCGTGGGAACAAGATTTGTTGAACTTGAAGCCCCTGTAGCAGCGCTTAGCGATGCGTGCCAACGCTCGGGCACAGAATGTCAGCTCTACGAAAGGTGAGCAAAGCAAGAGCAACACACGAGTGACAAAGTTCGCAGACATGGAGATGAGCAGACACTGCCTTTACAAGGAAGGAATACTGGAGTGTGTTCGGGATTATTGAATGGATCCGCCCCTTCGCAGATATAACAATAGTTAAAGATTTCTCGCAGTGCTGCAGTCGATATTCTTTGTTTATTGCTCGCTCAATGACAGGTTTTTGTAAATGCAACCAAAGAGAAGAAAGACCAACTTTAGAAGCTGCATGTTGAAATTCTTCACAATTTTCTCGAATTGGGGTGAATGGTAAATGAATTCGACTGATAAACAAAGCTACATCATACATTGTTTCCAGTAATAATGTGGCGCATTGCATTTTCATTGCGAAATTTCCTTCGGCAACTGTTTTACAAGTTCGAAAGAATCATTAAACGTTCAAACCACACGAAATATACAGTACAATTTGATGCATACCGAAAATGAAATAAAAATTCACTTCCTCATCCAAGAGCATTGTGGCGCGCACCGTATGTTGCATCCGAATTGACCACTGGTCACAGCCCAAATTTTACATTCCTTTCAGCTCTTGAGCGATGGAATATGAGCGCAATGAGGACGACGTTGCTTCCATGGAATTCAAATAGAAAAAATCCCAGCACAGCTTTGACAGCAACTTGTATTCCCGAGCTCGACCACAGGAACAAATAAGGTGATATGAACTATTTCACGAGCAATCAAATTAAAGGGACCACGCGAGCATGCGGAGGACGCGTATGTATCAGGGCCACCCTGAGCAGGTCTGAGGCACTTCCGTCTGCGCGGAGAGGAGCTGTGCTGCAATGCCGACCTCTGACCCACGTCGCATCGCCTGCCCCCAGCGTTCCCAGGGTGTCGAGCTGTGGAGCCGCTGCAGCTCTCACGTGGGTGGACCTTTTCTACCTGGTTCTCTGGCGCTGTGCTCTCTGTCAAGTGCTAAGCCGCCGTGCTGCTGGCGTGAGTCACATGCGTGCCGTGTGACATCGCTCCCTTGCTATGTCTTCCAGTGAGTGATGACGCCATCGTGTGCGGGAAACGTTTCACATCAAAGCTATAAAATGAAAAACTGAAGGCAATTCTCACAGATCTCCCTCTGATTATTTTGAAATGATTCGTGCCATTATCAAAGCCTAAATTTACGTGCAATTTTGATCCTATTAAACTGTTGTACTAGTCATGCATACCTATTTTATTCCTATTATTCATATACCTGATACTTGTGTTAACATACAAATATTACAACTGAAATACTTTTTCCAAGTAAAATTTTCACACTTGATGGAATAAAACTTAAAGTAAAAGCACTTCTACAGTGTAGATTTTAATTAAGCATTCTGCACTTAACTGAAATACATTTTGTTCAACACAAATTTCATAAAACTCAATTAAAAAGTGCACCAGCTAACTTACACCTATGGTTCATTCTTTCAGGGCACTTTTTTGTCTCCATCCTTTATTACACTCGCTTCATATTGTCTATCTAAATGGCTAGTTTAGAGTTTCATTACCGTTACCGTTTGCTGTTTCATTTTATTTCATTAGTTCAAAACTTCCTAGCCCCAACAAAGGTGATCAAGAATGCAAAGAGAAGGGACCATTCAACATGGGCTGTAGAAAACGGGTACCCAGATTAGTATCCCTACATATAAAAACAGCAAGACAAAGGACATCGATAAAGATATGAAAACTGAAAGAAACAAAGTCGGCACACAAGACAGAACTCCCGAAGGCCTGTAGCTGAGGTAACCGGGAAGTCTCTCCCATGAGACGTCAGTCACCATGGCATAGGAAAGACAAACCTAATGAACATTGTATATTTAAACCTAAACCTATTGTATATTTTATTTTTCTTGAGGAGTCTTACAGTTTTTATAAATTTTTCATCCCATTTTCCAGATGCAATACCTGATGACCCGAGTTGTAGGTTGGAACATGCTTTATACATAGCTTGAATTTAATTACTCCGTATTTTTTTAAATTAGTGCTGTACCAGGATGTATTTTTACGAATTTAGAAGGTTAAAATTTTATCATAGTATTAAATGTCAGTAAAATGGTTGAAATTCCTCGAAATGTTTAAAGTTCATTTCGTTACCAAGAATGTTCAGGAAATGTCACCGATTGGCGAATTTTAGTGTGCGCATGAAAATATTAACACAATCTAGGAACCTCAAACACGTTTTACGCTGAACCTTACATGGTTTAGAATTATATTCCATGTGATTTTGAAAGATTTTTGGTAAAAACTATACTAAGTTTGTTGCAGTGCATTCTGGCAAACCATTACCCTCTAATACTAACTACTACTAATGCAATTCACCCTATTGAATGACAGAAGATATAATGCACCTGCGTGTCAAGTACCTGTACTCGAGGGGACCTCAACTAGTCCCGAAGCTTCTCTTTACATTCTATTAATATCCAATTCAAAATGTTAAGCTACTTGGCAGCTGGCTTTTCAGTAAATCAACAATTCAAATCTATCACCTTGTTTTCAATGGAGGCAAAGTTTCGTGCAAATTATCTTCCACATTTATGAATAAAGCAATCACTTTTTTGTATACTTTTATTTGCTTCCACTCACTCAATAGCTTTCATTGCACTAATTTGCCCTCTTGCATCTCGCCATTGACCTCAACTCTCCTGCCATGTCACCAGATGCTGATCATACCTGAAGTAAAGCAGCACGGGAGAAAACATTTTCAACGAAATAATCATGGACCTTACAATATTTCCTAAGGGGCAATTTCTTAAGAAAGATAGGTTTGGCAATCATTTTAAAATTCGTGTTATTACTGACGATCGCCCTCCTTCGCTCGCTAAGTACAGCTCATCTAACACGGCCCCACTTAAATTGGAGAACAACTTTCAATGAAGACGTATAAATAAGATGACATGAAAGTTCTCTTTCCAACATCATACAAATTCTAGAGCTTGAAACAATAGATCTTTAAAAAGAATGATGTAGCAACTCGAGTTCTCACAACACCACATTCTGAGAAAGAAGCATTGCAACAGAGATACACATATTGAATATGAAAATATACGAGTCTCGCATTTCTTTGTCTCAAGTTCAAGCGTAGAAATTTCTTTGTTCTAACCAATTGAGCATTAACTCAATGACTTCGTTGAAAATACAAGTGATTCTGGAATTAGATTGAACAGAAAACTGACGTTCATTAATAGAAGTACGGATTTATGCTATGAATTACAGCGAATTTAAAGTGCTTATTTACCGATACGTTGATAATTGAATCGTTTCAGCGGGTAAAAATAATCTACAGCTAACAGCTGATAGTAAATCCTATCTAACATAAACGGACAAGGGGAAACTTATAGCATTCATATCTGAAAGCATTTAATATTCGTGATGTCAAATTTATGAAGCCTGAAAAATATCGGAAAAATTCAAGCGTATTTCAAGAGTGCATTAGTTCATTCAAAAAACGATTGTTTCCAGCCCATTGGAAAGTTTTTAGGAATTCGCACATAAAAATTCACGAAAAATTTCAAATTAGCAGGTAGAAGGCAAGCATAAATGCACTTCGTCCATTTCACTAGCCCCGTGTTAGTGTCAGTCTGGTGGTGAGCAATAGGAGGAGCCTTGAAATACCAGCGCCCCAACACAAGCGTTCCCGAGACTTACACGAAATTTTATGGACCTGAGCATTCCGCTGCAGTCATCAATGCACAGATAGCACTTAAGGACGATTATAATCCATGACACACGTCTGCTCAAATTTGAAAAAGATAAAATTATTATTGTCTAGAAAGCAGACTGAAGACCGGATGGTATGTGTAGGTGAAGGCCAAGAAAACAATGCGATATTGAATTTTTTCAGGAATCACTGAATTTGAAATATTGCTCATTTTTTCGTTAAATAATTTCTCGTAGAAATAATTTCTTTTCACTGCTCATCGCAGCCATTGTGTATAAGACTTTTCACTTCAAAAAGTTTTTGTTGAAAAAATATGATGGAATTCTGGCGGCAGACAAACTCCTCGATACCTAACAATCAATGCCTTCAATCAATGTAACAATCCAAGAGCATTTGCTCATTTGCTATCTTCACTTCACAATCAAGCAGGTATTAGACGTATCATTCACTCAGAGAATGCAATGCATTTATCTGATGAATTACATTATAAGAACGAATTTATCTGCATACCTCAAAGAGAGAAATATTATTCATCTGATCTTCCCGAGTAAAAGTCCTGCTGTCGCCCGAGAAAAAGGAAAGTGCAAAGCTAGACCGCGTAGGAAAGCGGGTCCCGATCCTCCCTGCACGGAGGTGAAAAGCGATGGTACGGAACCTGAGAGTCTTGATATAGCGAGACCGGGTTCCCAGTCGCACCTAAACGAGAAAATGAGGGGCATTCCGGGCTGAGCAAGATCCAGTCGCAAGAATTATTGTGGAATTTAATTCGCAGTGAACCTGATTCTTGGGAACGCTAGAACGGTAAATTTTTGAAGCGAAATGCGACACAAAGTGCGTGTGAGTGGTTGCATAAGCGTAGATCTAGTTCATGGAAATCTGGTCCTTAATAACGAAATGAAACAGCATGAGAAGCATATTTCGTTTCGTTTACTATACGCATGCCAAAGCGCTGGCATCTGCGCTAAGAACAAAGCACTGCTGAGGCACATCAACCCCTTACTGTAAGTATTAAAGATCCCATGAACGAATCGTTATAAAGATACCTCTAAAATGGCTCTTTTCAATTACTCTTCAACTAAATTTCAACTGAAATAAAACTTTTTCCATCTTCACTCGCTGGCCTTAACAAACACATTCAGGCTAACCTTCGGGAGTTCGAGGAGAGTGGCAACAATGGGCGAAAATTTATATTTATGGACCAACTATTGCGGGCGCTGAATGGAACATAAATTTCAGCGCCAAGTCCTGCAAAAGAAGCGGTCTGAAATGCAGGGCTCTGACCAGCATATAATATCATATATTAACGGATGAGCATCTTCGCACTCTCGCTGGAGCTTCCACACAACGCCAGCAATGCATTTGTGAACGATGTCAGAATTACGAGGATTAGGGGTGCGAATAGCTAAACCTACGTCAAAAAAATAATAAAAATAAGAGAAATCGCGTGCCTCACGAAAGAGAATGGAATTTATAATGGTATTTGAACTTTAACAACTTTTGAAATATTCACACTTCTCTATATATTACGATGTGAAATTGAGGATTGGGTTGCTACGGGAAAGTACACCGAATTGTGATGGGTCTCTAAAGAGTAATGAATTTAGGAGAATAAGATCAAAGCAAGTGGGAACGTGCTCACCAATTGTCACGCATGCTCACACCGAAGCCAGTGGTTAGCATCCTTACACATCAGCACAAGAGGCACGAGCTCAAAGGCAGAGGACACGGAATTGTAGCCTGCATTCAGATTCAGAAGTTAATGATGGTCGTAAAATGAAATTTTCCTCCTGCAGGTCGTATTTCAGCTTTGTGGTCTCTTATTACCCTAAATGTTCGTCTCCAGTGACTTCATCACTGCCATTATGTCCCCTAATTGCAGTAATTTGAGATTATCAGCAAGAATTACCTTAGCAAAAAGTCAATATCAAATCGTTAAATTCTAGAGAGCTGAGACGTAAACCTTAATAGTTAAAACTGAAAATTATCGATAAATTACGCAATTTAAGCGCCTAGTAAACAGTGCACAAGAAATTATCGAATGAGAACCCTTAAGTGACATGGATTTTATAACCTAGGTTGAGAAATGTACCCCAAATTACCCACCAGCTCAGTCATGTAGCTACTCAAGTGGTGAAACGAAGTCAGCATAAGTCAGCGATGAGCAGTCAACTACATACGAGTATAATAGTGAAATTGTGCCTCGTGTCACGTCACGTCGCATATCAGGCGCAGGTATGTGGGCAAAACTGCGACTTGGTCACTTCTACTCAAGAGGTTATAGATCTCACCGCAGTTCCCACTATAGGAATCTTGTATCTACTATCCTCTAGGTCGTAAAGATTAAAGTTGACTTGTCAAACCGCTTCTATCATCAAAATAATCAGTTGGTGTACGACTGATTCAATCATGAGCGTCAAAATAACTCTTTTCAATGACCCAGCTATTCCTGAGAGATACCAATCATGAGGGCAGACGAGAGACATGCAATTTTTCAAACAGTAGATTAGAGAGCAAAATAAGAGTCATTACATTATGTCGAATTTATCGAACAAGATGAATGCAAATTTCATGAATAATCGATCTAATTACCTGAAGTGAACGACGAAATATATCGACAGAATTAATCTTTTACGTTTCCGCAATCATTAAAATATTTACGCGAATCAATCAGATCATAAACTTGATTGTGGAAATCTGCTTGCAATGCCATTTTTTCTAACCGTAAAAGTTGTTCCTTAGTTCTTGATTTTTGGGAGATTATTCAGCAACCTATATTCTCTATAGCAAAAAGCTGAACCTTTCTTCCCTTCAGTGAGAACAAGGGAAACTGTGCTGGAGCTGAAGAGAAGAACATTGTTTGAAAGTTTTCTATTTTTTCGTAGCAACCGTATCCACGGCTATATAAGGTCACGTGCTTGGAAGCTGATACGCTCAAAACCGTAAAGCCTGAAGTAAAAGATGTATACCCTGAAATTTAGCAGTGAATTCTCCTCAATTTAAGTTAAGCATTATTTCTAGAAGGCTATCTCCTGTTTCTGAAACGTACGTGTTAGAAAATTATCAGTTACTCTGACACGAAAATATTACAGAGACTCGATTTCGGTCTGGCCTTCACAAACCGGAAAGAAAAATGCGGTAGACCTGTATTTCTTAGGCTTCTAAGACAAGGGCACCAATCTCAGGAAAACAAGAATTATACGTCCATCAACATTTTAGCCGCGCTAATTAAGATGATGGATGCGTTAATGTTCGTGTATAGAAAGGCCATTCATTCATCTCACTTCAAGGATGTACAATGTGACTTTACGCACTCGTAGAAATAACAGCATATAATCAAATTCAAATTTTCATCAAAAAGAACTAGACGTGCGAGCAAACTCGTCATGGTCGATGAATTGCGACTCTTGTTTCTTTAGCTTAATTGAAAAAATCAGCCATCGTTCCGAGGATTCATGCTTATTTCTATTGAGACCCACAGCTAAGTAAATATGTACCTTGGTCATTAACACACAGCTATCCACTATTGACAATTTTCATAATAACTTTGATAAATTGTCATGAACTAAGCTGTTCACAACGTGCAATATCCCTCCCATGTCAAGCTGCAGCTAGCTTATTATTTCATGAAATTCTACATTTCATCCTATGGAAAACTGTATTTATGCAACCAACAGCTTAAATCTCAAAATTTGTGCCAATTTGCACCCACGGATACTGAGAGTTTTTTCCGCTAGACTTAAGTTCTCCGACCCCTAAAATTGATAAATTAACATGCTTTAAGGACTTATCAATTCTTTGTCTGGAAGCTAAACATTTAGGTTATTTGGTAGAGTCTTCGAAGCATGCTGTCCATTGAGAGAACAACTCGTTATGAGAGCAGTTAGTTACACGATCCAATCATGCGCCAATCATGAGGATTGACCGAGATGAGCCAACCTTGAACTCAGTGTAACTCGCTGCCAGGACCAGGCACTCTATGGTCTCGGGAGAGTGTCGTGGAAAGCTCCTACCGATGACCCGATCAATTGAACGATCTCTGTTTGTATGACAGCCACCCCAATGGCGGACATCTCAGTTGTGCCACGTACAGGGGTAAATCATTAATTAGACGACCTCTCTCGAGTGACAGATCGGCCAATAATGGACATCACTGTTATGCCATGAGAAGAAGCCGAAACAAAGCGACGGTGATAAAGTGCTCTCGTCGGACATCGTTTTCAGATGTCCTGCTTGCTGCGATGAGGAGAAAAAATTACTCAAAGAAGACCAAGTAAGCCCTGGACACTATCTAAGATAAAGGTTCCTTTTTGAAAATCGCCGCCGTGATTGGGGCTGGCCGCTGTCAATAGGGCCATCATTCACGCAGCTCGTAGCTTCGGTGCTACACTGCGGCTGCGCAGAATTGTCTTGTTGGCCGCAGTAGTGGATAAAGAATAAACATTTCGCTCGTGGCTGTGCAGTTTTGCAGAGTTAGACGACGTTCCACTCTCCATCTGGATTTGCGGCGATTTACTCTGATGAGAACGTTACTGTGCTGAACTGCGCTGCCTTGGGCCTAACTTCATTAATCTAAGCGAAATGAATTTAATCTTTATTCGGTTTAAAAACAATAAAGTTAGCGCGGTAAATATATGAGGAAGAACTGCATTCACAGATAAGTTCACGGTAATTATGCTTAGGTATAAAATGCATTGTTTTGTGCACTTGAATAGCTCGTGCTACAGAATATAAACACTCGCTGCCGTCAAGCTTTATAACGAGTGCAGATAGTTATCAATCTAAGTCAACTGGTTTTAGACATTATCTTCGTTTGTTTCGACAGTAATCAATAACATTAACCGAAGGAATTGATGATCAATTGAACGATCGATTTAACTTAATTGTTCCCCTACAAACAGCATTCTTCGAAAACTCCACCAAATAAGCTTAATGTTTATCTTCCAGACAAGGAAATAGTTAATACTTAATACACGTTAATTTATGTCCTTGAATCATAAATAGAAAATAACTTCTGATTTAGCTATCAAATTTAAAATGGACTCATTGCTGCGTGACTTAGGCGCGTTGTTTCTGTATCAAGAATGACCGTGGTGCATTTGTTCGTATTTTAATGGGAAGCCATGGCCTCATTAGGTCAAGCATTTTTTTGCGACAAGATGCGTTTGGTCTCAAAATTTACGAAACTCGTCTTATATAGCCAGTAGCATCAGTTTTTTACTTGAATTCACAACGATAGCCCACTGATGGTAATGGCACAAGATATATTCAGCAAATATAGGTGACAAGAATGGGTGTATTGACGTCTGTCATTCGCTCAAGGCTCATAGACGACATTAACAACGTAATCTATACCAAGTCTGGAAAATGTTAAAGTTGTTGAACCAACTCAGACAAATACGAAACGGTTGTCTTTCCTCCACATTAAAGCCGATTGTAGCAACGACTACACAATGAGGTACTTTTTCAGATGAACTTTTATCCGCAAGAACTCGATAATTCTCAGTGAATAAATTCGAGGTTAAAATGTTATTCTCCGATTAAAAATAATCCAACAGAATTTGTTACACACGCATCGTCCAAGTTTAATGGACTTGTATCACCCTAATTCTGACGAGTGACCATCACGCACTAGACGCTAGAATGTAGAGCGAGTGGAAGTCAGAGCGAGATTAAATGCTGGACGCTGTATTCATTAACTGCTGCAATTACACGCGCGGGGCGCGGTGGGCAGACCAAGGCAGTTAAGCAATTTTTTGGGCACAGCATAATGAGGCTACCAGCTCCCAAAAAACTCGACTCATCCCCAGTGAAGCAGGTGCACAAGGTCAGAAATAAAATGCATTCAATGTTATTCGGATAAAGGCATTCGATTTCGTGCTATCAAGTATTATTATTGCCATTATATCATGACCGTTGTTGTTTGGTGGAAGATGAAAGCTCTATTAAAAGCAAAAAGCGCTCGTATTTTAGTTAAAAATTTTGTGAAAATGCTTGAAATTACTTATTCATTTCTCCTCGAAATTTCTAAATCATAATTTTTAGGTCATGGAGTGATTCTCAACGCAAATTTGCAAACGATTTTTGGTACAATAATCTACACGATCATGACATGACACGATCACCTTTATCCCCTATGACATGTTCGATAATGCATGAATTCAGAGGTCATTTTTTATTCTATTCGAAGCCATGGAATAAATTTGCGACTTATAGAAGAGACAAATTCATACTAGCATCATTGCCCTTGAATGACGCCAAAGCGAAACTTCAAGTGATCAGACCCTAATTCTTGAAGCAACGCACATTCCAAGAAGCCATTTTTAAGAACAAGCTTCCAAATAAACCTCACATTAGTGCTCGAAATTCCACATTAAAAATGCCAAAGCCTTCAGCATTATCAAAGAAATAATTTATCAAGAGACTTTATCTGGCAGCATCGAGGAAGCGCAAGGATATTACAATAGAATCTCAAGATGACGACGCCATTAACTTGGCAAAGACCCGGCAGCACTTCTGGTACATCCGGGCTACTTGAGTCCACTCGCCCAGCCGTAAAACGCGCAATGATTAAAACTACCGAATAAAGACAACTCTAATTTGTCGTCCATCACACCTTGCGCACGTTTGGCTATTCATCCATAAGTTTAGCGTAGGCGCACAACTCCAGAAGCAGGGAGACACGCTGCAGGCTCTTCACGCCGCAAGTTTATGCTAGTCAGCCCCATACTAAAATTGAACTTATGTGAACCTGCCCATTGAAGAAAGAGAGACGCTTCCTTTGAAGTATACGAATGAGCATACAATTCCCATTATGTTCAGCGCGTATTCGAGAATGTTTTCCCCCGTGTAAATTCTCCCGAAGAAGACGGTCTATTCACAGAAAAAACATGAGGCTACGCTATCAGAAAGCTTTTAGCGGTGCAAACAAGAAACACAGCTGCAACTTGAAGGACAAGGACGTGATGCTCCTCAGCGTGCGAGATGACCGCTCAACAAGGTCGCGTCTGAGCCAGGGAACCAAGATTAGCCTTTTCCGGTCAAAATCATCAACCTTAGCTTCTTTTTCAAAGTAAATTTGGCTCTCAGCTCACATTGACGATCTTTGACAAAGTTCTCTTTAAAGCCTAAGTCTATTTGCAATTGGTCAGTTTGAGGATTTTGGCCTCTGAAAACAGCCTGGGAACCCTGGTCAGAGGTGCGGGCCGCATCAGTGGCATGTGATGCAACGTCGTCGTGTGTGAACACAGGCCTGAGTTATGGCTGGCGTCAGGGCTCGGCGCCCCCACGCTGGGCAGAGCTCACTTCCACAGTCCACAAACATATTTCTACAGGCTCGTCATGGACTGCAAGGATTAAACCTCTTGATTGCGGCTGTCTAGAATCATTATGTCGTGAGAAAGAATTTTAAATTTCTCGGATCATCGAATGCAAAATTCTAATACGTCGTTGTTCACGTAAAAATATATTTACAAATACACTTTTAAGCAAGTACAGAATGATGTGATGGCATGTGATCGAATTAAAATAGACTAACGATGTTACAAAGTAATGGAAACCTGAAAGTTTTACCTGGACAGCTGGCAATGGTAGCGAGAACAAAAATTAAACTCTTAAAAATTAAACTCCACTCATCAATGGGCAATTTTCTCTCTGGACTGAAGGTTTCTTATGAGGTTTCATCAATGCAATCGAAACTTTTGCCAAATTAAAAATTCTCCCAGGGTCTGTGGGCTGACAGTCTAATAGAATGATAAAAATTAACATTAGGATTCATGCTTCTTCTGAGCTGAATTAAAAAATACTCATGCGATAACTAAAAATAACCAAATTATGTGAAAGAAAGATTGAGAAACCTTTGCCGTACCTCACATGGTAGTTTGACAATATTTTCCATCTGGGTTTCAAAATATTTACATCGTTTTTGCAATATGGCAGCCTTTCACTCGTCATACTTCAAGTGTCGCTGTATATTACAAATAAAAACTCTTCAAGTGAGCCTTGGCGACGAAGAATTATTTCCAGCTGAAATGCATAAGTAGGACTCAGAGGGAACCGTGTGACCGCGCGTTAGGAAGTTCTTCCGGCGCGTTTTGACAGTTTTGCGCAACTTGTAATACGACTGCGAGGACCAGCGACTGGCAGACGCTACCCCTGCATCTCGAAGTTTGTGTTCACAATAGGAAAAGCTAACGCAACATCATCATGGAAGTCAGCTGACAAATGTTCGCTTTTTTTCAGGGATGGAAAAGAAAATGGTCATAAAAAGACTATTGAATAAGGACGGGGATAGTATGCCAAGGTGTATAAGCGACTACATGCAAAGGGAAACAAAATTATCAAGCACACTGCCATATCCATTTGTTTCATCTGTTATAGATAAGCATTGCAATTTTGATTGAATTTACTTTTTTTTTTTTAAACTTCTGGTGGCCATAGGTATGAAAGAATGAGTCCGAGTTCTTCTAATTACTGAATTTCTTTACGAATCAAACGAACACTGGACATTTTTTGACCATACTGTCAGTTATTTATTGAAACATCTCAAAAAATTACCCCTTCCCTCACCAATGAAATACAAAAAACTTCATGAAAATTTGCTCGTATTGAAGCTTATATCTGCCATATCAATGATTTCATACGAGAAAATTTCGATGAGTACCCTGAAAACTGCGGTCGATGTCAAGTCAAGGTAACTCTTGGAGGGAAAATATACCCAAAGACAGGTAATTGCATTGCTACTCAGTAGGCCAGTATTGCATCAAGCCACCGTGATGAAGGGCTGCTACAAACAACCGTGCTCATGAAGATGATGGCTCAGGAGGCATCCCGTTGGCAAATTACCTTCGAGTGGCCACCCGCGCATCTGAATTATGATGGTGCGCACGAAGGGCCTTTCTTAATGACCTGCAGAGCCCAAGTAGATTGTGCAGGGTTGTACAATTGAATCGTGCTTCTTAACTCTCATACAAACTACCAATATGTGCAGCGGCGCCAGCAGAAAGATGCCCTGTATGGCGGTCCCAAACTGTACTAAGTGGATGAAAGATACTCAAAACCTTCACTCCTATGCAAGTCACCGACAGAAATACTGGGACACAGTTTCTCAGCAGTACTCTTAATAATTTTCTTAATACTTTATCCCCTGAATTAGCAAAAATAGTTCAAGCTTAAAATCTGTTTGATCAGATTTCGAGGGCTCTCGGCGTAGACTGACTGCTGCGAGTCTTAATAATTAAAGTAAGATTATAATAACATGCAAACTACTTTCAACGTAGTGATCTAGGACAGCAAAAACTTCGATCGTGTTCAAGTAAAACACTTTATTAGCTGGTCAGCACGAGCGCACAAAAAACTGTCTTGAAATGCACGCCTCAGCAGTAGACTCCCATGAAGCACAAGTGAAAGGCATTTGGTTACCAAGAGCATTTTATAGATGCCATCAGTTAATCTCTTAAAAAATGATAAAGGCTTGGGATGAGACTTGTAGCCCATGGTTGCTGTGCACACTGAAGAAAGCGGCACTTTACACGGACAGTATATCTAACCATGACTAAGTGTCGGGAGTATCTCTGATGGTCAGGCAACACACAATCGCAGCGAAGCGCTGCAAGGTAGAGGTCAGCCACGGCCATATTACCATAACTTTCATTTACGCATTAAACAGCACTTGGTATCAACACAGTGGAAAAACTTTAGGTCATCGTATGGTTTCCAGGTGCCCTCTGGAAGTAAATCAAAAAGATTAGATCATTTCTCTGTAATACATTTTGAAACTTTCCGAGTCCCATGTAGGAACCCATTCAAACATTCCGGCGTGGCTGAAGACCAAATTGCATCGTTATTTGAGCACCGATTTTCAAATTAGTCTTATACCGCATCCGATCTAGAGTTCCCCACAAATGGCGCGTTGTAAAAAGGTACTCGTTACAAGTGATTTCATCGTCCTCCGATGTTAGAAGATCATAAAGTGATGCGTAACGGCCAACTTTCACGCTGGCCTGTTTTCTTGAAATCTTGACTAACATAAGTCAGTCAGGCACAGAAGGTTATGGGAACCAAGCAGGGCATAAACCACTGCTTAAGATGACGCGCTGTACACAAACCCAGAACGATCCAGCATTTGTTTTTCTCTCAATTAATAAACTGCGCTCCAGCTTCGCTTTTCGTGCGCATTCTAACGCGGAGTCCCTTGCAGCAAATTACATTAGGGTTGCAAAGGGAAATAAATCTCAAGGGAAGCAGTCGTTGAGGCAGCGCACCGCCGCTTGTACACGAGAATATTTAGCTAGCGCCCCATACAAGACAGCGCGCACTCCCTGTTGCTTATCGCTCTTATGGAGTCGCGCGATGCGTCGAGAGGAGTGCTGCCGCTTCTTCGCTTTTATGGAAACGCTCCTGAGCGTGACATGGTGATCCTCTCAACTAAATGTCAACCATGGCTGAGTCACTCGTTTCTGAAAATTCCTCGTTAATGACCCTAAACTAGGCAAAAAACCACAAGAGATGCCGAGTCATGGGAGGTGAGAACTTTCATCTGAGCAAAGGAAGCTCAGCTCAAGTATAAAAACATACACCTGCACTTAACTAAACACGAGCAAGCTAATCACTACGTCTTACACATTTACATGCAGTAACCTTGACAGAAAATTGCTTCAAGCTGAAAAAGTTGCCGTTTCTTATCAGTAACCAAAAATATAAAATTTTTTACTCATACTTTAAAGAGCTTTCTGCATCTAGGACAATTCCGTAACTGATTTGCATGCATCAACTTACACGTTTATAGTTTCGAATAGGGAGCAGAGCAGGAGAATTGCGCATCAATTGGTAAATCATTAGCCTTGAGAAGCTTCACAATTTATAGAACTAAATTGGAATGACGACAGCCCTCGGTTCTCAGGAGCTGTTCATTACACGATCATCAGTGACGCTGTTGTGATGAGCGCAGATTGGTCTGATTTCACCCCCCTCATAACCCACCGTTTCAAGCCCCAGCAGAATTGTACAGGCTCCTCTCATCACGGCTTCTATGTATAAACGAGAACGATTGCAGAAACATGAAATTTCATTAAATTTTAAAATTCAATTCAAACTTCAAAGGGAGCCTCTTCTACGCATTTTCTAAAGTTAATAAATATCTTTCGATAATTAAGAGAAAAGATCAGTAATTTTCAGATAGAATTCGATGAATTTTTACTCATTTTACTTCTAAGTCAAAAACCGAGATTCCATTCCTTTCTTATCCCGAAGCAATATCCTCAGCGAGTTTACGAAGCAACAACACCTGTAGGGTCATCGGCTATGGCGAATCTTTGCACGCAGTGACCAGATATATTACTTACTCAAAGGACACTCAACTGAGAACGCAGTAGCGTGAACACCGACACCCCGGCACCTCGGTTCTCATGGAAGTCTGCCACGGACCAGTCCACAGACACGTTTAGATTAGCTCACCGTGCCATAAAGGACGTTCATGATCTCAAACTGAGGACCAAGACGGGGCCGATAACCCAGTTCTGCTGACGCTATGGCATAATAACTAGACTGGTATTGAGCCATGCAACGCACGCATGCGCTAGCGTGAAGTAAAGAACGTGCTTGCGAGATAGCTACCTTGCGCTTGCTAAAGTTTTGTCGCGTAATTTTGAAAATGCTTTGAAAGTGTTCGTGATGCCAGCTTAGTTCGGAGACCTTTGCTTTATTAGAAGGTCTACTTTCATGAATAGGGCAGATGGACGTCCTAGCGCCTCTATATTTGCTGCACACATCTTACTTTCGAGTCTTTTTATCTGAAATGAGCTGGCGCATTTGTGCCTGCAGTAAGATAAGGGGTGTGCTAACATCCTTGCTTGCTGACACGAACCAGCGTCGGAACTTGATATGGCAGGCAGCAAGCTTCCTTGTTTGCAGGATCCACCGCCGTGAAAGTGCTTGTATGGAAGTGTTTGTGATGTATGCAAGTCTGCGTCCTTGCTTCTCTCCACTTTCTGATGTCGCTAAAATTGAGAATGTGCTTGATTGTTGGATGGCATGCATAAATTATTACTCTAATTTAAAATGCAAAACCCTTCGTAAATGCTGAAATAAACCGTCATGTAAACCCTAGACAAATGATTTTTGCACTTTATACGACTACTTCAGTAGGTCGGGTAAATGTACTTACTTTACTTGTTTGCTTACAAAATTTCAAATTATTAATCTACAATTATTTTATGTACCCATTTCTTGGTGGGTCGTCATGCATGTGCAAAAGCGACGTAACAACGTGCGTGTCTTCAGCATTCGATAATAAAGCAATGCTGTGAAATTACAATTGCTTTCAATCTCATTTGCATTTAAGTCATTATGCAACGTGATGACTAAATAATGAATGACACCTCTAGTAACCACCATCTAGCACCACGGTATAAGCGCCCACCCTCAATTAAAGTCTCCGAGCGTCATGAAGACGATATTTGGAGACTGATGTCGTGATGCAGGAAGGTTTCCTAGCGCTACCCTGCAAATTGAGCAACGCTATACCATGGGCCGCACGGTTCCAGCCTTGAGGCCGTCGCGTGATACGCTCACGTCTGAGAATAGACCGTGAGCACAGCGCGGCTCTGCCTGATACGGCAGCAACAAACTGCATCGTAATGTCCCACAAAATGGTAATATATTACACTTGTTTACGCATGACGAAGGGTGGACCACTCTTCCACTTATAGGCTGGGCATCGACAGTCCAAGGCAAATCAGTTATTCGTAATAAATAGAGAACTGGCTAGCTGGAGTACATATCAAGTTGTAACACAAAACATAAATAGCTGAAACTTTGTAGTGTAAGCATAGATAAAATACATAAGTGCAAATATTTAAAAGAGATGATCTCATTACGATAATTCCCTTAAATGGCTTTTCAAAAGCAGTTATAACGGGCTAATTTGCGTTCATGATGACGCAACCGTACACTCTCCAAACGTAAGAACTAAACGCAGTGTTGACGTAAAATTTTTAAATCTACAGTGTCGTACTTTGTCATTCAACTGCAATAAAAACTTCTAACCCTGGAATCAAAAAATCAATGACAAATGCCAGCACAGTCAGGTGCATCCCTTCACTCCCAGGCTTGAGCTCAAAAGCCGTGGACAAAATCTAAATTTGTATCTCAGTTTCCCCATTCCACATCGCTGATGGATGATTTTTCATCTAGCAATTACAAACCTGAAGTCAGCGTACGGCTAGCTTAGGTTTCATCGACTGAAAAGAAGTACTAAAAAATGACGAACTGTAAGTAATCCAACTTCTCATTTTTGACCTGAAACATATTTGGACTATGCAAACATGACTCTCGCTTACAATGTAGCTTTCAGATCAGTCTAACAACGCACGCGACACGAGTTCTTTTTCTCCAAAAGGGATGCCCCCATAACAGTTGTCAATGCCACCAATATTACGTACTCAATAGAAACCGAATCCTTCGTATGATGTAAATGATACATCACAATTTAGTTCAATAAACTTGTGGGATTTCTTTGTAAACCATGTCAATCAAATACGAATAAGTGCGACTCATAATTCAATCTACAAACTCTGGTAAACGAACTTGGTCGACATCGATTAATCACGTTGATTATGACTGTCACGAATTCTGCCAGCGCATGGAAGGCGAGGAGAAAGAATGAATCTTTCATCACAAGCGATTTCCTCACTCAAAGAAAGACTTAAACGAGCGTGTCATCACACCGTGACCTATCGGACCCGTTTGCAGAATATCGATCTTCCATGTCGATAATTTGGAGGAATTTGAAAGTAGTAATACTCGCTTTTTTGGCGAATTTTAGAAACTCAAACATATGAGTGCCGTTTCCAAGGATTTGTTGGTGGGATTGAGAGATGGAGCATTTCACAATTGAGCTTGGTTCAGGGGAAAGCCCGTATCGAAAGATAATGTAGTCTATTTAGGGAAAGTTTCCAAATACCCTGTCCTTTTCCATTTCGAGCAATGTTCCGCAGAATTTAGTACGTTGCGAGTCTAATCAGCTTCGTGGAAGTAGTTGTTTGAATCAGTAGATATGAGTAACATCATCAAAGCTGAATGTAGATATGATTGTAAGTTTTGTATCCTCACAAATTAGCAGAAGAGATCTGATAACCGTTTTTATCAATTCAGATAATACCTATTCAGTATTGAAAAAAAAATTCCTCATTTTTATCCATACGTTTTAAAGATATTTTAGAAAAAAATTACCTATTTCTGCTTTCAACTTTGTTACAAAATAACGATTTTGCAGTATACAGCAAAATGCGATTAACTCACGTTGCAACAGAACAACTTATTCCTGTATAAAATTCGACGCCAAAATCAGTTTTCCTTTGAACTGCAAAATTAATATACGTAGTTCGCTATGAGCAAGAATACAACCCATTTCTGCGCATAACATTGCCGTGCAAATTGCGGTTCGGCTTAGCAATTCAAAAATCGAACAATATGTTACCGCTATAACTTCCAGCGCAGAGAGCACGTACACAATTACTGCGGAGCGTATCGCGTAGGATAGAGCAGGGGAGGCGTGTGATGCAACAGCTCAACGCATTGCAGGGAACCACACATCGGTGAAGACAAGGATCTGAAGATTCCACTAATGAAAGAATGATTTAATCGATGACCCCATAACTGGATAACATAGAGCTGTTAGTGTCTCATGTTGGTTCCAATAAACGCGTGTTGTGCTCGTTGTCCGAGGTAACTCTACGGGTTCTTGTATGGACAGGAATTTGACAATTATTTTTCTCATGAGAATACACGAATGAAGCAAAAACTGTTTTTTTAAGTGTATGATAAAGAAGCTGCTTGACCGGTTTCAAAAGATTTAAGTAAATAAGGTGTTGGATCAAATTTAAAGAGTTTGTTTTTGATCATGCTCGGCTGAACACACACTCTTGACATTTACTATTAAATAATTTATTCAATCGTGCATTAAATCCCATCAGTTGGCCGTCATTTACGACCAACTGATGAGATTTAAAGAGCATAAACCGATCGATAAGTTGAGATATTCAAAATCCCAACAATTTAGATTTCTCACAAACTGGCTTGTGAATTTTTCAATGCAATTACCGACATGTACCAAATTCGATTGCAACATTTCTCTCTCGCACGACCCAAAACAAGTGAAACTGCTGATTTAGTGAGAGGAAATAACTAGAAAAAGGAAACCCATAGTAACAAACCAAACAATGCCGTTAATTCAATTCCTATCTTACCATCTTTAGTTTTTCGTGAGGAAACGAGCTTGTGTTCAGCGTCGACGCAACGCAACCTTTGACTTTTCTATTCAAGAATATTCTTTCTTATTTCATCTCGGTTGCATCCCTGACAGTCTTCCATCTCAGCGAGCATTAAAAAAGTCGATTGCCCATAAAACAACAAGGAACATCGCGTAATAGTGGTCTTATAAGGCGGCGAGGTATCGGCGTTCTCATCAAAACGACGCAATCATTGTTGAACGCAACGCAAGAGCATCAAATTTCCCATTAGCATGGCCGTGCTTGAGTGTCATACACGGGGTACCCGAGATCTACAAGGAACTTTTACTCATCTGCCACCTCGAGGCCCACTTTTTGCGAGCCAGTTTTGACGCAACTCGACAGACGGGTTTGGGAACAGCGTCCGCGCTCCCCGACACCACCCGAACTTCCCTCAGGTAGGTTGGGAATAACTGCATTCATATATTGTTAGGCCGCTTTCACTTGCAAAGTTCCAAAGCTTAAATTTGAATCCGTCGTCAGAAGAATCAGCTGGGTATTTGCTGACCAGTCAAGCCTACAACATTCAAAGGTCTTAGCATAATCCCTGCTGAGTAACCTCTGAGCATATGAATTATATGTTTTTCTGTGATGTAGCAAAGCCAAAAAGGTGAGGAAAGAAACGTGTGGCGCAATCATAAGGCTCGGGCTAGCAATACTGATGTGTTGATAAAATGAGGACGTTCTCGCTAAATCATTTTTCCATTCATTGCTATTATGTACAAAATTAGATATGAAGTGTAAAAATTTATCTTAAAATAAATTATCTAGCCTAAAACATTGCAACGCTTCAGCAAGAGAATAATTTACCATGAAGGAATGCTGTCCGAGCTGACAGCATTATTCCTTTTCAAAACCCCTTATCCAGCTTACATTAATCCAAGTAGTGGCAATTTATCCTGCAGTTGAGCAGTACAAATTTGCCCCTATTGTAAAAATTGCCTGTCATCACGGGAATCGCTGTTGCATGGAGTTGAAAAGTTACTGCGCGCACCCCGCAGATTTTAATTTGGAGAAGCTTATGAGCTCTTCAGCGCTCAATGGGGGAGTTTTAAAGCCGGGCGCAATAGTGAGTTTCATTGATGGCTGGGCCACATCAACCGAAAATAAAAAAGCATCAGGAAAACATGCATTCCAGCATGATAGACAAAAGATAACGTTGAGGTACGTGAAAACTAATGTTTGTTTACATAATGGCAACACCTACTCAAAAAGTCTGATTTACCACTTCGGCGTTTAATGTGGAGCTTTAAAATATTTTTCCCAGTGCTATATGAATTTCCATCGAATATTGGTCGACGAAAGTAAATAGCCAATCGCGAGTTATGGAAGTATTACGATGCTGCTTTCCGAACTCAAGTGTTGCTTACGTGATGATGATATTACGACGACGATCAGCTCGCTGTGATGGACCCGAGGGTTCGCTGATGGCAGCAGTGGTCATGGCGAGGACCCTGCTCTGTGCACCCTAATTAGAGCGGTGACCTTAGAAAACAATTGCAGTCGCTGTCCTTGGATGCTGTCGTGTTCGCCTCAGTAAACCCGTGGGAAGTTTGGGGCAAATTCGGAAACCTGTACTTTGTGTGAGTCTCTCACAGCGCAGTCAAAGAAAAGAAAAAAATCACCACCGTCGCGCAAGAGTGCCTCCAGAGAAAAGTGTCCGCCTGGTAGAGATGAATTTGTGTGAGCAGCAAATACCGAACGACTGGTTCCCAAGAGCAGTCCGTTTGTGGAAGGCAATCTGTTCAAGTTCTCGAACGAAAATAAGTTCATAGGAACTCCCATTTATCGTAATTTTTATCAATTATTGCACAAATGTATTAATTTGCCATAGATTAACTTCCAGAAAATCTCTGGTATCGATAAGACATGCCTAAAATTGCAAGTTTATGAACCTGTCCCACTGAACAGCCTTGCCAAAGTATGAATAATCCTTAAAAAGAAGCCCTCCATTCCTTCCTGAAATACCAACTTAGCCAACATCCTATTGAGCGACAGCACAAAAACGCTACAAACGCAGCGATAACAATTACGAAGCGACTCGCCGCTGCCTGAGAGACGCCATATCGACTTTCCCTGCTGTCAATTACGCGAATATTTGGTCCGCTGGAGAGGACTGAGAAAAGATAGATGCAGGCGTTGAGAAGAGCCGTGTGCTTCTCGGACCGTGGAGAACGGATGCTCCGAGGCCCGTAATGGGCAAACGAGGTGCACGGCTTCCTTCGCCCTAATGAGGATATCCCCTGTTGCTAAAATACCTTCGACTCTATTCTACGCAGATGTCGCTCAATGTGTATTTTAAGTCAGCACTCAAAATGTGTGTTTTTTTCAGGCTGCCCAATATTTCGGGAGAACGTTGTGAGCATTTTGTCACCCTCAATGTGAAAGTAAGGCAAATGAATTTCCTTTGTGTTTCCTGACTGAAAGATAACTACCTAATATGCATTGAAGTTTCTACGTTAATACGCATTGCTCGAAGTGTAAGATTTCTGTTGAGAGCAGGACTCGTTTCATTTGGGTCCAAAGTATTTTCTTTGAATCTAGCGAGCCAGAGAAATATAATTTATTCATAATTCTGTTGCAGAGACTCGCGATCAGTTTCAAGAGTTGATGTAGCTTAAAATTATACTCTAAGGATTGGTCTCCGTGAAAATGTGAAACTAGTAATTATTTCAATGCGTCAGATTTGAAACAATTTCTTGCGTTCAAACACTTATGAAAAAATGCTTCGTGTCTTAAAGTTATCATTTTCGAAAGAAAATTAGTTTTTCATTGGACCAGACGTCTTTGATGAAAATGATCCAAAAGTCTCAAATTGACTCCAACCATAATAATCATCCTGAGTCAAGATTCCATTCCTATAGTTGAAATTTTTTACGGTCAAGACGACCCAGCATCCAATCATCCCATGATCTTCAGAGGCAAGGATTAATTAGAAGTAAAACTTGCCGCGTATCTCTTGTACGCAAAATAGCCCGTGTAAACATTACAAAATTCCAAGTCACTTGTGTCACAGACTCTCAGTGATGAATGTCAATTCCGATATTGATTTCTCGCTCCGCTGCCAAGGTCACAATGCATAATTTATTGATGCAATTGAATTGAAGTGTCAAATAATTATAATGATAGCACTAACATTGGAGCATTCGACGAGCAAAACGGGAAGTCGAGTGACGTAAATTGGTATGCTGGGATCGTGACAGACATCCTGAATATTCATAAATGAAGCCATCACTGAGACAGCTATGAAAATTGTGCCTATAAAAAAACGCAGCGCTGAAGTACACAGACAGAAATGTACTGCATGGCCTTGCCGTTAAAAAATATTTTGAATTCAAAACCTGAAGAGAGAAATGAAATCTTAATATTTATCTTATGACAGGAAAAATTATGCCATGCTAAGTAATACACTTATTTTCACTAAGTGGTGCTCAATAATGCCTGGTAAATATAGTTCAAGAATAAATAATTTATGACAATGATAGGAATGAGTTTGGTGTATTTGCATGTTTTTCACCCGTTTCTTTTTGTTCTAATAAATTGTTATCAAAATTGATAACACTGGTGCGTGAAATTGCACAGGTAACGCTCCCACCACACAAATATCGGTTATTGTTTACATCTATGAAAAATAAATCCCATGTTTTAAATCGTGCCATGGACTCACAATATTGATAGTTTCACATCTTCAGATGGATTTTTTCCCTTAAGAGGTGATCTCGAAAAAGTTTCTAGTTCGAATGCGAACGACTTGAATCCAATTGTTGCATAGTGCTATATAGTGCAACTATTGTATCGAAAAAATTTTGCTGGACGATGAAACACTTTATTAAATAGAAAGCGGAGGGCGACAGGAAGAAAATCTCATCTCTTCGACCACCACTAATGAGAAGTACGAAATTTCAGCGAGTTCCGTGACGACAACTGGACATGCAACTCTTTCAATACAGCGCCTACTCTGCCTCAAACTTAATTTGCGCGTCAAATTTCGAGGATCTCTGAGAGGCGAACGGTGAGTTTATGCGTCATGCCACCCTGGTGATAATTACAGCCAACATCCCGTGGGAACACTCAACACGTGATGGATGCACACGATCAGCACGATGCAGGCAAACCATAAAGGAAACCCACTATCCCATTGCTTTGGTCCGCATACTGATGCTCGTAAGCAGGAAGTTGCAGCGCAGCGCACGGGCCTCCAAGTGAAGTTTTGAACAGCTCTATTCAGCGCTGGAGCGTAGGCTGTGGGACACACAAGCCGAAACTGAAAATGCACTCGCATGTCTTTCCATCTCCAATTTGCGCGAGTCATTTCATTGTGTCAAGAGCCTGAAGTTGCCAAACTGTAAGCGCAATAAAAAATCAATGTACTTTGAATAGTTTTGTTTACTAGGTGATCACTGTCCAGGCTCTGTTTACAGTATTAATAAAAAGCAAAATAAAAAAATTTTCAAACGCTGTATTGTGGAACCGGTTTGTTACGAACACATATTCTATGAATATTTCAAAAACTAAGTTAGAGAGTAACCTTCAAACAGGTCTCGGAGCTGTCTAGTCCGTTAATGAAATGTTGATACCCTTGCATTGGAAACCTGCACGTCGCAACGATACGCCGAGCTATGAATGCTTTGTTCTTTTGTAATTCTGGTCTCGCTGCTCAGGAGTTGAAGCGAGGTTCCTGCAACAAAGCCCGACCCAGTGACAGGAAGGGGTGTCTTTTAACTCCATCCAACACTTAATTTGAGGCAATAAAACCTCTCGGAAGCACTTAATGTTTCCATTCGAGCATCGTGTGCCGTACTGAAGCAAATTTATCGAAGCATGAAAGTTGCCTGTGATTAACCCGATAATTTCTCCATAAATGCAGCAGGGGAGGCAAAGCGTCTCGTAAAATCCTTGAATAAACTTTTAAACTAAATTTCAGTTCAATATCAAGAGCATAAAATGAAGTAAAACTGGATGGAAATATCCGGTTCTATCTAACCTGTGGTAGTAAATTTGGTTGTAGGAGCGCAATCCCTTAAGAATTCAGTAAATGGTTCTTTTTCACTATTCGAAAATCACACGTCTATACAGAACGCAATACGTAAAACTTGGAATAGGGTACTTCTAGGCTCCATAATGAAGGTAGAATTTCAAGACTCGACTGAACAACGGATTGTCTCACTGTGCCAAGCACTTCTGTAAATGATCATTGGGTGGACATGAACAATTATCAAATTATGGTCTAAAAAAGCGTCGATCGAAAATTCATTGAAGCATCTACACTTTGAGAGGTAGATGCGATAAAAAGAAAAATTGATGTTACCGTCCAACACAACCGAGTAGATTAGGTTAGATATAGTTGAAGCCTCCCCAACTGCAAAAAAAGCGTTGCAAAGAGAGGAAAGAGGCAGAAGGCACTCTTTAGCATGGAAATAAGGGAACGCGGAATCCATGCAGAAAGGCCATAGAAACAGTAAGTTGAGAAAGAAGTTTTTGAAACAAAATATAAGTTAAAGAAAAAAGTAGTCGGTGCTGAAAAACAGGACAGCAATGAACTGAAAAAAGAGGGTCCTTACCAAAACAAAAAACAACGTTGTATTTCAACAAAAAGAAGACCTACCTAACTCTCAACTTGGGGCCTTACACATTTTCCCCCTAGTGCTACTTTCCATAGATACAATACTTGTATCCCCCTGTGGGTCACAACCGAGTAATGATTAAATTCATTGCTTCAAGAGAAAGTTTATTTAATTGTATGTTTTTCTCGGTCTCTAGTAGTTTTTGGTGTAGAAGTTTCCCAGTCCCTTCAAATGATAGTTTATAGTTGTAGCCCAGACACCGTGGAGTTTCCGTTATGACGAAAACTTTTGGGATACTCGCTCTGATAACTAGAAAAAGCGAGGTTGAAAGTTTGACAAGGTAGAAATCATCTGTCGTCTAATTGAGTTTAAAAACTCTGCTCTTTGGAACTAAAGTAAACGAGTAATCTATTTTATAAAATTGGTTCCAAATAAAATATTCTTCTAATTATTCTGAAGCATCGTTGGCACACTCCCCTCAAGTTGCAGCAGGCTCACAGCATCACACAGCGTCTCTCAGTAACGAGGGACGACGTACAGTTGAATGAGGCAGCAAGTCCGGCGGCAGATCCGAGGAGGTTCCCACGCCGCGCGCTGCAGTTTCACTTTCAATGTCGGCAGCAGGCGCAGATCAGAGAGGCCGCGACGCAGAACTCAGCTATGTCGTAACGGCATAATAACAGCAGTAACACGCCCAGGGGTTAGATTTTCAAGCGATGTGCGTCATTGTAGCGGTCCAGCTGGTACTATAAGTTCTACTGTGGATTTGACAACTACACGAGCAAATTTTTCTGATTGAAATTGTCAAGCTTAAGCTCTTTTCAAATAAAATTTTCGCTCTGCAGGGCTACTAAATGCTGAGCTCTTAAATTACTTCATAATGTAGCCTAGTCAACGAAAAAACTTACATTACCGAATGCTCCGCTATGCCGATGATAACTGTTTGAAAATTTAACCTCAGCACAATACTCAGCACAATGCAATACCTTACTGCAGGATAGAGAGCAGCCCTATTACTCGTGAATGAATGCAATATTGAACTTAACAAAAAAGAAACTGTTTTGAATCCTATAATAATGTACTAGTATTATACGGCCAGAAAATTGCTGCAATCTAAATAATTTCGCGAATATAATAAACGTACGTGATCATCAAATTACAGAATTTCACAACAAGAGGCTTCCCAAATATTGTCAGACACGTTTAAACTAAAAAGGACTCTAAGAGCAGTAATAAATTTAGTAAAGAGATCCGGTTAGATATACTTCCTGTGACGAAGGACATCCTTCAAACAGCTCGCATGAAATCGTTAAATCATTGGCCTGTCATGTGTTTGCAGTTTCAGCGCACGTGGGAGTAAAAATGAGATGCAATTACCAGACAGTAAAATTATGTGATACGTGAGGTAAGGCTGCCTTTCTGTACAAGTCTGCAGCACTGACACTGTAATTATCAATTTCTGCATAGGATGATAAACGCGAAACAAATCATAAATTATCTCATTACCCATCATACTGCGTTCCATTTACATTGAACTTTGCCTATAGAATATACGTATTTCAACGATGACATGAGCCACCATGGTCCAAAATATTTTACACTTCAGACGATAGTTGCGTACATATGTAATACGCTAACCAGGGTGACAAGCAAAAAAATACCCCAATGAGGCTGGGAAATAAAATAAACCCACAGCAAACTTCCACTAAAACTAAGGAAGTTTCCAGAACTCAGACAAAATACACTGATGAATTATGGAATATTGTGAAAGAGAAGCTTTATTAAGATTACTAAATGCTCTGTTAATATATAAAACCAAGGACTTCCTCATGATAGCGCAAAATGTGTCGAAATATCAGAAGATACACTGTAAAATAGTAAAACTTTACTCAACTTCAATGGTACGAAAAGAAAAAATTAATCGTACCATTCTCGCAATAAAAGAAAACTTTGACTGGCTTTCAACAACTTTCCTCCTTTCCTTTTAGACATCTGGTGCTGTGATCAACCAAACAAGACCCGGCAGTTCTGATAGCTCCTCTGCGTCCCTACACGGCAGTGTTCCACACCCAGACTCCTCAAGGAAGGCGGACGAGATCAAATCTAACCAGACCACAGTTCGAACATTCTATGACCCAGATAGAGTCTATATTAGATACACAAACGCATCGTATACTCATGCACTTATTTACTACAATCGCTACACTATGCAAGCTCATGAAGTCACACGTAGCTCAGCTGATCAGCGCTCCATCCCATCCTCTGAACTAATCATCTACAACATACTTTTCTTCATGCACGCCTCAATCTTGCTTCAACGGCTAAGGCAAACGAACGTCATTAGTTTACTTTACGCGTCTAAGCCCCGATTGCTGGACAAATGTCTCATCGAAAATATCTTTTGCCGAATCTAAATTTTCATGACACTTAACTGTCATTTAAACCCCACATGTCTTCTTCTACGCTAATATTCTCAGACTCGTACAAACAGATGATCCATAGCCTGTGATGAAGGTTAAAATGCAAATAAGAACATCGATGTTTTGAAGCATGAAACAAATAGGAATCGTGCATATAGTTGCATTCCAGGTTTCAATAGAAAGTGAGACTCATTAACTGAACCTCCAGCGTGAAATACTTTCGAGTCTAAAGTTATTAACGAATATGGAACTAATATTTCAATTTAACATTATCTAAAAATGCTCCGAACATTTTTTGTTACTTTCGAGATGAAATAATCATTAAGACCATGTCAGAGTCTCTAGTAGATATTAAGGAGACCGTCCCAGGCCCTTGACAGATGCTGTCGATTCCATGGTCATTTTGCATGCTTTTGTTGTAAAAGGACCCTTAGGTGGTAGACTATTCGTTCCTAAAATTTTATGGTGCTACGGACAATAATTCCCCTCCCCCCCCCGGGGGGGGGGGTAAGGCGACCAAATTTTTTCAATTTTTCCGATTTTAACCCCACATAAAACGAGAACAAATAGGAAATGGAAAAAAAGCTTAATTTGAGTTTGTTAGAAATGTTCCAAGGATTCTAAAACGGTCTTTGCTTTTTTTCTAGCATCAAAACTGAAGGAGGAGTTCCATTATGAAATATCAATATGAATGAAAAGCACCCAAAATATTCCATTTTTTCCCGATTTTGACCCCACATAAAAAGAGAACAAATAAGAAATGGAAAAAAAGCTCAATTTGAGTTTGTTAGAAATGTTCCAAGGATTCTAAAACGGTCTTTGCTTTTGCTCTAGCATCAAAACTGAAGGAGGAGTTCCATTATGAAATATAAATATTAGTGAAATATCAATATCTGAAAACCAATATGTCAAATTTTTGCAAAATCTAAGGCCTGAATCAAAAAAATGAATAGAATCAATTGTGTTTATTTTGAAAGGTTACATATCATAGTCAAATTTCATAAGAATCAGACTGAAAATGAAAAAAAATTATTTTTTTGATAATAAAAAAAAATTTTTATTATTATTTTTTTTTTTAAATCACAATTCACAGTTTGAATATGAAGTTATGTATGGAAAGTATCGAAATAAAAATTAAAACTGCATTCAATTACATCAATTGTTCATTATATTACACTTCAACAAACAATTTTGTTTTTTGCTTATTCCCAACACTTCTAATTTTCAACATTCATCCCGGGACTAGTTCTCGAGTTTTGATGCTAGAACAAATCCAAAGACAGTTTTAGAATCCTTGGAACATTTCTAACAAACTCAAATTTGGCTTTTTTCGACATTCGAATTCTTTGAATAAATATATAGCTCTAAACACAAAAAATTTTGGCAGAATTTTTAAAATTTCAAAAAATTTTAAAAAATGTATAAAAATTTATTTCAAAAAAAAAACGAATTTTAGTTTGTTAGAAATGTTTCAAGGGTTCTAAAACTGTCTTTGTTTTTGTTCTGGCATCAAAACTGAAGGAGGAGTTCCAATCTGAAATTTCAATAAAAATGTACCAAAAACACATTTTTCGTCAAAAAAAAAAAAATAAGGCCTAAATCGAAAAAATGACAGGAGTAAAAAAGGTTTACTTTTACAAAATACATATACTGGCCAACTTTCAAACGAATCGGACGAAAAAAGTTCAAAAAGCCGGATGGTCTCCTTAAACTGACAAAAAAATGAACCAAATATATAATTATAAGAAATTATCAAGTGTAGCGCACATTAAAATCCTAGAGAAATGTTTAAAAAGTGGAACGCAAATCATTCCGGCCTCAAATATCCATATAAAAGCAGAAGCTACAAGCAGCGCTCTTCCCTCAACGCACGCGCAAGAACCTTCGGAAGCGCAGGAAGCTTGGGCGCGTCACCCAACAAATCAGTCACTACGGAAAGCACGCTAACAAAAAATACGGCAAATTCCCTGCCGTACGTCAAGGAAACAGGAAATTCTCGACACCAAGCCAGGGCTACGATGACACATTTTAGCACATTTAAGTGCTGGAAGCTGACAACAGCATGCGGTGGGAGAAGGAAGTACTGTGAAAAATTTCCTTCAAACGACCCTCTCATTACCGTTCTCGAATTTATTTCATTGAAATCATAGTTCCTGCGCTGACTGACGCGTGTACATGCATGACAAGCTTCTTCCTAAAACGTGCATTCACCACCATGCGTTAAAAAACGCATTCCTACATGAATTTTTAAAAATGTATGCATGAGGAAATTTATGTAGGAATGACAACGATTTTTTACTTGTGAGTTAATATACGTCAAAGCCGTAAATTAAATGATCAACAAAAACATCAGTTTCCCGTAATTGTTCTCATTCGGTACCAGTGTAGTAACGTACCGCCATTATGTACATTGTAATAGCTTTTTTTATTGAGAAACTCAAAATTATCTACGATTACTACATTAATATCTACGTACAATTGATCTACCACGTACCGCGCACCATGAAACTAAGCGAAGCGGGGAAATTTGTTCGGATAGCTGGAATATTGAGAGCTGTAAGTTACTCGACGTCCACATTCAGGTTTTTGCTCCAGCTAACAAAAAACCTCGACCCGCACACCGCTTGTGCAGTAATGGCAGTCGTCCAGAGATATCAACCAGGCAGCCATAAAGCTTGCTCACCAACAACTGTTTTAGTAGCGTCAAGCTAGGCAAAGACTGAAGAAATTGACGGTAGCTAAAATGAAAAAAAATAGGAAAATTTTCAGTACGGCATTCTCTCGTACGACACTATTTTTCTCTACCCAGAACTGATGTTTGCATCAAAATAAAGCGCAGCACTAATACTCGTGCTGCCAAAAACTTGGAGTGCTTACAAAAGGAAATTAAATTACATAAACTAGCTTAGATAATTGAGCCTCCCAAACCACAACAAAGGTGTTTCTAAGAGAGTAGAAGGCACCAATTAGTATAGAATTAAGAGAACATGTAATCTCTGCACGAAGTGCGCCTGCATGCCCAGCGCATAGGAACCAAAAGATTGAAAAAAGTTTCTAAAACGTAACAAAAGCTGGAAGACGAAGGTCACACGTGTTAAAAGAAGCACAGTAGTGAACTGTGAACTTATAAAAACTAACCCATTTCAACGCAAGGAATATCTACCAAGCCTTCAGCTCGGAACCTTACATCTTCCTCCTTGGAGAGCTAGTTCCTACAGGTACAATAGTTGAGTATTCCCCTAAGTATTTACAGAAGGAGATGCAATTTTTGACTCACTTCGCTATCCTACAAGCACGTATAAAATAAATCTGTATGTCTCTGCAACTGTTTTTTTTTAATCTTCGAACTGATTTATGATTCAACTGAAATGTGACTCTAATGAACGTATAGTTAACACTGACTCCAGATCTATTTCAAAACAGAAATCCAAATAGAAAAAAACACAACCGATACTAAAACACTTGAATGCAATGCACTCTAAAAGAGACAAGAACAAGAGGCTTTATTTTATGTAACCCATGAATAAATTTGGTAGGACCTTTATCGCTTCTCGCCAGACTCAACTGCGGTCCCACGACTAAGAGAAAACAAAAAAGCATTTAGTTCAAATCTTTTGAGATGGCACCATAAAATTCTGTCTTAATCGCTTCGAAACTTTACCCGCTATCCACCTGCACCGCCTGTACAAAGGTCATGACTCAACAAAAGACAACAGTTATGAAAAGTTATAGAACATCAAATGTCTGACTTGCAGCACATTTTTACTCTCATTCATCACTTATGGCAGATTTAAGCTCCCGACTCGCGTGAATGTATCATATTATCATTTAAGTTGAAAAATATATTTTATACCTGAAATTACACATCTTACGAACATAAGCAACGTAGGTACCTAGTGCGGTTTTCGAGCTCCGATACGCAATAGAGCTTTGTAATAAATTATAGAGAACTAAATTCGCGCAACCAACACAGGGCTTTATAGCCCAAACCCATCATCGAGCAAGAAACTTGAAGAACTACCACTTTTTGCTGGGACCTTAATGTCAGAAAACTATGGAGTAGACCTCGACAGCGCATCAGGGAGTCCCTGTAATGTCACTATTGCAGTTGCTTTTGGCTGGGTGTCGCCTCATTTAAAGTCGACCTCCAAAATCAACCATTTAAAGAAGCCCATCTTGAAATTTACGCGCAAAAACTGACGCGTTCTTTAAATTTGCCCTCTGAAGCTGTAATACAAGACCCAGAGCACGCCCTACTATATGTAGTGATAATGGCCAGGTGATATCAACAATTAAGAACGCTGCCAGTTCAGTGAGACCCGACTTCATCTCATCCATATTATTAGCATGCTATTTAGTTATCAGGCACAAAATAGGTCAGCAGTTCGCGTTAAGTAGCCGGAAATTCCTTCCTCAATTAAAGTCGAAGATAAAGAACTAATATTCAGCGGAGTCTCTAAATGAGAACTCCAAATTGCCGTCTTAACTCACATGCTTGATGCTCCGGAGACTTTTTACTTCTCATGAGATTTCAACTCAAGAATGTTAATTTTCAAATCTTTTTTCTATAAAATGATAGCAAGGAATACCTCAGCTACCCACAGCGCCCAGCAGTTACTTATCGAGGATTTTCTCGGAATGGATCTTCCTCCACACTACGTTCGATCGCAGTAAAAAGTTAGCCTTGAATATTTACTCCATAAAAGAATACGTGGGCCTAACTCGTGTAAGTTAGCTCTCATCCTTGCTGAATTTATGCATGCTAGAACTGCGCAGCCTCATTCTCGCGGACCAATTTATTATTAATTTTAATAGCCTATGTACTGGAAACTGGCCTCATTCGCATAGAAGCAGCACCAGAAGTGCGGTGAATTCTAAATTCAAGAACAACTGCAACTGAACGCTTGTACGTGATGCTTCGCTCAATTCACAAGGGCGCCAATCAAACATTCAAAACATCTCTGGGATGGGTGTGTCTGCATTGAACGCATTCTATCATGAAAGAGAACCTAAAAGAATCCTTACAGGGACAGAAATTAAGCACATGCAGACGAAAATGCTCAGTCTCACGTTTCCAAGTCACAGGGCCCTTTCATGCTCATTATTCATGAGTAAGGAGCTCGTTAAACTTGAATGCAGAGATGAGCCAACACCCCGAAAGTTGCCGCAAAAAACACAGGGCAAGCAAGGAAGCCGAACGTTAGGAGCAAAAACTGCCGAACTTGACATTCGACTAGAATCCTTGGCATAGAGTGACAGTCTAGTTTCCCTTGAATGAAAGCAAGGGATGAGAGAACGAACATCAATTGTGCTGTGATATTTAAGAGCATAGCTTCTGGTAACTAGACTAAGAAGAACGCCACGATAAAGAACAATCCAGCGCTTTGCTTTAGAAGGGGCGCGAGACCGTCAACAATCTGATAAGCGCGTGCTCACCAATCCAACGAGCTCGAACAAAGAAGCCTTTTGGATGTTTATTGCAGCGTGTGCTACGAACAAATTGCTTCTCTCATGAACCAAATTATTACACTCAAGTGCCTTCATGGAACTAGACAGGCTGCAAGAACAATAAGGATCTGCGTATAAAGACTTTGCTTTGCCAGTATCCGCTTACCGCAGACAGCTTTCTACTAATTTACTAATATGAGACAAATTGCGTGTATGTAATACCGGCTCATGGATTCCAATGAGTCCTCGTAACTTCAGCGAAATAGAACAGATTCAATTTAATCAAATATTTGACAAGGAGACTTAAAATATAGAAGTTCTCTACGCGCGTCGTATGACAAATCTTCTACATCACCTTGTATATGCATTGAAGTGGAGAATTCCAAAAATAACATCGGAGACATTGGCCAATAGAGCAGTCTTATAGAACGTTCCAAAAATATTAATGAACTGGTGCTCTGTCCGTGGCCCCGCAGTTTCCCGTGCATTTTGCCGCATAAATGCTCTCTCTAAAGTTTCGTGACACGAGCACCAGTGAGGCGAATTCCCAACTTGAAGGGATGAGTGATGGGACTAATAATGATGTTGACGAACCCATTTTGGAATGAACGTTTACCTGCAAACGTTGAAGGTTCAGATATAATTCTGAGAATATTCTAAGCTTATCTTTCATTATATACGCCG
Organism: Morinoia aosen; assembly: GCA_030386875.1. NCBI lineage: Eukaryota > Metazoa > Arthropoda > Malacostraca > Amphipoda > Talitridae > Morinoia > Morinoia aosen. The sequence goes on along the minus strand of CM059564.1, from coordinate 64,669,276 downwards.
AAAAAAGCATCTGTCCCGATAGTATTTCTTGTGCAAGTAGAAGCAGTATGTCTAGTGGCTTGAAAAAATTTAGGGTAAATCGGACGTAGATGCAAAAACAGAAGTAAAATGCCTACTGCTTCAAACACTATCCCCAGCAGCAGTATCAGCTATTCCTGTTGTTTTGTTGTGCGGCCACTGAAGCTTCTCCACCAACTGTTGCTGCAGAAACATAGCTGCTGCTCCTTCCGCAGCTAAGTAAACGATTGCGTGTTTTGTTACTGCGGTTTCTATCGCAGCAATTGCTCATTGTTGCAACTGCTTTTGTCGCTGCTTCTGCTCGTAGATGTTGCTTCCTTAATCTGCTACCGCCACTTCAAATTCTTTCAGAATTTAGTTTTGAGAGCCCAACTTTCGACTGGCAGCTGTCAGAGGAAGCAGACCTCGACGTTCGCCGATTTCACCAAGGAACTTTTGTCTGTGGCCACCCAGTCTTGCCCCGACCTGTGTGTCCCCTAAGCTATACAAATTAAGTTTCTTTGGAGCGAGCTACCTTGAATTGCTACACAGGTGTGCCTGGCCGTCACTGCAAGTCACGAAATGGAACGCTATCCTTAAAATAACATTTAAAGTTAAATTGCTTGCGCTGCGAATACGAGTACTTTTTGAACCATAAAAATTCGACCATGATCACCGAGCACCAAATCTCCTTTCAACGCAATAAAATTCTAAAAAGTGAGCGTACGCAAGTACATTTTAAGGAATGCACAAGTAATTTATTCGAAATGGAACAAAATTGTGCGAAATTTCAACCAACAAATTTCCGAGTTCTTTAAAAAAAAAATAATAGTTCATGAGTTACAACTGCCAATTTCAACATCAACAAAAAATCTTCGAATGAACTAACATGAGAAGATAATTTCAATGTCTTCTGGAATGCGGTCTCCAGCAGTTAAAAGCGACATTTTCTCCAAGAACTCCTCATACGGGAGTATAGCTGCTCGCAAGGGACATCAGAGTCAAATTTTACTTAGACAAATCAGATCCATTGGAATGACAGGGCCGTGAAGGACTTCGGCTAGAAATTGGGGCGGACGTACATCACACAGCAAGTACTCCAGGTAAAAGAACGGAGCAGGAATGAAAGCTCAAACATTAGCGTCAGTAATTCAAGCGATGGCCGCATCAAGTGCGCTGCAATTTGCGCACAGACAAGAGCAAAGAGAAAAGTCACTTCGTTCAGCAGCTTGAAATCTGCGCGCATGTGTAGACTTGAGCCGAAAAAATTCAGTTTCTCTGCCCGAAAAAATGCATCCTGAATTGAATTCTCCATTGCGTATATTTTCAATGGAACCTAAATGAATAAAAAATTTTGCATCACTTACCTTTCATAGCAGCATGGCGTTGAACAAAAATGTCACAATAGAGAAAAAATTAGGCAACGAAAACTTACTGTGTAGAAGAGTTTAATTTAAAACATCACGAAAGCTATTGTGTGATGAATTTGTATTTAGTGAGCCTCTACAGCAGTGTACGACATCTGCTCTCCAGAAAGCCAAGCATTAGTCTGGAGTCAATAGAAAGTTCAGAAGACAGAGTGCAGGGAGAACCTTTCCTTGTTGGAAATGAGGTATTGTAGTAAAGCTTCAAATTCAAGTCATCATTCGGCAGTAAAATGCTGAATATTGGTCTGGATAACCTAGATGAACAATATCCATCCTTGATACCTTGTAGATTACCAAAAAAGCTCAGCTGCCATAGAAGGTCATGCATGTATAAGAACAAGGATGCTGAATGTAACAGATCTCGCAAGGGAGTACGAAGCTTATTACGAAAATCTCAAGTCAGCAACATCATGAACATACAAATTCTTCCATGAAAGTAAAGAAAATTTAGAATGCTTGAAACATGACGTAAAAAAAAAATTTCGTTCCGCAAAACTAGAACAAATAAAACAAAGAAGCACATGCATAGGTCAGCCACCGACATAGATTTAGAATTCTGGGCAAAGCGTGGAAAAAAGGATGTTACTACATTCATACAAATTTAGAGAAAGAGCATCGCACATGAACGCATTTTAAGCACAAAACAAGAGGTAGAGCATGTAGATTTGAACCAGACCTGGGACCAGCCGGAGCTTCATTAAGGCAAAGGAAGTTAAAAAAAAGCAGGTGTATCAGCAGCGTCGTGCTTACGAAAAAGCAAAGGTCATGGTGCCTAGGCTTGGGTGCCAGCTCAATAATAAATTGCGTCCAAAACAAACGAAAAAAGCCTTCTTCATTGCTCTTGGTGAGCAGAAAAAGTTGCTACAAATAGAAGACGCTTTGGCGTCTAGAAAAAAAGTGGGTCAAATAATTAATTTTAAACGGGGATGTTGAAGGCAATACGTGTGAGAGACGAATTATTTACTTGTTTCTTCCAGACTTCTAGTACTCATTGACAAATTATCTGACTTTTGAAGATATTATGTATTTTTTGCCCATTTGAAATGTACGCTTAAGCTAATAGTCCAAGGTTTTTCGTTCAAGTTCCCTGTCTAATTCTCAGATTGGAGACCAATAACTGAATGGACGTTAATTTAAAATGTCTGACCCCAGAAAATAAGTGGATCATTTAATTTATTCTTTAGTAAATGACTTAAATTTTTCTACCATAAGATCTATTCAAAATTTTGAAACATCGCACAATCTATTGCACTCGTGTAAAATTAAATAAATATTTTCAAAGAAGGAGCGGTAGTTCCTGTTTGTTATTAAATGCTAGAACTGCAACAGCAAAATGAAATACTAAAGTATACTATTTATTTTATGCAATGTTATGAATATTAGCCCTGTTCAACTCAAGCGGCAACGAGCGAAACATGCTCAGTCGCGAGTTGGGAATCGTAAACACCCTTGTACGAACAAACTTGTAGGAGTTATTACAATAAACCAGGCTCTAATAAACTTATGTTTGCAAAAACACAAGAGAAAGTTTTACTTGAACAGCGCTTCACTCGACTTGCTTTCCCGAGCTGGAGGAGCAGGCAAGCAGCTCTCCCTGCGAGAGCTAATATCAGCTCTCCACAGAACAGTACTGAAGGCTCAAATTTAAATATCTACTAGACGACTGGGTTTAAGTGTTAAATGATGCTAAGCTTCCGAACATAAGAGACATTGTACGGTATCTGAGAAATTAAAGTGAGGAGTGCAAGAATAAGATTTATTTGGAGCGAGACGCTTCACTAGCTATGATTAATTTCGCTAGCAGGAACTGATTGACTAGCCATAGTAAAAATATTATACCAAATAAGCCCTGTGGGATTTTTTCACAAATTTTATTTAATTAAAATACATTTTCCAAGCGCATTTATCACTCTACTTGCAAAGCGTTACAGACAGTATTTTTCATACATTCAAGTAGAACGTGTAAGAAAATGTGGCACAGTATTTTGCGTCTTTTTTCCAGTGCCCTTCACCCTCTGAAAATCCAGTTCAAACTCACAACACGTGGCGATGCATCAACTGCAATAGCCGTTATCTTTATAAAGTTATGAACACTAAACTTTCGCTTAACATGGTCATCCAATATAAATGATTCGATAAGATGATAGTATAAGCCTCCTTAACTGCAATAAAAGCATTCCAAAACGAGGAAGAATGACGGCACCATTTAGAATGGAGTTAAAGCGAACGAGGAATCTCTGCACAAGGTGTGCTCCTGCGCAAGTTCTCGTGTGCATGAAAAAAATAAGTTGAGAAGGAAGATTAGGAAACAAAGAGTGCCAATTCACACAGATACAATAGTTGTATCCCCTTAAGAGGCGCCCAGTTTAAAAACTCAGAAGAAGTTAGTATTGCAAGTTTCTTAAACATATTACAGGGTTAGAAAAATTTCAGGTCCAAAACAACCTTTTGCACATCAGAATTATAGAAAAATTAGCATAGGTTAATTATTAATTTCTAAAAAAATTCTATTCATTCTGTCCTAAAATTTGCGAAGTTTTTTGGGCAAAAACAAGATACTCAATTGTACCCTAGCGAAACAAGAAATAGCCGCTAACATTGTGGCTCAGATAGAGCGTGAAACCTTGATACAAAATTTTTGCAAGTGAAAAATTTTACACACTGTACATTTGAATTGAGAAAATACGCCTTATTTCTCAATTTAAATATCAAAAATACTTGAGGTTGGATGCGCGAGTCCTTACGTGAATTTTTTTATTAGATAGTTGAATTTCAAACTCGCTTACTTGGAATTTATTATAGGTTCAACAATAAAAAACACTTAAGATTAATTTAAAACAATCCGCTCGAAAACATAACTTTCAAATGACCTCCACAATTAAAAGCAAAATAAACCAACAATGTTAGAGTCTCCCAACAGAAGGTCAAATGCTTTAGACTTGGCGTTAGTAACATTGTACCACGCATTTCTGTGCTTCTATTTTAACGTACGATTCAATTTTGTTCAATCCAAAAATGGGATGGGTACAGGAATTCTCCCATGTGTCTACATACACTGGTCAAGTAACGGTATATTCACATATACATTTTAATATATTATTTGCCAAAACCATTGATACTTTATTCCGTATATGAGAATATTGCTTCCGAATTGTCTACGCACGTAACCAATAAAAACCATCATTATTAATACAATTAATTTCTTCAATAACCGTGCTCCAAGAGCGTCTTCACTACTACTTCAAGGAAAAATCACAGCTCTAACTTTAAATAATGCCTTCACTATAGACGGCGAGGGCGCTCTAAAATGAGTTAAACCACCGGAATTGAAGAAATCTCTCTAATTATCTATCCATGTCATCAATATTCCTTGAATATATCCATTCCTGGCTTGCAGCTCATGGAGTTCATGTTTTCTGAGGATATCTAAACGTCATTCGTCTAGCTTCCAATTTATCTTAATCACGTAACTAATAATTTTCACAGAACCTTACCCAAAAAATATGCGGTCACTAAAAATATCAAGAATGGCATTTTGTTTAGTCAAAAGTTCCAAGTTTAGTGTTCTTTCAAATGGAATTTGGCTACAAAAACTACTCAGCTTCTGACAACAGTGGTCAATTTTTTTTTTTAAAAAGCTCAAACACGAGGATTTCCGTCAAGAGGAAAGCACAATCGAGCAACTCTGGTGTCATCCTCATCTGCGAGCTAGGGGAAGGAAGCGCTCCGTACGACCTTTGAATATGACCTGCATCCGAGGAACAATGTACTGTTAAGAGACGCGTGACTAAAGCATTATAGGAGGCACCTTATGGCTACACCAACAGCAAAGAACAGTACCCAAATATACATCGAAAGCACCTCTCACATTTGCAGTTCGTGCATGAGCATTATTGATTAGGCTGTCATGGTAAAACGAACACAAAGTAGGGTCACAGTCACCAGCAAGCATTTCGAGAGAGACACGGTAAAAATAATCATCACAAAGTGCAAGATGGTACGTCAGAGAAACACGGTTACAGCGAAGCACAGCAGAAAAGCACCGTACTCCCGTTCAGTTGTTGATAGTTATTTCCAGGAGCTCCAGGCGTTGTGCAAGCGAAGCCCGACAAATTTTACGCATTGAACCACATATTTAAAACACTTTTAGTCCAGCGAAGATGAAGCAATGAAAGACTGCGCTTCATGATCCACAAAGAAGCGTAATCCTGATCGGAAAATACTGGACAAAGAACTCTGTAAAGGCACAACACTCGCGAGAAGAGCCCCTTTTCCCTGGATTCACCCACCAGCAACAGCAGTTTCATGTTGACAGCGTGAGAGTCAAACGTTTACTGTGGCGTTCCGTGACCCTGCGCCAGCTTTTATACTTCCAGGGCCGTGGCACCTGACCGAGGGCAACTCAGCTTCTCATTGGTCGTCTGGCCGGTCAGCGTCAATGCCAACAATCCAATGCAGCCCTCACATTGGCTCTTCGGAATCACTGAAGAAGCATCTACGAATATCGAGCACCAGAGTGAGTGTTGGTGCACGGGTGTGCGTTTATGTTAAAATATTACTAAGAATGAGGCTAGAGAGACAGCAGTAAATTAAGAAGAACGCTCCAAATTTCTACATGCAATTCTGTAAAATCGTTCCTGTCCAACATACGTATAACACTTCATAATGAAGCATACGCTTGCACTCTGAAATTCTTAGCTCCAACTTTTCGAAACGCATCCATAAAGCGAACGGTGAGGCCCAATGAACTTGTGCATAAAACAAGTAATGACGATTATAGGAATGCTGGTGCCAGCGATGGCGATGTGCAGGCGATCGAATATCTTGTTTTCTCGGTATTTCCATCTGTTTGATCAATGATATTGTTTTGAGGTACAACACTTGTGTCGTATTCACACAAGTGTTGGTTATGTACCTGCAGAACTATTTCATTAAATACATATATTCACATCGGTTAATCAAATTCATGCAATTAAATTGCAGCAATTACTAAAAGAGGATTTCGGTTTACAATTATAACAAAATTGAATGGTAAAATGTTTTCACAATTAAACTGTTATTTCAAATTTATGGAGAATCCTTAACTTCTAAATAAGACTAGATGCATCATCAGCTAAAAACATATTACAGAATCGCATTCAAATTTTTTGCGCATGAAATATTTGAAGGAGCAAGGAGCGCATAAGCAGCTATTACACGAATTCTTACCCTAGAGAGATTGTACATCCTTGACATCCGAACACTGCCGCCTCAAAAGATTATTGCCATTAAAGAGCAAGCATACTCATAAATTCAAAACAGAAACCAGGTCAAAAGCACTTTATGGTTGAGAAGAAAACGCTAACCAGCGATTGCCTTATCGGCACATCAGATCGTTATTGATGGAAAGCACGAACACCAAACTCGGCGGCGGGGATCCCACCAGCGAGCCAGCGCGAGGTGGAGGGGGAGGGCTTATAAGGGAGAAGGCCATGGAAAAGGTCGCAAGTCGAGACGTAGGGTGGGAATAGGGCTTGGAATCTGGAACACTCTAGGATACGAGGCATAGGATAGGGGTCTCAATTTTGGGAGACGAAATGTTATCTGAAATGCAGGGATGCTCTATACTAGGATTTGATGTCACGAACTACTCTGAAATATTACAACGGAAGCAGGTTGTACAGCGGACCGGAATTTCGGTCACGTCATGCTGACAGTCATATTTACAATACGTAACGGCTGTGAACTAATTGTTGAAGAAATGTATAATTAGCGATTTTCAAAAAAGAAATATTGAGGAAGGATCTACCCTATACAAGGCGCAGGAAGACTCGTTCGAGCGGATGGATTCCCAATCTTCCATCACAAGGCAAGCAATTGAGGGAACACGAAATGAATGAAGTAAATACATGTTCCAAAAAACGACGATGGTCAAGTTAACAATGGTATCCAAGTATTCTAAACTATTTGCAAGTTAACTTTGCACAAATGAAATTACACTTCGCACACAGAAAAGACTTTGCGTAAATGGAATTAGACTTCACACTAATGAAATTACTCTTTGCGTAAATGAAATTAGACTTCACACGGATATAGTTCAACGTCATAAATTTGAAATTAATTTTCATACTAGTGAAATTTAACTTCCCAAAATATAAAAATCTACGGATATCGTATGTTTTTATATTTGTGCATTTAATATTACTTATGAGTTTTAAATTTATTAAGTGTTTAATGTACATAGAGGGACCTATAACTATATACGTTAGGACATACTTGTGTCTTACAATAAAATGAAACCCAAAGATAGAACGATGATTTTAATCCATCTTAAAATTTGAACAATTTTTCGAAATGCATAAAATGGTTTCTTTACAGATTGCACATTAAGCAGCATTTTCATCATTGTATGTGAACGAAATCCTTATACTTTGTCAAACTATGGTCAAATAATGCTGATTTCATTTATGGAAAACTGTTGCATACACTGAATGTAAACATTTACACACCATAAGTTACTGAACTTATTCCCTGACAGTTTTTGAGCGGAAGTTGCAATTACTTCGAAAAAGTATGTGTATGATTATCTTCATTATATCTAATATTATATGTATATATAATATTATATAAATAATATTATTTATGAGTTTTAATTTTATAATAAGTATTTAATGTACATAGAGGCGCCTATAACTAAGTACGATATGATATACATAAATATTTATATATATATGCATATACATATGCAGTATTTACAATTTATACCTCACCCATACACCCTTGAGGTGATAGGCTCACAGCACGATAACCTAGGCACTACATGCTGTTAATTTAGCGAATTTCTGGATGTCCATCACCTGACAAAAAGCAAAAAGTCCCTCTGTTGCCAAACTTACGATTTCAGTGTTACGTTACGATAGTGTTTCCGTAATTTTCTCTTTCTTACTGAATGATGAATTTTACATCGGTTAAAATATAATTTTTATTTTGTGAAATTAAATTCCTTTTTATACTTCTAACAGATCGATTCTTTAAAAATCTTGGACCTTCTTTCCTGAATTTCGCTCGATTAAATTCAATTCTGTTTGCGCGAAACTGAATTCCATTTACGCAAAATTGAGTTTCGTTCGAATGAAATTGGCTTAGAAATAGCATGGACTTGGCAAACCTGTTTCATGTCTTGAAGGATCATGAAAACGCGGCACCAATCGAGAATACGTGCATTTAAGCGTTGTTCAGTATTGTTAATGCATCTTTCACTGGTTGCACAAAGATTTTTGCTGACGAATGACTTTTACAGCAGCATTTCGGGTCATTTCACGCGTGATTCACCTTTTGGGACGCGTTGTAAAGAATCGAGCGTTCATTATTTGTTATACGCGTAGTTTAGAGCTTGAGAAAAAAGCCGTGCATTAGTTTCATCGAATTTCATTCCTCATTAACGCTTTCCAAAGATGAAGCCTGCATCAGCCTTGAATACTAAGACTGTAGTGGATTCAGAACGTACATTTAGATCCAAATCTTATACGAGGTAAATAATATATAAATTAAATTAGTTAAATATTAATTAAAGCCTCCCTAACCACAACAAAGGTATTCCAAAGAGAGGAAGGAGATGGGCATCATTTAGAATGGATTTGTGGGACCGCTGAATTTATGCACAAGGTGCATAAAAACAGTAAGGTAAGAAAGTAGTTTACGGAGCAAGATATAAATTAAAGAAGAAAGTAGCAAGTTCTGAAAAACATGACAGCAGTGAACGGAGAAAAGATGGTCCGTAACAAAACAAGAAACCAATTTTATTTTAACACATTGACTGCGATGGGTTAAACTGAAGTTCAATATCCAACACAAATTTAAAGTCAAAAGGTATGAAAAATTTATAAATAGTAAACATTAAGTAGGTAAAATAAATACCAACAATTTGAGAAGACTTAAATATTTTCAAATAACCCATCGATGGGTCGTTTTGTAGCTTGAAAAATTTAAGCACGACCCACCGGAGTGGGTAGGGGAAGGGGGGGTAGGGCCATACCGCAACGAATGCATCAACTAAAGGAAGGCCTGCCTAACTTATAGCTTGGGACCTCACATATTCCCTCGGAGAGCGCAAAATAATTTTCATTGATGCAATAGTTGTATCCCTGTGAGGAGAGAAGGGGGTGAATAACAGTTTATATAAGCTAAAGCCTCCTCAATCATTGTATCAGTGTTCCCATTAGAGGGAGGAGCGAGGCACCATCTAATGTGGAATTAAAGTGATTATGCACAACATGTGGCAACACTTTTTGTGCATAAGAACAGCGAAATTTAGACATGCTTATTATGCAAGACAAATAAGGGATACAAGTAATAGATGCTAAAAATGAGGACAGGAGCGAACCGAAAAAAATGGTCAACAATAGAACAAAAACTTTCATTTCATAAAAGGCCTACCTAACCATTAGCTCGAAATCTTGCATCTACTCTTTGGTGGAGCGTATTCCCACAAAACAGATTAGATTAGGCGTTAGTTTTAGCCTCCCTACCCAGCAACAATTGCGATCCAAAGAGAGGAAGGAGGAAGGCACCATTTAGTATGGAGTTAAGGAAACGCGGAATCTACGCAGAAAGGCATAGAAACAGTAAGTTGGGAAAGAAGATTATGAAACAAGACCAAAGTTGAAGAAGACAGTAGTAGGTGCTGAAAAACAGGACAGCAGTGAACCGAAAAAAGGTGGTCCTTAACATAACAAAAACATTATATTTCAACAAAAAGAAGGCCTACCTAACTCTCAGCTCAGGCCCTCACATTGTCCCCCTGGGAGCGCTAGTTCCCATAGATACAATAATTGTATCCCCCTGAGGGGGCTTTCCCACAAAACAAAAGTTGCGTCTTCTTGAAAGGTATTGGTTCTTCATTCAATATTTCCGTTCTATGGACAGCAGGCAAACTGTTTTTTTGTCCAAGATTCTCTCAAGCTGAGTTCTTGACCGACATAAAGTTCAAATGCTAATGATTTCCCGCACGAAATTGACTTCAAGTTGCTCGAGTAAAATTTGATAATTTCAAGTCTTTGAGAGGGAAAATCTGGAAAGTTTGCCTTGTAAATGCAATGACGATGATAGCGCACGTTCTCTCGCTGCAAACTGACGCACAAAAAAAAAAAAACGCAGCCTCTCAGCACATCAACGTCGCTTTAACAATGTCCTACGTAAATAAAAGTCCCTTAATACATTGTTCAGTGCTCATTTTCTATCGATTAAATTGTTTACAATTACAGCATGTTCAAGTTACAAATATCTCCAGCATGCGATAGTGAAGCAAGTAATTACCAGTTTCAAAACTGAACAAGACGTACATTTCCTATAGCTGCTCCTCAGACCTCAAAAGACCAACCTATGATTGAGCCTATAACTATCTATTCTTTGGTGCCACGCTTTCACTTATTTTACCATTAGAAATCTAAAAGGAATTGGCCTCAGGGATTTAACAAATCGTCACGCAATAATCTGTTGAACTTCCAAGTGCTAATCGAACCAGATTAACAAAAATTTCATGTCGTTGAGCAGCGCAGCTAGAAGCTTAAGTTCTTTTAAGTCGACTGTGTGTAGGTAAATATCGCAACCAAGTCAACTGACGTTCGGGGAAGTAGAAAATTTATCGTTAGCTAAGGATAGAAAGGTTGAGAGGTTATGTTGTTGTAAAATCGGTTTGGTTAGAAATGGCAGAATCAGGTTTCTGATGTTAAAAAAATTTAATGGGTGCTGGATAGTTAAGGATGGGTTACAATGAGTCAGGTTAATACGGAATTCGTTAGGTTATTTCTGGCATGGATAACAGGTCAAGGTGAGTCAAGTTAATAAGTACTCTGGAATCTTTCAATGTTTATGGCTAAATTATGCACCACTCATGATGCTGGGTCATCCATGATCGAGCTTTTCTACGTACGGTCTCTGCGTAGTTTAGTTGCGAAGGTAGGTCACCGAGTTTCATTCTTCGTTGTTTCTCCACTCTATTTCCTACCGCTGAACTAAGCGATAAATTTTACGTTAACGTACACTACCATATTTAATATTTCTACACCCTAGCCACAAAAAAGTGATGTGGGGAGAGCGAATGGAAATATACCTAATAGCATGGACTGAAGAAAACAGGGAATCTTTGCACAAGGTGTGTTCTCACACAGGATACCCTGGGAATTGAAACGGCATGTTGAGAAGGAAGAGAAGGAAAGACTAAAAAGTGAGAGCATAGTGAACTGAACAATTGAGAGAAGTAAAGTGAGCGTGAGAGGAGAAGTGGCGAAGGTCCATCTATAGCTGAGGCAACTTATCAGTCTCCCTACCCTGGGAGCCCCAGTCCCCTTCGTTGGTGTGTATACATATATATATAACTAGACAAACCTAGATAACCTAAACCTATCGCCCGCCCTTTAGGGATTGCAACATTCAGCTGGAGTTCATCCTATCCTAGAGTAGTGTATTTTGGGCACAAGTTTAACATTAAACATATACGTATGTATACTAAACATTTTCATGCACACTCAAAAATTCATTATCGTCATAGACAGATTAGATTAGGTTTTAGTTTAAGCCTCCCTAATCGCAAAAAAAACACGTTTCGAAGAGAGGAAGAAGGCGGGCACCATTTAGTATGGAGGTAAGGAAACGCGGAATCTAAATGCAGAAGGGGCATAGAAACAGTAAGTTGAGATAGGAGTATATGAAACAAGATAAAAGTTGAAGGAGAAAGTAGTAGGTGCTGAAAAACAGGACAGCAGTGAACCGAAAAAAAATGGTTCATGATAAAATAAAAATCTGTTTTATTTCAACAAAAAGAAGGCCAACCTAACCTTAAGCTTAGGCCCTCACACATTTTCCCACTGGGAGCGCTAATTCCCATAGATACAATAATTGTATCCCCTGAGCGCTTACCATCATCAAATACGAGGAAAGCTGCTGCTCATAGGCTGGCCTTCCTTTTCCAGGAACAATTGGAGAGAAAATACAAATGTGCCTACCGTGTAGTGAAATGACAGCAACAATAGCCTCCTGCAACACTGGCTGTTGCTTATGTAGGGCTTTTAGATTCCATTTTGAATTAGCAATTCTCCTCGTGTACGCGGACAAGGACAGACACGAGAAGCAATTAATTTAAGCCCTGTGGAAAGATTGTGATTATCGAAACATTTTTTCTGCGCAACTCTTTCACCCTAGGTCGAGGGTCAATACCTTGCAGCTTACTCTAAATGGAAAAGACAAATAAAATTTATTCGCTGTTAATGGCAAGCTTCCATAAAAAGCAAAACCGTACGGAGAAAATAGGACCGAGCCGATCGCTGAGACTAGAAATGGAAAAACGTAAAAGCAGAAAACATGACTTGAATAAATTTCTGATTGCTGTAGGTGGTGCAGCAGTAATGAAAATTGGAATTACGGAACAGTAAATGTGCCATTGGTGAAAGCACAAACAAGATATTTCTACGTTCCTCTGCTGTGACGCTTCCAGTCGGATTTCAAAGTGAAGGGGTTACTTATACTTCTTAATTGCTTAGCACAGCAGCAGCAACAGTAATATACAGTTGCGAAAAAGATTCATCAGAAATTCCAGTAACATTCAGAACCTAAAATGTTTCCCGTAGTAAGTGAAACTTCGTGACTTTGGAATAACAAAGTTTAAATCTGCAAATCATGAAGTAGATGAAGGATGCAGGTATGAACCATGCAAACCATTGACTATCCTGCATTTTACAACTATGCAGTTGCCAGATGCTCACTGGTCTATATGGTCTAATTTGATTAAAAAAACACGAGGATTGTGGTCGCGAATAAATCAAATTACCACTCTTATTAAACCACAAAGTTGAGCACTAATACCAAATTCGAAAGAAAATGTCGTATGTTAAGCGCAAGCTCAGCAGAATCCGAGTATTTAATCATTTTTAACAAGCGCATTACCCATTGTTTCGATAAGATCAATAACTTTGTGAACTAAGAATGGTGCTGACCCGGTCGCCTTCGTGCTAACCCTGGTGACAGGTGCTAACCCTGGCGACAAGTGCTAACCCTGGTGACAAGTGCTAACCCTGGTGACAAGTGCTAACCCTGGTGACAAGTGCTAACCCTGGTGACAAGTGCTAACCCTGGTGACAAGTGCTAACCCTGGTGACAAGTGCTAACCCTGGTGACAAGTGCTAACCCTGGTGACAAGTGCTAACCCTGGTGACAAGTGCTAACCCTGGTGACAAGTGCTAACCCTGGTGACAAGTGCTAACCCTGGTGACAGGTGCTAACCCTGGTGACAGGTGCTAACCCTGGTGACAGGTGCTAACCCTGGTGACAGGTGCTAACCCTGGTGACAGGTGCTAACCCTGGTGACAGGTGCTAACCCTGGTGACAGGTGCTAACCCTGGTGACAAGTGCTAACCCTGGTGACAAGTGCTAACCCTGGTGACAAGTGCTAACCCTGGTGACAAGTGCTAACACTGGTGACAAGTGCTAACCCTGGTGACAAGTGCTAACCCTGGTGACAAGTGCTAACCCTGGTGACAAGTGCTAACCCTGGTGAGAAGTGCTAACACTGTGGTGCTAAGAATGGTGCTAACCCTGTCAAATTCAGCGGCAAAGTTGCCAGTTCAAGCATGCATGCCGATTGTTGCATTTTATATCCATCCTCGATTTACAGAGTTCACCCAACTTCAGGATATTAGAAGTTTTTCAGAGGTTATGTTTATATTACATAGGCAGTTTGTTGATTGTCTGATTTTATCAACAACTGCTCTAGCGTTAAACTTGGTCTATGACTTATTACACGGGCATTTTGTTGCATTGTTTGTATAGACCCTTGTGCAGTGCGAATGATTCAATGACAAATGTCACAATTCAGTTAAGCCGTTAAATATATGTGTTACACATAAATATATGTGTAACAATATTTCCAGGAAGAGGTTCTAAAAAATCAAAACCAAAGTACTTTCGAAACTTTTTCATTTTCAGCATTTTTATGAGAATTTTTGTGAAAAATGCTCACGGATTGTAGACACATGGCAATGTGCACTATATTCTGAAGAATGAATCAAACTAAAGTAATTATCGTCGATGGCATAAACAATTGCTGGGATGGGTAATTTGGCCTGAAATGAACAATTTCAACACATTCTGTCTCATAAATTCACATTTAAAATAGTAATTTTTTCACTTGCACGCTGGAAAATGAAGTGTTCACAGCAACATTAACTCACTCCATTAGACTTTAAGTTAGTTTGAGCCTCCCTAACCTCAAAAAAGGTTTTCAGAGAGTGAAAGGATGACGGCACTATTTAGTATGTTATAGTATAGTTTAGTATCCCGTGCACACAGAAACAGTAAATTAGGGAAGTAGTTCATGAAATAAGATAAAAGTTGAATTACTTTTCCAATTTACTGTTTCTGTGAGCACGGAATCTTGAGTTGGAACTCACCTTGTGCGCAGATTCCCCGTTCCACGGCTGGAAAAAATATCACAGCTGGGAAGTGAAAAAAAGTCAAACGAAATAAAAACCTTTTCTATTTCAACAAAAAGAAGACATGCCTAAGTTTCAGCTCGGGACTTTACATTTTCCCCATGGGAACGCTAATTCCCACATATACAATAACTGTCCGCTGAGGGAACATTTACCTATTAAATTCCTGTCCACAGCTGCCGTAATTATGAGGCTTCACAATGAGGAATGAGAGGAAACACTTCTGGAAACTTCACAGTATTAAGCTTTTCGCTGGTGCAATGCATGAATGATCGTCGTAAATTTACGATACACATTTCTGAATCACGGACATAATTAACCTGATATAAATGGCACCAGTCTACGGGATATCGAATGAACGTTTCAATTTCTCGAACTAGATATTAGCTCTGTAGGTGGACATGGAAAATTAAAGGTTGAAACAAACAACGAATAGCTTGAAGTGTCTCGAGAGATGATTATATTCATGTAATTCAAAGCAAGTCCATCACTTAAATAGCGCATTTTTATCGTTTGAATCGTGGATGTGTGACTTGGCATTGTTAATCCCTCGAACTTGCGGTCAAGGGGACTCGACCGAATGTGTCGGGATTACTCGCAATGAAAGTTTAACACTCGGGTGGGTCATCACTCCTTATTGCAACAGTCTCTCACAACCAGTTTTTCACTTTAAAAGTTAATTGAGAAAGGAAATTCTGACCGCAATTGCTCTCAATTCACTCTCGAAACTGATATTACCGCTAGTGAGTGCTCAATTTCGGTCTCTAATTATGCTATTTCTGAGACGAGAGAACGGTAAAAACAAGTGGTATAAGGCTTGCCTAAAATTAATGACAATATCTCGCACTAATTCCACTTCCTGTGAAACAGTTCCACCCTATCCCAGCTTCATTAAGAATATTGTAATTGTACATGCCACAGAAAAGAATTACGTTCTCGTGGTAAATTGACAGACACACAAACCCTTTAGCCTTGCTCGACCTAGGAGTATTTTCAACACTTAAGCCCCCTAAAGCAAAGATAATGCGAGTGCACTTCGTTACTGATGGCTGTAACATATAATACGTGATCGATTACACCTGAGCAGTACAAGTATTCTGAATTTGTGATGCTCTTTGATAGCATAAACAGTTCCTGTGCACAGGGTCATTTGAAAGACGCTCCACGACTGACACCTGCTCAGCAACCTAAAACCTGAAGCAAGCACCCCTTGTTTGCTTGGTGTTAATTGCATCCTTGGTTCCAAAAGGTGGTTATCCCTGATGGTATTGATCGTGATGCCAAAAGGGAACAAGTTATTGAGAGGAGCGCGTGAGAAGGAGGATGCCTTGAAACACACCCTCAGTTGGCTAAGAACACAAAGAAGGTTGCCTTAATTGGGACGACAGAAGGTATCTTCAAGTGTGTAGCAATTGGACGCTTATCGCTTAATTGCATAGGAAACAGAAGCACCCCGTCCAATGATGATTTAATAGGACGGCCAAACCATTTCTCTGCTCAACCAAGGAAGCGTTTCTCTTTCGTTTAAGATGAACAACAATTTCACAATCTTTCCTTCCA
The DNA here is from genome assembly GCA_030386875.1 of Morinoia aosen. Lineage (NCBI taxonomy): Eukaryota > Metazoa > Arthropoda > Malacostraca > Amphipoda > Talitridae > Morinoia > Morinoia aosen. The sequence goes on along the minus strand of CM059564.1, from coordinate 64,652,829 downwards.
GGTGCATTCATAACGCCGAGACGGTGAACTGAACGGGGATACGCACAAATTTCAGCACGCACTTCGACTTGGAACGCTCGTTTTCAACTGCCTTAATCTTTATTCATGAATTGAAAGTTTTCATCAGCATAAAAGGGCACGATTTGACGGTGAACTGCTAATGAGGTCAATGATGATTCAATCAATTAATTCCAATACCAACTAATCAAACAAAAATGATTGCTCTCACTAGCTAACCATTTCATTGGCACTATCTAATGAGCCAAATCTTGTACATAAAAAATGAATAATTTGAGCAGAGGAGAAGCAAATCATGAAGCAAGATTTGAAGTTCAACCTCGCAGCCACGGTAAATGCGTTAACCACGATGAAAATGTAACATATACTCCCTCATTTTATTTGCCAGCTTCTAAGAAACCTTGAATATCCTGGAACCATATTGAGGAATACCGCATCATTATCAGATGATACGTAACAAGAATTAGGCACGTTTTTGAATGAAATTATAACCTATATGATCGTGCACGGAAAAGATACGAGAGATCGGAGCATTGTCCAATTGGGTATCTTTCTATCTGCTAAAATTATGAAATCTGAAGAAATTTCAAAGCTGCACGCGCAGTTTTTATCAGAATAGGCACAGGAAGGGTCACCAGACCGCCTTCTTTTATAGCCACAGTTCTCAAATTTGCGAAGAAAAAAAAGCTAATCATACAACCCTGCGTACAATATCTTGGCATTCCAAATGCAGCTGAAGAGATCGCACGATTAAGGAAACTATGCCTGAACATGCGATGGAGTGATGGATTAATGCTCGCTGAACTCCAGTGACTCATGTACGTCGGAGGCACCATAAATTACCTCACAGTAAATTTTTTCAATCATTTACTTCCATGAATCAAAAACCCGCAGCAGCGGTGAAGCTTCCAGCTTCGCTCTGTGCATCTTTCTTCCAGAAATTTAGGTGGGTGTTGCTTTCCTTCGAAATCAGATAAGAAATATTCAACGGGTAAGACTGCATGGACCCCTTAATGACACGAAATATGTTGTCTAAGACTGATTTTCACATGCTTGAAAATAGCCCTCGACCTCGTTGAAAGAAATAGTTTTATCGATAATACAGAATTGATGAAAAATCTCGTAAAGTTAGTAGTTAAAAATAACGAATTATTAGCAAACACATCCACAAGGTGTAATTTAAATTAGATAACAGTCATAATTTTCCTCAGTCCTGATGCCTTAAAAATTGATTGATTATAAATTAGTTTTAGCCTCTCGTACCACAACAAAGAAGTTCATAGGGAGGGAGGATGAAGGTACCATTTAGTGTGGAGTTAAAGGAACGCAGAATCTATACACAAGGTGTGTTCGCGCACATGGTCCCGTCCTCAGAGAAACAGTAAAATAAGAAGGAAGGTTAGGAACCAAGATAAATTTGAAGAAAAAAGCCAGAGGTGCTGAAAAACAGGACAGCAGTGAACCGAAACAAATGGTCCTAAATAAAACAGAAAACTTTTTATTCAAACAAAAAAAGGCCTACCGAACTTTCAGCCCAGGACCACACATTTTCCCCCTGTAAGCGCTAATTCCCAAAGATACAATAGTTGTACCCCCCCCCCCCCCCTCAGAGGGGATGGCTTAAAGATCTACAATTTGTTACTTAATATCTCTTTTTGGCAGAGTGCTTCAGAATCTAACTTAAGCTGATCAAAACAAACGTAAACTAAACTTGAGCCGTTAACTGCGGCTGGCTCAAATGAAGTTCAATATTCAACTCAAATCAAAATTAACTTTGGAGATAAGTTTTAAAATGAAAGTTGAATAGATCGTGCCTTCATTAAGTTTTCATTAAATAATGATGAAAATTACGTTTGTGACTGTTGGTCGGACAGTGGCATTATGAAAATCCCCTTAGCTAGTGACTGCCGATGTATCATGTCGCGGTCAAAGAGTTGAAAACACAGCCCTACTTGAACTAACCAAACGCATCTTTGTTGAACGTAACCTAACTGGAGTTGACATGCCGCACACCGAACAACAGGCTGTGAAGGAACTTCAGACGGGCAGTCCTGAAGACACATTCTCAGATGCTGTGCCACACCAGCTCAAATTATTCAACTCAGAAAGGACTCAGTTTAAGCCTCCAAAAAAAATGCGGTCCAAAGAGAGAAAGGAGGAAGGCACCATTTAGTATGAAGATCAAGTAACGTGGAATCTACGCAGAACAAGCATAGAACAGTAAGTTGAGAGGGAAGTTTATGAAATAAGATAAAAGTTGAGGAGGAAAGTCGTTCGTGCTGAAAAAGCAGGACAGCAGTGAGCCGATAAAAGGTATTCCTTAACATAACAAAAAAAAAAATATTTTATTTCAATATAAAGGAAGCCTACCCAACTCTTAACTCGAAACCTTGTATTTCCCTCTGGGATCGATAATTCCCATAGATAAAATAGTTGTACTCCCTTGAGAGACAAAATTGAAACAAGTTATAAAACATGGAATTAAAAGAATAAAGTAATAGGTGCCGAAAGAAGGCATCAGTGAAACGGGAAAGATGGTCCGTAATGAAACAAAAGACATTCTGTTTCAACAAAAGGAATGCCTGCCTAATCCTCAGCTCGGGATCTTGCAACCGTAATTCCCATACATAGAATAGTTGTACCCTCCTCAAGGGAAGATATTTCACATTCAGCCCTGAAATGTTAATGAGGGAGGAAATATTACATGAATGCAAGCACACAAACATGAGACCAAACCAATGACGGTGCGATTGGCGTGGGTTGATGCATTATTATTATTATTATATAAGAAAGTTTTAGCCTCCCTTAACCACGACAAAGATGTTCTAAGAGAGGTAGGAGGAAGGCACCATTTAGTATGGAGTTGAGGGAACGCGGAATCTATGCACAAGGTGTACAGAAACAGGAAGCTAAGAAAGAAGTTCATGAAACAAGAAAAAGTTGAAGAAGAAAGTAGTAGGTGCTGAAAACAGGACAGCAGTGAACCGAAAAAAGATTGTCCGTTACAAAATAAAAACCTATTCTATTTCAACAAAAGGAAGCCTACCTAACCTTTAGCTCAGGCCCTCTCATAGTCCCCCTGGGAGCGCTAATTCCCATAGATACAATACCTGTATCCCCCTGAAGAGGTGGGTTGATGCAACCCTCCCGTAATCGCTCAGAGTGAATGTCCAGGCATACAAGTTAGAATCATTACTCCTGCAAATGCGCACACACAATAATTTAACGCAGTTCCGTCTGCTTAACCATATCGTGCACAAATACATACACTCTCTAAAATGAAAATATTTACTCAATCTCAAGCTAACGTCATTATACATAGTGGCGATTGAACTACCTTGAATTGTTGTTCACATAAAATCTAACTACCATCTGCAACATCTCACAAAAAAAAGGAAACATCTTTGTGCCATTTTCAGTTAGTGAAAGACTCGATGATTTGATTCGTGAAATTCAATAATTCATAACATTACGACGAGTCAGTAAGACAATGAAGGAATTAATTTTCAAAAATAAGAGCATCAGTCCAATAACAATCAAAACCCCTCTGAATACCAGGTGCAGTTTCTTTCGAGCACAATAAGTAGCGCAGAAAACAAGCTGTAATCTCCACTGAACTCGAGAGATGCCCTCCCTCATGAAGGCATAAACTGCGAGGGCCCCACGCGGTCAGACATGCAACCCCATTTGAGCAATGAAATTCCCATGCATTTAATTTCGATTTGAGTGCCGAGCTTGCGATGCGGACTGGGATCGGAGCCGCACATGCGTGATGAGCACAGATTAAAAGTGGCAAGAAGCAATTACACACTGTCTCATCGGAGGAGCTCCGTGCCCCCGAATGAAGGTGAAAGTCTACTTCGGTTTGCGTATGATTTAATGATCAGTTGGACTTAACGGAAATGATGCAGCAATTTTTGGTATGATAAATAAGCAGCAGTTTCGCAACTTTGATAATAAATCCATTGTGAATGATACCAAGTCTTAGGCGAGCGATGCATTTCATTTGCTTGCGTGCCTCATCAATTTTCATGGGTGTATTTACAACAATTATAATCATCTCATAAATATCGAGTAATTGAAAATAACAAAAAACAAATGAGCCGAGGGACCGGGTAATAAGATACTTCAGAGCATATAACTTGAATTAGCATCCATCAAAACAAAGAGGACGCGTTTTCACCACAAGTGGAGCACGCTGCGTAGATACGACCTGCAGCTGCTGATTGAGTGGCAAGGATGCGCTAGCCAGAAGGACAGCAACACCAGCCTGGTGGTATCACCTCATCCTCCAGCACCCATTTAGCTGTTGTAGCTGCAGTGGGAATGGCGCTATAAAACCAATTGCTCGAGGGGTAGTTAAACTGGGTCACATGGCCACTTGCTCCCCTTATCAAGTGAACGCTGTCAAGAGATCCCTATTAGTTGAACGCATGGAAAAATACCGTAGCCCGATAAATAGTCCATACGGGATGGCCAGTCAGCTGCAAGATTAGCTTCGATCGGAGCGCGCACTCCAGATCTGCCACATCGGGAAAAAATTCTCAGGTCTGGGAAATTTTCTCATCAAAAAATCGACAGGCTACGTTTCGTCACCTCACCGTCCATCTTTTTATTATTGCTACAAAAACGTTAGCTAGTTAAGCTAGTTTCATTTAAATTGTGAGAGATTGAATTGTGCGTCAATATCCGTCGGAATAGGCAAAAAAAACTCTCGTCCTGCCAAATAATAGAAACGCCAAAATGAAAGTTGCTGCTAATAATAGAAGTTCTCATGGCTCGATTATGTGGTAGGTTAATGTAAACCATCGCAGTCTCCACACTGGTGGCAGATAATACAGATAATTAATTATACTTTTTGAAAGCGGTGATTACAACCTTGAAGTAAACAGCGTTTGATTTAGAAATTTAACAGTGCGCCTACAGCGGTAAGATTTTCAAGAGGCGTTTCAATTGGGCTAATACTGTGAAAAAGTAATTTTATAAATACGTTACCAGTGATCAAAAGAAGTTGAAATAAAATCATACATTGAAGGTTGATTCTGCAACCTGTTTGCTCATAAAACGGATTCCATTAGATTGGATCAGAAATTATTTTAAACTTCCATAACCACAACAAAGGCGGTCAAAGGGAAGTAGGATGAAGGTACCAATCAGTGAGGCATTAAAGGAACTCAGAATTTTTGCACAAATGGTATTCCCACAGATCCCATGCGCATGAAAGCTGTAAGTTGAGAAGAGAGCGCGTGAAGATTAGATTAGATGTTGGTTTAAGCCTCTTTAACCGCAAAAAAGACGCTTCAAATAATAGAAGGAGGAGGGCACCATTTAGTATGAAATTAAGGAAACTGGGAATCTACGCACACGGTGCATGCAGACAGGAAGTTTAGGAAGTAGTTCATGAAACAAGATAAAAGTTGAAGAAGAAAGTAGTAGGTGCTTAAAAACAGAACAGAAGTGAACCGAAAAAAGATGTTAACAATACAAAAACCTATTCATTGTACTTCAAGAAAAGGCGTTCCTGACTTTCAGCTCAGTACCTCATATTTTCTCCCTGGGAGCACTAATTCCAATAGATGCAACAATAATTGTATCCCCTTGAAGAAACAAACATTAAATGCATGCGCACAAATTTTTCAAGCCCAAAATCCCTACGTAAATCTGTTCATACCTGAGCTAAATACAAAAGAGCAAGTCACTGCAGAGGTTTATAACCCAGCGAGATGAAGACATTCATCACGTATGCCTGATCCGTCCCCAGCTAGAGCGTCCTCTATAGAACCGAGGTAGGAATTACCGGCTTTGCAGCCCTCCCGCCTAATGGCTGCTCATGTTCTCACCAGCCAAGCGTGTCATTCTCTGCAAGGTTGCAGAGGCAAAGAATAGTATTAGGTTTCCGATGGGTAAACAACTCATCAAACGTATTTACAGAAAATGAATGATGAAACAGTTTCTTTCTATAAAAACAATATTTATTTCATCTAGACAACAACTACTGCACGCAACAAATCATAAATACGCGATATATATCCATTGTTCAACAATTATATGACAGTGATTACCGCATTCACAGCGGGACCCCATCTCCATTTCAACAACACTAATTAAAAGGGTCATATCACTTCAGTTCCCCGGCTGCTACAACCACGAGACGCTCTCAAAATACACAGGCTTACGTCTGCTGTGCACGCAACCACGCAGCAACAGCTTAGCAATTACGATTCAATGCACTCGCGCAAAAAAACTGATCGACTACATTTTCCAGGCAATTTGATTGCGCTTGGGTACATGAAAGGCGTAATCAAGTTGACGGCTCGGTCGAGTCATGGCGCTGGTGCTTGGGAATCTCGGGAGTGGAAGACGAGGCGTTTATGCGCGTCAAGTAGGTGCATGAAATACCTCGTGGGAGCAGTCATGATTACTCCTAAGCTAAACGCGAAGTTCTCAAAGTTCGGCTCTGGCGACGGCGGTGAAGTAAGCCAAAAGGATATAGGTCACTCAACTGCTTTCAATGAAATCATCATGACTGTGATTTTGATTTAAGGCATCGGAACAAGGGCCAACTCCATCTATTGTGCCTTCAATTAGTTAGATACGTTTGTCTAGGTCTTCCTAACAGCAACAAAGGCATTCTAAAGAGAATAAGGTTGAAGGTACCACTTAGAATGGAATGAAGGGAACGCTGAACCTATGCACAAGGTGTGTTCCTACACAAGATCATCTGCGTATAGAAACATTAAATTAGGGAAAAACGATATGAAACCAGATAAGAGTAGAAGACGAAAATTAAAGGTGCAGTAAAACTGGACAGCAGTGAACCGAAGTAAGATGGTCTTCAACACAACAAACACGTTTTTCGACAAAAAAGAGAGCCTACCTCACTCTTAGCTCAGAACCTCACATTTTCTCTCCCGGGAGAGCTAATTTTCATAGATTCAATTGTTTTATTCTCATGAGGGCAATGAGTATTCTAATTTAATTAAACTAATCTAATATAATACTCTTCTTCCTTCTACATTAAGTCTTACTCGCCCCACAATCCGTCTTCGGCATGGTACAAGAATTTTCACACAAGCCTAAAATTATTTTTCAAAATACTTTAAATTCGTAAATAGCAATGTTCCTCTAATTCAAGCCGGAGTATCAGTTTCGCTAGCAAATGAAGCCTGCCTCGTTACACGCTCGTACAATTTTGGTACCTTAAATCAAATTTTATTCAGATTCTACTCGGGCATTTACTGCATGGACAGTGACCAATGCGAGTAACCTGCAATATGTTTAATGGCACATACTCTGCACTAATTCGATTTCATGCGTGCTAGAGTTAACCAGCGATGGCTGTGCACGGTTATTGTGAAAATTATTTCAGCATTGTCCAACATTCTAAAGTCGTTCATTGGAGCACTGTAAACTTTACTCGTTTTGTTATGTTTAGGATGCATAAAATTAGCGCCATGCTATTCATGTATATACTTGCACCGCAAAATCGTCACTTACAGAATGAAACGACAGTATTTTACGAATTCAAAAAGTTAAGTGAACATAAACCATAACTGAATGAATGAAATTTTAAACTAATAAATAACTAATGCATAATACATTTTCTTAAAGCGCCTCCTGAGTGTCATCGGGAAAACTTGATCGGAAAAATAAGTGTTTCAAGGATAAAATTTCCCAGAATGAATGATGCAGTGAACGAACGTTATTATATGAAGCTGAGGTTAATTAAATATAAATTATTTTATCGCTGTGAAGCAATTCCAAATTTCATCAATCAGATTAGATTAGATTATTAGTTAGTTTAAGCCTCCCTTTCCTCAACAAATGAGATCCAAAGAGAGGAAGGAAGAAGGCACCATTTAGTATAGAGTTAAGGGAACGGGGAATCTATGCAGAAAAGGCAAAGAAACAGTAAGATGAGAAAGAAGTTTATGAAACAAGATCAAAGTTGAAGAAGAAAGTAGTAGGTGCTGAAAAACAGGACAGCAGTGAACCGAAAAAAGATGGTCCGTAACAAAACAAAAACCTATCTTATTTCAACAAAAAGAAAGCCTACCTAAATTTTAGCTCGGGCCCTCACATAGTCCCCCTGGGAGGGCTAAGTCCCATAGATACAATAGTTGTATCCCCCTGAGGGGAATTTCATCAATCAACAGATGTACAAAATCCCATTCGTGTTTTAATGCGCTGTAAAATATCTGAAGCAAAATTAAATGAAAGTCCATTCCAGTGAATCGACATGCTTCAATATTGTTAAAAGCCCTTAAGCGCATTCTACAAATTCCCTATTCAAAGAACCTTCCGTCGCAAACATTGGAACTATGCTAACACGTTCGCCGCGTATTAGGCCACATGTGTAGCTACCAGCAGGTAAATTGTCCATTTCCGTGCCGGTATCAATACACCACATTATATCTGTTTAGCGACATCTTTAAAAAAATAATTGTTCTCTTACGATGCGAAATGTTATCGTGCAATTGTATTTTTCATATTCATTAGAAAGAATTAGAATTTATTCAAGCTGAAAAATCTATTTCTCTATTCTGATACTTACAATCTAACCAAACCAACCGTAAGGCCCGCGGAAACGCGGGGAACGTGTTAAGTTTAGTCAAATTCTTCACCAAAGAAGTAACGAGACTGCTGAAGGTGTTAACACAAAAGTTGAGGCAGAGCGCTCACACGCTCAGCTGGAGAACATCCATGAGAGCAGAGACGAACACGCCATCGCCAGTCTCCGATCATCCACTACGGAAGGTCACTCGTCCGATGAAGTGGGGCACAAAATGATGTCCGAGTTGTAGGAGATGAGGAATTACAATGTCTCTGATAACTGTGCATGTAAACCCACAACTACACACAGACAAAGCGTTACAATTTAATCAAGGGGACTGCTTAGATACCTTTAAAGTTGCTCAGATCATCAACAAGGAAAAGTTTTGTTTAATTAATTGCACTCAAAAAGTTCAATTTATAGTTCAAACCGTTGGTGGTCACAATGCCTTAACTGAGTAACATAAGTGTCGGGAAATACTCTCGTCAGCTGACGAGGATATTTCCCGAGACTTATGTTACTCAGTGCATCTAGCGCTTAGAAAATTGTGTTTCACGATCTTCTTAATCGCTACTGAATTGAACAAAAATATCCTGGGTTGCAACGTTGAAACCTCTCCCAAAATAAGGAATTTATGATTTCGGTTTTTGTCATTCCCTTTTAAATACACAACTCCGTTTTGCAAAAAGCGTAATCTACATAAAAACAAATTAATCAAGGAGGGTAAAAACATCATTCATGAAGTTTTCTTTATAAAAATAGAGCTTTCGAGTAAAAACTATACTCATCTTCAGTATCTGGAACAATAATAAAAATTCACAAATTATAGCAGCAGAGTAAACATAGACAAAGACGTCAAACGACGTCTTTGTCGTGTGACAAAAACTTCAAACGACGTCTTTATTGTTGTTCCAGATACTGAAGATGAGTATAGTTTTTACTCGAAAGCTCTATTTTTATAAAGAAAACTTCATGAATGATGTTTTTACCCTCCTTGATTATTTTGTTTTCATGTAGATTACGTTTTCCAAAACGAAAATCAATAAGTACTATTCTAACAAAAAGCGTTTGTGAGGGATACGTTGTTGAACAAAGGAAGACAATGCTGTGAGGCAGCTGGAAAGAACTGCTACGAAGCGCCCCTATCACAACAGGTGTTGCAAGAAATGTACGAAATTACTTCAATAATGTGGCTTTCCAGCGAAGAAAGTCTCGCAAGACTGATTATAAAAACTGGACTTCGCAAGACCTCCGCCGAAGATATCTAGAACAACAATCACAAGCACCGTTGTGCAACAGTAGCCTTCTCTGATGAAAAAAGCCCTCACCGCTATTCATTTCAACAGATTTTTTAAGGTCACTCGACAAGCTGGAGAAGTTTTTACCGTTTATTTTAGAATGGCAGTAAGGGAAGATTAATAGCGATGCTTTTGATTTTGAAGATATGTCAGAGGAGGATGGGGGCAGGCAAGCGATTCAAATGCGCTTCCACACGATTGGTCACCCACACAAACTTCTATTGTTTGTTTTTGTTTCTTCATTAAATTTTATTGAATTATTATTATTATAGAAAAAAGTTTTAGCCTCCCTTAACCACGACAAAGAAGTTCTAAGAGAGGAAAAAGGAAGGCACCATTTAGTATGGAGTTGAGGGAACGCGGAATCTATGCACAAAGTGCACAGAAACAGTAAGCTAGGAAAGAAGTTCACGAAACAAGAAAAAGTTGAAGAAGAAAGTAGTAGGTGCTGAAAAACAGGACAGCATTGAACCGAAAAAAGATGGTCCGTAACGAAACCAAAAACTATTATTATATTACAACAAAAAGGAAGCCTACCTAACCTTTAGCTCGGGCCCTCACATGGTTCCCCTGGGAGCGCTAATTCCCATAGATAGAATAGTTGTATCCCCCTGAGGGGACATGAAAGGTTTAATGAGTAACAATAAATCTCATACTATGAAAGCAGTTGATAATAAAACGATTAACACTCGCGTATGTCTACTACGATTTACTAAAATAACATGATTAATTTCGATAAACCTGTTGACTACTCAATCATTTCAAGAACGTTCATCGTTTTCTTCCAGTCCACCTCGACCGCCAACCGCCATATTATGCATTTACGATTGAGAGCTGAATTTCAGCTGTCGCTAAATGTCTTGTGTTCTGCACTTTTTTCAACCGAGAATAAATCTACGAGTTAGTGTGTACAATCAAGTATTTGTGTATACGAGCACTAACTGATTGCTGTTTGGGGTCATTTCAGCGCCTAAACCACAATGGACATCGTGAAAAGAATGCCACTCTCAGCTAAGATTAGATTACACGTTAGTTTCCACCTCCCTAACAGTAGCAAAGATATTAAATGAGAGGAAGGATGAAGGCAATATTTAGGAAGGAGCAAAAGGAAACGCAAAATCTTTGCACAAGGTATATTCCCTTACAAAATCCCCTACGCATAGAAACTGCAAGTTAGAAAGTAAGTTTATGAAACGGGTCAAATCAGATGTTAGTTTAAGCCTCCCGAGCAGCAACAAAGTCATTCCAAGGAGAGGAAGGAGGAAGGCACCATTTAGTATGGAGTTTTGGGAACGAGGAATCTATGCAAAAGAGGCATAGAAACAGTAAGTTGAGAAAGAAGTTTATGAAACAAGGTATTTTGAAGAAGAGAGTTGCAGGTGCTGAAAAACTCGACAAGAGCGCACCGAAAAAAAATTGTAGTGACAAAACAAAAATACCGTATTCTATTTCTACAAAAAGAATACCTTCCTACCCTTTAGCTTGAGATCTCGCATATTTTCCCTGGGAGCGTAAATTCCCATAGCCACAATAGTTGCATCCCCGCGAGGGGACATTTAGTACGAGCAAAAACCTTTAAATACGACAGGCCTCAACTACAAAGTGGTGCAGGAAATTGTGGCTGTCGCTGTGAAAGTTTGGAACAGTCATTAATCTTAGTGGAAATGAGGGCTCGTTTCCTCGGTGTTTCTACAAAAAGTTTCAGAAAAAACTACAGGATCAAAGAAAATAAATGTATTAATGAGGATGTCAATAGCTACTTTTATTACAGGGGACGCCATGTGCAATCGAATTAAGTTCCTTGGATATATTTTCATTTTTATAATTAATAGCACCTCTGAAACTACGAACAAGACATTGGATTCGTTGCAGCACAAATCACATACAAAAATCACTATAATGATACACCTCACGCGTAAATTAAGTTACTCATCAGAAACTTTCAATAAGATGAATTTATTACCTTAAATTCATTCCATGTGCAACCTCCACTCAGTAATGCGGTGACGAATTTCACTCAAGGTGAAGCACCACTTTCCTAGGTACTAGATTCCTGTCAATGCTACACACATTTTACAAGGACGCCACTGCTACTCCGGGCTGCAGTAAACACAAAATACTATAGTGGCCCCACATAGCGCTGCGAAACGGTAACCAAATACGTCCTCATTATGCCCAAGTAAATCGAAAAAAAAAGAGAAGCGAGACTGACCATGTGGACTGAAGTTTAGGAGAAGCATCTGCCAACGAAATGTAACCTGTGACTGACGCTCGTACTTGTTAGCTTGAACAAGTACAATAGATCCAGGATATGAGTATATCATCATACTGAGAACGTAATTGGCTTCAAACAAAGTAAAGATATTTAGCGAAAGAGCTTTAATTAGAACTCATACCACCTCAGTTCCAGCGAAAGGACAACTTGCAATATCGTATGGTAAATAATTCTTAAATACATCGTTTTTCGCATTTCCGCAAGGTATCAGACGAATGCGTCTCAGTATCAGTCGGAGTGAGAAGTTATTATTATTATTATTATTATTATTATTATTATTATTATATAAGAAAGTTTTAGCCTCCCTTAACCACGACAAAGATGTTCCAAGAGAGGAAAGAGGAAGGCACCATTTAGTATGGAGTTGAGGGAACGCGGAATCTATGCACAAGGTGCACAGAAACAGTAAGCTAGGAAGAAGTTCATGAAACAAGAAAAAAGTTGTCACTAGGTGCTAGTCACTAGGTGCTGAAAAAAAGGAAAGCAGTGAACCGAAAAAAGACAAACGAAACAAAAACCTATTTTATTACAACAAAAAGGAAGCCTACCTAACCTTTAGCACGGGCCCTCACATGGTTCCCCTAGGAGTGCTAATTCCCATAGATACAATAGTTGTATCCCCCTGAGGGGACGGAGTGAGAAGTTGAGACAATGAAGAGAGAACATCACAAGTGCGCTCTACAACTGCAGAAACACAGCCTACATCACTGATTATTGAATCCAAGATCTCAACTCCCACTCCAACGTAGAGAAATAAAATTAAACGCGCATCTCGGGCCCGCGATTAGAGCACGATTACATCAACTCAGCACATCGGTTCACTGCCCCTCCTAGGGCAAACAAGCATGTATAAGGCAGCGGGACATTTGACCTCGTGTTCCTGTTTGCAGTAGCCCTTGCACAAGCGAGAGCAGCCCACCATTGAAGACGTATTAGACTTTGTGCTAATTTTAAATCCTGTCAGCCACCGTTTTCAAAGAGCGTTGAAGACTTCTAAGATAAGGTTTGAGTTAGTTGTGCGTGTGTCGACACTGTTTCCTGGTGGATGATTTGCATACACTACACGTCATCATAGCGCAGAGCTATCGGTGTAGGTTCTGATGAGCTGACTTGGCTACTCTATGCTTAACAGCACATATGGCGTCGTCTCGTATAGCTCAGCGCTGCTACGGCGACTCAAAACGTTCCATTTTCATGCCTTTCATTTAAAAAGCTATGCCAATTTAGTTTAGGGCAAGCTAGGTAGTCAATCGTCTTCCAGAGCATGTCAAGGGAAGGTTTATTTCCTTTCGAGCCAAAAAATTAACACGCATTCGAGAATCACCAAGAATGGTACAGATCATGTCTGACATTATCTACTAACATGCTTTGCTGCAAGTCATTTCAATAAGTTACGCTGCGGGGAATAAATTCATTTCATTCTTTCACATATACCTATCTAACAGCATAGTATTTCATACTTACAAATAGATTCAGAGTATCAAGTAGCTTGAACACTTTTAGCAAAAGTTAGGAGCGTAAGTCTTTTGCCATGTCATTCACAAAATTGCATCAGAACAAAAATAAAAGCAATGTACAAAAACCGCAGACGTAAAAACAGATGTGTAGTCAAAAATAGGAAAGCGACCACGCGGCTGGACCTCGCAAAGTTCACAAGCCTAAGCCAGCAAACGGGGCCTGCGCAATAGCAGAGTAATAAATACATGCTCTTACGACACTAGTATTAAACTTGCAAGCTGCGGGGTCGGGAAAGACTAACATGCCGAGGCGGGCCTGCCGACAGCAGGACAAGTACCAGCTGCTCCTACGGCTGGCGTGTGGTCAATTTGGGCTGCACACTTAACCTCAAGTGGCCGAGGTCGAATAATAGGCAAACTAGATATGGAATTATTATTGGTTTAAATTAGTAAGGTGCAGCAATAGTGCTGACCGTACGTATCGATTGATCTAATGAGTACAAAGATATGGAGTAGAAGGCATTTAACAAGCTTGTGAAAATAATTTATTGGAAGAGCACCTATTTTATTAATCTACAAACAATATCTTTGCATGAGTCAGCTATCCTTCGCCACTGGAACTGATTTCTCAGAAACTGCGCAACGTTTAAAAATTCTCCTTTCATTCGGCAATTAAGCAGCAAACTTTCGAAAGATTTAAGCTGAAGAAAATTAGCTGGTCCCTTTAACGAGTGTCATCTTGCCACAAAGTCGCTGTTGCTGCGGCCGCTTCAGCTACTTACGAATTTTTCGAATGAAACCAAATAGACCCTACAATTCTTTCGACAATGAGCGGAGCAGAATGGTAACCGGTTTGAGTAAGTTAGGTGTAGGGGTCAGGAAACATTTAAAGCTGCTCTGATATACAAGCTAACCAAACCTTGCCCAACAAAAAATGCAAGATGTCTAATGATGTCAGGAAAAGTCTTAGAAGTTGTGTGGATGTTGAAATGCAACATCTGCTCTTTTAAGGAAGTATCTTTTGATATACTTTGGTTTCAATGCTCATCAGAAATGCGATAGAAAGAAATTGTTTCAAACAAAAATATTTTCATATTAGAATTTTATAAACAAAATTCAGCATTGCGGAGATAAACGAGAGACATTTACTGTTATCCCGATTCTCCATCAATTGCTCTCCTTTTGAGCTTCTGATAAAAAATACCTGAACACCTTACCGGAAACTTCCTAAGCATTTCACTTAAACTAGATCTCAAGCGCAAATTCTAGCCCCTGCACCCACTGAAAGTGATTGTCAGGGCCAGGGAGCATCTTAGCGTGACATCAAGTTTAAAATGTCTCAACTAACGAGAGACCGCGCCTTTCTTCCTCCTCCTCAGAAGACAAAAATTAAAATAACTAGCGAATGAACAGACCTCAAGTCTTTAACAGAAAACGATGGCCTGAAACCTGCCGTTCGAACACCGCAGTGGAACGATGCTTCGCCAATATATGCTGACGAGGTTCCCCAATGAAAGTGTAGCTATTTTCGGTCAGTAATTTAACCTTAAACTTTCACAAAATGGAAGCTGAAGACAGTTAGTAGGCTTTTTCAAATCTTCAGCGACGGTCATCGTCTAGCAAAACTACTACAACCACTTCAATAACTTTAAAATTTCACAAGGGCCTCAGCAACGCTCCACACCTCGTCGACTCTCAAATGCACATATATAGAATGTTAAAAATGTTATAAAATGTTATTGAATGTTAAATGCACATATATAGAATGTTATACTATAAAGAAAGACACTACCATCAACCTTGAAGAGCCTAACATTCATAAATAGAAAAATTCAAAATCGGATACATTTCTATTTATTTTCGTGGTTCCGATTATCCATATGCATCTAAAACGACCCTGCGAAATACTAGGCTAAGCGCAGACGAGAAACATTTGCACCTATTAGCACTTGAGATGAGCTGCAGCAAAGCAAGTCGAGCACGATGCTGGTACGTAGTAAAGCGTTAGTATGTCCCGACCCTGCAATAAGATCAACAATGTACGGTTGTCCGGAGCCTAACACAAGTTCAGTAGTCATGAGAGAATTCCCTGGGCTTAAAAGGTGGGATTATTCGCCTAGGAATCTCGAGTGAAAGGATCATCAGCAGAGCAAGCGGAGGCTACTGCAATAAACTTCATAAATGTCAGGCGGTGGCTCCTGGCCGCCAGCAATGAAGTCATTTTCTAGGCTCGTTTTGGCTTAACTGGAGGATTTAATATCAACAGTGAGCGAAAGTTGAACGAATGCAGGGATAAATTGTACTAGATGCACTTAGGTTTGGCACGATTACACAGGAGCTCACAGTCCACTTGATACCAAAAGTGGAAAAGAGACTGCATATTTGCCAACTTCAGCTTTTCTTTGCGGAGTAATTAGGTTTATCTCAGACAGCTATTAAGCAGGTCTGTATTACGAAGCTCTGCTTTCAAACAGAACATAAAACAAGGCAACATGGTATTACCGCTGGCATCACTTCCAAACTGGACGAGTTGCAGACGCGATATGAACTAAGCGGGCTTTGACCGTAGTGACCTCGTCAGTCTCTTTGGTTGAGAACTCGAGAATTCCAATTGAAGCTGCGCGAAATCTATTTTCGTCGAATTAACGGAGAAATATCGTTATACGCTTCACTTTTCGACAGCGTAAAAAACAACCCATACAGATTAGATTAGTCGTTAGTTGTAGCCTCCCTACCCACAGCAACAAATGCGATCCACAGAGAGGAAGGAGGAAGGTACCATTTAGTATGGAGTTAAGGAAACGCGGAATCTAAGCAGAAAGGGCATAGAAACTGTAAGATAAGAAAGAAAATCATGAAACAAGATAAAAGCAGGAGAAGAAAGTAGTAGGTGATAAAAAACAGGACAGCAGTGAACCGAAAAAAAGTGGTCCTTGACAAAACAAAACACATTTCATTTCAATAAAAAAGACGGCCTACCTAGCTCTCAGCTCGGGCCCTCACATAGTCCCCCTGGGAGCGCTAATTCCCATAGATGCAATAATTGTATCCCCTGAGAGGAACAGTCCTTGCAACTCGATTACATGAATAAAGGTCTTAAGCTCAATTTTACCAACCAGGCTCAAGGAGGCAAAATTTCGCTTTATGGACACCAAAATAGACATTACTGCATGGATGTCTCCATGTCGCCGTTTTCGTATCCTCCAGCGTGAGCTGGTGCCAATATTTTTTTCGAATGAACCAAATCACATACAATAAGTTAGATTACGGGTGAGTTGGAGTAGAACGATATGAACCAGCAATTCTCCATGAGAACAGGAAGTGAAGTCTGCTCTAATATATGGCTAACTATGCCTTGACTGGTGAGTGACTCGACAATTAAAGGAAACTCAAGACGCGTCAATGCAGCTGGCTGCGCGAAATGCCGCATCAGCTCCGTGGCATTTCAACTTAACTTTGATCTCATTTTTTAGCGGCTGGATTCCCATGTCGAGGAATTTCCCACGACCTGAGAAAGAATTGAGCAATGGGGACCCCGGAGCTTAACCTTCGCAGAGGGCTTCTTCAGCTAACAAATTGAAAATAAAATAGAACTTTTGTGCTCTTGATCCAGTTTTGGCGGGTAACGGTGCATCGATAGCAAATAAACAGGACAAATTTTTTCCCTGAAGTGGCACCAAAGGAACAGAGTGCTAGCTTTGTGTGAGTATTTTAAAATTATGACACAATGCGAGTTGATTTCTATGAAACAATTTATGAACTAAATTGAATTTACATGCTACGCTTTTCAGAGAACGAATACTTTACAAATATTCATTTGACCCAAATAGTACCGAAGAAAAGGCCCATATTTCAGTGATATATTCTCATTGAAGCAAAATACAAAAACATTGCTTTCACCCTAGACCTCTAATGGTTCGTCATCACACTCTAGTAGGATGCGAGCAACGGTTGCAATTATTCTGAATAGAAATATAAATCTAAAGGAAAAATTTTACGGAACGAAATCATTACGAAAATTGCGTCATATTAGTTTATATCCGAGCAAACCGGGGAGCATTTCACAAGGCACATAATTAACCACGTGTCTGGAGCGTGAAACCCTTGCGGTCACTGAGGGGATTTTCACGATGCGGCTGACCAACCTGTAGTCACGAACTCAAAACCAAATACATTCACGATCCATTTAAAACCCAAATAAACGTACCATATGTGACATTTTCAATACAAAATACTCAATTTTACTTTTATTTGAGTTGAACGCTGAACTTCGGTTCAGCCCGCGAGAGTTAACGCGTAGAGCACAGCAGGACCAACACAGCACATCACGCTTACCTTCTCAGAGAGAGCGAGAGAGGACGCTGTGGGAGGAGGCCAGAGTGCGGGTCATCAGCTGCTGGTGCCGAACTGCAGCGCCGCAAAAGGGGCGATTCCATGTTATGACTAGGCAATTTCAGGGTCTGGAATGAGAAATTTTTTAATAAAGGAGCACATTATGCAAGAAAATCTTAGTTCACTTTTGTTGTCAAGCTGACGATTTCATTATAAGCCGCCTGCAGGTTGTAATCTTCATGCTATTAAGTTTCTTTCAGCAAGGAGATGAAAGGGAGACACATGATGAATAAGAAGACTAAATTAGATGTTGACCCTTAATAATTGAAATGAAAGCATAGGTGCGACCTTTAAAGAACTGATAATCTATTTTCTGATCTCTTACACGCATGAAATTAGACAGAAAATTTCGATCCAGAGAACGAAAACAATCACAAAATTTCTTAAAAAATTAAATTAGTGTCGTTTATGGAGCTTGATACCTATTAGAACATTAAATTCAGTAATTTTTCAACCAACACAAATAAATAAGAGCAACGCCTAAATTTCCCCAAATGATGTCGTGAAACGGATTAAAAATAAGATAACATTGAATGAGTTAGATTATGCCTCCCTCACCATAACAGAGATGTTCTGAAGACAGCAAGAAGAAAGGTTCATTTAGCATGGAGTTCAGGGGAATGGAGAATTTATGCACAAGGTGTGTTACCGCTCAAGATCCCCTGCGCATAGAAACAATAAGTTAAGACAGAAGTTTATGAAACACTAAAATTTAGAGAAGAAACTAAAACGTGACAGGGAAGCGAAAAAGACGGTTCGTAACAAAAGGAAATCTTATTCTATTTCGACAAAAGGAAGGCCTACCTAAATTTCAGCTAGGGACCTCACGTCTTCGTAATGGGAGCGTTAATTCTCACAGAGACAATTGTGGCATTTCCTTTAGGGGGGATTTGTAAGAAACAGATTCGAGTTCAGCTCCTTCATGAGTTCAGTAAAATTTATTTATATTCCTAAAATAAACGATCAAATGACAGGAAATAACAAGCCCCAAATAATATGTCAATAATATTGTCATAATAAGACAAACAAATCGTCAGATCAAGAAAAACAAATTTTCAAAACAGAAACAAAACATCAGCTGCAGTAGTCGCATCTGTTGACTATTTGGAGGATATACGAGTTATTTGTATTGAGATTGGAGTTTCCTATATGAAGATATGTTCATACATCGTGTTGGAGCCTACCACATTATTCCGTCACTCTGAAATGGAAATTTTATGCCGTCATCCAACGTGTGACGATGTGCACTGCACGCAACTATAACAAAAATTCAAAGGGGACCTCGTCCCAGTAGAAAAAGTATTCTATAACATTTTATTTTCTGTATTACCTTATATCCTACATCACAGTGCGCGAGGGTTCTGCTTGTGCTCAAATTTAAGATACTCTAGGGCCAATTTATTCAGAAGGCGCACCTCCCACACCCTGTCACCCTAAGGAGCCTATCCAAGTAACTTATGGAGCACACTTTTCATCATGATTTACCCAGATACTATATTTTGCTCACCGAAATAGAACTTAACACTTTGACTGGGACGTGAACCACCGGTGGTCACAGAGCTTTTGAAATGCTGCTGACTGATTAGTATAGTCACAAATTCAATTTTCATAAATACTTCATCAGAACTATATGAAGGCACGGTCCAGTTAATGTTTGCTGTTTTCAACATTCCTTGCTACAATTGACTTAAAATTTGAGGTGGATATTAAACGTCAGTTTTACCAACCGCTTTCAAAGTCTCAAGTATAATTTCGTCTAATTTTTCTTAAAAGTAGTTCCTACAGCTAAGTCATCTGATCAAGAAAAATAACTTATTTCGCTCTAGCTAATCCATGGTTCATATATCGAAAGAAATGCAAATTTTCCCCCGGCCATGAACCTCCCTAGGTTCAACATTGGAGACAAATGCGAATCCAAAAGTTTTCTCAAGTCATTAAGAAAATATAAATCCTTTCTTGGGTATAACGGATTTGATTACCCTAAAATTTAAGTTAGTCCTTCTTAACCACAATTTAAGGGTTCTCAAGTGAGGAAGAAAGAAAATACCAATTGGCATGGAATTAAAGTAAATTATGCATAAAATATGGCCCCACAACCGGCGGATGGAAACTGCAAGATATAAATAAACTTTCAAAAAAAGATAAAAAATAGAAGAAAAAGAAATTCTGAAAAAAAACAGTAGTAAACCAAAAAACTTACCCGTAACTAAAAATATTCTAATTCAACAAAAGCCCTACACAACAAATAGCTTATGACCTCATATTTACCCCTTATGAGAATTGATTTCTGGTTGCAACCAAATGCTAATCGTTGCCTATAGCTAACACAACCCTCCGCAGCTTAATCTTACAATGCAGTATAATATAAACGATTTACTACATGCAAATTCTCTACTAATCTTAGATTGCAGTTTAATGTAAACGATTTACTATACATACACCAATTCTGTATGAATAGATCATAAGTCTTGAGTGATCATGCAGTATGCCGCTCTCTTCCTGCGAATGGAACTATCTCGTCCTACTCTCATTTATTCTTCGTTCTATACTACAGCCTATCTCCGCAAGTGCTCAAAAAATCCTCATCAAAACTTTAAGTGTTGAAAAACAGAGGAGGCTTCACTGGGTCACACTTCACCACATCAGTAAGTGACGTCGCAACATAGTATCAATATCACTGATCGTTCTAAAAGCACTGAAATACAAGTCTCAAGTCGTCTTTTAATGCAGGCTACTCGCGTCTGCGTTCGTTATGAACAACGATTTTCGAAATAACACATTTGAATAATATTTCTCTGACGTTTGTCCATTACAATTGGACGAGTATTTGGGCACACCATCAGGTACTAAGTATATTGTGTAACGTAGTATTGTTATCATCGTATTTTGCTCTCGAGTTTGATTCAATTAGTGTTTATCATTGATATCAAGAGTGGTCATTACTAGAATAAAGCACATTTTATTTTCAGTAGTCATCTACATACCATACCCCTCAGCTTTAAATTGAAGTGTTGATAAAATCCAAAACACTTCTCTACACGATCCACTAATGAACATCTGAGAATAGATTGCAGGGAGAAATAAACCCCTGTATACTTACATAATCAAATCTTAATTAATCTCAGGTAATTCAATGCCTCTAATGTCATTTATTGAAGCGGATGAGTTCATTGAAGTAAGAAAAAGGTAAACAAAACGTGGCTGTCCCAAAAAGGAAGTACTCCGTCTACGTATTTGCAATTAAAAGAATACGGGGTAGTCCTGCAGTGTTCCAGCGCGAGGATTTTTCAATGACCTGGTGTATTGATTTGATGAGCTCAACTGGTATATTGAAACGTTGAAAAAAGCCATTGAAAAATTTAAATTTATAAAATTATTGACTTAAAAACCAAGATGGAGAGAAAAAAAATATAAATTACTAGGTGTACGAAGGATCATGAGAAATTCACACAAAAAAATGAACGCTTTAGTTCCCTAATCCTCAATACAACTCGAGACACTATCTTTAAATGAAGGATTTTAACACTCCTACCTCTCATGCATGTGTCATAGTTAAGCAAATTGAAACGCATCGCCAAATTCAAAGCTTAAACTCACCTGAATTTTAAGCGTTCGATGTGATGAGTCCTTAGAAGTGTGGAGCCTCACCCATTCTCACTTCAGGCGTAGAAACTCAATTCACTCCTGCCAGATATCGAGCACAATAAACGTTGAGTCCCATAATTAAACCCTTCGCATCTTTAAAGGTTCTCACCGTACTCTTTTTAAGCACTGCTTTTATGCAGCCATTTGTGGTCGAGTTTCTACTTTTAGTGATCTTTGATGTTCATAGCGGAGTGGCAATTCCTCCCTCACGCTGGGCGTCGGTGACAACCTAATGCTAGTGGCAGGCTGGTAGCGGTTGTTGCAGCAGTGGAAAATGATCTCAAATATATACACATAAAACATATAAAGCATGCCACAGAGAGTTAATGGAAGCCACAGGAGTGGAAGCACTCCACCACAGACGCGTAGAGTGGCTACGAGGTAACTACCGAGTTACATTAATGGATGAAAACGTTAATACATGAAAACTTTTGTAGTACATGAAGACGCAGTACGTACGGCGCTATGAAGATCACTCAAGTTGTTCATGTTTTCGTTGAAAGCAGTCAGCAACGAAAACTCGTGCGAGATGTCGTGCAATGACATTTCTTTTCTTACAAACAATATTATCAATTGCACTGCACTTGTATTGTGAATTTTCAATTTCTTCTTCAAGTAATCATCCAAATATGATTTTGATTTTATCCCACAATATCGGGTAAATTTGTTCGGGCCGTCATAAAAGGGCAGATGTATATTTTCAAAAAATTGTTGTGATAACTAGACGTATCTGGTCTACAATAACCAAAGTATTTAATTATTACCATTCAAATCTTGCTCAGATTATTTTTTAGAATTCAGGAGCGTTCAAGGAGCACTGTATTATCATGATGGTCCCGTAAATGTCTTCCTTCACACACGGAGAGCTTTTGAATGAGCAGAAAATTTCGATTTGATAAAAGCATGTTATATTATTATACAAGAAAGTTTTAGCCTCGCTTTACCACGACACAGATGTTCAATGAGAAGAAAAATGAAGGCACCATTTAGTATGGAGTTGAGGGAACGCGTAATTTATGCCCAAAGTGCATAGAAACAGTAAGCTAAGAAAGAAGAGCATGAAACAAGAAAAAAGTTTAAGAAAAAAGTAGTAGGTGCTGAAAAACAAGACAGCAGCGAAGCGAAAAAACATGGTCCGTAACAAAACAAAACCCTTTTTTATTTCAATAAAAGAAAGCCTACTTAACCATTAGCTCAGGCCGTCATATAGTCCCTCTGGGAGCGCTAATTCCCATAGATACAACAGTTGTATTATCCTCAGGGGAAACTTTCCGTAGATAACTTACGGTAGAGAATCAAGTAAAAACGCACGTAGATGTTTTCAGTCATTGGTATACGGTTTTCAATGGCACGTCTCATTATCATTAATATAATTATTATTAATATATTTGTTAGTTTGAAAGTTCCTAGCTCCCACAAAAGTGATCAAGAGAACGAAAGGAAGGGACCATCTAGCGTATGGAGTGTAGAAAACGGAGGATCTATGCACAAAATGTGTTTCCATACACTATAACCAATGCATAGAAACAGCCAATTGAGAAGGGAAAAAAGGAAAAGACAAAGACGAAACGATGAAGAAGGCATGAAAACTAAAAGAAGTAAAGTGGGCCGAAGGTCTATCCATGTGTAACTCATACTAACCAGCATCTAGTCGGCTGGCGCCAGTCCCCAGAGAATAAGATAGACAAACCTTCCTGACTTGAGTCTATTGCATATATTATATACTCTGAGGGGCCTCAGTAGCACGTAACCGAATCAAAGAAAGTTTAGAAACATAAGTTGATTAGATTAGCTAAGTGAGTGTAAGCCTCCCTAACCATCATAAAAGTGTTCCAAAGAGGGAAGAAGGAGGTCACCATTTATAGTATTGAGTGAAGGGAACAGAGTATCTACAAACGAGGTGTGTCCTTACACTCTGCGCATAGAAAAATTGCAGTTGAAAGCAATTGATAAAACAAGACGAAAGTCGAAGGAGAAAATAGTACGTGCTAGAAAAGTCGGCTGTGAGTCGAAAAAAATCGTCCGTAACAGAGCAAATTAACTGATGCTTTTTCAACAAAAGGAGGGCCTACTTAACCTTAAGCTCGAGACTGCGCATTTTTCCCCGGGAACACTAATTCCTTTAATTGTATCGCTCTGAGGGGATAAAGTAAATGAAAATTCACAAAAATTATCAAGCAGCTAATCTCCCTAAAGACCGCCAGTTATCAGTTCCCGACTTCACACGACAATCGTCAACTCGAGAAGAACGTTTCAAAAGCGGGTATTTCATTTCGTCAGAGCTGGGAGCGATGTTCGGCAGGTGGGCAGGGATGGCACGGATTGCATCACGCCCGCACAATAGACAGCTTGACCATGGCATCAAATTTGTTCCTTTGTTCCAGAGAAACGCGGTCAATACAACTCCAAACCAGAAAATATGAGCGGCGTATTTGGAAAATTTGCGTCATGAGCAACCTTCGCGTGAATTCTTACCCACTCGTGTGCGAGCAGAAAAAATTCATGGAATGAAACTTAGAAGTCACTCCTGCAGGTAGTTTGTAAATTATCTCAGACAGCTTCTATATAGTTACTGCTCTTGCATTTATTACCCGTTAATTATAATTCAAGTTGTTTATGTTTTGTCGCGTCTAAAAAAAATTCCGAGACCGATTGTAGAGAATAATTCCGTTTACAAAAGTGACCAATAAATTTCTCGTTATAAATAATAAGCATTTGGTAAATAAATCGAGGATTCAAGCCCAAGGTAATGGCATTATGTCAATTCAGGCCTTAAAACGTATTTTATCAGCTATTGTTTAAAGACTTGTTTTTTTCAGCTCATTCCTGAAAGACTTGTGTGTCAACTTACGCTCTAAAAACTTGTCTTGATAACGCAGGTCTCAAAGGCTAATTTCTTCGGCTAGACTTCATATAGAGACCTATTTTTATCAGTGCGTGCCGGAAAGACTTGCTTCGTCTGCTCATACTCTCAAGACTTAGTTTGCAAGGAGCGGCTTCAGATGAAGGTTTTATGCCCTCATTAACACACAAATTATCCTCAACGCGCGACACGCTTTGAACACTGCATGCTACTCGTCCTCCGACCCTCATGGCACGCCACTGCTCATAAATGCTAAAAATTACAACATTCTATGAACTGTAAGAACTCCACACATGGCCAACACCTCCCTATTACGGTAATGCCTGACGAAATTGTGGAATAAATACGATACGTCAATAATATCATACAATGTACGGCTACTTTGGCTGACAAAAGGAGACCTAATTAACGTCTTTTCGACGAATCGAAGTTATAGATGCTAACGAAGTGATGGTCAAATTCAGAGGCAATAAGAAATGTTAGTCAACCAAACCTTGACGTTGGCAAAATTTTTCTTACGCACAGATAAAATGTCGAATAAAATAGCAATCTGCTTGTGCGCTCAGTTAGAAGCTTCATCAATCATCTACCTTCAATTTCCAGAGTTATTTTGATGGATCAGTTCTTTTCGCTTACTGACGCGATTGGTCAGAGTGCACTCAAATACTTTTCTGGAAAGTTTTCCTTGTATTGTGATGAAAACAACACAAAAATGTTTAAATGAACCTTCAAAAACATATTGAAACAAAAGTACCGTGCATTCCAGTGCAGTAGTCATTCTTTACGTAACTTTCATTATCATTTTCAACATCATTCCAATATGAGTACGTTTTGGACTGCATAGCCACAACAAATACTATCTCGAGAGCGAAGGGAGGGCACAATTTAGCAAATACTGTATTAAACGGGAATGTGGGCCCAAAGCAACTTCCCTGCGAATTGAGACGGTAAGTATAAATGGACAGGGAAGAAGAGATAAGAAATACGTCATTGAAATTGAGGAAACAAGTGGGCACAAATGATACAAGTCCCGAAGGCCTATCTACAGCTGAGGTAACCTAACCTGTCCCTGGGGGTAGCTCGTCTCCATAGCACAGGATAAAATACACAAACCTTAATAACCTAAGCCAATTGCCTATCCTATGCTTCTGAGAGAAGTGCAATAGTCAAACCAATCGAATATAACCTGTAGGAGTTGACCGTAATCAAATCATAACTTTAGATAACAAAACACCATCGGTACACTTACCTTCTCACTCTGCTGCCGCGCTGTAGCCGATTAAAAATTTTCAATCTATATGTGAACCAATTATAAAAGCGGACTCGGGTGGAGGAAAATTATAGGGCATCACGGTACTTCACAGAGACAATTTTGTCAAATAACATTTAAATATACATGAAATTCAATAGAAAGAGTTATAAAAACTATTAACGCGATTTCAAAATTTGAGATTCGAAATTAATCCGGCTCCATCAGACACTTGCCGGCTCCATCAGACACTTGCCGGCTCCATCAGACACTTGCCGGCTCCATCAGACACTTGCCGGCTCCATCAGACACTTGCCGGCTCCATCAGACACTTGCCGGCTCCATCAGACACTTGCCGGCTCCATCAGACACTTGCCGGCTCCATCAGACACTTGCCGGCTCCATCAGACACTTGCCGGCTCCATCAGACACTTGCCGGCTCCATCAGACACTTGCCGGCTCCATTAGACACTTGCTGGCTCCATCAGACACTTGCTGGCTCCATCAGACACTTGCCGGCTCCATTAGACACTTGCTGGCTCCATTAGACACTTGCTGGCTCCATCAGACACTTGCTGGCTCCATCAGACACTTGCCGGCTCCATCAGACACTTGCCGGCTCCATTAGACACTTGCTGGCTCCATCAGACACTTGCTGGCTCCATCAGACACTTGCTGGCTCCATCAGACACTTGCCGGCTCCATTAGACACTTGCTGGCTCCATCAGACACTTGCTGGCTCCATCAGACACTTGCCGGCTCCATCAGACACTTGCTGGCTCCATCAGACACTTGCCGGCTCCATCAGACACTTGCTGGCTCCATCAGACACTTGCTGGCTCCATCAGACACTTGCCGGCTCCATCAGACACTTGCTGGCTCCATCAGACACTTGCTGGCTCCATCAGACACTTGCTGGCTCCATCAGACACTTGCCGGCTCCATCAGACACTTGCCGGCTCCATCAGACACTTGCCGGCTCCATCAGACACTTGCCGGCTCCATCAGACACTTGCCGGCTCCATCAGACACTTGCCGGCTCCATCAGACACTTGCCGGCTCCATCAGACACTTGCCGGCTCCATCAGACACTTGCTGGCTCCATCAGACACTTGCTGGCTCCATCAGACACTTGCTGGCTCCATCAGACACTTGCCGGCTCCATCAGACACTTGCCGGCTCCATCAGACACTCGGTTTGCTCAATCAGCCACTTGTTTGTTACATTTTGTTTTTGCACTATTTTCCATTCACTATTAATCTTGTGTTCAATTTATTCACTTTGGAATTCACAATCTGAAAATTGTAAACTTGACTTGATACGAGAGAATAAGTAGGGGCAATTAAGAACTCCCATGTTTTGTTAAATAAGTGAAGCGATTATTTCTAAACGAGCACAACCAGTAGTCTAAAGAACAATTGCCGTATTTGTGATACCCGCAATTGTCTGATCTAAATTACGTCGCTCAAAGAAAATAAACCAACGCCAATAAATTGTGAAATCAGCAAACGTTTTAATTTAAGGAATTTCGAATCAAAAAAGCGATATTGCTCATGCTCGGAGTGCTTCTCTTTATATTAGTGATTCTTCAAACTCTTGAGTATTTTTAACCCCCAAAAAATGGATGATTTACCTTTTGACTGCGACGAGAGCCCCTGTGGTCATTGAGGGAGTTTTCACAATGCTGCTGCCTGACTAGTAGTTCACAAACTAAATTTTCAGGTTAATGTTGAGGATTATTCGGGAATCGATATTTTATTTTTAGGTGCCTTAACATAGTTAATTAGATCGAAATAAGCAAGTTTTCTTCTATGCACTTTCCGTCGTAAATAAGTATTTTACGAGTTATACCGGTGAATTAGTTACCGCAACTCAAGTGTTTGAAGCGGGAAGTAATTCATTTGGCCCTGCAAATGGTAACGCTGCAATGGCGTCTCACTTCCGGTTTTCTCATTATCAAAAACGAAACTAAACCTACCGCGCAAACTCGTAAAATATTCATTTGACGAAAAAAGTGTATGGAAGAAAATTAGTTTATTTCGATATTATTACCATGATTCAAGCAACAAAAATTCGAAAATCGATGAGTAGCTGTTTATTCGAGCGCATTCGTTATCACAGACGAAACTAAACTTACCGCTATAAATCGTAAAATACTCATTTGAGACGGAAAGTGCATAGAATAAAACGGTCAATGTGAAGTTTAATGCAATCACGGAAAATAATAATTATATGCCAAAGAATCACTAGAAGAACCCATTCAAGAACATTTTACATGAATGACATTCTGCTCGCTGATGCGTTATTTTCGAATTATTGAACTTTGAAGTTGGCTTTCGCGCGCCATAGGAAACGAGCGCGCGAAACGGAATTCAATTAATAACGGAAGCTAACACCCTATTACAAACGTAAAAAGGTTGGGTCGTGAGGGGGAGGCACAGTTCTTCTCGTGAAAATTATCAATAAAGCTTCTAACCCACCCATTAGGGTGACGACTGCAATCTTGTTTACATCGGCTCCAAGATGGCGGCGCCCATGGTGGTCGCCATTTTGGAGCCTATGTAAACAAGATTGTGGTCGTCACCCTAATGGGTGGGTTAGAAGCTTTATTGATAATTTTCACTAGAAGAACTGTGCCTCCCCCTCACGACCCAACCTCTTTACGTTTGTAATAGCTTCCGTTATTAATTAAATTCCGTTTCATGTGTTCGCTTCCTTTGGCATGAAGGCCAACTTCAAAGTTCAATTATTCGAAAATAACGCATCAGCGAGCAGAATGTCATTCATATAAAACGTTCTTAAATGGGTTCCTTTAGTGATTCCTGGGATCGCAATTATTATTTTCTGTGATTGCATTAAACTTCACATTGACCAATAAAACTTGTTTATTTTGATTCAATTAATCAGGTTCAGGCACCAAAAAATGGAAAATCGATAACTGACATATCCTTCAGATTTACCAAGAAAACTTATTTATTTCGATCTAATTTACTATGTTTAGCATTCGAAACGCGGATAATCGATTCCCGAATAATCCTCAACATTTACCAATTTTCATAATTACTTAATCAAAAACTTAGGTAAATGTTGAAGAGAACGTACCATTCGATTTACGAAATTTTGTTGTTTGAGTCATGGTAATGACATCGAAATAAACAACTTTTCTTCCACGCACTTTTCGGGGGATAGGAGTGTTTAAGTTTAAGTTATAGCAGTAGGCTACTTACCGCAATTCTATTCTTTCATGCCGGAGAAATCGTTCCGAGGGGAAGACTACAATAGACTCTCCCTTCCGACGCACTCGAATGATCGTTACGTTGCGTTGAGTTACGTTAATTTACGTTAATTTACGTTAAGTTACGTTAGGTTAGGTTCAGTTAATTTACGTTACGTTAGGTAAATTTACGTAACGTTAGGTTACCTTAGGTGACGTTAGGATAGGTTGGGTTAGGTTAGATCAGTTCAGTTTCGATACGTTAAGTACGTCACCACTATAACTCGATAAATACTCATTTCCCCGCATAAGTGCATAGAATAAAAGTTGCTTATTTTGATGTTATAACCTTGATTCAAGCAACAAAATTTTAAAAATCCATTAGCACGTTCTTCTTAACATTTACCAACACATAATACACGATCCAGTAATTAACTTTAACTTTGAATTGAATATAAAAATTCAGTTTTACCTGCCGCAATCAAAGTGTTCATATGTCTGAGTGATCTTACTCTATTCTCTGCGGGGATGCAAATACAGAAAGCATGAAACATTTTCAGTCCTTGTGAATTCATGTACCACCACCACACACGTAACACGTTATTGGCCTCGCTGTGCTCCATACCACAAAGCAAGTTTAAAAATTACAATGGAGATGTATGTATTTATACTTAATAAAGCACAAATAGGCTTTGGCACTGCGTAGCAAAAGGCATCTATCATCTACCTCGCTGTCGTCAACACCATAACGTAAGTTTATTCGCCACTGCAGCCTATTCACTTTAACTCGAAAGCACGGAGAATAATTCTTGTATTTCTCAAGGTGTAGGCCATTTCTTTGTTTCGAATTCTTCATAGCTTTAAAATCTTCTTCACGACAGTAATATAATGTACGAAAAAGTGCCGTGTTTGAGAATTTTGGCCAGTGCAAAAAAAAAACAATCAAAGCAACCCTAAACCAAAACACCACAACTGCAGTCATCTTCTGCTCCTGCGTCATTTTCAGGGAAGCGTACGGACAGCGTCTGAAAACATGATTAGATAAGGCCCAAACAAATTTGAAGTTCATGTGATCATTCGATTTCTTTCAAGTTGTAAACGGGCATGCAGTTGTATTTTGGTGCCCACCTCAGGCGGTAATGGTGACAGGAAGAATTAATCGATGTAATTTCTTTCATTTTTCGTGTTACACAACGAAAGTCATTTCAAAGCACTCTTTTTCGTGGAGAAAATAAGAGAACGACTTCCTCGCAGTCTTTTATTAACTGTTTAATAAGATCACAGTGAAAATATTGGGTAAAAGTTATCACGGAATCTTAAGCTTTCAAAATATCAGAAGTGAATCAAAATAAATACGATCATCTGCCTGACCATCTGAATATCTAACCAGGGACTACTTCTCTGACTCTGACTATTCAGATGAAATTTTCTTTCAGATTGATGTTTAAATCTGTTCTTATTACTCACGAATATCAACGAAAGAAAAGGTGGAAATGTTAAACCATTTTCCTTACACGTATTTCCAAGTAAATTACTGATGTCTAACATTTACCTGAGGAGCAAACACTGATACTTCGAATCAACGCCATGTTGGGCTAAGCTTGCCATTTTTTGAGGAGGATTTTCTTATCAAAAAACATAATTTCAAAGATAAAACCAATAAGAGGCTGAAAAGGTATAACTCTGAACTTGTGTCACCCGTTTCACAATTGCGTGCAGTTTTCAAAAGATACGCTGATGAAAAACTAGAGTCGCTCGAGTGAAGGAACCTTGTAACGGGGTCTTGGAACAGTAACGGGTAACATTTTAATGAAATAAAGGCCAAGGGTTATTGTCGACGCGCTCTGCTCAAAACATCTAGAACATTTTCTTCCACAAAAACTATGTTCGAGCAGAAATTATATTCCACTATCTCTGCAGTCCAGATTCCATTTATGCCACATAGAATGATATCTGTTTTATCATATGTAGCCGCATTTTTGTTCACTATAGAATTCATGCTCAAATTTTTAAAATTAGTATTTAAAAAGCAACATAAGGAAAATTTGGCTCTCAAAAGGTGCGTTTTCCAAATGGACGCCTTGCAAATTATTGTGCATTTTTTTGGCGTAAGCAAACCAATGCGCAAAGTCTCCCTTTAAGTATTGCAGTCAATAATAAAAATTATGTAGGATCGAACTTATTCCCGTACGCATGCGTTGTTTCATTGCATTAACTGTTGAACTGAACAACATAAAGTAATCCAATCAGTGAGTCACTATTCATGGAAATTATGAATAATGTAAATAATCAACGAAACTAATTGTTGAGCTATAATATGGAGGAATGATGAATGAGTCTTCTATTTTTGCACTACGAGGGGCGACAACGATTTTTATTAAAATATTTACATCTATTTCCAGCAATAATTGGGTTTTATGATGATTTTCACCCCATTCACAGCATTTGTTCTTCGACACTCTCTACAACATTAACCGACGAGTCGATGCCTCCTCTTGCGCAGAAGTTTCCTAGTAAAATGCCCTTTTTATAGCACCTACTCTTTCTAGAAGGCAATTTTGAACTGCACTCAGCACGTTTCAGGGGAGCGAGAGTCTCCGTCCCTTACAATCGTGACCTCGAATATTGTTCAAACAATTACGACCTCCAGCCCACAGCGCTCGTGAGCTCCAATTCCTTGTCGTTACTTCACTTCTCGCATTCACATCCCAAAATTATTGCAGGAGTAGCCAAGTGAATATTCAAAGAGCTCGCATGAACACCTGTTTGTTCGCTCGTCCATATTTTTAGATCGAAAGTCTCTCTTTGTTGCTCTGAAAAGCCGCCCCAGACAATCCAGTGAATTTCATTGACAATACCTTTCATTAGGTCGCGACAAAATTAAAAAAAGTCAAACAATTTATTTGCTACCTGCAGCGCATTTGTAGAATTCCACTAGATTATTTTATATATACTTATTAAAATAAAGTGTTATTAATTTTGTTACTTGGAATGGACCCCAGAATAAGTTTAGTGACTTTTAGGACATTTTATAGAAACGTTCTTGTCAGGAACACAGTGGAATTTAACATAAAATTTGTGATAAATACTAACTATTCAAATGATAGATCTCATAAGAGAGGGGAAAAATCTAGCTAAGAATATTTTTTCAATAATAAATTCAAGGAAGAGCAACATGTTCTAAAATAAAATAAGGATTGATTTCATTTCGTAACATATGGTTTTTCGTCAACATATAAGTTCTCCTAGTTTGATAGTTAATAACCTGGATAAATAAAATACTTCAAGATTAGTGTACCGCTGAGTATGCATTCATTTTTTTGCGGATGTCAGAAAGAATCCAGTTCCAAGTTTTAATTTCATTGCAGTGTAAATGAAAATGAAATATTAACTTTTAGAAGAGTAAGTGACAGGAATTTTCTTTGAAATCCCAGTAAGATTATTTTGATGGCCTGTTTAAAAAGATACTAATTCTTCGAGGTCATTGTCAACATACGAGTACATTGGTTGATTTTATATCAAGAATTACTCCGGAAATATATATGGAGAAGAAAACTCTGAAGTATTTTTTTGTTTTTGAATGCATCAGTTGTATCGGCATGGCCCTATAGGTTTAAATTGTAAAAAAGTAGCTTCATTTCAGTTTTGTCAGTCCTATGCCATGCTGCTATTTTTGCACAGTAGCAATGAATGTATTCAAAATTTGCATTCATGCTCAAATACAACACAGTACAAATTATAATGACAAACTCACTAAGTTTCACAACAGGTTAGTTGAAAGCCTGATAAATACCTAAATAAATAAGCATTTATTATACGGAAATAACGTATTTGCACGCAAAAGGTCTGTAAATTTATGTCATTGTGAAGAAGAACGCAACCCAGTTCATACGCATGCATCAAACCTCTCTACCTAACGACAATATCGGTTACCCTCAACGTCCTCGTCATGCAACAAACTCGCAACGTTCTCACGGAATCCAAATTATTGAAGTTCATATGAGATGGCCTGGCGTTCCTCGCGAAGATGCGGAGGTGCGCGCCATGCACCGTTAGGAGTTGTCTCATCATCCTCAGGTGCAGAAGGTCTCCTCCCAGTCCCAATATAATCTGGAGCGTCAGTCCAAGGCCACAATCTGGGGTGTATTTTACTCCGATTGAGAAGAACAGATTCTCAGGAGGCAACATGGCGTGAGAGACTTCATAGTTCCATCGCTGCGACGGCCTTCCTCCCTTCTCTCCCTCTGTGAAGGATAGAAGCAGTCAATCCTGAAGACGATGTCTGAAAAAAATTAGGTTCACTCCGCTGTTAACATCTTAGATCTTAGGTGGTCTGAAACTTGAAATAAACTTTAGTATTCAACCCAAGTCGTGCTTGTCGCTATTTCAAAAGCGTGTCTTTATTTGTATGCAAAGCTAGTTGTGTTTTCAGTTACTTTTATTTAAGCTTTCGTCTTTCAAATGACATACAAGCAGTTCTGAACAGCGTGAAAAGCGGTTATTAATTCATTTGAAGTAACTCTAGCCTTAGAACAGTCCGGTAAGTGTTCACGAGACCACCACGCGCTCCATGACAGAGCGCTCACCTGCACCTACCTCACGCCTCGTCAGTCGTCACGATCTCCATGCAAAAGCTTACGCCTTCCATTATGAAACTCTACTCTAAAATCTTTCTATTTATACGTGTTATTTAGCTTGTCATCGAGTGTGTCTCGTGCGATAGTTAAATGCACGAAGTTCCGTGAGACAATTGTTTTATTGTTGAGCTAAGAAATTCAGTCCTACAGGTGCGAAAACTGCGTCAGCGTAGTTTCAAAACGCTGCGCAGGAAACCTTGTAGAGGGTCATAAACTGGGTTTATCTGCATGGTTGAAATATTATTTTAAAAGAGAGATTGTATTGAGAAATTCTCAAAAATTCAGAGTTGCTACCCTACGACTGCATTTGGGAGCACAATCAATGTAATATATTCATCAACCGTTATTGATGTAGAACTATTTGAGTAAACCCTTTCAGAATGTTACAACTTCACTTGTTCCCACTCGGTGAGAACTACTAAACGAACTTTTCTGGAATACCTCGGTCGCGGATCCGAAATAAAATGGGCTCATCAGCCAGCAGTGAGTCGGCAGTTCATTAAAAGGTAGACAGAAGGCATGACTTGCTAATCCCATTCGAGCATAAGCATCCGCATAGCAGCAGGTCGTGACCCCTCAAAATTCACCATTTGTATTCATCATTCACGACGAGGAAGCTAAAGAAAATTTACCGATTTTCAACTTCCTATTTGTTGGTGGTCATCTCCTTGATTTCGCAAATACGCATTACGAATGACTACATTTGCTGCTTCCGTTTCGTAAGTGGTCATCTCTAGGGTTGTGGCGGCGTGTAAACAATAATGGAACAAGCATAATGGATGCTCTCTTTTTCTTCGTGGTCATCTTTTTCGATGCGCGTTAGAAATGGAGCAACTTCTTCAGCTTCCTTGTTTCGGATGGCCCACCTTTAATTTTTTTTCGTGGCCTGAATCAACAGTTAGCGAATGTTACCTGAGTACAAATCAGTTAAATGTCTCTGTGACAATCAGTGGTTGATAGATGTTCAATGAGAGGAAATCATTTTCATTTTATCATGGCTACTAACAGTTGGTAGCTGTTGCTTCAGAATATAACTGTCACATAAACTTGTGACCATCACTATTTAGTAAATAGTGAATGAAAACACAGCAGTACAATTGCAACAGTTGGTAGTTTGCATATTTATAACAGTGAATAGATAATTAGCAGATAGATGAGAACAAATTAGCCCCACGTCTATCATTTCACATTTTTTATGAGCAGGTTATTGTGAGTGCTATCCAGGAAAGAGAATGACTAGTGAAAGTTTAACTGCAGAAGATTTTTGCTGTGCGTCAAATTACTCGTCAAATTCGACTGCTAACATTACTAACTAGAAAAACTTACGAGAAAATCACAAAAATATATAAAACCCCTTATGCCATGGTAAAATTTTTATCTAATCTTAAATGGAAAAGATGCATGTAGTTGCTCTAGTACACTTGGGAATCTTGGATAGTTTTCATAACCCTGTTCCCCTTGAATGACCTAGTTGCGAGTGTTCTCAGGCCATCCAATCATGTATCAGAGCTCCATCACGTTAGACGCGCCATTCTGCCAATTCAGTGTTGAAACACGTCCCTTAGTACAACATGTGAGCTGTCATTTAGATTTGTACACCGTTGGGTAAAATCAAGCTCATTTTGAAAAAAAAACGCAAATTTCATCGCACCATGTACATGCAAGGCATATTTTAATATAGAATTATGCAATTACGAAAAATCTAGTTTAGAGTGGAAATTTTTCCAGCGCTTTCAGCAATGATCTTCCTTCTACCACTAGACTGTCGTTTCAGCGAATTCAATACGCATTCATGCGAATGGATGAATAAATCAAAATTCATTTAAATGAAAATTAGAATGGAGTTTATAGAGTCAATCTATTTGTACATAATCGTGCAGAAATAGGCTTTGACACTGCGTAGCGAAAAGCATAAGCATTATAAACTGATGTCAATTGCTCACCTACCTTCAAGTGCTCATTATTTCACCCGAGAAAATGGATTTACAGGAGCAAAAATGTTTCTTTTTCAGGAAACACTAGGAATAATACTAAGTTGTTGCGTTCGTTTCAAAATACAAATTGACAGAGTGGATCATTTGTACAAATTTTCAAGCTGTACTGATATTTTAAAGTTCCCTTCGATTGTCGAGGACGTTAATAAAATTTTGCATTTTATTTATTGCGGAATAGAAGGAACAAAGCACCAAGCAAGCTCGGGAGGAAAGACACGCCTCTTCGCTGACGTCTCCTTCCTGGTGTTTTAAATTGGGGAATAATGCATAATAATTACACTCATGAATAGATCGCGATTCTGGTTTTACGGAACAAAATTAAAAAACAGGACTTTTCATCCCGACATCCTCCTCCAGACGCATCTCCTACACCTTATTGCCTACACCTCATTCCAGTCACAACACGCTCTGCGTGTTGGCAGTACACGGTACAGTCGGTACGCGGTGTGCAGAACACAGTACACTGTTGTACGTAATATGCGGTGTAATGCAACACTTGCCCTGCACATCTGTTGAGTCCTGTTTTAATCTAGCCTCATCAACTTTCGTGAGTCACATCAATTTTCGTGGCCCACATCAATTTTCGTGAGTCACATCAATTTTCGTGAGTCATATCAATTTTCGTGAGTCACATCAATTTTCGTGAGTCACATCAATTTTCGTGGCCCACATCAATTTTCGTGAGTCACATCAATTTTCGTGAGTCACATCAATTTTCGTGAGTCACATCAATTTTCGTGAGTCACATCAATTTTCGTGAGTCACATCAATTTTCGTGAGTCCCATCAATTTTCGTGAGTCACATCAATTTTCGTGAGTCACATCAATTTTCGTGAGTCTCACCAGTGTTCGTGAGTCTCACCAGTGTTCGTGACTCTCACCAGTGTTCGTGACTCTCACCAGTGTTCGTGACTCTCACCAGTGTTCGTGACTCTCACCAGTGTTCGTGAGTCTCACCAGTGTTCGTGACTCTCACCAGTGTTCGTGACTCTCACCAGTGTTCGTGAGTCTCACCAGTGTTCGTGACTCTCACCAGTGTTCGTGACTCTCACCAGTGTTCGTGACTCTCACCAGTGTTCGTGACTCTCACCAGTGTTCGTGACTCTCACCAATGTTCGTGACTCTCACCAGTGTTCGTGAGTCTCACCAGTGTTCGTGACTCTCATCAGTGTTCGTGACTCTCACCATGTGTTCGTGACTCTCACCAGTGTTCGTGAATCTCACCAGTGTTCGTGATTCTCACCAGTGTTCGTGACTCTCACCAGTGTTCGTGACTCTCACCAGTGTTCGTGACTCTCACCAGTGTTCGTGACTCTCACCATGTGTTCTTGACTCTCACCAGTGTTCGTGACTCTCACCATGTGTTCGTGACTCTCACCAGTGTTCGTGACTCTCACCAGTGTTCGTGACTCTCACCAGTGTTCGTGAGTCTCACCAGTGTTCGTGACTCTCATCAGTGTTCGTGACTCTCACCATGTTTTCGTGACTCTCACCAGTGTTCGTGACTCTCACCAGTGTTCGTGACTCTCACCAGTGTTCGTGACTCTCACCAGTGTTCGTGACTCTCACCAGTGTTCGTGATTCTCACCAGTGTTCGTGACTCTCACCATGTGTTCGTGACTCTCACCAGTGTTCGTGACTCTCACCATGTGTTCGTGACTCTCACCAGTGTTCGTGACTCTCACCAATGTTCGTGACTCTCACCAGTGTTCGTGAGTCTCACCAGTGTTCGTGACTCTCATCAGTGTTCGTGACTCTCACCATGTGTTCGTGACTCTCACCAGTGTTCGTGACTCTCACCATGTGTTCGTGACTCTCACCAGTGTTCGTGACTCTCGCCATGTGTTCGTGACTCTCACCAGTGTTCGTGACTCTCACCAGTGTTCGTGACTCTCACCAGTGTTCGTGACTCTCACCAGTGTTCGTGACTCTCACCAGTGTTCGTGACTCTCACCAATGTTCGTGACTCTCACCATGTGTTCGTGACTCTCACCAGTGTTCGTGACTCTCACCATGTGTTCGTGACTCTCACCAGTGTTCGTGACTCTCACCAATGTTCGTGACTCTCACCAGTGTTCGTGAGTCTCACCAGTGTTCGTGACTCTCATCAGTGTTCGTGACTCTCACCATGTGTTCGTGACTCTCACCAGTGTTCGTGACTCTCACCATGTGTTCGTGACTCTCACCAGTGTTCGTGACTCTCGCCATGTGTTCGTGATTCTCACCAGTGTTCGTGACTCTCACCAGTGTTCGTGACTCTCACCAGTGTTCGTGACTCTCACCAGTGTTCGTGACTCTCACCAATGTTCGTGACTCTCACCAGTGTTCGTGACTCTCACCAGTGTTCGTGACTCTCACCAGTGTTCGTGACTCTCACCATGTGTTCGTGACTCTCACCATGTGTTCGTGACTCTCACCATGTGTTCGTGATTCTCACCAGTGTTCGTGACTCTCACCAGTGTTCGTGACTCTCACCATGTGTTCGTGACTCTCACCAGTGTTCGTGACTCTCACCATGTGTTCGTGATTCTCACCAGTGTTCGTGACTCTCACCATGTGTTCGAGACTCTCACCAGTGTTCGTGACTCTCACCATGTGTTCGTGACTCTCACCAGTGTTCGTGACTCTCACCATGTGTTCGTGACTCTCACCAGTGTTCGTGACTCTCACCAGTGTTCGTGACTCTCACCATGTGTTCGTGACTCTCACCAGTGTTCGTGACTCTCACCAATGTTCGTGACTCTCACCAGTGTTCGTGACTCTCACCAGTGTTCGTGACTCTCACCAGTGTTCGTGACTCTCACCAGTGTTCGTGACTCTCACCAGTGTTCGTGACTCTCACCATGTGTTCGTGACTCTCACCAGTGTTCGTGACTCTCACCATATGTTCGTGACTCTCACCAGTGTTCGTGACTCTCACCATGTGTTCGTGATTCTCACCAGTGTTCGTGACTCTCACCAGTGTTCGTGACTCTCACCAGTGTTCGTGACTCTCACCAGTGTTCGTGATTCTCACCATGTGTTCGTGACTCTCACCAGTGTTCGTGACTCTCACCATGTGTTCGTGACTCTCACCAGTGTTCGTGATTCTCACCATGTGTTCGTGACTCTCACCAGTGTTCGTGACTCTCACCATGTGTTCGTGACTCTCACCAGTGTTCGTGACTCTCACCATGGGTTCGTGACTCTCACCAGTGTTCGTGACTCTCACCAGTGTTCGTGACTCTCACCATGTGTTCGTGACTCTCACCAGTGTTCGTA
The DNA here is from genome assembly GCA_030386875.1 of Morinoia aosen. Taxonomy (NCBI): domain Eukaryota; kingdom Metazoa; phylum Arthropoda; class Malacostraca; order Amphipoda; family Talitridae; genus Morinoia; species Morinoia aosen. The sequence goes on along the minus strand of CM059564.1, from coordinate 64,613,972 downwards.
ACTCTCACCAATGTTCGTGACTCTCACCAGTGTTCGTGACTCTCACCAGTGTTCGTGACTCTCACCAGTGTTCGTGACTCTCACCAGTGTTCGTGACTCTCACCAGTGTTCGTGACTCTCACCAGTGTTCGTGACTCTCACCAGTGTTCGTGACTCTCACCATGTGTTCGTGACTCTCACCAGTGTTCGTGACTCTCACCATGTGTTCGTGACTCTCACCAGTGTTCGTGACTCTCACCATGTGTTCGTGATTCTCACCGGTGTTCGTGACTCTCACCAGTGTTCGTGACTCTCACCAGTGTTCGTGACTCTCACCAGTGTTCGTGACTCTCACCATGTGTTCGTGACTCTCACCAGTGTTCCTGACTCTCACCATGTGTTCGTGACTCTCACCAGTGTTCGTGACTCTCACCATGTGTTCGTGACTCTCACCAGTGTTCGTGACTCTCACCAGTGTTCGTGACTCTCACCAGTGTTCGTGACTCTCACCAATGTTCGTGACTCTCACCAGTGTTCGTGAGTCTCACCAGTGTTCGTGACTCTCACCAGTGTTCGTGAGTCTCACCAGTGTTCGTGAGTCTCACCAGTGTTCGTGAGTCTCACCAGTGTTCGTGAGTCTCACTAGTGTTCGTGACTCTCACCAGTGTTCGTGAGTCTCACCAGTGTTCGTGAGTCTCACCAGTGTTCGTGAGTCTCACCAGTGTTCGTGAGTCTCACCAGTGTTCGTGAGTCTCACCAGTGTTCGTGAGTCTCACCAGTGTTCGTGAGTCTCACCAGTGTTCGTGAGTCTCACCAGTGTTCGTGAGTCTCACCAGTGTTCGTGACTCTCACCAGTGTTCGTGAGTCTCACCAGTGTTCGTGAGTCTCACCAGTGTTCGTGAGTCTCACCAGTGTTCGTGAGTCTCACCAGTGTTCGTGACTCTCACCAGTGTTCGTGACTCTCACCAGTGTTCGTGAGTCTCACCAGTGTTCGTGAGTCTCACCAGTGTTCGTGACTCTCACCAGTGTTCGTGACTCTCACCAGTGTTCGTGAGTCTCACCAGTGTTCGTGAGTCTCACCAGTGTTCGTGAGTCTCACCAGTGTTCGTGAGTCTCACCAGTGTTCGTGAGTCTCACCAGTGTTCGTGACTCTCACCAGTGTTCGAGACACGGGTGGTCTCGCCGCTATTGGCGTTGCTGCATTAATACTTCACCGAGTTGAAATATCCAGAGGACGCCCACTAGCAACACAAAGCACTTCGTTCAAAATGCCGGCCTGATATGAATGCACGTTCTCTTCTTCTAGGAACACCGATTCGTGAACCCAAATTCTTCAGAACGTGCTCAATTTCTATTAAATTTACGTTATTATTAGGGAAACTACTAAAACAATAATGTTCACTTCTGTAAATATCTTTGTCATCATTCCTATGAGGTTATTGAGTCACAAAAAAACAATCAATAGTAATTTTTTCCACCGTAAGTTATGTTTATATGCCAAAAAATATGGCACCGTAGTTACAGGGGGTGTGAATGACCAGGAAATTCCAGTAAATTTCTACGCCTTGCCCTGCGTCTCTACAAGAGTGAGCATCAATACTCTGGAGCAGAATGTTGAAAATCATTCAATTTTTGCTTTATCATTCTCATATGCATAGTTATCAAGAGCGGAATTTAATTTGTAACTATGCATTAGCCTAGTAAGATTATCTGTGATGTGTCTCTGGCGCGTCGAATTACAACCTGCTAGTGACGCATGTGTTGATACATTAGTGACTAACTGGTACGTTGTTGTGACGCTCTCATGGACTACTGCTTCTTATCAGGCTCTGTTAAATTTGCTCACCTGAGTTACCAGCATTGCCTCTTTTTCGCTTTTCTTCGGAACCATAACATTTTTTTACCAACCATGGTAGATTTAGCAAAATAGTTGTTAGGCATAAACCAATTACCTTATTTATAGTTTACCAACCCTAGAAATATACCTCAGTTTTAATGTATTAGTATTAATCTCTGAGACTATCTGTTTGCACCCATCGACGTTTGAAATAAAATTGCACACTGTTTTTTAGCCATCACTGGATTCCCGAAATACTTTGTATACTTTGTAACTCTTTGTTATTATTTTTATGCCATTCTTTGGCATTCTTAATGTTATTCTAACAATCCCATTAACGATGAATATGAATTTTCAAGCTCTAGTCACTCTGTTTCAATACTTCATAATACTTCCTGCCCTTATTATATTTTTATGCGCCAGTTTAAACTAATTCAACTGCTGAAAACGTGCGTACAAATCCCCCATCTACGTAGATCCAACCAGCCAATGATGTAGTCCACCCATTATCCCCACAAACGAACTTATTCCCCACCGTTTCTTCAGTGCTATCTCAGGCAACAATGGGCACCCTCTCCCCCTGCCCCACTACACATCAAGGCTACGCTCCTGCACCAAATTTCCAGCGCAGCCACCGCCCCGATAACCTCCAGCGAGCGGGAAGACGCGCTGCATCTTCACGCGGTGAGGGGAGGACGGGCGCAACTGTCGGGCGAGGGAGCTTCCTTGCGCGTCTAGCTCGGCTCATCACTTGCCAGAAGGCGACTGCAGTACTGCGCTTCTGCTTACTTCAAATTTTAACGGAGATATGTTTAGCTTGAAATCCTTATTGTATATAACTGGTGGCAAAGTTTAATAGAGATAAGTTTTGCTAAGCGTTCTTATGTTTTATAACAGATGGCAAAGTTTAGCTATGAGTTGCTCGTATTGTTGCAGACGGATGAGTTTAGTTTGGCTTCATATTATTGCAAAAAGTTCAGTCTAGCGTTGCAGCATATTATTGGCCAGAGAAGAGTTTAGCTTGGTAATACATCAAGAGTTTAGAATGGAATTATGTTTTTTGCAATTGGTAGTGTTTAGCTCCGTGTGTCGTATTGCAGAGGGAAGAGTTTTTGAGATTTCACAATTCGTTGAGGCCTTCACATCTTCAAATAGCTCCATATTTTATGTCGGAGTATTTCCCAAAGGGCCTTAGTGCATACAAATGTGTCTATTACAACATCTTTTCATCATATAAATAAGTTACATTAAATTTCTCGAAGGCAAGGTCATAGCTAGACAAGTATAAGCTTTAGAGGATAGTAGAATTAGTCTGACTCCATTCAGTGAATTTTCATTTTTTAATGCACATCACTGTAAAAGTTCGATAAAAAATAGATTTAAAAAAATTTGATGTATATGATTTTAGCCAACCTAATAACCTCACATTAGAAAGTTCTTAAATTAATTGAAGTGATCTCTAGCCGCTGCAACATTCATTTCTCTAAAAACCAATTTCTCTGCTACAATGAACTCGTAACATTTTACTTATTCATAGACCCAAAACCAATAACTTTGCAAAGGAACAACTGTTGACACTCAACTGAAAATAACACTCGTCATACTTCACTCGAATGCTTCACTGAGTTTAAGTTGTGAGCAAAGGTATGAAGTGAGCAAAACACGAGCGTTTCCAGTTAACTTGATTTTTAATTTTAACGTTTGTTGAGAACCGCGTCAAATGATAGGTGTCGAATTATTTTTCAAGGAAATAAGAAGGTCAAATCAAAGAAACCATATCTAGCTACTTTTTAAAATTAATGTCATTCGCACAATTGTTTCCTCATTCGTTAAAGCTCATGAATCTTGAGCACGTTCAAAGGGCCATGATTGTACAGTACATTCATTTCTTTCCTTGTGTATAAATAATCGCTGAAGATCTTCCTCGAATAGTTCGCATCAGATGAATTATGAGGAACGGCTAGAACTAAAAAGAGCAATTTTGCAAGAGTGTATGAAGTTCCTTACGTTAAGGAAGACATAAATTCCATTGAACTGGGCCTGAGGGAAGTGCAGTCGCAGTGATATTTGCATACCCAAGGTATATTTAGTGAGCAGCTCTACGGGTAAACTAGCTTCTAAACGACCTGGCCTATCATCTGAGGTGAGCACAACAGACTTCAGTTATTTCTGCCCTCACTGCGTGTAACGCCTTCAAGTTCACTTAAAAATGAGCACGCTGGATTATGAACTTCCTCATTCGCGTGCTGCTGCTCGCCAAACTCTTGACGCAAGTCCAAACGAGAGCTCGGAACGAAGCCTTTGTTGAAGACAAGGTGACTTCTGAGGTCGCAATTGCGACAGGCCGCAAAGCTGAAACTCGCTCCGTGTTCCAAATTATTGGCATGAATATTCATCGGCGCGCTTAGAAAATTTCAAAAACAGCCGTGACTGAACAGCCGCCTTGACGCCCGAATTTGGGAATCACTTCGCTCACTTCCTTTTACTTCTTCCCATCTCTTGCTGTTTCCCGTTAGTGCCAAAAAAAACTTCACGAACTCGGAAATTGGACGCCCTGAAGCCAAGCTGCGGACTTCTCAAGACATGGAGGGCTATCACAGGATCGACGATGTTAAGTCGATCATTGCCTTGATGGCCTTCAGAGCGGAGGATTCTCGCAAAAAGTTCACATTTGCTCGTCAGTCGTCAAGGCTGCTGCGCTTCTGCTGCTCAAACCGCTGTCGCTCTCGACGCTGTTTTTACTTTCGTTGATTCATGGAACACACAGCGCCGGAGGTCAGAAACTATTTCATCCCATGTCGTCGTTCGAAGGAGTTCACAGGGAGCAACTTGCGTGTTTGCGAAGTGTGCACCCTGCTTCCTGTTTCCATTTTTACCAAGTGGATGTCTCCTTGTGCTGAAGGATTTGCTTTTGAAGCAGAAAAATTTTTTCACGCATCAGCTGCTGTCGGCTGATAGATATTCAAATTCTAAATGCAACTGTTAACTGTTTATCAGGAAATATATGCAGTTAAAAACAGGAACGGGCGACAAATGAATCTTGCTATGAATTTAATAAAAAAAGTGTGTCCATGGCCGTAACTTTTTTCCTGTGCTGTTCAAATCTAGCCACCATTTTGATGTCATCACGACGTTATTTCATACTAAATCCATCTGATATATCCTCACATGATTTTTGTAATTAATTTCAGACTCCGTGGCCTGGAAATTGTGACTCGTGAAAAATTGAAGACAACCAGTGTGCCTGAGAAAGAAGCATTCGGAGGCGCGGTTTGAAGACCCATTGCTAACGAACCTGTGTTGTCGATTTTGCTCAATAAAAATAGAAACGATCAGTTCCCCCACATGAACTTATAAACAGCTTTGTTCCTCGGTGTCGGGTACCCTACGATCCCATAAAGCTGGTTACAATGACTACTGCTGTAGGAATATAATCGTTCAGTAAATTTTCAGAGCCTTTTAAATCAGATTTAGTTACGAAGAAATATAAAAATTAGATAACAAAACATGAAGACCATTAAAACCAAGAAAACTAAAACAGAATTATCGAATGAACAAAATGCAAGGAACTAAGAATCCCACAAAATTAAAAAAAATTGAAAAATCCAGGAAAAATAACACTATTACGAATAATAAATTACCTAAAACAAAACTATGAAATCTAAGAAGACTGACACATTTTTGAAGTATTTGAAACCCGAGAAAAGTAAGAAACTGAAAACCTAAGAGAACGAGGAAACTTTAGAAAACTCAGGGAGCTATGAGATAATTAATAGTTTCTTGGAAACGATGTTTTACATTTCGAGGGCCTGGCGGACAGCAGCAGGCTGTAAACAAGTTCCGACTCCTACAGAATGGCTACTTTCACTGGAGAAAGCAGCTGAAATGGATCGTTAGCGGTCACAAGGAGCGTACACACTAATTACTCAACAGTGCTCTCGTTTTACGCCACTTATAGTCTGCCCAAGACAACAACTACTTGGTTTTGAATTAGATATACCCCTCTCAAGAACAGGAATTATCCAATAAATATGCTTCATAAATTATCAACTTTAAAACACACCTCAGCCCAACAATGATTTATTAATGAAATAACCACATTGATAAGTGTTGTCGAGACGTTCTGTATCATCGAAAAGACATACTGCATTTCTGTTAGGAAATTATGTGCAGGAATTTCATTAATTAAAAAATGGAACAATTTTCAATATAAATTGTTGTATCCCTTTTGGAAGACGTATAGCTGCTGATTTCAAAATCTGAACGGTGTGGTAATAGATCTTGATCTGTGCTCCAAACTGGCTTGTTTCCAACCATACTACTGCTTGCTCATCTCCCGATTCATTTTCTAGTTACTTCATAGATTATAATTCCGAACATACCATAAATTACGATCACTGAATATTAGTTCTAGCTTCTCATGTTGAGTTTCAATTACAAACGGAACGAACCAAGAAGAATGAATTTACGCATTATTAAGTAAGCATGAGCCTTAAGAACACTTCGATGTCTTTTAGATTGCCGCAATCATTCTAGAACTTCAAAGTGCATGATAGCGTTACTCGCCCACTCATTGTAGGTTGTTAGCGTAGACTTATTTGTATTGGTCTTCGAAAGGCTCGTAAAAAATTATTTATTTACCAGGTAATGAAAGTTTGATTTATTTTAAGTAGTTTGTGAAACACATGTGGTAGGTGATCGTTATTTGTTTTGTGAGAATGACATCCTGCCTTTTCAAGTTTTCAATATACGTAAACCGTTTGTAGTTCTCAAGCGACATTAGTATAACCAGTAGAATTATTGGCCCAGTGCAGGTACGTGCTGTCCCGACATATATTTTACTCCCTATTTTTTTTATCGAGAGTTCACAGTCTAGTAAACTCCCAGAAACTCCCAGGTAGCGTGCCGGCGCGGTAATTTCTAAGTCCTGAGTTCGAGTCTCGGAACTCCTTGTGTACAGTAGAATTATGTTTAACATTATATGCAGTTACGTCTTTCGCATAACTCAAACTGAGCATCTGGATGTAAAGATTATGGGGTAAAGTGCTCCAAACATTAAAAATACCAAATTCTTATTCATTTGCAAATTTTTTGATAATCGTTAAATTGTATGGTTCAGAATTAAAAATTTTGACCCGTAATACATCATTGATCAGGAAAACTGGTGAACGGCTGGTGAGTATTATATTTTTTTTCCTGGAATGAACTATCTCGAAATTTTCATGTTATTCCTTTATCGTTGACGAAAACTCAAGCTCGATAAAAAGAATTGTTAATTTTTCGTGCAAGCATTTCTGCGCAACCTAATCTTTGCATAGCATACCAATGACTTTCAAATCAAATCCAGAACATTAAATAAACAGAGTTAAAAATTTAGTTTTATTCCGGCAGGTTATCTTATGCAGGAACACGGCGTGCATGTGCTACGCGAGCAATTCTCAGGGCGTTCTCTTTTCAATGAAATTTCAACTTGCCATTTTAATATGGCATCACAGCTCAGTCCCGACAGGTATACAGCGCGTGCCTTACTTAAGCCAAGAGTTCTCCACTCCTACATTGTGGGAGAAAATTAAATTAATCGAGTAAAGTTTCCATTAATCAGGAGCCAGATTTTTAGCCAATTAACGTTGACATAACAATATAGCTCAGCAATGCGCGTTCTTTAAGTCGACTTAGGTGTACTATGTGGTGCATCAAGTCAAGTCTTTTTTCATTAATTTTTGCGTAAAGAGATTAAATAAGAGATTTTAAGAGATTAAATGTAACATTTTATTAGACGAAAACCTAAACTTTATGTCGCTCGTACCGTAGCTAAATCGACTTAAAACACGAGCTGCACGCTGTGCCGCTACTACGACGACATAAGCTGAATAAAAATTCAGCCTACAAATTTTCATATGATTACAAAATTCTTCATATTTTTGATGGAATGAAATGTAGCGTAAATTTATGATAATGAGTTTTTATATGAATTAATAACAAACTCTTTTCAGTGATGTTATAAATTTGGATAGTAATTCGGTATTTTCTCGCAAAAAACTAACGTTCGCTTCTATAGTCGACAAATTGCGGGATCTTATCCTTCTAATAAAGGTCGTTGCTGTATATTTTGATTCAGCTTTGATGACAAACATTTCTTTGGTGTCTATCATTTGAGATACCTATTTCCGCCAGTTCTTCGTTAGCCGTAATATTTTAAGATCTGATATAGTTATTTTTCCACACTTCGGAAATGAGCTGTATCCTGTGCGTTTCTCTAAATTGGACCGATCCATTTCAGCACGAATTTCGTCTCATGCCTAATATTCTTCATGTTAACCTATCTCTTACCATAAATATATTTCTCTCGTATTTGCTGACATAATTTAAAGCGATGAGCGAGAGAAAATATTTTTTTGCACTCAAACAATTATCAAGCATAAGAAAGGCTTCCACACGCTTGGCCGAGTACCATTAGGCGAGTCTGACCAAACGCAAGTTTCTCCGTTCGCTACATAGACAAGTCGCGTTGGTCACAGCTCCTACACCGGGCGTTTGCAGGAGCACCACTTGACACACCGGCTTTCACTGCTCAAGACTTCAAAAACCATTAGACTTAAGCAGTCGCTCCAGTCACTGGGCTCTGAAACGACACTCGTAAATCTGCCGGAGAGCCAAATACGTCACTCTAATGATACTACAAAGACTTTACGGTGCGGTTCACTGATCTTCATCTATTGCTGGACAGATAAAATTCAATGACACGTCATGCATCCATGCAAAGGACGAGCTGAAAAAGTGCGCTTGCAACCGGTAATTCTGTTTGAGAGATGACCTTCCCTTTCAAAGCGCTATATTTCTGCAGCAGCGGTGTTGTGAGGTTCAGACGCCAAACAAAAGTATGAGATTTTAAATTTCAGTAGTGGACTTTGTAAGCAGGCCTGATAATTTGGTGCAAAATAAAACTAAAAAGCAGTCAGTATTTTTTGAGGAAGTAAAGAATCAGAAAAATAATGTACCAATTTAGTAGAGCATGGCATTCGAGACCATGAGTTCGAAGGGGAATACCGTTGTTCCAGGAGTTAATATTTTGCTAATAAAGCTATCCATACAGCCAACGATTTTGCATCTTCAGTAGCGTTGACATCTGTGTACTAATACGAGGAAAAAATTTTTAACCTTCATGTGAATGTTAGCATTATATTTTTCTGAAGAATGAGTTGTTAAATAGGGAAGTTCTGAATCAGCATCTCAGAATTAAAATAAGAGATTTAGAAGACATAATAGGCAACAACTCTTGAGTTAACAAGCTAGCTGATTGTTCTATAATGTAGATCAGTCCTGTAAGAGCAGATCAGTCCTGTAAGAGCAGATCAAACCAGGTCGACTCACAAATTCAACTGCACTCTTTGCGGGGCCTAAAATTTCCCCCATCAGTCAAGACAAGATCAGTCTTGACTGATGACTGATGATGACAAGATGATGGCTTTATACTTCAATAACATGAAACAAACACAAAACTCACAGTTTACCACTTGGTCAAAGTTTTCATATATTATAGCATCATGTGTAATATCGCACATACGTTCCTCTGAGGAAATTTTTAAATCTTAGTTTAGGATAATACAGGACGAAGCACAAGCTCAGGGCGCAAGTTGTGTAATCCCCTCACTCTTTCAAAATTATAAAGCAGCATGTAGTGGACGGTGCAGTTCTGGCTCTCGTCTTGAGAAGCACTACAGAATTTCTTGACACTGTTACTTTGAGTATCCCCCCCAGGGCTAGTCACTCTCGCAGATTTAAACGGAATGATCTCCGAGCCGATAATGCTATACGTTCAGTAAATGATTTTATGTTGTTCACAGTTTTTATGTTGTTCACAGAGTTATCAATTGCAGCTCTTAATGATAGCAAGTCCTACTTAGCAATTTAAGAGAGAAATTGTCCAGTTTTTTCGTTTATTATCCATGAAAAAAATTAAAAAAAATAACTACAAAACATTTGTTTAGTGTTGATAAAAACACCGGCATCTTTACTGCACAGTACCCTACGCATCAGCTCTCGTGATAGGTTATATATTATCTTTAACAATTACGTTGAGTAACTTACTGCTGGCCCTTCTTATTGAAGCTTTCTTCTTCATTGACCTACATTGGCGGTGCAATCTCTAAATTAAATTGATTTATTTCCTTACAAAAAAGACCAGCTCCTCAAATTGCGAAATAATATAACTCCGCGACAAGAATTTTGACCCGTACGCATCACAAAGAGAGCTCCAGAATTTCAACATTTATACGGCCCGCAATAATTGATTCGTTCCTCATCAGTTAGATTGCGAGAGAGAGATAAGTATTCTCGTAACAGATCGTACCGCGTCATCGGTTTCCTCCAAATGAAATATCAGTTCATATTTACAAGTGCAGACCACACGCAGGGTGGATCTAAAGATAAATTTCCTACTCCATTAAAAGATCAGGAGTTACTTAGTGTTTAATTTCCTGATTTCTCTCATTCTGAGGACATGTAAGCTGCTCGTAAACATCGATCGTATCAAGAATTTGATTTTGGATTATACATTATTATAGGTCTTGATGCTCATCACCATTTAGAGTCGAAAGTTTTCACTACTTGGAAGAATGTAATCTCATTCTGCGGTGACAATTAATTGTTACAGGACGATATATGCGCGTTGATGGGTGGTCGGAATACACTTATAGAATTGAATGTTTTTCAACGCTTTGAAGTATGAATATTAAAGAGCTGATAAACTATGTCTCAATTTTATTATTGAAATTTGAAGCTGTTACCTTTTAATTATCTAAGAATGCAAATGACTTTCCTGCAAAGTGTAATAATAAAGGACGGTATGGAGGCAGAGCATTCAGACAGCCTTTATACAAACTTTTTCTAGAGTTGGCTTATTTTCAGCATAAATATCTTCAAATTGAATTGTTATGGTAACATTTTCATTGTAATTCATAGTTAAACTAGGAAGGAAAAATATAGTTAGCAAACGATTAAAAAATGATAATTTTTGTCTTGACACTGTGAAGAGCGCTGCACTCAGATACTTATATTAAATGTCCGCATAAACTCAACATTTATTTTATCACGAGAGGGACCGAAGGGCGGAGACTGACTTGGTGGACATCTCTTTCTTGGTGTTTTTGGGTTCTTTATAGATAATATAACTAATGAAAAGTTAGTCATAAGTTTTTTATCTCTTACAAAAACGTCTCGCCTCAGCCCCATATCATAATTTCCGCATTTCTCGCACGTTGTTGTCGCGTGATTATGGTCGAATTTTATTCGCGATCAAGACCATTAATGTTCCTCGCTGAATGCATATTTCGAATAAATTATCTAGGACCTACAATAACTTCTATGAAAATAAATATAGCATTATAGTTAGTTTGAAGCTTTGTTTTATTGAAAAGGTGTTTTCCCTGAAAAAAAGAGAAGGGGCAGTTGAGTATGGCCTTCGAATAAGGTAGAATTTCTGCACAAGGTGTGTTCCCACACTAAATATCCAGCGCATAGAAACAGTAAGTTTAGAAGGAAGAGGAAGAAACGATGAATAAGAAGTAGCTCAGAAGAAGTGAAAATTGAAGGAACCAAGATGGGTACGAAAGATTGAAGTCTCAAAGGCCTATATATAATTAGAGTGATAATACTCTGAGTTAAAGACTACTCTAGTCACAGACTATTGAGTCGTCGCTTTGGTAATTCGACCAAAGTTAATTTTTGTCATATATGCAATGATCACTTCGTTGTAGAAGTAGTATCCGTAGCAGTAATTTGGGCCTCTCTACATCTGAGGTAACCTAACGGTATCTTCCAGAGTGCCAGTCCCCACTCCACAGTGTAGAAAAATCTAACCAAACTAAGCCTGTCTATCCGATGCCCTCATCCATGAGGGTATATGCAGATAATGACGATGTAAAAAAAATTATTGCGTTTGCTGAATATTAGTTCGATTTTTTTCTAAACTTCGTTATCCCCTCAATGTAATCGATGCATTACGCTTTAAATGATCAGTAATCATCAGAGTGAACTATTCTCTGTGAGTTTTGGCCCTTGTAAATATCTAAATTTACAATATTTATAAATTTTACATTAAATCTGATTTTAAAGGTTTTAAACAATTTAATGTTGAATCACAATGTCGAGCAAATTTGATGTATACATTTCGATTACTTCAATCATTTTTGATCAGTAGAATAAAAATGTTACATCCCATTCGTGAAACACAGGTCACAAGTTCATTGTTTTTGTGTATTAAAAATTTGTCACTAAACATCGAAATTCAGCAGAAGTTTTTCTCAACACTCATTGAAGAAGTAACAACATTTTTATCAGAAAACACGGCAAGAAAAGGCGTACAACCCACAAACGAAGCTAATCTTTGATAAATCTATGTTGCGGACTTGTCCCTGGCTCACTATGATGCAAGAAGAACACTAAGTTCCCAACTCTGCCCGTCATGTCGGCTGTGGTAGGCTCCACCCGAACAGATAAGCAAGCAGACTCGGCTGCTCTCCACTCCTAATGAAATCAATGAACAGGTCTGCGTTCTTGTTCTAGTTTACCGTTTGCAAGGAGGACTTCTTCTGTGCCCTGAGGGCAGTTTATAATATTCTCTTTTCTGCATGGTCGGCCCCCTGACGTTGTTTGCAGGCTTCTATCCATGATTAAGAATTCGAATCCTCCACAGCACTGGTATGACAAAAACTACACAACCAAGGACCTCTCCAGCATTACGCACGCTAATTACTGATTAGGAACACCAGCTCCACGAGTTGGTTGGGGTCTGATTACACCGATGCAGACAACGGCTCGTTGTTTCTGATAATTCTTTGTAAACAACTTATCTTTTATGAGAACGGGTGCTGGAGGGGAAAAAAGGTTGAACTCCAAAACCCACTGTATGCAAGTCTTACCAATCAATTAGAATAAGACGTTCATATTTTTGCTTTTTAATTAACATGTTCGCAGAACATGAAATTTACATTGCATCTCAGCTTTGCAATTCAAATCACGTTACAATTAGTAAAATCACTTACTTTCAATTTATTAATTAAAATCGATCCCTCAGTATCAGTTCGTCATTCTGCGACGAGCTGAAGCTGACATGTCCGTGCTTGCACTGCAGCGGGCTCGTTGCAGCATGAGAGCGGCGAAGACGAGCGCAGCAGGCAGGGCCCGGGCGACACACATTTGGAGTGTGGAGGTCGCGAGGATGCCGCTCCTAGCGCTCATGCACATGGGCTAGCATAACTTTATTATAACATACAGCAGAAATACTGCAAGCCGGAAAACTGGCACCACGGAATAATGAAGTTCAGGCTTACGTGCATTTACATCTCTAACAGGGAAACTTCCTTTTTTAGAGGAAAGTATTTTCTGATACTGATATTATGTAACTTTGATTTTTTATTCGATCGTCATCATTTCAAATTAGATGCTGCACCTCAATCCTCACAATCTGATGCATTCACAGACAAGAATATCCCTTTTTCAATTGCTGTTAATACATCCTAAAACGATTTTGTTAATATCATCGTTTCTTTTGAGATCCATTCAAACTTGACCACAGCCAACTTCAAGTTTATCAAAATCAATTATTTTTCAGTTGATGAGGCGTATCATTCACCCAAGGCAAGCATAAATGTATCAATATCAATCCTTAAATTAATTGATGAGGTGTATCAGTAATACATACCTCCAGTATGAGGAGACCGCTGTGCTGCGGAAGATGAGGTTCAGAGCTCAGTTCATGAAATTGCGACAGCGCTCACCCATGAAGCGTCACTTTTTTGGTATTGCAAAAACGACATAAATGAATGAATCTGATAAAGAATATACTTGGAAAACCTATAGACTCATTTACATTTTCCAAAATGATTAGGAAGACAGGAAAATCACAATGTGTTGATGATTCTCAAGAGTGCACCGCGCACACACACCTTGCGTTGAACACTCGCTGGCGTTAGATTCGTATCTCTACCAAACAATGTTAAGCCTGTAAATTATTGTATGAACTCCTGGCTAAGCTCATTTGACCACCGTATTTTAAGTAACAACGTATATGATCCACCCTCAATGGGAGGCTTCGTTTTTCATGTAAATCTGAAATTTAACTCACTTATGTTTATGTATCTGATAAAGTTTCAGGTCTTTTATCGCCCTCTGTTGCTTACACAACTTTTGTGGAAAATAACTGCAGCAAGCAATGTGTATTAGCGGAACCAAATTGAATAAAAACGTAACGTTCTTACAACTCTATTGAAACCCAACTGAATTATACTCCCACTAAACTTTGCGGTGGTCGGAGAATAAAATAAAGTGTTCAAATGAACACAAATTATTTACTCCTCCAGCCATATGAGCCCAAAATTGAATAGGAAATCGCATTGGAAATACACTCAAAAGAAGCAGGCCCTACACACTCACTGGCCCAAAACCTTCAACAATTTTTCGTAAATGTCAACTAAACTAACAAATTGTGGATGATCTTTATCTAATTTTACGCTGGTAAAATTTCACTTCTAAAGCAGCAAGCAAACATGAGAAGGTGACGTAAGCAAACCCTGGCACCTTCACTCTCATAATGTTTTAACAAAACCCTTCTTGTGATTCCTTAGGAATAAAATTAGGAACTTGTTCAGTTCCTACTTTTTAACCTTCTAACTTATGTTTAGACTACCGCAGTGAAGTATTTGTGTAGATATACAAGCCATTCACTTTTTCATGTACGTACACGAAGTGCTGTTAGCTTGCACATCAATTAAAATCTAGAATATAGAAATCTATTTATAGGATTATCAAGTTACGGTCATCGCAACTTAGCAAATAAATTTTATTATTCTGTCATGCAAAATGTTTGGGGGCTTAGCCTGTTTTTCACGTGTTTTGAAAGATACATCCTCAAGATAAGTGGTGATTGCTTCCTGTTATTTCCCTCTTAACCCAGACCAAATCATGTATGGAGAAGCCCACGGCAAATGACACCCATTTACATTCCTTAAATGTTCCGCTATCCTATTTCCCTTTCTTTCATGTTTGTCTTAATTTTTAGAACATCTATGAGTGTAAGTTAAAAAGTAATAAAAATAGAGAAGAATAACACAAGCACAACTCTCTGTTACAGTGCATTAATTGGAGTCATATTCAAATACCTTGGCATGCCCATCAAAGAGAGCTCAAACTTTTGTGATATCGTGATCAGAAGTCGCTGCAATCATGACCCCTTGTGCCGCTTTCTATTTTCCCCGTAATGGAAGTATTTCAATCCGTGCCTTGTTGTTACTAAACACCTGTTAACGGACATCGGCACAACATCCGCTCAGCGTAAGTTCGTCTTGCATTCCATCGATGATTCTAATTAACACGGTCACGGCAACGGGTTAAATTGACATTCAATATTCAACTAAAATTTAAAGTTAATTGAGGAAAGAAATTTTTAAAATAACAAACATTAAGTGGATCGTTTCTTCATTTAGATTTGATGAGGTATGTATAAAATTGAATTTAATTGGGACTACTGGTCGGTTAGCAGCATTATGAAAATTCCCTCCAATCAACGTGTTCATGTATGGCCAAATTCCTGAGCATCTTGATCACTTTCATGCACCGAGAGAAAATTGCCCCAAGGTGACGTTTTCCACAAAAACGAATTGTGTGTACAATGCAACAAACGAAGGTGAGGAGAATATTTTTTCCGGTAGGAAATATCCTTGAGCAGCGAGGAGGCCGAGAGAGGCCCTCGTATAAATTGACAGGCTTACTGTTGTATTTTATAACTTGAAGTCCTTCCTCGAGTGATGGAGCGCCGCTCTTAAGGCACCCAGGTATGGTAATGCACTTAAAGAACACTCTGTTTAATTATATTCCTCAAATTTACGTGGGACTCTTTCAGGCCTTAAAGGAGCCTCAGACCACTTATTTCTCAGGTAAAATGCCCAAGATATTTTGCGTTTATCAAAAATAATTGACACAGCAATTCCCATTACGACGTGACACAGCTGAGCAATTATTCTGTTTCTTCAAATGCGTATACGGAGCTTGGAAAGCCCATGCTAGTGCTACAAACTGTAATTTCACTCCATGCCCAGCCGCTAATTTCTGCCAGGGTAACGCTAAGCAGCAATTTACTACCCGGAGATTGCACCACACACGCGCCACTTCAAGGCTGGGCTTCGTGCGTGAACCTATCCGGGCACACTCTTGTTGCATCGACACCATATAGGTGTGTGGTGCTCTGCCTCGTGTTGAACTGGCGGCAGAGTGGGGCGTTATGATGCGGGGCGTTATGATGCGGGACGTTATGATGCGGGACGTTATGATGCGGGGCGTTATGATGCGGGGCGTTATGATGCGGGGCGTTATGATGCGGGGCGTTATGATGCGGGGCGTTATGATGCGGGACGTTATGATGCGGGGCGTTATGATGCAGAGCGTTATGATGCGGGACGATATGATGCGGGGCGTTATGATGCGGGGCGTTATGATGCGGGACGTTATGATGCAGAGCGTTATGATGCGGGGCGTTATGATGCGGGGCGTTATGATGCGGGGCGTTATGATGCGGGGCGTTATGATGCGGGGCGTTATGATGCGGGGCGTTATGATGCGGGGCGTTATGATGCGGGGCGTTATGATGCGGGGCGTTATGATGCGGGACGTTATGATGCGGGACGTTATGATGCAGAGCGTTATGATGCGGGGCGTTATGATGCGGGGCGTTATGATGCGGGGCGTTATGATGCGGGGCGTTATGATGCGGGGCGTTATGATGCGGGGCGTTATGATGCGGGGCGTTATGATGCGGGGCGTTATGATGCGGGGCGTTATGATGCGGGGCGTTATGATGCGGGGCGTTATGATGCGGGGCGTTATGATGCGGAGCGTTATGATGAGGGACGTTATGATGAGAACGGTTATATATCTAGATGCGCTTCAGGGTGGATTCGGGCTGTTGTGCGTTTTGCTAGACACCGATTATAATTTTACGGCATGTTGTAATTTTGTTCTTAAGAGAAGAGTCCTGAAAATAAGAAAGTTTTACAATGTTAGTTATTTTCCCATAGTTCAGTCCTGCAATCAACTCCTGGACACAGATTGCTTCAAAACTTTTTTTCTATTCAAATGAAATCTAGCATTAAGCCCATAGCTCATAAACTCGCACCCAAATTAATCGTCTCCCGAAACGATTTTGATTAGCTCTATATGAACTGACAAGACAAACGCCATGCACCGCAGTTCGTACTTTCCATTTGCATAAATGAAAGGCGTCGACAAAAAATACAGCGAGAAATCACCTGCAAAGAAGCACCAATTTATTCATGAAGGAAAAAAATTTCGCCTGCTTATTTAGGCAAGCCTAGGTCACCCTCAGGATCTAATCGAAATTCATGCACGATAGAGAACTGTTTTCTTCAGTGCTCAATAAGTAACACCATAATTATGTGTATGTTTCTCGTTCTCCAATGTGAGCAATTAAAATACGTATTTGACTTTAATGTTCACTGCTGCTGACGCACCCTGTGAGTGACTTTAACAAGTCCACGACACAGTTCTACAAGGACACTAAATTTTACGATCATCGATGCCAGCGAAGGAGTTGGTGGCGAAGTGATGGCTGCGCGGGACGGTCTGGCCTCAACGTACTCTGTAACACCTGCAAGCTCATCACTCAATGCAAGACGCCACGGGGAGCTTGTACGAAAATTCCGTTATGCTTGAATTGAACTGCGATAATAAATGGCTGATTAGATACTAATTAATGATTTATCAACTAGACTGTTTCTTCTTGTAAATCTCCAGCCAAAGACTTCATAAATGAATGCGGCTCCTGAAATCTCGAAGACTCTGTACGAAGCTGCATGCCTATTTAATTGAGGCAACCAAAGTCTAATATTTTCCTCCCATATGCTTGATAAAGTTGCTCAGACGTTTCGAACTATGATATATTCTGTAGACTACCTTTTTGTGCATGAATTTTCCCGCGAAAATAATGAAAGAGGTATTATTGCTCCTAAATACTTTTCCAACATTCCAAGTTATTTCATGATTACAAAAACTGTCACCTTCATGAGTACATGTTTCTAATTTAACTAACCATAGTCTCAAAACTTACAAATAAACTTGGATTTATGCCCGGATTATTTTTAATTTATTCTAGCGTAATGTTTTGGTTTCAGAACCACATAAAAACCGATCAAGTCTATCGCAACTAAGCCTCATCAGCAGGACAAGCAGAACAAATATTTCAAACCTCTTTTGCTCGCGCGATCGTCAAGAAAAATTGTTTAAATTTCCGACATCATTCCATCCCAGTGAACAGCTACCTAATTATCTCAGATGCTTTTGTCATCTAAAGACTCGCAGTAGCAGGTACGAGCACAGGAGCGCGTCGGTGCCACCGACCACAAAGGGGTTACAAGGAGCCCATTTAACAAAGGAGACTGTCCGCCTCGTCGGAATTTGGCCATCGATTGTAGGTCATCGTTGACTGCAGGTCTGAGAATGTGCGGGAAAGATTAGCCTTATAATCAAGTGCGGCAGCTCTGCAATTGAAATACATCTGGTCCTGCTCAGGAGGTCATCAGGCAACCACTGAAAATGCCCTCAAACGCAACTATATAATAATCGTAACGCCATCTGTGCGTTTTTTATTTTTTGTCCGAGTGGGAGTGAAGAAAGCCTCATGAAAGATAACCTTGTGTGAAGAGTTGTTACTTGATCTGGATGTCAGCCTATAGCATTCACCGGCAATAATGTGTGAAGATTGAAGGGCAGTTTGAATTTTATTCCTTGGAAGCTTTCTAGACGGAATTTCTTCCGCATTAAAACAAGAAATTTGAGCGCCTATGGTGGGGTAAAATTCTTAAACTTCAATTCAACGAGCCAAATTACGATCCGATGCCCAAAATATCTAAATGCATTAATAAATCTTCTTCTTGAGAGAAGAGTTGATTCAGAGTGACTTGAATTAATCATCTATTCCAAACATGGACCGTTTATTCTCAGCGATGGCGTAAGCTGAGGAAGCAACGCCGACAAATTTGACGATGTTCTCCACAACGGAAAAGAGGAAGGCATCATATTGTACGGTATCATTTTCAGATGAAAGTGGAACGATAGACAATAGTTGAGTATACTGCGTACAGTTTAACTACATTTTCTTGAAATCAAGGTCTTCAAACGAAAAGAAGCTTATCTTCACTTTTAGAATCACACACTGCTAGTAAATTAAAAAAGCTTCTTCTATTGTCTTAAAAAAAAGATTCAAGAATTATCGAAGAAACCATCGTGAATTGCCTTATAGACTTTACCTCAGTTATTATATATTACTGTTCAAATATTGGGTTATCAATAACTGAATATAAAATGCAGCTTATTACAGTGGTTGAATTTATTTTATTTATGTCGATTTAAAAATTTCGTGGAAGAATACAATCGTATTTTTTGGGAAAACGGGAATTCAAGCATGAATACTTCGGAAATTCATGATAATATATTTTCAAAACTAACTCTTTTCTTGGTAATTCCAGGTTAACTTATCATCTGCTTATTTATTTACCTGTTTAATTCCCGTAGAGTAACAAATGCAGTTTGCTCACATTCACAAATGAGCAGATGGAGGCACATTGACTGAGGTAAATAGAGATTGACGGATGGGTGTACCGGTCTCTCACTCATTTCATATAAGGTGCTCACATATTTCCGTATGACCAAAACCGCCTGCATTTTTTCTCATTTCTTTCAATCTCTGAGCTCAATTTTTCTTCTGGCTTTGAGAGAAAGTTGGTATTTTTGTCACCATCTGTTTTTCAAAACTAACTAAAAACGAGGGCTATAGACCCATTTAACGTTTTAAGATTTTCTCCATATACATTTTAATGCAATACAAATACGCATTTGTACATACAGTTTTGTTACTTTCGGTTTCTTACCTGCTGGCTTGGTTGGTTACCTCCAGCCCCGCTCTGCATCCATAATTTCTTGGGAAATATTAATACAGACCAAGATTTGGAATGTTTCAAATGACCGAACTCGCCATTTAATTGGTCTGCCATCTATCACTCCTACTCACATCCTTCATTTGTTATTCTTACTACTTTATCCCAACTCAGTTACCAGCCCCCGCCTCAAGTGCTATGTACCATGAAGAGGCGGTTTCATAGAACCCTGGAACACCAACAAGCTTGGATCAAAAACAACAGCGATTGCTCTTCCCACGAGAAATATTTTGTTAAGGTGTAAGAGAATGAGTACCGGAAATTTTTCTTTGAATACTTTAAATTATAATCCATCAGTTGGATTCGCTAACATCTGAGGTGATCTTAAGTGTAGTTAAGATGCAAGCCCCATGGAATGCATCTATTGTAAAAGCATTTATTATAAAAATTTAGGTCTTATGGTGAGATCGGATCTTAAGCCACGACAGCAGACACTGCAGAAGAAGTTAAGGCCAGGCTGAGATGGTTGGAATAAACCAAACAGTTCTTCCATGGACACTATGCTGAAAATCTTCGCCTCCATTTCCCTTTACGACTCGAAGGATAAGCGACTTTTTCGAGGTTCATCACAAATTGAGGTAAAACTATGGAAAACGAGATTAAATGCGAAATTTTTACCGCTTGCGTCGATTATAAATCCAAGTGAGAATACCTCATATATGTCGTAATTTTTGTCATCGTGAGTAGATGTCATGTTCAGCAGTGAAATTATATGCACCATACATAGAAGAGCACTACTTTGATTTCAGCTGCAGGAGGTCCTCTTTGAATATTTACTCACCCATGGTAGTACATTCTCCATTGTCATCAAAACTATAATTATAGGATCAATGATAACAATTCAAATTGTTTGTTTGTTGTCCTCGCTGTCCAATGGTACTAAAATACCCTACATTTATGTCCCAACGAACAGCCATATCGTCCTCTAATTCTAATATAAATAGAATAGGAGCCCCTACGCTCAGCCGTTGTCTACTATCCGAATCTGATTTCAAGTTCACAATAAAAATATGCTCTTCCACATAGTTCTCGAGATTGTGCTCAACAATACATAATGGGTTTTACTGCATCCAGTGTGATGCACACCGTCTGGGATGGGAGCATCAGACTGTAATTTCCAGAAAAGATACAGCTGAATCTTTGTAAACTTCACTTTTTTTCACTGTGTACTTCAGGCATTTATTTTCGAATCTTCATACCGTTGAAAAAAAGTTCAATGCCACAAGAATGAAAATTTTGTCGTAATAAATAATGATAAAAGATAAGATAAATAAAATAAAGTAAGAAGTTTTTACTCTGAACTGCAAAGAGAAACCGTCTTGGGTGCTAAGGTGCGCCTTGTAGTTCCTCCCTGCCTCAATTGTGGGCTGTTCTGTCCCAAGATCATCCATGTGTAACTAAAGGATCACGTTTCTGGCAGCACTCAAGCAGGAGTGCAACGCGGGCCTCGCGGGTACTTCGGTGTGTTCACAGCAGCTGGTGTAGATACGATCTTTGCGCCTACACGCAATTATATGAACATGTTTTTCTCGCGCAGTGCGTGCAATATCTATGTTTCGTGTTGACGTATTGCTTGAATTGCAGCGCTCTATCAGCAAAACTCTGAAACAAACCTCACTTTCCTGTGAAGATTGACTAATAATGATAAAAATATCAGAGAAACGACGAGCAGGTGGCAACTGATGGGCGATGATTGCAAGCACTCAGAGGAGACTTTTGACCTCCCATGGAATTCCTTTCAGCTGCTGCACCACAATTTAAAAACTTGTTCCAACGAATAAAATAATAACAGACCTCATGGAAGGCCGCTGCGTTCAACATGACATTGTTTTCCTCTCCTTACAATTTTTGAAGTCACGTATTTCATTAAACAACTTTCCGTGAGCCTCAAGCATTTTAAAAAATGTGGCACAAAAGAACATTTAAGTAATCCGATGCAGAAGACGGGTGAGAGATGGATAATTGTAACACATGTGTGCGGTAGCTGGCTACAGCTTGTTGGCGCAAGTGAAAATTGTTATGATACGCTAGGCGGATTTTAGTCCGAATAAACTTGAGATAGTATACACCTGACCCCTTCACAACCTGAAATTACGTCTTTGTTACTTTTCGACAATCTTGGTTAAAAGGCTTTTGCGAACAGCAGACTAAAATTTACCGCTATAGTAACTTATTTCTGTTATTTGAAGATTTAAAGCTATACTCGACTTGTATAACCGCTAAAAAATTGCTGAAGTTTTGAGAGCGTCTCAACAAAACACTTGCAAAATAAGTGAACAATTCACGGTACCTGAAGCAACACTTGCCTGCAGTGCAGGCCCACGGACCTTTGAAATATTCCTGATCAAGAACACCGCCATGCACTTCTGGAGTGTTCAGTCACTTTGTTATGTATTTTAAATACGCTGCATAGTAATGTTACAAATCATTCTCTTTCCGCTCCCTCATTGATATGTTGTGACAAATGGTGAAAAATTTCTTGTGTATCCACTTCACATTTACTCAGTTCGACATTTCTTCTCCATGTGCGTAGAACATTTAACATTGTCGTTTCCTATACATGATTAACACAAATTCTCTCTACTCAGAAGGTAATTATTAAAACTTCTTCTTTAAAATAGGCCATAGAACACCATTTTTCATTCGTTTAAGTCCTGAACATGAGGCTATCGCGATAACCCTCGTCGTCTGTCCGTACTTGATATATATAAACCCATGATAATAAAAGCTCTCACGCATTTAAGTTTAATAATTTTTCCCTTTAGTGTCGAAATATGCTGCTCGCATAGATACAAGTACTTGATGAGTGTATCAGTAATATGGGTTTCACCACACCACGGATTCAAGTTTATTTAAATCATTTGAAAGAGAGGAAATATTGGTATTTCTGGCATTATTGAGTGATGGATTATTGTAGGGGAAAGTCAAGAGCTAGTGTTGCCTACGTCTTAGAAATGTTCACCCCAAACTTTTTGAATAATCAACCAATCATGAGGAAATTATGCTGTACCAAGCTGTGCCCGTGGATACTCCAAGGTCATAAGTATCGTAAAGCTACCCTAATCTATCACCCCATTACCTAACTTAACGTATTATTCTTAACACGTTGAACGTGGGTTAAACTAAAGTTCAATATTCATATCATATTTAATTTCAAACTTATCAGCCATTTTACAAATGCCAAACATTAGTTGGGTCTATTTCACACAGTTAATTTTTAAAGATTGTCAAAATTTTCAAACGACTCATCGAAGGGTCATTTCACACCAGGAAGAACTTAATTAAGCACGATGGGTCGTGTTGTAAAAAACGCTTTAATTTAGTCTGAACCTAAACTATTATTCCTTCTTTCATGGTTCATGTGTCTCATGTTTGCTAGAAATTGCTGTCTTTCCACGTCGTTTATGTTACTTATTCTTTCTTGGGCTCTGTTTCTCATGCGTCCCAAGCACTGCTGTCTCTCTATTCGATTCAAATCATTTTGCCTTTCTTGATCCCTTTTTTTTAAGGTATGAAAATGCGAGTCTCACACCATCTGACTCATATTAATCCTTCGCTGTTGCATTCGTAGTGTTCTTATATATCACAGGTTGCATGCCTTTCGTCTTCTCGCAAGTGCCGTCGCCTGCTTCTTATCGCTCTCTTGCTGCTTCTCTTTGCTCGCTTCTTCTCCGCTCCATTATTTTAGATGGCCTAAACAGTTTAAATTCTTTTAATCGGATGTAAATGGCAAATTAAATTTCCTATGTTAATAAGTGATATAATCATCAAGAGTGGAAGTTTACGATCAAGTTGTAGCAAATATATACCGCAATATCTTTATATTTATAGATGAAGGGTGTGACGCGCATAGATACAATATAGTTCCAAGCGTATTAATATATATTTTTAAAGTGGAGTACGTATAACATAACCGCTACTAACTTCAAATTCGTTTCATTAAAACTTTGCCACATCGTGGTCCTCCAAAAACCCCCTTTCCATAGATCATGCTAAATTATGGAATCGAGCAACATATTTCAGTAAAATATCCACAGTAAAAATTTATACCATTCAGCAAAAAAACCTTGAACTGTAATGTATTCTTTTGACTCGGCTCTCTCGCTCCATGACTATATATAGGCAAGTCCCGCCTGCTTGGGTAACAAACAAAACGGTCGTCGGAACTTAATGAACTCGTCTGGAGGAACATGATTCCCTCGATCATAAGTCACAATTCCTACGGCAGAAATAAGTTATACAGCATTGTTGTGTGCAAGATTTCCATTGTCAATCCTCAAGAAAAGATTGCGCCTACAGATCCTTATCATCGCGCATGACGATGATAGCAAAGCAGATAAAGCGGTGCTCGCGAGACGGACTTTCGGTCTCGCGCGACACGCAAGCAGCTGCATTCGTGCCTGGAGTAGCCGCTGCCTCGATCGTGGGTTGTGATATGCATGATCGGCGTCGTCCTAAGTAGCTATCAACCAATGTCTTTTGTGTGCATTTATGTATGTAAATGGAAGTGACATCTAAGGCAGAAGGCACAAGCCTACACCCGTTCAACCTCAACACATCTTCCGAAGTCGCTTTTTTAGAATAGACTCCTCTGGAAAATTATTTTATTTATACGCTAAAAAACATTTTCAAACGTAAACCAGCCGCTTCATAAACATGTTACGCTTTTTATTAACACTAGGAGTATTATAATGACATCAGAACTTGATAGATATTTTTACAAATTATTTTTTAGATATGAATCATTCGATAAATTGCTCAGATATATGGCACCACAACATGACCGTTCCTGATAACTATGCACGTGATGGTTTAAATTGAAAGAAATAATTTGGAGAGCCGTCTACAGATTAACATCAGGTGTAAAACTAATTCTGTTAAACTATATCCTCATATGATAATTACCACATTAACCGCCATGTGAGCCACCGGTGGTATACGGAGGGAATTTTTATAACCCTGCTGACCGACCAATAGTCATTAACTCAATTTTCATAAATACTTATTCAAACTAAATCAAGGTACGGTCCAGTTAATGTTTGCTATTTCAAAACAGCTTACAACAATTGATTTTCAATTAGAGTTGAATATTGAACTTTAGCTTAACGCATGGCGGTTAACGTGTTAAGCAATTGAAATATGCTATAGTGCCTCCAATGGAAGTATGAGGTATACCTTTTTAATTGTAGTCACATATTTCTCTTTATTGATCATCAGCAGTACAGTTGCGCAGCCTTGGAAATTTCATACACAAATTTTTACTCAGAAGCCCTGGTTCATTTTACCATCAGCCATATTTCATGCAACGAAGTACTTTTCGATTTTTGTAAGTACTTTTGACATGTTGACGATTTATGAACGGATTACCTGATTTTTTTTATTGAGCCAACAGTTGTGAGTTTCTAAGAGTTAGCAACATTCATCACGGTCCAATATGAGCACTCACGAATCAATATCTAAGCAAACAAATTTCCAGACGAATCCTTTGTAAAATCTGCGATGAAGAATGTTCAAGCTAGATTAAGATGCAAATCTGCTTTGGCTTGACGGAGAAAATTAACTTCCAGTAACTCTGAACTTTCTTCAGTTTCACTTCTATTCGAATATTCGCATACAATCGTAGAAGGGTAAACCTTAACCGCTTCTGTCATAGGAAGGAACTGAAACATGTGAATAATGATCGCAGTTGACTGCCAAGAGAAAATTTTTCAATGCTGTCTGCAAGTTGTCGAATGAAACACAGCGGGTAAGTGTCGTTTTGAAATTAGGCATTAACTTATGTTAAATTTCTCGCAGAAAAAATAGAAGACCCTGAACTGCATCCTGTTAAACTTTCCATCAGGTGAGTGACAAACGATCGCACCACGCGCTGGGTGACGTAGCACCAAAATCTGTGTCTTGCTAACCTTGGTTGCATCCTCAGCTTAGTGCGAGGCACGTCGCAGTAAGCAACTTCCACACAGTAAAGATTAAACAAGTTTCAAGACAGTCAAACGTCAACTCAAACCGCACAACTGGCTTGCGATAAAATAATTTTGATAATTGGGCTAAGAGACGCCAAATTGAAATCGACTTCATCTCCAGCGTGGCTGCGCTAAATACTTCAACTCTGAGCAGAATGGAGTTTAGAAGGGATAATTACGTCTAACTTGTCGTAGAAATAAGATCAGCGCCACACAGTTTTTGGCTGCGAAGGTGGCGCTATTTCCCATGACTCAACACAATCTACGCGTCATGCGCCCTATCTCGGCTAAGAAATGCAATTCCAAAGCCCCTTTCCCTCGAGACAAATGTGCTCGACCGCACAGCGGTTTTTAGAGGATCGAACTCGTTGCAGTGTACAAGTCTCGTACTCGTCTTAGCTAATCGTCTGCTATAAGAGAGCTATTAAAACGAAAGGAAAGACATTAGAATGAAGGTCGCACGGCCGCCTGGCGGCCTCGGCAGCAATGCGGAGACCTGCTGAGCTCTTAAAAGCTTCGCCGTTTCAGCAAGCGTTATTAAATTTTATGAGAGTTCAGGTTTTCTCCGTTAAATTCATTCACTTTTCGTATTCCCAATCTCAGTACGATACAGTTACAAAAATAAATATCTGAAAGCAAAGGACAATTGAATGTTTTTGAGCAACAGGAAGATTATGGTTCCCCAAAGCGTTCGTACTCTGTGCACTTTGTAAAAGTGAAAAAAACGAGAAATGGTCTTAAGGGTAAAACTAGATTTTAGTATTTTCACAGACATGATATATTGAATTACATAAGAGCCAAACCCACCAGCCTCAGCATCCAGTTATGAGAGGATATTGTGACCAGTGACAGAAATGTGTGTGACATTTAGAGCAACATAAGAAGATTAGGAGTCTCTCGCGGCCTGATAAGTTCATAAGCACGCAGCCTGATACATTACCCTCTGCTGAACCCCTTCTCACTTCCTGGCAACGGGGTTTTTTAATGTAAATGAAGGCAAGATTAAGCTTCTCGTATTTACGCAGCGCCTTCCCGTTCACTTTCACCTTCCCGCTTTTCCAGCAGGTTAGATAGTTGACGGTTCAAGATAAAACTGTATTGCAGCATCCGCAGCTCTGAGCTCCGTCAGGTGAGCCTGGGAGAAAAGGATGCATCTGGGGTAAGTTAAACTGTTATCAGTACTTCACGACGAAATTGACCGTTGAAGGCATTTCATTTCTAGTTTTGTGAATTTTTCAAAATGATTTGTTAATCCTGCGCATATTTACAATAGAAAATATTTTTATTCTCGGTAAATCCAACCCTAATTAATTGATCATGTGTAGACTCCTTATTCACTATTCGTTTTATCAGTCTCCGTATAGCAGCAGTACACGGTAAAGTTTCCCTCCGCCTCCAAAACAACCGCACGTCGCTCACCAGCGTTGCTATCTGCGTCTGAGCAGTTCAAGGAAAATCTCCACTTTAAATAGTAACATATGTTTCCGTTCCAAATTTTTAATTTGAAGTATCTAACTTTCTGTAATTCCATGACATAATTTCATTGAACTTAACTGCGATGGGATACTTAAAGCTTTTAAAACTTGTCGTGGTGTGTTTTACACTCTACGTGTGAGCGATGATTTGGAACTAGAATTCAAAGAAAGGGTAAAGTTTTTTTAATTTTTAAGAAGTTATCTAGTACAAATAGTACAAGTTTACTAACATAGCATATACATTACTTCTGAGTTAATAAATATTTTTCATTAACTAATTTGTACTTTTACAATTTCAAAAACGTATTTCAGGTAATAGCATCATGAATCATAGTTACTAATGGATAAATTCAATCCATTTAAAAGTGTTTTTATGCTCACGTTTATTTCGGATATGCGAATATTCACCGACAGTACGAAGACTTTCACAGCTTACTACCCAAATGTTGCACAGATTGGGTCGTGTCCTACCTTCGCTCCGGAAATAAAAGCAGTTTTTTCTTGCCCTCTATCCGGCGGATGTATTTCGGCGTGCGTGCCTGACGAGCTCGCCGACTTGTTAACAGGCTCCATTTCTCGCGGAAGTAAGCAACCTCGAGTTGCCTGCTGTACAGTTCATTTCTTACGGCTGTTAGGGTGGACCTTTCACGCGTGTGTGCTTATTAAACATATTTGTTACCTGGTTCAACAGACATTTAAAGCTTGGCTACTTGACTAAACCTATCAGCCATCTAGTTAGACAGACATTTCAAGCTTGTCCACATAGCTAAATCTGTCAGTAATCTGGACACGCAGACATTTTAAGTTTGTCTACGTAGCTAAATCTGTCAGTCATCTGGTTAGGGAGACATTTTCTACGTAGCTAAATTTGCCAGTCATCTGGTTGGGCAGACATTTCAAGCTTGTTAGCCAAAGCAGACCTATCAGCCTTGCAATCGTGGAGACCGTTCAAGCGAGGTTGTCAAGTATAGGCCGTCAGCAATTTCTTAAGTCACCCGCACACTTTCCAAGCCTGACGCAACAGGGCACCTGAGAGACAAGTCTTTTCAATACACCACCGAAGCATCGCAGTTCGGGTGATACTCGCCACACAAAAACATAAGGCTCGAAGTGGAAAGCAATTTTACGCTCAGAAAGAAAAGGCTGTTTGAACTCATCTTTAAAGTGTCATTCGTCACTGCTCAGTTAATGGAGGAGGTACTTGCAGAACATTAGCGAAATAAATTGTTCAAAATGCATCTTGGGATGCATGAAATTTAAACGCCTACTTAAATGTCGCTGAAGAAAATTTTGTTTTAAGAAAATGAAGCATTAGAACGTAATAAATTTGTGGAATATTTTTACACTTTTCTGCATGGTGTGGGGATTTACGGCCAAGCATAATCATGGTTTGAGTATTTCACCCGCACAAAGAAACTTTGCACCTCCAACTCGAAAAGAAGAGAGCAAATGAGGAAAACAATCGCTTTCATTTTTTTGCAACCCAATCTTTCGCATATTAACTCATTGTCTATTCAATTTTTCGACAAACATCAAAGTTTGAGGTTATTAATAGCTCAAAAAACGTAGATTTCATTTGAACACACAGTCAATCCTCGAGTTACATGACATGTTTATAAGTGCACCGCAATTCACACGTACAAAAATTACTCCTAGTTATTCAAATAACAGGATGTTTGATTCAAGTTCTGAATAACTGGGAATAAATTGACTAATTTCCAGCCATGCAAGTCGAGGTTCGCTAGAGATGATTAACTCTAAGGTCGATGTGCTCTACTGCCAGTAGAACGTCACACCCCTGTTTGAAGAAAGGATGCTGCGCCTCAAATAAATGGTGCTTAATATAAATGTTGCACATGCATGTTCTCTCCGAGATGAGGTCAAAAATATATTGATAATATAATTTTTTGGTCAACAAATAACTTTAGCGTTTTTTTCGTGGTCGGGAGGCCCCATGACTGCCTCGGCTCGGTGGCGGCCGCTCACTGCTGTCTATTTTAATTTTATATCAAAAAGTGCTAGTGAAACATCTGCCTGAGTTTATTATGACTAAATGAAGTGTTGAATTGAGTCAGGTGCTCGGCATAATTTTTGAGGTCTTGGCAGAGAAGGAATATGAAGTGAATGGATGAGAAATATAAGTTCTGAAGCCCAATTGCGTGCGCTATGTGAGACGGATGAGAGAAATGTTTCTTCAACTTCGTAATTTAGAGATCGTTTCTGCCATGGAATTACCTATGAACCAATAAGTACGAAAACACACTCGCAGAAATATCGCAATTTGTAAACCTATAGTTAACATGTCATTGGAGGGATAGATGACCTCCCTCTCATATAGCTCCGAGTTTGGGTCGTGAACTCGGTGAAGTCCATGGGAAGATGCCTACGGAGAGACGGAGCCGCGCGGAGCAACATGCTATTTACGAACGGCATGCAATAATACGCTGTGTTGCTGACGTTGTCTTATTGCGCTTAATAATTCCTGGCTGGAAAAAAGCATGAATAAATTCTAATGCGCACCCGACTCCCAGATGCAAATGAGATTGGCTTCATTGTTACCGCCAAGTTAGTGAACTTGCGAATTTATTTTCATGAAACTTTGAAGCTTAGCTTACGAGTCACTGAAGGAACGTATTCTTTTTCTTTCTTTGTATAAATTAATTATTTCTGAAATCTCACTCATTGAAATAGAATGAATTTGCGTTTAGAGGACTTAAAATTACCTTCAGCAGCATCAATTGTTGTAATTACCATGCATTGAAAACCTTTTCCCTGACAGACTCTTCACAATTACTCAATGAAATCCAGTAATTAAACTCAAATAATTATTGATTCCCCTCTTGAAGCAAAAGCACATGCTTTATCAGGGCAAGAATCAATTTGGAGATAAAATCATCATAAAATTGAAAGCTACTTCATGTATTTCACATTTGGGTTTGCAGTGATTTTCCTATAAAAATAAGTATGCTAACCACAGACATTCATAGGTACACCAACGATTCATAGGTAAAATAGTAAAACTATGTTCCTAGCAGAAGCAAGTACCTCTTTTACTGAAATTTTACCTCGCATTGAGTTCACTGTGTTTTATGACTACCTTATAGTTGTATTTGTCATAATTAAGTTTATACAGTAACATTATAGTTGTATTATGTAATAATATTAGAGTCTACACAACAGCTGGGCTCAAGACAACATGCTAAGAGTAGCTCAAAGCATAAAATGCATATGAAATTTACTCACTCCGTGAAATGCTCACTCCGTAATGAAGCAGAAAACAAAATCAATATGCAATTCTTATCAGCAGCTAGTTCAAGTTCATCAGTAAATAATTTATAGCTCAGTTTTTTTAACATTTTTAGCTTCAAGTAGAACAGTCGAGTTCATAATATAGTGTATTATTGCTCGTAGCATCTTTAAATGCACAGGTATTGCCCTCGAGTATGGCTCAATAAGCAGAAAAAAGCTCCGAACAGCTGCGTATGTCATGCGACTGCGCGTGCCGGCAAATCATCGAAAACAAAATTCCGGAACCAAAATCGGGCGTTCATCACCATAGCTGGAAAAAGACAGCCTGAAATTATCGTATTAGTGA
The DNA here is from genome assembly GCA_030386875.1 of Morinoia aosen. Lineage (NCBI taxonomy): Eukaryota > Metazoa > Arthropoda > Malacostraca > Amphipoda > Talitridae > Morinoia > Morinoia aosen. The sequence goes on along the minus strand of CM059564.1, from coordinate 64,583,121 downwards.
AGCACCGTGTGCTGGAAGCCTCCTTCATCTTAAACTGGCAATAGGTCGGCATCACGAAACTGACGTGGGAAACAAACGATGATCTTCACTCAAGCGCACTCCACATTTGTAAATCTTCTTGCGTGAGGAGACGCAACCACTGACGGTCCTGGCTGCTGAAGGACACTCTTGGCCAGCTTTACGAGGTACTCGAAATTCTTGGAGATAATTTCTGAGCGTACTTCTGAGATCGTTAGAGTGCTCTTAGCATTGAAGTTGGTGTTGGGGCTGAAGATGCCACTGCCTTCGCCGCTGATTTTCCAATCGTACGAGTTGTGAGTTGTCGATGTGAGAGCCGTGGCTAAGTCATGCGAGAAATTCAAATATGATTTACTGAGTTTCGTTTAAGGCAAAAATGTTCTTTCTCTGATTCGTCAAAATAGAAATTGAATTAAGAAAAGCATTGGAAATCTCAGCGTGAAACCTATAACTGAGCTATAAGAACGTAAGAGGCAAAAAAGGTTGCCGGCAAAATATTTTGGAAGCCGAGGGTCAACTGTGCAAGTTGTCATTTTGCTGCCATATCGTTACTACATGGAATTAGTGTGGGGTATTTCGATTTGCCTGCTGTGTACTTCCAAAGAATTTTAACTTTATTCGTATTTGATAAGAAAAGTGTCAAAGAAGGTGACTCTTAGAAAATTTTAATTTACGATAGCGATAACATATTTACATATTCCAATCGTTTTTCGAGATCCAAATCACGAGGCCACCACAATTCCGAAATCTAAATTATGGGCAAAATCAGTCAGCGCTCTAGACGATGAAAGCATTGCTTCTCGTTCCGCATAAAATAGACATAAAGTTTAACTCTTATCGGTGAATGGCTGAAAAGAAATGAATAAGTAACATTATATTGTGCAGAGAGAGAAAATTTGTTTTTTCACCATCATTAATTTTTTCTCTTCATCCTTCGCTATTCTTTTTGTAGAATTGTTTGACCAAAGTATAAAAATTTCCGATAAAAATGAAGAACTCAGACAATGTGAAAATCCGAACCACTTCAAAATATCACACCCAATTCTATAAATATCTTTATAAATATGAACGAAAACTGCATCAGCTCTGCCCCCATAATCAATATGAGTGTTTTTCTTATTGAAGAAATATGCCACATCCTGCATAACGCGTCACCTCGTACAGCGCACACGACGAACGTATAATGGAAGATTATGTTTTCACTGGGAAATAACATTCATCTTTTACTCATAATTCATTCTTCCCTGAAAAACACAGAGTAAGACTCACCATTCGAATTTAATTAACAGATCAAATTTTTCATTAGCTTTGAATTAAGCAGCGGAGATTCTAATGGATCAGCTTAGCCTTCTTTTTATGGGAATTAATTGTTTTGCACAAAAATTTGTCTACAACCACACTGTGGCAGTTGAGTCTATGAATTTGTAGAATCAAACTTTATAAATTAGGCAGCTTTTTTTGATAAGCTTACAAGTTACATGAAATAGGGTGTTCATTGAAAGAAATTCGGGGGTAGAAACAGGTTATGAATTTCTAAAAAATTAACGAAACAGATGATGTTAACTTCTTACCGTACAATTAGCCTGTCAAGCTGATGAACACGTAAAGTTCTTTGGAAACCTTACACTATAGTGAAAAAGTCGTGTCACGCTATGGTCCATCTTGTAAGAGCCCAACCCGTATAATTAATAATGGTTTCGAATTCATCTTTTATTAGCTAATTTTGTATTGTTAGTCAAAATCTTGAGGATTAAATTTTGTTAAATTTCACTAATGTATTTATTCTAACAGCCAGTGGAGCTGAAATACATGCCGTGTGAGCCGTCTCGGTTCAAGATTCTAATTAGCATCGAAGCCCTATTTCCTCGGCAGAATATTTCACATCATCGAAATGAGAGTCTTGAGCTGTTAAAATTTTTAAAAGAGTTCAGGTTTTCTGTACCTTTTTTCAACAGCATTTAAACCTCTAATAAAATTGCCCATAGTGAAGTGTAATTCCACAACAGTATTCATCAAACCTCTGTTTCATAGCCCAAAAATTAAACCTTTCTCTCTAAGTAGTTTCTACAGTTCTGAGTTCTCAGAATACTTTCAGCAACATAAGTACAGGCATCGCTTTGTTGGAATTGCTACACTCAGTTCTGAAGCCTCGCTGTATCCTGGCAAAATTCATATAGCATTGGAACCTCGGTGCGCACGCGAGCTTATCGTTCCATCTAAGGACTGAGCCAGATGACCAGACTGCTCCCCACTTGGACGTCTCCGTATTATTCTTTGGAGGCGCAGAAGTGAAAGGAAGACACGCATGCGTTGGCTTGGCTCCGTCGTCCTCCATTCAAAAGAAGAGCCTCGCAGTAAAATAAGCTCGAGTGGCCGTCAGCCTATTTGCAACAAGGGACGTTAATATAATAAAGAGCGGTCGGCATGTGGCGGCCAAAGGCCAGTTGTGGTGTTCACGACGTTAGAAGTCATCTGGTGTCATACTTTCGAGATCGCTTCTATCCAAGTGGACGTACGAAGAATAGAAGTTTTTTCTGTAGTGTTTTTCAAACAAAGCTGACTGTACTTGAAGCTTACACGTTCGGAGTCCTCTATTTCATTCCCTCTTTTGGAAACCGGTTTTTGGGGTAGGCTTTTTTCAAACAGAAAGTTCGGCATCGCGCAAACCTTGCGACATGCAGTCTAACTACATACAAGATATCGCTCTGGCGTATTGCTGCAATTCACTTAGCGAGTAACGGGCCCATTGAAATTAAGCGACCGTCGGCAGCAGATCATCGCTAATCAAATTCTCAAGATGACAATCATCCGTTTTTAACGACAAGATAATCTGGTATTATATTCTTCTAATATATATTTTAATCAAAGCTCTTGTGCCTGCAATGGTTTTCTCGTCACGAAGAAGACGTATAAAAAGTAATGTCGCTCGCAAACCTTTCCTTAATATGGTGCTCGTGTGTTGAACTTGTGAACTTGTATACGCAAAGGGGGACTTGAAGTGAACTTTATTTATGGTTAATTTTTATACAAAATGAATAAAAAGAAAAATACTTCAAACGAAGATATAGAAACGGATACTTTTAGATCTACATGCTTTCTACGCAAATTTCCATTCAAGCTCCTATGCTAGAATAAAGCTAAGGGTAAAATAAACCGGGAAAATATTGCCAGTATCGGAAGACTTGCGTTTTGTGAAGAGCGCATCTGCCTTCCAGACCGTCAGGTCAAGGTCTTCGTGATTTTTTGTGCCTAGAAAAATAGCGATGTTAGTGACAAAGAAAAGCAGCCTTCCACTATGAGTGAAGCCAGGAATTAATTTAAGGTTTGTTTGAAAAGAATCTTTAAGTACGTAGGGCATCAAAATTTACAAATGACTGTGACGTAAAAAAAACTTCTACTCTGGCGCACTTACGAGAGAGGAAATGGGATGGCATTTTCCAATTAAAGCATAACATGCATTGCTTACGATTTTCACTGCAATCTTTTAATGAACAGGAGAAAACCATGTTTAATTGAAGGTAACACGTAATCTTGAATTCTTAGAAATATTTCTCCGATTATTGTGACCAGAATGTATCGCAGAAATCATTGTAAATGCTTCAACAAGTTAAATAGAGAAAATAATCAATAGGAAATAGGTCATAATCTACACCTTAGTAAATTGATAAATTGATAGTTTATTTGACAGTTAGTCAAAATAAGTTGAGGAATACTTCAAATGACATTTAATCTACACTAAACGTACAACTTGTTTTGACATTTGTTCATATTAATGAGATAAGTTTGAAATTTGCTATTCATAAAATGCTACTGAAATATTCTGTTGCCACAAGCAATCAGTAAACACAGAGATACGTACCCTGTGTCGTCAATCTCGTCATACGCGAATTTCGATCGCCTCTGTACGAGCCGTTCAACAAACACTTATAAAGTTAGTCAGAATTTGCGGAAAGCGGACTTTGAAAAGTAACTTAGTTTTACTCAGTATCTCTTGGGCATTCCAATTGAATAAAAGGCTATAAAACTGGTATGTATAAAACACAAAAAGCATTCCCGCTGATGAAACTGATGATAAATCTGCACGACAACTTCGTGTCTCACACAACTGCGTAAGGGTCTCCTAGAGCTTCGTAAGCGTATGAAAAGCGCAATACAGTCCAAATGACCTCTTTCAAGCCCTCTTTAGAGTTTTCAGCCGGAACCAAACTGCATGGCACTCACAGCTTAATTATTCTAGTCTGCTTTTCTGTTCACTGAAGACAAACTTGAATTCTTGACTTTTATTCAAGGCTTTGTGAGCACAGTTGTAGGGCCTCTTGTTATTTTCAGATGTGCAGCCTCACGTACAGGCTATGAACTTTTATAAGAGCAATTTGGTGCAGCAAGAGCCGCATCTGCCTCCCTCTACTGGAGTAGGAGAAGTAAACAGCGCTCGCGAAACATACAATTAATGCCACAAACGGAAACAATGCAGATTCCCTGCAAGATATTCCTCAGTGATTCATGTGCTCACTTCAGCGTAAATTCTTCGAATAAAAACTAGAGCATTGAAATCGTCGTCAGTTAGCCCTTGGCGATGTATAACTCCCCGTACTTGCTTGAGAACCTACCACTCAGATTAGATTTTGCAATAACATGAATAGATCTCATCAAGTAAACATGAATTCTGTCACAGCTAAGCACAGATTTAGTAATTTATTGTTGACTTGCACGGTTTCTTCCTGATCACAAGTATTAATTTGGAGCGATAAGCCTGACCTCGCTCTCGATGATAACATCAGGCATGATATGTGGATATTAACAGTCCTTCGCGAGGTGTCCCTGCTCATGATTAAGCTCAACCTCTGCATGCATTCACTGAGGGTGAAAACAGTTCTGATGAGCAATTCTCGTATTTATTTGACCCTTGCTCTATGATGCAACTCTCAACCGCAGTTAAATGAACAATCCAGTCCACTTTTTTTCTGGCCACAGTTAACCCTGGAAACGATGATAGGTGAAGAAACCTTACGAAGAGTTCATCCTCTAAATAAAATTTACAAGCACGATTTAGTCCACCCATAAATTCATTGCACACTTTGCAAGAGCTCGAGGCACATGACACCTTTCTACTTCTCACGGTTTTAAAGCCAATACTTCTCACACTAGTCGAGCTAACTCGGTGTTATTAAGTCGTTGTAGGAGCCCGTCATTGCTGTCATGAAGCAGGGCTGCTCTCCTTCGCCTCGTCCCACGGACAATCCGTTCTGATTAGCAAGCGTTTGTCGTGTGGGACAGGGCCGTCGTAAACTGAGAAAAAGTGTAAATAAAAATTCAAATCAACTACCCTCAACACGCAGGGGTCTGAAAGCAATGAAAGAAGATGTCGGAATGCTCTTCTTTAAAACTGAAAGTGAGCTATACTGAAAAATGAGGACAATCTAGCAATCAGAATCCGTCCTTATGAAGCTATGGTGAAAAGGTGAATAAAGAAAGTTGAACTTATCACACAAATCATTGTTTCCCTCGCAAGACACAAGAAATTATGAGCAAAAAGTATCCACCAATTGACGTTTTATTTTCGGCTCAACTCATTTAACGTGGAAAATTTCCTGTACGTTAGCATTTTTCTTGTAACATAAGAGCTTCCGTGCAAAAATCTATTTCGAAAAGTTACGTGTTGAGTTTTTATTCTAATTTCATTTATTTGATTGATGAATTTCTGTTTTTTTTTTGCTTTATTTCTGAAAAGATGGAAGTTTTTACTATATGTCTCGACGACCACAGCGTCTAGGTCCAAAAGAACGGAAGTTTGCGGAAAGCTGGAAAATTCTCTTGTGAGTCATTTTCCTTGAGGAGCGTGTAATTCTGATATTATAATGAGGCGTGTTATTCCAAAATGGGTGATTTATTGCTAAAATTTTAATAAAATAGTAATAGTAGTTGAAGTGTTAATTCTCATTGTGAAGTGGTAATTTGCTAATCAATCAACTAAAAAATAAATTAATTCTTAAATTTATTGGTACGTTGGGCATTCGGTTTCATTTTGCTTAATTTTAAAACTAACATGAAACTAACCTTATTCGTGATAAATTAAAAAATCAAATTACTGCCATAATAAGCAGCTAGATCTTATTAACCGATACTGTTTTTCAGCCATACTTTTCGCGAACGTAGCCCTCGAACAGAACACAGTCAACCTTGCCACCTCTGCAGCCTCATCTCTTGTAGTCCAACTCGTGTAAGATTAAATTACTTAGCAGTTAAATAAATTTCCTTGTAGCCTCCAAAAGCAGATGTACTTAAAAGATACACCTCACCTTGTTAATCTTAAATTTCAAAACTGCAGTGAACAAACATGACAGTTTGTTGATAGGTGGGAGCTCGTTAAAAACAAGCCAGTGCGTATCTGGTTGCGAAAATCAATGAATAAAAGATGCTCCACAGCGAGTTGTCAAATTGTGTGCGCAAGGTTAGTATAGGCAGTCCAAATAATGCTCGAAAACTATGTTGACTTTTACAAGGCAGGGAGATGAAAGATAGGGAAAGAAATTCGCACTAGTTTTCACTCTAGATGATATTTACAGATTAGTTCTTGACGAACTTCTTCCTAAACTGAGACTCGACCTCAGACAAATGATGATCCATTGATGCATAAAAAAGAATAACCAACCTTATTTGCATGTGTCTGAATAGTGATTTGCGCATTGCAAAACACTGCAAGCACCACACACACTGCAAGCACCACACGCACTGCAAGCACCACACACACTGCAAGCACCACACACACTGCAAGCACCACACACACTGCAAGCACCACACACACTGCAAGCACCACACACACTGCAAGCACCACACACACTGCAAGCACCACACACACTGCAAGCACCACACACACTGCAAGCACCACACACACTGCAAGCACCACACACACTGCAAGCACCACACACACTGCAAGCACCACACACACTGCAAGCACCACACACACTGCAAGCACCACACACACTGCAAGCACCACAAACACTGCAAGCACCACACACTGCAAGCCCCACACACACTGCAAGCCCCACACACACTGCAAGCCCCACACACACTGCAAGCACCACACACACTGCAAGCACCACACACACTGCAAGCCCCACACACACTGCAAGCACCACACACACTGCAAGCACCACACACACTGCAAGCACCACACACACTGCAAGCACCACACACACTGCAAGCACCACACACACTGCAAGCACCACACACACTGCAAGCACCACACACACTGCAAGCACCACACACTGCAAGCCCCACACACACTGCAAGCACCACACACACTGCAAGCACCACACACACTGCAAGCACCACACACACTGCAAGCACCACACACACTGCAAGCCCCACACACACTGCAAGCACCACACACACTGCAAGCACCACACACACTGCAAGCCCCATACACTGCAAGCACCACACACACTGCAAGCACCACACACTGCAAGCACCACACACACTGCAAGCACCACACACACTGCAAGCACCACACACACTGCAAGCCCCACACACTGCAAGCACCACACACTGCAAGCACCACACACACTGCAAGCACCACACACACTGCAAGCACCACACACACTGCAAGCACCACACACACTGCAAGCACCACACACACTGCAAACACCACACACACTGCAAGCACCACACACACTGCAAGCACCACACATACTGCAAGCACTACCTTGTTCAAGGAATCAGAGAATTACACAGTCCTGCAAAAGAAGTTGAGCAAGCGACTTCAATACGTTGGGCTGTCCATAAAGCTCGTTCGACGAAATACTCCGAGTCAGGAATAATAGAATCCAATTTAGTTGCTCTGTTGGCCAACAATCTGGTTGCAATCGCTGATTTAATCTGAGACGGGAAACATTTGAATTGAAAGATACTGTTTATCGTAGATAAAGTTAGTGAAAAATAATAGCTTGCGTCAGTTCATTGTGCGATTCATTCCTAGTGTCGTTCACTCCCATTGTTATTTTCTTCTATTTTATGCAATCTTAAAGCAATGCCAGCAATAAATACAATGATGTAGGGTAACAAATTGAGAAAACGTTCAATTTTATGGTACGCAATTGTTAAAAACTTAACATTTTATCGTCGCCTAAACTTGCTGCGATGCAATTCAAATGTCGTCAGAAATGTCAGCGCCATTTTTGTTAACTTTGAAACTATATGTGATATCAATGTTAATTTATTTTTTTTAAATCTTCCAGCGAATTTTAACTGTTATTATTCTCATAATCTTTAGGTATTATTTTTTTAACTATTATCGGAAGTTATCATTTCCCCACCTAGGTACACCCAGCGTGTTTTAGTTGCATTAAACCACGTACATTTCTAAACTCTGAAATGAGCTCACGTCATCACTGATGCCGTGTCTGTCTTGTAAATTTACGAGCTGATGCCCATCATTCTGAATAAACTCGAGCAATCAACTCGTGCTTGAAGAAAAGCAAAGAGTTACAAGAATTCAGGACACCACATCCTACACCAATCATACTCTTTCGCCGGAGCATGCATGTTTTTCGCCGCCTATGCTATTTAATTACTTGGGAGGTGAAAAACACCCATGCAGGCGGCGAAAAAGTTAGACTGGACTACTGAGCGCTCAGGAGCAGCCAAACTTGCGCTGTGACACAGAACGTCGGTTCCATTATCGCTCCTGAAACGCCTCCATATTAACTTGCACAGTTTATCTTCCCCTTGAAACAATCATTTCACCTTCAGGGCTTCATGGAACCTTTGTATGCAAGATATAACGGAAGAAATTATGTGATTTAGCCCGTAAACAAGGTTGAGGTTTGGAGAGAAATCATTTACTTCTGATTCGCCTTGACCACGAACGAATTACGCAAGTTATGCTTTTGTATGATCTGCTGATATGGTAACATTTCACCTCACTAATATTAAGCATCTTTAAGGTTCACGTAAGTATTAATACTGTTCTAAAATAACTCCATCATTGATGCTTCTCAGCTAGAGAATAAAAAGCAAAGCGAAAATCGCTACACGTAAAGTCATTTTTATTAAAAATTATCAAATAAAACTGAACGTTTCTGACTAACTGTCCATCTTCAGCAAGAAAAATTTCTGTAAAACGAAACCAAAGAAAGGGAAATTAAAGCACTAAAGTATATATACAAAATCTAAACTTTGAAAAAACACAAACAACGGTAAAAAATAATGTAAAAGAAAAAACTGAATTAAGTATTGGCAACATGAAGCGGGAAAGCACTTTGGGTGTCATTGAGAGCCGGTTTCATTTTGTAAATATACAAAGATTCGAGAAGGCGCAGATCTGTTTTTTAAGAGGTACCGGCAAAGATTTTAAAATCATTTAGGGAGACCGGAACATTGCACTCTTCCGCATGAGATCTAACAGAGGACAGAGGGGGGATCTGCGCCTTCTCGACTCTTTGTATATTTACAAAATGAAACCGGCTCTCAATGACTCCCAAAGTGCTTTCCCGCTTCATGTTGCCAATACTTACTTCAGTTTTTTCTTTTGCATTATTTTTTTACCGTTGTTTGTGTTTTTTCAAAGTTTAGATTTTGTATATATACTTTAGTGCTTTAATTTCCCTTTCTTTGGTTTCGTTTTACAGAAATTTTTCTTGCTGAGGATGGACAGTTGGTCCGAAACGTTCAGTTTTATTTGATCATTTTTAATAAAAATGACTTTACAAGTAGCGATTTTCGCTTTGCTTTTTAATACTGTTCATTTCAGTACATTTTATTCAACATTAAGGTTTATCATAGCACATACATTACGGCCACGTCACGATGTAATCACAGACGCGAATCATTCTCCGCTAATTTTATTATATTATTATTTATATTTGCCATGAAAATGTTTAGAGTGTTGATCAAAGTTCAGACTTTAGCTTAGAAAACTCTCGCGAACAGTTGACTTGCCTTTTCGCAAAAAAAAAATTTGTTCTGCTACAAATAAATAACTGAAGAAGATGAAATTAAAATAATTATTGGAAAAAACGTTGCTTACATGGAACTCGAATGTTTACAGGTTTATCAGTACTCAGGAGAGCGGAAAAATTCATTTTAATTCGTATTTGAGTTTGCAGGCCCAGCAGAATTGTACACACGAGGGCCGAATATCATGTCGTCCTGTGGTGCAGTCGGCAGCGCCAATTGCTTCTTTGCGTTCTCCCTTCGAGCATAAATTCGTCCATCCTAAGAGGCCAAATAAGCTCCTAAAAGATAAATGACTTCTTGAACTCCAAATATAATTTCTCAACCGTTTGCTTCCTCAGTGCACTGTATTGTCCGAATGCTCACAGCAGAACCGCCATCGCATGGCATGAGGCACTGCTTTGCTGCGCTGTTTGCATCAACACGTGCATCATGAATAGACCATTTCAATTTCATCCGCAGATTTGATAATATTCTCATGGAATTTTGGATCTTGTAATTATCTTTTAAAATAACGAGTGATATAAAAGGATAATATTTTGCCCAAGCGTTCAAGCAGAGGTGCGCATCGAAGGAAGAAAAGATAGCATCTCACAATTTTAAGAAAATAATCTTAAAAAATATTCATTTGGAAAATTTTCTCTGCTTCGGATCATGATTTGACGAATTTAAGTATTGCAAAAAGAACCTGATAAGTCTTCCATGTATTACTAATTTTTACATTCAAAAAATTTCAAAAATTATAACAAGTTATTACACTAAAATAACCAGTAGATTTGCAAACGCTGAGGTCTTCCACTAGTCGTGCAATACTGCACACATAACATTAAACTTACGTGAAAAATTCATTGAAGTAGGAGGATTTACATTACGCGCGAGTATTTCTTGCTACTTTTGCGCATTTCAATCAGTAAATTTAGAAACGTAACTTTTAAGCAAATATGGCGACGATATGCTAAGCAAACTTTCCACAATAATGTAGCTAAAGGTTAATTATCGGGAACTGCATGGCTATTTAGGTCAGATAAGAAAGAATAAAAGTAGTAATGTCTAAAGAAACTATGCAGGTTTTTCTTGGATCATTTCATAGGAAACTAAATACCTGAAAATTCGTGTGCAAGTTTGTATGCAAGCTGCGTAACATAATCCAGTTTTCAAGCCTGCTTATGAGGCAATTCTCTACCCACACTTTCCCAGAAAAAGGGCAACTCATGAATAAATTACCTAAATTATCATAAAACACACTAAGGGAAATTGTAATTTCAAATAGCTGGCTTCTTCTTTATTTCAAGCCTGAGAACATGAAGCGATTCTTCCCTTGCTCTAGTTTCATGAGTACATTTGATGGCATTCCTTGACGGTATTCCTTCTCCGGCCGGGACTGCGCGTTTCTATACGAAATTAAACGCAAATTCCAGCTAGCTAATACACAAGGCAACCTAGAAAGAGTTGGTTGGTTGAGTGAAAAGTTGAGTAGGAACGTTTTGTTAGCATGGCAGACTGCGTAAAAGCTTCGACCATTGTTTACGGTGAGCGAAGCAACTCGTTCCCACTACTATACAATGATCAAAAATAAATATTTTTAGTTCGACCACAATGACTTGTGAATGATCTAGCTGACTTGCTTGTGCATAGTGACTTGCTTGTGACTTGCTTGTGCTTGACTACATTCAAAATGACTTGCTTGTGTTGTGAAAAATGTGCTTAGAAACAAGCAGATGTGAACAAAAATACAAGACGAACAACAAAGGCAGAGCTTCCTCTAATCAAATCAAAATAGATCACACATCAGCGAGCAAACTAAACAAATGTAATGTATTTTGCGAGTGGACGTCACTTAAATGCAAAGCAGAGGCTTTAAATAATGATAATCCGACATCTGAAAAATGAACTTCTTACTCAGAATGGCTGTCAAGTACTGTGCGTGGATCCTAATGGTCGATGAATGTAATAATATTCAAAATAATCCGTGGCTGCGTGCAGCTTACGGGGCCACAGTTCAGAGAGAGAAATCTTACGTGGAGCCCCAGCGTGCCTGAGCTGACACCTGGTGCTGCTCGATGTCTCAAGCGACGTTTCTACTTACTATTTATAAGTAATTTATTTATACGTTATTACTTTGAAAACGCTGAAAATTTGACGAGGGTATTTAGAATTTACTTTATATGCAATATCTATTCATAAAATTATCTACAGTGTCATTAAAATCATTCATTGTTACATAAATCATAGAGCGCAAAGATATTTTCAAAACTAGCTCTACCGTGGGCTGTGCACGTTGTTTTGTTTATACACTAGACAGAAGAACATGTAAGAGACCCTTCTACTATTACGCATCGTCAAATATTTAAGGTTTTCGAATCCCTGAATCCCTCCCTCACATGAGGTGTTATCTGCTTTCCACATACTGCAACTTCTAAAGGAATGCCAGTACTTCACTTCAGAACGTGTGCAGTGACATTCCTTCTTTTGAGCGCACAAGCCCATTCACCCAATTTTTCGCTCAGGATCTGAAACTTTGAGTTAACAGCAATCGAGGAAATGCATCAAGCGTTATCATCGTCTCCATTTCTACATCATTCAGTTCACCTTTACAATAATGAAATACTCATACACCCAGCTCAAACACTACATTCTCATATAAAAGAAAAGTTAGATTGCTGTCAGGAGATTTTAGCCCAACTCTCTCACCTTGAATGCATTGAACCCTCAGGTTTCCTGTTTATGCAGGTTTGCATCTCATTTTATACGATCGTTTTTATGAAGACCTCTGCTTGAGGTCAAGTTTAATAGGTAGAGACGGGAGGTATCCTTGCTCCTGAGTTACGATCTTCCTTGGTAGATTACTGCCAAATTAAGTAGATTGTTTAACCTCGGGAAGAATCTTTCCTGTTTGCATCAGTAATTTGTCTTAAATTTTCCCTAAAGGCAAAATTAACTCTTGTATTCTTATCACGAGAGCTGAAAACTCCTAGATTGCAGAACTGGCGATGTAATGAAATGCTTGAGTTATGCAAAACACTGGTGAAGAATAAGGAAGCCCATATCTCAGGGCTGTCTGAGGTAGTTTCTGTACCATTAAATTTTCTTCGACGTTAAACAATTGCTTCATTTTACGCTTCGTCCGTTAAGTACGAAGAAGTTGAATGTTCTTAAAGCCGTGTCATACAAATACACTGTTCAACTTGGAAAATAAAATAATGTTCACGCTACTGTGCAGCGTCTAAGAAATCAAATTATTTTCTTTATTCTTCTTCTTTGCACATCGTCATCTATATCTATATTTCAAAAACTTTGAGATTCATGTAGCTTTTGCAAGTAGCAAAAGCTACATGAATCTCAAAGTTTTTGAAATAAATTTTTCCCTTAATATTTATTAGTTAAGACTGAAAAGTATTCCATCCATCCTTAGCAAAACCTTCTTTTGACATAAGGACCAGAATTAATTAATAAGGTCAGCCTGGAGAGAACTTTTTTCAAATCGACGGCTGTAAATGGGGCACTCTCCACGGCTTCTCTCAAGTTCGTTTATTGTTGAAGCGCCTTTCGATTCAACAGACTCTTTTCAATGGCAGCTAGAATTCCATGTCAAGGTTTCCCTCTGAAAGGAGATCGTAAGAAGGCATTTGCCGGAGTGTCACGTCTCACAAGCATGTCAAGTTGAGCGTTAATTCGCCGCATCATGGCAATGTGAACCGATTTGATGGCAGTCATCGATGTGGAACTGGCAGCTTTGTGATGATGGATTGCGCCTAAATTGTTATAGCAATAGGTTCAGTACTTATCAATTGGTAAAAACTAAAATAGAAAATAATCTGAACAATAAGTAAGAAGTACTTTACATGTGCATGTCTCCTTTTTCGAAAGTGATAAAATCAACTTAGAGATTATGAGCACATATCTACTTATAGATTTGAAAAGCAGCGTGCTATTTGCGTAAACATCTGCAGACTGGAGAGTGAAATCAATGTAAGGTGGAAATTGCACCACTCTGCTGATCAATGAATCACACAAACACTAACAAATAGAAAACGAATATCAAGGCACTTCGGTGGGTCAACTGACTTCAGTGCAATGACTTGCGGGCTTCTGAACAAAAATCGAATGCATCAACCGTGATTGGTGCGTGAAATTTTCTTTCAGTCTAACGCAAAGAAATCATATTGAAGAAGTGCGTTGAAAATAGCAGCAGAAATGAGCCAAGTTGTCCATTTTCTGGTTGCTAGCGTAAGTCCCATGTCGTCAGCCACCAATCACTCCCAGACAACCACAAAAATTCTGGTTTCTGAATTCATTCGGTCCCACAAAAGACTGGCGTGCTTCAGTTTTGCCCTGCTCAAAATTTTTACCTGTAAGGCCGTAAATGGTGTTAATAATCACTCTAATATGTTGTAACAGTACACCATGAATGCGTCTACAGTACTTAATCGAAACTTTTTCAAGCTTTACCCATTGTTCATTGCAGCCAGTGGATGCGGCATTCCATTTTTCGCGTTATCGGCATCGATTCTATCGAAGCAGCGCAGGAAACAAAATGCTCTAACTTCATGTGGATGTGCAGTACCAGCTACCCTCTCAAAGGGGGAAAAAGTAAAGCCAGAAGAAGAGAGCAGTGAGAGAGAGAGACCATAGTTAAGAACTTAACATGATTATTACTATTCGCATTTCATTCATTACGTGGAAGTTTTTCCACAAGCTCAAAGCTAAAGAGCATTTGAAACTATTTTATTTCGTGCGTTGTTCAACTGATTGCTAAAATGATAGACAGCGATATTTCTTAAATATAATTTGAGGAAAAATGAACTGTAAGGGATTTTCTACCTAAAATCGAACTTCGCATCACTCTCGTAATGTTAATTGAAGGTTTGATCTATCGCTCATAAGCGACAGGAGACATTCAGCTCCATAATTAAATGACTGGATAGTCTCGGCCACACAGTGCCCAACACGCTATATTTGGAGAGGTACTTAATTTATCTGTAATTTCTAATAAGACATCGTTAAATGGAAACACCAACACTGACTCATTTTGCTGTTTCTTTAATCATTTCACGAAAATTGATATATATCCGAGAGCAAGAAATCATTTCTCTAAAAATAAGCCTAATAAATTAAACAGAAAATATCCTACTCTCGTAAATATTGATGTAAGACCATACAAATAGGTTTTAATTATAATAACGTCTTCAGGTGGCGATCATGCATCAGGTCCAACCGCAACGACTTCCTGCGCAATCTCGTATTCTGACACTCTGCTCGCTAATTAGTCTTTTATGGCACTAGAAAGCGAAGACGATCTATCGCTTACAATTTTAACGACCACAGTCGAGCACAGCAAATTGCGCATGTGATCAGAACAGTAATTTCTCGCTCTTCATTTTCGTCAGCATCAAAAACCGTCATGCTAAACTCTCCCTTTCCTGGTTCTAGTGAAGTATGCGGCATTCCTGTAAACTATAAACGTGTTGTATAGTGAGTGCCCTGCACCAATTTATAGTTCTGCAGTTCTCATGACTCTATGGAATTATGACATTCACTAGCCACAGGTGACAACCAGAATTTTCCCTGCAAATTTTATACTAATGCATTGATTAAAAATACACTAACTGCATTAATTCCAGTACGATGTCATTTCAAGTTGCACTGTAAATAATGGTTGACATCAGCTGCTACTTTTGAAATCAGTTTTTGTGGAATCGTTCTCGTTCACGAAAGTGGAGTGTAGTACAGCCTGTACAAATTAATATTATAAAATTTCAAGAAAATCTAATAGATAAAATAAAACCTTGTACACTTCATTAAGTGTAACGACGCATGCGTCGGGATGCTGCAGTGAACGCTGCTCTCACTTCGACCGTTGTAGTGACTGCCTAAAAATGTTACTGGAAGAAAACTATAATACAATCCAGTATGTCATCGAATCCATGTATTGGCTTTCGTTCTGTTCATTGACCGTTGAATTTTTGAAAGCTATTATAAGCAGATGACAGACGGCTTAGCAAATTGTGATAGCACAACCTATATATGGCAACACGTTAACCTTAGTATTTTTTACTCATATCGGCGTTTTCCCAACCGCCGTCATTGGACTGGCACTGGCATGAAAGGGGGGAACGCACTGCCATTCGGGAGTGAACGTCAAAGAACAGATTACAATAGAAATTTTACGAAAATTAGAACACATTTCTAAAAAAACATATGGTCGTCTGGGGCGTGAAAGTGTTCAGAAATAATCGGAAGATCGTTGCTTTGAACGCAATTCAAAACTTGAACATTTGTTAGTAAAACATGCAACACGCAATGGAGTTCACTTAAAACTTTTAGACTTTTTATTCAACTTTAAATTATCAAAGCCGGGAATTGTCAAATGACGTTGTGACCGCCTGAACTACTTAAACATAAAAATAACTTTCAATTTTTTTCAATCGCTCTCAAAATCATCGATGATATATTTTGAGTCATCTAGCATTGAACATCGCGCATTTGCAGAAAAAAATCATTTTCATAAACAGTAAATAGTTACAGTAACAGTTTCACATCAGCGTAAAATTTTTAAATTTTTCATGCAACCAATGTGTGATGAAGTCTCCACATCTTCTCTTTATTCTAGATAATTGGGATTCAGTCACTTAGAGCTCATCCTCTTTCATTCACCCCATTAGGCCACCTTGCTTCTTCCCGACGGTGTGACATTTGTGCCTAAAAATGTCTAGAATTCGAGGCCAAGGACTTCGATCTGAGCCCATAAACACTCCGTGTACACGGGCCTCGCCTGCCAGCGTCTCGTTTTTTCAGGAAAAAAAGATGAGACGCTTCAAATCGCTTAGAATAATCCCAAGTACATGGGTCGTGACCCAGGCCTCGTTAATCAATCTATTTCCCTTAAATCGCCCTCAGTTTAGACTGCCCGCAGCCACCAATGTTGTCAGCGACGGGATAGTGGAATGG
This sequence comes from Morinoia aosen, assembly GCA_030386875.1. Taxonomy (NCBI): domain Eukaryota; kingdom Metazoa; phylum Arthropoda; class Malacostraca; order Amphipoda; family Talitridae; genus Morinoia; species Morinoia aosen. Next base: position 64,566,201 of record CM059564.1, on the reverse strand, counting down.
CACAGTTCATGGGTGTACTTCGACTCTACTTGCTTCTTATTCCTGGGTGTTTGAGATTACTACAGCCATGACTTTTCGTGTAAAGAGTACATACCGGCTTGACATGCCCGTGCACTCCGGAAAATTGTATTAAAGTTCAATAGGTGAAGAGCATAGCTCTATTAAGAATACATTAGAAAGTTTGCTCACCGGATCGACAACGATAAGTCCGGTCCAGTGCCATTGCAAGAGCTGTTCTTTACCGATACCTCCTCAAACATAGATTTTGCTGAATTCTAGAGTGTCAGAGAGATGCCGTCAGAAAAAATTTTTTGCCATGAATTCTGAGAGTATTGTCACATTACGCATTCTCATATCTGTCGCGTAGAATCTAATTTTGGTGACGTTACCACGCCACATGTGGTGCAGAGAAATTTTGAAAAACTGTTCATATATTACACATATATATAATATAATCCAACATCCCGCCTCCCCAAACCAAAAAAAAACACAACTGTAAGATTCGGTGCATTTGTTGAAAGGTTTTTTGGAGTTCTAAAAGCAACTTCACGTTGTTGGAGGAGGTTCGTTCGATCAGCACGCTTTCCACGGTCAGCTTATACCTGTTCAAATGGACATTTCCAGAGCGTGAGTACGCTTCCAAATCCTCATACCCCCAATCGTGTATAACAACCTAAGCGACACTGAAAAACAGTTCAATTAATGAAATCTATAAAAATGCAGCATAATACAACACAAACTTAATTCTCACGTTAAAAAGTTAATTTGTACAACGCTGGTGCAAAGTTTGACCGTGCTTTTTATCGTTCTAACTATACACAACTATGAATTATTTCTCTAAATTTAATTTCTACTTAGTTCTTGAACTCCAAAGTCACCCAAAACAACATTTGTTTCATTCAAAGTAAACTTGAAATAGTAGAGCATACCTTTTGAACGTCATCTTTTTACTGACAAGTATACAAACATGAGTGCAGAACAGCGCGTAGATGTTGCGATTCGTTCAAACCTTTAGCGTTGCTACAGTAGGATAGAGAACAAAATGTGCAGGCTTATCCAAAGCTGTTGAAGTCTCCGAAAAATATATTTCAGATTGCGAATGCGCCTTAATACTAGGAAACATCTTTTAAAAATTTCAAAAATGAAATGAACAAACGCTTCTCATTACAGTAATTTGATCATTTTGAAGGCTTGAGAGAAAACTTTGTATTCATGCTCTGTTTTTGCACCTCGACACATCTTGTGAACGATTTAGAACGCTACCAGCGTCACCACATGAGCGCACGCAGTTATTACTGCCATGTTTGTAGTAATGTCGCATAAATCAGCCTCTGTCACCCTGCAAATGTAAGGTAAATATTAACGTCCCCCAAATCGGCCCCCGTGCTAATCTGCCCGAAAGTGCGTGCTTCATGAATCGCTGGTGGCACTCGGTCGCTTATCAGACAGCCGCTAAAGAGTTGCTCTTGATTCCGTATTCAATGTCAAGGAGCTTTGGCTTCATTTGTCTACAAAAGCTGACCTTTGAGGCAGCAGCGCCGTCGCGCTGCGGAGGAGAGGCCAATAAGTCGCCCCCTTGATGGCTCAGCGCAGCGACCACGCCCCACAGAAGCGCTGCAGTTTCACGCCGTCGCCGCTGTCCTAAGCGAGAGCGTGTCGACTTTTTTTGAACGATTGCAAAGTTGAAATAGTTTGCAGGCCTCACGATTTCACCAGCTCGTACACTTCAGTAACACTACAATTTACTGTGAAGTCAAGAAACATAAGCACACACACCTTAATAAACTTTTCATATAATTGAATCTCATGCATAGCTGATGAAACTGTAGACATTGTTTCATATATATTTCATATTAGTTGTAATATTGTAGTGCCAATCACCTATGTTTTAACTGTGTTTCTCATAACATTGAAAAATTACATAACATAATTTTGTGTAATATAATATATTATAATACAATATAATATAATACATATAATATAATATAATATAATATAATATAATATAATATAATATAATATAATATAATATAATATAATATAATATAATATAATATAATATAATATAATATAATATAATATTATATAATATAATATAATATAATATAATATAATATAATATAATATAACATAGTATAATATAATATAATATAATGATATATAATATAAAATAATATAGTATAATATAATATGATATAACATAATATAATATAATATGATATAATATAATATAATATAATATAATATAATATAATATAATATAATATAATATAATATAATATAATATAATATAATATAATATAATATAATATAATATAATATAATATAATATAATATAATATAATATAATATAATATAATATAATATAATATAATATAATATAATATAATATATTATAATATAATATAATATAATATAATTCAATATAATATAACATAATATAATATAATATAACATAATATAATATAATATAATATAATATAATATAATGATTATATTATAATATATAATATAATATAATATAATATAATATAATATAATATAATTCAATATAATATAACATAATATAATATAACATAATATAATATCATATAATATAATATAATATAATATAACATAATATAATATAATATAATATAATATAATATAATATAATATAATATAATATAATATAATATAATATAATATAATATAATATAATATAATATAATATAATATAATATAATATAATATAATATAATGTAATATGATATAATATAATATAATATAACATAATATGCGTAAGCGTACGTATTTTTTTATGCATGGAATACAAAGCAGCTATAGCTTTCGGCTGTCGTGTACAATACGTAGATTACATTTAAATAACACGTGTGGGATTCAAAATGTAGAAGTTGCTAGTTATTCAAGGCTAAAATACATAAATGACTACCATCTCTCCGAAAGGGGGCTACTAGTTTGCTTGTATGCCAACCCTTAATAATTTAACTCAATAATTTCAATAATTGCATATCAACGAGTAAAAATACGTATCTATTCACCCCATTGAGGGCGACGAGTTAAAGCATATCTTAAGGAGACAGTGAGCCAGAACAGACCTATCATTATTACAAGCGCTGCCAGCTCGTCCATTTAGGGCATAATAACCTAGAGTATAGGTAAGTTTAGATCCTGGGCTGATTAAGTCAATTCAGTATCTGTGTTTATCTCTACATGCTTCTATTAGCGAATGTTAACTTGAATCTAACAGACTCGATTTTTGAAACAATCAGCCTCTGATCTACCTATCACCTTTTCCTGGTGATCACTTAATAATTACAAGGAGTTGTGGGTACCAAGAACTTGTGAAAACGCGTTTTTGGTGATTTGAAACGTGGGTAAATCTATAGGGGCGTGTCTCGTGCGAAATAGAACTGATAAACGCAATATATGGTCGAACTATACTCCCCAAAATTGTGATTGTAACTTATGTGCATATTTTAATAAAGAAATTACTTCAGTTTTACAATTGACGTATGATTTAAAGACCAAAAATTTCCAAAATTTACTCGTAATTTTCAATTGCAATTGTAATGATCGGAAACGAGACATTTTTAGGTTTCTGTAGCAGTTGACGAAATATCTTCTACTAAATTAGAATCGACTAAATACTTTCTTTATTTGGGACTTTCCACAAAATGTTAATAAAAAATGCACACACAGTATTTTCACCATAGCTTTCAGCGCTTGTGTTGATTCCTCGAATTCACGGAGAGCGTACCTGTTATACCGAGAAGGAACGCTCAATTCACAACTGTCATTAGCGGAAGGTAACGAATTTGCAGAGTTATCTAGAGCAATTTCGTATTCCACTCCCATTTAGCCCCATGTACTAGCAAGTCTGCATGAGAACCACGTTATTAACTAGTGAGTCATACTCAGGTCAGTAGGCATTGTACTTAATCTCAAGAAAGAAAAAGTTTTCCCCAAACTAGGGATGGCCACCGAGACATGTTCGCCTCGTTCTGCTTTCAAACATTAATGTTAAGGTGTAAAATTCCGATACGAAACTCCCATTTGCATGGCCACTCTCCGCACCCTGAGCAAGAATGTTTACTAATTCTCATTCATGACCTAGATCAAATCAAGGACAGTTATTCTAAAGCAATTCATACAACTCGAGGAATATGCACAACTCCTGATCTAGAAATGTACCTGTTTTATTTCCGGAATAATGAATGAATAATGAAGGCATCTACGGATGCTTTATTTCCAATCAAGCCTGATACATATCACCTTGTACATTGGATTTTCAAATGCCTTATAACTAACGCCAGGACGCCATGACGCTTTCCCCCGGTCGAGACCGGTACCCATTTCAGACACCTGGGTGGAGTGGGGTATTGTGCTTGGAATTTTTCTCCTATACCCAACAGAGAAAATCGCCACTGCCAGCGCCGAGTTTCGAACCCGGGTCCCGGCCGCACGGCGGCGGAACCTATAGCACATGGCTATCGCGAGCACATGGCTATCGCGAGAATAGTCCGATACTATTACTTTGGGCTGGCCAGCTAGGATTTCATCGAACTCCCGTGATAGCAAACAGATGCTCGAGCATATAATTTACCAGTGATCGGGCGTGCGTTGAGCAAGCCTATTCCAGTTCTTGGGGAACACTTGCAGTGCTGAACGTCAGGTGAAAACTTAACAAACTTGCTTTTAAAAGATTATTTATGTCATGTGTTTGCGAAGGTCAGTGATCACTCGTGAAATTGTAGAAAATTCATACGCATAAAATTTCGTAAATAAACATATTTTGTTTAAGTAATATTTCTTCATACGTAATTGTCCGTAATTAATTAATTTCAAGCGTGTACTATACATCTGAGTTGTATCCTGTCTTCGCGTTTAAACAATGTACACCAAATTAGTTATAACTAGCGACATATTTATACAATATAAAATTAACACACCCACTTAGAATACTAATGACTTAGATCAAATAGCTTAGATCAAACTGTTTTTCTTAAACTGTAACTTGATTTCCCTTAAAATTCTGTAAAAAATTAGAAACTAGTTCATTTTTACGTTTTCGAAGTTTTTTTTTTTTTTAATTCATTTATATTTATTCTTTCAAGTTATTTCTTTCGATTATACTGAACAATACAGCCACCATTTCGATGTAACACGAGGAAGACTGTTTATTATTTTCATCATTTTCTCTCATGTTCACTTTTTATAAGTATATATATGTACTTTTAGTATATGTATGTATGTATGTATGTATGTGTGTATGTATGTGTGTATGTGTGTGTATATGTGAACACACGTATGTGAATACACGTATGCACAAAGGTAATATTAATAATCAATATGGCATTATTTTTAATGAAACCTCATATATGTATGTACATGCATATCGTCATATACATCTATATGTTTCCTTTTGCCTAAAAACAAAACCTCAAGGCCCATTACATTTCACTTAATGCTCTGCGACTATATAGTTAACACTGAACCATTTTTCAGAAATTACTCAATAGTCCAGCAAATAAATTTGTTGCACTTACTAACTGTTTCAATAATAGATCTATCACTACCCTAGAAGCGAAACGCTACCATGAAATAGTGTTTCGTTTCTACCATGAAATAGTGCTTATTCATTTGGGGTAGTGAAACACTACCCCTGAAGTATCCTTGCCATGAAGAAAAGCGAAGTTTGAGCAAATGATTCGTGAAAAAATTATCTCTCTGGTTGTACGATGAACAAGCTATGAATTTCATTTTGCATGTGTGTTTGTTTACATGTTTCTATATGCGGGTGTTATGGCGATGTTTTTTTATAAATTTCTTTTTAACTCATTTTTTTCACTACTTGATAATCAATTACGACAGTTTTTCAGTATGCTTCGGTAAAACATTTTTTCTTTTTGTCTTTTCTTATTTCGTTTCAACTAATAATCAAGGAATTCCGATGAATTCTCCAGCAGTATTTAAATTATTTCTAAGTTTTTCAGCCATCTTTTTGTGTGTGAAATGTACAAGAGATGATACTTCGACTGCTTCTCTCAATAACATAATTAGCCCCCGATACTGCTATAGCAGGCCTCGTATGGTTTTCTATCAATTAAAGACCTTTATATTTAGAAATTCTCAAAGTCTAATGTGTAATATATCTCATAGGTAAACTTTTTTCGAAATAAACTGTTTTTCTTTTTACCTCGTTCTGAACCGAAACTTTTCGAATGAATTAAGGCTTAAGCATAAAAACAACGTTGTTATTTTTAATGGCGGAGTTATTCTAGCATAATAAGTTAATAAGGAATGTAAAAGACGTCATAGTAAGTGAATTTCAGCAATTTTTTGTAGAAAACAGCAAAAAAGTTAACGTATTCTAATATGGTTTTGACGTTTCCTCAGAAAATTTCTAAAAAGTACAAGTGCTGTGTAACCTTTCTAAACGGAATCTTCATACGCTTGGCAGCGTTTGCACATCTTCATATTTCGAGGGTTTTGACCGCTCAGTCGTTGCTTGTGCAGGTCCCAATTTTTGATGTAAATTTGTATTAATTTTATGAGATTTTATTTCAAGTAGAAGAGCTATTGATATCCGCCGTAATATTTCTACTGGGTGAAGAGCAGACAAATTTTAAAATGCGTGCCATCAAATACCTGTTTTGACGAAAAAATTAATGAAATATATTTCAACGTCATTTCTAATTTTTCATTGAATAATGATGATTTATTAAATAAATTAGAAGATGGCTTTTTAAATGAAGCGAATTAATATACATGCAAAACATCTATCCGAAGATATAATTTTGATTGAAATATTTGAAAGCTTTTCACCTTTTAAAGATATCACCCTGGTACGTTATTGTTTTCCGCGCTAACTTTCGTGCAAATTCAATTCTACCAATAATGCTACTCTTCTATCTCCCCAAAAAATCCGGGTATTTTCCCGAAACTATTGTGTACAACTGTCCTACGTGTCCCAGTGGCCCTTATCCCAGATATGCCAGCCTTCCTCGTGAGTTGGGAGCAGAAAGCACACTGAATACTCACCATTCGGTTCCTAAATACCATGTAAATCGGCAATCATAGTAAAGAAAGAGCTAAGCCCAAAGATGGGCACCATAGCTTCATTTAGAAATGGTAAACTATTCTTTGTATTCTGATATGAAAATTGCGAAGCTTCCTATCTAGATTGAAGGCGCAAGGAGGAATTTGTTAAAACGGATCGACGAGCAAGTAGCAAATGTGCAAAAGATGAAGAACATCATTTCTCTGGTTTATTAGCGCTCAAAAATTGGAAACATGTTAGTCACTTTGGTAATTTTCTCATCAAATTACATGCGTAAAATCGGCGCAAAAAAATTGCTGATATTTCTTTCAGTGCTTGAGATTCGATGACGATTAATTGTTCAGCAATAATTTTTTCTTTCTCTCATAATTGAATGCTCTTGATTCAGTTGCAGTTATATATAGAACAGAATAAATATTTGCACCCTGTATATTAGACTCGTGCAAATGCCATATGAGATTTTCAAAAATTTACAGCTTTCTCCTGACAAACGTTGGAGCTACATCAGGTGAAAGTGTAGGCTAGATAACACTCTGTTTGAGTATTTCCAATAACAAAATGTCAGGAGTACTATTCAATTTTAGTCACATTAACTTTTTACTTTAACCTCTTCGTGATCTGTTGAGCATGCTACAGATATCTGCATCGAAAAAATAGGGTGAGAGTTATTCCATTCAGAGAAAACATTAATTTTTACCCTCAAAAACAGTAAACAAAGACACGCATTTATGACTGCTACTTAATTCCTCAACTTGTGGCCAGGCATCATGTTACAGCAAAAATTTTGGAACCACGACTATCATTTTCTACAGGCCACACAGCCCGCCACGCGTGAGTATAATACGAGTGCTAACCTATCTTCCTCTGCTTATCAGGACGATCATCTTCAGCCCTTAGAGGGTCGTTGATCAGAATTTATTTTTTGTATTACGCTCTATTGTTGCCGATATTGTGTTTAGAACAACTCAAATTACCACTACATTTCAACGTTTCGTGTTCAAACGTTGACATTTATAGTAGTGCTCAAACGGTGTAAAGATGCGAGTATTTCTTGCAGAGAACGTCTTTCTTTCATGCCTTATGAATTTTTGTACGGAAATACTCTTTATTTCTTTTAAGTGTTAGGATTTTTCCGTTCGAAATAATGAGCTACTATCCTTCTAGTTGAGGACAAAATGCGATTGTCTTTCTCAGAAGAAACCTAGATTGTATCAAACATAATTTTCTATGAAACAAGCCATTGCAGGACGCTTGATGAACAGTTGCAGTAGCGTGTACAACGACAATCTTCGGTAGGGGATCAAATCTCGTCAGAAATCTTGCAATGGATTAGACCTGCTCTCACGCACGCAACTGTTGTCATATTTTTGCCGCAATGAAACAAGGACACAAATCGTTCTACGCAGGTCAGCACACATCCTTGCACTCTGGGTGTGAACGTGCAATCAATTTTCTTGGACTAGTAGCCAGGTTTTTTGGCTAAGGAGAGCAAGGCTTACGGACATATGAGCGATGAGACACTCACGGCGGCGCCAGATATTCTCTCTCGCTCGACCACGCCTGTGAAAGTTTAAGCTTCCGCGTGTTTTCTCTTATCAGATGAACGAATTTTTTTAAAGCTGCCATACGAATTCTGCGGTCAAATTACGCCGCTCGTCTGACCTAATATACCACCTCAGAAACTGCTGAACTTCAGCTTGACCCGTCCTGACTGCTGGTGAACGATGCTGAGTACAAGCTGTCCATCGAGTCTGAGGATCAAATGGACCTGTTTTGAATAAAACAGTAAATGTTGAGGCACATGTGTTGGTACATTAACATGGTAAATATTTGGCTTCCGACTGAATATTCATGTCGAAAATCACAATAAATCTAACGATTTTAGATTTTGTGAGAATGATGAAATTTGCATATCGGATGATATCCATAATTTTTTATAGATTCTTGAACAACTTGCTGTATTCACTGAGATGACCTGTTAGATCTATCAACTTTTTTACAAGAATAACAAGAATCTGCATGCAAAATAGACTTTAGGAGAGAACATAGCGCCATTAGACGTTCCCAGCAAGAAACTAGAGCCAGACCGTCCTACATTTCCCGACAAAAGAATAACAAAGTGAGCGTATAACACGAGCACAGCCCCAGAGATCACTCCCTCATTAACATCACTCGTGCCTTCAGAGAAGAAAAAGCCTAGTTAGCAGCCTTCGTTATTCTTGTGCATGGAAATTGAAGCATTGTTTTTATTACCCATTGTTTGAAGGGTTCATGTGAACTAAAAGAATTTTATTGAACGTGTATTCACTGCAAAGTCTATATTCATAAAACATACGTGATTAATCTTCCTGCTTCATACATTCGCGAGGTAATTTCACTTCCTTTATTTTAAAATGGGTTTCTAAAACTTGTATATACGCTAACTGCCCGAAAAAAGTCGAGCACTGAATATCTACCGATTCTGCATACTTTGCATTATTATATTTCAGAGTTCAATTTTTTCAGATAAACTACATGGAAATGTTATGAAAGTGTTTATTAATTAATAAAGACATCTTTCGAGTGCATGTAAACCTCAAAATTTTTCATTTACATTGGAGAAATGAAGACCCATGGAAAGGACCGATCATCATTTGACGAAAGACGCTTCATTGGGTTTCATCAAAGTGAAAAATCAATTCGCAGCATTTATACAGAAACCGACATAAAAATCAGAACGATTCAGAGAACAATACCACGTTAGAAACAAGGTCCATCCAGCAGAAATTTTGGAAAGCCTTATGTTCTGGACGTCAGAGACAGACACTCTTTGAAGAGATTGGTTAAGGAAAATCGGCATTTATCAACGCAAATGGTAACGAACGAATTTTGTGTAGGTCTAAAAACAGTTTCTGCAAGGATTGTGCATCTAAAGGTAAAGAAAATTAATTTAAGCGAGTGCAAATTCCCCAGGGGAAACCAATAGTGTCAACCACAAATCGGATAAAAACCTTTGTTTGAGGAAACCCAGATTGGACTGCTGAGGATTGGGAGTATGATATGTGGTCCGATGAACCCAGATTCTCCCTCTTCCAGAACAATGGGCGTGTCAGAGTATGGCGACAGGCACGTGAATCCATTGACCCATCTTGCATATCGTCCCAACTTTTCTGGTTTCTGGAGGTAGTGTAATGTTTTGGGGCTGTTGTCGCTGAGATGGACATAGATCTGCCATTCTTTGCAATAACAATATGAACTCTAAGAGCGCTTTGCAAGTACCTTCTGACTCCGTTCATCCTTCCACCAGTTTTGTTTTCCTGATGCCCACAAGATCTTTAAGGACGACAATGCTCGTATCCACGGGGCTAAAAATTTTCAAGATTGGTTTATTGCAAATGAGGAAACATTTGAGCACATACACTAGCCCTCACAATTTCTTCATTCGTACCCTATCGAAAATGTATGGGAAGAGCTTGACATGAACCAGGGTGACTCATAACCCCTTCCTTCGATATTGACTGCTTAGCCTCAGCCGCCTTAGAGGGTTGGTTTACTTTAATCACGGCCAAAAATAGAACTCCAGGGCATCCAGAATCTTGTAGAATCAATGGCAAGTCGCATGTGAGCTGTAATTCGAGCTGAAAGTGATTTTATCGCCTATACTGATGAATTTCTAAGCCACGCGACTTCATTTTGCCGCTCAGTGAATTTCCTAAAGTTTTAGCAGCACGATTTCAAACTTACATGTGTACTGCGTATGAACTTAGGGTACAAGCATTATACTATTGAAATGTGACACACCTATTGACTGAATAATTCATTAATTACATCAATATTGTAAACACTAAATTCTCTCTTCGATTATACTAAACATTGCAACTTTTTCTCTGCCCTTTAATTGCCATGAAAATACTTACAATCTTGATGCTCATTTATTCCTCCTGTAGCGTATTTTCTTGAATTAGAATTATATTTTTCACCAATTTCCTGAAAAATTGGATTACTATTGGCGAGGGCAGCAAGCTTGACGAACGAGTAATGAACATTATATCAGCAAGAAATTGAACCCCAAAAGTTAAAATCTTTTGACCGTAAATGCACACAATAGAAGTTCACTTCAGTTTGCTATTGTATAACCGCTTACTCAATGATACGCTAAAAACTTGTCGTTCAGCAATACCGAATATTCTTTTTAAATCTGCATATATATACTGCATCTTCAGCACAACTGTAATTGCAGTGTGACGAGGGCCTAAAATTTGCGTGAGAACTCACCCTCATCACCTCGCATCATCTCATATCACATTAACACTTCATGGAAGTGTGAGAATTTCAGCCCTGGTCATTGACTATAAAATTTTGCTAAAAGTTTCACTACAATTTGGTAATGATTGCATTTGGGCAATTATTACGACATGAACACTTAAATGAAATTTATCGGCAAGAAATTACAACAAAGTGTTCGAAGTTTGTCAATTTTCCCCGCTGAAGCTTTCCTTGGTGGTTTGGGAAAGATTACAGCTGTGGGTGATTATTTTACGCTTTCTTCACTAGCCCACCCTGTCCTGCGCCTCTTTTGTTAATTGCAGTGAGCTGGAGAGAAGCACTCGATTTTGATTTTTTATGTCAAAACTCTGCGTGTTGAATTATGTCGCTGTACATGCGAAAGATAATTTAATTGGTTAACTGGTGGAGTAGCAAACATTAGTTAGGACCCTTTTTTCAACTTGAAAATCAGGTGAAATTGGAGACCTGATGTAACTTCATTCACCGGCATGGTTACTATATATAAGGTTAATTTTTGTTCCAGTAACTTCTGAATTTAGAGCTGTTCAATAATTTAAAAAGTTTCAAAAGTATCTTCCTAGCGTTAAACCTCGTTATACAATATCTAACCGTCCCGTTACGAAAAATTTATATTTTAAGGCATTTGAACATGTGTCTTGTTTTCAAGAGCACATCAAAACTCAGATATTTCAGGACATGCTTCGAGGGGATTTCCCATAATTAATATCACAATTTATCGCACAGATGTTTTATCAATTTAGTTAAAGAAGTCAAGGTTCCAATTCTTGGAGATCTTAATAGCTTTTGCTGTTTTCAATTCAAAATAAATGGTCTCAAAACATTACTGTAGAAGGCTTATAGTGTTTGCAGCACATTTGGTTTCCTTCACGAGGAATTTATGTTCTTAAAGAACTACTTTGTTAAGAATGGGTTCCCTGTTCGCCTAGAAGACGACTCAATTAGAAAATTTCTCTCCTCTATTCGCACAAATGTTCCATCGGTTGCCTCTGTTGATAGAAAACAATGTTACGTTTCACTATTGTACTTAGGTGCTCAGTAGGAAAAACTAAAATCTGAACTATCCCTCCTTCTATCGAAGTTTTTTACGCAGTGTGATTTTAAATTTATTCTTGTCAATTCCTTGTCTGTTGGATCTTTTTTTCAAATTTAAGGATGAACTTCCTAAAGGCATGCTTAGCTCGGTTGTATACAAGCATAGTTGTGCACGATGTGGTGCATCTGAATACGTTGGATCTACATCCCGTAGCCTGCGTATTCGTGTGGCTGAGCATGCTGGACGAAGTCACCGTACTAATAACCTTTTATAAGCACCTTCTCACTCTGCAATACGCACACATGCAGAAAAATGTGACCTGCCTGTTAGACTATCTGATTTTGAAGTATCAGGCCGAGGTAGTAACCCAATAGAACTCAGAATATTAGAATCTCTTTTCATTTATAGACTAAAGCCAAAGCTGAATGATATGCAGTCTGCCTATCCCCTACAAATAGTAAATTCCTAATTTTGTTTGATAGCAAATGTTTCTAATTTCATGTTTGTTTTTACCATTGGATTTTCTGAATGATGACTGATTTGTAATCTTAACTTTTACAGTGTTGAGAATGACCAGTGCTAGTTGGTTGAAACGTTCACTTTTATCGATTTTATCACCTAATTAGCACAAAATGAGTCTAAGCGTTGTGTCATTAGTCTTCCTATTTTTAAAAAATTTTATCAATTTACTGTAGCCCCATTTTTTTAAGAGGGCTGTCATAATAACTTTAAACGAAGCTAAAGCTCATCATTTACGGTGCCACCACCATTACTTTACCACCTAATCGCGAGTAAATAACACGTGTAAGTCAGAGTTCGAGCGCAGGTAATCTGTGCGCTCTAATTGGTAAACTGATTTCAAGAAGGTTAACCATTCTACCACTGCCCTATCATTTAGAGAATTTCTCTAAATTACCCTAAATTCTTTGTGTGGTGCTAACAAACACGTGTACAGACGTCGAATAATAACACGGACAAACGAAGGAGGCGAGGCTGGAGTTAATTGTGGCGTCGAGACAAAGACCGCTGGTCGGAAGGTCGACAGGAGGGGTTGTCTCTCCAGCGCGGCCCGGGGAGAGTTTCTCGCCGGGGCATCGATGCGCACACAGAAGTCGGCAGCCGCACAAAAACCCCTACGTTTCGTTCAAGATCAAGGCCGAGACTGGGCGTGTGCGGGGCGTGTGATGTATTTTACGAGGGCACATTCGTACTGGATCGCCTGCTCCTGTTCCTGGTACCGTAAACTACCCTCAAGAGGGACTAAAGTGTCGATATATTATTACTGCTTAGTTGGGCATGGATTCCTCCCACTTATGGTCAAGCGAATGGTGAAACGAAAGTCATGCACCTAATTGCAGCGTGCTCAAATGTTGGGTTAAGGGTCAGCGGGAAAAAAATATTCAAGTTTCAAACACTGCAAATTAGCAAGCAATGTTCAGAATTTATATTCGCTGTAATTAATGGCTTTTGCTGCTTGCCATGCAATAACCTTTTTGTGCCTGCTCAGCAGCTCACTAGTTTCTTTTGAGAAGAAAAACTTGTTTTCATTCAAGATACAATAGTTTTTGCATTAGCTATTTGACAAACGTGACGAGCCTCTCGCACTCCCCCATGAGTTAACACATTGACTGCGATACGACCCACCGGTGGGTCGTGGTTAGGTTTTTCCTGCTGCGAAACGACCCATCGATGGGTCGTTTTGAAAAATTCTAACAACCTTTCTAAATTAGTGGTATTTAACAGGCCCGGTTAATGTTTGATATTTACAGATTTGGTTATCACTTTTGACTTTAAATTTCATTTGAATATTGAACTTCTGTTTAACCTATCGCAGTTAACGTGTTAAACTAGGAAATTTGTTCACTAGTCCTGCAGCAGAACTTTTCCTTGGTTCTCAAGAAATAATTAGCTAAGCCTATTTTTTATTCTACTATGACTAAAAATGAAACCTCATATTTTTAATAATTTTAGTAATTTAGGCTTTTTAAACCTATTTTCAGTCTTAAGCGGTCCTTTTCATTTTTTGGTTACATATTCACTTATTTAAATATTGTTATTTTTAATACTTTTTTAATAGTGTTTTTTAGTAGCTTCAGTATGATAAACAATGGATAAATATTTATCATCAATCATAATACATTTACATCAGGTACGGACCACTGGCGCTAACATTTCTAGAACATTCGTTCGTTAATTTTAACTGAACTTGAGTCCTGTTGGGGGTGGTGCTAAACATAGTTTTCTTCTTACACTGCGAGTCAAATTATTAGCGAGAGAACATTTTTAATTTGATCAAAAACTATCCAATAAATTTACATTAAGTTCTCTGGGAATGTCGGCACTCCTATTGTGCGCATGTAATGAAAAAATTTGTACTGATACGCGCAAATTAAATAAATTGAGTCCGTATATGCTGGAATCTTGGTGCTCAATGGGGGCCAAATTAATTACGAGGTGCTCTGATTTGTGTTTAGTATGGGTCAGAAATGAAGCCTGACTGATAGGCTAGATGGTGTTCAACGTCTGAATTGGCGAAATGTAAAACTGCTCTGGAAATAGCAAAAATTATTGGTTTATATCATCAAACTGTAATGACCTTTGAAGGGGATCCTAAGAAGACTATTCAAAAGGCTGATTCAGATCAATCAAGAGTTGTTTCACGCCGTTTCACGCTTCAAATTAAACGTGATGCTGTGAAGAGTCTTGGATTAAGGAATGGAAAAATGTTTTACCCCATCGTTTTGAAAAATGGCCCTAATAAAGGCTATTGCTAAATCGGTACCACCGGTGTCAAAGCCTCCATTGATAGACAGTCATGTGCAAAATCGACTGAAATGGGCAGAGAACAAAATAATGATCAACTTTCAAAAAAGTTTGTCCACCGACGAAAGGCGTGGAGCTAAGGATGGTGGTAAATGGATGAAATCGTCATCAGCGTTTGAGGCGCCAGCAAAGGGGTGGAAAGATTACAATTTGAGCTGGATTACATTAGAAACCTTAATTGACCCGAGGAAAATAATAAATGACTATAAAATAGTTTTTAATACATGTCCAGCTTTCCTGAAGCCTTGAACCTTGACTGAAGAGAGTGAACATTTAGAACAAACATTATTTTCATGCAAGAAAACACTCCTTCACATGTACTGTAGCTCATGAAGCTATTGAATTTTTCCAAAAATTGAGTTTCTGTGGTTTTTGAAAGATGAAGGGGCCTGCAAATTCCTCAGGCTAAAATCCAATAGAAAATTCGTTGAGTGTTCTGAAACGACGACTCACCGCAAACGGACGTCAATTCAAGAACAAGGATGAGTTGTGGGAAGTCCTTGACACATCACAGGAAGTACTGCAGACGAAATCGTGAAATGAATAAATTCCATGGATCAATGTTTTATTCAAGTGATTTCTATGAAGGGAATGCAGATTTCTTGCACATGTCATATGGATATTTATTTAAATTTTAATTTTTCCTCACTTACAAACTTTCTAAATTTATTCGACACTTCTAACTACATGCTGTTCAATATGTAAAACTACAAATGAAGAGATTTATTTTTTTATTCTATGAGTTTTGATAACCTTTGTTAATAATTTGGCGCACGAGGGTCTCCAGCTATTCAGAATGAATGCTATTATTGACTACCAGCTTTGCATAAACATTTTTTTCACAATATGCGCAAGTCAGCAGTGCCAACATTCCCTGAATATTTCAAATAATGTACACCTCAATTTTGACATTAGTGGGAAAGTAATGGTTGTTTTACAATTTGACAAGCAGTGAAGCTGCATATATACGGAGTAAAATACAACTTTTACCTTGGTTTTTAGTCTTTTTAGAGGTGATGAGGTGAACCTTTGCGAAAGGTTTTCCTGTTACAGAGCAGTTCATGTATAGGCAAGGGCAAAAAAATGATCGGCATATTTACCAGAGAAATTTAACGGTATTAAAAATCTTCTAATAAATTTGTACGACATGTAACCGCACGTTTTGTATTAATGAAGAAATAAGAATGTGACTGACAGCTGATGGATCTGTAGACGGAGGACTTGGTTCAATTGATCCATAAGCCGCTACCCACAAATAAAGGGAAGACGCAAAATAATATTTACCTCGACGCAAAAACATAAATTGCCTCGTCACTCAAATAAAAAATGAACAATTTATGCTATAATAAGACAGTGATTTAAGTAAGCACCAGGCCATGTTTGAATCATGATAGGGTATGCATCGTGTACTTGTGTTGAGGCAATATCTTGGCCACATGCAGCATATTTATTAATGATGCATGATATCACTGTTACTGGGAGCGAATAATCAGGAGTTCATTTACAAAATTGTCAATGATGTCAAATACCAACGCAGCGATTTCATGGTTGTTTGTCGTTTGTAAGCCAACCCGTGAATAGAAGTTAGCTCTCAGTGGACAAGAAATCCATGTTTCTTTGCCGAATCAAAGCCTCATTTCAGGTATTGTCAAAAAAGTATATATAAATTCACTTTGATGATGCAATAACATATCCATGCATTCCTCATAAATACAAGGAAGTTATAAAATACAAGAGATACAAGAGTATTCCATTTGATGTACTTTGAATACAGATATTTGCTAGTGGTTTGAATAAAGTTGGCCCATGTTTATATCGTTTGAATCAAGTTATTTCCCGTAAATATCATATGATGAAAGTCGTCTCTTGTCTATACTATTAAAATAAAGTAATTTTGTGTTAATGCAATTAGAATAATATTCATTTCTGTTGATACCACTAGAAGAATAGTTTAGTACCATATGAATGAATTTGTTTCCTGCTGCTATCATACGTGTAAAGTTGTTTTCTGGAGAACGGGTAAACATCAGTTATCTGGAATAACTGATGTATTATGCACAAACACGATGCTCCTTCGGCCGCTACAGCTCACCACCACGCGAGCACCATTCGTCATGAGGGAAAGGGTGAGAAAAGAAACTTGAAGCTTCGTATCGTGTGATTAGCCTGTAATTAGTGATACTCCTAGCGATTCTGCCACGCAGAGTTGAATAGCCGTTAATTGAACTGAAGCACAAAAGCTAAAACGTTTTCTTTAAAACATTATGTCATTATTTGAGCAAATTTCATATTCGCTATGTTGAGACATATTGCAACTGATTGCATATAGTTCACTACGTGCTGGCAGGCTTTCACTTTCTGAATAGCGAGCAAATATGAAACATTAATATGTATCATTTTTGCCGGAAGGTACTAAAATTGTATCTAGCTAACAGCTTGTGCCCGATCTCAGATCGAAAACGTTAGTTTGGCTACAAATAGTAATAGTTAACCTTACAATTTATTTCTATACAAACTCACAGCTTTCGAGTTCACAAGGACTTTGATGCAAATACAAAATTAGACGCTGTACAAGAAACTCGGAGTACTCAAACATTCACCTCACGTAATTTTATCTCTTTTACCCAAAAATTTTTGTACAACGAATAAGATCTTTGAAATAAACAAAATGCAAAATTCTCAATATGTTTGAGTTAAAAATGCACTTAAAAATTTCAAATTATTTTTTGCCTCAGATTCAATTTTTTTAAATTCTTCTATGAGCTGGGGAAGTTTTTTAAAAATTGAAGTTCGATTTATCAGATCTCTATCAGAACTCACGATGGATGCCTCCTCTTCAAGATATAAAGTAACCAAGAAATAACTTGTCCAGCGTCACGTCTTACACATTGAAAGTTCACAATGGTCCACTAAAAAATCATTCCAAGGTGAGCAGTTTCATATTGCGTTCTCCACCGATGCTTCTTCTCGTTACTTGTAGTTAAGAGCTGCTCAAGAGAACAAAATGAGTTCAGTGAGGTTCGATGACTCCTGAAGAAATGCTAAGAAAGAGAAGGCGTAGTCAAGGTTAAATAAAAAATGAATCCTTGATTTATTCCCAAAAGTGTCCCTTCAAATCTCCTTATGTTGGATTCGGATATTCACAGATCGACCTCTACAAAACCCGTAGCAACCACGTATGACAACTCATCCTGTCGTGAAATAACGTTAAGAAGAGGAACGTCAATACGTAAAAAGACTCCGCAATATAAGCTCGAGGAAAGTTGCTAAATTGCAAGATTTCATGCCGGACTCATTGCGGACAGCTAAGGGAAAAATCAATTAAAATTAACTGCCAAAAATAGTAGCTTACGCAACCATAAAGAAGAGTTTTAACGTCTCGCTATCACGAAGCTTCATGCGCGACCTGTTAAAGATCTCATTTATTGGTCATGTCAGAGACCTCATCCAGAGCACAACTGGCCGCCATTATATAGGGGCAATAATGGCTTCACTCGTTAAGCTGATTTGGAATTATTAATTAATGAACTCTTCTTTGGCCAGTAATGAGAGCAACACCCCTTCACTGGAATTGCTTAATGCGCCACTCTTGCATCAAATAAACTTATTAAGCGACTCTAGGATCAAAACCCTGAGCCACTCATGTGCCAAATATTATGGAGAATTCTGACATTCCCCATTGCCCTGAGAGATACTTAGCCGTTAAAACTTTAGTACCTTTGCAGCTTGGCTCGTGCCAGGTGAGGTGGGAGCTGCTTTACGGAGAGTAAAAGTGAGCTTCATTCCATTCCTATTGAGTCTTGGGGTTGATCCCTTTTATTGAAGAGGTACCGTTTGGTATCTCTTGCTTTTTTGTTCCTTTATTTAAGTTGCGACTTCCTAGCTATGGTGGTGACCTTTAGTCGCGATCTCAGCGGTTATCAATCCCGAGAGTAAAGGCGTTCCGCAGTCGTGGGTGCCGGCGCTCGGTGTTCAGCCGTGGCAAGTCCTCAAGCGCGTGTCCCGGTGGATCGCTTCTTCACCTATTCTCTCTATTTCCTAAAGCCATCTTTGCTTCTATTTCTTATGAATTAATCACCTTTGTCCTATTGCTCTGATTGATAACCTTGCCATTGTTAATTGTATGACTGTGAGTGTGCGTGATCTTGTTAAGCTACCTTAAATTTCTTGAACTATGAAATCCTTAAACCTTAATATCTTCGCTATCTTAATACTATGAAATCTTAAATTCTTATAACCTAAATCTATTTCGAGCTTGCTTGGAATGGGCCCTTAACCTTTTTCCTTAACTTAAATAATCCTACCTGGAGCCTAACTGAAAGACGGCTTACCGGCTGTCTGACTTTCCGGGTAGTGCTATTGACTCTTAAACCTAATTCTATTTCCTAACTTTGCTCTTAGTTGAGCCTTTTTCTTCACGTTTACCATCTTTCTAACTCTACGAGTGGCTTCCACACTGAGGCATAATTAAACTCAGGTTAGCATATGAAATAGTCCTGCTATAATGTTCCTGTTTGCTGCAAAATCATTATGAATAACTTCTTACTCCATTGACTTCTTCATTGCATTAATTCATTTGTTTCATTTTTCTAGTATCTCCGTCTTCGGGCTCCAAAAGCCCAGCTTGAGGCAGCTCTACCGGGAACGTTGCGGGACTGCTGGTTTTAATTCTGCGCTGCGATCTCAGAGGAAGCTGTCATTTCGGTTGTGCGGTACTGGCTACCCGGGCTGTTGATCGGCCTACTGAGCTGCGTTAAACTACTGGCGATTATCGGGGCCGTGCGGCTTGAATGTTGCCTGCTGGGCGAACGGCCAGTCCTCTGGAGGGCCACGCCGCAAGCTGATTAGGATCGCCGCTGAAGAATGCAAGGTTTCGCGCCTTCGTAGTGGAAACAGTGCTGCTGCGTTTTTAGCCACCACGCTAGGAGTCGCCATTTTGTTAATTTATAGTGATCGTCTTCTTTCATTCATCTAGGTTAACCCTAGAACTTTCGTTCCTGAATTTTGTTGTTGTTAATTAGAATCGATGTAGCTTTGTAATCTTATACGCAGAGCCGGCATTAGTGTTAAGATTTGTCCTAGTTTATTAATTATTGTTCCTGGCTCGTGAATCTACGATCCTGATGTTCGGGCTTTTTGAATGGTTCGTATCATCTGAATTTGCTGCTACTTGCAGAGTTGAATAAACTTTCTTGCTGTCATTCCCTGTTTACCTTTGAACCTATTTGTGTGGATTCTCCACAATATACTTCTCGGACGACTTTGTCCTGTAGACCTGAACTATTCTGAGCAAGCCATTGTTAAACAGTCCTGCGTCAATAAGGCAGTCTGGTCAAAATTATGCATTTCATCCACCGTATGACAATCTGGCTACAACGAGACAGTCGAGCCACGTACAGCCAGAAAGTCAGCCACAGCCAGACAGTCTATCCACATCCAAAAAGCCTAGCCCCATACAAACAGTCAAGCTACATCCAGACAGTCAGCCACAGCCAGGTAGTCAGCCACAGCCAGACAGTTAGCCACAGCCAGACAGCCACAACTAGACAGCCAGCCACAGCCAGACAGTCTAGCCACATCCAGACAGTCTAGCCACAGCCAGACAGTCAGCCGCAGCCAGACAGTCAGCCACAGCCAGACAGTCAGACACAGCCAGAGAGTCAGCCACAGCCAGACAGTCAGCCACAGCTAGACAGTCAGCCACGCCGAGGCAAGCCAGCCTCAGCTGAGGTGTTCTCAATCTGTCGCTAATTAAAAAGTTGTCATAGTACTGGCGTGTTCCACAAATATTGAACAGGATCTACGAATATTTTAGGCATATCTTTAGTGATGTGCGGACGATAATGATGGCGCATAGAGAATCACTCCAATTTTGGAATATAAGTAACGCAATCTGGGAAAAATATGTTTTTTTGTTAGCTCATTTTTGGACAGGTTCGTGCTGTCCTGAAAATATGTTCTTAACGAGCTATAGCTTAAATTTAGCTAAGTTTGCCTGAAAAGAGTGATGGAGAACCGAAAAGAGAATCTTTCTGAGAAATGTTCCTTGTTCGATATATTATTCATATCATTCGGAAACTACTAAGTAAAATGTTCGCTTCTAAAAAAAAGCTTTCTCACGTGAAACAAAAATTTATGGTTTTCCGATATTGGTTAAAATGTTACTTATATTCTGGGCACTTAGACTGACGGTGCAACGAAGCAGCCTTAGAGGCTTGTGTGCATTTTGATGCCCTGAAGAACGCATGGTACGCGTAAAGGCCTGGTGGCGTATCGCGGCTGCAACGGACGTGTGCTGCAGGATTTTGATGGCAGTCGCAGAAGAACTCGATTTGTCGGAGAATTTTTCTTACAACATTGCTTTCAACAAATTTAGATGGTGCAGCATCGAAATATTCCCTCTTTATATTAAAGGTTCCTAATTTTAAGGAACATATGTCTTCATTATTCCTATAGAGTTTTGAATTTCGTGGGAAAAATAATTTTTAGTTTTAGCTGCTCAAAATTTTATGCAGTTCATTACTACATTTCGTATGAACTTCATATTTGTTTCGTGGAAGTACTTCTTTTTGTATCAGCTGCTCCTTGCTTTAACAACTTATGATTATAATTCATGAAAAATTGAAATTTTTTATGCGATTAGTATTTTTTAGTATAAATAAACTATAGCTAATTTAACGGAGATTATCTCTTCATTTCTTCATGAACATCACGCTGTAGTGTGGAGCGCCACCAGCTCATCAAACCTGTTGTACCAACTCAGTTTCTGTGATAACAAAATTTCTTCCAACGATTAATCAATCAGCTTCTCCAATGCAACATACATGACTTTGCAGTTATATTGATAATTCATGACTCTAAAAGGCAGGAAACACAACTTGGCTGCACACGCATGTGCACGCTGTCAAAAAAAAGAGATGAAGAAGACTTGCCTCTACGATGCTCCGCTATGATGCTCTCGTTTTGGAAAAAATGAAGTGCCTCCAAGTATTAATCATCAGAGCTTTTGTGAGGAGCATCCTTCACGTGTCGGGTCTGCATTATTTATTGAGCCTCGTAAAGAAGGTTAGTTTTTATACGACAAGGAAGACGGAGACTCGGAAAGTGTGAAGGGGATGTGAGTGCTCCAAAAACTCGGTTGAGTTCACTCGTGTCGACGATGTTAACTATTCTTCACGGCGGCGCTAACAACGAATGATGATTTTAACTAATACGTCCACATATTTTGATAGAATGTGTTGCGTTTTAGTCATTGAGTAAATTTCTGCGGGTTGGTCTTATCATCAAGACGTAAATTTGAACTTCAGTTACTATGTTGAATATCATTAACTGGAATACGGCCAATATAAAAGCAGTCATTTTTTCTAGACTCTAAGGATATCATTTAGGATCATTGTGATTGCATGTACTCACTGAAGGAATATGTCAAATTTTTTTACATCATGATGAACTGGTTTCATCACTGAAGCAAATGTACTGACAGTATTTATAGGAAAATGTTTCAATGCTGTCATTTAATGAAATGTCCATTTCAAATACACCTAAAATAGATCACGGTTAATATTTTTTCACGAATCTTACAAAAACTGGTAGTAAATGACCTGTAAAATTCTGAGTGCAGAACTGTACTAAAGAGAAGCCGGATATTGTGAGAGGGGATGGATAGGTATTGAGAGCTAAATAAAAAAAATGAGTGTAAAAAAGAGAGGAATTAAACAAAAGTATCAAATAGAAGATAAAAGCGAGCAGCGGCGCATGGTGGGGCCACCAGAGCTTAATGTTTGCAACTGCAATGTCGTCTATCAAATTTTTTTCTAACAAAAATACACAGTAATTTGCCGATTTATTTAATTGCTTTTAGAGCTTTGAACATTCATAGAATTTAGCTCAATTTATTAAGCTACCTGGTCTCAGATGAAGATATAATCTTTGATTGGTAAAAATTCTACTGAAAACAAATCAAAAGTTTCAAAAACTAAATCTGCAAGGCAATATTTAAGAAGAAAACTAACTCACAGTAAAATAGAATAAACTATCATGGTTACTCAACTAGGCTCTATTGAAGTTATAATTCCTACAATATCTGTGAGCGGCGTGCGAAGTAATGGAGAAAATCATACAAGAAAAGTGCCTTCAGTCACCGCACCTCATCACGCAGTTACTCTTCACTTCACTATTCTAAAGCCAACGAAAAATTTCCAGATTCTCGCGCTCGGTAGCCTTGAGCATAATTTTCGTATTGATTCAATTGGCTCCGTACTTGGAAATCTTTCATTTCACGTGAAGCGGAAATGCAGCTTGGAACACACGCGGAAATTCGCAATGCAACATGTAGGAGACATCGCAACGTGAACTGCTATATTCGAGGTCCAGAAATATGTACCGTTTCGTTTCAGTTCAATCAGTCGTTAAATTGTAATTGCGTATGGTCATTTTAGCTGTGGGACTAAAATGCTCTTCAAAAAATGAAATATGAGACGTAAAAACGCAAGTGCTATAATTGCGTTGATTACTGAACGCTTGGAAGTGAATTTTCTCAAGGTAATTGAGCATCGTCGCTAAACACAAAAAAGTTTTAAGAGTTAAAGTGCATCGTATTCTTTAATAGGGAAGAAATTAACCAAACCAGATTCTAAAGTATGGTAGTTAATAACGTCGTCTAGTCTCGATAAAGAAGACCAGTGTCATCTCGGTGGAAGGAAGAGATGACGGTGAAGTGTACTTGCGGAGGTCGTTCTGTTAACGCGACAAAAGAACGAGAGATCCACTTTTTGTGCAGCAAGCAGACATCTGATCGAGAATTTGAAGCATTTATGTATTTAGGGTGGCACTGAGACAGGCAACACACTAATACAGGGACACACACTGATAACACACTAATACAGAGACACTGAAACAGACAACACACTTAACGGGAACACTGAGACGTGCAACTCGCTAATTCGAGGGCACTGAGACGTGCAACTCGCTAATTCGAGGGCACTGAGACGTGCAACTCGCTAATTCGAGGGCACTGAGACATGCAACTCCCTAATTCGATGGCACTGAGACGTGCAACTCGCTAATTCGAGGGCACTGAGACGTGCAACTCGCTAATTCGAGGGCACTGAGACGTGCAACTCGCTAATTCGAGGGCACTGAGACATGCAACTCGCTAATTCGAGGGCACTGAGACGTGCAACTCGCTAATTTGAGGGCACTGAGACGTGCAACTCGCTAATGCGAGGGCACTGAGACATGCAACACACTTATTCGAGGGCACTGAGACATGCAACACACTAATTCGAGAGCACTAAGGCATCCAACACACTAATTCGAGGGTACTGAGACATGCAACACTCTAATTTGAGGGCACTGAGACAGGCAACAAACTAATTCGAGGGCTCTGAGACAGGCGACACACTAATTCGAGGGCACTGAGACGTGCAACACTCTAATTCGAGGGCACTGAGACAGGCAACAAACTAATTCGAGGGCACTGAGACATGCAACACTCTAATTCGAGGGCACT
Organism: Morinoia aosen; assembly: GCA_030386875.1. Taxonomy (NCBI): domain Eukaryota; kingdom Metazoa; phylum Arthropoda; class Malacostraca; order Amphipoda; family Talitridae; genus Morinoia; species Morinoia aosen. The sequence continues at coordinate 64,541,484 of CM059564.1, read as the reverse complement.
GAGACAGGCAACAAACTAATTCGAGGGCTCTGAGACAGGCGACACACTAATTCGAGGGCACTGAGACGTGCAACACTCTAATTCGAGGGCACTGAGACAGGCAACAAACTAATTCGAGGGCTCTGAGACAGGCGACACACTAGTTCGAGGGCACTGAGACGTGCAACACTCTAATTCGAGGGCACTGAGACAGGCAACAAACTAATTCGAGGGCACTGAGACATGCAACACTCTAATTCGAGGGCACTGAGACAGGCAACAAACTAATTCGAGGGCTCTGAGACAGGCGACACACTAATTCGAGGGCACTGAGACAGGCAAGTTTCCAATTCAGCAGATACTGAGACAGGCAACGCAACAACACGGTGACCTAAACGGACACAACTAATGAGTTCGTTGAGACCTTACTGCTTCAATATTCTTCTCTTCGATACTTCCCCTTCAGTTCTTCTACCTCTCACGTATGTGGCGGATAGGCAATAGGCTTAGCTTAGGCTTGTCTATCCTATGCGGTAGCGACTGGCCTATAGAGGAGATACTGTTAGGCTATACCTCAGCAATAGATAGGCTTACGGCACTTCTATCTACTGTGCCCACTTTTCTTATTTCAGTTTTTAAGCCTTCTATACTGCTTCTTATTTTTTTCTTTCTCTCTTTCACTTTAGCGTGCTGTGTCTAAGTGTTGAGTACCCTGGGTGCAAACACGCCTTGTGTGTAGATTTCCCGTGTTCTACAGTCTGTACTAAATGAACTTTTCTCTTTCTTCTGTGAAACATCTTCGTAATGAAAACGGAGCTTTTAGCTAACTACTGAAAACTTCTCAACACCCCTTCATTAAAACCTCTCGAACATTCCGCCATAAGTGCCTTTCCATTAATTCTTTTGAGGTAATAACTCTCCTCTTCTTTAGTGTCTCTTTTTGCTAAACTACTTTATTACCCAATTTTTAATACTGAGCGTTCATTGCCTATCCTTATCTTCTAACACTTATTAAATACCTCTTTTTTATTACTTTCCAGACGTATTTGCTTCGTCAATGCATTTCCTGCAACACCTCTCCTCCCATACCATTCAGGACGTATATTTATTTCTTAGGTATCCGTTACGCATTCGTCTGAGTTTGAGGAATCATGGATACCGAATTCCTCAGTATATTAAAAGATCGTCTTTAAATGCATTGATTTGTTTTACATTTATCACGATAGGTTAGGCTATGCTAGGATATGATAGAAAAGGTTAGGTTTTGGTTAGGTTAGCATAGATTGTTGACGGAACTTTTCACGGGTCGACCTAGCTTTACGATGACAGTGTCTGCGAAATTTTCACGATTCCTGCTCCTACCTAATAATACCCTTGATTTATTTGTTTGGAGTCCGCTTCTTCCATTTCTCTGTCACGCTCATACGGATAGTTATAATGACCGTAACTGTGATACGAGTTTCACCAGTCGACATGTACAACAATATTTTTTATCACGGGTACTGTTCGGATGGAGTATAAAAGAGCAGTAGCGCGTCGGCACGTCAGGTCGCTGCCGCACGTTGCCGACAGCTTGCGCGCTTCCTGCGCCTGAGGCGGGAGTTACATTATGCATGATTGACGTCTAAATCACTCATAAGAACGGGCAAAAAACGCCCGTTTAAGCAAAGAAAATGAGGCAGCGGACAAGTTTTTGCATCTTCATCCCCGTCAAAAAAGAAATTTACGCTCCAATCATCGATTCCGCTACATTTTTTCGGATGAATTTGTTGTTTTTTTTTGTTCATGCGAGAGCTTTCAGGTCACCAAGGCTTTTAAAATTAAATGTACGTCGATTTTTTTGTTTTTCAGCCTCCTTATTATACAAGGTCGATGCCAAACGTTACTCAAAAGCAACTGAGATCTAAAAGTAGCTGTTACACAGCGCTAAATTCAAGTCGTCGGTAACTAATGGGTAGATAATGTGAGTACAATCAACTAAATCGTAGTAACGTCTAGTTATTAAAAAAAATAAACTAGTAGACTATTAATATGGGTGATTACGTTCTTTTAAATCTTGTACCGTATATCTGTACTCATTTAAAAATAAATTAAATGCAATGAGGATCTCAGGGATCAAATTAAAAGTACCATTAAATATTTACATCTTAAATAATGTTACATACAGTAAGTACAGATTTAATGGAAGCCAAGCATATCTATAAAAGTACCGTTATTTCGAGTTAAGATTCAGAACAGATCTCTCATCTCGCCTCCTCGAGGGTATGCAGCCAATTTATCGGAGCACTACAATATATTTTGTATAAATCGAAAGAGCAAAATCCATGGAGAATATTTCTAAAATGATAATCAGGATTACTGCAAATAATTTGTTCTTTTCATAATGTGCTCTGTACTATCATTAAATGTAATTCAGGAAGCTGGATTTCGCTGCACCAAGTGCCCAGCTCAAAGTCCAGCCAGTCAATGTCAACGCCGTAATTTGTGCCCCAAGATGTCTAGATCTGTTAGAAGAGGCGCGTTTTTCTTGCACTTATCCGTCATGGAAAACCTCCACTTGCAAGTGCTATTCTGCGTTAGCATTTATACACACACATGAGTACCAGTAACTGAAAATAAATGTTTGTGTACACGCTTAACATTATGCGTGAACGCTCGTCTGTTTGTCAGAATTTTGCCGCAGATTCTCTTACTGCTACCGTCAAATACACAGAAGCGATGCCTCATTTAGAAACTTGACTGATAAACTGGCCACTATGACTGCATTAAGTATTTAAAATAAATTTATCCGCAAGCTAAGTCTAAGGGCTTTAAAATGTGAATGGAATTTTATTAATAGTGCAGGAATAGTGAATACTTTTTTAATCTCTCGTACAAATTGAAAATTTAATAATAAGGATGGAATTCATCACAGTAGGAACGGAGCTGACTGGAAAAGAGCGGAGGGTTGAAACAAACTATGAAGTTGTGAAGTACTAATGTTAGGAACTAAATAAGTGCTCAGGATACAAATTTAAGCGCTACCAGAGTAAATGCAATCGAGTAGATCACTTCTAGACTTACCCTGAAAGCCGACCTCTGTGTCTCTCATTGTGTTGAAAATTACGGCCGTGATCGGGGTAGATCGGGTCGTTGACACTGCATGCGTGTCAGTGACTTGTTTCCTATATTAGTTATTGTTTTATACTAATTACTAATTAATTTCTTTTTCTATTAAAATTTGAGTATTGAGCACCTGACAAGTGAACATTCAAAATTGAAGATTCGAAGGAAAAAATACACGCTGCGCAGCCAAGTTGAAAAAAAATTTTACTGCATCTGTACCGCTACGACGAAATCAATTGTATTGAGAATTTGGATCTCCCAATTAAAATAGACGGGCCATCACTAAGACATAAGGCGTGTCACTTTGCTGGGGCAAATAAGCGCGTCATGATGTCTTCTAGAAATCCCCAGGTTAAGCAGTTGATAGACTATAAATATACGTAAGTTACAGTAACTAAGGCATAACGACGTAGTTTCATATTCGTGGGCGCAAAACAGTTCATTGCAACACTACTTTGAAATTTCTGTATTTGTCTTCTCTGTGCAATGCTGGCTGAATATTGTCAAAAAAAATTAACGATATCAATAAATCTTCAGTCTCAAAGGACAAATTTAATGTCTGACCCAATTAACCGGAACGTAAATTTGCTATCATCAGCAATGTGCACATTCACTAAAGCTTAGAATGAAATTAATCAATAGCCCGGGGCATCTTGTAACTCAGTCTAAACATGATTAGCTACTGTTGTGCGTTCAATTTTACTAGAATTATTCTTAAATTTCAAACAAAGAAGGCTAGTTTTACATTATTCCAATCACAGCTGTAAAACATCAACTGTGCATCCGTTAGAGTTAAAAATTGAAGCTATGAACAAGTTTCTTGTTGGAACGAAAGCATTCACGGTGTTGAGACATCTAAATATCCCGTAACTGTAGACTTATTTTTAAAAATGTAACTTTCTCGTATAGATAGGAAAGTGGGAAAATTTGAGCTGTTGAAGTTACGACGCTCTGTAACTTGAATGCGTGGCTCCTTACGGCTGCGTCGAGCTACTGCGTGTGAGCTCACCACAAGGAGTTACGTTTATGACGTTCTATGAAGAGGCCAATGAAACGCAAGTTTTTTCGTAATGTTTTGCAGATAAAGGAAATGGTTATGATAAGTAACATTCAGGTCAATCAAAGAACTATAGAAATAATTCCTATCTTATTGAATGTCATCGGTAATTTCCAGCGCAAATAGCAAATGTTCAAAGTCACTCAAATAATTATCCCGGTGATCCGTGGGAGAAAAATAGTGGAATGCCTCTTAAATTTTTACAGAAAGAGAAATTTTAAAGGTTAAATTACATTCATTTAACTATTTCTAAAATTATGACGCTGGTCGAACACTCACGGTTATTAAGATAGATTTGATGAGATTCAAAAAACTAGACTGCATTTTACAACATTTCGAATGTGAATCAAATGAAATTTAGAAAATGCATTGGATATTCTCTGCGCACAACGATATTAATTTTTCTTCGTATTAGAATATTTTACAAAGATGTATATCTTACAAATCATTAAAATAGAAGGTAATAGTCATTTTATTCGTTTTATTAAAATCAAAGTGAGAACAGTGCTTCCGCATTCGCACGATTGTACTTCATTTTGACAAAGATCAGACGGCCAATAACGTCCTGTTCATCGTGCCAATATGGGTAGAAGCGAACACGACTCGCAGAACAAAGACATCGTGAAAAAAATGTCGTCAAACTACCGTGGAGGTTTCATTTCAGAGTTATTTTTGCGCATGCATCCGAGTGTGCTTCTCTATATGCGCTCAATCGGGGTCAATGTCAAGCATTGTCCACACGTGAAGAGAAGACCATCTTCCGTGCAGCTTTAATTCCGAACACATAGAAAAAAGTTTCAAAGAAGAAGTCCTTCTCTTCAAGATTAACGACCACCGTAACGGGATGCAGCTCGGCAGGGCTTTGTTCGCGCTCGGAATTTGGAGTAACTTCAGCGCACTTTAATTGGATATTGGGTCCAACACCGTAAAAAATGACTCTTTCACCTCAACGGAGTTTCTTTTTAAATTTGAAGAATGTGGATTGACATCGCCATAGCTCATTTGTGATATCCAGGTCGTTCTTCTGACGAAACTATAATTTGCTTATCTCTATATTTTTATAAATCTTATAATGTTGCAAGCTTCCCTACTTTTCTATTAGAGTCGACACGGCGGACTTCGAATTTTTGTATTATGTTAGATGCCATCAACAAAAACAATCCCAGCAATCAACGAAAAGTTTCTATTCAGCCTCAAATATTAATCATGATAAATGATATTCGTTTATCACGTTGGTTTTTTTTTGTTTCCTTTCTACAGAATACTTCTCAGCATTGTAATAAGGATTGCTACTGAATGAACGTGTCATGTTTCAGTGTACGAAACAACACAAACATTTCAACTACAAACTTCGGTATGAGATCAGAAATTGACGATCATAATCTAAAACTGCGAATAAATTACAGGGATATTAAATTTCGCAATATTTAGAACTCTACACTCTCGTTACTGTATACTAAATAACTAATAATTGATGCTTACGAATAACGATTGTGACGGGCTTGAAATTACGAACTATTTTTTACGGTAAACTTGATCCAAATTTGTGAGCTGTTCAGCGATTAGCTGAAAAAGCAGCTCGATTTCTGAGCCTCATTTTGATTCTGGATATGGCTTGCACTTTAGCTCTGAACGCTCCGTGGCTGCTGCTGTGCTGCGCCGCGTGTTTCTGACGGAACTCAGCCTCCAGTTTGTAGTACACGCCAGGGCTGATGGCAGGGGGCTCCCGCCGCTGCTTGCCGTCGTGTTTATCGCCTCCCCGTGCCCTGCTGCCGCCCTCACATGGGCCTGCTTTTGAGGGCTTGACGGCAGCAGAGTCCGGGGCCCGAGCGAGGCTGAGCCAAGCTGTCAAGTCCTTCATTATCTGAGCCTCGCGGTCCCGCTGGATGTCCTGGTTGTGGCGCGCAGACCGCGACACGTCCCAGCGCCAGTTTGGCGGGGCCAGCACTCTGTTCAGTTTACGATGAATTTCAATGGAATAATATTGCACAGAAAATGGAATTTTATAAGAGTTTCCTTATAGAATAGATTTTCAGCCCAGACGTTCATTAACATAAGTATTTCAGGGAACGGATAGTGAATTATTAGAGCTTTCTACCTACATTTAAACATTAAACGAATGCATTTTGTACACTTTGCTCTCCATTCAAAATGAATGTTTGCTTTAAATCTGAAAATTTTAGGTTAGTTAATGAACGACTTTTGTTACAAAACTTGGCATGTTGTCAGTGATGAAAAGATGTTGTCGGATTACTTGGGTTACTAAAACCTGCAGCATCAGGATTGTGACCGTAGGAAAATCCAAGGAAAAGTTGTTTCACCCACTCACAAGATGACCCAAATTGAATTAGTATTATAATCACAAAGAAATACTTATCATACCGAGCATGAATGAGAATCACATCATGCAGGAACTACAAATAAGAACACATGAATGTTTTTTGACAAGGTAAATTTATACTTCTTACACAAATTAAAAACGTCGAGGATCTTCAAGACAACATGACAAATCGGCCAATTATGACCATGTGTGTTAATTAAGTCTTACTGAACAAGTGTTTTGTTAAATAATTTTTAGTTTTGAATCATTAAATTCTTTGTGCGCTAAAATCGCTCGTGTTAAAACTCACTGGAAGTTGAGAGCCCTCTTAGCCCTGGCTGCCTTCCGCTGCAGGGCGGCCTTCATCTTGGGCGGCAGGAGCTTTGTGGGGCCGCCTTCGTTCTCGTCTGAATCTCCGGCCAATTCTTCTCGGATTGTGTCGTTTTTGGGACACTCAGCCGAACGTTTTGGCGTTCCTGAGTCAGCGCCTGCGACTTGATTGTCGGCGGCAAGTGAAGCAGAAGATTTGGAAATTTGCTTCACTCCTGGCGCCACCGACGCTGGGTTCCTGGGCGACACCAACGCAAATTCGCCTTTGTCGGAAGACACTCCTGAGGGAACTGATGGGGAAATGGAGAGGTATTTCCATACCAGAATCAGCTTGGATAGTCAAAACAAAAAATTATGCATTTCCTAGACTCAACAAATATGTCATTTTGGCCTTTCAGGTTAAATTTATATGTTAAATCAAAGAAAGGTTTCCTCGTCCCAACAAATCAAGAAAGCGATTTGTTCACTACTGCAGTCGCTGCATTCACACCTACAAAAAAATTCATTTCATTTTTGCAATTCACGTTAAGGCTATAATTCAAAAATTTGAACTGTATTTAAATAAATCGCTGAAACGCAAATCTATCTCTTGATACCCCCATTTTTTTTTACTTCGAGTCGCTTTTGAATGATTCATGCCAAAGATAAATTTGCCATCACTTGTTGTATTTAGGAATGGAAATGACAGAAAGAAGTAGGGCCCGAAAGACCTTCCAAGTAATAAGGCAAAAAAAAATATTTGGTTGTAGAAGGGAAGGAATGCTTTCCTTTCTATGGACTTCAACTCTAAATAAGTATATTTAGAAAAAAGGGTCATGTAAAATTGCGCGATTAATGAAATTTATGGGGGCAAGTAATGATTAATAACATAAATGGACACATATGACGGAAATAATAATTCTAAGTTTTTGTGATTGCCCTGTAGCAAAAACTAAATTTGTATAAAACTGTAATGAAAGCAGAGCTTGAACTACATAAATAATTATGCAGTCCAATATGCAGACAGCTGCCTAATAAACTGTCCATTAAACTGACCATTATGTGGACAGCTGTCTACATGCATTGCAAATTTCAAGTTTCAGTGCCGGCAGACCTTGCCTGCTGAGGAAGCAAGACCGGTCGAGGAAGGATCGGTCCGCCCTCGCAGGCACCAGAGGCACGCCTCTCCACACGGCACCCTGTTCGGGTACACGATCAGGCCTAAAATGCTACTGCAACCGAGCTGTCAAAACTTGTTGAACATCTATCTCCTCATCAATTTCTCCCCGGTAAATTTTTTATCTCCTCATCAAATATCTTCAATTGCGTGAGGCGTAAATCATTTCATTAAATTGGTGCACATACCGAGTGTTTCACAAAAATATTCTATGCTAGTTTAATTTCTTCATCTCCTATTCAAATTGAGATATTTTGAATTTGTTTGTTTCATATTACCGAAATTTTTATTTCTAACATCGGTTAAATATTTGTGAATGGCGAATGTACATAACAGGTCAATCACAAGGTTTAATTTAAAACGAATAATGAGGAGACATTCGCGTTCTTGTCTATCCACTCGACTGAATTTGCGCAAAAAAATAAGAAATTCACAGAAACATAGCTGGAAATTTATGCCGGACATAAAAGGCTAGCACGTTCACTACGGACGTGTTGTTGCACATATGTACCAACAGGGGCATTGCTGATATACGTGTTGGTACATATGTGTACCACTACTCATTTTTCCATAACTTCTAGAAATCAACGTTACACCTTCGAATATTATTAACCTAATCTAATTATCTTCACGTTTGCACTTGGAAAGGCTGAAATAATGTAAAAATAGTTATAATTAGTTCCCTTATCGAAAAAAGGATTTGGTATATGACTAGAATCACAATGAAAACATATCCATTTGTAATAAAAGAAACTACGCTCAGTTCCTGGAGAAACTTTTAATACTAAGTAAGGGTCAAAAATCACAATAAAAACAGCCGTTGTTTGTACCCAAAAAACATCCTGTCAAAGGAAAACTTTATGCTAAGTATAAGTCGAAAATCACATCATCGGATAGGAATAAGTTCTATTTATCAATTGGCAAATTTTTCCAACTTTCCGACTATTTTTGGCTCTACGCACATTTTTTTTGCCAGTGAATAGATAAAATTGCGAAGATGCAGATTCAGACTTCCTAGGATGTGTAGCTCATGTGTCTTCATAGTTCATTTAATTTTGAAAACTTTCATTGACCGACAAGTTCTTTGCTTCTCCTATCGATAATTCGTCTGAATATGTGCTGTATTCATCAGGAAAGTATTCGCCGCAATAAGAATTATTTCCAACTACTATACACTATTTTTATTTCCATAAAAGATTGCTGCGTCCATTGCTGAAAAATGAAAATAACTGTATTTATAATTAATTTATGATGCAATCAAGCCAGGTATAATGTAAATTTGAATCGTAATATCAATGCTAAAATAAAATACTAAGTATACATCTGGAATATAAGCGCGCACGTATCAAAGATGCGTGTACCTAAGTTGTACCAACACGTGACGAAGTCATATCTCACAGCAGCACGCACGTTTGGGTTACTTATGCACCACGGAGGTGTGGTACATATTTGGCCCAATACGTGTGTCACCAACAAATTGTTATGTGGGTGACGATTTGTACCATATTTGTCCCACGCATTTTATTGTATCTACATGTTGCTTAGAGTTACACCGAGCTAGTCACCTACTGCCGTGACTGTGGCGCGAGCCAAATTGATGCAGTGATGGACAATTGCAACAGTCGGCAAGATAAGATTGCAAATATAGCTACCGTAGTGGACGTGTTAAATTTGACTTACCTGAACCATTATCCCCATTTTGTTCAGAATAATTTATCAAAACGACAACGTTGGTTTCTTGTGCCTAAAATCATACTTCATCCAAAAATGCAATCCCTGGCAGGAGGCACAAAAACGAAAGGCGAGCAGCCACGTCACCTGTGGCCTGGTGGTCGGAGGGGAGGCGGGGAGGCAGATGAGGACCTGGTAGGTGAGGAGGTCGTCGTAGATGTTGTGCAGGGCGCCCCACACCTCCTCCGGGCGGCGGGACAGCTGCACTGTGTGCTCGCACACCTGGCAGCCCTGTGACCACGGCATGTTGTGAGAACCATGCTCATGCGGGCACGTGTACAATATTCTAGACAAGTTCATATTTAAAGTTTTTTCTACCATGTGCATACATGAAATGCGCAGCGTTCCAATCAAGTTCACACGTTGCGTATCCAGTGCATTAATCATATGTGTGTGTGAGAGCTCCAATATTACAATCAAGCTCACACATGGCGTAACGAATGTTCGAAGAGTGTTGATATGTGACATATTCCAATCAAAGAGATGAATAATTTATAATACACTGGGCTTTAAAAAGGCCCTGAAAATAGTGAAAAATAAAATTTAAGAAATTATGAAAAGTACGAAACTATATGTTCCAAAAAAGCACAAGACCCAAAAAATATGTTTCTGTGGGACTTGACTAACTCTTTTCATTTAATTAGACAGATGGTTGTCGTAATTCTGTAGCATGAATTTAAGGCCAAGTTGTGCTCCAAATGATTCACTTTAGTTCACTACTATTTCCAAATCCACCTCTATTGCAATACATTAACATTCAAATTTGCTGTCTCATTCGTTTTTAAAGTTATGCTATTATTAAATGTGTTTTGTTACTGTCTCATTCGCATTCTGAACTACCATTTCTACAAATTAAAGAAGCCATACCGATATGAAACAAGAATACATTCAAATTTGAAAACCCGCATGCGAAGAAAAAGTTAGCATCTGTAATTATTCTGGAAATAATAAGTGTCAATTCTAATTAAATTTAAATTTGTTTAAATTCTAATTTAATTACCAATAATTAAATTTTAATTATAATTCTACGCGCGTTTAACAGTCATTAAATTCATTAATTATGATAAAAGTTAACGAATTTTTCCTGCTCGCAAAACATATTTCCTAAGTTTGCACTCCATCTTATTTAGCTACTTAGCACAATTCCCTCCCCGCCCTTACATCCCACAGGCATTACAAACGGCACGAATGACCAGCACGCTACCACAGAAGCGCCTCACATTTCTGAGGGGCAGAGGGGAGAACCTGAGGGCACGAGCGCCGCAGCAGGGGAAGTGGTCGCCCCCCCTAGCGGAGAGCGCGGTCAGGTCGGCAGCGTCGCTGAACTGCGGGTCCATCTTGTGCTTCCTGCAGCGCCGCAGCTCCGTGGCGGGGAACACGGCGCTGCATGACGAGCACGGTAGGAAGTGTACCTGGCAACACAGCGCTGCATGACGAGCACGGCAGGAAGTGTACATGGAGTGATCTAATGCTCAGCGACTAAGTTGAAATTCTCTTCAGTTCAAGTTTTGCGCGTGTGTGTGTTTTGCATTAATAGTTATTTTCCTTATCGATAAAATACTTATAAGCAACCAGGTAGAAGGCTTCAAACGTGTCTTCCTAGAAAATTAAATTCGCGCAAGGCTATTCGTGGCTAAATGCAAAGACAACTAAATACATTAAATGGACCATTCAAAATGCTAGGATTTTCATCAGATCAATTGTAATTCTTGACGGTAATAAAAATCGACTTTTTCTAAAACTCCTTACAGCTAAATTCAAACACTCACTAAATGAACCATTCAAATATCTGGAATTCCAATATATTAAAGGATGTCACAATATTATATAATTAAAACCCCAGTAATGCTAAAGTTCGTAGATGTGACGAGCAACATATCAGAGCAGACCTGCCCCCAGAGTCTCCAGTACACCAGACGCCAGGTCTTCAGGGCAGCTTTCATTTCTTTCACGTGATCCGTTAGGTTCCAGCTCAGGTCTCTGCAAGAATTGAAGATTTACTGTAAAATTAGACGTAATTTTGTTTGGGTTGTTTTACTTCCTAGGGTAAAATGAAACTTCAGTACTGCATAATTAAAATTATAATTTATACATTCGAATGGCACCAGGAAGAACTGGATGTAGTATCTTATCTAAGATTTCTACAGCATGAACGAGGTTGAATTTATGCGTAGCTTGGGTTAAAAAAAAAACAAAATTATTAATTATAACACGATGGGACTTTTTTGTTTATGTTGTATTAGTATTACAGCAATTCCCACTCAGTGAACCCTCACGATATTACCTACTTTATTGAAAGGAAACCTGAATTTTGTTGTTGCACCTATCAGAGTACGTATGTTAGTCCACTCATGAACAGCGGCACAAAACAGGCGCTGCATGAAGCCTTTATTTTGCTACTCTGCTATATCTACTCTGCTATCCACCTACAAAAGTGTAATCGAAGTGAATAGACTATTCCAATTTTCCAATTGACTTGTTTATCGAAATGTGCTTGCATGACATTGCTAACAAGCGTAGTCTTGTCCTAATAGGGCACTCGGTTGTTCCTTCACAAGCTTGTTCCTTCACAAGCTTGTTCCTTCACAAGTCGCTCTAAGCCTTGAGTTTGCACCTCATACTTATAGCTCTGAAGTTCTCGAAGTGGTTTCAAATACGCTATTTGAAGTCAGAATTGTTAACAATGGTGCAAAATTTAAACCAGGTGTAATTTACACCACTTTTCAAGTTGCAGCATGAGTAATATTTTGATGGTCATTAGCTCACAAAACACTGAAGCTGAATCTCTTTCGATGACAGCTTGAAATCTGGTGTTAGTGAGTCACGCCACTGGTGGGACTCGTGCATTAGTGTGTGGCGCAGCTGTGATATTGATTCTGAGTTTCGTTTGCGTCACTAGTAATAACCAATTTCTAAAATTGCGTGATATTTACTTGCATTCTGTACTAGAGGATACCAGGAAGTTTGCTACGATGTGTATTAGTTATTCAATTGAAATTACATGCTATCGTTTTGAAATAAACTCATTTTATTTTGGTTTTTATTATTTTTTTAATTCTGTTTGTGGACTCTGGTGAACAGTATAGTAAAAATATTTCAAATATACGTGAGAATAAGCCTCACCTAAGATAATACAAAATATTAATAAAAAAAAGGTTTAATATCGCAGAGACGTACATAACGCCTTTAATTTACAGTAGTACATAAATCTCCTTTATTTTACAGCTGCCAATAACATCTAAGCATAGAATCGTGTCTCTACTTCCTTCCAGAGCAAATTCCGAAAACATTTTCCAGAAAATGATATTTCCGGCAGTGATTAAGGCATCAGAGCGTACATTGCATCAAGTGTAAAAACAGCAAATACAGTCAACGAAGAGCTCTGCAGAAAACAAAGTGCAAAAAAAGATAAATCTCATTTTCCTGTTTAAATTTCCGTTCACCTGACTGCTGTACACGGGCTATGTCTCTTTTTAATATTTTCTCCACCCATTTCGTAAGTGTTTGAATATTTGCTCCTCACGGTCGAAATTCTTTCCTTCGACAAGACGTCCGCAGTCTTTGTTGTGTATAAAAACGCTAATGAGATGCTAGCGTCACTTCCGTTATTATTTACGCTGCCATTAATTCAGTACGACCACTCAGACGCTTCTATTTGCCACATATTATTTGGATGTTATTAACGTGTTTCCCGTGTAGTAATTAGCTGTGACATTCGAATGGTAATGTCGGCAATGACATTCAGAACAGTTAGGGAAACTTCTTTGTGTACGACACTTGGTACTCTTGCATACTGAACCAGAGGTTATCAACGGAGATAGCAGAAAGCTTGTTTTTCCTTGCTTGTATACGTACGAGCATTTAACGTTGTTAGCTGAACTGTGATCGATTCATTTCAAGGTTGGTTTTCTAAGTCTTCGTGCGTCACATTACCTGTTCATAAATGGAGCAACTACAGAAGAAGAGAATCACTTCATTATCTTTTGTTCAATTAACGAACCAAAATGATATCAGATAGAAGAAGTATCAATTAAAATTGATGATGATCAATTTAATATTCAATTTATTTCAATTTATGTATCTCTGATATCTCAGTGTGACGACGCACACTGCAACTGTACTCTTAAAGTTCTCCTTTTTAATACTTCCTGTATTTATCCACAGCTGTAACTTTGTTACAGCTTAACAACTTTGTCTGCTTCAATCCTACCTACATTTGAGTTACGTTAAGTATTTTCGTAAAGGCTAAAAATGTCACAAAATTGCTTCTACACAACTTGATGCTTCATTCACAAACTGAGTTCGGGAAAGAGAACGAACCAATATTAACAATTGCGCTATGAAGACAGGTATAGAATAGCATCACCGGTATGAGGAAGACGTTTCGTTCACAGTTAAGTGGATTCATAACCCCATTGGTATTTATGACCTCCTGTCTTTTTGTGTAGTTCCCAAACTGTTCCCCATAAGGCGATCATTGCTGCAGTTTTCCGTGGGACGTATTGACTGTACCTAACAGACCTGGTGTGTAGAATAGAGCCATCAGTCCTGGAGATGTTGAAAACAGTTAACCAACCAGACCCCAGATACACAAACAATTTACGCCGCCGTAGCAATAGAGCTTGCAGTGCAAGTTCTTCTGAACACTTGTATAGACTTAGTTATGCAATGAGTTATATTAATGTTGATCTAATATTTAATAATAGTTATACATGAATGGCTAGCAAGGCATGAATTTGTCCTAAAAAATTGATATACAATGAAGCAAAACTAAGTTCACTTAAAAGAACGTACGCTGCTAGCTGCAAAGCTACTGCATGTGATATCGAAAAATCTGGTTTTGATGTTGTTGATTACGACCATTTGACCTTCAACTAGATATTGCTGATCACAGTTGATAATCTGATGTTGTTCAGTACATCTATTTGACTTGCAGAGGTTCAAGCACAGATCAAAGCGTCACTCAAAACTTGATTGAACTCCAGGATGCTCAAAATTAATTCGTATAAAAGTAATCTCTCTTCTTATTCTAATAAAATATTACTACTGTTGCTAACATTTTCTGAATTTTACTACTGTAAATCCAACTGTAGAAAAATAAATATATTCCCAAGATGGCAATTTGTCATTTTGTTTGTTTACCGAGATACTTTATCAAGCAATTAATCTAGTTAAACTTATTCAGGGAGTTCGAAATTTTGACCAACTTTGACTTTGCCCTCACATGCGTTTACTCCTGGCTGCAGTCAAACCAAATTGAGAGAGAGGTGGACGTAACCAACACCAATGGAAGTGGCGCAGTTGAACAGGAGTATATAAATTGTTTTGATTTAAACAACACA
Organism: Morinoia aosen; assembly: GCA_030386875.1. NCBI lineage: Eukaryota > Metazoa > Arthropoda > Malacostraca > Amphipoda > Talitridae > Morinoia > Morinoia aosen. The sequence continues at coordinate 64,526,464 of CM059564.1, read as the reverse complement.
AAATCGGCAGTTCTTGATACATAGTGGGTTGTCATACTGCTTCACTAAGATTGCTAGGATAACAATTTTCTGGCCAAAATTCCGTAGTTTCCTAGCCCAAATACCAAGATTCTCAAAGTACGCAATTTTCAAATAGAATAAGACCATGAAGACCACTCAGCATCTTGTAACCCTTAAGAGGTTACAAGAAACTCTCAGCAACTGGCAACCCCGCATAGTTACAAGATCCTAAGCTTTAAGAAACTCTCATATCTGAGAATTGCGCCCCAACAGAGACAAGCCCCGTGCACGAGACCTGACATGCGCGTAGAAGACGGCGCCGGCAGCCGTCACGTGCGTGTTGTGAGGCGCGCACTCCACCAGCCGCTCGACCTGGCGCGTGACCAGCGCTCCGCAGTCCTGGCACCTGCTCACCGGACACGTGTCGCTTCTGTCACTCGCTTCCGTACTCGCCGATACGCTCTGCATAAAGTTCTCCCTTCCCGGCAGTCGGATATTATGGGAATTCACAAGCAAGTTATGTATTTATAGGCGAGTGCGTCATGATACATGTTAAAGTACAGTGTGGATTTTTGACACGTGAAGAGGCTGGCGCTTGCGATGCTAATAATAAGTGACCAATTTCAATAGCAGTAAAACACCCAATTTTTTTCATCGAAAAAAATTTTAGAATCGGAAATAAATGAACAGTACGCACAATTTCGTACTCTCCCGCTTCTATTCTTGCTATTCTCAGCAACCGTTTTCTTTGTTCAAGTGTTCAGCGATGACGAAAATCTGTTTTTTAAACTCTTTTTGTACTTTTTATTGTGCACTATGGAAGGAAACGCGCATTTAGAACGAATTTATTCACTTAGAAAGGTTTCGTGATAAGAACGAATTTATAAATAACCCTGAATGTTATTATGAGTTATTTTAGGGTTTGTAGATGCTTAATACTGAGTTTGAGAGAACATTTTTGATTGCAACTTTTGACTTGGATCAGAATTTGTAGCTGTTAATACAATGATTATGTGCACCGAAGTGAAATCATAAAACTAATAGCAGTTTTCTTGAAAATGCAGTGAAATTACAGAACATCTTCACTGCTTTGCAATAATTTATTATGGCTAAATTTATGAGGCAACTCATTGATATGCTTAGCAAGGAGTTATTGAAAAATTCAAATGGTATGTTTTGCAACCATGATCGAACGTGTATTGAAAAAGAGCAGTGGTTTGTGCGTTAGATAATTTTTAATATTTCCAAAATGCAATCTAGCGACTCGGAAAAAAAACGTGCTGGTGTTATGATCGGTCTGCTCTCTAGTTCCTTGAAAATTATTTGCACAGTGATGTTGCCTTATAATATTTCAAATATCCAGTCAAACTTGTCAGGGAAGAGACTTCCAAAAGACTTCCGCAAGCACTACCATACATATTTTTACTTTCGTGAATACCTTCGCAAATAGTCTCGTAATACAATACACTTCCGCCGCAACTTCCCCCGCAAGAACTTGAACAAAAACTTTTTATTATGACTTGTCAGGCTTTCTCGCCTCTCTTTAAGAATGTTTTTGTTTCTTTAAACCGCAAACAAGGCAGCTGTTCCTATAGATAAGTTTCAAGCGCATTTGTTCATCCTTTCTATTTTTTCGTTTTGCCCAGCGTTTTTCCTTCATACGCGAGAAACTTCACAGCCCCCGCTCCCAACCTTACACCTGTTCTTAAATGTCTCTTAACAACCCAAGCTGGGCCTCCTTCCACATGCTCACACCTGTTCCTTCAAGTCACGCAACGACGCCTTCTTAAATACGATCAATCACTTGGAATCAGACAGAAAATAAAAGCTCACCAAAAATTTTCAAAGCCTCTAATGTTAGGTACCTATTTCATTTGCTGCTTCAAGATGAGATGCAAAGACTGTTCAATCTGACTCTGAATACTAGAGCTCACACATGAAAATGTGTTTTAGAAATTGCCCAGACAAATTTTTTTCATGTGTGGCATACAGTCCAAAATGAACACTGCATTAAAATTTGGCCCATAAAAACAAATTTCACTATTATTTTGAGGACAGTTTGTTAAAAATACCACATTATCGGATTATCGTTCCAAGTTTTGTAAAGAAAATTTTTGCCTCAAAACAATGGCGAGTAAACGTAGCGCGAAATGAGTTCTAAAAGCATGAAGTTTATTTCCAACTTAAAATCTGTAATAGAACTGTGCTCGTTCTGACAAGGGATATTGCTATGCATTTGCTGTAATTCTGGTCCAGATTAAGATCTTTATGAGTGACGTGTGGAAATGGAATTCTCTGAACACAAGGCAGAATGTTTCTCAAGGCCCTTCATCCTATCTGATGATTGTAGGCATGCCTGAGCAGACAGCTTCCGCCGAGAAAAGAGATAATCCAAGCCTCATAGCACTGCTGAACTGTACCTCTGATTCGTGAGATCTATTCTCTTTTCCATCTACAAAGACGTGAACTCATTTGAGTCTCCCTATTAGGAGTTCCAAGTCTTACCTGACCCTATTGAAAACATTCTCAGACAAATGCAAGCTTTGCTACCATGTTGCTCATCGGTGTTATTGGGCTTTTACCCTATTATGCACATTACCTACATATTTTCTGAAGTCATTCTGTCTCACGAATTAATTGCGGCCTAATAAAATAAAAGTTAGTCGGAGAAAACTATCAGTTAAAGGGTTATACGATCTGCGGTTGCATTTCCTAGGTCGCTGCTAAACATATTTTTTACATGACGTGTCAAGATTGGAATTTACTAGATTTTTATGACGCAATGACTCAATTCTAAAGGCAGGAAGTATACTGCATAAAATATTCAAGAAAGTCCTAGAAAATATAAGTAACATTCGTTTCATGACACTTAACTACTCTGTTTGTATGTATGGGGAAGATTTAGTTCAAAGCTATTGAGTTTGTCTTTCTGAAGTAAATATTGTGTAGAATGCAGATAAATGCATCATGCTACTCTAGCTAAGCTCCCGTGTAGAGTACACTCCGGCATTCTACGTTTAGAGAAAGTAATGCACAAAAGATCTGGAGAAATTCTCAAAAATTAATAACAAAAACATCAATGTTGATGAAGACAGTCATAAACCTTTCGATGAGCTCACTGCCGCCAACTCAAGGAGTTTCACCGCAATTTAGAACAGCATGTGAGTTTTGCAACCAGCCCTCACGCAGCCAGGCTGCCAACCTATGATCGAACGCGTGACTCAACCGATGAGATAAATAGATTCGAAGTAGTTGGCTTATACGAAAAAAATTTATGGTGAATACACTGGCAATAGTAATACGCTGGCGTAATTTTTACCACCGAGGCGTGCGATAAAAGTAAGAGAACTGAAGTATCACCGCGTTATTTAAACCACCCAGAGCAATGAGTAGAAGCCCATGATCTGAATTATTACTCTGAAAATTTTTTATCAGACGGTGTTATTTGGGAAGCAACGCGTTTCGGAGCTTAACACTGCATATTATACAAAAGTTATCATGTATTGCATGAGCTTTAAGGAAAAGGTAGAGTCCTTGTACGTCGAAGTATAAACTGACCCTTGTACTCATGAAGCATTGAGACAAAATACATCTGAATTATACTAATGAAAATGCATATAACTATACGTTCACCTTGGTGTACCAGCAACAACATGTCATTTACGTACGATGGCATGTGTAAATCGTTTTTACTTATTGGCAACGTATAAGCCAGCGCGTTAATCATAGTATATTACAGTTAGAGAAAGCGTATAAAAAAGCAGCAAAACGAGTGCGACGTAGAATACTCAGAGCACAAAAAATGCCCCTCAATGCAAGCACACGTATAGAGAGTGTGTCTGTCAGAATACAGGGTGCCACGGCTATTGGAATGCGTGTCGTTTTTACTTAATTTCATGCTATAATGATTAATATATTGTATTTTTATTGCAGATAATTCATACAAAGTAAGATAGAGCATGAAATGGAAAAACACACAGACATAATTGTTTTTTGGGCAAAACATTGCTATGTGGGATTCAGTGACATTTTAGATGTTGCCAGATCATTTGTTCACAAGGTTCGGTTGGAGGTAAAGGGATGGGATGGCAATATTTCCCCAATAAAAAAAGCAACAAGCATTCTCAACGCTCAGATACCACGATAACGCTAGAATTTATACGGAATATTCAAACTATAATGGATGAGGACCCCTGAAGATCGTTGAGGACCATTACTAAAAAACTCCATGTATCAGAGTGGACTATCACTCTATCAGGACTGTGGTACATCAAAATACAAAATTGTTTTTTAACTGAATGGTAGCTGCACCCCTCCCCTCCCCAGAAAAAAAAAATCTGTAGAGGGTAGCAGCACCAACACATACCACCGGTAGAGGGTAGCACCACCTGCAGAGGGTAGCGGCACCACCACACAAAACCTGCAGAGGGTAGCAGCACCACACACCACCTGTAGAGGGTTGCACCACCACACACCACCTGTAGAGGGTAGCAGCACCACACACCACCTGTAGAGGGTAGCAGCACCACACACCACCTGTAGAAGGCAGCACCACCACACACCACCTGTAGAGGGTAGCAGCTCCCCCTGCAGAAGGTAACAGCAGCACCACATGTGGAGGGTAGCAGCACCACCGCACACCACCTGTAGAGGGTAGCAGCTCCACCACACACCACCTGTAGAGGGTGGCACCACCAGTCCACCACACACCACCTGTAGAGGGTAGCAGCACCACCACACAACACCTGTATAGGGTAGCAGCAGTGCGGTAGATGCCCCTCATGTGGGCAGGGTTCACTTCACACAGCGCTTGCAGCAGGCGGCTGTAGAGGCGCCCCTGCAGCCTGTCCTTGGGGTCCTGCAGCGCCTCCACCTCCCAGTGGCTGAACTGGCGGGACAACCTGCACAAGCGGAGCACTTCCACTTAATGACACGTGTAAAATAAGGAGAAGTCGGTCAACAAACGAAGAGTAAATTTTTGGAGCGGAAGGGCCACGATGTATGATGGCAAGTAAGTTGTCAATCATCATAAGTTTAGTTTTCAACGGACTCTCAAAAGGGCCTTATTTGATATAAATAACCTATTTTTATATCAAAGGCCTACTTTCAACATCATCACCGCTCCCGAACTTCAGATGAAGCAACTCCGCCATGATCTTCCACACTGGAGGTAGCACACAAATGCATCCTTATGTTCTACTATTTCGATGAATCTCAAAGCGACCACTTACTAGCCACAATTTTTTTCTACAACATGGTGATTTGCATAACTTTTAAAATAATTATCAACAGATGAGAGCATTTAATGCTAGATAAAACAAAACTAAAAAAAATTTCTTCAGTATGAGCCAGTCTCCATCCACTTACGCTACGCATAACAGATTAACTAAATGATTACTGCATAATTATTGTGCAGAAAAGCTCTTTTGTGTCATGGCACGATAAAAACTGTTCATGGCTTACTGAATGGAACTTCAATAAAATAGAACATTTAAATGCAGACAAGTGAAGTGATATGCATAACTAACGTTTCTGATTTACTTAGCAGTAAACTAATAGTATATAAATAAATAAGAACCCCAGCATCGCTTCAGTCATTCAGGGATGCTTTTAAATACTCGACCAGCGAGGGCCATTACATCTCGAATTAGTCTGACAATTCCTTAACTCGGCTACTAAGTTCTAAAAACTTGCTTGAAATGAAGAGAGATGGTCATTATCACCAAGGGCTGCGGCACAAAAATTATTCCTTTGGCCTTGTATATAACGCGGTTCTCTGTGTCGTGTAACTGATACTTTCCAACAACTGCTGCAAATTATGCTCATTATTAAATCGATAGAAATACACTATTAATTCTGTACCTAATTGTAATCATCAAGACTATGAGTGAGCGTTACATTTCCCAAGATAAGAAGCACTTTGCATGTTGTGATCATTATATGATTCTGTGGGGTTTAATTGATTTAAGACATTGGCATTCTTTAAAAAGAGATATGGTTGTTTGTGTCACACGATTCAAGGAATTTCATAACAGATGAGCAATATTTGGCAGTTTTTGGTTTGTCACAAATTCATCAGAACCGTTTGAACAAAAATAGTTTTCAACTTTCAAGGAATACAAAAATCGACCCAATGCGAACTGTACCTCGATCCAGGAAATTAATTACACATGAAAGATCTCAACTTTATTGACAAAAAATAGTTAAAATCATTCATTGCTCGTAATTACATCATGGAAAAATTGTTGGCCAACTATATTTGCTGAAGCCTTGAGCAGCATTGCGCCAATCATGATCAAGGACCTAAATAGCCCGTTAAAATCTACAGAGTATTACAAAGTCCTGTACCGTAGATATTCAAAATTACCCCTCAGGGATAGCCGACCTATGGCGCAGGCCTCACACATGCCGCACTGTGTCATTAGAAGCGGCGCATCGCATCAGATATTTTATTTGTGATATTTCCATATGTGCAAATTTTTCAGAAATAGTTATTACGTAATACATGACGCATTTAGGATCGTTTGGAAATATACTGGTGCGTGAAATGTGAACTGAATAAAATAACAAAAATTGTAATTTCTAACTTAATGAGGTCGAAACGATCACTGTTAAACTTCGTTTTTAGATCTGCTTCGTTTGCTTAGAAGACAGTGAACAAAAAATGATAAAAGTGAATATCATCGCATCTTATTCACTTATTTTATTCATTTGCATTAACTTTTCATTAGCACCTTACGTATTTGCGTCAACTTCTTATTAATACGCAAAAACTTTGCCAATTACAGATCATCAAAGTTCTGCAATTCACAAAATTTCACAATTGCGCAAAATGTTAGCCTGACCTGTTGAGGAGTTGGTCAGGCAGGCACGAGAGGTTGGCCTGCGCCTGCAGCACATCCTGAGCGCGTGTGTGCAGGTACGCGAGCAGCTCCGTCACCAGCGGCAACATCTTCAGGAAGTCCGCGGAGATGAGCAGCGACACCGCGTTGCTCGCCTCTGAGGGGCATCATTGCACGCATCTTAGTGCCAGAAGCGCAGCCAATTTTCGACTTAAGCAAAATCTTTTGCGGATCTTGAATTATACTGATCAAATCAAATCCTAGGTATTTCTAGTAATTCAAACCATAAATCAAGTATCGTAGTAGTTCAATAACTCTGACTAATTTTTATCTGAATAAGTTGAGGATAATATAATTAATGTCTCACAAGCCAAGTAATTGACGGTATGTGCAATTTCAGAGTTTTTTTATTATGACGAAATATCTTTTAAATTAAAATTGGGCTTCTGTGACTGAATATATTATGGGAACGAAGATAGTAAGTAGAGCTTCCATTGAAAATCTTAAAAAATGAAAATCTCGTCGAATGTCAAAATGGTCTCAGGAAATGAATTAGTACGATAACTTCTACGAAATATTATTAAAACCAGGAATGAAAAAGCTTTCTGGAAGTTCATCTCGTCGTATTTTGATAACTAAGAACGACTATCAATATTATTTTCAGGCGATGTCATTTCCTTGTGAAGTAAATAATAACTAAAAGGTTCAAATAAAAGTAGCAGTTTCATTGAGCTATTTATATCTGTGAGATATAACCTGTGGCTTAGAGTTTCTGATCTACTCAAGATTTATTTTAATTTTCAGTGAAACGTAATATAACGTAAGCTTCTATACACAGTGCCTTGAAATTTGCGCTCAAGCTTCAAATTTTTTTAACGAACTGATCAATGGCTCGTTTTCATTATTTCGATATGAATTTTTCCCACGTAAAATATTATCTAAGATTAGGGAGAAGTCTTGCGATAAAGTTACTTCAAGCTCACACTGCATCCGTACTCTGTTTAAATGTATGTACGCACGGCTAAGTTCATGAAAATATAAATTCTCCCCTCCTCTTTTCTGGAGTTGTACCCCCAGTTGATTCAGTTTCTACAACTCTTCAGTTCTTACCCCTATTAAATGGGCTCTCAAATTTAATTTAAAAAATTAGTAGCCTTACTCCAACTATTCGTTCTTGCATTCTCATTGCTGACCGATCGTGGGTTTGATGTGGTCGGGAGACTGGCCTGCCTTCACCCAGCGCAGCAGCCACTCGAACACGGACACGTCGCAGTGCACTGAGATGTCCACGTCTTCCAGCCTCTGGCCTGGACGGAGATGAATTTCCATTATTAACAGGGTTCGAAAAAATCCGGTTAAAAAAACAGCTCACCTTTTATTTTTTTTTTTGGGGGGGGGGGGTTTATTGAGTTTGATGGGATTTAATTGGGTATTATTGTGTTTCATTGGGTTGCTTTGGGTGTTATTGGGTTTTATCAGATTTTATTGAGTTTCATTGGGTTGCATTGGTTTTTTTTTTTTTTTTTTATTGAATCACGGTGTGCTGTTCTGCTCATAAGTAATTTTTTAATGCATACATTAATGATTTGCGCATGCAGTGTGAACACAGCTTAAAGCTTCTCCAGTCAAAAGCAGTAGCTACAAGCCTATCAGGTGTTGGATTTGGTAAATTAAAAATTTCTGGTTTTCAGGCTCTCTCAGTCTTGCTGTCAGTGTCGTCAAGTGGAACATGATACTGCAGGCTCGGTATCTGCATTAGCATTTTAGGCCCACTAGTTTCTCGTCTAGAATATTCTTTTCTTATACATAAGCACCAACTACAGTGAAGTCAACTGCACCATCACCATTAAAACGGAGTAGAACTTTATAGCTCCTTTGTGACTATAGCTCCTAATGTGACAAAATAGAGAGTTCCACCAAGTTCTGTTCTGTGGTGCAACCTGGATACAAATTGCCAGACCATAAAGTTAGTCTACATTGTCTGTGACAATGTTTGGTTTAGGTTTGGGGTCGAAAAAGCTCAAACGCTTCTTAAAATATTGAAAGATTTTAAGCCAAATGCTGGTCTCTAAGAACATTTAGCTAGAAGAACATTTCACATGATGGTCCAAATTGCGTCGTACAACCCATAGGAAGTAATTAAAGTTCAAATTAGATTCAATATTTTAAGTTTGGAAATGGAGTCAACAAATAAAAATAATAAAACCAACACTGTGCCTTTCTTAAAGGTTTGTGCATTCATGTGTGACTAAATTTTTAGAAAAACCTGTATACTGGTGTTTTTTTTGGGTGGGTTTTCTAATGCCAACCCTAATATTTATGCAGGCGTTGCAGTTACTGTCCGAGGAAAGCGGCTCAAACAAGATCCCAAATTTTACCGTTACATAACATAAGAGAATATACTTTGAACTGTCATTCTATTCGGTCTTGAATTATTCCATCATTAATTCTTCAAAGCAGAGAAGAAGGCATCGGCCTCAAATTTCATGCTGAACATAGAATAACTTTAAATTTATCTTCAAATTTTCAAAAAATGTAAAACAAACAGCCCTTACATATGAATATGATATAGCCTTAACTTTGTCATTGCCGAAGAAAAAGTAGGAGCCAAAATTTTCTCGGATGTAAGTTGAATTTACTGGAAAAGAATAATTAAACTAATAGAGATTAGTCAAAAATCACCAAAAGTTAATTACTTCAATAATCTATCCTTCACGACAGAGAGTGAAATATGCATCTTATTCATTTTCCAAAAAAAAAATTAGCTTCATGAAGAGCGTAGAAAGACAAAAACTCTACCATAATATTTGTTTAAGGATTACCCGTATTCCCTCTCCTACTCCTCTTCTCTGTTTTCTACAAAAGAGATAATTCTCAGCAAATATACCACTCAGATTTTGAGGTAGAACTAAGTATCTTTTCATTCATAATGTAACGCTCTGCCTTTCCGCTTCGGAGGAGAAAGATGTATAATACAAAGGCACAAACGAGTCTTAGATCTGACATTTATCGGTTGCCAGCGTCGCTCACCCTGAGTGAGGTCGGCGAAATAGCCAATATGACGGACGAGGAGGTCTCTCGAGCAGCTGAAGTCCTGCCTGAGGCCGTGAGCTTCGTCACACACGTGTATCACGATCACCGGGCTGTTTAGGAAGAAAATTAATACCATTAACAAATCATTTCCACTCACTGATGGCAAAAATTCCAATAAATGCTCGCAGCTCTCGTGGAAAACAACTTTGAACGAATACAGAAAGCATTCGTTAGAAACGTCCGCTATACAGCATAGCTTTGAACGTGATTTGATTACACAGTAAGCCTTTTCTGAAATTGACCTGTACCTAGGTTACACACAGAACACACACACTGACACACCTCCGTAAGTTGTGTGAGGCTTCTGCCGCGATTAAGGCTCAGCGATAAATATACTTTTGAATCTTTACTTCAACTTTATTTATTCTGTTGCGTCAGACCTGGGGACTATTTTTAAGAATGGAAAGTGCCTCTAGAATTTTAAATTGAAGACCAGCTTAATCGTTCAAATCCGATAAAATAAGACCAAAAAATATATGATTTTTTCAGAATCTGAAGGTCTTTTCCCCGACAAATGGTCTTTCATTCAGTTTTTTGAAAAGTCGTGTCAAAAAACTAAAATTATTGGTTCACTTTTGAAAGCGTAACTTTACTGAAAGCACTAGAAGCAATCGTTAAAAAACGAAGCGTACAGACGTCTTAGTAATCAATTTGATCGTATTTTTGACCCGAGAGATACTGCAGGTGCGACAACGCTTGTCTGAATTACTAAAAACACTCATTTCTGAAAATCTACCATTGTCGCCCATTGTCGCTATATTCGTCACAAACGTGATTAGCATAACCATTTTAAAACAAATTACAATCCGTATTTCCCCAGACACAGGTTTTCAAATATAGCAGACTCAACTCAGCGTAAAACAACCGAAAAAGCTCATGTTCAAGTAATGAACCGCAGCCGCACCTCTGGTCGCGGTCGGAGGCGGAGGGCGGGGCTGTGTCGCTGTCCTGACCAGCGTCAGGCGCCATGGTGTCAGGTGTGTCAGACGCTGTCAGACGCCCTTCCATTTTGTCAACACTTGTCCTGCGAGAAAGATTCCACTCAATAATTACTGCGACTGGTGTATGGTAATCAAGCAGGGGTACCAAGATGAGGGCAATAATAAATGTTGGCTCAACTTGAGTCGGAATAACTTATTGGAAAATACAGTATATGCTATTCGCGTCACCATTAACTTCAAACAACTTGGCATTTTTCTGTCAGACAACTATAACTGAAGTACTTTGGTTTTACTACGCATTTATGGCTATAATGTACTTTTATTAGGTAGTAACAAAGTAGTCATTGCGACTGTCATATTTCCAAAGACTGTTAAGTTTTTCGAAATTGTTTTTGATGAGTGAAATGTTTAAATTTAATTTAATTTTTCCAATAGGGAGAAGAAACTTTTTATACTGTTGGTGAAATTAGTATCGTTGCTCTCAGTGAGGCTAGAAATTAACTCATTCTCTCAATTCATTCTATTTTGAGCAATGAAATGAGTGTATTTTCTAATTTATCTATTGAACTTTGACACATCGAGAAACACAAAACATGCCCCGAAAATTATTGAAAATAGATCATTTATAAGCAGGTGAGTCGTAGACTATCCTTGTACGGAAATCAGTTTTTTAGAGATGCCGTAGCTGGAAGCGCCGTGTTCATTGGGAGCCTCAAAGGGCAGATCGTGCATAAGATAAGGTGCATCTAGCTCTTCAACAAGCTTACTGAACTTCATATACATAGTTCATATGCAAAAATATACGCTGACCTTGTTTAATGGTTCGCTTCCAAGTGTCAAAATTAAGTTTATTCCCCATGGTTTTCCATAATTTATCGTAAAGGAATCCCATATAGATCGCAACTACAAATATTTCTCACTTGAGCAAAGTGGCTGGGGTGCCTCCTTTTCGAAACTTCTTCGGTGTCCCAGGATTGCTTCTTATTGCAGACTGTAATATTTTCTGAATGTCGCTCTGCGCTGTCGCCAAAGGATCATTTGTTGTTTTAGATTCTCTTTCCTCCTTCGCGGAGTCTTTGAAAGTTGGAGCTTGCACTTGGAGGCGTCCGGAAGGAACCAAACTCGACCCAGACTGCTGGTTGAAACAATGATTACCAAATTCAAGTTGGAGCAAAGCTAAGGAAAAGAAACACGGATGCAATTTACATTCCCCATTTTTTGTAAGTAGTGGAAGTTAGAAACTACAGGATAGTTAATCTGTTTTTTTTTCAGAGACTTTTTTGTGACAGAAAAGAGGAATATAGCGATCTACCTGGCTTGGTTGGTTTAGTGCTTCCAAAGAAGGTGACGGTGAGGAAGCTACCACGCTCCGGCGAGGAGAATCAGGTGGACTGGTCTGTAAGTCCAACGAGGATGAGATGTACGGCAGGATGGAGTCCAGCAACCCTTGCTGGAAGAAGAAATGTAAGTAGTGATTAACTTAAAAAACACTTTATTGAAGTTCGATTGAATGAAATTAACCGCCATCAGGGATGAAATAAATGCTCTTTGGTAAAAATGGTAGTTAGAGATCGTCAAACTCGGCAAAAGACGAGTAGTCTTGGTCACCTGAATAGGAAGAGGGAAACATATTTTGTTACACCGAAGGAAATTGTATCAATTCACAGCGCACGAAAGCGTATTAACCCACCTGTTAAAAGAAAACTTCAGCTGACTCAAATGGAAATAGACACTAATACAGTAGTTTACTAATGCTTGTATTGTATAGTGAGTGTCGTTCTAGTATTTTGATTGAAATATTTTCTCGCGCTACGTATATTGTGCGACAAAAAATTGAAGTTCTGACAACGATGAGGATGCATCAATCAACGATTTCAAATTTCTGGCTACTCCGTTGCTTGTCAACACTTTTTCCACCAGTAAACCAAGCAAGCCCCCAGCATATTTTATTTGAGAACTTGTAATAATTGCTTGGTTATTTTTCTTCTGAACAGGAATAATTCATTCGATGGTAATTTAGAACCACTTCATAATTTTTATTCTTTTGTTGAACATCAGTGTACAAGCAGAGCTTCACTTGTGAATAGAGCTAAGAAAAAAATTTTCAACCAGAATAGCTGTCTGTAAAAGTTGTAATAAAGGAGTTAAAAAAGCTGTAAGTAGTACCCATAAAAGCTTCTATGGCAGCGGCTCTAAAAGAAGCGCTATAAAAGTTGCTATAAAAGTGCCATAAAAGTAACAGTTAGAGTCTTATAGTTTCAAGGCGGTACTGCTACCGTAACTCCACAGGACAAAATCACACGGTATGGGCAATCCTTATGATTCTTCTGCTATTCATTTTTAAAAATTATCTTGCATGACTATGGTTTATATGCTATATTGAAGACTAGATTTGCAATACCAAGCCAAGTATATATTCGACAGAAAAAAGAACCAAAAATTTATTTTGCATGTCCGTTATATTCCACAAAACTGATACATCTTTTCTCGGATTCCATTAACCCTGAAGTGATGAATATTTTGCAGCACGTCAGACTGTGCTGCAACTTGTTATTCATGTGCTAAGCTTGTAGTGAAATGACGTGAAACTGAACCTAAAGAATAGACTTACGAGTGCTTACTGTGATGAGGCATACATGACAATCATAAAGAGATAGATTCATTGAGCGTTGTTAAAATTTACGGTTTGGGGAATTTTAAGGTCGATATTGTGATATTGTGATAAATTTGTCAAGTTCAAGATGGAGGACGAGAATCACAAAATTTCGCTCAATCAATAGATGTTTAGATAATTGTGCATTGGCTGATGAAGTTCTAACTTTCAACGATATTTACTATTTTTGGCGACACCTTCAGGAGTATCCTCGCGCAATATTATTCATTTTGCACTCTGTTTGATAAGATCAAAAAACTGCTCACTTTTAAGGAAACTTCGAAGCATGGAAATATAACATGATGAACAAGTGGTTAAGATTTTCACAATTACACTCGAATGAAAATCAATAGACGCAAAAAATAACGAATCTGAAAACGCAAAAGAAGATATCGAGTGGAATCAGTCATTGACACTGCGAACTGAATTAGAAGTACAGAACGTTTCAATACAGTTACAGGATTCCCGTTGTTGTCAGTATGCGTTAAATGTACTGTTTATCACCTGCAGCACAGAGGTACATTGTCACGCATGAAGTTTGTCTCAATTTATGAACCGGTTATATTGTATCTGAGCCTCTCTATTTATTATTTTTTAATGAGTTGAACTTCATGCTTATCAGAGGGACCACAAGTTGGCAATTCTTAAGAATTTAGCAATCTTTGTACATCTTTTTTAAAGGAAGCCTATGTTGAAACAGTCAGTTCTTTCTAACTTCAAACTATAAATAGTTATGTACGTTCTTTGTAAATTCTGTACGTTAGTCACGTTTTTTTATCTTCTTAACGATATCTCAATTTTGAGCCAAGGATGTAGCGAAAATTCCAAATCTGCTTACTGTGAAAATATCAAATTCCCTTGTAGTTCTTTTTTATTCATTTCAAATTGACAGCGATGCTGCATTTCATTTCTGTCATGTCAGTGTGGTTGTTGCGTCGGATGAGGCGTCATTGAAACCGATATTGTTGAGTCGGATATGGTGTTACTGATACCGAAATCGTTGCGTCAGATATTACGCCATTGATATCAAAATTGTTATGTCGGATGTGGTTTCATTGTAAGCAAAATTTTTCCGTCACACGCAACTTCACTAAGTGAAGTTGCAGGGAATGTTGTGGCAACAACAGATTTATATCATCAACACCATAACTTCTCAAGGAATTTGAAGGGTAAAGAGCAATTCTAGATGACGATGATCCAGATATTTAAATTGCTTTTTCTTGAAAGTATTAATTAGATATTCGTGTTCGGGCAAATAATTTACACACTGTTCTAATTGCACAAAAATTATCTTTTAGTCTTGATTTAATTCTAAATTTAACCTTACATTCGTAACTCTATTTCAGTACAGCTCTGCACCACTGAAGCACCCCCATCGTCAGTTTAGTTCTCTACTGCAAAGAAAGGAATGTGCATGGAATTGCAGTCGACCTTCGATGTATCATCTTATGCGAACCTCAAGTAATACGAATAAAAATTAGCTCCACTTATTTCAAGTCTTTAGTTGTTTGATGGCTAGTTTTATTTTTATCCCAATAACTTGAGGGTCATGTAAAATGACTTATAACTTAAAAACAGACAACGCTTTTTCATCGAAATTCATGAAAATGTTTTGAAAACCGCAACCCTGGAGCCAACAAGCCGTACTTCAAATATCCACTGGAGTTGCCCCAAAGCCATGTTCGGGTTCCTGACCGCCGGGTTCTCCAGCATACGCGTCCAGGTGTCGGCCGTGTCTTGCGACGACGGCACCGGCGCACCTTTGGGGCCCGGGAGGCGCAGTGGGGCCTTGTGTTGCGCGCTGGGGCCCAGCTGCAGGAAATCAAGCATAAAATATAAATGTATTTCTATAAATCAATATTATATAGATATATAATCAAGCAAAATATAGATTCATTGACGTGAGAGGCAACAGGGATGAGCCAGCATCCTATCGTGAGAAAGTAAAATGATGCCCGAGTGTTTACTTCGCTTTCTTGGTGAAAAAGTTGGCTGATTTTGTAACGATATTTTATACCGAGTTTGAAGGTTTTACAATTCATCAAGATTTTAAAAGTTTTGGCCAAGCTTCCTGCTCCTTGAAATTGACACAATCGAAACTAAAATAAATAAATAAAGTTGTCGGTAAAACAAATCGCCACGTATGTATGATATGCATTAGAATATAGTTTTCTACTATTATTCAAGCGATGTACTTATTAGGAAGTATTAAATAAATAGAGCATGTTGAATTATTTAAGGAATGAAATTAAGAAAGAAACTACAAATTTATCATCTAAGAAGTATATTTAACAGAGAATAAAAGTATAATTTTGGGTATCTAGGGCTCTGGTAATGATAGCATGAGAAAACTGACGCGTGCGGTAATCTTTAATAAATTCGCTAGGATAGGCACATTATTCATGAGTCGGTTTCAGGTAGTTTCGATGTCTATTTTGTGATACCCTAGAAACCTGTCACGTGATTCAAATCAAGAGTATTGAGCTTGACCTTTACGAAGGTTATTTTTATAATAAAATTATTTTTATGAGAGGAAGGCCCCTCCATACAAGGAACATCCCTTCATATAAGGAAGGTCTCGTTATTTGAGGAATGTCCATGTAATGACGGTCTTTTCTTAAAAGGAAGATTCTTCCATCTTGGATGATGTCTTTATTGCAGACTGGTCTCACCATGTACAAACCTTTCGGAAAGTCTGAAGGAGAGTTAGGGACTCAGCACCGTAACATTCCTTCGTGTTAAGCACTTCACGGCCTAATTTTCAAAAATTTTAAGGGGACTTCTTCTTTTTAAGTTAAGTTCTTCTAAGGGGACTTTCACTTATAACAGCTCACTGTGACACCTTAAATTGCATGAAAGTCTGGCCTCAGGATGATCACTGGCTTTACATAGCTGTGAGACCACTATCAATGTATGATACAACCACAACCGTGTACTAAATTAACGGTTTCTTCAGTCCACTCATCAACGCCAGCTGACGTCAAGAATGACAGCGCACACACGTGCACTCACCTGTCGTGACGCGTGCCGTGCAGCTACGTGCAGCCGTGCGGCGGACAGCAGTAGCTGCAGCACGTGGGAGGGCCCGATGTCCGAGTGCCGAGACAGGGGTTTCCACGACCCCATCTCTTCGCTAGATCGTAGTGCTCGCCCTGAACTCCTTAAAACACAACTTCAGCTGAAATTCGATGGAATGTTTCGAATTAAGCACCCTTGCTTTGTTGTGCGTGTTGATACTTTATACTTTCACTGTTGGGTTAATCGTTGCCTCTTTACGCTATAAGTGGTGGAAGAAATCTTAGTGTTCTGTTTATCGATAACCTCTGAAATGTAGCAAATCGCGATAAATTTGCACAGTTATTTCTTGGTGAACCGGTAAAATATGTTACTGTATAATTATGATCAATACCGATTGCTCTAAATGAGTGCGATAATTATACCGTCGGGACAAAGGACAGTGTCTGGACGATACTTAAAAGTTTAAGAAAAATTAATATGTCTTCGATGACATGCGTAAGTCCCATCAACGATCCGTAAGAACATTGCCTCGTACGTGGCTTAAACTGCACTGATTCAGTGATTTATCGTCAAAGAATTTGTAAAATCACCAACGTTAAATTAGGATCTTTTAAATATTTAACCGTCACATCGTGGAACATTTTAAAACCTTTACATCTCGCTGAAAAAGATTGATATATTTATGATTCGCCTTTTTTATGGGAAAACATACTGGATGACCAGCACTTCGTTGAAGATAATTTAACATGGGTCTGGGACCGTAGAAATCAACACATTTTACTCAATACCCGTGGGATCGAAAATGCTTTGTTAAAGAGTTAAATTGGCTTGAAATCTTAAACGTATTGGAGGACAATTGGTACTCGTACTTGGACAGTAACAAGGAAATTAAATGTAAAAGATGGGAAAATATCTATATTATGAACACAAGAAGCAGAATACCAGCCTAACTTATTTTGATCTTAAAAAGCAGATTTTTAAATAACGTTAGTTTTTTTACGAAAGATGGTCAACATGACACCCATCTGTTGAGTGCAGGCGTTCAAACGCCGGTTCCATGCACTGCTGGATGCGATCGAAAATACCAGGAGTTTCACGAATCGTTGCGGAAGCTTCAACGATTCTACTGATGATGTAGATCTTCGTTAGAATGAATCTGTGTTTCGTACACCAACTCTTCAAGTGTCATATCGTAGACTGTCATATCGTAGGTCATGACTGTCATATCGTAGGTCATGCACACCTACAGACTTCAGTTACAAAGCATTGCCCAGTATAGCAAGTCAGCAAGCTATGCGACAGTGTTTGAGCGTCAGAAGAGTTTCATCTGATGGAATTGAGCTCGCACGCAAAAGAGCAGCGAACTGAATAGTGGGCTGCGGAGCGCAGCTGTTGGTGTGCCGCGCCCTGCTGTGGCTGACAATCTATGACCAGTTCGAAGCCCAAATTATATTGATTAAATAGTGTAGCTTACCAGAATAGTCAGTAGCTTGTGAGATTTATTAATACTTTGATTCAGGTTTTCTTTTTATTTATGTTTGGATGCATTTCAACTCAGGGCCTGATAGTCAACTTAAACAAGTGCCGTAGTGAGGGCAGGCTGTTCACACATCCTTCATGTTATCGAAATTGCTGTCTCAGAAACATCAAAAGAAATTGAAAACATCACCTTGAAACATCTATTAAATAGATGAACAAAAAAACATCAAAATGCATATTCTGTGCCTGCATCATCAAAGCAAACTCAGGAAAATTGGGTCACGCAGTTGCATTCGCGAAGAAAATCTAGCTTTCAATAAAATGAATGCTTTTGGCAAACTGACCAATGCACGATTTTCTTTAGAAACGAAACTGTGAACGTGTTCCAATGGAGGCAGTATGGTGTATGCTCTCAATCCCCCCTGATTCTTTTGTGCCGCTTTCGACGATACCATTGTCAGCTGCGGCATCAGATGCTGTTTGATTTCCCTCTCATTGAAAGAGTGTGAGCGTGAAGCTGATAAAAACATAGCTTCCATTTGGTTCCCATTCACAATTGCAGTGCCCTATTTTGAATTGAGGTTCATGATGCTGCTGCTGCTGCTGAGTTTCGTGGTCAAATTTTTGTGCTATATACCCACACACAGGAATGCACTCGCTGGTGTTGAAGAAATCAATGGAATTTTATACAATCATTATTCATTTTGCTGAGTGTAAGAGTTCATGAATGACTCAATTTGCAATATTGGGACCCTAAAAAATTTGGTTCAATAATTGGTAAGGCCAAAATATAATATAATATGCAAGGCCTTGTGTCAGCTAAAGAATTCAGAAATAAGTACATTTGAGCACAAATGTTCCGAAGACTCATAAATACTCATTTTTAGCTGTACGCTTAGCAAGTATCATAAGTGAATTACTATTGATTTGTGCGGATACTATGGAAGGACCCATGTCTTTGTGCGGTAGTGAACACAGCTGAAACGAAAAAGTGTCATTTGAAAAGAGATATTAATCACTAGTCATTTTGGATCTACACCATCAACTCTCTTCTGAACGTTTTTAAATAATAGTTTAGCAAACGAAGAACAGCTTCAAAATGACAAATCAAAAAGGGGAAAAGGAATTTGAGATAAATTGATGGCAGGGTGTCATAGATCCTGAAGAGTTGACACAAGTTGATGTAGGTGCTTACCTCTGTCGTCTCTAAACATTGTTCTGAATCTAAACGTGCTCAGGGAAATTGTTGCAAATATTTTGCGGGCACGAAGTACTCAAATGGGCAACGACGGGAGACTGAATTATAACTCGCAACAATTTCATCAAAAATTTGATGTATTTTTACCCTAATCTGTGTATATTTCCACCGGTAATTTTGGAGGTAAAGTTATACAAGTCTTTAAACTAGCCTGAGTAAAATATGAAACATTTCCTTCTCGACAAAGCAAGACATAGCGTTTAGGTTTACAGTCTAAGCAACAATACAGAGCAACATGACCTAGTCTATTTTCTTTGCAAAGATAATAGGCTGACCTACACACCTACAGCAGACGTAAGGGACAGCATAAATTCATAGCTTTGTATGCAGCAGCACAAGCTCTGTTGTTTGGCTTAATTTTCCATAGGGCACTTGAATGTATTTGAATGAAAACAGTACAATATTTGAAATAACTCATCTGGGAATTTTCTGGGGCTTCAGATATGATCTCTGACATGAAAACTGCAAATATTTTGAATACATTCAATCCTAAATATTTGCTTCTTATAAATAATCATTGAGCTTGCATGTATCTCGTCAAGCTCTTCCACGCTACCTCATGATATATTCTTGACAATCACAAATTACTTCTCTAGAGGAATAGAAACCTCTGATTAGTCGGATTATTTTTCAGCGCATTTGTTTTAATAAACTCTTCAATGCCATAATATATAGGGCCCCACAGCCGCCTGAAAGTTACCCAAATCAATACATGAATAAATGCATCAAATTTAAGGAAAGTACGCAGTACACTGCCACATATTTTCACTTAATTATCACTCATCCACGAAACATTAGTTCAGCAAATACTGACTGCGCAATGTTAAATCTAATAATACTATAAATGCTGCAAATAAATCAACTATGTTGATAAAAATGAACAGACACACTGGATTAACCATGACTTTGTTAAAAACTATAAAAACGTCATTTATTTTACGTTATATTAAGAAGGGAAAGTATCGAATCTAATTTATAATAATAGATGCAAAAATTTTCAACATTTATTCGGAAAAATTAAAGGAAAAATTAATTTAACGCACCGCGAGCGAAAAGACATCTCAAATCTCTTCAATAGCTCTCAAAATCTTCGCTAATGTAGGCAATGTAGGCAACATAGGAGATAAAATCAATTTATAGATCAAACGATGTACGAACATATTCACGAATAGAACAATTCATTTTTACACTGAGTAATTCTTACGAAGTTATCAACTGTACAAGCGATTTAAAAAATTAATAAAAAGTGTTGAAATCTTTCTGAGTAACAGTGTTAAAATATATATAGCAGGTTTAACATCTCCCATTGTCTAAGGCTAATTTGAAAATGCCCTTTCATTAGAGATCTTCCCAACCTGTCAATTGCTCGAGTAACCCTCAACTCGAAAATTGTGATAAATTAATTTTAAGAATTACAGACTAGTTCCTGACCTGACATTTTTTGATGCGAATTCGAAACAAGTGTCTACCAGAAAATGCACTCTTGCTTCGGCCTGAAGTCATTTCTACATCAATATGATTTCTCGAAAGCTTCGGAACTCAAACTAAAAAATAGACAACGCAGTCATTCCAAATCATCTGCAGTATCTTTATCCGTCTTTGTTGATAAGATTTTGTTTCCCCCATGGACCTTACTTTTGAAAGGTATTTGAATGAGTTTATAACACCACATTAGTTTTGCAGCAGCAATGCTAAGGCATTGGAGGAGTTCTTTTTAGATGTGTTTAATCATACTAGATGACCGTAAATAATTTTTTTATTTGGTAACTGGTAATTGAAACTTTGCGATATTAGGCATGGCATTGCTCAATGATCAGTTTTCGGATCCATTCAGTCCTAGGGATAAGGAATGACATTTTTAGGCAGTACCACTGACAAAATATAAACTTTTGAAAATCATGCCTTGCGTATTGGCACTAAACTGTCCAAAGCCATTGCAACTCTAAATAGAGGAGAGTAAATAATATGTGGCCTGAAAAAAGTTTAAAATACTGCACTCGTACAAGACATTAGTTCATCTATTTCAACAATTTGAAACAGAAACTGATCAGAGACTGACCGATTAAAACGAAAGCACGTTTTACACTTCAAAATAGAGTTATTAGAACAATAAGAAATGTGGAATACATTGCCCATACAAATAATTTGTTCATGTACCTAGAAATACTTGAACACTCTGACCTCTGTCAATTTTAACTCTGTTATTATGTATAAAAACTTTGAATGGAAGCGATAAATAATTTACGATGTTATGTCTGCTCAAACTAGACGTCTCAATCACTTAAAAGAAACTTGAGCAAATTCAGCCCCTTGCTATAGCAAACCCGATGCTATTCGGTTTCCTCTAAAGTGGAATCAAAGCTTGGAGCTCGGTGCCTTCTAACATCAGCGGGGAAAAGTATATGGGGACATTTCAATAGATGAGTTTTGGATGTCATTTCTCATCAAAGTTTACATGAAACTAGCTGTTTAGAAATAGCTATCTCACCTGTATCGTAAATTATCAACCAATAAACCCTAAATCTAATCTGTAATATGCAGTTCATGCTTGATAAATTAACATGATATTGTTAATTGACATAATTTTCCATGTTTCCTTTAAGAACTATTCGATCAGTCGAGCATACGTTGAACACTTTGACTGTAGCAGGTAACACTACTGCAGTCAAAGCTCTTACTCCTTTCTGCGCCAAACAATTTGCATGTGAATCAGAGAAATGTCGAAAATCATGTCAGTAGATTACTTGTATTTGAAATGCAAAAGTAACGCAAGGAATTACATCTGAATTCGTTCGCCGCAACACAACACTAGTCTTCGGCTCTACGCGTTGCCATGGAGACGTTTATAGCCTCACTGACGTAGTCATGACAACGGAAACGAGACCAAAATATTATCTCAAATTAAAATAATTTCCTCCGTTAAATTACCTTATTTGCATTTATACGTGTTACGAAATCGTTTACCGTTGTGATGAGTTTGAAGACATCGGGAAAAGAGAAAAAAAGCAGTTACTGTCTCACACTAGAGCAGGGCCTCCAGTTATAAATACTCACGGGAACCTCAATTTACGCAAAAAATATTAATGAGAATTATCAGTCGTTTCAATCAACCATTTTGTTATATAAATGAGTGGGACCAATTTTATACTCACAAGTTGTGGTTTGCGTCAGATGCAAGTCTCGAAAATGGACATTACAATTCTTCTAGTTGAAGGAATCATAAAATTTTCAATGAAAACGATCGTTTTCCAATAATAATTTATGCTGGAACCACAACAGTGTTGTCCTGAAATGAGAGAACTTTAGATATGTACTTCGATTTCACTAATAACTTAGGAATTCCGATGAATTCTTTAGTAGTATTTTTTGAATTATTCATAAGTTGTCAGCCATCTCTTGGAATATAAAATATCCAAGAGAAGATATTTTTCAATGTTATTCGACTATCCCTTCACAGAGTTAAACTATTAGCACGCCACGTATGGTTTGTCTATTAGTACGCCTCGTATAATTTGTCTATTATTACGCCTCGTATGGTCTATTTGTACACCTCTGATAGTTTGTCTGTTAATACACCTCGTATAGTTTGTCTCTTAGTATGCCTCGTATGGTCTATTTGTACACCTCTGCTAGTTTGTCTGTTAATACACCTCGTATAGTTTGTCTAATAGTATGCCTCGTATGGTCTATTTGTACACCTCTGATAGTTTGTCTGTTAATACACCTCGTACAGTTTGTCTATTAGTATGCCTCGTATGGTCTATTTGTACACCTCTGATAGTTTGTCTGTTAATACACCTCGTATAGTTTGTCTATTAGTATGCCTCGTATGGTCTATTTGTACACCTCTGATAGTTTGTCTGTTAATACACCTCGTATAGTTTGTCTATTAGTATGCCTCGTATGGTCTATTTGTACACCTCTGATAGTTTGTCTGTTAATACACCTCGTATAGTTTGTCTATTAGTATGCCTCGTATGGTCTATTTGTACACCTCTGATAGTTTGTCTGTTAATACACCTCGTATAGTTTGTCTATTAGTATGCCTCGTATGGTCTATTTGTACACCTCTGATAGTTTGTCTGTTAATACACCTCGTATAGTTTGTCTATTAGTATGCCTCGTATGGTTTATCTATTTGTACACCTCGGATAGTTTGTCTGTTAATACACCTCGTATAGTTTGTCTATTAGTATGCCTCGTAAGGTTTATCTATTTGTACACCTCGGAAGTTTGTCTATTAGTACTCCTCGTATGAAACGTTCGTCTTAGGACGTCATATATTAAGAAATTTTTAAGAGCCAATATGTTGGCATTTAGGCCTATCTCATGCGGCAACGTCGTTGGAAATAAACGGTTTTTTTCTTTCTTTCTCCGTATTATCATACTTTATTACGTTTTTAAAAGCGAAGCGCAAATAAAATAAGATGCATTATTTTGAAGATACTATTACAACGTAATGTGATAGCCGTTTATAGTGAATACATCAATCTGACAGTAAGTAGGGCCCTCACAAGCTACTAAAGTTTATTGGTTAGCCGCTAATCGGACAGAGTACAATTTTGTATTTTACACAAAGCCTTCTTTTTTGAGGATGTAACTGCTCGTGAAGCATCGATTATCTATCTTCTTGTTGAACGATGACATGAGATTTTCAACTCGTAAAGAGAAGTATAGGTCCCAGTTAGTCTACTGATTCGAGAAAAATATACCTAAGTTATTCAACAAACACGAAAACCCAGTTCCCAGTTATTCAACTAATATGGTCCAAAATTGGTCAGTTATTATATTCAATTAAGACGGGCATTAAGTGGTCCTTTATTGGTCCATAAAGTGGTAAGTGGTCCATAAAGGGGTTCGAATAACAGGTAGATTTTTGTCCGTATTAATATACGGACAAAAACCTACCTGTTATTCACCTAATACGGTAAGAGATTCACATTTTGAGCAAATAAGACCAATTTTCATGCATGAAGCTGAGGTTTGCACAAGATGTCAACCCGAGGCTTGCCGGCACCACACGGAGAGGCTCGCCCGCCTCTACTGCTGTGGCCTGCGCTATTCTGGCAACACGGCAACCTGGGTTGCCAAATGAGCCCAAATTCTCAAATTAATTTTTAAAATATTTGGATGAATCAATGAATTTTGGAAAGATGTCAATGCCTTGAGAACACCCGTTTCCGTCATCAACTTAAGATATTTTGCGCTTGATTCGACTAGAGGAGTTTTCATGCACTCTTTTCAGTTAGGGCATACCCAGCACATTCATACTATTGATTACACCGCACTCATTCAAATTTGAGTAAATACAACGCTCGTCCAAGTCATAAGTTAGTTTAATTCTGTTAAGAGACAAATATTTACTAATGCGTCTGCATTTGCTGCTATTTCTGTTTAAACTCACTTAGTGCAGTCAGTTACATTGCTGGGAGTCAAATCATTTATGCTAACCCACAGCTCGCTACACAGGCATAAGAAGGCGTACCTCAATGAGAAGAAAAGATGGGAATAAAAGATGAAGACACTCGGACAGAAGCTCGGTCCCACGAAGCGCCAGCCTCCTCCACGGAAGAGACAGAAGTGAAGAATACAAGAGACCTACTTACCATTAACCCAAGTCCAAAGTGATGCTAATTTTGAAGCGAGTAGCTTGAGCCACCACTGAGGAGCGCTACCTAGTATTTTGACGAGGACAGACGCTATCAACATCTTACATTTTCCCCGTAGAACGCCAAAAACCCAAGATTTACTGAAATTCTTTTTCAGCACATCCCAATAGGAAGGAATATAGGATATAAAGCTACATTATCAGTTACTTTAAGCCCCCCCATTTATAATAAAGGTACAATTACACAGGTTTCAAGAGAGGAAGGAGGACGGCACCCAAGCATGAGCATCAAGTATACAATGTGGCTTCACACCCTATGCAGTGAAACAGCGAAGTTGATCCAAGTTTATGAAAAAAAAAATAATAGGTTGTGAAAAATAAACTTAGTAAGCCAAAAAATGGATGTTCTGCAACAACACTAAAAACCTATTCTATTCCAACAAACGGAAAGCCCGCCCTACCTTTAGCTCAGGACTTCACATCTATCTCATGGGATGTAGTAATAACATAGGTTTGCTAGCGCTTCAGTTATTTAGACTATATCGCACCGAAGGTCACATAATTTAATCGGTCTCAGGCTTTTCCGATTTACCACGCAAGGTGAACACCAACATTATAAGAACATCAAAAATTACAGGATCATGATTTAATTACAACTCAAGATTATAATGGTCTCTCCATTGAAATTTTGTACATACGACAGTACATCCAAATCACTGGGCAGCCAGACCCCTTAGGGGGTTTCAGCTGCCCACCCATTTATGGCCGGACGCCTTACCCACGCTGAAACCCCCAAGGTTTCAACGTAGCGCGTCCGGCCATATTGCAGTATCTTGATCTACAATCTTCCAAAAGACTTCAAACATAAAAAACTTTTCTTAGTTTTCAGTGTACAGAGGCACTATAATTTGTTCATAAGAGACGAGTCAGAGAGATAACTAATAAGCCGCCAATGATTAAAACGCCCACGAGTCGGTTCTCCCAACATCTTGCACAGAACGAAATCAGAGTCAGCGCCCTGTAAACCAGGGTAATAACGGGAACGTACATCGGAAAAGTGGAGGCACTCAACCAATATATGCTGCACCGACAGCGGCACCAAGCAGTGATCGCAAAGAGGGGCCGGGCGACGCTCTATTAAATGACCATGAGTGAGGCGGGTGTGACCAATCCTCAGTCGACATAGGAGGACTTCTACGCGGCGGTTCCGGCATGCTGAAGAGGGCCAGGCTCGGACACTGTTCTTAATCTTGCGCAGCTTGTTGTCTAGGGTATTTTCCCACTGTCGCTGCCAGAGTTGGGTTAATGCAGCTTTAATTATAGGGTAGTAATCTCGGGCGGGTACTCTGGTATTTGTTGGGTTAGCAGCAGAGGTTGCAGCATTTCGCGCTAACTCGTCTGCCCGATCGTTGCCACGCACATCAACATGGCCAGGTACCCAACATAGAGTTACAAGTTTTGGGGAGCTTGCAAGTCGCAAAAGGCTAGACATTATTCCAGAAATTATTGGATGCGTAGAGTTGTAGGATCTCAGTGACTGGATGGCAGCTTTGGAATCGGAGAACACCACATAAGAACCCGAAGCAGGTCGCTCCTCAATCATGCGGAGTGCGGCACGGATGGCGATCAGCTCCGCAGAGTAGATTGACGTTTCAGGCAGCAGTCTTTCCTCCACCACTCCACCATCAGAAACTGCAGCACAGCCCACTGCATCATCCGCTTTAGAACCGTTAGTGTAGATATGGAAAGCTCCCTCGTGGTCACTGTGAAGGTGATCTTGGAAAATATGTCGCAGAATGGATCTTGTCATCATCTCTTTCTTTGGGTATTGCGGTCCTGGACAGAAGGTCTGAATCGGAATTTGCCAGGTTGGCTCTTCCAGAGTGGGGGCACGCTCAACTTTAAACGAAGGCAACTGCGCCATCTCCGCAAGTGCTTCGTAGTCAGTAGAGGAGGGGATATAATACGGAAACAACACCCGACCCCGTACTCCCTCCATCACGCTATTCCACGTGGCCGTGAAAGGTAGTTGTCTGAGTCGTACAACATACTGTAGAGTAAGCTGTGTTCGACGAAGTTGCAAGGCTGGCTCACCGCAATCCACCAATAAGCTCATCACCGGTGATGTCCGAAAGGCCCCCGTACACAGCCTTAGAGCAGAGTTATGGATTGGGTCCAGGAGTGATAAGCATGATGGGCTGGCACTCTGGTAGACGACGCAGCCATAATCAATCTTGGCACGAACGGTGGCTCTATAAAGTCGCAGCATGGTTGTTCGATCAGCACCCCATGTTAATCTGGACAGGCATTTCAGGAGATTCAGAGCTTTAGAACATCTTCCTTTTAAAGCCAGTATATGAGGTCTCCATGACAGTTTATTGTCGAACAACATGCCCAGAAAGGAGGCTGTGGGCGAGACGTTGACCAACCTATCACCGAGAAAGAGCTCAGGTGTAGGTTCATTAGTGCGACGGGGCTGCACGTGGAGTGCCACACTCTTTTCAACTGAAAAGGAGAAGCCTCGCTTGTCGGCCCAGGCTCCAATGCGGTTAATGGCTTCCTGTACTCGACGAGTCAGGGCGGGTAGGTATCTAGAGGATGCATACAGCATGAAATCATCCACGTACAAGGAAAACGAAACATGCCCTGGTAGGTCCTTCGTGATGGCGTCCATTGCAAGTAGGAAGAGCGTGCAGCTTATAACGCTGCCCTGAGGTACCCCTTCGTTCTGAGTCATCAGAGCAGAAAACCGTGTGCCCACTCTAACCCTAAACCGACGTTCTCTTAGAAACTCGCGTACATACATTGCCATGTGACCTCGTACACCAATCTTATGCAGTTGCTCCAATATCCCGTATCGCCAGGCAGTGTCATAAGCCTTCCGCAAATCGAAGAAGACGCATATAGTGTGTCTTCCTTGGGCACGCTCTTTAACAATATGGTTCTGCAGTCTGAGGAGGGCATCCGTGGTTCCACGAAGAGTTCTGAACCCAAACTGAACTGGAGAGAGATGATCTCCGGCCTCCAGAAAGCGCATCAATCTTACGTTGATTATCTTCTCTAGTACCTTTCCTACACAGCTTGTTAGGGCTATGGGGCGGTAACTAGATGCTTCAGTGGATGGTTTATTGGGTTTCAAGAAGGCAAGTACTGTGGCTAATTGCCATTCTGTAGGATATACATGGGTTGTCCAGATTTTATTATACAAATGAAGAAGGTAGGTGATTGCTGATGAGTGCATTTTCCTTAGCATCTTGTAGTGGATGCCATCTGGTCCAGGGGATGTATTCTTACATTGTCGAAGTGCATGATACAGTTCAAGGTACGTTATGGGTGAATTGTATGGATATTGTTCATCCGATGCAAAATTAAGGTGAGACTGTTCTTGGCGCTGTTTAATGATCTGGAAGCCGGGTGTATAGTGCCTTCCGCTACTGACGTCGGCAAAATGCTCCGCCAGCAAGGAGGCAACGCGATCCTGGTTCATGGTGATCTCTCCGTTGTCCGTGAGGCAAGGTAGGGCATGTCCGCTTCGTCCTCTCATCTTTTGAACTCTTTGCCATATTTTTGAAGTTGGCGTGTCAGCGTTTAGCGTGGATACGTACCGTTGCCATGATTGTTTCCTGGCCGTATCCTTCACTAACTGTGCTCTTGCTCTGGCTCTTTGGTAGAGTATCTTATCAGCAAGGTTGTGGCTCCGTTGGTACCGGCGTAAGGCCCTCTTTCGCTCAAAGTTAGCCTGGGCACACTCGTCACTCCACCATGGGACTCGATGATTCACTTTCCCTCCCTTCGAGCGGGGTATAGCAATAGATGCGGCAGTACGAATAGTGCTAGTAAACCTCTCTAGCGCCTCGTCCACAGTGGTCTGGTCCCCACCATCTTCTAAGGCTGTCAGAGCCTCAAATGCTTCCCAATCAGCTCGTTTAAGCAAGTAGTGAGGCTCCGAGTTGAAAGGGAGGTAGGTGGGGAAAGTCACCACCACTGGAAAGTGATCACTTCCATGGGCGTCATCCATGACAGTCCACCGAGCATCTGGGTAACAGTCCGGGGAGCACACACTGATATCTATTGCGGAAGTAGTCCCGGTTTGGACGTGGAAGTGAGTCATACTTCCCGTATTCAACAGACACAAATCTGTGCTAGCAAGGAGTCGTTCCACTTCTCTGCCCTGTTGATCGATGCTGTTGTTACCCCACGCAGCATGCTTCCCATTCCAATCACCGCCCTCCACAAAAGGTTCCGGGAGTTGCCTTATGACGTCCAAAAGCTCTTCACATGTAGCTATGCGAAGAGGAGGGATGTACAGATTACATACTGTAAACGGTGCAGTAGCAGTCTCCACTCGGACAGCCATCACCTGCAAGCGTGAATTGATGGGCAGCCTGTAATATGGGAAACTCTGCCTCACAAAAATTGCCAGTCCTGTTCCAGGAAGAGGATTATTGTTTGTAGAGTAAGTTTCTACTTGGTAGTGCTTAAGTCGGGGCGGAGCACTGCCTCCGAGCATAGTTTCCTGGAGGAGTACACAAGCTGGTTGAAGTTCTAGTAGGATAGCATGGAGATCACCGTAGTTACGTCGCAAGCTGCGACAATTCCAATGAATGATGGTAAAAGCCAGTCTGATAAAAAAGTTACAGTTGTTACTTCTGAGGTGGTGCACTAGATTCGGTGATTGCTACACGTTGACTGACCAGAGTTGGGATAGGTCTCGCCTCGTCTGGTTTCCTTCTTCCCTCGCGCCACGTTCGCACCTCGACATCAGGTGGTGGTATCGAGGGAAGGCCGGGAGGAGGAGGATACTTCTTCAGCAACTCATCACTGAGTCTCTTGGGTACATGTCTAACACGGTCAAATGAATATTTTCTCTGGGCTATGCTGGGTTCGCCCGACTGGTCGCGAGCTACTTTTGAGTGAGGTGTGCTGGTAGGCGACGCTCCACTCTGGAGGCGCTTGCGTGGAATTCCCATGGCTTGAAGTTTTTCTGGCACCTTAGGCGGTGGCATCTTTGGTGGTGGTAATTTAGCAGTGGTAGATTTAGCTGAGGCAGTTGCACTAGGACCTGCAGTAGCTTTCGGTGGTTTACCTTGGACAGACGAAATCTGGCTAGTCCTACCCTCCGGAAGCGTCGTGGTGGTGGCACTGTCGGGAGGAACATCCTCACTCACAACTGGGCCTTCCACTACAGGAGCAGCCCTAGGCGGGGAGCCGGTTTCGGTACGGCCTCGGGACGTCACCAGCACCTCACCCTCGGCATGACCCTCGTCGTCTGTGCTCACCTGTCGTCTATGGCCTTTATCAAGCTCCCTCATGGTCTGTTGCACAACCATTCCTCTCGGAGGGGCAGCCTCAACAGGACCTGAGGGTTCACCTCGAACAGCGTTACTGATGCCCATGGGCCTGGCAATATCTGCGAACGTGACCCCCTCACGGACATATCGGGCTGCCACGCGCCTTCTAGCATCTCCAAAAGATAGTTTTTCCTTGCATTGTAGAGCCACAACTTCTTGTTCCTGCTTATACGTCGGGCAGTTTAGAGATGAGGCTGGGTGGGGACCTCTACAGTTCGAGCATCTGGCTGGGAGAGAACAGGGCAGCTCATGCACTTCTCCAGCACACTGGTAACAAATACCCACAGCCGCCCTGCACGACCCAGCGCCATGTCCAAAACGTTGGCATTTGTAGCATCGTCTGGGTCTGGGTACGTAATCCCGTACGGAGCACTTGGTCCAACCAATGGAGACTTCAGTTGGGAGCTGACAGGCATCAAAAGTCAAGATATAGACATTTTGATTCATCAAAACTCCGCCAATTCTTTTCTTCGTCTGATACACATCCGTTACCTTGTGCCGCTTCAAGCCTTCGAGTATCTGATCGGGAGTGAAGTTTGGAGCATTCATGTAGTGAATGGTTCCCTTAGTTTGATTGAGGGTTTTGTGAGGCTCCACAACAACTTCGTTCATGTCCAGGGTCCTCAAATATCTCATGGGAGCCCTAATTCCCATAGATACAGTAGTAGTACCTCTTTAAGGGGATTAAAATGAAAAAGAAAGCAATTATAACATGAAGTCAAGGAGACCGTCGGCCCATTTGAGCGCAAGAATATCTAACAATAGAACGCACAAATACCAGTACGCAGCAAACTCACCGTGGCTGTAACTAAGGATAAAGAAACATTGCGTGTAAGTGTCATAATCATAATTTTTCATTGCACCTACACATCTAGTTAAAATGCAATCAAATTAATCGAAAACATCGTACAAAATAATCAAAACTTAAGATTAAAATTGATGATTGCAGAAAATTAAAGTAAAATTCTGGAAGACATAATGCCATGAAACCATGGGCAAAAATCAGCAATAGTTTTTCCTTTGGTTATTTCTAACCCAAACTCACTAAAAGTTTATCTCATAGAATGAGTGAGTATACACAACTACAAATCCCACTTGCAAGTGAATGGGTTTCGAAAATATATTTTAGAAAGAAAAACTTACAAAGACGTAATATTTATATACCATTATTTCCACAAGACTTGACCTAAAACTCGGCCTGATGTGCTGGGAGCAATAAAGCAATACTGCACATCACAGAAAAAATTCTGTTAAAAAAGTAAACATATTATGACCTCCGAGTGTCTACCGCGGCTTAATTAACGGGAAAGTTGTAAAACAAATTTTTACATCAACTCATAAAATGCAAAAATAAATTAGAAAAGAGCCTATCAAATAACATTTCAAATTATCCTGGGAAATGGTTTACAATAAATTAAAAATTATGAACCTGGTGCTTATCAGAATTGCATTCAATTCGGAAATGCACGATTACACGCGCAAGACATCCGACGCGCAAACGTGTAATTGGTGGTTACATTCCAAACTCAGCCGAGCGCTCGAGTGGGTCTGTGTGTGTAAGCTTATCTTATTAGACCAGATTGCAAGGAGACAAGTCTAGCAGAAAATCTAGTAATACAAGAGTGCGCACGACAGACCGCCAAGAGGGAAGAGAACACGAGCGATCCAGTAGCTGCTGGATTACATGCAGCTCAAAATGAGATATGGAATCCGGGAATTGACAATCAGAAACTATATTGTGTAAATTGAACACAAACGATATGTTGACATCGAAGGTATATTATTTCCTGCGCGCACTGAATGCACATAGGTACCGTTTAAACCTAAACCATGGTCTTACTGTACGCAGATGCAAACACACCTGCACAACAAAACACCCACAAATGCTCATTAAGCTAGCACTCTTTTGCACGACCCTCTGGCAATTCTATTGCACATAGATTCTGGAACGTTGAAAACCAAAAGCCCCAAACTTTGGTACATCGTTAATTTTGGAATTCGGGAAATTCCTTCTTCGGTGAAATAAGTGTGCTTACTTACGTTTATGTCATTATTTGATTTGTATACATCATGAAGGTATTACAATATTTTCAGCTACCTTATTTTAATAACAGTGCACATAACAAATTCAATAAAATACTTGGTAACATACAAGACACATTCTTCCTTAATAATACTGAACTTAATATAATTGCAGTGAAATCTCTTTAAATATTTAAATCTCTGATTCTTTAGTTTCGAAGTATTTAGGCACAATGAATTTTGAAATATTACAATAACTTTCAAACTGGCTCAGCCGGAGCCAATATGGTGGAGATATAAGGCATCACATCTTAACCCTCCCAAGCCATACAACAATTCGGTCCTCTTTCGAAAATAGCCTCAATATATAGTATTTCTCGTTAAATTTGTTCCCAAATGTGATCGTCGAAGTTCACTGCCGAGTGGCAGTTCCCTCCTCATCCTGACATCGGTGACTACCGAATGCCAGTACCAGTTCTTGAACGGTGGTTGTGATAACGGTAGTATGAGGATTAAAATGCCCACGTTAAAGGGTTGAAGGTACACCTTCGTCCATTTCATAAAAAAGGGGGCGAAAATAAAAATGTAGCAAAATTTAAAAGTTCCCATTTCCTTCAGAAAAGATCGTAGAATTGCTCATACACCGCGAGTTCTCACGCATCAACTCAGCATCACCAAAAATAGACACGCGTCTCAATAGTAAAAAAAAAAGTCCTACAAGGCAAGTATACTCTATACATAAAAAACATATAGCGCCCTTTCTCCCCTGAACACGCGAGCAGGGCACACGCCGCTATAAGTAGAACTGCATCTGGCTCTCGGTGATGACGCCGTTCTGTCGCGCCTCTTTGAGCGCCTGGTAGTAGGGTGCGAAGCTGACGTAGCTGTCGATGCGGCCGTCCTCGTCCAGCTGCAGGGGGTTGAGGCTCGGCCTGTGCAGGTCTGAGCTCTCCGTCGACGACGTGTGGAAGATAGAGGCGTTCGAGGAGGACTGCAGGGAGGTCTGGTCAGACACGCACGCGTCGCTGGCACTCGCAGCCTCGGCACCTCCCTCCTGAGCGCACAGCAATTCTTGTTAACCCAGCAATGCTCAAATTGTTTGGTTTTAGAACTAAATATTACTGTCATTTCCCTTAAATTATCATTCATAAAATCCAGTACGGTGTAAACTTTTTATCGAAGAGTTTAGAAAATAAGAATGATTTGCGTAATTTCTTAACATCCTTCAGAAAAGACGTTGGTCGGTAAAGGGTTAAGCATGCCATAATTAGTAGGAGCAAACAGATTTATTCAGAATTAACATCATCTAAAATTCCGTGATATGCCAGACTGGAGTACAACGCCTCAGCAACCACGAGACAACCAAGTTTCATCCTACAGCAGTAGATTCAGACCGCTTGTGCGCTACCACGAGATGCACAGCATGCACCTCGAACAGATTAATATGCTTCTCTTAATGATCATCATTTGACATTTTTTACCAGCTATTAAGTTTTATTTGATTTCAAACGGCAATTTGTCATTCACTCAGTCACTGCTACAGAGCACACACTATGTTACATAAAAATATAGCGTCATAAAAACAACAAAAGACTAAATTTGTCCTGTACAAACTACAGCATATATAGACAAAGACAAGGAGGATATATCAACAAAAAAATCCATAGGCAAATTCAGAATCATATAATATCAAGAGGCGCAACTACTGCATACAAGGCAAAAACAAGAAGGCAAATCACAAAACAAAAAAGTTTTCCTACTCAAATTCAGAATCACATAACATCCAGAGGCGCAACTACAGCATACAAGGCAAAGACAAGGAGGCAAATCACCAAACAAAACAGTTTTCCTACTCAAATTCAGAATCACATAACATCAAGAGGCGCAACTACTGCATACAAGGCAAAGACAAGGAGGCAAATCACAAAACAAACAGTTTTCCTACTCAAATTCAGAATCACATAACATCAAGAGGCGCAACTACAGCATACAAGGCAAAGACAAGGAGGCAAATCACCAAACAAAACAGTTTTCCTACTCAAATTCAGAATCACATAACATCAAGAGGCGCAACTACTGCATACAAGGCAAAGACAAGGAGGCAAATCACAAAACAAACAGTTTTCCTACTCAAATTCAGAATCACATAACATCAAGAGGCGCAACTACTGCATACAAGGCAAAACAAGAAGGCAAATCACAAAACAAAACAGTTTTCCTACTCAAATTCACAACCACATAACATCAAGAGGCGCAACTACTGCATACAAGGCAAAGACAAGGAGGCAAATCACAAAACAAACAGTTTTCCTACTCAAATTCAGAATCACATAACATCAAGAAGCGCAACTACAGCACACAAGGCAAAGACAAGGAGGCAAATCACAAAACAAAGCTATTCTCCTACACAAATCCAGAACGATACCAGATCAAGAGGCGCAAGACAGGCCCAACAAAGCACACAAGCGGCCAACAACGAGGCGAGCTCACCTCGTCAGAGGAGGCGGTGTCCAGGTGGTCAGGAAGGGGCGGCTGTGGGGCAGCGGACGGGCCCGGTGTGGCAGCCGGCGCCGGGCTTCTACTCCCGCCTCGCAACCTGCCGGCAGACGGCGGTGATGGCACACAAATGACGGACAAACGTGCCCATGTTAACGAGTTAAAGGTAAACCTTCGTTCATTTTATATGAAAGCCGGAAAATAAAATTGTAGCAAATTTAAAAACTTTCTACTGGCAGGAGGTATGGCGGGAATAGTAGAAACATTTAGGTGGTAAGGCAACACTACACGTGTCACGGACAGGTGGTATGGCAACACTACACGTGTCAAGGGCAGGTGGTATGGCAACACTATTCGTGTCACGGGCAGGTGCTATGGCAACACTATTCGTGTCACGGGCAGGTGCTATTGCAACACTATTCGTGTCACGGGCAGGTGCTATGGCAACACTATTCGTGTCACGGGCAGGTGCTATGGCAACACTATTCGTGTCACGGACAGGTGCTATTGCAACACTACACGTGTCACGGACAGGTGGTATGGCAACACTATTCGTGTCACGGGCAGGTGCTATGGCAACACTATTCGTGTCACGGGCAGGTGCTATTGCAACACTATTCGTGTCACGGGCAGGTGCTATGGCAACACTATTCGTGTCACGGGCAGGTGCTATTGCAACACTATTCGTGTCACGGGCAGGTGCTATGGCAACACTATTCGTGTCACGGGCAGATGATAATAGGTTGGATGTTAGTTTAAACTTCCCTAACCGCAACAAAAGCGTTCCAAAGAGAAGAAGGATGAAAGCACCAGTAAGTACAGAGTTAAGTAAAGGCGGAATTTATGCCCAAGTGCATAGAAACAGTAGGTTGAGAAAGAAGTTCATGAAACAAAGTAAAAGTTGAAGAAGAAAGCAGTAGGTGCCAAAAAACAGGACAGTAGTGAACCAAAAAAAAGGACAGTAACAAAACAAAAAACCTATTCTTATGCAACAAAAGAAAGGCATAGCTTAACTCTCCGCTCGTAATCTCACATTTCCAACCGGGAGTGTTCATTCCCATAGCTACAATAATTGTATCCCTCTGAGGGTGAACTGAGACATTTTGCTTCCCTACACATCCAATAATGCGAGTTAATCTAAAAGGCACATGTAGAGATAACCTCAAACTGGATGTCAGAAACTAATAATGACCAAAATGTCAAGTCACGTTAGAGCAGGACAGGTGATATGGAAACACTACACGGGTCGTGGGCAGGTGGTATGTATGGCAACACTACACGGGTATATTATCGTCCCTGACTAACATCAACATAATTATCTTCCCATATTGCCATCTCGAGATTTGACATTAACTCAGTTTGTAAGTGCAAGTGGTGTAATTCGAGAGTACCTGAAGGAAAAGTTCCTGATGACGAGCGTGATATCGTCCCGCCCGGACAGGTTGTTTTGGCGCGTGAGGAAGAGGTCGTGGTGCAGCCTCACCACTTTGTCCACCACCGTCTGCGCCACACTGGTCAGCGTCGCTTGCTCCACGAACTGGGCACACAAACTTACGCTCAATGCTTCGCAACAACAAACTCAGCAAATCTAAAAGCAACAAACTAAAGCCCAATAATTTTCTTGGTTTGCATGCTTGTTTCACTGAACGATCAGCTTTCAATTGTAACGCAAAATCGAACCCAGTGTTCTGTAATAATACACCAACATTTGAAATTCCGACACACTGTTTTGCGAGCACAATCAATTACTTAAACCTATTTCACAAAAGTATTGCTCAAAAAAAAAAACACTTTATTTATTAGTAACCTAACCCTACGTGTCATAGGCGGTCTACTGTAGTCCTTGACTTTGAGTGAAGATCTTGCCGATACTTTACATAAACTTGTATTCTAGATACTGAAAGTAGAGAGTAGAGTGTTCTTTAGGAGGCGAGTCAAGCAAGCACAGCTCGCTCGAGGACTGTTTCCCACCAGCGGTCAACCTTAGCATAGAAGCACTGACCACTGACTTCAATTTGAAGGAAACTATATCTCATAACAATTGTCAACCAAGTTTAAGCTCCAAGTAACCTTACAGAAATTTCCGGTTCAATCCAGTGCGCTCGCAAAAATAAACCCTGTAGCCTAATTTTACTGCTGTTCAATCCCCATTATTGTCAAAAATTCAGTTAATGCGGGGAAACGTGTTTTCTCTCTTCATTGCGATTACTGTTCTACATAGACGCTGCAATAATCCCATGAGTACTTGAGTTTCGAGAGCCTATTAGACTGGTGTACTCGGAGGGGCGACTTCAGATGACACTTTTAAATGAAATATAGGGAATTTTCTTCCCTGATCTTACAGTATCAATTTACCAGTATTAAGCAATTTTCTGAAAAAAACTTTAGCTACATTCTCTCCCACCAGAGAGAGAGTCAATTTGCTATTGCATCAATGCGGTACATGGCTAGAGCAAGCAGCAGCTAGGGTTACATAGAAAACAGAGAAAAGGTGGGGAAGAGAAGGCTAAGGAGACCCTCCACCAACTCAATATGCTTTCATTTCACCAGCTCACCCTAAACTAACACATCAACACCCTTTGTGATTACAAACTAATGCAATTCCAAATCGAACAATCGAGTACAAAAACCTGTTGTCTAAAGCTTCCCGTAAGACGTGAGAACGAACCTGCTCCACGACCATCTGAGCAATCTCCTTGTTGACTTGGTCAGAGCCTGTCGCCTCCTGGTAACTCTTGTACAGACCGTCGCTCATCAGCAACAGGAAGCTGTAAAATGATGAGATCAATTCAGCTCTTTAGAAGAAGTAACACCTTTAACATCTCAATTATAGTCAATTCTATGAGAATCTTTCGAAAACAAAGTTATAGGGAGTATCTTGAATGGTACATGTTTCACAATACTAAAATTTATCATCAGTGCTGAAATGAGAAAATAATTAAATTGCAAAATTAAAACAAGGGTTCGCGGCATGGAGCTGAGGATCCCTGCTGCTCCACCAACCAGCAATACCCTCATCACTGTACTACTACCATACCATAGCACTATTCTTAGCTAAAAAAAAATGCAAAGCAGACTGGAAACACGTTATTTCTATTAAATAACATTCAGAATTTTTTTATACATACCAGCAAATTGAAATAAAGATACAACCAGATATACCTAATTTTTACATTTTTCTCACTACTTTTCACTTGGCCTGAAACGAAGTGAACAAAATACGATAATGCAAGCAAATGCATGTATAATATGTATACAATATATACATATACGTAATTCATAAACTATATCAGGGTGCACAAAGGGGACAAAAAGATTCACATCACGGCACAGAGCTCAGGTGCCACCAAGAAAACAACCGACACGTGCAAGCAAACACAAAGAACACACCTGCAGGAGTCGTCTATGTTGACAACGTCGATGTGAGGGGTGGAGATCACAGGCTCGGCAGAGGCCGGACTCAGGATATCAAATTCTTTGTAGCCCCCTTTCAGGAAATAATTGCCGATGCAGCGTGTTATCTCATGGTTGCCTAATCTCACGCCTGGAAGTAAAGTCAGTTGCAGGATTTGTAATCTTTTTCACGAAAGAGGTTCACGACGTACACCCTTACTTATAGAAACAAGAAAACAGCTTCGGGTAGGGAGAAAAGAGAGAGAGTGGCAGTGAATAGATTGACAATCACCTTATTGGAAGCAAAGCATTTGGGATCTTATGAATGTTATTCGTGTAAATAGGAAGAAAAGCACAGTTTGTAGACAGACAGCTTATAAATTTCCAATCACAATCTTAGCCATATTTTCTGCACTTCTTACATAGTACGTGAAAAAAGGTACAAATTTAATTTCAATTTTTCTCATTGAAAAATAGAAGCTACAGCACCTACTAAGAAATAAAGAGAAAACAATACTATGTAAGTTATCATCGCATATTTTCACCAAAATCTGATATTAATAATGATGAAAAATTTTGATGCCTATAATTGGCAAGATACACCGTCATTTCAAGGCAAAACTTGGAACATTCCAAATTGACGTTCAAAACGAAATAAGCTGTAGATGAGATTAAATGATAGTTGGCCCAATTCAGCTTTGTCCAGCTTGTTCGATTTATTTTGCATAAGAAAGTCAAGAGCATGCCGTGTAGTCATCACCCTAGCTCTTATCCCTCAGTAAAGATTGGCCTGAACGCTTAAGACGCTGCTCGCGATACGACCCGTCAATGAGTCGTTCTTTTCCTGCTGCAAAACGACCCATCGATGGATCGTTTAAAAAAATTTACAATCTTTTAAAATTAATGGTATTTAATGGACCGAGTTAGTGTTTGGTATTTATAAAAATGCTAATAACTTTTAACTTTGAATTGAACTATTGAACTTCAGGTCAACTCATAGCCCTGAAAGACTTAAGAGAAGTAGAAAAAATGATCACTGAACGGTAAGCTGATCAAACAAATAAGATGTCTCCACCAGTGGAATTTGGTCATAAACAGCATGCTATTTTTCAACTCGTCACCACACAAATCACACCCTTCAATTTGATCTAGGCGCAAGATCGGACAGTCACAAGTGACCAGCAAAAATTTTGAAAAACCTTTCTAGAAGAGGAAATTAGACGAGGACCAGAGTATGACATGTCCACAAGCATCACCTCATTCTCTCCACGAGAGGCACACCTTCAATTTTGTGCCTCTGTAGACCGAGAGCAGCGAGACGCTGCAGCTCCTCATGGCTGCTGGTGGTGTGGTCCCTACTCAGCTGCTTCACCTTCAGCACCCCGCACCTGGCCAACACCACGCAAACACACACACACACACAAGATTGGATTAGATGTTAGTTTAAGCATTCCTAACCGCAACTAAGCCGATCCAAAGAGAGGAAGGAAGAAGGCACCATTTAGTGTGGAGATAAGGGTACTAGGCACAAGGAGCATAGAAACAGTAAGTTTAGAAAGAAGTTAATGAAACAAGATAAAAGTTGAAGAAGAAAGTAAGAGGTGCAAAAAAACAGGACAGCAGCAAACCGAAAAAATGGTCCTTAACCTAACAAAAATCCAATTTATTTCAACAAAAAAAGGCCTACCTAACTCTCAGCTTGGGACCTCACAGTTTCCTCCTAGGAGTGCAAATACCAAAAACACACAGAAATTATGCTATATTAATAATAAGGTATATAACTGAAATCGCGAATGAATGTGATGAGTTGAAGGAACAGTAGTGTTATTTCAAACGCGGTGAAGTGCATATAGGGAGTTAACTACACAGCACATCTGTACGAAAATAATTTGGCAGAATTTGAAAATTAATGGCATCATCAACAGTAGAGCAATGAGCAGAGCTGTTACACATGGATACATTTACTTGTATAAGGAATTCAACTATGACTTCTTAAATAACTTTGAAATTTAAGAATGAAGATAATCAGGTAGGGATCATAGAATTCGTAACATTCAACAGGACATAATGAGGCTAAGTGAAACTTCAACTTCCTATGTATATATGAACACAACAAGCTAAGGTGTATCTCATGCATGAATAGACTTAGTGTTTCACCAGCTATGTTACAAATGCTCTTTGGTTAAGAAATGAACAAAACCTCTCGCAAAGAAGTTAGAAAAGTTGGTTTAATATTGGCGAGACTGCCGAGTGAATGCGTTGGCCAAGTAGAACTCAATGTAATACAAGAGACTAAATAAATTGAGACATTTAAGCACAGCACTGAAATATCTGCTCCATTTTCAGAACAGAACACAAAGCTCAAGAAGAACACAAGTCCTCATTGGTACAGCAATTATAAATCCTAACAGGACCCAAGACTGACAACCCACAAGCCCCTGCCCTCGTTGCCACACCTACTTGTCCTTCTTGCACAGCAGCGCGCGCGAGTCGCCCAGGTTGCCCACGTAGAGCACACCCCCGTGGATGAGCGCCACAACCGCCGTGGTGCCGCACCTGATCTGCTTCTCCAGCTCCTGAGCAACAAGCGCTTTAATCATAACACACTCCAAATGTCAAGTTCTAAATTTCACTGCTTATTAATTGATGAAGTTTCCATGCTGGATAATTATTTCCGAGTAAAATTATATATATTGTATAAAAAAATTTCAGGTAATCTTGCATACATATATTTCCAAGAGATCAAGCGATTTGTGACAAAACTTTATTTTTATCCAGTGCATTGAGTATGAGCGAAAATTCAACATCTGCACTACTTATGAACTCTGGTAGCACATTGTGTCATCATATTTATGCTAGTCTACATTAAAATACCCTACCCTAACATTTTCCCTTAACAATATGATCTTGACTATTAAATAACAGCAGAATGAGATACTTCCCAATTTACCCCTTCATGAGTTCAAGCTAATGACTACACTAGAGCATCATCTTTACGTATGTAATCAATTATTATCAGCTTTTTAAGAATTCCTACTTTTGTTAGTACACATGACCACTAAATCACCTATGAACATTAGAAACAAAATTCAACAACATTTAATTCAATTTCAAAGTAGGTACAGTAAATTCAGGAATGCCTTGCTAACTAAATTTCGATACTACAGCTTTAAAACTCAGCAGTGTTGACATTGCAGGTAGCAACTTCAGTTT
This sequence comes from Morinoia aosen, assembly GCA_030386875.1. Classification (NCBI taxonomy): domain Eukaryota; kingdom Metazoa; phylum Arthropoda; class Malacostraca; order Amphipoda; family Talitridae; genus Morinoia; species Morinoia aosen. The sequence continues at coordinate 64,485,097 of CM059564.1, read as the reverse complement.
CCCTTATTTTAAATGCAAGTTTGTGAACTTATTTTCCAAATGAATAATTTTTGGCCCTGACAGCATAAATTTCGATTCAAGTTTCCTGGCACAAACCAAATCAGAAACCAAACATAATTGGAATGAGTTTCTATAGAAATACAATTTATGGCTTCCACCATTCTGTACTGTATTGTACCTGAAGTCTGTCCAGTGTTTCAGGGAACTTTCGGGCAGCTTCAATCTGTGGCATGCTCTCAGGAATCTTGTCGAGCAGCTGGGTGCGCTCAGCAATGCAGTGATCAATGGACTCAAGGAAGGCCACTTCCACAGCATGGAAGGCTGTGGCAAATACCTCCCTAACTTTTTCTTTGCTGCTTTTTGGAGTGAGTTGTTCGAAACTCAGCTCAGCAGGCAAGCGCTGAAATAAATTATCAAGTAAGAAATGATGCTAAATACTACAAAACAATACTCCACTCCATGAGAGACAAGAGATTATTTGAAATTTAAAAATAAACTGCAGAACTAAACAGCACAAGTACTTTTTTACTTTGAAACTAAGCACTCACTAAAACTCAGTTTAAAGATGCAAAATTCAAATTTAATGATCAACACAATAACTACAAAAACTTGATCTAGGGTAAGTTCTGTTGTTTCAATTGTTTCTCATTATCATACAGATAGCATTTAAATGGAAATAACACTACTAGTATTAAACAGCTAGTGCAAGGATGAACCTTGTTACACACTTCCAACATTTAACAACTAGTAGTGTACTGACTGGTGTTATTTCCATAAATGCTACCTGTACGATAATGAGGAACGGTCGAAATAACGTAACTTACCCTAACACTTCCACACACGCAGTAAATTTGAAATTCCACTATTATCAATATCCCTGCCGATAAAATATATGCAGCTTTAATAGGCAGTAGAATTTAAACAAAATTAGTATTTCCATGCAAAACAGCTCTACCATATACTTTAAATGTATACTTCATGCTGGAAGTCTGACCCATGAAATCCACAGAACTAATAAGAATTTAATCGAACAATTCACAACACATGATCACTCACATTCAATGATGATCATATTGCACTCTTGTGTGCCACAGAAGACAAGACAAAATGGCAACAATCACATGTCACAGCTACTGACTTGAAACATACTTCACCGCACTATTGCTCTTATGTACAACGATACAAAATTCATCTATTTATTAGCACTCAATAACTATGATGATTATGTGTAATATTAGTTATATTAGGCTCATAATGCACTTAAATGGCATTTGTGATTTTCATTCAAGAGCTAAAAATGAAGCCCTGAAATCTCCTATCACTGATTTTGTAGGCCATGAATTAGTCAAGGGATATGATAGTGCAATCCCCAACTTTCAAACAATTAAAATTTTTATTCAAAAATATCATGCACAGCATAAGAGTCAAACCTGAGATGCAAAGTAGGCAGCCTTAGCTCCATCATGACCATCAAAAACAGCATAGAGGTAAGTCTGGTTTTCCCTGTCTAGGCAGAAGTGAATACTGCGATCTTCATACTCATGAGCAGAACAGGGGGTGCCATCTTCACGATATACTTGATTAGCTGACATGCCCACACCTGTCCAGAAGATGGCAGATAAGATATCTCATATATTATTCCACATAAATTAACTTGCCAATGTTTCCTTATTGATGACAAACAAAATTTTGTATGGTTTATTTTGTAAATGCATAAAATAAACACTTAAATGTTAAAACAAAAGGACTTATATCATTTAAATTTTTACTATTCAGTTTAACGTAAAAGTTATCTAGCTAAAAAAATTGTAAAAAATATTTTACCTTTAGTTTAACATATAAATAAATTTCTGAGAAATGTTCATACCACAAATTTAATAAAAACTCACCAGAAAGAGGACAAGTTGGTAATCCATCAGTCCAGATGTCATTGTGGGCATAGCCTGAGAAGCCCAAGTCCAAACATGCAGGCCTGACTGGTGAAGGCATGCTTACCCTCTTCAGCAGCTAACTGAACAAAAAGACTCGCTATTGTACCCACTCTGGAAAAAAAAATGCAAGTAAGAAAAAATTATTGTTAGATTCTAAGTTAGTTTCAACCTCCCTTACCTAAACAATGATTTTCAAAGAGAAGAATGAACCATAGAGAGTTAGGGGAACCTAGAATCTATGCACAAAGTCTGTTTCCAAAAAGGATCTTGTAGACATAGAAACAGTAAGTTGTGAATGAAGCTTACAAAATGCAATAAAAATTGAAGAAGAAAGTCAGAAGTGTTAAAAACAGTATAGCAGTGAACAAAAAAAAATGGTCCTTAACAAAACAAAACCATATTTTATTTCAACAAAAAGAATGCCTACCTAATTCTCAGGTCAGGATCACATGTTTTCTCCTCGTGAGTGCTGATTTTCATAGATACAGTAGTTGTATCCACCTGAGGACTGAGTGGGAGAATAAATTATAGGTTCAAGTCATTGTCTGCAATACTCAAACTTCAATGCTAAATCTTTAACCACAACAAAGGTATTCCAAACAGAGGAAGGCACCATGTAGAGAAAAGTTAAAAAAAGAGGTAATCTGTGCACAATTTGTGTTCTCACTGTCTAGTAATAGATTTCTCATTTACAAAAACTTTACATGCAACCATCTCTAGTAAACTTCTTGTGTATAGAGGAATGGATGGAATGCTGTAATGAACTAAAGTTAGTATCCCTCCCCCTTAACCTTCAATGCATTCTTTCCTGTAGGGGACATAATTACCTCTTAAGGGGGACGTCTGCCCAGAATAAAAAAAATGTCAATCACATTTGTTGTAAGAGTATTAGATTTATGAAATTTGGCATGTGTATGCATTTTTGATAGGGTTACAGGTGCGTACTCCAAATTTTTTCAATTTTTGTATTAATTACCGAGATAATGGGGAAAAAATTGGTGAAAAAAGAGTATTTTCATATGCTATTTCCTCCGAAAGTTTTCATTGTAGAGCAATGACTTTGGTTTCATTGAATGCCCGAAGAGTAGCTGCATAGCTGGACGGAGAATGGATTCAAAATTCCTGAAAGTTTATTTTTTACACTACAATTTTTTTTAAGGTCATGTTTTTATCCGTAGATTTTTTAATGTAACTAAAAAAGTACTATGAATTTCATATTGATTCTTCGTCCAGCCATGAAGCCACTTTTTGCAGATTTAATGAGATCTAAATCATTGCTCTACAATAATAGCTTTTGGAGGAGATCGCTTTTGAAAATACCCTATTTTCCAATTTTCAACTGTTCAGGAAGAACATTTTTCTAAAATTTTCATTTTTTCATTTGCATGCTATATTGCTTGGAAAAATTGTCGCAATTGATGTTCTGAAAGCTATCTGAACATAGGAATATCATTTCTTGTTGTTCCTTGATAAAACTTGTACCACAGGTATTGTGAGACAATTGAGACTGACATCATAGATACGTATCGCCGCTCCAGAAGCCCACGCTACGGCGTTCTCCTTGATGCGCTCCTCCCCTTCCCACCTTTGTTTCTCCCTCTCACAGAGCAAAGAACGTTGTGTAGCTTTGCTAGATTGTAAAATAAGGATTTTTGTATTGAATAGAGCAATAAAAACCACAAAAAAAAACTTTCAGGGGCGTGGCACATGCACTTGCAGGTCGGCACTAGCGGTTGATTGGACCCCTCCCCCTTTCTCAACCGAATTTCCCTGCTTACAATGCTCAGATTGTTCTGCAAATTTGACAGCTGGTAAAGTAAGCATATCTGATGAATAAAGCTATAAAGCAAAAACCAGGAATTTTTGGATTCTGGATATACATTCCCCTTAATTTAGCTTGGCTATTTTGCTTAAAGTGGGTCTCCTAGAGACATATTATTCTGGGCTGTTGTTGATCTGCCATTACCTGTAAAACATGAAGTTTGGGAAAAAAATCTTGCAAGTTCCATTCTAATATAGGCAAGTTTATGGTGAATTGATTAGTGAAGTGATACTTAATTTGGTATTTCTGCAATTATTTCTTCAGCATTCAATATATTCCCAAGCTCAGTCTGGCACTAAATTTTCTTTGTAATAGAATTTTCAACTAATAATGTAATGACTAGAGGTAGCTGTAAAATAGATTTTTTGAGGAGGAGCTCAACAGTCATACTTGGCATTTCAGTGTTATTGTTGCTCATTTTCTGATTTTGATTGGAGTTCTGCATAACAATTTGAGTTTGAGTAGCTTCTCGTAAGGTTAGATTTCTAGGAGCATTTGAGTTTCTTCTTAGGGCACTATGCCTGATCCTTGTAAAATCTGAGTATTGTGTATGTTGATTTGCTTCCATTTTGTTTGTTTTTCTATGTGCTGCTCTTGCCTCACAATTTTCCTTTTTACTTGTAGATTTCCTTTACTGGCTGCTTATGCTTTTTTAGTAAATATGTAACTGCAGCATATGAAACCATAGGAGTGTTTCTGGTGTTGACAATAGAGATGATTTGCATTAATGATGGAAAAGTACATTAAGGAGACCATCTCAGGCCCTTGCCAGATGCTGTCGATTCCATGGTCATTTCTCATGTTTTTGTTGTAAAAGGACCCTTAGGTGGTAGACTATTCGTTCCTAAAATTTTATGGCGCTACGGAAAATAATTTCCCTCCCCCCGGGGGGGGTAAGGCGACCAAACTTTTTCAATTTTTCCGATTTTGACCCCACATAAAAAGAGAACAAATAGGAAATGGAAAAAAAGCTCAATGTGAGTTTATTAGAAATGTTCCAAGGATTCTAAAACTGTCTTTGCTTTTGTTCTAGCATTAAAACTGAAGGAGGAGTTACATTTTGAAATATCAATATAAATGAAAAGCACCCAAAATTTTAAATTTTTTCCCGATTTTGACCCCATATAAAAAGAGAACAAATAGGAAATGGAAAAAAAGCTCAATGTGAGTTTGTTAGAAATGTTCCAAGGATTCTTAAACTGTCTTTGCTTTTGTTCTAGCATCAAAACTGAAGGAGGAGTCCCATTTTGAAATATCAATATTAGTGAAATATCAATACCTAAAAACCAATATGTCAAATTTTTGCAAAATCTAAGGCCTGAATCAAAAAAATGAATGGAATCAATTGTGTTTATTTTCAAAGGTTACATATCATAGTCAAATTTTATAAGAATCAGACTGAAAATAAAAAAAATCATTTTGTTGAAAAAAAAATATAATTTTTTTTTATTTTTTTTATTATTTGAAATCACAATTCACACTTCGAATATGAAGTTATGTATGAAAATTATCAAAATAAAAATTAAAACTGCATTCAATTACATCAATTGTTCATTATATTACACTTCAACACAAAATTTTTTTTTTGCTTATACCCAACACTTTGAATTTTCAACATTCATCCTGGGACTAGTTCTCGAGTTTTGATGCTAGAACAAATCCAAAGACAGTTTTAGAATCCTTGAAGCATTTCTAACAAACGCTCGTTCGGTTTTTTTCAAATTCGAATTCTTTGAAAAAATATATAGCTCTAAACCCAAAAAATTGTTGCTGATTTTTGAAATTTTAAAAAATTTTGAAAAAATAGAAAAAATTTGAATTTGAAAAAAACTGAACGAGCGTTTGTTAGAAATGTTCCAAGGGTTCTAAAACTGTCTTTGTTTATGTTCTAGCATCAAAACTGAAGGAGGAGTCCCAATCTGAAATTTCAATAAAAATATACCAAAAACACATTTTTCGTCAAAAAAAAAAAAAGTAAGGCCTAAATCGAAAAAATGACAAGAGTAAAAAAGGTTTACTTTTACAAAATACATATACTGGCCAACTTTTAAACGAATCGGACTAAAAAAGTTGAAAAAGTGAGATGGTCTTGGAACTTGCTACCTCATGCTTTTTGATGTAGATAAGGAATTCTTTTGAGCTGGCTGAATGGTTTCCTTTAGAATTTGGATAGTAATAGATGTTTGCATTACAATTTTATTTTTCATGATCTAAGGTTAGGTTAAAGGTTAGGTTAAAAGTTAACATCAGCATCTTTGGGATGCTTTATTTCCAATCAAGCCTGATACATATGATCTAAGCATTGGTTTTTCAAATGTCTTATAACTAACCCTATATATAGGACACCATGACGGTTCCCCCGTAAAGCCGGTACCCATTTCCAACACCTGGGTTGAGTGGGGTATTGTGCTTGAGCTTTCCCTTATACCCAACAGGGAAAATCTCCGCGCCAGCACCGGGAATCGAACCCGCGACTCCAATATAAGAGCCCGATCCCTCAACCACTGTACCACGGAGAGCACATTAGGAGTAAGGGGTTGCACATTCTGCAGACTTTCTTATTAGCAGCAAATAAAAGCTGTGTGTCCCAATCTCCAGTATTTTATGCAGTGTATCAGACTTGGATAATAAGGATTAAGGGTCTACCTTAGAGTTATAATATCCTGCCTGGATCTCTACTAAGCATGCTTGTTCTAGAAATTTCAGAAAAGATTGGCAAGAGAGCTGTTCTAGGGTCCATAAACATTTTCCTGATTCCAACAACTCTTGAAGGTGCAAGTTGTTGAATCAAGTCATCCAGCAAATCAAACAGAAATTTAGGACCATAAATTTTACCAGATTACCTGAAAGCCTCTTAGGCAATCTGGATTTTAACAGACACATTGCTAATATTTTGAATACTTAATGGCACTTTGATTTGTTCCAGAGTTTTTGTTTTGATAATTAAACTCTTTTTTTTTGCATTTCACATTCTTGACAGGTTCACAAATCTTGCACATTGAAGGGGTAGAGTTTTGTAAGGTTGACTTGCTCATCTATTAAATAGATAATAATGTGCCTTGTAGATTGATGCATCTTATCATCATTTACTGAAAGATTCAGATTTACTTTGGCCAATTTGTTTTCTACAGCAGGCCTTTTGGTCAATGTGAAGTTTAATGCAATCACGGAAAATAAGAATTCCGATCTTAGGAATCACTAAAGGAACCCATTTAAGAACGTTTTTCATGAATGACATTCTGCTCGCTGATGCGTTATTTTCGAATAATTGAACTTTGAAATTGGCCTTCCCGCGCCAAAGAAAACGAGCGTAATTTAATTAAAAACGGAAGCTAACCCCCTATTACAAACGTAAAGAGGTTGGGTCATGAGGGGGAGGCACAGTTCTTCTAGTGAAAATTATAAATAAAGCTTCTAACCCACCCATTAGGGTGACGACCGCAATCTTGTTGACATCGGGTCCAATATGGCGGCGCCCATGGTGGTCGCCATGTTAGACCCGCGATGTAAACAAGATTGCGGTCGTCACCCATATGGGTGGTTTAGAAGCTTTATTTATACTTTTCACTAAAAGAACTGTGGCTACCCCTCACGAGCCAACCTCTTTACGTTTGTAATAGGGGGTTAGCTTCCGTTTTTAATTAAATTACGCTCGCTTCCTTGGGCGCGCGACGGCCAACTTCAAAGTTCAATAATTCGAAAATAACGCATCAGCGAGCAGAATGTCGTTTTTGAAAAACGTTCTTAAATGGGTTCCTTTAGTGATTGTTTGCAATATAATTATCAATTTCCGTGATTGCATTAAACTTCACATTGACCAACCTTTTTTTCATTTGTTGCAGTTCTTTTTGAATATTAGGAAATTTGTCTTGACTTGCATTAAAAGAATTTTCATTAGACACAACACCAGAAGAATTTGATATAAATAGGGACAACTTTTCTATTGGTATATTTGCTCAGTCATGAGAATTTTCTTAATGTTATTGGCTTCGAGGGCAGCATCTGGACTTTTGTCAAGCATTTTTTTTATTGCGCTTGAACTGTTGTTTTAATAGGATTATATTGCAATTTTTTTAAGGTAAAAATCTTTATGTTCAGCTTGAATTGGCTGACACAGTTACTGGGTTAGAGCTCCGTACCAAGTTTTTCTTTGGTAGAGGCAGTGCCTCCATGTTTTCCTCTGACTGTGTGTGAGTGGGATTTTCCACCCTCTTCCTTTTTTTTATAGAGAGAGAGAGAGAGAGAGAGACTCCAGCTGCTTTGGAATTTTTTCCATTACTTGGCATTGCAACTTTAAATCTATACAGTATATTCTATAAAGATTTTGCTATGTTTGCTAGTTGAAGCACTTCTACCTATATATTGTTATAAATAAAAAAATGGAAATCAAATTACAGTTGCATCTCAACAGGAAGTGCATAAAGGGACGTTTAAAGTAGAATAAGTCTGAAGATGCTCCGAATTTGCCCAAGCTTTAGGTCAAAGGCCCCAGCAGATTAAGCAATTGTATTTAACAACTGCCACAGTATTCAGTTCTCCAAAAGATACTTTCTCATAAAGTTACTTGCCAGTTTTAAGCCAGTTATATCTCATTCAGCCACTACGTCCAGTCCGTGTTCGATCAGCACCTGGGTGATATCAAGTCTCGAGAACAGGTACGTCGGACAACGTCCTCACTTCGCCGCGTGAAAAAAAAACTTTCCGGACTAAAGTAAACTAAATCAGAGATTTGCACAGACGAAACTACAACAGATACAGTCTTCTTCTCTTATCGAGTTGAATGATGCTTTTTTTCTTCCTGATCGGGGTGAGGCCTTGCCGAGGCCTCTTCAAGTCAAGTTAAGGTGCTCGCCATAGCGCAAGTGGCTAGGGGTTCTGCCGCCGTGCGGGAGACCCGGGATCGATTCTCGGCGCTGTCGGTGGCGATTTTCTCTGTTGGGTATAGGAGAAAAATTCTAAGCACAATACCCCACTCCACCCAGGTGTCTGAAATGGGTACCGGTCTTGAATGATCTACTTAGTGTGATTGCAGACCCTGGTTCGAGTCCCGGCGCTGGTGGCGATTTTCTCTGTTGGGTATAGGGGAAAAATTCCAAGCACAATACCCCACTCTACCCAGGTGTCTGAAATGGGTACCGGTCTTGACCGGGGGAAAGCGTAATGGCGTCCTGGCGTTAGTTATAAGGCATTTGAAAATCCAATGTATAAGGTGATATGTATCAGGCTTGAAATTGGAAATAAAGCATCCGTAGATGCCTTCATTATTATTGACCGGGGGAAAGCGTCATGGCGTCCTGGCGTTAGTTATAAGGCATTTGAAAATCCAATGTACAAGGTGATATGTATCAGGCTTGATTGGAAATAAAGCATCCGTAGATGCCTTCATTATTATTAGATCTTCTCAAGTGTTGAAGGATGCTTCAATCCTTCGTAAGATTACTGCTGGTCTTGAGGGGAGAGCCGTTGCATCTGAGAGCTTACTATTTGAGTTCTTCAGCCATAGGTCTCTCCATCTTTGATTGGTCAAGGTTTCAGAGAAGAGCAAAAAAATACCGCATTGCAAGTACAATAATTTAGTACAGCAACTCTAACAATCAAAATGAAAAAGTGAGTATATGCCTATTGGTATATACCGATATTAATTTGTCCGTACTTCTCAGAAAACTAGTCAGTAAACTGAATATTTTCCCCTCAGAGCTTATAGGAAAATTCCCTCCTGCTAACACATTTTTTTAGATTAAATTTGACCTCCATACCTTTTTTCTGCACCTTAAACACAAATCTCTGCAGACTATATTTTACACAATGGTATATATAATGAGGGATGGTCTTGTTAATGTCGGGATTTGTGACCGTTGGGGTAGTTTGAACTGAAATGTTAGTTCTTGACGGCCAAAAACTCGAACAATTCTCGATAGTGATCTGGGAAAATTATGAGAGGGATAATGAAAACCGGGTTTGGACTCAGCTTAATTCAGGTGGAGTTTATTGGAAGAGGAAACCAGGATGTCTTCTATGAGCTTGACTGGAAATCCCAGTGAGGTCCGGAGTGCCGGTGGTGAGCTTCGGTGAGTGCTGGCGTCGCTCCGGCCGGTGGATGAGATTTTTAAGTGTATTGAGTTCAGAATATTCGCTTTACGGTGGGCAATTTTTAAACAAAGCACAACAATAGGTGCGTAGCTATTTGTGTGGGCAAAGCTTGCTTAATTTTGGAGCAGGTGAGTTTGATCAAGGTGCCGAGCCTGATGGCGATGATGACTCTTGGGTTGAATAGTACTTAAGATCCAGTCACGCGGAATTCAGCGAATGCAAAGCTAATTCAATGGTGCCCATACTTTTAGGCAGTTGAGAATTAAGGCCCGTTATTAGAGAATATATCCGGCTAAAGGCCCAGAGCACAACTAAATCCAATCCAAGTAGAAGAACCAAAAGCGGCCCAGGGAGAATGTTGTAAATGGTGTGTGTGATGCCGTTGAGGTCCTGTAAGGGCAGAGGCGCTGGATGAAACGTTCCAGGAGAGACATCAAAACATTCCACCACTGGCAATCCAACATATTATGACAACTCTTCCCACACGGAGAACTCCGAGAAACTCCTACAGGCTTGACACCAGCTACTTTAAGGATTCTCACTTTTGGCAAACTCAAGGAGATAGGACAGATTTTTGGTTGACAGGTTTTAACAATAAATAAATTGTTCAAACTGTTTAGCTGTCAAAACTGTTCACTAATGCCTCTGGCTTTAAAAAATCTGAGTATTAGGTTTAAGAACTTCCGGTAATAAAGATCGTGATTCCTTACAGAGACTACGGGCAAGTAAACACGAGATCTACAGAATATCGTGAAAATATCAAGTGACTGCACTTTTTGAAAGCAGTAAAAAAAAAACATAAAAATCCTAAAGTTCATGGATATAAATCCTACTAAAAAATCCTGGTAGATCATTTGCAATAATAAAGGAATTAAGGAATAATATATATCCCCAATGATAAAAGGAAAAGGAAAAACCTAAGCGTTGATTTCACAGGCGGAGAATACGCGAAGAAAGAAAAACGAAAGCATGAAAGTTCCGTGTGGCGATTTAGCCGGGCGGCTTTACGCGTCGGCCTCAGCCAAAGCCGCCAGCAATTTGCACACACTCAAGATAGGCAGATGGTAGTGGGTGTTTGTCACCAGATTGCGATGAGTTAAATTAAATTTCATTGAAATGTTTTCTATTGAAATAAGGGCGGTTACGTAAAGGTTTCATAGAGTATGGAATTAAGAAATGAAATTCCAAAACTTAGCAAGCATAGACAGGAATACTTTTCGTAATTTAAGACTACTGCAAGTCGGTTTGTGAAAAAAAAAGAATAAATGCTACTATAACACATGCCTATAGTATTTATAGTCACAGAGTAGTGACAAGAGACGGCGGTGTGGTGTTCCGCCATTAAACAAAGACGCTATCGACAACGAAAGCCGGCAAGTTCAGCCGCGTTCGTTCCGAGTATCGAATCAAGAATGGAACTGCAGGTATATACTATTATCGTAAAGAAAAGGAACGAACATGATTATGCTTTGATAATAAAATCATGACACGGAAATGCAATGCACATCTGACGCAAAATTTTTACGCTAAGTCATGTTGAGAAACAAAACAAAACACTGAATGAAAACATGCTACATCACGATTCCTACGCATAACTACGTATCTTAATAACACTGCACTGTCAACTATTAATACTCACTGAACACGAAAAAAAAGAACACGATTATTTTCTAACACTGATTACTCACGAGAACGAAGAAAGAACACGATTATTTTCTAACACATTTAAACTCACGAGAATTTGCTGTAACACCGCTAAAGTAGGACGCCAAAGTAAGAGTGGCTTTTTTGAAAGAAGAGACGCGCAACTGCGCAGTGTTGCCACCAGAGGGCTCCTCTCTCGAAAAATGTCAAGTGTTATTTTTATTATTTCATGCATTTACACAAAAACTTCAATGATTACGAATTAGAAGTAGAAAATAATTAATAATAAATTAGAGTAAGATTTTTAATGCTACTAATTAATTTATTTAAGTACGAATGGCAAATTTCTAATTTTTACGCTTATGTAGCGGTATGCTACATTAACGTTTTATAGCATCGTTGCGGACATACACATGTGTGCAGTCTTGCAGGGCAGAATCCAGTTTGTCCTGAGTCTGAGGCATTCGTGGAGCCACATACTTGATCTTACGCATGCAATCTTTGAGACAGGTTACATAAGCGGAACGGTCAGCGGATGAAAATTCAGGCAAAGGTTTTGGGTCAACAATGTCGCCGGGGAGACGAAGCGTTTTCCCGTACAACATTTCAGCCGCTGTGCACTGCTGATCCTGTCTGTGTAAATTTCGGATGCTAAGTAGTACTACTGAAAGTCTATCAGTCCAATCGTGACTGCAATTAAGGCAGCGCAATGCAACCTTGAGGTCTCTGTGGACTCTTTCAATAAGTCCATTTGACTGCGGATGATACGCTGTAGTGGATGTATTTGCACACCCTAAAGCGGTGCTAAGCTCACTCCAGAATTTGGAGGTGAATTGTGATCCCCGGTCATGTGTGACACTTAAGGGAACCCCAAATCTAGAGATCCAGTTTGACAAGAAAGCGCGCGCTACAGTCTCAGTTTGGGTATCAGGAAGAGGGACAGCCTCAACCCAACGCGTGAACCTATCGATGATGGTCAACAAATAAGAATAACCGCGCGATAAAGGCAAAGGACCCACCAAATCTAGGTGGACCGAGTCGAACTTGTGACCTGTGAATGCACAACTCTGCAGCGCTGCACGATTATGTTTCACCACCTTACTACTCTGACACGCATGGCAATTTTGCACAATTTGCTTGACCTCCTTGCGCATCGCTGGCCAGACGAAACGATCAGAAATCAAACGCACTGTACGGTTAATACCTGGATGAGAGAGGGAATGGTAGTGGAGGACAGCTACTCTGCGGAGCGTCGCAGGAAGATACAAACGAGAAGGTCGCTCGGCATCACGGTACACGCCGTCAACCAAGGTTAGTTTTGGAGGGGAAGTGTTAGAAGGTTTGAGAAGGTCCTGAAGTTCAGGATCCTCCTTCTGCGCGTTTGCAATGTTGCCGAAAGTGATTTCACCACCGATTTGGACGGTGTTGATTCTGGAAAGACAATCAGCAACAGTATTGTCCAACCCTTTTATGAAACGGATGTCAGTGGTAAACTGACTTATAAACGACAAGTGTCGAGCTTCCCTATGGGAATGTCTTTCAGAAGGCATTTTGATCGCTGAGGTCAGAGGTTTGTGATCTGTGTAGATCACAAACTCCCTCGCCTCTAGAGCATAGCGGAAGTGTCTCACAGACAAGTAGATAGCAAGAAGTTCCCTACCGAACGCGCTATAACCACGCTCAGTGGGCGACAGCTTTTTGGAAAAGAAAGCAAGAGGAGAGATATTAGTACCTACTTGTTGTTGCAACACAGCACCTACGGCGGTACTGGATGCGTCAACAACGAGACTAAAATCAGCATTAGCATTAGGGTAGGATAATTCAGTCGCGGAAGCTAACTTGTGCTTGATTGTCTCAAAAGCTTTGCGCGCTTCTTCTGTCCATTTTACCTCAATAGATTTGCCTTTTCGTTTCGGTTCGAGGAGGTCAGACAAGGGCGCTAAAGTTTGAGCACAGTTGCGTATGAAACGATGGTAGAAATTAACAGAACCTAGGAACCTTCTTAGTTCCTTCTGGGTCTGTGGAAGAGGAAAGTTTTTGATCACTTCTACTTTGGAAGGCAAAGGTTTTAGACCTAGACTAGAGATTTCATGACCTAAGTAAATCAGTGATGGCTTTCCGAGCTCACATTTTGCAGGATTTACGAGGAGTCCATTGTCGGACAATCTTTGAAAAACTACCCTAAGATGGTCTTTGTGCAACTCCGGGGTTGTGGATGCCACTAGGATGTCGTCTAGATAGACATAAGCGAAAGTGAGATCAGAGAAAATTTCAGCCATGTGTCTCTGGAACGTTTGAGGTGCGTTCCGGAGACCATATGGCATCTTTAGGAATTCAAAGAGACCAAACGGAGTGATTACCGCGGTCTTAGGAATCGCAGACTCATCCAAGGGGATTTGATGGAAGGCAGACTGCAGGTCTATCTTAGAGAAAATTTGTGCTCCCTCTAAATTTGCACTGAAATCATGAAGGTAGGGAATAGGGTATCGATCAGGTAAAGTAACGGCGTTCAACCTGCGGAAATCCCCGCACGGTCTGAATTCACCGTTAGCCTTGGGTACTAGCAAAAGAGGGCTAGCCCAAGGGCTTTTGGAGGTGCGGATGATGCCATTTTCGAGCATGCGCGCAAATTCTTTCTTAGCTAACGCAAATCGGTCAGGCGGCAATCGCCTTGCACGGGAGTAAACCGGCGGTCCCGTCGTCTCTATGAAGTGCTTTGTGCTGGTCTGCAGTTTTGTAGAAACTAAGTTAGAATTTGTCAATGCAGGAAAATCTTTTAGTAATTGCTCAAACATGCACTCTTCCTTTAAGGCGATAGAGAAGGAATGCAAGACATTAGCTCTAGTTATGCTACAAGCGGGAATTGAGATCTGTGTCTCCTCGTCCCTAATTCTACGGTTCTTAATATCTACAATTATGCCAAACTTGGCTAGGAAATCAGCACCTATGATGGGCTCATGGACTTCAGCTACCAAAAAAGTAAATATTAATTTTCTCCTCAATCCCAGACCGCACTCTAAAATTCTTTCACCGTAACAAGCTATTGGCGTGCCATTTGCGGCGCGTAATGTCGCCAACAATGGATTGTTTTTGTCTTTCACCGTGGCTGGGATAATTGACACACTGGAGCCAGTGTCTATTAAAAATCGATACTTGGTGACGGGATCGAGAATAGTAAGAAGGCGAGTAGTCTGGGAATGAGGCAACGCAGTACTCGCTACTATGCGTCGCTGTTGGCGTTTCCCGGAGTCATTTCGGTATAACGAGGACAGTATCTAGAGGCACATTTGCGAGCTTGGTCACCAAATTTCATGTGGTACCAGCATAAATTGCTACTAGCATCACGAGAGCGCGACCTGAAGCGGCGGTCTTGATTTGACCTATCATAAGATCTACCTCTATCAAAGCGTTGAGGAGGAGGAGAAGGATAGTTTGAGTGATAATCATAGGGATAGTCGTAGGCATTTTGGTGGCTTTGGGATCTCCCTAGGCCTTGCTGAATGTGAGCCACACTCTGACCTATTTGAAAATTTTGGAGAGCTTGCTTTATTTCAGCGATGTCCTGCTGCATCTTATCTATGGTGGCTGAGGATTGATTTTGCGCCGTATTTGACGGGCTAAAATTTGTAGCTCCTACATTCAAGGAAGCAACTTGTGGTTCTCGTGGCAAATTAATATTTCGCATCACCGTCTCTGCGGACTCCGCTAATTTTTCTAACGTTTGCTCGGGCCCTGCTAGCGATAGAAATGGACGCACGTTAGGAGGAAGCTTAGTCATGAAAACTTCCTTCAGAAATCCCTCAGCTACGGCAACACCCGTAGCGAGTTTCCGCAGTTCTTTTACTAGCGAAGTGGGAGAGAAAGAGACAGAGACAGATGGAATTGCTGAGGCGTCTACAAGACTTCGGAATTTGTCCGCATCGGACATCTGAAGCCTTGCCAAAATTTTGCCTTTCAAGATTCCGTGAGGATTGAGAGCTGGAGGGTTTTCTAATATTTGGTTTGAGTCATTCAATAGTTTTGTGGGCGCAGCGGAAACAAGCGCATAGAATTTGTCTATGTCATTTATTATTTTATGATACCTAAACACGGCTTCACACTGTTGAAACCAGGTGTGAGCGTCCTCCGGAATAAAAGGCGGGAGCCTAATGGGTTTTGAGGGGGCTCGATCTTCATTATCTGATTCAGTCATGCTAGCGATCACTTTTGGGGAATGCACAATTAATTGATATCAGTGCCTAAGACTTGGGATTAAGTGGCAAGGGTTTGCGTTAATTCTTTACCTACTCAATCATTCAGGTTAAGTTGAAACAGAAGGAAGGAAATATGAAATTGGAAACGAGAAAAATTTCTGCGGTATGCGGCAATTTGCGTAGGCACAAAAATAAAGCAGGTGAGAAAAATTATTTTTCTACCTACTCAATCAATCAATAACGTTGAAGAAAACGGAGGGAAAATGGAGAATGGAAACGCGAATTTTACGGTAGTCAGAATGAACGTAAGCACGGAAATAGAAAAAAAAATATTTTTCCTACCTACTGTGGCACATGAAACAAACAAAAAGGACAGGATAGCGCTGAAAAAAAAATTTTGTTAGAGCTGCTCAGAGAACAATTAGCACGGTCAAAATCCACAGGAATCTCTCAAACCACTACGACATGGGAAAATTCATCACTACAATGATACGCCAACATTATCCTCTCACAATCTCTCAAACACTTCGAGTTGAGTTTTTATTTTTAAGGTTCCCGGCCAATGCACCAGTGTCGGGATTTGTGACCGTTGGGGTAGTTTGAACTGAAATGTTAGTTCTTGACGGCCAAAAACTCGAACAATTCTCGATAGTGATCTGGGAAAATTATGAGAGGGATAATGAAAAACGGGTTTGGACTCAGCTTAATTCGGGTGGAGTTTATTGGAAGAGGAAACCAGGAGGTCTTCTATGAGCTTGACTGGAAATCCCAGTGAGGTCCGGAGTGCCGGTGGTGAGCTTCGGTGAGTGCTGGCGTCGCTCCGGCCGGTGGATGAGATTTTTAAGTGTATTGAGTTCAGAATATTCGCTTTACGGTGGGCAATTTTTAAGCAAAGCACAACAATAGGTGCGTAGCTATTTGTGTGGGCAAAGCTTGCTTAATTTTGGAGCAGGTGAGTTTGATCAAGGTGCCGAGCCTGATGGCGATGATGACTCTTGGGTTGAATAGTACTTAAGATCCAGTCACGCGGAATTCAGCGAATGCAAAGCTAATTCAATGGTGCCCGTACTTTTAGGCAGTTGAGAATTAAGGCCCGTTATTAGAGAATATATCCGGCTAAAGGCCCAGAGCGCAACTAAATCCAATCCAAGTAGAAGAACCAAAAGCGGCCCAGGGAGAATGTTGTAAATGGTGTGTGTGATGCCGTTGAGGTCCTGTAAGGGCAGAGGCGCTGGATGAAACGTTCCAGGAGAGACATCAAAACATTCCACCACTGGCAATCCAACATATAATGACAACTCTTCCCACACGGAGAACTCCGAGAAACTCCTACAGGCTTGACACCAGCTACTTTAAGGATTCTCACTTTTGACAAACTCAAGGAGATAGGACAGATTTTTGGTTGACAGGTTTTAACAATAAATAAATTGTTCAAACTGTTTAGCTGTCAAAACTGTTCACTAATGCCTCTGGCTTTAAAAAATCTGAGTATTAGGTTTAAGAACTTCCGGTAATAAAGATCGTGATTACTTACAGAGACTACGGGCAAGTAAACACGAGATCTACAGAATATCGTGAAAATATCAAGTGACTGCACTTTTTGAAAGCAGTAAAAAAAAACATAAAAATCCTAAAGTTCTTGGATATAAATCCTACTAAAAAATCCTGGTAGATCATTTGCAATAATAAAGGAATTAAGGAATAATATATATCCCCAATGATAAAAGGAAAAGGAAAAACCTAAGCGTTGATTTCACAGGCGGAGAATACGCGAAGAAAGAAAAACGAAAGCATGAAAGTTCCGTGTGGCGATTTAGCCGGGCGGCTTTACGCGTCGGCCTCAGCCAAAGCCGCCAGCAATTTGCACACACTCAAGATAGGCAGATGGTAGTGGGTGTTTGTCACCAGAATGCGATGAGTTAAATTAAATTTCATTGAAATGTTTTCTATTGAAATAAGGGCGGTTACGTAAAGGTTTCATAGAGTATGGAATTAAGAAATGAAATTCCAAAACTTAGCAAGCATAGACAGGAATACTTTTCGTAATTTAAGACTACTGCAAGTCGGTTTGTAAAAAAAAAGAATAAATGCTACTATAACACATGCCTATAGTATTTATAGTCACAGAGTAGTGACAAGAGACGGCGGTGTGGTGTTCCGCCATTAAACAAAGACGCTATCGACAACGAAAGCCGGCAAGTTCAGCAGCGTTCGTTCCGAGTATCGAATCAAGAATGGAACTGCAGGTATATACTATTATCGTAAAGAAAAGGAACGAACATGATTATGTTTTGATAATAAAATCATGACACGGAAATGCAATGCACATCTGACGCAAAATTTTTACGCTAAGTCATGTTGAGAAACAAAACAAAACACTGAATGAAAACATGCTACATCACGATTCCTACGCATAACTACGTATCTTAATAACACTGCACTGTCAACTATTAATACTCACTGAACACGAAAAAAAAGAACACGATTATTTTCTAACACTGATTACTCACGAGAACGAAGAAAGAACACGATTATTTTCTAACACATTTAAACTCACGAGAATTTGCTGTAACACCGCTAAAGTAGGACGCCAAAGTAAGAGTGGCTTTTTTGAAAGAAGAGACGCGCAACTGCGCAGTGTTGCCACCAGAGGGCTCCTCTCTCGAAAAATGTCAAGTGTTATTTTTATTATTTCATGCATTTACACAAAAACTTCAATGATTACGAATTAGAAGTAGAAAATAATTAATAATAAATTAGAGTAAGATTTTTAATGCTACTAATTAATTTATTTAAGTACGAATGGCAAATTTCTAATTTTTACGCTTATGTAGCGGTATGCTACATTAACGTTGGTGGGTATGGCCAATCGTTAATCGTGAATCGATAAGGTTTTCGAAATTGTAAGAGAGGTCAATGACGACACATGATTGGGATTTGACTCAGCTCGGAGGTTTCTTTATTGAAGGAAGCCGTGATGAGCGATGGCGTGCTTGGCTTCTGAAGATCTTCTCTTAGATGGGAACCTCCGCGCAGGCGAGGTCCGGCGAGCGATGACGTTTGCCAGGTGTAAGTGAGTGTGTTTTGTGGAGGTTACTTTCAGGTTGCGGGCAATTTAACAAGCCAGAGAATTAGGACTTTCAGAGTTGCTTCAAATCTTAATTTTGAGCCGTGATTGACGATGATCACTCCATTCTACTTGGTCTTGGAGTTTTAAGAATATTACACCCTGAAGAAAAATGTCCGTAGTGAAAGCAGATGAATGTTTAGCCGGTAAATTAGATAATTATACCAGGCTGAATCCGCTCACAAAACCGAGGCAAATGCAAGGCAATAAGGGCGAGTTAAATGGGGGTAACTTGAAGTTTGAGTGGTAAGTGTAACTCAAGGTGACTTAGTGAGAAATAATAAGCCACGTGATGTTAACTTGTGAAACTCCGAAAAACCCGAAGAATGTGTTGTGGTGTTTGGGTGCCGTCGAGGATTCTGCAATTAATCAAAGACGCTGAATGAAAGGTTCTCGAAGAGGCATCAAAGAAAAATTCCACAACTGACATTCCCTACACTGCAAAGATAACTTTTCCATCACGGAGAAAAACCTGAACTTCTTCCATAGATCTCAACTCAAGCTACCAATTTCTTTACAGGCTCAGGAAGAAGATAGAAAGATCACAAGCAGGCAATGGCTGTTCTCCTTTGTCACGCTCATGAAATAGGATAGATTTTTAACAGCTGACAAGCTCTTTCAATACTGCCCTTGCTTTAAAAATAAGAGCATGAAATTTACGAGAATTATTTTGGTAATGACATAATTGTTATTCATTATTGAAAACTACATGCGATTACGCGCATAATTTAGGGAATATGATGAAATATCACACCGCTAAAAACTTTTGCAGGAATATGCTGTCGCGCTCACCGGCAAAAGCGCCAACTTCCAGAATTACCTGGTATTTACCATAGTCTCTTCTGCAATAAGAATATGACAAGCAAAGACAATAAGTAAAGATTGCTCACCTGAACTTCGAAGATAGTTGTCCAGGGAACATTTCTTCATTGCTAGTCGGCTTTCCGGGCGTTAGGCTGCCCGAAAGCAGGACCGGTTTGGAAGTCGTCAAGCACAAAGGCACGTGCTGCCGACTCCGCTGATGATCTTCTTCTGACGTGTCAGCCCGCGAAAGCTTCGACGTCAAGGGCGCTCCGAATCCGCTGCTGAGGCTTCAGATTCAGCTCGCAAGAATAAACGAACACATTAGGGATGTTCGATATAAGCATTTGTCGCCAGGAAGGGGAAGCAATCCACTCACTGCTTGCTTGTCATATTTAATTGATATTTAGTCTTTTAGGTCAGTTAAGGGTTAATTATGACCTAGTCCCTGATAATACAAGATATTGATTAACTTGCAAGGGACTTAAACGAGTAGCAAGGCTGGAGTTGCGACAATGCATGACAGTACCAGACTTGTACGTGATTTTTAAAGCAGTAAAAAATCGGTTATTCCATTTTGTGAAATTATGGAAAATACATGTAATTTAAACACCATGATTCGTGGAATCTAGCTGAAAAACGAAACAGCTAAAAAGAGGCAAGAACATGCATGAATAAATTTCGTACTCTATAATATCTATATCCGTACGAGAATTAAAAGGAAAGTCCTAAATTCATTATATGGCAATCATACTGAAAAAGAAACACTGCAAGAATATCCTGTAGTAACAGGATAATATTTACACATAAAGGAGGTGCAATTCTTGAACATGGAAATGACATGACACGGCAGTTAATTTTTGCGTTCGACATCTTCCCGCGAAACGCTGGCACCCGCCGTACGCGTTCACGAAGTATTTTTATACGCGAGTAGCAATATCACCATGACAGATGCAAGTATATATTTTTGCCGCAAGAATAAAAAAAAAGAACGTGATTAAATGTTGATAATAAAATCTTGATACCGAAATGCAATGAACATATGACGCAAAATTTACGCTACGTTACCAACGAATTACGAACGAACGAACAACGTTACGAATGTTATTTACGAACTCTACGACTATTTTCATGTTTATCTATATATCACGACACTGACCAGATCCTTAAACTTAACACAATGCACACTAAACAATGACAATATACTTTACCAGACTTTTGCTCTATTTTAACACTTAATTTCCTTCACTTACAAGAACGGTATAATGCACAGGCTACGAAAGCTGAGAGAGAATGACGCCAAGCGTCCCGGCAGTATTGCCACTCAGAGAACGCTTTAGACTCGAGAATGTTGATCTTTATTTTATCTCTAATGCATTTACACAAAAACATCAATGATTACTAATTATAAGTAGAAAATTATTAATAATAATTTAGAGTAAGATTTTTAATGTCAATAATTATTTTATTTAAGTGCGAATGAAAATTTTTTATAATTTTACGCTTTGTAGCTGATGCTACAGTCTCAGGAATGTAAGGATTGTGTGTGTGTGTGTGGGTATAGCCAGTCCTTAACAAACCTCGATAAGCATTTGGAGTAAACCATGAGAAAGGATAATGAGGCACTCTGGAACTCAGCTTTTGGTATATATTGGAAGGAGACCGGAGAGGCACCGCCGGCGGTCTGACGAGTCTTGAGTTGCTGACGACTTGGCTGGCGAGGTTCGCAGTCCGTGCAGGCGAAGATGGCACCGGCTAGTGACGACGTCGACAGTGAGGGTGTGTGTTTGGAGTTGATTTTAGCGACCCAATTTATCAGACTTTGGAATGACTCGTGACGTTTGGTGGTGGCACGTTAAGGTATCAGCGTTCTCTATCCCAAAACTGGACAAGCGAGTTATCATGGTCGAAGCAGGTAGTTTAGTTAGCCGGGGATGGAATCTCAGGCTTACTAGCTTCAAAAATAACCCATGTGAATTGCAAAAGGGGAATAGATGGTAAATGAGGTCTATCAGGCCCAAAACCAGGACCAAAACTAATCCAAGTAGAAGTCCCAAAAGCGGCCCAGGGAGACTGTGTGTGTGGTGTGTGTGATGACGTTGAAGTCCTGCAAAGAGTCCAAACGCTGGATGAGCAGTCCAAGGAGACATCAAGGAAAATTCCACCACTGACAGTCCCCAACATCGTACATGATAAAACTCCCACACAGTATAATTCGAGAAATCCTACAGATTCGACTCTAGTTAATTTTAATTTATTCTCACTTTTGTCAAGCTCAAAAAAAAAGGTAGGATAGAATCAATTAAGAAACTCTTATACAACTGCTCTTGCTTTAACTGCAAGGCATGAAATTTAAGAAATTTTAGTAATAACTATTTGTGGTTTTCTAAGAGCAACATCGGGGATCAAATCCCTGGAACCATGGAAAACACATGACTTAACAAGACATGGTTCATGAAGCAGAAGAAAAGAATTACAGCAATTAAGAATTGCATAGAAGGAGAATTAATGCTTCTTTATGTACTCTAGAACATCTCTATAACTGTACGAGAAATAACAGAGAACAATTCTAAAGTTCATTGATATAAATCCAACTGAAAATCACTGATAATATCATTTGCAATACTGAAAATTAAGGAATAATCTCCACAATAAAAAGAGAAAAACTAAACGTTTTGCTTGCACAGAAAGGAAATATGCGCAAAAACGAAAGCATGAAAATCAGTCGATTAACCCGGCGGTTTCAAGCGTCGCCATTTGCAATAAACCTTGCGCGTTCACGAAGTATTTTTATGCGAGAAGTACTCGTTTACGATGGCAGATGCTAATATGTATTTCTGCCGCAAAAATAAGAGAAATTCGATTTTAATTTGATGATGGTGATTTATATTGAAATAAATGCGATTAACGCAAGATTTAAGGAGTTATAAAAATGAAGAAAACTAAAAACTTTAGCAGGCATATACATGAATAATCTTCGTAATTTATAAACGTACGAAATTATTAAAAGACATTTCCCAATTAATAATTTCACGCTAAACACAATTCAGAAAACTACTGTACTTTATGTTGTGAAAAAGAAATACTATCCCGCGTACAAAAAGTACAAATTTTAAATGAGAAGAGTCGGCAGCAGGTGCTCGCCATTTTGGGAAAACAAAGAAAGCGGGAACAAAGACGCTATCCACGGAGACGCCGTCGTGTTCTAACGACCGTATTCGTAAACGGGTCTTGAATTAATATGGCAGCGTAAAATGTCGAACTTTGTTAGTGAGGCAGAGGTGAACGTAGTTGAATATAATAGTAATAATAAAAAAATTCGACAAGAAATGAAACATGACACGCGAATGTTTACGCTATTTCACGTTGAGGTAGCATTCGAAATACACATGCCCGTCTAAGAGCTTTAGCACTATTTTTAAGTTCATCCTTAATTCACGACGATGAACAGATCCTTAAGTTAATCAACATGCACACAGGGAATTTACACTTGTATACATTACCAGGTTACTTCTTCTTATTTAAACACTAAATATCTTCACTTACACGAACGCGGTATGCACGAGCTAGTTATGCACGAGAGAATGTGTTTCAAAGAGACGCCACGCACAGTGCTGCCAGATTCAGAGGCTTGAAACACGAACATGTCAATCGTGACTTTAATTTTATGCAATACAAAACCTATAATCATCTTGGTCCTCTTGCTTATATGTACACACGTGTGTGTCCATGTTAACGAAACCGGTGTTTTTCGTAACCTAGGCACACACATGGCCGTAAAACGGGTGTATATATATATGTGTGTGTGTGTGTGTGTGTATGTGTGTGAGTGTGTGTATGGATATATACACACATGCATACGTATATGTACATATGTGTGTATGTGGGTAAATATTTATATATATTTTTCTTTTTTTTATGCTTCCTCAAAATGACACTTGTAAACATTGACCGAAACAAGCGATTTCATATATTATTTCCTGGCGTCAAGAATTGCGAAGTCTTATGTCATGTACATGTAAACTGTCAAAAGTGTTTTCACCCCACAATGAAAATGCATCGTCCATGAATTTGCGTTATCTCTTATAATTATCATTACATGTATTGTCAAATGTAGATTAAGCAAGATTAGGAGTACATTGCCCTCAATCATTTATTTTCGACTAGTGACACGAGTTTTTCAATACTCGTGTGTGTGTATCATCTAAGTGTATTAATTTTAAGATATTTAAAAACCAATGATTGTAATATTGTACAATCTCTATTGGAAATAAAGTTTTTTCTTTCTTTCTTTCTTTCTTTCTTTTTGCACAAAAACTTTAAGGATTACGAATTAGAAGTAGAAAATAATTAATAATAAATTAGAGTATGATTTTTAATGCTAATAATTAATTTATTTAAGTGTGAATGGGAAAATTTATAATTCTTACGCTTTTGTCATAGCCATGTGGTAGTGCCGTCATAGCCATGTGGTATAGGTTCTGCCGCCGTGCGGCAAGGACCCGGGATCGAATCTCGGCGCAGGCAGGGGCGATTTTCTCTGTTGGGTATAGGAGAAAAATTCCAAGCACAATACCCCACTCCACCCAGGTGTCTGAAATGGGTACCGGTCTCGACCGGGGGAAAGCGTCATGGCGTCCTGGCGTTAGTTATAAGGCATTTGAAAATCCAATGTAAAAGGTGATATGTATCAGGCTTGGTTGGAAATAAAGCATCCGTAGATGCCTTCATTATTATTATTATTATTTATTATTTGTAGCGATTGCTACAGGAACATCGATGTAGTCCCAGTTTGGAGTATAGCTTATATTAAAACGAAACAAATGGGCTTATACACCTGCATGACCTAGGTCTACTCGCAATATGCTAATAGTGCTCTCACAAGTCGGAAATTCCCTTTGGGACATACGGTGCCGGTCGCATTCTGAGTCGATCAACAAAATTTAAAAAAAAAATCCTTTATTAGATACCTCAACTGAAGGCTCCCCAGGGTACACAGTTTAGGAAGCTGTTTCTTTATTTCTGAGAGATAATATTCATAATGCAAACTAGTCTTAGCCGATTTATTATTAGTGTGGTCCAGGTTGGCACATTTTTCAGCTATCTACTCCATTACCTTTCATACCAGAGTGACAGTGTACCTCACGGTGGTGTACCTTATAAAGTCAAATTTGGATTCGAATTTAAAGTCAGTTTATATCATATTAAAGTCTATTTGCAGAATATCTCATATGAAGTATTAATAAATTTCTAGGCCTATAATAATTTTTATAATACGCGCGTAAATGATCTGCGTTTCAAAACCTATCACAAATACGTACTAAAATTTAAGTGGCAAAGTAGTGAAATGTATTAAGACAGAACAAAACAACCATAAATATTTTAATATAAATATCTTCTGTCTTCAATAGAAAGTTTACAAATTGTATGCCAATTTTATGTTTGTTGCACAATGTTGTGAAATTGTATCGCTAATTTGAACACTGTTGATAAATTAATGTTCACAAAAGTTGTGCAGTTTCAACACATTTTATTTAGAAAATCAATTCCTTTGAAGACGAGGTAAGGACAAGTTTTTTCTAGGATTCATCGAATCTTGACAAGTCTCACTATGCCGCTATGGTTTTAACATCACCGTGGTTAACATCTTGTTCCGTGTAACCTCTCGTGTGATTACGCGACGTTGATTCTGAATTGTCCTCCGTGCGCTTAGGCAAGTCGGCGAACGTAGTTGGGATATTTTAGTCCTAGTTGAATAATTGTTTCGGCACACTTGGAAACATAGCTGGTTGACAAATCTTTTTTTTTCACATGTGTGAAAGGCGCTCTAAATAGTACGACTTGATATCAGGAGGGTTACGTTAAATTACTATCAAATTATTAGAGAAAGCAGCTGCTTTGTATTTAAGTCTACGGTGCCAATACAATTTGTATTAGTCATTCGTATAAATGTGAAGTTTAATTTTCATTGAGTTGGGATAAGTCATAATCCTGATGTAGAGTGTGGAAGGCTGAAACTGTCACATATCTTGTTTTCTATTATTGAGAGTAAGATAAAGCCTAGTTATGAAATGTTTTTCACTTGTTTGATGTACAGTATATGAAATTTCAATCATTAATTTCTCATGTTTCCTTATATACCTTAAAATGATTGGGTAAATCTGAAGATGTCAGTTATCAATTTTCCACTTTTTGGTGCCTTAACTTAATTATTTGAATCAAAATAAACAAGTTTTCTTCTATGCACTTTCCGTCTCAAATGAGTATTTTACGATTTATAGCGGTAAGTTTAGTTTCGTCTGATGACGAATGCGCTCGAATAAACAGCTACTCATCCATTTTCAAATTTTCGTTGCTTGAATCATGGTAATAACATCAAAATAAACAACTCTTCTTCTATACACTTTTTTGTCAAACGAGTATTTAACAAGGTATGCCTAGTAGAAGGTTTGGTTTCGTCTTTGATGACGATCGCGCTGGAAGCAAGTGCGCATTGCAGTGTTGCTGTCCGACGTGCTCCTTGAATTACTTGCCGCTTCAAACACTGGAGTTGTGGTAAGTCATTTACCGCTATAACCAATAAAATACTCATTTGAGACGGGAAGTGCATAGAAGAAAACGGTCAATATTGAATTTAATGTTGTCAACGAATTTAATAATTTTGTAGGTATAGAAAGGTAATATAGTCGATTTTAAGACGTTTTACATAAATGACATTGTGCCCGGAAATGCTTAGTTTTGGAGATCTAGGATAAATAATGCCAGGTAAGAATAGCATTAACGGCAGTTTTGATATGGCTCTTCCGGCGTTTTGCAGACGCGGACCACGCCAAGTATTTTGGTGGGAGTCATCGGCCTCGGTATGGTTGAGTTAAATTAAGATATTTTAGGCTTACTTAGGTTAGGATACTTAATTAAATTAACTTTACCAAACCTAACCTTACCTATCGTTACGTCAGAACCGGATTTCTGCTTATTTACCTCTCCGTTTGTTCAAGTGGGTCGATGTGAAGTTTCATGCAATCACGGAAAATAATAATGATATTCCAAACAATCACTAAAGGAACCCATTAAAGAACGTTTTTCAAGAACGACATTCTGCTCTCTGATGCGTTATTTTCAAATTATTGAACTTTGAAGTTGGCCGTCGCGCGACCAAGGAAGCGAGCATAATTTATTTAAAAACGGAAGCTAACCCCCTATTACAAACGTAAAGAGGTTGGGTCGTGAGGGGTAGCACAGTTCTTTTAGTGAAAAGTATAAATAAAGCTTCTAAACCACCCATTAGGGTGACGACCGCACGACGGCCAACTAGCATGGCGACCACCATGGGCGCCGCCATTTTGGACCCGATGTCAACAAGGTTGCGGTCGTCACCCTAATGGGTGGGTTAGAACCTTTATTTATCATTTTCACTAGAAGAACTGTGCCTCCCCCTCACGACCCAACCTCTTTACGTTTGTAATAGGGGGTTAGCTTCCGTTTTTAATTAAATTACGCTCGCTTCCTTGGGCGTGCGACGGCCAACTTATAAGTTCAATAATTCAAAAATAACGCATCAGAGCGCAGAATGTCATTCTTGTAAAACGTTCGGAAATGTGTTCCTTTAGTGATTCCTGGGATCGGCATTATTATTTTCCGTGATTGCATGAAACTTCACATCGACCGTTCAATTTTATAAACGACGTTCCCATAACTTCAAAGTTAAATATCTCCAAAAATAAGCATTTCTGGGCACATTTTCATTCATGTAAAACGTCTTAAAACCGACTATATTACCTATTTATACCTACGAAATTATAAAATTTGTTGAGACAACATTAAATTCAATATTGACCAAGAAAACTAGTTTATTTCAATCTAATTAACTATGCTAAGGCATTTAAATTAACAAAATCTATAACTGACACATCCTTCAGATTTACCTATAATTGATTGAAACATGAAAGATTTTGCAAAATGCCCATATTTATTTGGGTCAAATGTAGGGAACAAAGTAATAATGAATGTATGTATGTATGACATAAAGATTAGGGTATATGATAGTGTACGGACTGAAAACTTGGTCAGTATTGAGTTTGGGTGATGTGGGGAAACGAAGCATTCCGTTTCGAACAATCGGTAATTGAACCCATTCAGAAACGTTTTACACAAATGACATTTATGGCGCTGATGCGTTATTTTGGAATTATTAAACTTTGAAGTTGGCTTTTGCATGCCAAGAAAGCGAGGGTGCCATGCGGAATTTAATTAATAACGGAAGCTAACCCCCTATTACAAACGTAAAGAGGTTGGGTCGTGAGGGGTAGCCACAGTTCTAGTGAAAATTAAAAATAAAGGTTTCTAGTGACGTCCGTTTACATCAACTTCATCATCTAGGGTACCGGGTGACCGCCATTGGAGATGATGTAAACGGACGTCACTAGAAGAACTAGAAGAACTGTGGCTACCCCTCACGACCCAACCTCTTTACGTTTGTAATAAGGGGTTAGCTTCCAGTATTAATTAAATTCTGCTTGGTGCGCCTGCTTCTTTTGGTGCGCTCGCTCCCTAATGGAGCATCCATGGCAGTGTTGCCATACTCGCACTCCCGCTTCAAACACTTGAGTTGCGGTAACTAATTTACGGCTGTAACTCTAAAACTAAGCATCAGCGCCAAAAGTGTCATTCTTGTTAAACGTTTTTGAATGGGCTCCTTTACTGATTGTTCGAAACGGAATGCTTTATTTCCCCACATCACCTAAACTCAATATTGACCGAAAACTTTATTAACTTAACATTAAAGAAGGCACACTACAAATTACAGTTTCTATATTGCTCAGTCAATTAGTATACCTCATTTATTGAGATAGGGTTTTTCATTCAAAGAACATAAAATTTTTGGTCAATTGGGAATTTAATGCTCTCACGGAAATCAACAATTTTGTTCCAAGGAATCACTAAAGGAACTCATTTACAAATGTTTTACATGAATGACATTCTGCTTGCTGATGCTTTATTTTTGAGTTATTCAAATTTGAAGTTATGGGAACGGTGCTCGTGAAATGGGTTTCCCGCGCAAAAGCAGAGCATGTTCCAACAATGCCGCAACTGCGCAGAGCCCGGGAAAAGTTATTATTTTCGGAATATATGGCGTAATTTATTATTAGCCGACCCCGCGGAGCCTGAACCCATTTCTAGGATGTTTTAGTTGATAACACAATAAAGGTTATCATCCAAAAATATTAGCGGGACTGGGGTAGTGAATACTGAAATTGAGATGCAGTTGACATCAGTTTCAATACGGCGGCCACCGTAGAACATTAGCAAAACCGTATGAGTAAATACCGAAGATTTAATATTCTCTATCCCAGTCCGCTAATATTTTTGGGTGATAACCTTTATTGTGTTATCAACTAAAAAATCCTAGAAACGGGTTCAGGCTCCGCAGGGTCGGCTAATAATATATTACAAAGTACCGTGACTGGGATTCCGTGAGCGCATTAAACTCGATTTTGACTAAATTTTCTGTTAACATGTAACATTTTAGATATGCAGTACAAAGTAGAGCAATTAGGCACTTGTTGTCTTCATAGTCATGGGTAACATCTATTAGCTACATCATTGCATAAGAGTATAAAATAAAATGGTAAATGTTAAGGAGATGCAACTACTCGATTTTCAAAATTTTATTGCCTGTATCATGGTAATTACATCAAAATGAGCAACTTTTTTCTATGTATTTTTATGGCAAATGAGTATTTAACAAGTAATAGTGGTATGTTAATTTTTGTCTTTGATGACTGGAAAGCGCTCAAATTAATAGCTACTAATCAATTTTTGAATTTTTGTTTCTTGAATCATTGCAACTATATTTAAATAAACAACTTTTCTTTCATGTACTTTTTGAGGGAAAAGAGTATATAACAAATTGAAGTGGTATGTTAATTCCGTCTTTGATAGCTGGAATGCGGATGGGAGTCCATTGTAGTCTTCCTCTCGCGACAATTTCTTCCCGCTTCAAACACTAGAGTTGCGGTAAGTGATTTACTGCTACACTCATTTGCCCCAAAAACTGTATAAATAAAAAGTTCTTCATTTTAATGTAATTATCATGATACAGGCAACAAAATTTAGAAAATTGATTAGTTGCATCTCAACATTAACACTTAGACTGCAACTACTAAATATTAAGTTCAACACCAAACTCAAATTTAAAGTCAATTGTAGTAAACTATATTGAAAATATCAAACATGAACTGGATTGTGCCTTCATTTAGCTTTGAATGAGTATTTATGAAAACTGAATTGGCAACAACTGGTAGGCCAGCAGCATTATGAAAATTACCTCCGTGTACCACCGGTGGCGCACGTCGCAGTCAAAGTGTTAACAAATAAAATAACCAACATACTCTGTTCAAAAAATATCTATGAAAACTTGAAGCCAATTTTCCAGTGATCACATAACTTGTTATTTTTAAGCTGTGTATATGTAAGTAAATTATCTTCTAGTTATAAATCTATAGTAAATCAAGCACTAATTTGATTAAAGTTACTTAGTTATAATAAATATAAACGAATGCATGTATGACTATGAATTAGGTCATTTGCAGAAATGTTACTTGAAAAAACTGTGCTTTCTTTTAAGGACACCGTCTAGGTAAAAAAAAAAGTCCGTTGTTTATAGATGGATTTCTCTGAAATTTTCACAGTAGGTGTGAAATGATCCAAATATCATTTGTTATTTCGACAAAATTTTTGTATCTGCACTGGATTTTTTTATTTTCGAAAAAATATGATAAAATAGGGTTTTTTTAAATCCTACTACTTCTACAATTTTGAAGTTACAGAACCAGTACTTCATTTTTAGATTGCTTAGATGTCTATATAACCACTTGCAATAGGGAATTTCGATAAATTTTTTTGTGGATTTTGAAAAAAAAAAATGAACTTTTTTTTCATTTTTTTTTTTCATCTCGTGTAATTTTCAAAATAATAAATTATTAAAAAATGCTATTGCGCCAGGATACACCTTGCTGAGCCCTATCGAATGGTATATAAACCATTCTCGTAGCTCTAAAATTGTGGAAGTAGTAGCATTTGAGAAACCAATTATCAAGTTTCCATAAAAACGAGTTTTTTCACAAAAAAAAATTGTTTTTCTTTTTATCTTTTGAACTACAGGGTTTTCTACAATGAACTCTTGAGCGTTTGTAGCTCTTTTCAAGCCCTTTTGATTGATATAATTTACATTGCTGTAGCTCTGTAACTCTGAGAAAAAATATACAACAAAAGAGAATAGGTGTAATTCATGAAAACAATTAATTTTTTTAATTTTTCATTTTTTTTCGACCAAAATACGTTTTTTTTGTCAAGTCAACTCCTTTGTTTTATAGCTCTTTTCAAGCCCTTTGGATTGGTGTGCTCGCCATAGCTGTAGCTATGATACTGCAGCTGTTATCGAGCTATGAATGAAAGCTGCGGTATCATGGATACGGCAGGACAACTAAATTCTGAAATTGTCAAAAATTATAAAAAAAATGTTTATTCAGCGTTAGAATGTTTTGTTTGAATAATGGAAGCACTTTGAGTAGCCCATTAACGAACTATAATGCCATTCCCGCAGAGAAACGCTCAATTGACTCCCAATAATGAGGGGAGAGGGTTCAAGGTCACTCCACCCCCATCGCTTTCCCCCCCTCTGGTGGGCGCACTATTTGGAGTAGACGAAAAAGAAAAGTACCAATGGAAGCGCAAGAAAATTCTCTATAAGATGCATATATAAACAGAAAATCAACACATAACCTGATTTCTACCTAGACGGTGTCCTTAAAGAAATATGTTTTTTACAGAAAAATCAAGACAAAACACATGGATATCAATATACTTTATGGGACCAAAGGACCATGCTGATTTTTTAAACATGCTTTACAAAAATTTGTGACTAAAAAACATGGATATTAATATATTCTAAAGAACCATGCTATTTTTTTTTAAACATGTTTTGTTACAAAAATCATGACTAAAAAATACAGATATTTTAAATATTTTATGTGACCAAAAACAACCATACAGTTTTTTTAACATTTTTTTTTACCAAAATTCATTACTGAAAAATGTGGATATTAATATATTTTATGTGACCAAAGAAAAACATGTTTTTTTTAAATCATGTTATTTTTATAATAAAATCATGGATATGAATGACTTTGTAAAAAAACATGTTTTTTAAAAAACAGCATGTTTTTTTGGTCTCACATAATACATTAATATCCATGTTTTTTTACAAACAAGTCATGACCAAAAAATGGATATTAACTCTTTTACTGCGACAATTAAATATTAATTTCAATGCCAAACTCAAATTTAAAGCCAATTGTAAACTATTTTGATAAAAACATGAACTGGATCGTGCCTTCATTTAGCTTTGATTAAGGAGATCATCCCAGTTGGACAACTTTTTTTGTCCGATTCTGTTGAAAATGGCGAGTATATGTCTTTTGTGAAAGTAAACCTTTTTTACTCCTGTCATTTTTTCGATTTAGGCCTTATTTTTTTGTGACGAAAAATGAGTTTTTTGGTATATTTTATGTATATTTCAAGACGTATTATCTCATTGAGTTTTGATGCTAGAACAAAACCAAAGACAGTTTTAGAATCCTTGAAACATTTCTAACACACTCAGTAGGGCTTTTATTCAAATTCAAATTTTTTTGATTTTTTTTTTCAATTTATTGAAATTTCTGAAATGAATAACAATTTTTGGAGGTTAGAGCTATATATTTTTTTGAATAATTTGTATTTCAAAAAAAGCCCTTCTGAGTTTGTTAGAAATGTTTTGAGGATTCTAAAACTGTCTTTGGGTTTGTTCTAGCATCAAAACTCGATGAGTCGATATGTCTTGAATGGTAAAAAAGGTAAATTTTTCACTAGAACCCAAAAACAACCTCTGTCTATTGAATTCCAATGACATGAAAATTTTTGTACTGAATGCACTTTCCATTATCGATTTATAAGTACAAGTAATGAGCAACATTTTTTCTTGTGAATTTCAATGAAACATTAGAAATATTGCCCCTTTGAGTGAATAGAAATAATATATTTTATTTTGGTACTCACCATGTTGCGACTTTTTCAACTTTTTTCGTCCGATTCGTTTGAAAATTGGCCAGTATATGTCTTTTGTGGAAGTAAACCTTTTTTACTCATGTCATTTTTTTGATTTAGGCCTTATTTTTTTTTTTCTGACAAAAAATGAGTTTATTGGTATATTTTATGTATATTTCAAGATGTATCAACTCATTGAGTTTTGATGCTAGAACAAAACCAAAGACAGTTTCAGAATTCTTGGAACATTTCTAACAAACTCACATATGGTTTTTTCCATTTCCCATTTGTCCTCTTTTTAGATGGGATCAAAATTGGGAAAAAATTGAAAATTTTTGGTACTTTTCACTGATATTGATATTTCAAAATGGGACTTGTCATCAAGTTTTGATGCTAGAACAAAAACAAAGACAGTTTTAGAATCCTTGAAACATTTCTAACAAACTCATGTGGGCTTTTTTTTCATTTCTCATTTGTTCTCTATTTATATGGGGTCAAAATAGGGAAAAAATGAAAGATTTTGGTCCCCGCACCCCTCCCCGGGAGGCGAATTATTTGTCCGTGGCGCCATAAAATTTTAGGACCGAATAGTCCACCAACTAAGGGTCCTTTTCCGACAAAAACATGAGAAATGACCCCCGGACCGACAGGGGCCTGGGATGATCTCCTTAAGTAGTTATGAAAATTGAAATTGTGACAACTGGTCGGTCAACAGCATTATGAAATAGTCACATAAAATAAATTAATATCCATGTTTTTAAGACATTTTTTTCAAAAACAAGGTTTTCAAAAAAATCGTTTTATTGTAAGAAAACGTGTAAAAAAAAGCATGGGTTTCTGATCACATAAAATATATTACTATCCAAGTTTTTTCAGTCATAATTTTTTGTAAAAAAAAATCTTCTAGTTGATTTTTTAGTAAAAAAAATGCATGGTTTTTTGGCACATGAAATATATCAATATCCCTGT
The DNA here is from genome assembly GCA_030386875.1 of Morinoia aosen. Lineage (NCBI taxonomy): Eukaryota > Metazoa > Arthropoda > Malacostraca > Amphipoda > Talitridae > Morinoia > Morinoia aosen. Next base: position 64,451,434 of record CM059564.1, on the reverse strand, counting down.
TTTTTCAAACATGTTTCTTTAAAAAACATGTTATAGAAAAAACAAGTATGGGTTGTTTTGGTCTCCTAAAATATATTAATATCCATGTTTTTATAGTTGTGATTTTTTTGTAGAAAAATATATATTTTTTTTAAAACAGCATGTTTTTTTTGGTCACATTAAATATATTAATATCCATGATTATTAGTCATATTTTTGTAAAAAACATGTTAAAAAACAATATTGTTTTTTTGACATATCAAATATATTGATATCCATGTTTTTAGTCATACATTTTTCTGTAAAAAATATGATTTTAAAAAAAATGTACATAAGTCATTTTTTGTACTAAAAATAAAAAAAGAAACCATACATTAAAAGTGGTGGCAGATAACCCACAATTACCTAAATGAGTCTAAGAGGAACAGCAGGAGTCATAGAACTTATATTGATGGAGTCAAAATTCAGAGCTTACTATCTCTACTATGTATGATTGTTTTGGTCATATAAAAATAAAATCAGACATAGTTGAGATAGTAAGCTCTGAATTTTGACTCCATCAATATAAGTTCTGTGGCTCCTGCTGTTCCTCTTGACTCCTTTAGGTAATTGTGGGTGAACAGCCACAAATTCTACAGTATGGTTTCCTTGTAATGTTTTTATTACAAAAAATCATGACAAAAAAGCATGGATATCAATATATTTCATGTGTCCAAAAAAACCAACATATACTTAACAAATTTTGGTATGTGCAAAAAGAAACATATGAAAATACATGTTTTTTGCAAAAAACTGCCATCAAATAAAACCATTTTTTTATATACATTAAATACTGGTGGGATTGATAGAAATGAAAAATATGCCTATAATATGAACTTGAAGATGAGAGGCAACAGCGTAGGGGCCTTTGTAATGGCCTTCAATTCCCTTCACAATATTCACACAAAGAGTTCAGTGCCTGTGTTCCAGACTTGTCCACTAAACTACTCAGGATCCCCAATCCCTGTCACAAACTACCATTGGATGGTATCACTGGGATAAACAGTACGTTATCCCATTGGAAAATGCTCACAATTTCAATGAACTTTCTTGTTATTAGGCAACATGTTTGAGTTGATAAGCTACTGATGATTTTTAAATTTTATAAATTTCTTGTATACATAAAATTTCTGATTTTTTATATAATGTAATTATTTAGCTATTGTCAAGAAATATTATGTAATAAATAACTGAATCCACACTTAGGTCATAAATGGCTAATTTATGGAAAAATGTTTTTATAATGTACAGCTTTGATAATTCTTTTATTAACTTGGCAAGAGATCACAATAATGCTATACAAAACTTGTCTTACACTTTTGAGCCCAAACAATGATAAACCTTGTGTGAAATTAATTTGATATATATTTCAGTAAAGTGATACAAAGCATTACATTGATGTAGGTTGGAGATTTTGATATATCCTTTGATATATTTTGATACTTATAAAACATATGAAAAATAAATATACATTTAAAAATAAAATTGACAGATTAAAAAAATAAGTCACTTAAGTATCTCCAAACTAACTCACATCTATATAAACTCTGCTCATATGTCCCCAAACTTTACTCATATGTCTCCAAACTTGCAGCATTTCTTCAAACTTTATTTGCATATTTCTCAACTTCACTCACATATCTATATATGATATATGGAGATATATGACTGTTGTATGTCAATCATATTTCTCCATATGTCAATCATGTATCTCGATACAACATCATGTACCTCCATGCTTCATTAAGGACAGCATCTCCCAAAGGATTACAGGATTTTGAAACCCATTGGAGAAATAAGGATTATTGCTGCAATAGGAAGTGTAGGAGGTCAGGAACATCCTGTGAAAAAATGAGACTCGTACATTCACTTGTTCGCCCGCTATGGGGTTTGAAGAAGGGGGGAAGGGGAGGGGGAAGTGGTATTTTATCATGCTACACCTCCCCATGGCATTTTCTTCTCGGCAAGACGTTGCTATGTCATCTCCTATGTCTCTGTAGTACTCTATAATAAGTTCATGGGTCTAACCTGAACCAAAAAATTTTAATTAAAATTGTTCACATATCTTTGTATTGCCTATAATGAACACCTTGGACTGAAGTTTTCAAAATGCTTCTTCTCCAACAGTTTTTAATTTACAATGAAGATTTTTGTATCATTGGATGCGAAAAGACAAGGGCTTTTATAAGCACAGAATTTTTTTTTTGTTTTTACTTTTTGTTTTTGTTGATAAGTTATGTCTTATATCCACATTTTTTTGATGAGAGTTTGCTCTCAAATTTGGTCATTTTTTTATTTAAGACTGGAAATTTATGGAAAAGCATTCTATTTTTTTTAATGTCCATGTCTTTCTGCATCCAAGGACACCAAAATCATCACTGTAGCTCAAAAACTGTTGGACAAGAAGCATTTTGAACCACCCCCCCAAAAACTTTCATTTTCTATGAATATCTCGTTTTCTTTTAAAAACAACATTTTTTTATAGAAGATAAACGATTCCAAATTGCATTTCTTATCAGTATACCAAATTTCATTGCTTTAGGTTCAAAAAAATATAAAAAGGTCCGTGTAGGGGACGCTGTCCTTACGGGCACGGTCTGGGTCTATTTCCGGATAACGGAAGGATTTCGGTTTATAAACTTATCTTATGGTCGTTTCTTGTGCATCCAAAGGTATAATTTGCTCTCAGGTACGTACATCGGTTTGTCTTCTAGACGAGGTAAAAGACGCGCACTAGCATGGCCTTGGGGCGGGCCAATGGGTGGGTGACCTCCCTCTTCCCCCCTCATTATGAGTCAGTATTGAGTGTTTCTCTACGGGAATAGCAAAAGAGTTCATTCATGGCCTTGCTTGAAATGCTTCAGTACTCAAACAAAACATTCTAACTCTATGTTAATTATGATGATCTGAGTGTTTGGTTTGAGTCTGGCTGCTCTGAGTCATCAGCTAATTAGCTGTTGTGTAAACATATAACAACTACCCGCAGTTTTGAAGGTACAAAGATGGCAAATATATCATTCGAAAGAGCTCAAAAAGGGCTACCAAGCAAAAGAGTTGAAAAAGAAAAATTTGTTTGTAAATATAAATAAAAATTTTTTTTAAAAAAGACGACTGTTCTGAAATTTGCATTCATTGTTTTTTGATACAGATTCTTTCCCACAGTTTTGAAGGTACAGGAATGGCTAATATGCCAATCGATAGAGCTTATAAAGATCTACATTAGGTCGAAAATTAATTAGAAAAAAAATGCCTAGTTCAGAAATAATACAAAGAAAATAAGAAACATTTTAGAAAAATGGCTCTCCTGAAAACTTAACTTTTTGATCTGTGAAGAGGCCCATCTCTCACAGTTCTGAAGGTACAGGAATGGCAAATATGTCAATCGATAGTGATTGAAATATCCTAGAGAGGTGCTAGTACAGTTTTTTAAATTTCAAATCATCTTGAACATTATAAGCAGAACAATTTGAATAAACAAAAAAATGGTTGATTTTTGGGAAAAAATCAAATTATCAAAAAACCATACCAGCGGATCTCAAGACAAGACAATTAGCTACCTTGAAAACCTTTATCCAGTTCTGTAACTCTGAAACTGTGGGCGATGGGCATTTTCCCGCAACACTCGCTTTTTCAGGTTTTAAAAAATATATTTTTGAGTTTACGAAAAAACACACGAGTTCAAAAAGAAATGCCGCATCATTTGACACCCACTGTAAAAATCTTAGAAAAATCTGTCGAGAACCGACGGACTTTTTTCTCCGCCAGACCGTGCCCTTGAGGGGAGAGGGCAGTTTCAAGAAGTTTTTCTTCAATATTAAACCTAGAGCAATGAAATTTTTTTAGTATATTGATAGAAAATGTAATTGGGAATCATTTGTCTTCTATAAAAGAATGCAATTTTCCGAATAGAAAACGAGATATTCATAGAAAACAAGATTTTTGGGAAGGGTTTTCAAAACGCATCTTCTCCAACAGTTTTTAAGTAAAAGTGATGATTTTAGTGTCATTGGATGCAAAAAACTTGTAGATTCCAAAAACCTACATGACATTCTTCAAACTTTAGTTTGAAGGTAAAAAACTAATAATTACAAGGCATGTTTTCTCTTGGAAAGTTTCGTACTTTATGACATCATAACTTTTGATTAAAATAAATCATCAAACGCCATTTAGGTTTTTGGAATGCCCAAGTCTTTTTTGCATTCAATGATACTAAATTCATCACTCATACTCCAAAACTGTCAGAGGAGATGCATTTTGAAACCCCACATTCCGATCCTTTCAAAAAAGTTAACAAAAGAAACAAACAATCTCAATTTTTTTTTATTATTGGTTGGGTCAGCTAAGACCCTTGAAATCATTATACAGTTATAAAGAGACATAGAAGATGACATAGCAACGTCGCGCCATGAAGAAAGTGCCATGAGGGAGGTGTAGTGTTGCAAAAAAACGGTTTTATTTGATTGCGTTTTTTTGCAAAAAAAACGTGTTTTTTACGTGTTTTTTTTTTTTGCATACCTAAATTTTGTTAAGTATATGTCTGGGCTTTTTTTTGGACACCTAAAATATATTAATATCCATGTTTTTTAGTCATTTTATTGTTATAAAAACATCAAAAAGAAACCATATAGTAAAAGTGGTGGCAGATAACACACAATTACCTAGAGGCGTCTAAGAGGAACAGCAGGAGCCACAGAACTTATATTGATGGAGTCAAAATTCAGAGCTTACTACCTCTACTATGTCTGATTTTATTTTTATGTGACCAAAAAAATCAGACTTTGCAGAGATAATAAGCTCTGAATTTTGACTCCATCAATATAAGTTCTGTGGCTCCTACTGTTCCTCTTAGATGCCTCTAGGTAATTGTGAGTTATCTGCCACCACTTTAACTGTATGGTTTCTTTTTTATGTTTTCATTACAAAAAATGACTAAAAACCATAGATATTAATATATTTTAGGTGACCAAAAAAATATGCTGTTTTTTTTTAAAACATGTTTTTTTACAAAAAATTCTGACTAATAAAAATGAATATTAATATATTTTCTGGTACCAAATATAACCATGCTGTTTTTTTACAAAGAATCATGACTAAAAAAACAATATATTTTATGTGACCTAAAAAGCCCCGTGCAGTTTTTTTAGAAAAAAAATGTTTTTTACTAAAAAATCATGACTGAAACAACATGAATAATATATTTATGAGACCAAAAAAATGTTTTTGTACTAAAAAATCATGACTACAAAACATAAATATATATAAAACCTAAAAAACCCCATGCTGTTTTTTGAAAAATGTTTTTTTTACAAACAATGATGTATAAGAAAACCTGGACATGAATGTATTTTATGCGACCAAAAAACCATGCTGTTTTATTTTATGTATTTTTCATAACAAATCGTGTCTTAAAATCATGGATATTAACATATTTTATGATACCAAAAAAATCATTTTTTTTAAAACATGTTTTTTTTATTAAAAAATTATTATTCATTTTTTGGTCATGACTTCTTTGTAAAAAAAACACCCCCTCGTGGGGATACAATTATTGTATCTATGGGAACTAGCGCTCCCAGGGGGAAAATGTGAGGGCCCAAGCTGAGAGTTAGGTAGGCCTCCTTTTTGTTAAAATAAAATGTTTTTGTTATGTTGAGGACCACCTTTTTTCAGTTCACTGCTGTCCTATTTTTCAGCACCTACTACTGTCTTGTCTTCTTCAACTTTGATCTTGTTTCATAAACTTCCTTCCTCTCTTTGGATCGCATTTGTTGCTGGGTAGAGAGGCTAAAACTGACTAATCTAATCTGTAAAAAAACATGAATATTAATTTATTTTATGTGATCAAAAAAACCATGCTTTTTGAAAAAAAAAGATTTTTTACAAAAAACATGAGTGTTATTAGATTTTATCTGACAAAAAAAAACATGACCTTTTAAAAACAATGTTTTTTTCACAAAAAGTCATTAATATCCGTGTTTTTTAGTCATGATTTTTTTGGTAAAGAAAACATGATTTTAAAAAACCAGCATGGTTTTTTTTGGCACATAAAATATATTAATATCCACATTTTTTAATCATGATGTTTTTCAAAAAGATGTTTTTCAAAAAAACAGCATGGTTGTTTATGGTAAAATAAAGTATATTAACCCATTAGGGCCGACCGTTTGATAGGTAAAACTTCAATAAAATCGACTATTATTCATATATACAATCAAGAAATTAGCTAAAACAAATTAAGTTTAGATGTTGGGGCATTGATACGTGTTCTGAACCAGTTTTGTCACAGTGGCGCGTAAAATAAGTTCACAACGACGTCATTTGTTTACATCATGTCTAAGAGGTCACAGGCCACCGCGAGTGTTCCCGGAATATCCTCTGTTGCTTCTCATCCAAGGAAGAAATGGTGAGTAAAGGTATTTAAATATTATCTTTAATGTGTACACATTTCATATAACCTAAAATAAAGAATAAAGTCTCCCTAGTTTTCAAATAACAGTGCTTACAAATTCGTGGTTTGATACGTAACACGCTCGGCACTCCGGGCTCAAGTTTTCTTCCCAATGTTTTCTTTAGTTAGTATCAAGGGATATTGCGATACCAGCAACACTGCTTTGTTCACCATAATATTTCCCTTGTTTTTATGGTTCAATGATCAAAAGAAATTGTAACTAAATAATAAATTAAAGTGTTTACATAAGTATGAAATAGCTAAATATAAAGTCTATTTTTCCCAATTCGTGACTCGTCATTTTTTGCTTCCAGGCTGACTACCGATGAAGCCCTAGCATTACTGGAAGATCTCGATAAGGCAGGAGATGTCATCATGGGTCACCCTGAACCTGGAGCAATGTCTGATGGAGATAGTGACCGTTCAGATGAAGAAAATGAGGCTCAAAGTAGACGACTGAAACGGCAAGTGTTGGAGGCACCTGCTCATATTCAAGTTGAGGAAGAAGACAGCGAAAATGAAGAGGAGCCTCCTATAAAGATGAAAAAGAAGTCTCAGAGGCGCTGGGTGAAGAAAAACCGGGAATCAATTTCATCAGCATGTATTCTTGAGGAGACATCACCAGAAGCTGCTCAAGCTAATGACCCAGTAAAGTACTTTGAGCTCTTTTTCAGTGAGCAATTCCTCGACCATGTTTGTGAACAAAGTAATTTGTATGCCCTGCAACATAACAAGACACTGAATGTGACTCCAGAAGAAGTAAAGCTCCTGCTTGCTGGGCTATTGCTTTCATCCATCTGCTCAGTCCCAAACAAGAAACAGTACTGGACCTCTGAAGATCACGTTCCTCACATATTGGCAAATTCTATTAGGCGAGATAGATTTCTTGACATATTGCACAATTTACACTTTGCAGATAACACTGTGCAGTCAGATGATCGTGCATACAAGTTACGACCGCTTTTCAATCATCTCTCTAATACTTTCAAGTATCACGGAACCCTTCAAGAATATTTATCTATTGATGAGAGTATGATTCCATATTTTGGAAAGCACTATGCAAAACAGTTCATCAAAGGGAAACCCATTCGCTTTGGTTTCAAGATGTGGGCACTGTGCTCAAAATATGGTTACCTGCACGCTTTTGATTTGTACATGGGCAAACAGAGCACGAAGGACTATAATGAAGTTCCAAATGTTGGCTTGGGCGGCAATGTTGTGGTAAATTTGATCAAGAAAGCAGAAGTTCAAAGTGGCAGAGGTCACAAATTATTTTTTGACAACTATTTCACGAGTGTTACTCTCATGGAATATCTTGCTGAAAAGGGGATCCAAGCTTCTGGTTCTTGCCGTCCCAACAGAACCGACAGATGTCCTATTGCGAGCGAAAAGATTCCAAAACATGTTACAAGAGGTACATCTGACCACAGGGTGAGTGGTGACGTAATGCTCATGAAATGGAGAGATAATAAGGACGTTATTTTATTGTCAAACTATGATTCAACTGAAATGAAGACAACCAGCAGGTGGGTAAAAGAAGAAAAAAAATATTGCAATGTGCCACAACCAGCGTGCATCCAAAATTACAATAAGTTCATGGGATTTGTCGACCAAATGGACCAACACTGCAGTACTTACAGGATCAAAATGCGTCAACGCAAGTGGTGGTGGCCAATCTTTTCTCACATGCTAAGCTGTACTGTAAACAATGCTTGCTCACTCATGAAAAGATCTTTTCCTGGAACAACGAACTATAATTTCATAGAGCATGTAGTGCTATTCTATTGCAAGTCATATGGTACTCCCCGCATATCAGGGCCACGCCCATCTACTTCCCGTCTGTCAGATGTTGCAAGATTTGATGGCAAGAATCACTGGATTGTGCTAATTGAGAGGCAAAGAAGGTGCAGAGAGTGCAACAGCAATACAAAGTTTGAGTGTGAGAAGTGCAATGTAGGTCTCCACCCAAAGTGCTTCAAGAAATACCATACAACCAAATAACTATGTAAAACATAGGTACGGACAAACTCTTTGATCTTATTTGGCTTATTCTATTATTATTTTGTTAAAAGTGAGATTAGGAGCTAATAGAAACATGAACCCTCAAATGAGATCTATTTATGTTTCATTTACAACTGAAGTTTACATACTACATTGAAGTCTCTGATTTTGTATCATTTTAACCCTCGTATTGCCGACGGTTTTATGAGTAAAACAATCGATTTCTCAAGAACCACTTGGATTTTTTCTATGAAACTTTGAGGATTTACTAAACGTCTGATGTGTATGTTGTGCACAAAATTTCATCAAGTTTTGTCAAGTTTTGAACCTTCGGGCCTAATGGGTTAATATCTGTGTTTTTTAGTCATGACTTTTTTGTAACAAAAACATTCAAAAAACAGCATGGATTTTTTGGTCACATAAGATATATTAATATCCATTAGAACCATACCAGGTCTTAGAATAGAATATCCACAAAGAATCTATTCACTCTGTAAAACCTTCCGGAGACTAGCTCCATCTTCAGTAAGTCATTCAGTCAAATGTTTTTCAAAGGAACAGCAAAAATTCATTGTCTATTTCATCAAATTTTACTGAATGACTGAGGATGGAGCTGGTCTCCGAAAGGTTTTATGGAGTGAATAGATTCTTTGTAAGTATTTTATTCCAAGATCTAGTACAGTTCTAATGAACATGATTTCAATATTAACAGCATTCTTTGTTTATAAGTTTCTAAAGACAATTCTATTAAAGAAAAATAACTTTCCTGATATTTATATCCGTGTTTTTTAGTCATGATTTTTTAAAAATGTTTTTAAAAAAAAACAATTTTTTTGGTCCCATAAAATATATTAGCCATGTTTTTTTAGTCAAGATTTTTCTGTTAAAAAGCAATGTTTTAAAAAAAACAGCATTGGATTTTTAAGGTCACATAAATATATTAATATCCATGGTTTTTATTCATAATTTTGTATAAATAACAGGTTTTATTTTAAAAAAACAGCATGGTTTTTTAGTCACATCTCTATCAATGACCATAAGTAAAGATATGTTATTATAACATATCATTTTGGGAGTTGAAGTTCATTCACATGTATTGTAAAATAAATGAAATATCAAAGCATGAAACCGCAGAAAATGCAAAATTTCATAAAACCATGGAAAATCATCAATTAAGAAGTATGCTGTTTTATTTTGTAATTTGACATGAAAACAAATAATGTAATGTGGTTCTTTTTCTTGCTGAGTTATTTTCAGACAAAATATTAAAAAAAAACAAAATATCCACGTTTTTTTGGCCGCGTTTTTTTTTTAAGTGTTTTTTTTTTTAAAAACGGTATGGTTTTTTTTTAGTCACATCTCTAGGTAGGTGTAACATGATAAAATACCACTTCCCCTTCCCTCCCCCCCCAATGCTTCAAACCCCTGTAGTGGGCGAACGAGTGCACATTTGAAGCTAATTTTTTCACAAAAGCGTCCTAACATGTTTTTCTTGCTTCTGAGAATAAAATTGAAAATTCAGCCATTTTTTAATTCTGGCCGCTCTCTCCCCTTAACGTACCTCCATGGTTCATTAACCCATTCCAAGTGGCGGAACTATATTTAGATCCTCTGAAATCTGTCCCATTCAGCAGAGTATCTATAAAAAGTCACTTCTTTTTTTCGCTATTCTAGTTTCGTGATAGCTACAATCTATAGACAGGATTTAAAAATTGTAACATGGGGCATCATTTGTTATTTCATCTGCCAATTAGTGAAATCATGGCCAGTTTCATAAGAAACGTGAACAGTGGTGCGTGACAGCAGATCGAGATTTAGCTGTTCTGCCGTATCTATGATACTGCAGCTTTCATTCATAGCTCGATGACAGCTGCAGTATCATAGCTACAGCTATGGCAAGCACACCAATCCAAAGAACTTGAAAAGAGCTATAAAACAAAGGAGTTGACTTGACAAAAAACGTATTTTGATAAAAAAAAAGGAAAAATTAAAAAAATTGGTTGTTTTCAAGAATTACACCTATTCTCTTTCGTTGTATATTTTTTCCCAGAGTTGCAGAGCTACAGCAATGTAAATTATATCAATCGAAAGGGCTTGAAAAGAGCCACAAACACTCAAGATTTCATTATAGGAAACCCTGTAGTTCAAAAAATGAAAATGAAAACCATTTTTTTTGTGAAAAAACACGTTTTTCTGGAAACTTGATAATTGGTTTCTCAAATGTATCTCCTTCCACAATTTTAGAGCTACAAGAATGGTTTATATACCATTCGATAGGGCTTAGCAAGGTGTATCCATAAGCAATAGCATTTTTTTATACATTTATTATTTTAAAAATTACACCACATAAAAAAAAAATTGAAAAAAAAGGGCATTTTTTTTCTTTCAATTCCCAAAATCCACAAAAAGAAGTTATTGAAATTCCCTATTGCTTATGGTTATATAGGCATATGAGCAATCTAAAAACGAAGTACTGGTTCTGTAACTTCAAAATTGTAGGAGATCGATTTTAAAAAACCCCTATTTTATCATATTTTTTGAAAAAAAAAAGTGCAGCTACAAAAATTTCGTCGAAATAATAAATGATCTATGCATCATTTCACACCTACTGTGAAAATTTCAGAGAAATCCATCCGTAACTAACGGACTTTTTTTCTTACCCAGACGGTGTCCTTAAACATGTCTGGCATTAAAAATATCCTGTTGACCTGGCATCAAAAATATACTGTGAAATATTTAGTCTATTCATGTTAGCTTGTTTTGGCTCATGTTGATCTATTAAAATTATAAGTAGTTCAAAAGAAAGCTCCCACTTCTTATTATGGGGCACCCATTTCTTCAAGTCATCACAAATGCCAAAAAAATATGTATATAGAATTTGTTCTGCCACTAAGGAAATTTAGGATTTGTCCTTTTTCATGCAACTATACTCTTGATCATTATACCAATTGCCATAAGTTCTTTTAATCTCCTTTTATTAGCAATTTACTGTTTTTTCTGATGTTACAAATGGCAAGTTTTTATTTAATTTTGGCCATTTATTTTTAGTTCACTGCAATACCCATTTTCCAGTATCTATTACTATATTTTTCTTTTTTCTCATTTCATAAAGTTTTTTCTTAATTTACTAGTAAATTGCTACTTCCTATTTTATACATAAAGGATTTTCTGTGAAAACATACTTAGTGCTTGAATTTTCTATTCCCAATAATTCCATACAAAATGGTGCCTTTGTCCTTTCTTGGAAACCCATGTTATATGCATAGGGAGCCTAAAATTTTTCTAGTATCCATTCCAACATGCCAATAGCTTTTTATTTCATAATTCCTTAAAACTGTTTTCTATTCCTTCACCATGTTATTTATGTAGAGTGTGTTTGACTATGTCCCTTAGTTTGTCATGTATTCAGAGAGAGATGCACCTCCAATGGGCTTTTTCACTCGTTTGACCAGGACATTGATGCCTGCCTTAGATACCATTGACAATACCATCTCTCCTTTCATTTTTAACTAATGCTACTACAGGCTGGGTTGGTTGTGTTTCTAATCCCCTCAGGGGGATACAGCTATTGTATCTATGTGAATTAGTGTTCCTTGGGGAAATTGTGTGGTTCTGAGCTGAATGCTTGATGGGCTTCTGTTGTGTTGAAATAAAGTAGGTTTTTGTTTTGTACCATCTTTTTACACTACTGTGTTTTCACCTATTACTTTCTTCATCTACTTTTATCTTGCTTCATAAACTTCTTTCTCATCCTACTGTTGCTTCATGTGGAGGGTTTTGTGTGGGAACACACTTGGTGCAGAGGTTTGCCATTCTCTAAACCCCATACTAAATTATCCCTTCCTCTTTTCTCACTTTAGAACTCCTTGGTTATAGTTAGGGAAACTTGAACTAACTTATTCTAAGCTAATTAATTCAAGTGTTGTAGTTGGTAGAATTTTTTGAAAGAAAAAATCAGTTCATTTTTTTTTTTCAAATTCATTTTACAATTTACTTCTAGAATTGACAGTGATGTTATCTGAGAGCTTGCGAGCTATGCAAGTACTCACTGTGTCTCACCTTACTAGAGGTTTTTTATTCTTTTGCAGTTTTTATAGATTAGATGAATAGAATAAATTTTGATAAATTGTATATTTTCCAGAAAATTCCATAATCAAGATATTCTAGGGAGAGTTAGGCATTAAGTTTAGTGTCCATGGCTAGCACAGGGGCCATACCACGCACAAGGAAGGTGCCTACTGCACCTTCTGTAAAGCCAAGCCCTCCCAGACTCCCTCATGATGTCCAGATTTTGGTGAGTGTTTACATTACAAAATTTACTGCTAAACATATTGTCACAGGTCAATGTAGATTGCTTAATGTTTTGTTTTTCAATGTTCTCTGTAGCAGCATATCTTATGCCTACTTATTTATATCAATTTCTATGCCTTTGAAAGGAAGCAGGAAGAAAGTAATGTTGAAAAAATTTGGCTATAGACTGTAAAAACTAAGCTAATTGTGACAGGATGTGTTGAAAATACAAAAAATGCATGTGTCTGGGTGGGAAGGACCTGAGAGAATATTGTTGTGAATATAGTTATTCTTACATGCATGAGACTTTTACTAGCTCAACCTGGAATGAATAGTAATAGGTTTGAATGTTTTTATGAACATTTGAAAAATATTTTCTGTCATTTAGATATTCTGGGTGTAATCTTTGTAGAGATTAACCATGCTCTTGCTACAATTGAAGTTAGCATATTAGGATTGAAAATAGTAAGTGTGTGTATTTTTTTACTGTCTAAGGCTTTGTTTCTTTAAAGTATGTGCTGAACTTTACTGTGACTGAACATTAAAGAAAATGACAGTCTAGCTGTGCTTCATTTTGTATTGTCAATTGAGAGAAGAAAGGCAAATTGGATTGAACTATAAAATATAGAAGGTTATCCAGGGTTTCAGAGTTATGGTGACACCAGTTTCTCCTTAGCAACTCAGCATGCATTAATCCATGACAGAAAGGAAACTGTTAATGTACTAAGCATTTGGGCCAACTGCTCAATATTGTTAATTTTTTGTGTGCTTGCTTCCTGTTCTTGTTGAGAATATTGGTGGGACATAGTGTGAATATCTTAGGAGACTTGAAACTGTAAAATATCTATATGAATCATTTAATGTAGGTATTTGATAATACTTGAATGTTCTATGATTCTTAAGCCTGAATGTGTTGTTGAAATTAATTACAATTATAGATGTAATTGAGTTTTTATTTGCCTGTTGATTTCACTGTTGAGAAATTTCCTTGAGCAAATAATTGAAATGGGAGAAAGTTTTTCAGTTTATGTACGAACATCAAATTACTGCTGTTAAAATATTGAACTATCAGGTGAAATAGCCAGTGTTGTAAGCTGTGCCAGGCAAGATACCAAAATTTTGTGACCTTGTTATGCAACTTGAACTTCACCACATTTTCCTGTGATTATTCCTGAATTGAGTGTGAGAGCAAGTTTGACTTGGGACATACATAATAGTTTTGGTAATCCTGCCACTTGGAATTCAATTCATTGTTACTGAGTGTTTATGGGACTTGTCTGGAGGTTATAGGTTTTTGTTCTAAATTCACACTTCTGGATCCAAGATTCAGAATATGATACTTAACAAGGTTCTATCAACTTCTATGGCTTATGTTCATCCTATGGCAGAGGGGGAAAGTAGTAACAGGTTTTGTTTGATTTACTGCAACAAAGCCAAGGTGACAGTTTAACCAAAAAAGTGCCACTTGGCTGCACAATTTAGTTCAGTTTTCATGCTTTATTAACTATGTAAATGTTCAGGAAATTGACATTCACAGCCTCGCAGCTTCTCACTCGAGTCAGTGCCAACTGGGTTACTATATTGCTTGTCGTTTGGCTGTGACTGTGTTGTACAAGATTTAAGCACCCGCGCTAAATGAGCATGTGATGGAATTATATGTTATAACCAATCAGAAACTTCCAGGCAAGAGCAGATGTAACTAAGAAATATAGTTTTATGTATTGGAGAAGATACCTCAAGCAACATAAGCTTCTTTGAGCTTGAGAGTATGTAAAATACTGATAGCAATTTTTACATTGAAATGATTGTTGGATGAAGTATAAATTCTTGTCATAATCATGTGCTTCACTTGCCGCAGGTTGGACAGGATGCCTCAGAGCCTCTGGATGTGAAGCTGCTCACCATCAGCTCCAATGGCGTCCAGACGAAAGTCCCAGCTCTGGTAGGCAGCATTAAGGGGTGTAGCTTGCATTGCTTAGTTGTGTAAGGTGCTGAACATAGAAATGTCAGAATTCAGAAAGTAAACTTATTGGTTTTTCAATATCAATTGTCAAATTTGCCTTTTTATCAAAATATTATTTATAGTTGTTAGTGAGTGGTCTTAGGGGCAAAATTTGATAATCATGGGCAGAAAAAAACCTTCTGTACCACAACCCCGTTTAATCAGTTCATTTCTTGAGCGAAAGTGTTCATTTTCAAATCTTTTTTTTTTGTAGTCAATGTACAAACTAATTAATTTAAGGGGATCTACTGCCCTGCACTTTACCTCATTTTTCAAATTTCACTTTACTCATTTCTATTGGACCTAGGAAAATGAAAATGCATACAGATATGTAAAATTGAATTCCATACACATTTTTTTCTAAAATTTTTTCGCAAAAAAAAATTTTTTGCGATTATTAGGAAAATTATATACTTGCAAAAAACTTGTCTCACTTTACAACTTTCAACGTAGAAGCGTGATTTTGGTCTCATTTGTCACGGAAGGACCATAGGAACACCGTCGAAAGATTTTTTGAATTTCGGGTTAGAAAAAATTGTTACATATGTCCGAAAAATGTCTTCCCCAGTAAAATCCTAGATTACTTTTTCTAATCTCAGATTGCAACATTCTATTGCAACTAGGGGAACAAAAATGCATACAGATATGTAAAATTGAATTCCAAACACATTTGCTTCTACAAAAAATTTGGATTTTTGCAATAGAATAAAGTTGTAGTGCAAAGATATATGTAAAAATAAATTATTTTTTACGCAAACCCACCCCTTCTACACTTTTCAATGTAGAAGCATGATTTTGATCTCATTTGATGCGGTTCAGCGGTGGAAACAGCATAGCAAATCGCAATTCTAATTGAATTCCAAATAAAATTTTCATTCAGAAAAAACTAACATTTTCAAATTTTTCAACATATTGGACATATGTAACAATATTTTTTTTCTATTCCAAAATTCAAAAAAATCCTTCGTGATGGTGTTCCTTCAGTCCTTCCGCATTGAATGAGACCAAAATCACGCTTCTACTTTGAAAAACGTACAGTGAGACAAGCTTAGCGCAAGTATATTTATTTTCTTATAATTGCGCAATAATTTTTTTTTGCAAAAATCGAAAAAATTTATGGAAGCATATGTGTTTGGAATTCAATTTTACATATCTGTATGCATTTTCGTTAACCTAGTTGCCGTATAAATGGGGAAAAAAAGTTTGTTAAATTCGGTCCAGGGTAGTAGATCCCCTTAAGGAAAATAATGCATAATGTAATCAATTAAGTATTGAGAAACTCTGAGTTGTATCAAATGATGTTCACATGAACATCTTTTTCTAAATGGGTTTACAAATAGTGTGTGCTCAGTATGCTGAGTTTAGTGTAGGTGTGTTGGCTGGCAGTGTGATCTTATAATCTATTTCATGAACTTCGTCATCAGTTTATTTCTCATTTACTGTTTCTATGTACCTTGTGCATAGATTCTGCATTCTCTCAACATCTATACCAAATGGTGCCTTCCTCTTTTTGGAATGGCTTTGTTGCAGTTAGGGAGGCTTAAACTAACATCTAGTCTAATTTTTTTTCCATTAGCGCCATTGAGGCAGCATTGAAATAACTGTTGAGCATGATGTCCTGATCAGTAGAGAATTTACCTTTTTTCTGTTTTAAATTGTCTACTCATTGTCTCAATACTAGCACCACTATCATTAGACTGGCACTAACATCAAAATGAAGAAGAAACTGTCTCTCAGCAGTGGGCTTCAAAGAACAAAGCTCTCAGTTTGTTAGAGCCTAAAATTGGTATATAAAATATATTTGTAAAATTTGTAAATAAACGGTACCAGTGTCTTTTTGATTGTTGAGAAGTTTGGTAACAAAGAGCCCTAATTTTGACTTATATGTATTTGCTAATTTTTTCAGCTGAAGAAATCATTACAAATTCATGTTATTTCCAGAGCAAATCTTGGTGTGAGGAGCGGGATCTGATGCACTACAGCCCACCACCACAAGACGGCCTGGAGCTGCCTGGTGCTGTGGATGCTTGGCTAGAGCAAATGGAATTTCTTAGGCAAGATCTACAGTGGATGCTGGCACTGCCTCATCACAAGTGAGATGCGCAAATTTACTTTTTGACTGGCAAATTCTTTTAACCCAACAGTACTGATGAGCATTTGTCTTAAAAAATTCTGAAGTGTTTCTGATAGTATGAGGTATTTCTCAAGTCATTATGAATGGTGGTACATTAGATGATTTTGTATGAAGCTTAAAATGGAAGAAAATTCAGGGAAAATTTATCATCTTTACTAAGAATATATTTTAGAGTCCCGCTTCATCATCAATTCACAAAACAAAAATTATTACGTCAGAAATAAAAGATCAAAGTACATTGAATTGTAGTAACTAATCATATATCATGAAACAAAATTACACAGTATGCCACAGAAAAATGAAAACAAAACAAGGAAGCACAAAAAAAAACACATAAAATACAAGCATGGAATTGAGCTGGTAATGACAAGGTTTCTTATTCACTATTTGCAAATTTAAGAACTGTCCATATTGTTCAAATCAGGGTTTTGCTTGAAAATATGCAAGGACTCTCAAATCCTTAGCTCAAAAGAGGTAGAAGAAGAATCTAAAATATTGAAATCAACAGGAGATATAGGGACATTGCATCTTTCTGCATTATTTTGCACTCAAGAATGCGTTGGGTGTTCTAGTTGATTTCCAGGACAGAAGCTTCTACCTTTATGCTCTGCCACTCTGACATATAGAAATTTTGTGACGTCATGCCGATGTACGAAGATGTGCACTGCACGCAACAGTGAGAACACCAAAGAAGCTCGCAAATATATCACTGGGAAGCATACCTTTGTACCGAAAAAAAGAAGCAACCTTGAAATTATTAACAAAAGTGACATGTGAAGTGAAGTTGTGGAAATATTATGAATTTGAGCAATATGGACAATTCTTACCTTTGCAAATAGAGAATAGGTAGAAACCTTGTCATTACTAGCTCAATTTCATACTTGTATTTCACGTGTTTTTTTTCTGCTTCCTTGTTTTCTTTTTGTTTCTACTTTGTGATTTTACTCTCGTGATATATTTTTAGTTCTACAATTTCTTTGTTTTTAAGTTTTTGATGAGGTTGCATTTAAAGCAAACCACTGACATAGTCAGATACATTAGATGATTTCATTTTACCTCTTTCCACTAGCAGGGAAACTGTTAGGCTGTTTCAACTATAGATAGGCCTTTGAGACTTCTGCCTTTTGTACCTACTTTGCTGTTTTCAGATTTCATGCTCTCTTTCCTGGCTCATCTTTGCTTCTTGTTCCCCTTTCTGTTTTCTATCCAATGGGTATCCTTTGTGGGACCACGTCTCGTTCATTGATTCTATGTTTCCTAAAGTCTATTCTGCTCTTTGTTGTCTTAAGATTGCTCTTGTTTTGGCTAGAAGGTCTGAAACTACTAATAATGATTTCATTCAATGTTATAGCTGTACAACCTTCACATATAAAGTTATAACTATTTACCTTTTCAGAGACACATGACTATTAGTCACATGCTTGATGATAGTTCCTATTTTGCAGAACCATGCTTAAAAATAACAAGCCTTCACATTACCTGACTCCTTGTGCCGTTTTCCAGGTTCTGGTGTGAGCTGATCTACGCACGGAGAGTGCACGACTGCCTGGTGTCCTACCTGAGCCAGGCGCCACGCTGGTATGACGAGGGCTACCTCAGGATCATGAGCGACCCTCAGCTCAGGGACGTCATCGGCCCCGTCCTGCTCTCCATACACAAGCTCGTCTTCCTTGCTCATCTCAGGATGGCCACTTTTAAGGAAACTAAAGTACTATGACATCAATTTTTGTGCTTTCTCTTGCTGTGATGTTGTCATGTTTCTTTTTGTTTTTCTGTGTTGGAATTTCAGTTAGCTTAAGAGCACCGTGGTGACCTGTTACACCGGTTCGTAGAAAATGGGAAAGTGTGTTTTTTAATCTGATTCTAATACCATGATTGTGAGATTTTTCTATTCTCTGTAAATTGTCATCAAGGGACCATAACTTATGTACAAAAACACTGGCTTCGGTTAATAGGTGAGTGTGTTGTTAATTTAATTCTAAGACTACGTTGGCAAAAATTCATATTTTCTTTCTAAATTGTTATCAGAGAATGAAAAGTTCTACAAAATCTCATTAATTTGGAAGCTTTAGTTTAGGATACATCTTGTTAAGATCCTATTTTTGGGCTTGTATTATGCTCTTTATGTTATTCTACTATACTTGTACTCCAGTGCACATTCTTGCGTTATAGTTTCTTTGATGATTTCCTTTTCACTAAACAATCGTCTAAAATCTTGCTACTATCATTGATCAAAAACTTAATGGAAATGAATAAACCAAAGCAATGTTGTGTGAGCGAATAATCAATGAAGAGTCAGTTTTATGGCTGCCTTTTGACAAACTACTGCTGTAAAGTAGCCCCTCAGAGGGATATAACTATTGCCTCGATGGGAATGAGTGCTCCCAGAGGAAATTGTGTGAGTTTCCGAGCTGAAAGTTAGTTGGGCCTTCTATTTGTTGAAATGAAATGTTTTTTGTGTTAAGGACCACCTTTTTTCAGTTCACTGCTGTCCTATTTTTTTTAGCACCTACTACCTTCAACTTTTATCTTGTTTCATAAACTTCTATCGCAATGTGCTGTTTCTATGCCCCTTCTGCATGGATTCTGCATTCCCTCATCTCCATACTAAATGGTGCCTTCCTCTCATCCGAATGTTTTTTTTTAAGCAGTTAGGGAGGTTTAAACTAATAGCTAGTCTAATTTGTTATAAATTAGTGATCTATATATTTGTATGCGTAAAATACATCATAACTGCTTTCATTTTGGTTGTAAATTGCTCTCTCAGATAATGGCGAGTACGCATTTAGTCCATCATAAATTTAAGAAACCTCACAAGTATTGTTTTAATAACTCAGTGGTTTTCATGTGCAAGATGTGCGACTGTTCCAATTGGTGTTGGTGAAGACAACAGTATATAGATTAAAGACTGCTACTTGACTTTCTGATATATTTAGATTAAGTTATGATATTGGCTGCATTTTGACATCAGGAAGATGGTGAGAGGTATTTTTGAAGGTTGTTAATGCTAGTTGTATCACAGAGATGTTTATGCTAAGTAGAAAAGAGTTTCTTGTTGACGTACGGTTAAACTTGGTATTTTTGTTCCTAAGTAAAGTTTTACACGTGTTTAAGTGTTAATTTTTTCATGATCTTTTGTGTTAAAGTGCTTTCCTAATGTTATCTATGTCATGCAAGTTGAAAGCATTAATTTTGTTATAGTTTTGCTTACGCTTGTGATCTTGCAGACATGCCACATTTCTCCGAGCGCGTTCGGGGACCTGCTGTATGACAATTACGTCATTGACATGTGCCAAATACTGGACCTTTGCTGCCTCTACCACCCGTCTGATTCCAGTCTCCTCTCCAAGGCAATTTCCAACGTCTTCTCTCATCAGCCCAAGTACAACAACGACTTACTTCAACTGCTGCAGTCCGTCAGCGTGGTTAGTGTGTAGAAAAGTGCCAGAAAATGTAATTATGTTCAAGGACTTTTTTGCATCCTTGAGCGAGGTTTTTAAATAGAACTGGGTGTGATGAGAGGGATAATGCGAAAACTTTCAATTGCAATGGTACTTGATGGAACAAGTATTGAACTTCAAAGACTCCAAACCATTCTAGAATTAACGTCCGTGGGATGTAGTAGATGTTTTCAATTTCAGTCCGATGACATATCTCGCTTTATCAACATTAGCGTTGCTTCAGCTACTATCGATTACATGAGCAGCAATTAATATATGAATGTTGTGTTGTTGGTTTGTGTTAGGTAATTATAAATGGATGTAAAGCAGATGAATTTTGGGGATTTATCCGTACTGCATCATTCAAAGAACCAAAAGTTTATGTGTTCACATTGTTACTTTCACAGTTTCATCATTAAAAAGTTGGCTCCACAGTATTGAGACGTAAGAGTAAAAGATTTCAGCAAAGTTTTCTTTTGTATTTGCTGAGTTTGGATATCATTTTCGTCTTGGGTATCTGGAGGAAATTGAAGAGCGACTGGATTTTGTTGCAATATTAACATTTATGCTTATTAGATGATAATTATTTGATTTACACTGGATTCTGATTTACACTGGATTCATCCGTGACAGTTAAAAGGTTGCTCGAAACAACAGATGGTAGATGGGCACTATGTTTATTAAGTTAATGTTCAGGCCAATTCCCAAATTTGTCATGCCCATTATAACCCAGTCATTCTTAAATCTGTTGACTGAAGTTACAGTAATGCGTGGCCTCCTCTCAGACAATTGTTGTATTTATGGGAATTATTGCTCCCAGTCCCGAGCTTGAGGTTGGGTGGACCTGCCTTTTGTTAAAATAGAATATAAGGGTTTTGTTTTGTAATGGACCATCTTTTTTTCTCTTCAGAATTTGTTTTTCTGTTTTTCAGAATTTACTTCTTCCTTCCGCAACTTATGCCTTGTTTCTTATTCCTAGTTTCTAACTTGCTGTTCTTATTAGCAGGGGATCTTGTGGGGAAACACATCTCCCACATTGATTGCTCTTTAACACCATGCTAAATGAGGGTCTGCATTCATTCCTTCCTTAGGAGCACTTTTTTTGTAACCAGGGAGGCTTAAAGGAATCCAATCTAATGCGTGTTTTTAGGGGACCTCGCATCAGTTATTAAATTATTTTGAAAGAGCTCTTTTTGGACTTGATTCAGAACCATTTGAAATTATTTGAACTACTGTAACCTTGTCAAGACCAGTGAAACGTTTATCAAAGTAGGAATGCATCGAGTTCTCTGGTTAAGGCTTAGTTGAAGTTCAGTATTCATGGAGTAAAATGAAGCTAACTGGCACCTTAAACCGACTGTGACTGCTTGTTCAGGCCCTGGACAATGTGGAGGAGCAGCTGGCAGTGCGAGACGGCGGTGCTCCCATGAGCCTCAGGCACACGACCAGCACGCACAGCATCCAGGAGCTGCACGCTGTGCTCCTCTACCTCCTCGACACCTTCTACTCCTTACACAACCTCCTTGCCGTCTACCCCCTTGCTGCCCAGGCCTTCCATACTTGTGAAATGCACGTCAGGTGTGTGCGGGCAACTTCTCTGAAGGCGTGCGTCACGGGTGTGGTTTGGAAAGTTGAATGATGTGTGCGTCACGGGTGTGATTTTGAAGGGGAAATGATGTGTGCTTTACGGATGAATGGTCTTGAAGGTGAAATGACGTCTGTGGATGTTTCTTGAAAATGCTCATGAAAACTTTCACTGTCCAAGATATGAGTGCAATATAAAGTATACCCGACCTCACTTTACTTGAAGAGTATGTGAATAATACATCACGACGATGGTTGAGTTAGTGCACCTGATTGTTAGGAAGGTGTATGAGCTCTTCGTTGGTTTAAAGAATTTTAGGTGAATGCAAAGGATGTATGGCCGTAGCAAAATAGGGTAAATCGTGTTAGTCTGATAAGAGGAAACGATTCACACTCACGAAATGATGGTTTCATTGAAAGTAAATATTTTGTAACTAATAATACGGGCAATACATGAACATTTCAGTTCTGTTCACCTAGCTTAGAACTGAACCTGGCATTCGTACATGGTATGTTATTCTTTCAATGTTCGTTTCTTGTATTTTGTATCTTGCTTCTTTCTCTTACCAGACTAGGCATGTGCTACGAGCGAGTGATTCCCTGCTTAAGTCATAACTTCAGTCGGAGCCGTCCTCCATCGCCTTCAGTGGACGATGTTGCTGAGCTCGAGATCAGCTCAGAAGTTTCCGTGCAGCGACTCCAGCAGCTGCGCTCCACCATGCTGGCAACCTTCAGGGCTGTGGTGGACCCTCTCTGTCTGCAGCCACTTGGTGATGCCTCCAGCGGCGAGAATGTCAACGCTTGCTTTGAGAAGTATCATCATATCGTCTCAACGTGCCTTGCTGAGAAGACTTTCATGATGGATTACCAGTCTTTGTATGGCTTTTCAAATGACATTAGAGCTTTTAAAGATCACAACAGCGATCCCACAGCTTTGCAGTTTTTGGAAGATGCTGTGAAGGGAGTACTCAGTGATATGGACCTAAATGAGGACAAGGAAAAGCCTGCCCTCACAAATGGTAACCATTCTAACAGCACACCCTGTATTTCTAAGCAGGATGCTGAGGACAGCAGTGGTATGTCACAGTATGCTGCCACAGGCAGCTCAGAAGTAGACGCTGTGCATCTTGCGCAGCTCGTTTCTAGTGTGCAGGAGCTAATGCCTGATCTGGGTGCAGGTTTCATTGCTGCATGTTTAAAACACTTTAAGTATTCTTCGGAAGCTGTTATCAATGCTCTGCTGGAGGACAGTCTGCCTGCAGAACTTAGAAGTATAGACCGTAGCTTAGCGGCTGCTCCTGAGTCGTTATGTAAGCCGGAGCCTTCCAGGCCTCCTGCTGATAGAGACACTGCTTCTGGAAGTAGTGTTGCTGTAGGCTATCACTCCACATATGAACAAGGAGAAGATGCTGCAAAACTGGGAGTGCTGAACAGAGCTAATATCTACAATGATGACGAGTTTGATGTGTTCGGTTCAAGGCGTGTGGATACTAGTAAAGTACATCGTGGCAAGAAAAAGAAAGACACACTGGATACCGATGAAACAATTAAAGAACGAGTTCGGACTCTTGGTCAGCTGTATGACGAGAGGAAAGGACGTAGTATATACGAAGACGAAGAGGCTGAGGACTTGGTAGTTCCCACTACTGCCAGCTATGATGACGAGTATGACGACACTTACGACGATAATGAGGCTGGCAACATGGATGCCAACACCGAAATTGCCATGCCCATCAGGAAGAGATTGAAGTAAGCTTTAGATACGACTTTCACTAATTTTTTCAGGCCCCCCAACCGATTATTACTGTGTGTTCACGCGAAATATTCCTGGATTATTCCCTGCATTGTATCCCTTAACTGCTGTAAAAGTTTTCCACTTTCGTTAGTGGCCTTTATTGAGTTTTTTAAAAACTTGGTTCTCTCGATTTGGTGTAGGGGAGCTTTCTTCTTACTGATGTTTACCATGCATACTCTCCAGTGAGTTGATGTTGATATTGCTTTCATGCGAGTGGTCTAATAATTTTTTGAATTAGGATGCTATGGCTTGGGAAATCATACATTTTTATTTGTGGCACTGACATACACGTTGGATTAACTGTACTTTTTGGCATGCGGTTCTTTGTCATTCTTGGAGAAACGTGATTTTTGTGTTAATAAGACATTCAAGTATATTTTCTTTTGGTTCGTCAACAACTAGTGGAACTGGTCTGAGCACTATTCTTTTATTCACTTCCTTTCAAGCTGCACGCGGATTTTTGTTTCAGTCTGGTTGATTTAAATGTTTCTTGTTACACATCTTGTATTGATAACCTTTTTCTTGCTTATATTACTTATTATTTTTCTGAATCGTCAATGTTTTAAACTTGACATAATGTAAAAAGTTTATTTTGGGGAGTTTAAAAAGCTCGAACCTATAGCATTCGGTTATTTCACATCCAGCTAGGTCATGTTAGTTCTCGGCTCTTATAAGTTTATTTATTGAGCATTTCAAAGTTGCACTATCTGTAGTTTGCATAATCTTGAATATTGAGTGTCCTAACTTAGAAGTTCACTTTTACTTTCTTTTTAATGCATAAATCCAACCATTGTATGTTTTTCTTGATGAAGAATTTTTACCTATTGGCTATAGAAGTAATTTTATACGTTGCAGTCGGCCTCTTCCGTTTGGCCGAGGGGCTTTGAATGCACCACTGCAAGCGGACTCCAATTCTGACGAAGATGACTCAGGAGGCGCTGGAGGAGGTATGCTGGAGCCCAGCAAGGCTCTGCCTGCAGAAGAAGATGAGGAAGAGTTCGAGAGAAGGAGAGGCCTTAGAAAAGGCTTGGGAGGCGCACAGTTCGTTGCTGAACTGCGAGAGACCGGGTAAGAAGCATAAGGTGTACTAACATCGCTATTGTCTCGTTGTAAGTGTAGTCTTAAAATCTACATTGTGTAACTTTCACTTCTATTGGTGTTGTGGAATCATGGCCGGCATAGTGTACAGCTTGTCATTTGGATATGTGGGTAATATTTGTTCATTGGTGACTAACGGTTCAGTGAAGCTGTCGTTGCCGTTTGTTTTTCTCTGTGTACTTTTTCCTCTCTGCTTTCTATACCCATAACATCAGCCAACTCTAGCTCTATTAACGAGGACAAATTTTAGTTCACGTCATCAGTTCATGTGTCTTGAGGTGCATTCTTTCTGTTTTCATCATGCTCTATAGTAGCTACTAGAGAAGTAACGATCAAACTCAATTAAACGTAGCTGCTGTTGTTACTACTCCAGTCAATCTGTCAGGACGGTTTTACTGCTTCCACCTTGTAGCGCGAGTTGTATCAGAACGCGTTACTTGGTTGACGGCTTCAAGCCACCTAAACTTATTTTGCCTGCCTTCAACACGTACTTCATTCTTTTGTCAATCGGATGCTACCTACACGTTCTCTCTAGAAATTAGTTCATTAACATATTTGTTGACTTCCTGTTGATTATTATCTTCAAACTTCTTGCATAGATAACGTTTCTGAAATGCGCGTACCTTCTCTTCCGTCTGATTGCCATTCATTTCTCTTCACAGATTAGATTAGATTAGATATTAATTTAGGTCTCCCTAACCGTAACAAAGACGTTCCAAAGAGAGGAAAGAGGTAGGCACCATTTAGTATGGAGTTGAAGGAACGTGGAATCTATGCACACGGTACATATAAGAGAAATTTTAGAATAAGTTTATGAAACAAAATAAAAAATCAAGAAGAAAGTAGTAGGTGCTGAAAAACGGGACAGCAGTGAACCGAAAGGAGATGGTCCTTATCAAACCAAAAACATTCAATTTCACTAAACAGAAGGCCTAGCTAACTATCAGCTCTGGATCTCACATTTCCCCCCTTGGAAGTGCTGATTCACATAGATACTATAGTTTTATTCCCCTGAAGATTTTTTCTAAACCATCAACCTTCGTGTACTATCTTATCTTCTTTGAATCAAACTTATCTCTTGGGAAATATTAGCTCAGATATGCATGTCCTGTAACCTAATGGTATTCGTGCAAATTATTTTTATCAGTACTAGGAAAACTTTTTCTCGCAGAGGAGTGATCATGAACAAGCCCGCTCAGCGGGAGCGCAACCTGCCGGCGAGCCACGAGTCGCACAACAACAGACGCCGCAACCAGCGCTTCATGTCTCGCGACTTCCACCGGGACCACCACAGGCCCGTCCGCATCGACTGCAATGATAAGGATGCGCCCGAGCAAGATGGTGAGAATTTTTCTCGTAGTTTATTGAATCACTTGTGGATTGTTTTGGGATGTGGCTGTCCTTGTGATAACGTTTTGCTAGGAAATGTTTGTCTCACTAACGTTGTTCAAGTGAATCCGTGAAACTCTTTTAACTTTTATAATTTTGTGAGCAAGCTTCACTGGAGAGACAGAGCTGTCCTTCCGTGTATCAGACAGGGTTAACTTTCTGATAATTATTACTGAATTTTTTTTACATATGTAAGTAACATTTCTGAGAATTTAAATCTTGTCACAACTTTTGAAATGAAATTTTGGAAAAATTTTCATGCATAGAGAAAATTCAGTAATAATGATCAGAAAAAGTTACCGTGTGTGATTCACTCAAAATAATTAATAAACTGGAGAAGCTTTCCCTGAAAATTGATGGTTGCGCATTGGATTCTTATTGCTAATGTGAATCCCCCCTCCCTCAAATTGTAGTATATAGGGTATTTCGTCGAGTAAATAATTGGTTTAGTTTTAATTGTTTGCAATCTATGGGAATTAGCGCTCCCAGGGGAACCATGTGAGGGCCCGAGCTGAGAGTTAGGTAGGCCTTCTTTTTGTTGAAATATAATGTTTTTTGTTATGTTAAGGACCACCTTTTTTCGGTTCACTGCTGTCCTGTTTTTTCAGCACCTCTGACTTTCTTCTTCCACTTTTATCTTATTTCATGAACTTCTTTCCCATCTTACTGTTTCTATGCCCTTTCTGCATAGATTCCTCATTTTCTTATCTCCATACTAAATGGTGCCTTCCTCCTTCCTCTCTTCGATACGCTCTATTTTTGCAGCGGTTAGGGAGGCTTAAACTAACTTATAATCTAATCTAATCTTTAATTGTTTGCAATGCGGTGAAGTAATTTCATTTATTTTTCTGTCATCTGTATCGTCTTTCTTCGTAATACGGTCCCTTAAAAATCGTTCATATTCAGTCAATGCTTGGTGTGTTCTCTGATTGCAGCAGACACTGCTTGCCTATGAGCACTACTGGCCTACCTTGATTATTCCTTTTCTCTATGAATTAGTCACTTTTCTATTTTAATTTGGTTTAGGGGCTCAAATAATTGCTGGAAAGTAATTCTTTTCTAAAATAAAGGCATTTTTTAGTTTGGCCAAGGCTTTTGTAATTGTTTCAGTGCTGTATTTTCTATTCGCTAATGGCGAGCATTGATTGAATTGATTGATTAATGATTATGAACTCAAAGCCTTAAAATTCTAATTTGTTTGTTTCACTGTGAACCCTAAAACACGCTACTACATCAAATACTAAAAGAAATGGAAATTGGGACTCAGTCCAAGATCAAGAATTTGTTCTTCTTTTCAACATTTGAGAACTGAATATTTAGATGCTGTTCAAGAAAGAACTCTGAAGATATCGTTTTTAGTGCCCTGAAATATATATGGAATTACCAGTTACCAAAACGTGTCATAGTCTGTTCTTGTTTGTTAGTATTGATTACTAAATGTTATGATAGTTACAGGTTTACTAAGCCCGAAAAACTTGCATGCTTATTTCATGAATCAAGTTACAACTTCCATAGCTCAGCTCACTCGTAAAATTGTGGTAAAAAAGTTACATAGCAAGGTAGAAATTTTTATGGATTACTGTATATTTCATTTTCATCCAACACTTCTACCATATCACTTGAATAACTTGAGAACTGTCCTTCTGTCCTGACTGAAACTATCTTGACTGCAGTGGAGATGCTGTCATATGAAAGGTTAATAAAATTGAATTCATCCGAATAAAAATATAACTTTGCAGGTGAGGGGGCGAAAGAAGAAGCAGACCAGGCACCGCAGGAGATGGCGGAGGAGGCCACTGCTGCTGCTGCTGCTGCTGCTGCTGCAGGAGGTCCCAGGTTCGAGCCGTTCTGTGAGGACCCCGCGGTGATGCGGCAGCGCCAGGCTGAGAGGAAAGCTTCGCAAGACGCTGCTCGCAACAAGCGAAGGTGCGGCTAGAGTACAGCCTGAGCCCTGCTCCAGGTTCGCCATTAGAGAAACACGAGGCAAAGTTCACAAAAGAGATACAAATCCTGCAGTTTTTCTAGATTTTTTAGGTTTTTGTTTCAAGGCTTAGGTGTGTGTGTTTTAAAGTTTTTCATTTGCTTGTTATCTGTTTATTCTTTGGTTTTGTTGTGGGAGAAAAACATTGCCTCCAAGTTTTTTTTGGTGCCAAGCATGCTCTGGTGTTTAAGTGTGTGAATTAGAGTTGAATATACTTTCTTGCCCTTGTTTGTAAGCCATTATCATGGCGACGAACATTGACGGTCGTTGCTCAAAACATACGAGTATCGTAGTGTCCTCTTAGATATTATGTCGCATACAAATCCTTGTTTTGCCAGAGACAATTGACAGTGCAAATACGAGATTATTAAATATAGGCTTGTTAGATTTATACATATCAACTACACTATTGTTCGTTTGGTATAACTATAAAAACTCTATTCTTACTTATTTATGTCAACTGCGGAATGGAGTCAAATTTACTTCGATATTCTTTGAAAAAATATTTATATTATATTCCAGATGCATAAAAACATTATCTTTTTCCCTCAATACTGTCATATATTCATTTGTAATTGTTGAATCTTATATCCCTACATCATAAGGTTGTTAGTTTGTGAGAATTAAGCTGTATTTCTTTTTAAAGCTAAGTTCTTTTAGAGGTTACTTTTTGTCTGGTTAATGCGAGCACGTTTACTAAAAGAAAAACGGGATTCCACATTCATTGTGTTCTCGTATTAATTACTGTTCAGTGGGCTTCTAATTATTTCTATTGATTCCGACATGGATACAGGCACGAAGCTGAAAAGGGTCAGTTCGTGAATGTACTTTTTAGAAAAAATTCACTCTGGTAACCGCAGCATACAATTATAACGAAAACAGACATCACACTGCTATATAAGCCTTTTTCATGGAAAAAACCCTCAAGGCTGAAATCTGCAAAACTTGCGACTGATTGACGCCATGCCCTCTGCAGGGTGTATACTAGGTAGTAAAGTAGTAAAATTTAGGAAGTAGTAAAAAAGTGGTAAAAAGTAGTAAAATTTACCTCAGGGTAGTAAAAAGAATTGTGAAGTGGAATAATTCTCTAAAAATTGAAAGTAATGTACATACATATGTATAAAGTGTATTAAGATTTTTTAAAATTCATTTCTCCCAGCATTAGCAATTTGCCGCAGTTAATGGGCAATACTCATGTAAATTTCAGGATAGGAGGACTCAAAATAGAGAAATGTTCCAAAAATTTTGCAAACCCCCGTGAAAATAGCTCATTTTTTCTCATTCAATTTGATCTTAATTATGCTGAATTACTTTATGATGGAAAGTTCATTTGAGTTATTTAATGTTTAAATTTTATATTTTTCAATGCCACTTCATAAATTTTTCGTAAATAATCAAGGTTTGTAAACTTTTCTAAGATTGAATTCAGTTTCCTGCTTGAATTTCTTAAACGAGAACCTAAAGTGGCTATTTCTCTATAATATTCAACATTCTTGTCTTATGATGATTTTCCTTCAATATACCCAATCGCGTTACCTTCGAAGAACAAACTTATCCTTCGTCATAAATAGGGCATTTAAATGTCCTTGCCCCAAGTTTAATAATAGCACTTCACTCAAATTATTGCATCATTTAACTATACCCTACAAATGTGAATATAAAATATAAGCAGTGAAGAACCAAGTGATATAACCTTCCAAATCTTATTCAAAGATAAATATTCTCACACTACGCGCTTCAATGCGAACAAAAATATGTGATTTTAAGTGCAATTTAAGGGAAAGACTGGATTTACACATCAACTACTTCACATCACGTTCCTTGGATCACAATTTTAAATGTAAAATCATATTGCAATACATCCTTACATCCTGTATTTAACATCAGTACATTACAATGCTTGGGCAAAGATGTCAAAAGAACTTCTCTTGAGTTCATTTACATTCAGAAAGTGTTTACATGCAGCACTAATATCTTCTTTTGAAAAGACTGTGGTTTATTCTGTCAACTTCGGTGTGGAGGAAACAATAACGATTTTCTGTAACTATGAATGTTTTTTTTTTGTGGAAAACTTACCTTTTCGTGAAGCTGAAAGTTTTCTCTTTCCAATAACGTTAATTTATGTCCAAACACTGAAAGAATTATGCTATAAAATTATCTTTTAAAACAAAATGTAATCATTTAAACGAGAGTTAAGTTCTTTTGAAGTTCCTTTTGGCAATCATGGCGACTCACGGATTCAGTTCAGTTACCTCGAGGATGTTGTCGGAAGAGCATGGCGATTCTTATTAAAGTTCTTTCTTCTATCAGGTTGTAACAGAAGTTCTGTCCGTTTATTAGATTTGAAATAAGGGAAAATCCTGTCAAAACTACATTTATTTAGTCTTCAACATAGTCACCATTTTAATTAATAACGTCTTCCCATCTTGCCATAAGCTTTTTCATTCTTCCTAATAGAATTTAGCCAGTTTGGACTCCTAAAAAGAAACTAGTTTCATTTCGACCTCTTCTCTTGAAGTAAGCCTTTGTCCCATTAAATTATTCTCTACGCTCCTGAAAAGGTGAAAATCGGTTGGAGCAAGATTGAGAGAATATTGAGGATGATGCATGACTTTTCAGCCAAATTCTTCAATGAAATTTTTGGTTGCTCTTGAAGCGTGGGGTCTGTCATTGCCATGGTACAGAATCACTCCTTTTCTATCGATAAAAGAAGGCCGTTTTTCCTGTAAAACTGCTTTTAAAGGAGTTAGCTGCTGACAGTAAACTTCAGATGTTATTGTTTGCTTGTCACCCATTAGTACATAATAAACAATTTCCTTCAAATCCCACCATACACACCAAAGAATTTTTTTAGGGAGCAGTCCACTACTCGGCAGTGGAATTGGCTTTGAACCACGACTTATCCACTGTCTTTTGCTCTTAACATTGTTGTAAAAGATCCACTTCTCGTCGCCAGTCATGATTCGGTCTAAAAAATGTGCCTGAAGTTCACGAGAACGCAGTGAAACACAACAGGTCACACGCCGTTGACTGTTGATTATATTAGTGGCAAATCGTGTGGGACCCATTTCCGAGTATTTGAGATTTTACCAAGTCTTTTCATTTCCCGATATATGGTCATATTGCTTGTATCAAAGGTTATGCTCAGTTTTCTAGTAGTGCAAATTGGATTTTCATCAATGGCAGCTTGCAATTGCTCAGAATTGAGTTTTTTGAGCATCCTGCTCACGGTTCGTCTTTCAGACTGAAGTCATCCTTTTTGAAACATAAAGACCAGATTCTGCACGTCTTTCCATTCACAACATCATTTCCATAAGTGTTTTTCATTGTTTTTGCTGCTGAGCTTGTCATATTGCCTTTATGAAATTCCAACAGTAAAATATGCCTGATACGCTCTTTACTTGGAGTGTACATTAGGGCTAAAAATAGTTATTAATTACGATAATTATCTCACAATCTGAGAGAAGATTACTATTTTATTAATTACCATAGATAAGCATACAACATTAACAAGCTAAATTGAAGTAATCGTGTCCTAAACATATAGCTCAACAATAGGACAGAACTTAAGTTACAACTTGATACTATATGTACAATTGGACATGAAAGTTACATGAAATTGGCATTTTCGTGATTTGTTCCGTAATATAATATGCTAATAACCGATTTGTTATCATTATTGATCGCAATTATGAGGCCTATTTAGATTTTAAGGTACGATAGAAATAGTTTACAAAAATTCGTTCACAAATTCACATTCGTTCAATAGTTCACACACTCGTATTTCCGAAGTGCCATAGTGTTTGGTCATAATAAAGTTCCCTGATATTCTACCCTGCTGTAAAGGGATCTGACAATTTCCACTCAGTTTATTTTTTGCGCATCATGATCGGTTGTCCTCATAGTTGAGACATGTTAAGACTTGGTTCTTTGCCAAACATTCATTGGAGTCCATTTAGGAGTCCTTAGGAATTTATGTAACTTTTTTTCAATGATGCGTTGGTTGATGCATTTTGTATTAAGTATTTTAAGTATTAAGAAACTTGGAACCTTTTTGAAACTTTGGGGTTGCATGTATTATTGACTCATACCAATTATAGGCCGATTACTTACATATGGACATTTGGACAACATTCATTGTGTAAAAAATAGGTAGTAATTTTTTGCTGTTACAGGTAATAAAAAGTAGTAAAATTTGGAAATGAAATATCAGTAGACACCCTGCCTCTACGAGGTGTAAACCTGATCTTAACTTTAAATTTCAATTTTGATACTCTACCTTCAACTCTCTTGGTCGGATTATAATTCTGTTATTGAGCCAATGACTGTTACGCAGCTAATGCTGCAACTCGTCTAACGTGCATGTCAGGAAGGAGTACGTAGAATGATACGGGAACATTTAATTTTTTTATTGGTGAATGATTTATAAGGATGTAGCTGGTCTCTGAAACATTTTATGGGATAGAGGTAACAAATTTATGGTAGTTTTTTTATGTTCAAACATTTTCAGTAGATATTTTTCATACATGTTGCGTGCTTGATTTTAAAGTTCCTCATCCATGGGACTGCGTTGACATATCTCTGGTGTTGTAGCAATCGTGGCCAGCGCCAGCCAGGAAACATGCCTCCACCTCAGCCAATGCCCGCTAACGGCTTCTACGGTGGCGGTGATGGCCCGAGTGCTGCTGCTGGAGGTGCAAATGGTCCGAGCGCCGCAGCCAACGGCCCGGCAACGAGCAGCGAGGCGAGGGGCGGCGCGAGGCCCAAGACCTACACTAACAAGTCCGGCAAGTCCTGGAGGCAAGGTGCCGATGATGAAGCAAGAGGCTCCCGGGGTGGAAAGTGTAAGTAATTCCATGTGATAACGAACTGGTGGAGGTGTAGCTTTTAGGATACCTCAGTACCTCATTTCTTTAGCAGGTCAACACTTCACGTGCTATGATTTTTAGCACCAGACCCTTCATCTTTGATGACGTGTCAACTCGTGGGGTTCATTCTCCACATTTTCTCAAGCCCTATCTACTATCAACTCGCACCATTTGTCTGACTACTATAACTCTTCACAGTCTTAGCGACCAACTCTTATAAAGCCTCTTATTCTTTGGATGACCTTACTCGCCCTCTAAAACACAGACTCGTACCATATCACCAAAATACTTTTAATCAACATTTAACATATTCTTTTCTCTCTCTCTTCTGCTGTTCATACAGCTTATACCTAATTTCCGACCTCTCAAGAGGACACAACGGTTGTATCTGTAGAGATGTGAGGTCCCGAACTGAAGGTTGGGTAGGCCTTCCTTTATGTTGGAGTAGGTTTTTATTTTGTTACGGACCATCTTATTTTCGGTCACTACTGTTCTTTTTTTTCAGTGCCTATTACTTTTTTCTTCAATTTCTATCATGTTTCATAAACTTCTTTGATTCCTGCTGTTTCTCCCTTCAGGTGGGTATAATTATTGTATCTAAGGGAATTGGCGCTCTCGGGGGGAAAATGTGCGGTCCCGCGTTAAAAGTTAGACAGGCCTTTTTGTTGAAATTGGATAGTTTTTTTTTACTCTGTTAATTACCACCTTTTTTGGGTCACTGCTATTTTCATCAGCATCTCTGTCTTTCTTCTTCAACCTGGATCTCGTTTCATAAATTTCTTTTCTAACATCTGTTTCAATGCGTTATGGGATATTTTGTGGGACAACTTGTGCATAGATTCGGAGTTCTCATAAATCCTACTAAATGGTGCCTCCATCGGGACACCTTTTCTTATGGTTAGAGACGTAAACTAACTTATACTCTAATCTTCTTGCCGTTTAATGCGAAGGGTTTTGGGACACATCTTACATACAAGGTGTTTCAGAGCAAGAGGTACAAAATTGCACACCATGTAGAAAATTTAAAAAAAAACATCTTCTACGAAATTTTCCGGGAAAAAATCGGGTTTTTAAGGTATTAGCTGTTTACTGTTTTAAAGGATGAAATTCAATTAGACAATTAATCGTAACATTTATTACGAATTTACGTTACAAACACTTCTATTCTATGAGAGTTAATAATAATAAAATTTAGTTGTACTGCATTTGAGTTTAGTTTGTTTGGTCGGACATGGATCTGCCACTCTTTGCAACATTAAAACGAACTCCTAGTACTACTTATAAGATTTCGGTTCAGAATTAAGGCAGTCATTGCAGCTAAAAGCAGTTTCATTGAATAGTTACCGCAAGGGAACATGATTGCACCTTTTTCCCTAGCTGTTTCTCATAGAAGAGAAGTTTTTTAACCTAAATTCAAAATTAATATTGTGAGTAGTTGTGTAATTAAATTTCATCCCTAAAACAACACACAGCTAATATCTCAAAAACCCGAATTTTTCGAAAAATTTCATAAAAGGGTTTATTTGGCCATTTTCTACTTAGTGTGCAATTTTGTACCTCTTGTTCTGAAGCACCCTGTATAGATTCCTCTTTTTCCCCTCAGGGGCCATTGGAGAGGCAATAGGTTTAGGTTAGTTAGTTGGTCTATCCTATGCTATAGGGACTGTCGTCCTGAAGCGGGATACTGTCCCTATAGCATAGGGACCTCTCCTGTAGCTAGGCCTTCAAGACTTCTTTTCTACACATTTTGCTTCTGTTAGTTGCCAAGCTTCTTCGCTATTTCTTTTTTTGTTTTTCTTTCCTCTACCTTCTCAACTTGCTGAACCCTGTTTGGGAACACACCTTTTACAAAGATTTCCCCGTAATCAACAGTCTACATTACTCGGTTCCTTCTCTTTGCTGTCTTGAGATCGCCTTTGTTGTTGCTTTGGAGCCTTAAACTAACGAATATTATTACAATGCCCCGTTTTCTAGATTCTTACTAAATGGTGCCTTCCTCCGTCCTCTCTTGGAAACACCTTTTTTTCTTGTTCGAGAAGTTTAAAATAACTCTAAATCTTATCTAACCCATGTCAAGACATTGTTGGTATTGAAAGTCTTCCACTCGTCTGGTATTTTCACTCTACAAACGTCTAATACACGTCCAACACTCCGTAGTTCAACAGCTGTAAGTATCTGAAACTTCTAAACTTATTTCCAGTCTCTTTCAATTCTCAATCCTATAATACGGTTTAAATTTATTTTTACTCAACTTTTACCGATTATCTGACCAAGTTGTTCTGTGTATACGCAACACATTTCGTTAAATACTATTTCTTCTAGTTAGTAACCTTTTCTCGTGCGCTCGATGCTGAGACAAGACGTAGCACTGCATTGCGCAGGCTCGTTAGTCCACAGCCTCACTACACTACACGAGTGTTTTCGTATTGCCGTATACCTTGATGACGTGACTGCGCGCTTTTATTTTATCACTTTTATGTGCGTTATATTGCTCCCGCTTCTTCGATGCTCGTCGCTTAAAAATTAATGCCAAAATTCAAATAGATGCCAATCTCCTTGTGGGAGAAAATTTCTATATATGAGAAATTCACTCATAAGAATAATTGCCGACGTAAGATCAATTCAACCCATTTTTTCTTTCTGTGTTAGGTATTTTGAAAATTAGATCTTTCAGTTTTTAAATTATAAATGTCATATTTTACCCTAATTAAGTCACCAATTTAAGAGTTGATCTCTTTTTTAGGATGCAGTTTTAAATTAAAGGTGGTGTGCTATTGGATTTTAAGATGGTATTTGTGAATCTTCTGAAGTATGTTGTGACTTCTTATTCATTTGCTATACTACTTAATTTCTATTTTCTGAGCTTCATCTTAAGTTAAAGTTTCCTGTCTCACTAAAACTTTCGTTATAAATGAATTTAAAGAAGGCCTTCAGTTTTTAATTTTGGAATTAAATGCGCATGCCTCCGATTGTTTTGCTTAAAAGGTTCCTTATAAATTTTTG
Organism: Morinoia aosen; assembly: GCA_030386875.1. NCBI lineage: Eukaryota > Metazoa > Arthropoda > Malacostraca > Amphipoda > Talitridae > Morinoia > Morinoia aosen. The sequence continues at coordinate 64,415,383 of CM059564.1, read as the reverse complement.
TTCGTCCCAACAATCACTGGCGGTTTCAACTTTGTTTCAAGTGTGTGCCTTGAGTTTTGTTTCAACCTGTTAGCTGCTGCGCCGGCCGCTCTGGGTAATGCATGAACAAAAATTGACTCGTGTTTGATTGACTGCGTGCCTGTGCTTACATTTCTGTATACTAATGACTCCCAAGCTTAAAATTTTCGGATAGTTCAGAAATGATAAATTCGTTTAAAGCCAAATGCTTTTCTACTTTTGGATCTCACATAGACCAGCAAGAAATTGAAGTACCTGTTCTTTAAAATGTATAATTTTTCTTTTTTTACAGGGAAGGAGGATACCAATCACGGGAAGGCTCAGGACATAAACTATAGGAGGAAAATGGAGCACAAAAACAAGGCCAGGAAGCAGGGCGCTCAAAATAAATTCGAGAGAAATAACTAGCCATAACTCACATTAGTTGCAACCAATTACCGTCATGCGAGGAGCTGATCTTTCGCCGTGTTCTTTGTTGATTGTTATTGTGTATTTGTACATTTGTGCTAATTGTTGATCCATGAACGATGTTCGTATTGCTATTGATACCGATTGTTGATCTACGGCACTCCCAAATGATTTGACAGAAAAAGCCGCTGAATCTTCTATACTCAAAGTCTTCAGAATCAATTAGTTAACTCTAACCATGGGCAGAAATAACTGGAATCGAAAGACGCGTCTGTAGGCAGAGGCGTTTTTGTTTATCGGAACATGCGCGCTTGTGTGAATGGCTTTCAATCTTTAATGTGTTTTGAGTAAAATGAAAATTAGGTCAAAGTTGCCCGTTCTCAATCATTGTCAATTTCGATAGGAGTGCCAACTTGGCAGCATCTGGTGGCTTTGTATTTAAATGCCTATGTCCCAAAGCCATTACCTTGTGCTGACATTCGTCGTGAGCGTGTTGAGTTAAGTGTATTTTTGTATTTTCGTATACTGTCTTAGAAACTTTAACACGGAAAATATAAGCTTGCATCTTCTATCATTCGTCTCTGTTTTCTTGACAATAGTAGCACTACCAGGAGCAACGATATTATACCTACAATATGTATAGGAAAAGATGAATGTATTTGTCCTATGCATGCATTGAAACTCATTACTCGCCAGTCAAGTCCATTTATTGTTATATATGTATCGTCTGTTTCACCGACTGATATTTATTTCCGTATGAAGATGTTGGTAAGACTGTTTAATTAGGCGATTTCTATGACGCGTATGTTCAACTGTTACTTCTTCACATGTTCTTGACAAACGCAATCAAACTCGAATTGATTGCTCACTCAATTTCTACAGCAAGTGATATTGCATGACATTTTCACGGGGAATTACTAGCCTGCTCGAATATTGGAGTTATCTACACGCTTTCTTTTGCGCTTCACGGCAGTATAAAAAATAACTTATTTTTGAGTTATTTGAGGCTTTTGAGTTATTGGCTCAAGCACCGCATGGGAGCGCACAATTCAAACAGCTGATGCTCTGTCCAGAGTGTGAGAACTATATAGGAAAAGGTTTCCTCTCGTGAAGCTTATATTTATTTATTCTTTGTATTTCGGCATGCCAACGTTATAGCGGGGCAGAGGTTCTTCAGCTTAGTGTGCGTTGCCTAACTATTTATTGGGCGTTTCTTGTGTGGTGTTTAGTTCTGTTTATGTTTCACCTTGTTCCTATTGTCCATGTGGTCTGTGTCACGTTGCTTCATTTCACTCGACTGAAGTTGTGCGAGCCTCGTTTTGATATTACGTGCTTACAAATGCAATCTCGTCGTACTATGAGCTTCATGGTGTTACAGCAGTGATTCAAAATTTAATCGGCCCATTATTTTATGCTATTTTCGATGCTACAGTTCATTTTAAAATCCTGAAACTTAAATTTGTACTTTGAACTTTATTTTCAGATTAACTAGAATTTTAAACTTCTTTATAGTTATGAAAAAAACAAGCAATGATTTGTAATTCCATTATCGTGACTCGTTTTGCATTTCAATCTAATTATTAGATCCCCTCAGGGGGATACAATTATTGTATCTATGGGAACTAGCGCTCCCAGGGGGACAATGTGAGGGCCCGAGCTAAAGGTTAGGTAGGCTTTCTTTTGTTGAAATAGAATAGGTTTTGTTGTGTTACGGACCATCTTTTTTTCGGTTCACTGCTGTCCTGTTTTTCACCGCCTACCACTTTCTTCTTCAACTTTTTCTTGTTTCATGAACTTCTTTCTTAGCTTTCTGTTTCTGTGCCCTTTCTGCATAGATTCCACGTTCCCTTAACTCCATACTAAATGGTGCCTTCTTCCTTCCTCTCTTTACATCTCATTGTTTAGGATAGGGAGGCTTAACCCTTTCGGTACGATAATTCAAATGGTTTGGGTAAAAACATCCAGGGAAAAAATTTGTCATTACCCTGAATGATCAGTGAAAATTTCCTAGTGTGGGTGCTTTTAGCTTAAGCAAGTGCTTACTTCTTTATTTTAATTTTAAAATTTTTTGAATCTTTGAAGCTCCATGCTTTGCGACATAAATTTGTGATGTTGATGATACAGTTTTGTATTTACGAAGAAATTATTTATAAGTTTTTGCCGGAATTTACCAGAAATAAAGAAAGTTCAGAAACAACTTGCTCAAGTTAATTGTAAAGGGTATTGAATGTGATGCACGGACCCTGTAGCAGGAACTTACGCGTGCCTATGCTATAGGGTCCTAATGTAGCCTATGGTAATTTACATTTGCAGGCTTCTGGAATTGTTCAAAAACTAGTTTAAAGAATTTTTGTAATTTCCCTAATTTTGTTATTTACTCCAAAATATTCCCTCACTAGTTAAATTACTTTAAAACTAGGTTAGATGCCCTAAACTGGAAGCACTAGCCAACTTGGCACTGGAGTAGCCGTTAGTACCGAAAGGGTTAAACTAACTAATAAACTAAAACATAAACTCTAATTATTAGAGTATGAAATTATTAAAAACATGCGTGCTTGGCACCGAGATTCGAATTTCAAAACTGATCGTTTTCAAATTATGAATACTTCTTCAGATTACGTACTTTTAAAGTATGTTTGTACAGGTACTGGTAAATCTTGTGCAAGCTTGAATTATTCCGTTTGGCTGAAAATAAAAGATGCTACTGCATTGTTCAAACACTTTTACAGCTCATGTGTAAATGACAGGAGAAAATAGGTAAAAACAGATAATTTGCGGTAGCGCTCTTGCTTCATGTCTTATTCATCAGGCCAATCCTCAGACCTGATATGGAATCTTGTGTACCTCCATTAGTTCTTGAAGTGTTGGGAATGTAGTCTTTAAGAAGCAGGATTGGAGCAAAATGAATTTTGTGTGTGTCGATCTGTGCTTCAAACCTACATTTTTCATTATTAAAAAAAACTACCTCGACCCACTTAGCGATAGTGATCAATGCTTAGATACCGTTGAAAAATCTTATTTTCTGCAGGATCTGTTCATACGCAATTGTGTTACCTGTTCCACGCTGAACAAAACGTGTTGTTGTAGCTGTCTTACCAGTCCTCGCAGCAAAGAATATTTATGAAGTTCTCACTTCAGGAGGGACAGTTACGTTTCGAAGCGTAATGGGTTATTCTCTTTTTTTTTTAGTTATGCGCTTTTAAATTGAGTAGTTTACCATTCATTTAATTTGTAGCTTTCACTTTACTTTGGGTGGCCGTGGTCAATCGACCGGCGCGGATATACCTAGTCGTGTTCATCAGAAAATGTGCGCTTAATTTAATCAGTAGCTAACATGCTTGTTTGAGGTCAGTTTTTCATTAACTTGTGTTGCGTGCGTTTACTAATTTGAGTTGCTATGGGAAAAATGCTTGTGGAGTAGATTGAGCTTCAGTGCGTGTCATATCAGTTCGCTTGTTAAGAGAAGTGCTTTGTTGGCAACATTGTTCTGATTTTGGGGATTAATTGGTTTCGAATCGTGAAAGTTGGGCAACTATGTAAATTTTAACTGTTTATGTCAACAGCAAATGGTACTCCCGATAATATGCTCATTTCTCTATACATGACACAATAAGAACATTTACGCAAGCTTCGTTGCCGAATTGTGATATTTATTTAGACGACTTAAGTGACAGGTAAATACTTCGATTGACGGAAATGAACTACGGCGATTTCCTGTTATATCGAATGCTGTAACATGCTAGCAAGTAAAAAAAAATATCCTTCTGAACGAAAGCAAGAATATTAGACAGTGTTTATGAGCGAATTCCTGAGTATTTTCGTATTTCTTTTTTGTTAACGTAATTTTGACTGTTATGCAAATTTACGCGATTAAAGGATAGCGTCTACGATCTGCTTAGTACGGAGTTCTATGGCTATTTTTTTTTTCATTGTGTGCTTTTTCAAGCCCGAAGGAACGAAAACTTGAAGGACGAATATAAAGCAGCAATATACTTAATTGTTTCATTTATTCAGTGGCTACGAAATTGTACAAATCCTACATAAACGGCAATCAAACAGATACTCTCCGTTAAATAGCCCCGCTACAGACGTTCTTGACCTACACTTGTGTGCCACACCCACACATAGCGTTCAGCAGGATTACTTTGAACTCTTATCATCGTCACACTTCAGAAGTGGAGAGCATTTTCTCTGAAAATAGCACCGTTACTCGAGTGATGATTGCCTATCTAAAAAACAACTTCTATCACTACAACATAAGTCAGCTCGAACGAAAGTAGTTGAGCGTAATTTCTCAGCAACTTCTCCAAAACATATGTAAGTGGGGAAAATAAGGAAAATAAAGCTCGCTATGTTTGAATGCAGGAATAAACGTTACCACACACGGGGGGCAATCCAGCAAGCAAGCAAGCAGCTAATGCATAACTCTAAAAAACATGGCTACCAAATTTTCATCCAGCCAAGAGAATTTGCCCTCGCAATACTCATGATGCGTCAATTGATTTCCAGAACCGACTCAAAGTAACAAAATGCAAAAAGTTTATACAAATAAATTTTTGAAATTGACAACTGATCTACGAATTTATGTTAATGTTTTCAAATTATGTACCAACGGGATAATTACTCTTCACCGGCCAATGACAGAAGAAAAAGGTTTCGCATTGAACTATATTTAAAACAGGCGGCTGAAACTGAAATAGATCGCAATGCGCTGATAGGTGATCAAAGCTTTTTATATAGGTTAGTTCGAGACTCCAACCACAACAAAGGTGCTTGAAAGAGAAGAAGGATGAAGGCACCATTTAATAAGAGTTGAGGGAATGCGGAATCTATGCACGAGGTGTGCGCACAGAAACAGGAAGGTCAAAAGGAAAGTGATGAAACAACGTAAACGTTGAAGAAAAAGAAGTGCCGAAAACTAGAACAGCAGTGAATAGAAAAAAGATGGTCCTTAACATAACAAAAAATATTTCAACAAAAAAAACTGCCTACCTGGCTCGGCTCGTGACCTCATTTTCCTCCTCTAAGAGCTAAACCTCAATGATACAATAGTAGTATCTCCACGAGGGGATATTAAAATTGAGTTAAATTTGAGTTGAACACAACTTCGAATAACCAAACGTATTTTTACTGATCGCCAAACTCGAGAATATTGGTCATATTGTCGTACATTACTATGTTCAGTGAGATTTTGAGATCAGAAGTGCAAATTTTTTCGCGATTCGCGCTCAGAATTGATTGAGAGAGTGTAAAATCAAATAGTTCCCTGTATGTCCTTGTACCATTACGAAATCAATGACTACTTATTTCGAATGTTTGAAAATTTTCTGTTTACATACAATATAATCGCTATATTACCCTTAAAACAGTAAACTAACTTCTTTCATTGTAAAAGTTCATTCCATTAGCAAAAAGGCTATTCAGTCTGCCATGCTTACAAGCCATTGAAGCGAACCGAAAGTTCATACGAGTCAGCTTCGTTGGCGTACGTCTTTGCCTGACTTGTCAGAAAGCTTCCAGTCCTACGATTAAAAATTATACTCCAAAAATGGAACACGCACGATTGCAAGTCGACTGTACGACGCCTAAACTATTAGTACTTTCTATATTTTAATATCGTAATAAACTCAGCAAGAACAAAAAGTTTTAATTTCAAGTATTCGCGAATGTCGTCTTCCTCACCTGCGGCGAGTAGACCGACTAACTCTTTGTACGTTTGTTGCTTTAGAAGTTTCTTTAGACTCCGGTGAAGATGCTAGTAATTCTTGAGCGTTGTCGCTCAATACTTCACTTTTGACGGAGGTAGCATCGTCAGACTCCTCTGAAGAGCTCGCGAGGACTCTGACCGCGGTTGCACTGCGTCGGGCGCTCACGCGTCGACTTGTCCGCTCTGAAAAATGATAATTTTTATCAATAATGTTGAAGGTTCAAGCTACGTTGCTGAAGTGTTTCGAAACAGGCTCGTATAAAGTAGGTTCATTAGAAATACCTGATAATTCTATTGATATCAACGTTGGAGATAGTCATGAAAATTTACAACGTTTCACGATTTAAAGTTACATTAGCTGATTGGCTTAAAGTTTAAGAGGATTTTCTCAATGCTATATATATACAACTTATCTCAGATTGATGAAGCAACCATCGCATCTTACCTTTAGGTTCAGGATCTCTTTTTGGAGCATCCTCCGCATCGCTGACGAACATATCAGATTCGCTTTCGCTGCTGTCCGAACTCTCACTCTTACGTTCTGAAAAAATTGTTAAATGATTTTAGTTCAGAATTACAAATTGTTTTTATTACGAAGATCCTAAAATTTTCTGCAATGTTCCAAAAAATTTTGTAGATCAATCTTTGGGAAAAATTCAGACTCCATAGTATTTGCTTCAGTCAAAACAATGACGGTCAGCAAAAGCATGTCAAATATTTTTGCTGGACTCACTTGCAACTCTGACGTTCGATTTCTTGGTTGCAGCTCCTTTACCTTCTTTTGCCACTGTTGCCTTGTCTAGCATGTTTTGCTCCTCCATGCCTTTGGAGTGACTGAAAAAATTAAAATTAAACGTTATTCAGAGCCAAACATTTTTTACACAGAATTGCCACTAATTCCAGATTACCCTTGATAAAAAATCCTGCGTAAGAAAAAACGACAACTTAAATCTCAATCAAAACCAAACTTGTCAGGTTATTTGCAAATTGTCAGAATTGTCCCGTTATTCACGTTACAGTCAGAATGTCTTGTTATTCACGTTACAGTCAGAATGTCTTGTTATTCACGTTACAGTCAGAATGTCTTGTTATTCACGTTACAGTCATAATTGTCTCGTTATTCACGTAAATCAAAATTGTTACGTTATTCATATAACAGTCAGAATTGCAAGTATACACAATATCATCATATACACAATATCATCATACACACACGAATTTTCTTCCAAGGACGTCTATGCTTTAGTTCTCTTTCAAAACACGAGGGGAACTCTTGAAATGTTCGGGTCACGTAAGACTGTACCTCTCTTCAATCTTGGCCTCCAGTTCTTCAACAACAGCTTTTGTCTCAGGCTTGACGAGTTTGCGGGCCTTGGCCAGGACTCCGAGGAACATCTTGTGCACGTCGGGCTCGTGAAGCTTGTCACCATAGCAGGGCAGCAGATCCGCCAGCTTCCTGATGCAGCGCTCGCTGTTTGCACGACAAATCATTAAATTCTCAAGTTCTTAGCTATGATAATATAAGCTTTGGCAACTTAACATGCAACCAACATGTAAGTTGAGGAACACATGAAAATTTAAACATGAGGCAAATGAGTGGGCTATAAAAGTTACTAATTGAAAAGCAGTAAAAAGATTAACATATCATGTAGCATAAAAATTATTCAGCATGAAAAATCATGAAATGTGCGCACAAAAACGTTTTTCTCAAGTAAATGAAATTTACACTGACATCAAGACTTTCAAAATGCACACATTGTACTTGAAGATAGCTGGAATTTTGAAGCCACTCCAAAAACTCAATACTTAATTTTTTTCAGCAATAATTGGGGACTTAATTTCTGGAAATCTAATAAAACGAATAATGCTCAAGAAAACCTTATTTTCATGATGAATGAAAATATTTCTTCAAGGTAGAATATCTAACCCCTTTAGACATCTCTGAAATTTTCTAGAACGCAAAAAAGTAGGTACATGTTTCTCTAACGAATATTCACTAAAATTAAATTACCAAGATAAAACAAAAACAAGTTTAAACCTTTTGAATAATGAGTTTTAGAAGGGTTTATAGAAAATCCATTCAAGTAAAGTGAGTAAAAAACCTTGCTCCGAGCTGCCTTTAAAGTTTCCGAGCTCCTATACCTTCACGGGGAATGGCGGTAATTTTAAGAATTTTTTATATATAACATTCATCCATGGACACCTGTGTAAAGAAGTTTTTCTAGGTTCCCTAACAGCATCTCACTTATACTGTAGGAGGGAGAGGCAATAGGCGATATCGCGCCACTGTCGCGGTTCTGTGCTCGCTTGGAGGCGGTGACACAGCTTCTCTACCAGGCCCTCTACTTGTTTGTCCTTCTGGATGAGGCTGAATATGTGTCTGCAACGATTAAGGAACAAACAGTAGTTGGTTTCCTTAAAGAATTACTATTGCCCCTCTGCTCGCAAGAAAACAACTGATTAAACCAGGCTTGTACACAAGGACCAAATTCAGGCACTACAGGCAGAAATTGTATATTCAACATCTGGTCACAAATAGTAAATTATTAAATAAAAATGGAAAATAACTGGTCTGATTATTTGTAGAGTAAACTGATTTGCAGCATCGTACAAAGTGAACTTCAGTCGTATTAAACAGCGGCTAACAATAGGTAGCTATATATCATTAGAAAAATGCAATTTTATAAGCAAGTGAATACAATAATAAATTTCACAATAACGAATCACTCGTTCATAAATCGCTTCCATTAGTAAAAATAGTAGATGGCAAAAGTCGCTCACAGCGATGCAAAGGAATGCTTTAAATTTAATAGCAATTCACGTTCAAACAAATACATCAAAATGGGAATTTTAAACGAACAAAGACATTGCTGAATACATTTTTAAAGCAGAACACGATAGCTGGCCAAAATCTCAACTTGAAGTAACTCCAGTAATGATCGGGCGTGAGGAAAAATCATCCAGGATGAAGAAATAACTCACGATATGACAGTCCTGTATTTGAGCTCCTCCAAGTCGGCCTGTCGGTCAGAGAGCCTTGAGATGATGTCAGGCAGGATGTTGTACAGAGCGTTGGCCTTGCGAGCAAGCTCTGTGAAGAACAGCTTAGCCAGACCTGCACACACAAAATGATTTGCGCGGGTGTCAAGTGAAAACGATCGGCCTCTCGAATTGAAAACAGTAAAGGCCTTAGTTTTCTTTTCCATGATATGTGTGCTTAGCTACATGTTTCTGTAACACAAGCTCATCAGAGAACCATTTGAATGTAAGTTGAACAATAAAAGTGCAAGGCTTCTTCCCACAAAATGTAACTTGAGAAGACAAATAATTGCCGCAGGCTAAATATATGTTTGCAACAGTACAATAACAGGAATATTTCAGACAAAGAACTCCTTAACTTTAAACAGAGAACTTGAATAACAACTACTAATTATCTAAGCATGATCATTTAACAATATAATTATTAAAAAATTCACTCGCTACAAACTGGATATGAAAAAATGATAAGGACCACTGCACATTTCCTAACGACTGATAATCACACTTAGTGTCCCTTGCGATAAACGTAAAATAAATTTCTCTCGCCAGTGTACACTGACTTTCTAATATAACTGTCAATTCATCAAGAAGGATTTAGCGCTTTGAGTATGTTTGAGCCAAGCAGTTTCAGTTCACATTTTCTGCACCATGTGACCGGATACACATTTGAACAGGCTCACCAGCTCTGCTGTTCGGTGTAAATTACTAATGTCTGGAATCTCTTACCCTGCAGGCTTACATTTTTAACAATAACACTCCCTGTACTTCGTAAGTGGGAAACATCAGAGTATGTCATTCTCCCAATGCAAAAGAAGTCAATTCGTACTTCAATTGGAAAAAGCGGACTAGCCTTCCTCACCACTTATTCTGGGCTCGTTGTCGGTGATGCAGAGCGCTATGTCAGCAATTTGCCCTTTGACTTTGACCATATCGTTGAGGATGAGGTGCGTCAGCACCGTGAGCGCGTTGTGGCGTACAGAGCAGCAGTCCGCACGCAGTCTGTAATTCGTCAAGGGTAGAATTTAACAGAAAATTTAATAGGCATTGGGGAAAACAACTACAAATCAAATAAAATATGCTTACCTAAAAAATAGCATGAGCTCTCCACAAAGTTGCCCGGGTGCCCCAAAAAAATTGGTTTGTGGAAGCGTACAAATCAAAAATTAAATCTCCCCCCAAGACATTTAGGTCTTATGCCAATTGTAAATGAAAGAAAAGTATGCTTTCATTTAATTCTGCCAAGAGGGAAAGACTTATTTCACTGATTCCTCATTTGCCAAATTATTTTTGAAATCAGAATATTCGAGTTGGTGGACAGCGAATGTTATCACACTTGTGTAACACGTTTTTGCTTTTCCTTATTTTTGATACATGCTTTAAATTATTTAACAGTTCTGATATTCATTTACTTATTAATATTTACAGTCCCTTGTTAAATATTTGAATTATATTTAATAACAATTACTACTGATCTCAACTGGTAATCATCATAGCATTTTTCCTGTTATATCTACAAAATATGCAATGCGTTGGAGCGAAACGCAACGTTCACTACATCCGTCCAACTCCCATTACACTTGATTGATTACAGTTCAAAATATGCCTGCAAACTAACAGCGCTCACCGAGCATACAAGCGGGGCGTCCAGGGCTCGACCAAGTTAGGGAAGCGGAAGGAGAGGTCACCGAGCGCGATGATGATGTTGCCTTGAATCACCGAGTCTTCCGATTTCTCCAAGATGGTGAACAGCAGCTGCAACATAGAATAAGTGAGCGCAACTTCCAAGCACAAACCACGTGACTGGCATCCAGATGTCCCCAAATCGTATGCAAATCTACCCTTCACAGTCCTGCAGTTCTCACGTTCACGGATTGAGCAGTAGAAAGGCATGCCACAACGCTACCTTTAATAAACAGCTCTTGTATGATCAGGGGTTGGATTTTCAAAGAATTTACGATGTTATCCCATCGAGTCTCCAGCAAAAGTTCTTCTGTTGACATGGCTTCACCACATACTATTTATTTTTCAGGTGAAATCTTCACATCCCAGCCTTTCCTGCTGAATTAGAGCATTCAGCATTTGATGAAACTGTACATTTGCCAAATGTTGAATGCTAAAATTTTGTTCAGACAAACTTCAACATAAGGATTTACGCCAGGGGAAACAGTAGAAGCAAGGCCACGTCAACTGAAAAACTTTAACTACTGGGTTCACCACCACGTCGACGTACATTTTTTAAAATCTGGCCCCAGTTAAGGGCTAGTTAACATTACCAGTACAAATTGCATATAAATGAATGAGAACAACAACACACAGAGGTGTGATTTTTAGCACGTACATGAGCTACTGATGTGTGAAAGCTCAATAAATTGTACGCATAGAAAACAAAAACAATTTGACGGCAGTATTTTTTGATTCACCAACAGAGCTACACAACCAGCAAGTGCCTAGTGTTTCAATATTCAAAATTGAATTTCATTTCTCTTACGCAAATATCGAATGCATTTCTCGATTTCCTCTCCTTTGTAATGCCACCTTTTTGTCTAATCTATTTTCAGTCCTCTCAGCTCATCATGCATTTTAGCTACATTATTATCACACGCTCAAATCCCACATTCAGCAATTCTTGAAATGTAATAGGCTTGTAACAAAAATTTCACTTAGTTTAGTTGTGAGTTCCCAACCGACATCACCTTTCAGCAAGTTGTTAAAATTGAAAATACTGACATTAGAAAAGATTTTACCCAAAATTCAAAGAAAACAAGAAAGTAGTGTCAGTAAGTCCAGGAAGCCACAATAACGACAGAATCGCGAAAAATTGTAAGCAATACTAGACTAAGAGGAGACAACTATTTTACCAAAGAAGTGCAACTGAAGCTCAATAGACAATCACCTGGAGGTTCTCCTCACAGCAGTCAGCCGAGACCATCATGCAGTTGGAGAGGGCGAGAGCGGCGGCAGCACGGAGCTCGCGGTCCGGATACTGACTTGTGTTCGAGCACACGCACACCACCAGGGGCCTGCTCGCATCAGTAATGAAAAGTGTGTTGCTCCAGGCATATTTATTGTGGAACAATTTACTGTGCAAATACACTAATTGTCTCCAACTTCTATGTAATTATCCCGGACAAAATAGAAAAAATTGAAAATGAGGGCCAAACTGAAATTCCTTTTGACCAATGCTAATGATCTTATAAAGTATTGCTATGCAAATGAGCTCGAAAAAAGGTGCATACATTTATTTGATGAGAAAAGACTGCAACTGCAGCAACATAAATTAAGATAAAGTTTATAATTGAAAACAAAGCTTGAGGTATTGAAGTTCACAGTCTACCCTCTTAGTCCTTCATTCAAGTTCATCAGTCCTGTGTGAAAGAAAGTATCTCACATCCCTTATATAAGGTTAAGCTACTTAAATTATAGGTTTAAATAACAGCAAATGAAATATTATAAATCAGAGTTGCGTTGTTATAATTATTTACTTATAACACATTTTACCATCTTTTCATAATTACTATGAATTCATACTTAATTCAATTATAATTAATTCAGCAACTAACAAACTTTCGTTATTTGGACACTAAGAATTTAATTTGACTATGTCCATGAAACGAGATATGTGGCCCCTAGAATCATACGGGACCAAGCGCCAAATACAACTAGCAAAAATGAGTTATGCATACCGCTGTCGTCCCCAAATTTTCCTTTGTCTGGATGAGTCATATTATAAGTACATGAAGATGGCTACAAAATGGTCAAATGTCTATTGGTTACTGTCTAAAGTTGCTAAACTTGGTTCTAAGTTGCCAAACTATCATTCAGTTTTCTGACGTTTTTTGAAAAGCAGCGCTCCCGTATGATTCTAAGGGTCTCTTATGAACTAATATATTGTTCTATAAACCAACACGGGAATTTAGACAAAATTGCAACGATTCGAATGTTATTATACATGGGATAAAATTATTCAAACTATGCGAAGTAATGAGAGAAAATAAACAATTGGTACTCCGTTTATTAAAGCAAAATTTATTAAACTTCAATCAAAATCTTGTTGAGCAATTCTCAAGTTTCCAATAGAATTGATCGTGTGAGTAATTTGAAGTGATGCAAAAACAGCACACGACTGATTTCATGACACTCAAGATAGGAGCCCAAAAATTTAAATTTTGCGTTAAAATTTACAGCTGACTTCCACAACAAACAAATTCAAACCCTTGACTAATCAGTAACCAGAAACATTTGGAGATCTTACACGACGGCAGCAAGCAGATTGTCGCCAGTAACGATTTCCTTGTCGCACACGCTGCGGATGTACTCCGCCTCCATGTCGTCCGCAACGGCCCCCATCATCCCAAGTTCTTCGTCCAGATCACCATCCTGGGACTAAGGTGTTTCATGTACACATCTCGATGTAAATTGTTATCAAGGTAATATCCTCAACCAAATAAGCAAATAGCAACTATATCTAGAATGGGTCGCACAAGGCCTTTTAAATACAGCGATGAAGTGCAATGCAGAGTGCAAGAAATGCATCTGCTTTGAGGCAAAATAATACTTTTCAGGTTATCAGGCCACATCTTATTTGTTAAAAATGCATGTTAAATTAAAAGCAGAGGTAATTCCATCAAGTGAAAACTACTCACGTTATTACGTATCAGAGACACTTCGGTAGCAGACGTCAATACACTTTTGCGTTTGTTTTTATCATCCTTCTTTTTCTTGGACTTTTTCTTTTGCTTCTTCTCATTCTCGTGCTCCTCCTTGAGAAAGTTCCTCCTCTTGAGCTCAGAAAAGACATAAGTGTCCAGGTGCACCAGCTGGCAGATGGCAGTCCGGCCAACCAGAATAAGGAAACGCTTCAACACTGACGTGGGCAGCCGAACTTCCTGAACATCAAAGAGGGAGGAAGTTAGTATGTAAGGTCAGACGAGAAAACTTAAACTGGGTATATTAAGCTGTGTCCACAATCGAGAGGAAGGTATGCGATGCAACACTAATTAGCGAAGAACAAGTTTTAGTGGCAGCGTGGTCGTTGTATTCGCGACCGAGGAGGGGAGGGCGAACGAGGAGGGGAGGGCGAACGAGGAGGGGAGGGCGAACGAGGAGGGGAGGGCGAACGAGGAGGGGAGGGCGAACGAGGAGGGGAGGGCGAACGAGGAGGGGAGGGCGAACGAGGAGGGGAGGGCGAACGAGGAGGGGAGGGCGACCGAGGAGGGGAGGGCGAACGAGGAGGGGAGGGCGACCGAGGAGGGGAGGGCGACCGAGGAGGGGAGGGCGACCGAGGAGGGGAGGGCGACCGAGGAGGGGAGGGCGACCGAGGAGGGGAGGGCGAACGAGGAGAGGAGGGCGATTCATTGCAGGTGCGGTAGGTCAGAAATAAATTTTGAGGATCACCAAAAAAAACTTCAGAAAAAAGTGCGGACAATAAAGAATGACGAGGAAAAACTCAAGCTGAAAGATGTCAACGGGGTAATGTGTGAGAAAGTGTAGAATATTTTGAGCAATTTTTGAATGTGGAGGATGATAAGCAAGGAAGTGATCGCGGCGACGGTAGACGGAAGGAGTATGTCTGTGGTTAGAGGCCGTAATGAGTATATGTTACCGGTTAAAGTAGGCAGGACTAGACTATTAGAAACTAGACTAGAGTATACTAGAAACTTCTATTAAAGTTTGTGTGTATTATAAAAATCGTAAAATCAGTGAATAATTAGTAAAAAATAATCTGTCTGCATCTGAGATCAACGGTCTGGACAAAGCTAGTGTGATCTATCAATTTAAATGTAACAGAAGAGAATGTAAGTCTCTTGATAAAGGTTACAATGGCATTACCAGAATGACCCTGAAGCAAAGATTAACCGCTCATAAATATCAAGGTTCCATCTTCAATCATTTTCGTGTTGACCATAGTTGCAAATCATCCAATGAAGATCTGTTCCCTAACACCAAAATTCTATATAATGTTATTAAAAAAGGTCATATTCAAATAATTGAAGCATTACACATTCATGAACTTGAACCTTCCCTTAATGAAAACACTAATGATTTTTTCGCTCTCAAACTGTTCAGCAAAACTTCAGCTTGCTAGGTATGACGAGGCTGCTAGACCATTTTGCTCTCGTCTCTCGTGTGGTGAACATCGCGGTTTATGTACAATATTTCTAGTCTGACTACTATTTCTGTGATAAAAAATTTGATCCTTTGTCTAGTCCCTTTCGTGTTTTGTGATCTACATATCTAGTCTATATTACTCAAGTGTTAGTTTTTGCGTTTTTCCAAAGAGACTGAAAATTATTCTGTATTTTTTTCCAGCCTGAGGATGACAGATACGTCCAAACGTTGCATTTTATAATTAGACAAAAATATAGATCTTAATGAATTGCTGTGTTTTAGTACAAAAATGCTAGGAGCATTTCTGAACCAACTTACACGCGAGGAAATTGGACTAAGAGAAAAGTTAAGAAGTCTTCTAGAGAAAGGGTTTTGGGATGAATCAACAAAAGATCAAAGTTAGTTTAAGCCTCCCTAACCGCTGCAAAAATAGAGCGTATCGAAGAGAGGAAGGAGGAAGGCACCAATTAGTATGGAGATGAGAAAATGAGGAATATATGCAGAAAATGCATAGAAACTGTAAGATGGGAAAGAAGTTCACGAAATAAGATAAAAGTTGAAGAAGAAAGTCAGAGGTGCTGAAAAACAGGACAGTAGTGAACCGAAAAAGGTGGTCCTTAACATAACAAAAAACATTTTATTTCAACAAAAAGAAGGCCTACCTAACTCTCAGCTCGGGCCCTCACATTTTTCCCCTGGGAGCGCTAATTCCCATAGATACAATAGTTGTATCCCCCTGAGGGGGAATCAACAAAAGCTGGAATGAAGAAGTGTAAGAGGAAGTGAGATGCTTCGAATACTTGGGAGCGTGCGTGAACGTGAATGGTGAATTAGATCAGGAAGTGAGAATTAGAGAAAGAGGGTACGAAGTGTGGTGGTTTGAAAGCGGTTGTAAGAAATAGGTACCTGAGCAAGAATGTCAAGAGGTCGAATGGAAGCCTTGCCGTGCCGATAGTGTAGTATGGACCTGAGATGTGAGGTCCAAAAGTGGCCACAGGAGTCAGTTGAATGTGCTTGTAGTAAATTTTATGAGGAGTACGGCTGGAGCGACGTTGTGGGATAGACAAAAGACTGAAGAGGTGAGGAGTAGGACTGGGGTTAGGAGAGAGCAGGCAGGAAAAGAGGACTACTACTGCAAGTTGAAGCGATTCGATCGGTTTTGTGGTAAAATTAAAAGAACGAATGGTTGGTGAAAAGTGATGAAATAAGAGGTGCTGGGTTAGAGAATGATAGAGGTAGGGTGAAGACTGGATGGATATATGAATGAGGCTGGAACGACATCGCTCGATTGAGGTGTTAGATGAGAGGAAACAAAAACATGGGCAATAGGAAGAGACGAGTGCATGGAGAGCTGTTGCGAATGTCAAGACTGACGCAGGTTAGCTGAGTGGGGTCGAGGGTTCTAAGCCGGCTGGAGTGACTCAACTGTAATTGTGGATGGAACTTGGAACGAACGATTGTGGGTCAGAAATTTTTAAGCCCAAATAGAGCGGAAAGAACAAGCGAGCGTCCTGCTATGCAAGAGATACTCAAAAGACTCGAGTGAGTTACAGTGAACAATTCTTGGATATTTGACAATCAAATCTGATTACTGTTTAGTTGGCTACCACTTCGTGGCATAGGGTGCGTGGATAAGCACCTATCATATTACAGATTTTTTAGAAGCTTTAAAATGGAAGACAATCATTGACATTTTGCTCATGGAAATAGTTCATCAAACCTAATCATTGAATTTGAATGACTGATATATGATTTACTCCTTGACATTAGGAACATATTCTCAACTTTTTCCTCTCTCATCTATTGAGCAACAGTAGACTTCTAGATTACATGCCTCCATTTCTTTCATTTCAAACAAATACAGTTTCTCTGATTAATTAAATTCAAAGTTTTACAGAACACAATAGTGAACATCAACCACTGCCAAACAGAAGCAACACCTCACCTCGCTAAGAATATCCACATTGTCATCACTGGAACAGAGCGTTTTCATTTTCTGCTGCAGCCGCTCTATGATGGAGCCACAGACGCGGTCAGGGTGTTCCGACAGCTGAACAAGACATGAGAACATTACCTACAACCAAGACCATGCGAGAGTTGTGATATTAACGTAAATCTAAGAAACGATACTCAAAATCAGTTAACTATAACTGAAAATACGGAAATGAAATTCGTCGTTAAAAAGTAGCTTTTATTTAAACCTGACCCACAGAATTCATACAAAATGCATTATGCATTTAATTAGGAAAATAATCATCTGAGATAATTTAGGTAAAGATAATAATTATTTAACAAGTCATACTTGATTTGCTCAGTAATGTTGAAGGCTACCACACTTCCACGGTAAAAAAATAAACTGCAATTCTCAAAACGCAGACAACATATACTTGAGAATGCGCAAGAAATAATGTCAAAATGGTCGATTTTCAAACAATTCCCTAAATGTTATTATAACTCAACGTGAAAACCGCAGCTCTGGAAGACGTCAACAGGTAATGATTTCAGAAAACATAGCGCCCTACCGTAGAAAATCATTAGCAAAACCGTGGCGACACACAGATATTCATAGGGTTCAAATGAACTAGATTTTCATAAGAATTAATTCCGACCATCTGTACCTCGGGTAAACGTTAGTAGTGCATGGATAGAACGAAATGCATTTGTGATATGGTTAAACAACACGCAAGTGACCACATAAGATCATAAACGTGAGTGAAGCATGATCTGCGTCCCAGGAGTTACCATACAGGTTCCACAGTCTGCACATCTGAGAAAACATGAATATACCCAACAGCCATAACGCTGGGCGGCTCATCACAATCAAGATGCCAGCACACGAGCTGGTAGGTCCAACTGACCGCGTAGATGGTGGTGACAGCCTGCACAGCCATGGGGGCGTACTGCCGGTCCTCCTCTCGCGTGATGCCTTCCACCAGCAGCTCACTCAGCCGACAGAACATCTCGTGGTCAGGCTCCAGTCTAAGCAGCAAATTTATGATCGAGTTCTCATGAACAAATTTTTCAACACTTCGTATGTTACTCCAAATAGAAAAAATATTGTAGCAACCAACCTGTGTTGCTACTCTTTGATATTTTACCTAAAATATATCACGCGCTTTACCCTAAAACACTACAGATCTCATAAAAGAATTAAACTGAATAAGTAGCTCATTTTCCACCAATAAGTATCTCATTTCATTGTCTAATAAGAGATATGTCTTTACTTGATGAAAAATACTATAAAAATACTCGTAAACAATAGATTATTTTAATTATCTTAGTTTACGAGGCATCCATACCACATAAAATGCCACTTCAAGAGTTGGATGAAAAAAAGACTATTTAGTTTGGAGTGAAAAAAATGAGAACCAATGCAAAAGGTATGTTCTTAAACAGGTGACTCGTAGCACAGAAACAGTAAATTAGGAAGTAAAAGGAAGGATATACAATGAAGAGATAGCAACGAATTCATAAAAATTGAAAGCTAAGTGGTCTCAAAAATAGAAATCGTGTGGGTCTACTTATAGCTCAGATAACTCAACAGTATCCCCCTGAAGACATCAGCCCAATATCATAAGATAGACAAACCTAGCTAATCTATACCCATTGCCTCTCCTATGCCCTTGAGGAACATATGACACTTCAATCAATTCTTTACTATGCACCTGGAATTCAAAATCCACAATTATGAACAGCGGTGATAATATTAAATTAATAAATTTCTAATAAAATATTCACCCTAGTTTGTTCTTTGCTGTGCACTACCTACTGGCTTCCTTCCTCATTTTCTTGTCATTAACAACCTACTGTCAGTTTGCTAGGCTAATAACAATACTAAGAACAGAGAAATTAAAATATGTTATGGGTTAAGGAGTAAACTATGGGGAATACCTTGTGTGTAGCTGTAGTATAACCTTATAGTAGAAGTAGCTCGCTATTGTTGCACACAAATAAAACAATTAAAACCATACTTGTTATTTAGTTTGCAAAAGCAACAGATGAAGTTATAGGGCACACGACAGCAAAGACAGACGCGCACCTGAATGGCGGCGACGCATCCTCAGTCTTGGGTTTGCTGGTGGCAATTTTAGCGAGGGCGACCGATGCCTCCTTGACGAGGGAGAAGTCCTGCTCACCGCGAGGCCCAAAAGCTGTCGCCACCAGCACCCCGATGTTGCTGCTCACGATGCTCGGCTCTGAACTGCGAGGCAACGACACTTAGCGACACTCTGTGGGAAACTGAGGCTCTTGAAACTACAAGTTGAAAGAACACAAGTAGGAGCGTGCAGGTATGTCTGAATTCGACTGAGTCAATAACAAAGACAATTTATTTGTATATAAATATAGGATTATTTTTTCAAACAAACAAAAGGCTTTGACTGGAAAAGCAGACACTGCTTAAGTTACAACGTGAAAGTAGTAAAATATCAAATTTAGTGAAAAGCAATATGAAACTAATGAAGGAAAGAAAAACAACCATTTGTTTTCAACTCCCTTCCAGCAACTAAAAAACTATAGTACAGACGTAACTCAATAATAATCGCAATTGATGGGAGCTTGATTGAAAAACTACTCATCATGATTTAACCATTTGACATCTGCTTCTCGTGAGCAGCTGAATCAAAACAGTAGCGAGTAATTACTTGCGAAAGGAAAGAAACCCTGAAACCTTGCTTTTGAGAACTTGCCATAACATACCAGCGCAAAATATACTCGTTTATACTACTTTCTCGTTATGAATAAATCGTTCAGTCAGCACGAGAGATCAAGTAATGCAATACACAGCACAGCAGCTCAGCACACAATCTCTGTTTACTCAAACACCAGGAGAGACCTGGACACCAAACGCCTTCGTCTCGCTAACCTCAACTGGCGCGCTCGACCAGCCCACCTCAACTGGCGCGCTCGACCAGCCCACCTCAACTGGCGCGCTCGACCAGCCCACCTCAACTGGCGCGCTCGACCAGCCCACCTCAACTGGCGCGCTCGACCAGCCCACCTCAACTGGCGCACTCGACCAGCCCACCTCAACTGGCGCACTCGACCAGCCCACCTCAACTGGCGCACTCGACCAGCCCACCTCAACTGGCGCGCTCGACCAGCCCACCTCAGCAGATTCACTAGATCAGCCCACTAGAAAGAACCTACTTTCTAGCCTCACTAGACGAACACACTTGTCAAACACAGACATACACAGCTCATGGAACCACTTGACAGCTACACCAACTGAAGACCACTCACGCACAGATACAAGAAAACATCCTGAGAAGTTCCCCTTAAGCAGCCCCCAACTAGAGTACCACAACTATACAAAAACAGTCAACAACGCTAAGGATCTTCTACAAGGAGTTATAGTGTCCTCACCTTGACGCCATAGCCAGCAGCGTGAGGGCCGCCCTCGACTCCTCAGCAGTGGTGTCAGGGAGAGCGAGGGTGAAGCGCTCCCACAGCAACGTGATGCACGCTTTGCTCAGGTCCCCTGCAACGTGTCATATGCACCCTCAGTTTGCCCGTCATTCTTAGTTTGTTTTCATTCATCTGAGAGTAACTCGCTTAAAAGCACTGTGGCAAGTAACAAGATTTCAAAGTGGTCGAATTCTGAACTGAAGAATTTATAACCAAGTTAAGGAGTGAAACCATGGCTGAAATGAAAGTTTTAGAAATTCACATTTAAATTGAAATAAATAGCCAAGTAAACAGGAGAATTTTAGAGTCTCAAGAAGACTTAACATAAAAATTAACTTTCAAATCTTGACAGAAAAACGTCGGTACAGTACCTGTAATAGAAGTGGTTGAGAAATTAAACCCATCTCCCAACACAAATTGCAAGAAATCTACATGTACAAACAACAAAAAAAAAAGTTGGTGTCTCCCTAATACAGAAATTCAGAACATGTGGGACGGCAAGATTTACACACTTAGCCATCAGATATGGCGAGTAAAATGAGTTCAGCATAGTAAAGGACCGGTGCGCGAGTGTTGTGAGAGCTCATCAGCCAAATTAGTCAGTAATTCCGATAGAGATCTTAGATTCCCTCGACAAGCACGTGATAGTGCTGTTGTGGTACAAATGTCAGACATCAAGCTAAACATTAAATATCAGAATAAATAAAAAAATTATAATATTGCCCCAATATGGCAACAAGCTTCATTAGAAGCAAGAAATAAGGACTCAACAAAATCTCTAGAGTAAATAACTTGAGACTTTAGTCTCTGTTCTAAAGCAATACTACGAACCAACGTGCCCACACTCACCCGATTTCATAAACTGCGCTATGATCTCTTCCAAAGAAGCAAGCTCGCCAAGGTTGGCCCCAGTGGTCAAAGCCGTCAAGTTGCGGACGATGTGCTGAGCGCGAGCCCTCTCGTTCGCGCCGCTCTCTGCGCCGGTGATGTACAGGTGGCGATACGCCTCCACCACCGCCGTTTGTACCTGACGCCACGTTAGGAGGAACAAGGTAGGGTCAAACCAGTCTTTTTTGCGTCAACCGTGCGGCAATGCTGATGTCACGGCAATGAACCAATAGTAGCGCTCAGATTGCCTTGACAGTACGATATGTTGCAATGATGACGTCATCCAGTTTGTTTGAAATGAAGCCTTGTCATTGGCTAGCAGAACAAGAGGCTTATTTCCCACATAGAAATGACCTTACCTTGTTTTCTCTGCAGTGCCTGACACACAACGTCATCAAGCCGTACTTTTTCTAAACTTCGTTGCCGACCGCGCGGTATCTCGAAAACGGCGCCACCCCACAAAAACAGCGTCTATTTAGATGGAATGGCCTTAATGTCTGTCTGTTCAGGTTTAGGTGCGTCAGTTCAAGTGCATACGATAATCTTGCCAGATGCAATAATACTCGTAGTTCAGTATTTCTTTTGCATGTGTGAACAATGCATTTTTCATGATGAGCATCACACAAAATATTCAAACTTTCCAACTTAAGAAGAGATGAAAACTCTTTATGGAAAAGAGAAGCAGGGCTTATCATTTGCTTATAGCATCGAATGTGCTAAACATACATCAGTAGTAACAAAGATTCTATAATGAAAGAAAATCTGCGACATGGCAACACTAACTCATGCCCTTCTTGCACACACACCAGACGTCAGTGATATTTTATAAAAAGTACTATTAATTCGTCCTCTCCTAGCTTCAGTAGGGGGCCGGCATACAGGAGCAATGACCAACAGATGACATTGTGTACTACCAGGAGTTTAGTCTTACTAAGATTACCTTTTCAGTAAACCAAATTTATTTCACAGTTTTGTCTTTAATTTTTTACTCTTCAGGTATTCTGACGAATAAATTTCACTCAAATTGAAGCTTATACTTCCAATAAATGATACACAAGGTGCATATGCAAAACAATAAGTGTAACATGCATTTATAATTGCTTTCTTTTGGTTTCACCGGCCCAATAGTAATATGGGTCCATGTAACTAAAGCATTCTCTCTTTTGTGCCTTGAATGAGATACAAGAACCTAATATGGACAACATTCTGCGTGGCTGCACAACTCCTCCACTTCATCGCTGAGTGAGAGACACAAAGGGAGACGCACCTGCTGCTCACGCGACCACACGAGCACCAGCATTTCGCGCACTCCCGTCATCGCGTCCAGCACACCGAACTCAAAAGCTGCCAACCAAAGTTCCAAAATGAGATTTTATTGTCCTTTGATTTACTAAAGAAAATGAGATATAACATAAAATTCTATCAACAAATCTCCTTGTGCAAAAATCCAAGCAGCAGGAGTAGTCCAGATTCTTGCTCGATCTTCAAAGAAAATTCATAAAACATGGATTTCCTTTTATTTTGAATTTGAATACATCAATACAGAGTCATATTTCGTAAGCAGTAAAAGCCACTCTATTAAGTTAAGCTAAACAGAAAGATTTCAAAGAAAAAAACGGATCTTAAACAGAATTCAGAAGAGAAAGAAATGTTCACTATTCAGTTGCTCAACTGCACATAATCAATATGAAGAACATCGCGCAATACAAAATAAAATTTGCCAAGATACGTTCATAACTTCTGTCATTTTCTAATATTATAACCACAGCAGTACAGCTAATATTCAACCCCAATTTATAATCAAATAGAGTACTTGATTAAGTGCAATGATTCTTCAATATTTCCTTCAATTCATCCCGAGTTCCTTGAGAACTGTCAGTTCAAGTGATAGAAAGCTAAAAATATTTTTAGCATTATCAACTGCTCCAAGCCTTCAAAAAAATTTAAATCCTGGATGCCGCAGATTTTCTCAAATATGTAATGCCCTGGCTTGAAAGAGGATCTTATGGTCAATAAACTCGGTAAATACATTATTTATTGTACTTCTCGTGAATTATTGTTTTTTTCCGACCATTAGACACCTGAATTAAGAACCTAAACAATATCAAGATTCCCAACAACACCTTTCAAAGACACACAAAAAATCAAGTTAAATACCCATGAAAAATTTGTTCAACCGCAACAAACATCTTTCACTGTTCGGTATTTTTACGCCACAAATCAGCAGACAAACCATATACTGTAGTATGAAAAGCCCAGAAACACAGCAGATTTTGACATCATTCAAGCATTTGTGGCTCGAAATTCAACCCTTGCCTTAAGGCCTCTAACACAAATATCGTCGGCCAGCACATCACCTGTGACGAAGAACTTGATGGCCTCCAAGACATCAGAGACCAGCTTGCTGGAGAGCAGCTGCACCACGAGGGGCAGGCCGGCCTGCAGCAAGCGGGCGAACTCCACGCTGTTCTGTTTGGTTTACATCACAGGAGTTGGTTAAAAAGTCTCTCTTACCATAACAAAGACTTTCCCGAAACAGAAAGAAGCAGTTAGTATGGAGTTTAGGAAACGGGGAAGCTATGTACAAAGCATGTTCCCACATAAGAAACAGTGAGTTGAGAAAGAAGTTTATGAAAGAAGATGAAAGTTGAAGGAAGTCAAATGTGATAAGAAAAGGACAGCTGTGAACCGAAAAAATAAAACCCTTTGAAAAATAATAACCTGTTCTGTTGCAACAAAAGAAAGCATGCCTAACTCTTAGCTAGGGACCTCTCATTTTCCCCAGGAGCGCTAAATTTCATAGAGACAATAGTTATATCTCCCAGAGGGGCACGCTGGGCTGCAACACGACTGTTGCTCCCAAACTATTGCTACATTTATTTCACAGTAGAACTACTGCATCACACATAGAGCAACTGCACATAAAAATGCAGTACCGAGAAAAGTTTAAGAGTTCTGTAATGTCTTGCGTGCAAATTATCCACAGTAATTTAGAAAGCGCTGGATAACATCTAACCTTACAACATTTAATCTGTTGAATTTATAATAATACGGGATACATGGCTTAAATTTTACTGGTCGCGAGTGTTGTTCTCATTGACGGCCAATGACGAGGCTGGACACTCTCGTCTTGAAGACTAAGCTATTCTGAAGTGTTCTACTTGAGGGCAGAGTTTAAAGCTTATGCGCAATTCTAATCTTAAAATTACTCATGCTGCAAGGGTTACAAAGATTAATGAGGTGTAAACATTCCAAACAGGTTCAGCATAAACCTAGTAGAAGCCTTCTTTTTTCTTACGCCCATAAAAATTCGTACAATCAAGTACCGGAAAACCTAAAGCAAGGTGAACTTGAAATTTATCTCTAAACCTATGAACATTCAATAAAAAGGAGAGAACTACGCAAACCCTGCCAAACATCTCATTTATATGGAAATACAAAAAGAACCAAGATACAAAACATATCCTTTCATCCATTCGCACATAATTAGCAATGAAAATAAGGTCATCTGGAAAACAAAGTAGAATTCAAGCCCCTTTTTGAAGTTATGATGGTTACTTTCTGCATTGAGTATCATGAATGGTACGTTCAGGACTCAGTAAATTTAGCGGCAAACCAGAGCAGAGTGTCACATATTTTGGATAACCTAAATTGCGAACTTGCGACTCTCACCTTCAGATAATTTACGAGCGTCTTTTGCTTGACAACTTCTTCGCTCTCCTTGGGTTTCTCGTCAGGTGATTCTTCTTGTGATCCATTCTCCTGTGAGGCGAAACACAAAATCAGAACTCACAATGAATAAAAACCTAAAAAATTGAAAAAAATTGAATAGCCACCTTTTTCTGTAATACATTACACTAAGAATATTTCCTTCCATAAGGTAAGTTGAAGTCCAGTTGATAGAGCAAAAATGAACGTTGCCTAATTGCTTCCATTTTTTTCCAAGGGTACTGCTAATACAGCAAAGATGTACGTCAGTTCTGCCAGAGTTGTAGTTTGTTTTTGAAGCTAAAATGTTTTACCTTCCACTTTAGAGTACAATTATATTTTAGTGCGCTATCTTTATAAAATTATTTCTTGCAAGTGCCTAACTTCAGACTTTTTAATAAACTTGTGAGGCTAATTATACATAACCAATTTTACTCTCCAAAATATCTCATTTACCAAAGATGAAAATTGAAAGACATACTTTTGTAGATACAAAAGTCATTTAGTTGACTGACAAAAATATTCTTCACTGGAAAAAAATTTCACGTGAATAAAGTTAGCACTATTGTGGACAAGTAAGCGACTAACATGCAGGTCAGAAAAAACTGCGTTCACTCCCAATGAGGCTCTTTTGATGGCAGCTCCAAGAGAACTGCACCTCGGTTCACTTACCGTTCATTCCACGTTAGACAAAGCTTCATTGAGAGCTCCACGAACATGAAATATATTTAGAATTCACCAACAACTTTATGTTAAAGCCTCAATTTCCAGAGCCTCAATGCATTTTATTCAGATTTTACACCTCTTTCAAGACATTATTCATTAATGATCTATGACTTCATCCTCAATAGCAGCCAACATCCTCAACTGTTAATACTATGGCGGTGGCTAATTAGATAAATTGCTGGCTACAAAAATAAGTTGTTTGAAAATCCTGGGCTGCATGAGTGCAGGATGCAAAGAAAATTGTGAATCTAACTCTTAGAACAAACAAACATTCACAAAAACTATCCAATTGAATTACATATGAACTGATCAGTACAGTACAAAATATTGTGCCCACATTTTAAATAAGACAACTGATGCAGTGAAGGTATTGAAATGACGCCGCCATTCAAGACGCCACGAGTAAGATGGTGCAGCAAAACAGGTATGCACCAACATGGCAATCCTCAATTTCAGTCTCATTTCATGCACCTCATCG
Organism: Morinoia aosen; assembly: GCA_030386875.1. Taxonomy (NCBI): domain Eukaryota; kingdom Metazoa; phylum Arthropoda; class Malacostraca; order Amphipoda; family Talitridae; genus Morinoia; species Morinoia aosen. Next base: position 64,388,897 of record CM059564.1, on the reverse strand, counting down.
CAAACGTAAAGTGAAATTCTCAGTTATTTTCAGCAAAAGAGTTAACATTCAATAACACAGGCACAGTAACTTGCTATGAGCTTTAAACACGTTGGGGTGAAACAAAAATTCCGTCAGTTCTTGATGGATTTTTCTGAGATTTTCACAATAGGTGTAAAATGATGCGGTAATTGTTTCTGAACTCGTGTTTTTTTCGTAAATTTATCAGAAATATGATTCTTTTTTTAAAAACATGAAAAAATGTGTGTTGTGGAAAATCTCTCTCCTCCTACAATTTTGAAGTTACAGAACAAGCAAAATGTGTTCTAGATAGCTAATTGTCTTGTCTAGAGATCCGGTGCAAAAGTTTTTTGACATGATTTTTTGAATTTCAAGAATTTTTTCCCAAAAAACCACCACTGTTTTCTCTTTTTGAAATCATTTTGCTTATAATTTTCAACAGGGATAGAAGTTAAAAAAAATTCTGCACCGGATCTCTAGATAGTTTCAACCGCTATGGATTGATATGTTTGTCATTCCTGCCCCTTCAAAACTGAGGGATAATCCCTTCAAAAGTCAATAAGACAAGTTTTCATGACAGCCATTTTTCTAAAATTTGTTTTTTCTTTCTTTCATAATTTTTGAACTAAGATTTCTTTTGAAATGAAAACTACTGCTTTTGTAGCTTTATTTAAGTTCTATCGATTGATATATTTGCCATTCCTGTACCTTCAAAACTGCGGGAGGCGATTATTTGTTTACACAACAAGCTAATTAGCTGATGATTCAGAGCAGCCGGACTCCAAACAAACATTCGGTTACATCATCATAATTATTACTGAGTTAGAATGTTTTGTTTGAGTGCAAAAGCATTTCAAGCAAGGCCATGAATGAACTCTCTTGCTATTACTGTAGAGGAACGCCCAAAACTGACTCGTAATAAGGGGGGAAAGGGGAGATCACTCATTCATTGGTGCGCCCAAGGTCACGCTAGTGCGCGTCTTCTACCCCGTCTAAGAGAAGAACCAATGTACGTACTTGAGAGCCAATTATATCGTTTGATGCAGAAGAAAATTCTATTTAAGAGGAGTTTATAACCTAAAAATCTACCATTATCCAGTATTTGACTCAGACCGTGCCCTTAACTCCACCTTGTCATTCATGGCGTGACTGGAGAGGAAAATGCGGTGAAGGAGGGCGACGTGCTGCTGCTGTGGAGGGCTCAGCTCGTCCACTGATTCTCCGTTGCTGCCCTGCAGCGGCACCGAAGTGCTCGGGTCATAGCTGCAATTATGGAGAAAATTAGTCAAAATTTCAAACTCTTCATTTCCCAAGGAAGAAATGAATGTGTTCAACGATAACAATATCTCTTTACAACACTCAAAAATGCCCCCCCACTAACCACTAATGGCGCTTCTAACGTGACCATTAAGGTTTGAGAAGAAATTGTGACACCCAACACAACAATAACAACACAATTGGAACAGCTTATTATGAGACCTTGGTTCGTGCCTAATTGTATTGATTAAGCTTGCAGGGTGACTACGCCAGCTTTGTTTCCGTTTCGAGATCGCGTAAGTAAATTTAATTCAAGTGGCAGCGCGGGTAGCGAGACTGTGGTGCAGCACATATTATAGGAGTATGGAACGTGAAGGTGTAGCAAAGTGGCCAGTGGAGCAATGGCGGCGTTCTGCGAGGAAGCAATGATGAAAAAGCGCTTGGCTGCGGTCATGCTGGCAAAGAGCACTGATGCAGATGTGCTTGGTAAAGAAGCACTTGCCAGAGGAGTGCTTGGTAAAAAAACCTTCCCAAAGGAGTGCTTAGTAAAGGTCCGCATGATAAGAGAGGACTCGTTCTGCTCCATAGAGAAGAAGTGAGCGATTGGTGCCGTCAAGGAGCAACAAGGTTGTTTGCTCTCGTCAAGTCGGGTCTTCAGACTATTGAAATAGGGCTGCAAGACTGAATGCACTGAGAGAGTTGCCACGGAAAGAGCGCTCATTATACTCGTGGTGTAGGGCAGGCCGTTGCCATCGCCAAAGTGCGGAGAGGTAGAATACTACTGCTCGCTCTAAGCCTGAGGTCTAAACAACTGAATAGGGTTGTATAGTGAGAGGTGAGGAGAGAGACTTAAGAGTCCCAAAGAGTAAGGTCTCAAGGCTGTGGAGTTGCTACAATAACTGCATTGGGCCGAGTCGAGTGTAGAGTGAAGCTGCTTGGCAGAGAGCGCTTCTTATACAGGCCTCGCTCCAGAAGTGGTGGCTGCACAGTCTAACATGCTATTGGTCAGCTAAGTGATGCCTGCTTGGTAAGTGGTATTCTTACAAGCAGTTTGCACTAGTCGTAATGTGAGCTTCATTCTATTGGCTTGCGCACGGTGGCGAGTTGATACATGGTATTTGTACGAATAGTTTAGTCAGGTTGTATGATGAGTGATCAAGAAACTACCTTCCTTGCCAAGCACTTCTTTACCGGAACTACTTCAACCGCGCACTAGTACACCAAGATTTCTTTGCTCCACTGCATATAGCGTTCAGTGCCTGTAAAACTTCTGGTGCACCATCTTATTATAGTGAAACTATTGCAAAATTACAGGAAAAAAGGCATGAGTTGAGGGTATTATTCCACCGGGATTATTAAAGGAAAAGGGATGAGAGTTGTCCTGTAGCATAGAGAGGCATATGTTGGGGCAGCTGAGGGAGAGAAGCGTGAGACTGCTTCCTTAAAACACACTTTGTAGACATAATAGGACTTTGAAATATTAATAGATTCCATTCTAAATTGAGGGGTACAAAACACTAAGGGATAATGTCAATAGAAATGCCTAGGAAATTTGGGTGTTCATGCACAGGAACGGTAAGGGTTTCTCGAAGGCTCATTAGAGCGCAGGAATCACTTGAGAAGTCCTGAACCAGAGAATGGGGAGCTTTTTGAGCAATGCCAGGAATGAGGATTCTTTTTTAGTGAAAGCCTAAGGAAGTGCTGCGCACCCCTATGTTATACAAATCGACGCCATACACTATAGAAGCGAAACTTGATCGTACGGGAGGTACATTATTAGTTAAAACATTGATCGTTTTTGTGTTATTGAGCAAATTGATCATCAAAGGGATGTTTTGTACATTATTAGTTATGTTTCAATTGTACCACTGTAACCAACCGGTTAGAGTGACGACGCCATCGCGAGTCATTTCAAACGTCAGGAACTTCCTTCAAGCTTCCAGTTCAGTTACTATTTCTTATTTAATCTGCATTAATGCAGAAATGAGTCCTTCATCTTCAGTTATTATTGAGTTCATTTTCTAACATGCGAATAGGTATTAAAAAATTGAAAACTACTGATATGCTGTCTTATGGAACTTTTTATTTCAAATTGTATAGGTATATTAGTAAAAAAAAATTTTATATCGTTATGCAATTGCAATGTAGGAAAACTGTTATCAATCAATTGATTAACAGGGAAATGAATTATATGAATAATCAATAACAATAAAACTTTGTTCTCACGATGGTGTGAGAGATATCAAGCGCACAAACAAGATGCTGCTACTCCGTAAAAATTTAATTAAAGGGGGCTATTCATTGTAGCAATACACATCTATAGAGATGGGGATAATCAATTTTTCCTGTGTCGCAGACGAGAGTGAAGACAGCGCATTTCAAAATTGTGATCAGAATATCTTTAAAAAAGGGTACCTACACAACCGCAAGACGAGCTAAAGGACAACCATGGAAATGCTTTAAAAGTGATGTTAGAGAGATATTCATGGTCATATTTTACTATGAGTTATTTTGAGCATAAATGCATAAATAAATGGTCGCTGCCAAGTTACCACCACACAAAGAGGTGTTAGTCATGAGACACGCACAAAAAAAATGAGGCCGTTAAGCAATTAATTAGTCATGTTGTACTCACAGGCTCTTTCTTTATAATGCCACCTTATTTAACTCGCGTATTGATAAAATAAGTTAATCTTTCAGTTAGTCACTATTATCCTCAAGTTGATGAAGCAAATGCAGTGTGGAAAGTTCTTTCTACCTCACTTCAATATTCAATTCAATTATAAATTCAATTGTAGTAAGCAATTTTGCAAATATCAAACATAAACTGGATCATGCCTTCATTAACCTTAATTAAGTATTTAAAAAAAATTGAGCTTATGACTACCAGTCAGTCAGCAGCATTATGAAAATTCCCTCCGTGTGTGGCCCCTAATGGCGCACGTTGCGGTCAAAGTGTCGTTTTTGTGGCTCAGGAAACTCTGAAACCCAAAACTGCTGAGCCTAACTGGAGTACATAAAGCTTACTGCTTTTAAACCGAACATCATAGCAAACAACTCCTTCTAGTCATCATTGTCCCATACGGTATCATTCTCATTAACTCGAACCAAATAGCCCTCACTTGGATGTCAAAAAAACATCTGCACCCGGAATTTATCATGAGTGTAAGCAAATAAATGAGTTTGCTCGGAGATTCCTGTAGCAATGTCGAATTACAACTTTAAAATCTGAAGCTACAGTCCCAGTCCTATAGTGTCAGCAGTTAGAAATGAAATTTAGCCACTGTAAGAAATGAACGTAAGTGATCACCTGAGCACCGTGGCGCCATGGAATGCCTCCAGCGCACCGGAGAGCAGCATTGCGGCCCTGTGCAGCTTGTTGCAATCGAGCGCCGCTGCGATGGTAGACAGCGCGTCATTGAGAGAACAGTCTTCTGAAAGCTGGTCTTCTGAGTAGTCCTCTCCATCCTCGTCTGCAAGCAGAGGTTACACGACCATCACGGAAGGTAGGGAATCACTCCATACACAGCAAAACACAACAGATATTTGGACATCAGGCTTGAAGATGAATGACTCAAAACAATAGATATGATTTGATTAATTTTGAACACATTATCAATACGTTATTTTTTTGTTTGAATAATAAAAATGTAACTAGCTGCAACAAAGGCAATCCTAAGTGATCAAAGAGAAGAGACCATTTAGTAAGTATGAACTCGAGAAAACGTAGGATCGATGCACAAGGTGTGTTCCAACGTAGGCTGCCACAGCACCAAGTTAAGAAGAAACAGAAAAGACAAAAAAGAGATAGCAAACAAGGCATACAAATTAAAAGGACAAAAGAGGATAGGAGAGATAGAAATTCTGTAGGCTTATCTACAGCTGAGGAAACCTAATGTTCACCTAACAGTATTGCCCTTGGAGAGCCTGTCACCACAGCATGCGATAGGCAAAGCTAGCTCTCCTAAACTTATTGTGTGCCCCAAGAGGGTATAACAGGAACCTAAGTGAAAGTGATCAAAATTTGTGAAAAATATGAACAGCAGTTCAAGAGTCTCGCTATAATGAACATCAACAAGTCAATTATAAGTATGCTCTGAAAAACTGACAAATAATCATGTTCTCTATAAAATCATTTAAATCATTTTACACAATTTTACCTAAATTGTTCAAAAAAGTATTTTTGTTTAAATAGAAAGTTGAAGAGTTTCAGCACTCAAAGCCAGCGCAGCAAAACAATTCTAAAAAAAAATAAGTTAATATTTCTCAAGAATCTCCCATTTCAAGGCTTCTATTACACTATGAATTTATGGAAAGCTTCAAAAGTATTTTATAAAAGTAATACTAGGACTAAGTACTAAACATATACAATGGTATCTATTCTCTATACAGTATGCTCCCAACAGTACTAAACGATCCATCTGATTCCTTTAACTTCATCCACGTGCAGAATAACCAGAAAAATATTCCTTCTTTAGAGTGCAACAGTGAGTTAAAATCAATGGAATACAAGTCTAGCACTGCATTTCTTTCATTACCATAAAATACACCAAGAAGGTTAAGAAACGTATGTTAGCCCCTAGATTCACCGCGTAAAGCAGCAGCATCAATTCACAAGTAGCATAATGCAAAAATGAGCAGAAATCTGAGCATCCAAAGCAAAGGATACCTTCATCAAGAACGTCTTTGACAGCTTCAATAAGATCGTCGAGCTTCTCCTGCCAGAGCTGGTGCGCCGTGGGCACTTTGGAGCGCACATCCTCGTCTGGCGCGGCCACGGGCTCAGGGCACAGCTCCGCCAGCTTCCCTTCCTCCAGTGCCAGCTGCTGCTTCAGGTCCTCCAGAGGCAGCTGCGGGCACAATTTAGTCTGCTGAGTTAGCCTTCTTTCTCCTCCAATGATCAAACGCCCGTTTTCTAACTTTGCTACTCAAACGCCGGCTTCTGTATGATGCAGATCAAATGAACGTTTTCTTACTTTGTTTTCTAGGGAAAATGCGTGGGTATAGATCAATGCGGAATGTTAAAAAAAAACGCTATTTTATTCTTCCGAGCTTTACATGAATGTGAGGACCAAAGTTAGGGAAACGCTGGAGAACTGCAAAGTTTACTGGTAGCGAAGTTGTTACAGGATGGGATGCGGACCAAATGCGCGGGTCCTGAGGGACTAACCGCTTATAAAGCCTCTGAGGCGTACAGGGAAAAGGGACATGTGTGTGCGTGCGCGCACATACCTCGCGGTATGTGCGAGGTATGTGTAAACAGAAGATAGTCCTGAAAATGGGTGACTGAAAAATACCAAACCTTTTTATTTCAAATGATGGTAATAATGCTTGAAAAATTTAAGACAGTGTATCAGTAAATACAAAGGTAATGAATGAAAGTGAAATTACGTTGTAGCAAACTAATTAAAAATAACTTCTAGGTAACACCCTCCAAATACCAGGCAAGACAAATTTCTAACATTGCCATGTAATGGTATTTTTGCAATCAAAATAGAGTAGAATGAGCAGTAGTATAGAAATTAGTCCAAAGCTCCGTTTACACAGCAAAAATACTTTTATGGAAGAATGAGTGAGAATATCATTTAGTATGGACTAAGGACAACATTAAATCTATACACGTGTGTTTGCCACACAGAATGCAATGCGCACGGAAACAGTAAGTTAGGAAGCAACAGGGAGAAAAGGCAACCAACAGATAGCAAAGAAGATAGAAAAACTAAAAGAATTAATATGGGCACAGGAGACGGAAGTCCTGATAACCATTTGAGGTAACCTATCAATATCCCACTGGGGGCGCCTACCTGCAGGGCATAAGATAGACAAAACATACCAAACTTATTGCCCATCCTAAGCCCCCTTTAGAGGATTGAAAAGTAATTTGGGCACAAAAATTTATTTCCTTTTGTTGGGCAGGAATATTACCATGCCAAAATAAGACGAATTTTAGCCCACCACCGCATTACTTGAGCTAAGCACAACCCACAGAGTAAAACTCAGCAGCCTAGCTCCAAAAATTGCATGCGATACATGAGCACATGGTTTGGATCCAAACGCCAGCTTGGTATCCTAGTAACATCTGTTAGCAATAACGCAGCCAAAAATGCCTCGATTACCATTCTCCATCATCCAAAACCAATAAAAAACCTTCATTTCAGTTAAATGAGTTAACAAAAGTTGTGGCAAACCTTAGCAGCAAAGGGATTTTGCTTGAGGAAGGCCGTGAGGAGCGCGATGGCATTCTTGCGTACAGACGCGCTCTTGTCCATGAGCCGCCCGACTGTCAGCTCCAGCAGCCTCTGCTGCCGCGACAACGGCACTCCGCTGCCCTTCACTAGGTCGTGTATGATGTTCAGCACCTGCAACACCACGTATTTGCCACAGGTGAATTATAGAATTCTCGAAGTTGGAAGGGTGTATTGTAAATCGAAGTGTGTATTTGCTGATGAGGGGATATAAATTTTCAAAGACTTATTTGTAAGTAGCATGAATCGTCTGGGTGTATTGTAAATCGAAGTGTGTATTTCCTGATGAGGGGATATAAATTTTCAAAGACTTATTTGTAAATTTTTGAAGAATTATTTGTTGGTAACATGAATCATGTAAATTTTTAAAGAATTATTTATAGGATGAATCGTCATTACGTTGAAGAAAGTTTACATGACATATTTTATAGCAATCATAATATACATTGTACAAGTACTACAATAGCGAAAACAAACACAAAACTGTTATGCTCAATATGTATTACTGAGCTCATAGTTTTACTAATTACTTGTAGCTATATCAGCCAACAGAATTTATATACTACATGGAATCCTATAAAGAAATACGCAGCACACTAGCTGCTGGTATTTCATGAATGTTGAGTGAAATGAATTTGTGCATTGATATGGTTAAGAAAATAATTCATTTTACTTTTAATAATAACTTATACATTGTACGAGGTTAGTTCACAAATTACTATTTAATAATTCTAAGTATACAACAATTCGTAATTTTTGTCAACGCTTCTAAAGCAGGCATTCATCATATGTATATTTAAATGCAATACACAGATTTTATTTTTAGTTGACCAAAAAATTAATTTCTATATTTTACACATGTTTAACACAATACACACAACATTGTCATTTAGATATATATACCTACATATTTACATACTCTCAATAGCTCTGACAAAAGTAGTGCTTAGATTCTCAACAGATCATTCCAATTCCCCAAGAACCAACTCACCTTGCTTCTAACAAATGCGTTGACATCAAAGATGTGGTCCTCAATGGAATCGAGACAATTGTCACGGAGGTCTCGTTTCTTGTCGTCGAGGTTCTCAGAAGAAAGAACCCTGAGCACGAGGGAGCCCATCATGGAGAGCATGCAGTTGCGCAGGGAGAAGTTGTCGTTGTCCAGGAAGGTGAAGAGGAGGGGCAAGGACGGCACGAGCGCCTGTGGCACCAGCTCGGCCAGCTCCATTAGGAACTGGGTGTAGTTGCGCACAGCTCCGCTGTCCTTGCTACTGCTCTCCAGGCAGCCTGAGCAGTGAGGCAACAACAGAAGCATGCTATGAGACCACAAAAAAGTATGACTGCAGGAACATGAAATTTCCATCAATGAAACTGTTGGCATCAATCACATAACATGAGTTCACATCAAGCACAACAATACGATTTTTTATGAAGTGTTCATTAAAGTTACAATGTATTAAAATATCACAGGCAACATTGTAAGCAGCCTCACTAAACAACTAACCCAAGTCCATTTTGGCGATCTCCCGCACCACCTCTCCGATTACGTTGACGCAGCCAAACTGGTTCACAAGCAGAGCCAGTCCATTGGCACACACGCTTGCTAAGTGTTCAAAATGCTGCACCAGCTGATGAAAACAATAAAATATTGTTGGAAACATTCACTTGAAAATAAAAAAGTCTACATAGCAATCAATTCTAAAATAGAAACTTATTCACATAACTCAAACAGAGTAAAAAAAATGGAATATCCCTAGAATTACTTCATTGAATAATCTTGATTAGATGACACACAAGCATAAGGAAAATAAGGCGTTGAGCTCCTGCATAAGAGTTCACCTGCATGGTCTTCAGCGAGCAGGCCAGTCCATGGTTGTACCTGTTGACCAGCACCCCAACTATCTGGAACAGGGAGTCACGGATGCCCTTGCAGCGGTTGTGGTTCATGGATGGTGTCTCCAAAATCTTGTAGCATAAATTGGATACCAAACTGCACGAGCAAAAACTTCCTTTAATGCAAATATGATGTGTAGGAACAGTGTGCTAATTTTATGAATGGTTTTTGAGCATATGTTTATGTTGTGGTGCGAACATGAATCTAGTTAGTGTTTCACAGAGTTGATGAAGTCAATTTACGCCATCTTGCATCATCAAATAATGCACTGAAAACTTAATAAAGTTAAAAAAGTAAAACAAAAAATTTCAAACATGCATAATTAAAAAGCTGGAAAAAAGAAAATGTCAAGCCATGAAAGCTCGCGAAAATGTTATAAATGCTCTTAAAATACCCTCAAAAATTCTCACCCGGAGACAATATTCAAGCAAAAGAATTTGAAAGAGTAAAGCAGAAAATATGAATGACGCAACAGTGCAAAGCTACAACATTGACTCCAACATCCTTGCTACAAGGGCAGAAACAAAGCAGAGATAAAAAAAGCCAATCACTTGACATAATCCTCCTCCATGACGGGAGGGTTGCAGAGCCTGTGCAGAGGGTGGTGCAGAACAGAGCACATCTGCAGCAGCATGCGCATCCTCTGCTCCTCCCATGCAGCCAGGCTATCCTCCTTGCTGCCACCTGGACCACGCTTCCGAGACTGCACATGACACACATACTTTGATACTGATATTTTCCACAAAAAAAATATATATAAGGACAGTCAGAAATTGAATATCCACACAAACCTATCAGACATAGGTAAGATTAGATTATATTATATGTTACTTTGCGCCTCCCCATTCGCCACAAAGGCAATCCAAAAAAAGGAAAGAGGAAGGCACCATTTAGTATGGAGTCAAGGGAATGCAGAATCTATGCAGAAAGGGCATAAAAGCAGTAAGTTGAGAAAGAAGATAAGGAAATAAGATCAAAGTTGAAGAAGAAAGTAGTAGGTGTCAAATAACAGGACAGCAGAAAACCGAGAAAAAGATGGTCCTTAATAGAACAAAAACATTTTATTTCAATAAAAAGAAAGCCTACCTAGCTCTCAGCTTAGGCCCTCACATTTTCCCCCTGGGAGTGCTAATTCCCATAAATAGACATAGGTTAGAACAGTCATTTTCAGCATAAAAACACTAAGCACAGCTGCACAATCATAACTCATTTCTCCTAGACAATACTTATCAGAGAAAACCAATGTCAAAGAAATGGCTTTTATGAAGGTATTGAGTTGTCACTATTAAGTGAGGATGCAGCTAGCTTTACCATTTATCTGACAATGAGAAATATCATTCATAAACTGAACACTTGTAACAGACTTTTTCCAGAATACAGAATGTAGAATAACATATGTTAGACTAAAAAACACTATTTCTGGCATATAATCATGTGAATGCTGTTTTTACAACATCATAGCATAAGACGAATTATTTGTAACACTGAAGCAAAGCTGATTTTTCCCCTCTTTTGTCAAAAAGTGAGTTTGTTTAATTTTGCTTGTTATAGCATAAACCAAGGTGATGATGGTGATAAATCAGCCAGCATAGTAACAAACGAGATTATCAGTTTCATGCTAGAGTAAGCAGATTTCTTCAACCTCCATTGCCATCAATTTAACCATGTTGGAATCATCGTCCATTTTGAAAGACTAGACTTTCAACCCTTTCAAAACCATAATTGAAATAATTTTTTTCTGCCTTTTTTGATTTAGTTGATTAAATTTGAGGTTATACAGCTCATGGAATGAATAAAATATTTAAGATAACAAAAAAAATGATGGTGACACAGTATATATGCTGACAGTATTCTGGGAACCCATGGTGCAACACCAATTGTGATGCAACACATTGTTAAGGAGCTAGGGCTGCCAGACAGTGCTGGATATCAATGCCAGAGAGGTACTAGTAGATTGAACCACCAACAAAGCATAAACGCAATTTGCTCTCTATTATTTTCTATGCCAGAAAAATGTGAAGAGGTGCTAATTTGTACTGTTTGTAAAGAAAGGGTTAAATGATAGTTACTCAGCCTTCTCCCTGTAACTGATGTAGTGTGTATGTGTTTTTTGTTTAATACTTGCTACTATTTGTCTATAATCTGATGTATTTTCATTAATAATTTTCTGCACTTTATGTTCTTTCCAGGAATGTGAGATGACTGAAAAATTTTATGCAATGAGATTTATCATTAAAGTATTGATAAGCCTCAAAAGAAGTCTCATTACTCTTTACTTATAATTAGCATGTTATTATCAATACATCACTTCATTTTATCACAAACGAAAAGAAATTCACCCTCTCACATTGACTGTTACAGCACAGCAGCATTTTGGTCTATTGTCTGAGACAATGTGAAGAAGACTAAATAACACCTACCTTGCCAGTGGCAAGCAGAGCATCCTGTGATGGCTTGTTGTGGAAGTTCTCAAAAGCTTCTGTGAGCTGGACAGCAATGAAGGTGGCCATTTTGAGCACTGTTAGGTGATGGTGTCGATCACTTGTGCCAACGTTGGCAATGTCATCAAGTACGGTCGCCAAGTCGGTGGTCAGCTTTGACATCACTGCACAAGGGTGCAAGTGTTTCAATGATGGAAGGTACAAGATCATGGACACTTGAATATTAGCATTCATATATTTCAAAAAAATTAGAAAAAGTTCCAATAGATAAGGTACTACAGCTACATGTAAATACCTACATAAACCAGAAGCATGTAGTAAAAATACAAATTACTGAAATATTTTCACAACACCTGTATTAAATAATGATCTTGAGTAAACTGAAAAGCTCCACACAAATGTAATATAGAAATTTTCTTGATATAAAATTTTTTGACTGTCACATGAATGAGCTTACATGTTTTAAAACAGATATATTGCTATTACCTTTAACCATCAAGTTGAAAGCAGTTTCCTTGATGTTGGTATCAAGATCTTTGAAGTGCCACAGCACGCTGTAGAGCGCATCAAACTGCTGACCATCCAGTACAAAAGAACAACCCTGCTTATAAAAGCTTGACTGGCACTCTGAAATAGGAAAGTCAAAATTTCTTATTAATTGGTCACTAGGAATAATACATAAAAATGTACTGAGAATAAATCCCAAGCAGCACCCACAGGTATGCTGTATTTAAACTTAACCAAAACTTCAAAGTATTAACTATGGAGAACAACCGTATTTTGAAACATTTGCTTCATTGGAGAAGAATTCCAACATTAGATTTTTACTAGTAGCTTAATAAAAATATACCCACGTGTTTCAGTGGTCTATCAAGTCAAATTTGAACACATTGAAGTTTTAAAGCTAACCTAAGAGTAGGCCATGGATGTTAGTCACTACAAGGTCTAATGCTATTGTGATTTAGCATTCCACACCTAAAAGCAAAAGCATTAGAAAGCCTCCTCCCTTGCAATATACATGGATAGGCAGATGATACAGGGAAAATTTGACAAATGAATTTCACTATGAATAAAAATATTATCTCTCCAAATAAGCATAGTTTAATGAATGAAATCTTTCTGCCCAGCATTGCTGAGGGATTAAAATTTTTTGAATACACCTATTAGGACAGTAGAGAACTTTAGTGATTTATTAGCCTAATTGTGCCACATACCTTGTAACTTTTTAGGGAGTTCCTTGGCAGAGGAAATGTTGCTGACCGCATACTGCCGAATGGATGAAGCTTCTTGAAGAGCATCTAATGTCAGAGGAATTATGAACTCAAATTCTCCTTCATTACCCATGCTGGCAAAAAAGAAGCTTCCAGCAGTAGAATTAAGGTGAAAACAGATATTATTAGATGGCTGAAGATCAATAATAAATTTATAACTATCAGCAAAGAATTAATCAAACAGTTAGGAATTCAGAACAGTTTTTCATAATTTGATATTCTGTAACAGACAATAGGATGTGAAAGAAAAGAGGGTTGCCTACAAAACAAGATCATGTATTTGAATTAAGTACGTAACAGTTCATAATTTTTGGTAATATTAAATTATATAAAATGAAGCAGTTAAAAAAAAATGTTTAACTATTTTTATCAAAACTATGGCCTAGTACAAAGCTCAGTGCATCAAAACCTAAATAAATCACTAGAGCAGCAATTCTAACACCTTAAATTCAACAATGGCTAGCCTCAAATTTAATTAAAATTGAAGTAGTTAATATTAATACAAAATAGGAATAAAAAATTGGGCTCAAAGTTAGAATTAAGGGGAGCTAATACCCTAGACTTTACTTAATTTACATAATTTTACAAATTTCACATTTCACATTTTTTTTGCAACTAGGTGAACGAAAATGAATACCGATACATATAGATGAATTATAAATACATTTACTTCGATAAAAAAATTTTATTTTTGCAACAGAAAGAAAGTTATTTTCCAAACATATATATAAACATAAATTTGGCAAAACCCTATCCCTTCAACATTTTTCAACATAGAAGCGTGATTTTGGTCTCATTTGATGCAGTAAAACGGTGGGAACAGCGTAATGAAGCGGAATTCTATTTATATTCAAAAATAGATATTTATTGTGAAAAAAACTAGGATTCTTTCAGGGAAAAAATTTTCTTAGACATTTCTAACCAGAATTTTATTTAAATTTGAAAATATCCTTTGCTACGCTGTTTCCACAGTCTTGCCGCGTCGAATGAGACCAAAATCACGCTTCTGCAATGATAATTGTAGGGTGAAATATGTTTGGCGTACATATATATATATATATTTTTTGATGTTTGCGCAATAACTCTTTTTCTATTGCAAAATTCGAAAAATTTCATAGATACAAATGTGTTAAGAACTCAACTTTACATATCTGTATGCATTTTTGTTCCTCTGGAGGCAATAGAAATGTGAACAGTGAAATTTGTAAAATTACGTAAATTAAGTATAGTCCAGGGTATTAGCTCCCCTTAAGGTAGGAAATTAAGAAATAACTACAGGGTGTCTCAAAAAAATGTACCCACACTTTGAATGACAAAGAAAAACTTTATTTATGAACATAGAGCAAACTGGAATAGCTTCAAATACAGTATACATACGTAATTGATGAATCATGTTTGCTAATGTTCAAATTGATGACCATCTCTGTCCAGACAACACTGATAACACACACAAAGGAATTCTCGAATGTCATAAATCAGGTCATTAGGCATATCAAGACATTGTCTTTCAATTTCTAATTTCAATTGTTCTTGGTTTGGAGTAATAAACTTTGTCTTTCCCCACAAAAATAAGTCTATGGGCGTGAGGTCTGGGGAGCGCGCAGGGTAGTCAATAGTACCTCTTTGTCCAATCCATGTGTCTAGTAAAGCTGCATCAAGGTGAGCTCGTACATCGCAATGGTAGTGTACAGGTGCTCCATCTTGCGGAAAGTATATGTTATTATCATGAAACATCTCTGAAATTCATGGACCAACAAAGTCCTGAAGCAAGTCAAGGTAACTCTCACCAGTGACACTTCCATTGAAAAAAAATGGCCCTATGATGCCCAACACACCACACTGCTACTCTTGGTAAGTTTACATGGTACTCAAGTGTCACAAGAGGATTCACAGAGCCCCAGTATGTACAATTAAGGGGATTAATGGAACCACTTAATTTAAAGGATGCCTCATTGCCCCACACAACCTCGTGTAGAAACTCTGCATCTTCTGCACATTTTGTCATGTACCATTCACAGAATTGAACTCTCTGGACAGGATTGTCTTCATTGAGAAAATAGATTAGTGTTAGAATGTAGATTTCCAGAGCAGATGCTACATGATGCAATAGGCACCATCTTTTGAGAAGTGGGTTTCCCAAGCAGTTTGTCAAAATGATTTCTGTGGTGACTGAAGAAGTATTTCCAGTACATGCTCTTCTTTTCCAGGGCTCGTACATGTCCGTTGTTGTCCAGAATGTTTCAGAATGCTTGACATACTGGATGGTTTCATCTGCTTCAAATTCGTCTGATGCAAGCAATGGATTAGTGCGTTATTGGTGGTATTACAAATTCAGTTCTGAAGATTAAGATTAAGATTATAAGTTAGTTTAAGCCTCCCTAACCGCTACAAAAAAGAGCGTATCGAAGAGAGGAAGGAGGAAGGCACCATTTAGTATGGAGATAAGAGAAAGGGGAATCTATGCAGAAGGGGCATAGAAACAGTAAGATGAGAAAGAAGTTCATGAAACAAGATCAGAGTTGAAGAAGAAAGTAGAAAGTGCTGAAAAAACAGGACAGCAGTGAACCGAAAAAAGATGGTTTGTAACAAAACAAAAACCTATTCTATTTTAAAAGAAACGAAAGCCTACCTAACCTTTAGCTCGGGCCCATTCAGTTCTGAATCATCTTTGCACTTCAATTGCGTTTTTGGTTTTCAAATAACATATAAAGACAAAAATTCTTTCTTCAGAGCTAAGTTGATTTCCTGACATGCTGTAATGAATGAAACACACAAGCAATTCAAAATTCAAAAAAAGAGAGTATGTTAACAACAATTAGAGTGTGAGCACATTTTTTTTTTTGAGACATCCTGTATATCCCATTACTAATAATTCTTTTAATCTAAGCATGCGGGTGCATGCCACTTTACTAATGATTTATTCAGATTTCATTTTGAACAGTGAAAACTTACATTGCTATTGATTTAATCAACATGTTTGTCAAAGAAGTGTAGGTACAACCAGCATGTCACCAACTTCAATTTGAACATGGACTAGAAATGTGCATATTCAACCTTGTATTTGCATACACAATCAGCTTAATGGCAACAAACAAGTAAAAAAGTAGGAATAAGTACTGACACAAAACAACAGTCTGTTTAATTTCATTTTTTATTTAAAATATAAATGGAACTAGTGTAATCAAAAGTTGTTTTGTTTCCTCCAGCAAAACTTTCATAAAAAACGGTAAATCTGAAGGATATGTCAGTTATCGATTTTGTAAATTTTGATGCCTTAGCATAGTTAATAAGATCGAAATGAACAAGTTTTCTTCTATGCACTTTCCGTCTCAAATGAGTATTTTAGGTAAATCTGAAGGAGATGACAGTTGTCGATTTTGTAAATTTTGATGCCTTAGCATAGTTAATTAGATCGAAATAAACAAGTTTTCTTCTATGCACTTTTTGTCTCAAATGAGTATTTTATTAGTTATAGCGGTAAATGACTTACCGCAACTCCAGTCTTTGAAGCGGCAAGAAATTCTTTGATCGAGTTGTATGGCAACACTGCAATGGCGTCTCGCTTCCAGCGCTCTGTCTTGAAAGACGAAACCAAACCTACCGCTATACCTCGTTAAATACTCATTTGACGAAAAAAGTGTATAGAATAAAAGTTGTTTATTTTGATGTTATTACCATGTTTCAAGCAACAAAAATTCAAAAATCGATAAGTAGCTGTTTATTCGAGCGCATTCGTCATCAATGACGAAACTAAACTTACCGCTATAAATCATTTGAGACGAAAAAAGAACAGAAGAAAACTTGTTTATTTTGATTCAAATAATTAGGTTCAGGTACCAAAAAGTGGAAAATAGACAACTGCCATCTCCTTCAGATTTACCGTATTTTATTAGTTATAGCAGTAAATGACTTACCGCAACTCCAGTGTTTGAAGCAGCAAGTAATTCAAGGAGCACGTCGGACAGCAACACTGCAATGCGCACTCGATTCCTGCGCGATCGTCATCAAAGACGAAACCAAACCTACCGCTATACCTCGTTAAATACTCATTTGACGAAAAAAGTGTATAGAAGAAAAGTTGTTTATTTCGATGTTATTACCATGATTCAAACAACAAAAATTTGAAAATCGATGAGTAGCTGTTTATTCGAGCGCATTCGTCATCAAAGACAAAACTAAACTTACCGCTATAAATCGTAAAATACTCATATGAGACGGAAAGTGCATAGAAAAAACTTGTTTATTTTTATTCAATTAATTAGGTTCAGGCACCAAAAAGTGGAAAATCAACAACTGACATATCCTTCAAATTCACCAAAAAAATGGACAATGTGAAGTTTAATGCAATCACGGAAAATAAGAATTCCGATCTTAGGAATCACTATAGGAACCCATTTAAGAACGTTTTACAGGAATGACATTCTGCTCGCTGATGCATTATTTTCGAATAATTGAACTTTGAAGTTGGCCTTGGCGCCAAAGGAAGCGAGCGCGTGAAACGGAATTTAATTAATAACGGAAGCTATTACAAACGTAAAGAGGTTGGGTCGTGAGGAGGAGGCACAGTTCTTCTAGTGAAAATTATAAATGAAGCTTTTAACCCACCCATTAGGGTGACGACCGCAATCTTGTTGACATCGGGTCCAAGATGGCGGCGCCCATGGTGGTCGCCATGTTAGACCCGATGTAAACAAGATTGCGGTCGTCACCCTAATGGGTGGTTTAGAAGCTTTATTTATACTTTTCACTAAAAGAACTGTGGCTACCCCTCACGACCCAACCTCTTTACGTTTGTAATAGGGGGTTAGCTTCCGTTTTTAATTAAATTACGCTCGCTTCCTTGGGCGCACGACGGCCAACTTCAAAGTTCAACAATTCGAAAATAACGCATCAGCAAGCAGAATGTCGTTCCTGAAAAACGTTCTTAAATGGGTTCCTTTAGTGATTGTTTGGAATATAATTATCAATTTCCGTGATTGCATTAAACTTCACATTGACCAAAAAAATTTTGGCCTGCAATTGTAAATTCAGCAGGCAAGTGTCAAAACTTTTGCCCATTACACATAGCATAGTATAATTTCTGACTTTTAAGACTAAATTCAATAAATGTACCAAATTTATGGTCAATATGAAGCGTGATGTGATCACGGAAAATAATAATTCTGACCCCAAGAATCACTAAAGGAATCCATTTAATAGCGTTTTACATGAATGACATTCTGCTTGCTGATGCGTCATTTTTGAATTATTCAGCTTCGAAGTTACAGGTGAAATCGCTTTTCCGCGCAAAATGTGCAACACAGAGTACGACCAGGTTGGGTTGAGAAAGGCCAAGTTCAGGTCTTTTCAGCGCAAGCCAGCACCATCTGTTAAGTAGTCAAGCATCTCCACAAATTAAATATTCTCCAAGTTGCTGCATATTTAAATTGTTAAATTTAGCAAGAACACAACAATCAGTGTCAGGATTAAGGAGTTAATTATGAAGTTAAATAATTTCTAAATCATCTTTAGTTGATACAAAATAGAACTAAACGCTATCTCTCCTACCCTTACAATATTCAGCTAGCTAAACACCTATATGATATGGCTATATCCATTTCAAATTATGACAGCAGGCATTTTGAAACCTTAAAACATATTTATGTATCACTCCAATTTCTGTTGGTATCTAAGATGAAACCTCTAGGCATAAAATAGGCTAAAGGATCATGTACATTTTGTGCACAAGGGTCCAGAGTGGACAATAATTTGTGTTTTATTTTTTTGTTTTTCTCACTGAAATACTTTCCTACTAAGCACTCTATTCATGTTTCAATAAATTATATTTTATTTACTGATTATGAGGCTAGCAACAGGTATCATGCCTACATTATGGTTTTCATTTAAAACCCAATGTGTTGTAACAACTTGTGTTGTCAAGTTTTTTGACATACTTTTTCTCCACTTTTCGAATGTTTGGTTTTGATTAAATGCTCCATCATTTGCTAGTTTAAAAGAAGCATTGCAATCTTAATTTGTATATGAACTACAAAAAAGTACAAGTATAAATCAATCCAATAATTAACAAGGTTATTTGCAAATTTAACCACAATTTATTCACTGCTTCGTTAAATTTTTTAAAAAGAAAAAATGTTTCTCATAGCAAGTATATCAATTGAAAATTTCCTCATAAATTTATTGCGTCAATTTCTTCCATTTCAAGTCTAATATAGTCATAACAAAACTAAAGAGACAATCAACTACAATATTGAATCAAAACAACCGCTCATATTTCAATCTTTAGCGCGAAACACTAAAAATTTCTAATCATTTATTCTTGAAGGCTTTAAATTCCACAAACATAAATTGTGACAACTCCTAAATGGTTTGGATTCGTCAACCATTAGAGTATATATAGTACATGTTTATTTCTTGATTATTTTATATTTTATTAGTTGATAAGTAGGTACAACTAATTTTTTCAACCCAAGCTTAGAATTATGAAGTCTATACGTTTTCATTACCATAAAAATAGCATCGTAACGAGAAGAAATTGAAAAACAATTGAAATATTTTCACTATTTATATTAACATAATTCGTATAACAGGGGCATCATGAAACAATTTTTTTTAAACTTTAAATGTAGCGAATACAATTTAGATGGTCATTTCGGTCATGTAGCCATTCAAAACTTTTTAAGCAAAGTATATTGCTCACAATATTTATTACTCCATTTTGCTTCGCAGCTACAATTATTACTCACAATATGTGCCCAAGGGGAGGGAATAAAACGTACGCACGTTTAATAAAATGGTTATTCACGCACCATAGTTTTGTACACCACCAGATGAGCCTCTAAGAAATGTTTAAAATGAGCTGTTCGGATACTGAATATTGACCTTGGTATCTCCATCTTCCCACCCGATTGTAAACACAGTGCCCTGTAGATGAGCAGGATTTTCTCAAACAATTTATATCGTCACACTATTACAGCTGGTAGCGTAAGTTCTCACAAGTCGACTTTGAAGATTATGTGTCACCTGTATCACTACATTGACGTAATTTTTTTTTAATTTTGTGCTAAGCGACCGGTGAAATTTAATACAGCCCAGAAAAAAAACGGCACCGTTACCGTATGATGTTTACCACACAATAGCACGAGATCTACCTCTAGCTATACTACTATAGTGTACGGTTAGGTTATCAATGGATATTACTTATTTTTATACATTTAGTTCAGCAATAAAAAATTTGTACTTTTCAAACTACACTCGGGTTGGCGATATATGGCGGTAGACCTCCCGCAGTAGTAGCACTGAAATAACTCCCCCGGCTACGCACAATTGAGGTTCGACGAAAATTTGCAAGGGAACACTATGAAAGAATTTGTCCATCAAGTTGATAGACATCTTGAAAATTGAAAATTTATATACATTGTTATTCAAGCCAGGGTACAACACTGTTCACCCTCTATTAAGCATGCATCAATTTCAAACCCCCCCCCGAGGAGCGAGGGGGACAGTGGCTGTCTTCCTCATTCCAAAGGCAAACATCGAACTCAGAGGGTCGCGAATCTCACGCACAAAAAGCGAGTGCTGTAAACTAATAGTCGCGACCACTACCAATAGAAAAATTCTTTTGTATTTATTGGGAAAGTTTTTTGTTAAGGGAAGGGTTCTAACTTCGTCTTCGGTGTTCTGTCGAAATGGGCTACGCTGGCATTTAGACTATCTTATTACCTCGCAGACTAAATTGAATTCAGATAATTTCACTAAATTCGCACCGCCAGATTAAAACTTTTTGACTTGCATCACTAGACAATCGAATTACAAAGCAAATAATGAGCAAACTTTAGTAATAGAAAATTCCGTACTTACGAACTACTACTGTTTCTTATCATTGAACTTAATCCCCTTGCATTCGTGAACTAACACCAACGAATCAAAGGCTTTCATTTTCAGATTCTCAATGATCAAAATCTTCATTCTCTGGAGGAATATAACATAGAATGGTAAAGCGGGTCAATACACTAATGAGGCATTGCCATTCTGAATCGCGGCAACGCAATGAAAATAGAACATAAGAAATGAACTTCACGGGTACGAAAAGTCAATGTGCAAGTTACCATTGTAATAGCCACAAATTAGAAACCACAGTATGATAGGAAACAGACGACACACTTTGGCATCAATGCAACATAAACTAGAGAAATTTTCAGTAGTACCGGATGGAACTCCTGTGTAGTGATGGCGCCGAAGTATTTTTGTCGCCCCAAGTATTGGTCTGATGATCAAGTGAACCTAGAAGTCTCAATACACACTTAACGCAGGTATTTTCCGAGTCTTGTGTCGCAACCCTTTGCTCCTCGAACACCAACTGAATCTTTACACTTTGGATTGTACCCTGTACTTCGAGTGCAAACTTGACCTATGGGCCTCATATACTAACTAAAGCCTTGTGCCTTGAACACCTATCGAATCCAAACGCCTTAGAAAACAACTAAATCTTGGTACCTTGGATATCAACTAAATAATGGTGCCTTGGACACTGATTGAAAAACTTTGGAGAGCAATAGAACCCTAAAACTTAGGATACAACTGATGTTAACTAAACACTTCCGACTTGGATACCAACAGAAGCTTCATTCAACAAAACTTTATCCCTTACGTCTCCACCTCGACCAACTACTGCCCCTATAGTAAAGTTTGGAATCAAATTCTGAGCTAATTTCTCTTTAGAATGAATGGGTACCAACTACCACATGTAGATATATAATTGGAGGTGCTTCAACACAAATCAACGTGAGAACGTATTCTATCGCTCTTCGCTCTACAGAAAAATTATCATTTCGCCCATAAAGACTATAGTATAGCTACGTAAGAAATCTAGAAATAATTCGGGACGTTAAATTCTAAGCAGGAGACAAGTTACTATTTCTGACCAGAAACCAAAACACAACCTTCAACCGAGGAGACTGAATTTTTGCAGACAACAGTTGCCCATCAAGAAAGATGCAAAGATGAAACTGGGTGAGAACGTATTTGTGATCATCATCTAAATAATTATTAATCATTGAAAAAATCCCCTGGTAATCAAATCATTACACTCGCTCATGGGATATGAATTATCATTTTATATGCTCTCAAAATCTAAAAAATACTACAAAAACTCTCCAATCAAGCCCATTTGTGACAACACTTTAGAATTAACATTGGCTAATCACAAGAAGTGAAATGGAACTCATAATTACAAGTAATTTTCACGTATCATTCAATCACAAGTCTAACCATGAGCAAATTCTGAAACTGAAGCAGCAGACCATCGTGAGAAGCATTAGTATGAATGATCAGGTCGCAATTTCTAGCATTCATCCACTAACGCACAGCTGGTTAACTAAAAAAACGCGCAGGCCTTCCAACGGGAGTCAATCAAATCAGCACAGATAAAAATTACGCATGCTTTTGTTAATATTGTATTTGAAAAATCACAGCAAAATTTGAATTGCGTTGAGCGTTTAATAGCAACAGCGTTTTGGAAACCTAAATTTCGTCAAATGAAAGATTCCCGACGAAGTTTAACGAGTTACCATACGTCAGTTGCAGCGTTATGCACAGCATGACGTAGACGGCGAATCAGCCACAGAAATATACAAGGAACTCCATACAATGCTGAAAAAATAGATATTTTTCCTAGAAAACACATCAATCGACATAAATTAAATGATAAAATTACTTTAACGCACCGTTCTTTCCAAAAGGAAGAACAGCATGAAACTGAGTTGAATTTCCCAAGACGCACGATCAAATGTGGTGTTGCATTATGAGGCAGAGAGTTGACAACAAGAAGCGATCACTGTAGGCGAGCTGCATCATTGGTTGAGGGCTGGCAGGAGCTGCTGGAGGTGCTTGACGAGGTCAGTGCGAGGCACTTTGGTCTCCTGTCGCGTGGCCGTGCAGCGGACGTTCACAACGCCTTCCTGCACCTCGCTCTCGCCCACACCCACCACCAGGGGGATGCCGTTTTCCTCTGCGTACTGCAACAACACAGCTTCACCAACACCGGTACATAAAATCCAAACCAAGGTTACTGAGATATTAGAGTCCTTTGGTGTGTGATGATCAGATCATGGCGAGCGTATTGAAGTATACCTCGGTGAATGAAGCTCAAGGAAGTATACTGAAAACATTTAATGCCGTAAACAGAGAATTGTGCATCATTTAGACAGGCAAAAGTCATTTACTAGATTTGTTGGAAATAATAAAAACTAATGATTGAAGATCAGCACAAATAATCCATCGATAAATACTGAAAAAATAGTAAGAAAGTTAAAAATTAGGACAAATTTTTGCTTAAAAGGTGCCCCATTTTTCAGCAACACTAATTTTTAATAAAGCTTGAACAAGCTCTATTTTGCTCATAGAATATATTCAAAACAATCAAAAGAAAAAACAGCAAAAATACAAGCAACACTTGCATTACCCGAGTAAACAGAGACATACACAGAAAACCAACCCTACGATGAATGGCTACTCTTTCATTCTCAGCACAACACAGCCAACCCTCATTGCGAGCACACTACAACCTCTCCTCATTCCCCTCATTGCGAGCACACCACAACCTCTCCTCATTCCCTTCATTGCGAGCACACCACAACCTCTCCTCATTCCCCTCATTGCGAGCACACCACAACCTCTCCTCATTCCCTTGATTCCGAGCACACCACAACCTCTCCTCATTCCCCTCATTGCAAGCACACCACAACCTCTTCTCATTTCCTCATTGCAAGCACACCACAACCTCTTCTCATTTCCTCATTGCAAGCACACCACAACCTCTTCTCATTTCCTCATTGCGAGCACACCACAACCTCTTCTCATTTCCTCATTGCAAGCACACCACAACCTCTTCTCATTTCCTCATTGCAAACACACCACAACCTCTTCTCATTTCCTCATTGCAAGCACACCACAACCTCTTCTCATTTCCTCATTGCAAGCACACCACAACCTCTTCTCATTTCCTCATTGCAAGCACACCACAACCTCTTCTCATTTCCTCATTGCAAGCACACCACAACCTCTTCTCTTTTCCTCATTGCGAACACACCACAACCTCTTCTCATTTCCTCATTGCAAACACACCACAACCTCTTCTCATTTCCTCATTGCAAGCACACCACAACCTCTTCTCTTTTCCTCATTGCGAACACACCACAACCTCTTCTCATTTCCTCATTGCAAACACACCACAACCTCTTCTCATTTCCTCATTGCAAACACACCACAACCTCTTCTCATTTCCTCATTGCAAGCACACCACAACCTCTTCTCATTTCCTCATTGCAAACACACCACAACCTCTTCTCATTTCCTCATTGCAAGCACACCACAACCTCTTCTCATTTCCTCATTGCAAACACACCACAACCTCTTCTCATTTCCTCATTGCAAGCACACCACAACCTCTTCTCTTTTCCTCATTGCGAACACACCACAACCTCTTCTCATTTCCTCATTGCAAACACACCACAACCTCTTCTCATTTCCTCATTGCAAGCACACCACAACCTCTTCTCATTTCCTCATTGCAAGCACACCACAACCTCTTCTCATTTCCTCATTGCGAACACACCACAACCTCTTCTCATTTCCTCATTGCAAGCACACCACAACCTCTTCTCATTTCCTCATTGCAAGCACACCACAACCTCTTCTCATTTCCTCATTGCAAGCACACCACAACCTCTTCTCATTTCCTCATTGCGAGCACACCACAACCTCTTCTCATTTCCTCATTGCGAGCACACCACAACCTCTTCTCATTTCCTCATTGCAAACACACCACAACCTCTTCTCATTTCCTCATTGCAAGCACACCACAACCTCTTCTCATTTCCTCATTGCAAGCACACCACAACCTCTTCTCATTTCCTCATTGCAAGCACACCACAACCTCTTCTCATTTCCTCATTGCGAGCACACCACAACCTCTTCTCATTTCCTCATTGCGAACACACCAAAACCTCTTCTCATTTCCTCATTGCAAACACACCAAAACCACCTTTCATTGCTAGCACAGCAACAGACCTGCATCTGGCTGAGGAACTTGGGGTTGAGTTTACGCGAGGTCTCAGCGTTGATGCCCGCTTTGTGCAGCAGGGCGCACAGAGACAGCCGAGCCTCCAGCATGCCCTTGCACGCCCCCGCCACCAGCACGTCCGTGCAGCTCGACCGGAGCTGCTCATGTCATGTTAATCGTTACTCTTATGATTCGACTCAACCGTGAAAAGTTGACATTCGATCAAGTTATATAACCTGATCTATGTAAACCTAAATCATTTGGTTTCAACAAATCCTATCTTAACCTGAAAAGTTGAGAAGAGTCCAATCCTAACCTAATCCATCCAACCCACCCTATCATGACGTATCCAAGCTCACCTAACGGATCCTAATTTGACCATAAATTTATATACACCTTACAGCAGGACGCCCGGTAATGACAGTTTACCATCGAAAATCAGCTGTAACTACAATATTGCTTCAAACCTGTAATGTCAATGAAATTTTACCTATTCAATCAGTCTAAACATAAGAAATTAACAAATAGCGCTATTAATATCGTGGAAGATTATTTTAGCGTCAGGAAAATGCTAGATATAATGTCCAAAGCAGTGGCTTTCTTTATTTACCTTAAATATGGTGCTGAAAAAGTAAACCTGAGCTAAAGGCCCTTAGTAATTCTACAACTAGTTATGTGTTTTAAATATCACACATTGAAAAGTTCACGGGTAACACTTAAAGTTCTCGTAGAAAAATGAGAACAGCCTGCATTGATGTCTTGCCAAAATTTCTACCTTGAACTTTTACATCAACAAAAGCTCACTCGAGATTTCCGTATTCCACGTTGGGTTCCTTTACATCAGATTTAAGAGGTTAACAATGTCATTTTATTACTTGTCTCCAAAATCACCTAGCGCCCTACATCATATTATTCTCCTATAACATTTACTCAATAAGTGTCAGTGAAGATGGAGCAGGACTAAACTTAGGGATTGAAGCAGTTTTCAGCAACACCCAACACACCAAGTGTCTGGCCAGCATAAGACTTCCCCACCTGCATTGCAGATTTTAAGATTCCAGTCCCTCATTTAATTCATTCTACCTCGAGTTTTGTATAACTTCTTGCCAGGTAGAATTAACGGACCTGCTTTGAAAGAGCGTGGACCTTACCTTGCCTAGTTGACTGGGACGCCATGTTAAAATTAACCACCCTGCTTTTGCAAAGTTCGTCAGAGATAGAAACGTAGCTTCTCGTTAGCTGGACAATGAAGAAAATCAATGAGCTTACCTCACCTGTCGCCTGGATTTTTTGGACGTAGTTGGTTTTCTTTAGTTCCATTGCTGAGGACTCTTACTGGCTTTGTCTCATGCCATTAGCATTAAAAAATAAACTGTGCCTTTGAGCTTGGAAAAATTTTATGTATCCAAGCTCAGAGGCAAAAGGCACGATCAAATGAACTTGAAACTCTAATCACAAAAAGTAAGAGGCAACTTGAACCTAGCGTCAAAAACGAGTTAATATGATCTAACCTTGCCTCCCTGCTGTCTCATCCTTCTCTCTTGGATGGCAAAAAGTCGCTCGATGCCAAAGCTGACGCCCACACAAGGCACGGTTCTCTTCTTGGCATCAAACATGCCAACGAGGTTGTCATAGCGGCCGCCCCCAGCCACGCTGCCCACCGTGCCGCCTTCTTCTTCCTCGTCCTTTTTCTTCTTGCTCTTGCTTTTGGCAGCAGCAGCAGCAGCAGCAGCCTGTTCTGCAATGGGCTCCTGGCCCTCCTTCAACACCGCCTCATAGATTACGCCTACAAATGAGAATGTAAGTAGCAAGCCATCTCAAAGTAAAAACTGAACTCAAAGCTATATTTTACCTTACAATAACCTGAACACGAATAAGGTGCACTGACATTTCAGATTTGCTATGATAAAAAATGTTTTAGTATTTAACGCATGAATCAAGTTGAATTAATAAATGATACTTATGAGATAATTTAATGCAACTATATTTATGAAATACAAGAGACACCAAAACCAACGATGTTCACTGTACATCATGGCAAATACAAAACGCAAAAAGTGTGAGCCCATGGCAGGTCTCATTAACAATTTTACACACGCACAATTGATGCCCTGCTCTAAGCCGTGAAGCTGTGGTACGCTGAGTGACCTAACAAGATCAGGGTTCAATCCTTCATACAGGCTAACAACTCCGACACGAGAGATAGGTAAGAGGAGGGAGTTGGACTTGTTCGTTCAAGCACTGACAAAATTTTATCAAAATAAGAAGTTAGAACTGAGAAGTCTTTCATGTCAACAATACACTGCTACTTTAAAAAATGGCTACATTCCATCATAGGAGTAAACATATAAGTATCTAGTTATTACAACAGGCGTACCATCCTTAATCCAAGAATTATCATAATACTCATACATTTTACAGCCGCGTCACAGTATTCTTTTCAAGAATGCATAAAAAAATCTACAAGGTTAGCATTCACTGTGCACATACACCACAATCAAACATCATTTACAATATTTTCACACCTTTCAAAGCATATATTGAAAATGGACAGGAGTCACTACTTTCCTTAAGATTTTTGGCCCAGATTCTGAGATCACAGCGCAATTCTCCAAAATGTTCTCGACTGGAGACTGAAAACCAAAATACCATCAGCCACAACCCAACTTGCTCATACCAGCTCCAAGCAAGTAAAGTAATGCTAATTGCTAGCGCTTCACAAACCAAGCTACCAGCTCCAAGTAAGTAAAGTAAGGCAAATCACTAGCGCTTCACAAACCTAACTACCAGTTACGAGAGCTACACTCGCTCCACACGCCACCCACCTGTGTAGTAATCAAGCCCACGCGCGAGGCTCATGT
This sequence comes from Morinoia aosen, assembly GCA_030386875.1. Taxonomy (NCBI): domain Eukaryota; kingdom Metazoa; phylum Arthropoda; class Malacostraca; order Amphipoda; family Talitridae; genus Morinoia; species Morinoia aosen. The sequence goes on along the minus strand of CM059564.1, from coordinate 64,360,870 downwards.
CGACCAGCAGGTTGGCGTCACAGTCGAGCAGGGCTGTGTAGTGCAGCAGCAGCTCCAGCTCCTTGATGGCCGTCTGTGTTCAACTCAAGTTTCGGGAACGCATCTCTTGCTATTCACGTCTACACACATGCAAGGTGTGCCAGGACGCCATACCTCAACAAAATAATGAGTTCTGATCCACTTAGAAGAGTGTGTCTATCAATGTTCGAGTTGTCAGACTGGTTGGTATCCACATGCCTCATTACAGACTTCTGTCCATCATATCAGGAGTGTAGATTTACAAATTTTCAAGCATTTCATAATGAATTTTTTTTAATTATCTTTTGCAACTACCACATTTGAATTTAAGAAACATGTTGTGCGCGAACACAAGAAGAGCAAGTTTGATTATTTTCTAGCGTTCCAGGCTAAAATTTGGATATAAAAAATGAAGGAACACCTTATGGAACAATTTCACAGTTTCATTATAATAATTTTGTTGTGAAAATACCTGATACATGAATATACTTCACCAAACTTAAAATACATCACCCAACAAGCTAGAGCATATTACACAGAATTTCCTCACATACAAGACAGCAAAATCCCGAGTTCAACCCCAAAATTTAAACAACATGAGGAAAAAAGTGCTCAGAAAATTATTCTTAATAATAGATAAATAATGTACCCACTATCTGAAGTACTACAAACTAAAATTGAGGCTTTTACAGTACTCACAAACGTATATACTGCAATTGACATTTGTTGGTATATTTACCGATTTCTAAAGCATAACTCTCGTAAATCCTCCTTACTAACATTAGCCTCTTTTACTCCATGCAAGAATCTTATGTGCTCAAGATTTTTTTCGGAACACAACATTGCAACTTTTCATGACGCACTTCTATTGAGAAAAAGAAGTATTACCACACCAAAACAGAGCTGTCCCCATGCAAAACCAGACACTTGAGGCAGGAACACACACAAAATGAACGCAAGCCCCCACCTGTGCATCGTCATTATCTTTGAGTCGTTCATCCTGCTTGAGGACATTGAGCATGTCCCGCTTGCCGTTGAGCTTGACGTATTCGCCGATCCTGTCGGCGACCTCGGGGTCGAGGCCCTTCTCGTGCACCATCTCATTCCTTACTTCGCTCCAGGGACTCTTGTCCAGCTTGTCCACAGCCGAGCAGATGGGGCGAAACTTCTCGGACGGCACACCGCACGCACCGAACACTCCATCCAGCAGCTTGCGGTGGTTCACCTGCAAGTGGTAAGTATAACATGTTGATGTTTCCTCTCTGGTAAGCCTATCAGTTCCTTGCTCTTCTTCTGAGAGGAAAATTCTATCACAATATGAGCTGAAATATTTTAGTTAACTTTGACAAAATATGGACAATTGACTTACGGGTAGAGTAACCTAATTCTTGTTAACAGTTAAGCACGATGCATTGCACGCAATAACTACTAGTTCTTCAAAGAATATCTGAGATACAATACTGATTATTCAGCGTCAAGATATATTGACGCATTTTAAAATGTTCTCAGATGAACAAATCTCTTATAGTGAAAGGTTAATAGATCAAAGTCACCTATCAAATGAGTAATTAGAAATCGAAAAATCTAAACTCGACATTACCTATATCTTGATATCCAATTAAGGCTCATTTTCATGAATAAACTCCATTATTGTACAAGTTAGCAAATGATTAGATTTCTCTAAACTAGGAACTAACAGCCATCCCGAAATTTCCCCCTTTTTTGCTGAAAACAATAAGTTTCCTATTGCATATACATGATGGTTTATTACATTCAAGATATCATCTATCCAAGCAAGACTAGCGACGTCATCTTGAGAAGTAGAATAATTCCCTCTTACAAACTTTTAATTAATTCCCATAAAAACGTTTTTATTCACTTCTTACAATTGTCTAGACACATGAAGATTTAAACTAACCAATTCAGCAACAGAATACAATTACTTAAGGTCCAAAATTGAGCTACACCGTCAGAAGAGAATTATGGAAGCAATTCAACATTCCATAAAAACTTTCTTATTCACTTCTTGCAATTGTCCAGACAGATGAGGGTATGAACGGCCCAATTCAGCAACAGAATACAATTCCTTACGGTCCAAAATTTAGCTACATCACCAGAAGAGAACTAACTATGGAAGCACGGCAACACTTGCTCACCTTAATGGTGAATTCTCCAAGATTGAGGCTCGAGAGGACTTGTTCAACAACCTGCACGCATTCAGCATCAGGCACCATGAGGTCGTAGGACCCAGCAATGTCGAAATCGCACTGGTAAAATTCACGATACCGACCTGCGACAAACACAATTTCATGAAAAAATAAACATTTAAAAGGTAACAAATTATGTTCCAGTTTTTAATAAGAACTCAGTTATAATAAACATGCTGGGATCCAAGCCCTCGGCATCCGGTTTCATGCTAACCCAAGCTCACACAATTTTTTAAACTAATTCCGAACTAAAGGATGTGTGCTATTTCAGGTTATCTGTATATAGACCAAACTCGCCATCTTACGTGAGAGTAAAAGAGTTGTTTATGAGTTTTTTCACATGTTTTGAAAGTTAAGCTGAGTAAAACAACCAGAAAAGTGTCACAAAAAAGTCAAAACTTTGTTTAAATTGTACATTTCATCAATGACCCAACATGAAAAAGTGTAAATGAAAATTTGCTGAACTTCAACGTAGAACACAACAGACTCTAGTTATGAGAACACGCGAGTTTGCAACAAACACAAAGGTCATAACATAACACAAATGTGAACGCCATCAGCTACGACAGCCACAGCCAAATCAGCAAGTTTGTCAGCTAGCAGTATAAAAAAAAAGAGGCTAGCTGGCACTTCAAAGAAGACCTTTATGTTGCTCGTCAATCTAGCATGAACATGTATGGCTAAGTAAGCCACTGCTTAGAGACCAAGACAAAGCATTAATACCTCTGGTCATGGCAGGGCTGTCTCTGCGGTAAACCCTGGCGATGTGATACCGGCTGATGTTGTCTATTTTGTTCTGGGCGACGTAACGAGCAAAGGGGACTGTGAGGTCGTACCGCAGGGACAGAATCTCGCCACCCTGATCTTCTAAATCGTAGATTAGTTTTGAATCTTCACCGTATTTCCCTGTTAAAACTTCCTGCAAAAAAATAAGCATTAAAGATTTATATAATCGTGATGCACGACAGTGTTATTAATTCTGACACAATTCATGTACAGAGAAAAATATATGAATAAATACTGTGCTGTTGCAACCTTGACTGGTTTCAAGTTCAACATAAAACGACCGACATAATTTTTGAAAGAATCATGCCCAACATGTCATTTATCACAAAATTAAATACAAAAGAAACTAACCTTGAGTTCAAATACAGGCGTTTCGATCTCTACTGCACCATGCATATGAAAAACTGCCAAGATTTTGTCAAAGACCTGAAAAGAAAAGAAGAAATTAAACCATTGAACAATCTCAAACGAGTCGTTTCAGTAAATGTTTTATTTGTAAGTTTTCAATCTTATAACAAACCTCAACTCTTACACATTACCTAGAAAGAGTAGCTTAGATATAAGCACAACTTAATAGGAGGTATAATTCTCATAGCCCTATTGAAGTTTCTATCTACTTGATTACTGCAACATTTATATATCCCACGTAGTGATGGAAAACTAGCATAACCAATACTAGAGATTAAACTTATAAGCATAGCTGCTAAACTGATGAACTGATTACACTTGACAATTAGGATCCTATTGGGAAGAGTGTGAAGCAAAAACGAAGTAGCTCAATGCTTCCATAAACGCAACTTGATATGTGGGGCAGCTAAGATCTTAATCTGAGAACACATTATTCTATTCTGATTTTTATTTACTCTATCACTAAACTTGAAGGTGTATTCTCCAAATTAGAGCTATAATTCATTCGTAAAACATTTTCAAATGAAAATAGAATTGCATCAGTGATACATCAGCGAAAAGAGAACTACATCAGTTTGAATTATTTTATTGTGACCCATCTAGTCGAGAATTTTTCTCTGAATCAGCCACCTATGACCTATCAGTCTAAACTCAATTTTCATGAATGCCCATAACTAAATGATTGCACGATTAATTTAATGTTAATTTTTAAAATTAATTACTAAATCAAATAACATAAGAGTTGAATATTGAATTCCAGTTTATCCAGCTGCAGTCTGTTGGGCAGATTAAGGGGGTCCTCCGGAATGAAATTTTTTTGCTCCGATTGGTCTGGAACTTGGTGAGTATATGTAGTATTGCAAGACAAACATATATGAACTCGAAATTTTTTGACTTAGGCCTTAGTTTTTCCGAAAAATTTGAAAAACAGGTTTTTTGGATCATTTTTATATATATTTCAAAAGAATAGAAGTCATTGAGTTTTTATGCTAGAACAAATTCAAAGACAGTTTTGGAATCCTTGAAACATTTCTAACAAAGATATATTCAGGGATTTTGCTTTTTTTTCTTACTTTTTTTTATATGCAAAAATTTACCAATATATCAAAAAACCTACATTTTTGGATTTGAACTATTATAAAAAAAATGAAATGTAAAAATGGAAAAAGTGGGAATATAACTTTGTTAGAAATGTTCCAAGGATTCCAAAACTGTCTTTGTTTTCTTTCTAGCATAAAAACTCAATGACTTCTATTCTTTTGAATTTTGAATAGAAGTAACTTTACAGTATAAGGCAAAAACCAAAAAATTTTGTTTTAGAGTGATATACTGGAAAATTTATGTAATTGAATGCTGTTTTTATTTTTATTTCGATAATCTTTATGCATAACATCATATTCACAATGTGAATTGTAAAAAAAAAAAAATGTAAAAAATATTTTTATTTTATATAAATTACAAAATTTTTTGTTTTCAGTCTGATTCTTATGAAATTTAATTATTATATGTAACTTTTAAAAAGAAGCACAATTTCTTCTATACATTTTTTTGATTCAGGCCTTAGTTGTTGAAAAAATTTGACATTTTGGTTTTTTAGTCAACCGGTATTGATTTTTCAAATAAGTAGAACTCATTGAGTTTTCGTGCTAGAACAAAAACAAAGACAGTTTTAGAATCCTTGGAACATTTCTAACAAAAGTATATTCGCGAATTTTCCATATCTTGTTTTGTTCTCTGTTTATATAGGGTTGAAATGGGCTCGAAAATTTACTATTTTGGTGCTTTTTCACTGGTGTTGATATTTCAGGATGTAGCTCCTCATTCAGTTTTTATGCTGGAACAAAAACAAAGACAGTTTTAGAATCCTTGGAACATTCCTAACAAACTCAAATGGGCTTTTTTTACATTTCCCATTTGTTCTCTTTTTATATGGGGTTGAAATGGGGTAGATGATGCAAATTTTGGTCCTCTGGTGGGTCCCCCCCCCCCCCCGAATAGTCCATGACCTAAGGGTTCTTTTCCAACAATAACATGAATATTACCCCATCGGAGGGAAAAGGGGCCCCGGAGGACCCCCTTAAATTATAAGTTAGTTTAAAGCTCCCCAATTGCAACAAAGATTCTCTAAAGAGAGAATGGAGGAAGGTGCCATTTAATGTGGAATTAAGGGAATCACAGCACACAATGTGCCCCCACATCCTGGGCACAGAAAATGCAAGGTTGAAAGAATTTACAAAACATGATATAAATTGAGTAAAAAAGTTATAGGTGCCCAAAAAAGGAATGCAGTGAACAGAAAAAAGGTGGTCCACAGCAAAACAATGAACTTATTCTATTTTTACAAGATGCTTTTTGCATAATTGTAAGCTCAGGATCTCAATGGGGACTACAAATTTTCATTTATACAACCGTAATATGCTCCTGAAGAGTGAATTAGTCATTTGAATTAGGTTCATAAAGTTTAATTTGCAATGATGTTGATTTCATACCTAACATCTAGTTCACTAATCCCACTTAGCATTGGCTTATCCTGAAGTTCCATCATGCACCACATTTTTCAACCTATAACTTTTTGAGCGTATGCACAATTAGATGCTAGGTCACCCAATAACTACAATCATAAACATGTGGCCCTTATTATAAAACGAGTAGATACCAACTTAGTAGCTTGCAAGTTCAGTAATTTCACAAACAAATGCAACAAGAAAAAAATCAGCCCACAAAAGGTAAACCAACCTTTCTCCGGACCGTCATCTCCGTGGGGTGATAGTCGCGCGTGCCTTTTGGTGTCTTCAAAATAAGCTTTGCTCCTTTACTGTTGCTCCCCATGCTTTTCTTGCCTTGCCTCACAGGGCTCAAAGGACCATTGGCCATCTGGAAGCGAGTGTCCATGTTCCATGAATGAGTGCTCATGCATTCAACAGAATTGCTGACTTGATACCATGTGGTAACTTCTTGGCCTCCTTACCAAGGCAACAAAATTCTAACAATTTTAGAGTAAAAAATATGAGGCATCTTTAATGAGAAACAAGTTTAGGATTGTTTATTGTTCAAGTGAAAATTATAGAAATTATTGGAGCAAGTAATTCAAGCTGAACATGCTGAAGCATATTGTTGTGATACACTCAAAAAAAAAATGCCAATAGTTTCAATCATAATCTAACACTGGAAATTCAATTTTTGGAGGGAACACATAAAAACTTAGAACAAGGAAGGAGCCTAAAATTTGGAGCAATGGACATGAAGAAAAATTATATTTTAAACAGACGATTTCAAAACCCACACTGGATTTCTCAGGTGAGAGAGATCGTCTAGATGAGTGTGTTGAAAAATTTTTGGTGGACTGGGCAGGAGAGTGACCATTGATAGAAGCTCTTGACAGCAGCTCACTCAACTGGGAGTCAATCTGCAAAGTAAAATAATTAGCAAAAAATTAAAACACAGCTCCCATCAAATGCATGCTTGATGGGTAAGTTACAAAAGCTTATGCTAGCACCTTTAGAAAATAGTTTTGAATTAGAGCACAATAGGACATGCAGCTGCAGTGTCTCAAAAAAGCATCATGCATGCAAAATATGTTGTAGAAGCTTAAGTTTTGCATCTGTCAGCCAATCTCAAGCTTTCATACACAACTTTGTAACCATTAAGCTATTGAGCATAAAATTCCCACAGATATGGCAAAGCACACCTTGAAAGATGTATCAATTATGAAATTCTCAATGAAACAGGAATATTACATAATGGTAGCTACCTTGGAAGAGTTGCAGTAAAGAGTAGCAGCAGAGACCCTTGCCATTCTGGCAGCAGCAACCCTTAGGTGTTCCATAGTGAACAACACTTGCAAGGTTTGAGTGGAAGAAATAAAGACACAATGACACCACTGCTGCTACCTCACTGCAACCATACAAATGAACTTTTAGAATGAAGTTTTGAATGAAAATCTGACACCAATTTCACCAGACACATACTAGAAAAGAGTGATGAATTTCAATCTGCAAAACGAGTGAAAAACATTTCAACATGAAAATCATACAAGTAAACTCTAGCTATACTTTGCAGCAATTCAACAATATAATACAAAACATGAATAATGGATAGACAACATTCAAAGAACCATCCCTAGTATTTCTTACTGGAATTCAAACAGCTTCTAAATAACATTTAAAACTCTAAATTAACTTTCATGAATCTTTCTTACCTAAAAATGCAAAATTTATCTAGTTCATTAACTCAAGAGAATACCCAACAAAGAAATTTTCTCAGATAATAGCAAAAGAGATGACACTAACTTTGATATCCAGAAATGTTCCTCACACAATGGCAAGAATGCAAAGCAGCCAAGCAATTATAGCCTGCACAGCATTAGTTACCTGCATCTGACCACATGAGTGCACATTAGTATATTCGGGCAAGGCTTGGCGTTGGTGAGAGCTGAGAGCAGCCATTTGCTGTGCCCAGCGCACCACATTAGGGGGTGTGTTTGGAAGCTTATCCAGCAGAGCAGAGTACACTAGAGTGTCAGCAAGAGTAGCTTGGGGCCCGCAAACAAATGCTCGGCTGCCTAACACAGCATCTAGCACAGCCAAATCCTGTAATACAAGGCCATTATTTATTTACAATCAAGATAATTACTAGTGAAGCTCACAATAGGTGGTTAGGTGGTGTAGGCAAAGAATATATACAGAGGCTATTTAAATTGTTCATTGTAAACACAGGTATAAACTGTAATAGCTAAAATTTAATTTCAGTCAAACTATTAAATTAATGTTGATGCAAAACTGAGATGCATATATAAATATAACACTCATTGCACTAGAAACAAAATCCCAAACATAAGAGGTTGTTAACATTTTTCCAATATGCAATTTAACCCATTCACAGAAATTAAATATTCTGTTCCAAAGAATCACTAAAGGAACACATTTAACCCTTTAACGCCCCAGAGGACACCAGTGTCCTCTTTCAAAAATACCCTCAATATATTGTATTTCTTGTTCAATTAGTTCCCTAATGTGTTCTTTGAAGTTCTCAGCCGGGTGGCAGTTTCTATCCCATCCTGATATCGGTGACTGCCTGATGCTAGCGCCAGTTTAGTGACGGTGGTTGTGTTAACGGTAATATGAGTACAAAAATTCGGACGTTAAAGGGTTAAAACATTTTACATGAATGACATTCTGCACGTTGATGTATTATTTGGTTAATATTGAATTTAATATTGTCAACAACTTTCATGACTTTATCATGAAATTTAGATAACTGAAGACATTTTAAGACGTTTTACACAAATGACATTGTGCTTGCAAATGCTTAGTTTTCAAGATATAGCAAAAATAACATTCAGGTACGAATAGCATTAACGGCAGTTTTGATATGGCTCTTCCGGCATTTCGCGGAAGCGGACCACGCCAAGTTTTTTGGGTGGGAATCATCTGCCTCTGTATGGTTTAGTTAAACAAAGTAATTTAAGGTTTATTTAGGTTAGGTTATTTAACTAACCTAACTTTATCTAACCTAACCTATTGGTACATCAAAACCGTATTTCTGCTTATTTATGTGTCTGTTCAATTTTATAAATGACGTTCCTATAACTTCGAAATTCAATATCTTGAAAACTAAGCATTTGCAAGCACAATGTCATTTGTGTAAAACGTCTTCAATTGTACCATAAACCAATATATGGCAAAAAAATTATTGAAATCATCGCCAACATTTAATTCAATAATGACCCATTATTTTTGAGTTATTCAACTTTTAAATTTCTTTCAAACAGCAAAAACCATTGCACGATTGAGCTGTTTGAGTACGTTTGGGTACTTTGTAACTTATTATTAGCCGACCTCGCGGAGCCTGAACCCACTTATATCATCAGTTCTATGATGTTTTAGTTAATAACACAATAAAGGTTATTACCCAAAAATTTGGTCAATATTGAGTTTAGGTGATGTGGGGAAATTAAGCATTCTGTTTCACATAATCACCTAAGAAGCCCATTTAAGAACGTTTTACAAGAATGACATTTTTTCCGCTGATGTGTTATTTTCGAATTATTAAACTTTGAAGCTGGCTTTCGGGCTTTAAGGAAGCGAGCGCACCATGCGGAATTTAATTAATAACGGAAGCTAATCCCCTATTACAAACGTAAAGAGGTTGGGTCGTGAGGGGGATTCACAGTTCTTTTAGTGAAAATTATAAATAAAGCTTCTAACCGACTCATTAGGGTGACGACCGCAATCTTTGAGCCAAACGATGTAAACAAGATTGCGGTCGTCACCCTAATGGGTCGGTTAGAAGCTTTATTTATAATTTTCACTAAAAGAACTGTGCCTCCCCCTCATGACCCAACCTCTTTACGTTTGTAATAGGGGGTTAGCTTCCGTTATTAATTAAATTATGTTTGGTGCGCACGCTTCTTTTGGCGCGATAATTTATCGCTCTAACTCAAAAACTAAGCATCAGCGGAAAAATGTCATTCTTGTAAAACGTTTTTAAATGGACTTCTTAAGTGATTAATAAAACGGAATTCTGAATTTCCCCACATCACCTAAACTCAATATTGACCAAAAATATCAATGGGACTGGGGTAGTGAATACTGAAATTGATATGCACTTGACATCAGTTTTAATATGGCAAGCACTGTAAATTTGTAAAATATTAGGGAAACCATAGAAGTGAATACCGTAGATTTAAGTATGCAGTACACAAGTTCCTCTAATATGTTTGGATGATAACCTTTATTGTGTTATTAAATAAAAGATCTTAGAATTGGTTTCAGGCTCCGCAGAGTTGGCTAATAATAAATTACAAAGTCCCCAAACGTACTCTAACAGCTCCAGCTCAAACGCGCAACTGACTGGAACTGCTATGGAACACAAAAATTCAAAACTTGAATAACTCGAAAATAACGCATCAGCAAGCAGAATGTCTTTCTTGTCCGCAATTATATTTACATCAGCTCCCAGATGGCGGCAACCGTACTGGGTGGCCGCCATTTTAGAGCTGATGTAAACACAATTGCGGACGTCATCCTAATGGATGGGTTAGCCTAGACCCTTTATTTATAATTTTCATTAGAAGAACTGTGGGTCCCCCTCATGACTTAACCTGTTAACGTTTGTAATAGGGGGTTAGCTTCCGTTATTAATTAAATTTTGCTTGGCGCGCTTGCTTCCTTTAGCGTGCAAAAGCCAACTTCAAAGTTGAATAGGTCAATATTGAGTTTAATGTTGTTAACAAATTTCATAATTTCGTAGGTATAGATAGGTAATATTGTCAAATTTAAGACGTTTTACATGAATGACATTCTGCCCGCTGATGCGTTTTTTTTTAATTATTCAACTTTGAAGCTGGTTTGTGCGCGCCATGGAAGCACGCGCGGCTAGCGTATTTCAATCAATAACGGAAGCTAACCCCCTATAACAAACGTAAAGAGGTTGGGTCGTGAGGGGTAGCCACAGTTCTTTTAGTGAAAAGTATAAATAAAGCTTCTAACCCACCCGTTAGCGTGACGATCGCAATCTTGTTTACATCAGCACCAAGATGGCGGCGCCCATGGCGGCGGCCATCTTCCAGACGATGTAAACAAACGTCACTAGAAACCTTTATTTATAATTTTCACTAAAAGAACTGTGGCTACCCCTCACGACCCAACCTCTTTATGTTTGTAATAGAGGTTAGCTTCCGTTTTCATTGCAAAAACAAAGACTGTTTTTGCGCAAATAAGGCCATTCAGGAGCGCCGTTCGTATAACTTCAAACTTAAATAACTCAAAAACTAAGCATTTCGGCGCACATTGCCATTCTTGTAAAACGTCCTACAATTGGCTTAAGTCTCGCTGAGCGGCATCGCCGCTCAGCGAGAATGAAAATATTGATTATAACTGGAATTTGATGCTGATTCCGAATATGCAATTTGTTTTGACCGCTCTCGATTTTTTCGATTTTTTTTTTTTTTTGGAAAGGTGGCTAGCAACAACTGAGATGGTGCCCAAAGAATGCCATGTCCATAGAAGTTGGGTGGAACGCGGCCCTTTCCGGTACTCAGGTCTTCAAGGCACGGTCTGACCATGTTGGGTCGAGAATGGCAGAGTTCGGATCATGAGGTGGTGCAGGCCAAAGTATGCAAAGTCCGACCAGGTTGGGTCGAGAATGACAGAGTTCGGATCATGAGGTGGTGCAAGCCAAAGTATGCCAAGTCCGACCAGGTTGGATTAAGAATGGCAGAGTTCGGATCATGAGGTGGTGCAGGCCAGAAAAAACATTAAAAATGTATGAAAATTTAAAATTCAAAAAAATCACAAAAAATTGAGAGCGGTCAAAACAAATTGCAGATTCAGAATCAGCATTAAATTCCAGTTATAACCTATATATACTTGTTCCCTTACAATTGACTATATTACCTGTCTATACCTACAAAATTATGAAATATGTTGACAACATTAAACTCAATATTGACCGTTGAATAATTAAAAAATAACGCATCATCGAGCAGAATGTCATTCTTGTAAAACGTTCTTAAATGGGTTCCTTTAGTGATTCTTTGGAATAAAATTCCAAATTTTGGTGGATCACCTAAAATACATATTGACTCAAATATTTGAATAGCATATCAGTTCCACTAGGTATTATAATATGATCAAGCAACATTGCACACAAAAATCCTCCAATCAGTTTGTGTTCGAGTGTACGACTACCAAGAAATGCAAAGTTTATTAAATTACAAAACGCAATGATAAGTTGTAAAATAGCTGATGTAAATTAAAAAAATGAGCTGTCATAAAAGAACAATACTTACCTTACAGTCCATACCGAAACTGGGAGAAAATCCCTTATTACACAAGAAAAGCTATTAGAAAATACAGTTCCTCATAAATTCAACGGCATAACCCAGATGTCTCAAGGCTTGACCTAAACTATCTGCAATCAATACTGATTCTCAGTCAAGCAGTGGCAGTCTATCGAGGTCAAGGAAAGCAAAGTTGAACGAGCTTGAGTCAAACGTCACACACTTGAACTTAAACTTGAGGGCCGACAGTGTCGGGGCCTTTGTAACGGCCTACAATTCCCTCCACAATTTTCACACAGGGTTCAGCGCCTGGTACCAGACTTGTCCACTAAACTACTCAGGATCTACGATCCTTGTCACAAGCCTCCATTGGAAGGCATCACCGGGACAACCAGTGTGTCAAAACACCATCCCCTGGCACATTGGGTCATTACAGCCCATTCTACCAGACTGGCTCATTCCAGTTACTGTCTCTTACTCCAGGCACGCACAAGAAACACTTTCATAGCCTCAGTGATACTCGCATTACACTCCTGATCCAATCCAGCAAGACAGCTCATACCGCAATCATCTTCAGCACATCGGGCATTCCACTCATTCTCTCCATACTGCTCAGACACCACATTCATAAAACTCTCTCTCTCTTGCTCATACTTACTACATTCCAGCACAAAATGCTCAATTGTTTCCTCTACTCCACTATTACACTGCTGATATAATCTGTTATTATTCTCATTCCATCTCCATGTACGTCTGTTCACACTCAATGACTTACATCTCACAGCAAACAAGAGTTGACTTCCAAAACTACCATCATAGAACAGCTCAAACTTAGGTGCTTTCTTTTTCATATACCAGTTAAGTGTAGGCTTCCGCATCATGCTAAGCTTCCACTTATTCAATCCATACTCTTTTGTTTTTCTCTCAATCTCTTTCTTCCACCTCTTGCAGTCCCACTCAGGCCCTACACCTCCAACATTTATTAAACTCCAGTCATCCACAGGTCTCCCAATTCTAACATGAATAATCTTTTGCATACTGAGTTTCCTTGCATGCCCCCAACATACTTTCTCCCAATAGCACATCTTGCCATGTGTGGCTACCACGCCGACGAAATGTTAGGACCACACAGCACACATTCACCAGGAGAACGAACAACTTTGAAAAAAGCATTGTTGTAAGTTTAATTAACCAATTTCTACCTAAGCAAATACAGCCAACATTCATTTAAAATATTTTATTTAACCTATTTAATTCATATATACGTACTTTCCCCGACTTTTTGCAGATAAATAACCGTTCAGGCCTTTGTAAATGTACGACAACTTGCGTCATCCTCCGTGGCCTCGCAATGTTGATTAGAGAGAAACCTTTTTTTATTGAATCAAGTGTTTTTAAAGCTAGCAGAAAGCTTTTATTGAAAATTTCTCGCGTATTTTAAAGCTTTTGCTCTAATGCAGTTGTCGCAACTCCAGCCTGCTCCTCTTGTATGTCCCATGCGAGTTAATTAATATCTTGTAGTATACGGGACTGGGTCAAAATCAATTCTTAATTGACCTAAAAGAATTATATTAATTAAATATGACAAGCAGGCAATAATGGATTGCTTCCCCTTCCTGGCAACAAATGCGTATGTCGAACAGCCTTAATATGTTCGTTTATCTTCGCGAGCTGAATCCGAAGTCACAACAGCGGATTCGGAGCGCACTTGACGTCGAGGCCTTCGCGGGCTGACACGTCAGAAGACAACCACCTACGGAGTCGGAAGCACGTGACTTGTGCGTTACGACTTCTAAACCGGTTCCTGCTTTCGGGCTGCTCTGGGCCCGGATAGCCGGCTATCATTGAGGAAGTGTTCCCTGGACAACTTTTCTTCGAAGTTCAGGTGAGCGATCCTTACTTATTGTCTTTGCTTGTCATATGTTTATTTATCTTAATGCAGAAGGGACTATGTTAATGCCATATAAATCTGGAAGTATGCGCTTTAGCCGATAGGCGCGACATAGTTATCTTTTTTCGAAGAAAAGTTCTTTATAATTCTTAATATTCGTTTTCTTCGAAAGTTACTTTTATCGAAGACAAATTTAACGTAATTTTAATCTTCGCAACTTTTTGAGGAACGTGATTTAATCTTCAAATACTTCGTTTGAAGAAAGTGATCTAATCTTCAAATCTTCGTTCTTAGAAATTTAACTCATTATTCATTTATACGAAGAATTTCTTAAATTATAAAATTTTTCATTTCATTTGAAAGTTCGAAATTGTAACTTCTTATGAAAAGCAGTTCTGACGTGCGCAATTCGTTCGTCAGCTGCTAAGTAAGGCTGGAGTTGCATCAGGAATAATCCTGGTGACTATATCTTTTTGTTTCTTCTTTCTCCAGTTTAAATAACTGTTTTTCATAAAAAAAAACTTAAAATAAATGTAATAAATTTTCCGTAATTAGGAAAATTTTGTTGGTTGCCGAGCTTTCCGGGCTTGAAGCCGGGGTGGTTCTCTTCTCTTTTAGATTAAGGTACATTTTTTCGTGTCGTTTTTGTGCAAGGTACTATTGTTCGTATTACTGGCTCCCTGTGCTTTTAGGAGCTAGTCTCTTGTTTACCTTGCACAATTATAATTTTTTCTGATTGCATTTTTTGTGTGCTAGTATGTAAGTGAAAAAATTAAAATATTGCAGCAAAAATTTAATTAAAATTTTTGTGAAAAACTTAACCGTGTAAAACATTCTAATGTGACAAAACTTTAATTAGGTGAGGGATGTAACCTTTTTGTGTATTTTGTCTCATTTGTATTTTTTCTATCTATGTAATAGGAGGATGTAAACCTAACCTGTCCACTTTTAATAGTGTAGACCATTATTAGCTGAACTTTTTTCTAATAAGCCTATTAAACTACTTACTTATTATCTTTTTTTGCAAACATGACCGAAACGTTTAATGCCTCAGCCCTTAGCATGAAAATGCGGGGAGTAAAATGTAGTATTACCGCTTTGCGAAAGAAAGTGCTAGCTCCTGGCTGTGCACCTTTTCTCCTAAGGGAGGCTATTCCTCAGTTGAGTAGCCTTCTAAAGGACTTTCGCCATCTCTCCTCTATTCTACCTTCTGACCTTGAGGAAATTTCTGAAGAGGAGTTAGTTAGACGAGCTGAATATGAAGTACAAATTGTTGAATTAATAGCTGAATTAAAAAATTCAGTTTTTTCGGCACAGGTATCAAACTCTAATGATACCGCGCCTCCTTCTGAGGCTAGTAAGGTTTCTGTTGTGGATGTACCATTAAACATTTTCCGAGCTCCTCAGTTAACTTTAAGAAAGTTCAGTGATAATGAACACTGTCCTTTTTCTTTTCTTCATTTTCAGGAATCTTTTCTTAATGCTCTTCAAGCCTATCCTAATATGAGCGAGGAGCAAAAATTTATATTCTTAAAAAATCAATTACAGGGAAGAGCCCTTAGTCTGGTTGAGGGACTTCCCAATGAGAATTGTTTCCAAGCTGCTTGGGCTTTGCTCAAGCAGGAATTTTTGAACGCAGACAAACTAGTTTCTCTTGCACTGGACGAATTAATAAATTCTCCCAGTGTCTTTAGCTTTGCAGAAATAGGGACTTTTCTTTCTAAAGTTAAGTTTCGTCTACTTGAGCTCTCTAAGCTTGGAGTAGATTTTCGTAACGAGAAATCAGGCAATCTCTTGTTTTCTGCTATAATTAAAACCAAACTGCCTGACTTTTTTTTGTTAGAACTTCTTCGTTACTGTAAAGCTAGTTTCTTCTCTTTAGAAATGTTTGAGAACACGCATCATGTGCTGTCTCTGTTGGAAACTCAATCCAAACCTAAGAAATGTCTCTCCCTTCGCAATGATAGGGTGGAGGAGAAGACTCGAGCTGAAACTAAGTTTAAATCTTCTCCTGTATCTTCTAACCTTCCTCACGTAAAAGTGTGCCGGTTTTGTAAGCAGACCGGTCACACGTCTTTTTCTTGCCGTAAATTTGATACTCACGAAAAACGCGTGAAGCAAGTAGGCGAGTTGCAATTGTGTTCCGTATGTCTTAGTCACAACCACGTAGCTAAGTCTTGCCCTGCAAAAAGCAGAGGCTTGCCCTTTAATTGTTCGTTATGTAAGGCTAATACCCACGTTAGCCCGTTATGCCCTAAGTTTGTAAGTTTTTCTTCTCTTGCCGCCTCATCTTCTTGACGGTTAAAGGCACGTTTTCGAATGTGCCCTGTAATCGCTCTTTCCACTAAAATTAATAATCTTTCTAAACGTGTAAATTTCGTAATCGACACCGGGAGTCAACAAACGTTGATTGACCTGGATACTGTTAGTCCTAACAGTTCTACCGCTGATTTGCAGCAAATTACTGTAAACACGGTAGGTGCCTCTGTCCCGTTGCTGGGCAAGCACATTAATGTCGAGCTCGTGCTTCCTGACTGTGAGAAGCATGAGCTTGATATTTTTGCAATGCAAAATTTGCACCTACAGATGGGGATGAAGGGTTTGAAATCTAAACTCGAGCTCCTTAAGACTAAGCTTCCTCTGTCTACTTCCTTTCCTGAAGTCGTTGATGACAATATTCAAATCAACGGCATTCTGGGGATTGATGCTCTTCAAGCTTTTCGAGTGCTTGAATTGCAAAACGTCGCTGGCTATAAAGTTATGCGTGTAGCTAACGGTTTTTTACCCTTCGGGGATCTAAAATGTTATAAATCCTCTTTGTTTCCTATCGTGGCTTCGGCCGCTAAAAAGCAAGACGGTGGCTCGGCTTGTTCTGTTGTTTTGCCTAGGAGTTCTTCTCCTTCTGTTGTTTCGCCTGACGTTTCTTCCTCTTCGTCTGCACTGCATGGAGTTTCTTCTTCCTTGACTATTGCAAATAAACAAAAAAAGCAAACAAAAAAGAGTAAACCTAAAACTAAGCGTTTTCATGGTATGTTGGAGGCATTTTTTGAGCCTCCTAAAGTTTGTTCTTCTGCCTTGGATGGGACCGAGTGTGATGTGCAGGCCGGTCTTGATAGACTTCTAGACTTGGAATTAATAGGGGTGCCTGCTAAGGAAGTGGAGAATGATAAAGAGCTAACAGACTTTAAGAGTAGCGTAGTTTACGACGAAGGCCGCTATCATGTTCACATACCGTGGAATCGTAATATACTAGCGAAAGTTCCACATAGTTTCGGGTTGGCGCGCTATCTCGCGCAGAAAGTTGCTGCTTCTAACTCTCGTAAAGGGATAGAGAAGCAATATAACGATGTCTTTCAGGAACAACTCGAGCTAGGTATAATTGAGCCTCTTTCTCTCGGGAATTTAAATGTGTGTGAACATAAGTGGATACCTCATAGGCCTGTCGTGAGAGAACACGTTTCCACTTCCAAAATACGCCCAGTGTTTAATTGCTCGCTCAAGCGAGGTAAATTGCCTAGTCTAAACGAGGCCTCATACGTGGGTCCTAACCTCATGAATGATTTGCTTGGTCTGTTGGTGTACTTTCGATCTAATTCCATTGTTGTACTATCAGATATTTTTAAGGCGTTTCTTCAGGTAAAGTTGGCCAAGATCTTTGACCGTAATCAATTTAGTTTTGTTCTCTTTGAGAATGGTGAGTTCAAATATTTCCGATACACAACCTTGTTGTTCGGTTTTGTCGCTTCCCCTTATATTCTTAATTTTCTTCTCAAACTCCATGCTAAAACTATTAACGATTTGGTGGTTAAAGACATAATGGCCAACAAACTGTACGTTGACAACCTTATTTTCACGACTAATAGTCCCGAGCTTGCGCTTGACACTTTTCAACGCGCAAACAGAGCTTTTAAAGAAAGCGGCTTTCCTTTGCGTCAGTGGCAGTCTAACAACTCTGATCTTCTGACTCAAATTGACCCTTCTCTTTGTAGCTCCAGTGAGCACTCCAGAGTGTTGGGTTACAACTTTAATTCTTCTTCTGATTCTCTTTCTGTATCTGTAAAGAGCTTAAATCCTTCCTGTAAAACTCGTAGGAGTATGCTGTCAGACATTGCTTCTTTGTATGACCCTTTAGGGATTCTATTACCATTCTCTGTTAGAGGAAAACTCATCTTACGTAAATTAACACCATTGAGACTAGGCTGGGATCAAGACGTTCCAGATGATATCTGTAAGGAATGGCGTAATTTTTGTCAGGAATTTTCTGAATTGCATGCATTTGAGTTCCCTAGGATGAATCTTGTTGAAACTGAGAAAATTGACCTTGTAATTTTTTGTGATGCCAGTGCGAGAGCTTTTGGAACCTGTATGTACGGTGTCCAAAAAGAGCGCAGCTCGCTAATTTTCTCAAAAGTTAAGGTTTCACCTCCTAGGCAAAGAACTCTTCCTTCTCTTGAACTTCTGGCTGTGTTTCTAGCATATCAGTGTCTTGTTTCCTTGATGTGCGACGTCAACTTTCCCTATAAGGTCTCAAGTGTAACTTTTCTTACCGATTCCCAGGTTACCCTGGCTTGGTTATTGAGTGGTAAGCCTCCTCGAAAGAATATTTTTGTCAGTAATAGAATTAGGGATATAGATGGCATGCGACTAACGTTGGAAGGTACAACTAAAGCTTCTTTTCACTATGAATACGTACCCACCACGTACAATGTGGCAGACATGTTAACTCGCGGCATAAAAGCATCAAAGTTTCTCGAGAGTAAAAATGTATGGTTAAAGGGTCCTGACTGGATACGCGAAGGTAAGGACCAGTGGCCCAAGGGCCACTTGGGATGCATTCCGCATCAATTTGTATCCTCTGCATGTATTAATGTTAATGTTGTCCCTCCGTGTAAAGCTCCTATTCTGGAGATTGAACGCTTCTCCTCCTATCCTAAGTTAATAGGTACGGTTGAGAAGGTGTTTAAAGCTGTCGCTATTTTTCGACATGCAGATTTGGGCAATGCAAAAGTACGAGCTTTCCTGTTCCTTATTTCTTCTATGCAAAGTACATACTTTGCAGGCGAGCTCGAGGCCTTGAAAACCAAAAGTCCTCGGCCGCCGCTGTTAGTTAGAACTTTAAACCTCTTTCTCGATTCGCACGGTATCATTCGTTCGAATAGTCGTATTGCGAATGCTGAGAATTAGACTATAACACTCGCAACCCCATCTTGCTGTCTAGTTCTTCACATTTGACTCATTTGCTAATTTCGCACACTCACAAACTTCTCAACCATCAGGGGCTCGACATCACCGTTCAGAAACTTAAGTTAGACGGTTATGTCGTGCCTCGCTGCAAGCGCACAGTTCGCGGCGTCTTGGCTAAATGCATTGTATGCAAGAAGCTAAACGCCAAAGCTTTTTCTTATCCCGATCCTCCTGCTTTACCTGACTCGCGTACTAATTTCGTGAGGCCATTTGCCACAACTGGCATGGATTTCTCTGCCCACTTTTGGGTATTAGACCCTTTTGGTTACAAGCAAAAGGTGTACTTACTGTTGTTTACGTGTTTTCAGACTAGGGCTATTCACATTGAAGTTCTTCCTTCTATGACTCTGGAGGAATTTTGTTTTGCCTTCATAAGATTTACGAACGAAAAGGGCATTCCTAACACTGTTTATTCTGACAATGCTAGGACTTTCACCGCCGCTCCCGATCTTCTATCGGAAGTGCTAACTTCCTCCTTGTATGAAGAGCGATTTCGCCCTTTTAATATTAAATTCAAAACTATCCCTATCTACAGTCCTCAATTTGGAGCGATATGGGAACGCCTGTTCAAGTCCATAAAGGATTGCATATATAAACTTTTTGGACGGAGCACTTATTCTTATTCTTCTTTCATAACTGTTATTTCTGATATTTCTCTCAACCTTAATCGGCGTCCTCTCTCGTACACTGAGATGGGGGACTCGATTTTACCTATAATGCCCCTTCAATTTCTTCAACTTTATCCTACATCTAATTCTCTTATTTTGTCCGATGAGCTTCCGGACTTGGAGACTGACGATGTTGAGCATCGCGAGCATTTGCTCACTCTTTTGGAGAGACGCGATGTCATGGTCGCCAAGTTCCGGGAGCTTTGGTACTCTCAGTATCTTATTTCTTTGCGAGGTCCATATCCTCTGAAATCTTTACCTTTGCAAAACAAATTCTTATCTGTGGGTCAAGTGGTACTTGTAAAACACCCTATAAAATCCAGACCATTTTGGGCCTTGGCTCGCATCAGTGCTTTGCTCCCTGGTCGCGACGGCAAGGTCCGTGTTGTAAGGATTATAAGGGCTGATAACACCGAAAGCGCCATTAAAGTCTCGTTGCTGTACCCACTGGAGTTAGTTGTGACCGATCCTACTCCAGAGGAGGTGGGAGATAGCGCAGACGGGAGTGGTTCGGACGCGAAATCATACCCTCGTTCCGAGCCTCCCGCGAGGTTTGAAACTCAAAGGGGTAGTTCTACCTCTGAACACCCTAGAGTTCAGCAGCTCAATTCTTCAAATTCTTCTGAAACGGATTCTTCGGTCTTGTCCGAAGAACCAGTAGTTACTCCTGCTGACCGCCCTCTAAGGGAAGCGGCGCGTCAGCAACGCAGTAAATTAACTTATCATATTAAGAAAGGGCATTTGTAAACCCTTTCAATTATGTGTTATGCGCAGATATTATTACTTGGTCCTTTCCAGTATTGAGCTGGGAGGACATTGCATGTCTTTGTGTATTTCACGGAATTTTCAAATGAAAACTCCGTTTTTTCTTTTGCCGGGATTGTGTCGCAACTCCAGCCTGCTCCTCTTGTATGTCCCATGCAAGTTAATTAATATCTTGTAGTATAAGGGACTGGGTCAAAATCAATTCTTAATTGACCTAAAAGAATTATATTAATTAAATATGACAAGCAGGCAATAATGGATTGCTTCCCCTTCCTGGCAACAAATGCGTATGTCGAACAGCCTTAATATGTTCGTTTATCTTCGCGAGCTGAATCCGAAGTCACAACAGCGGATTCGGAGCGCATTTGACGTCGAGGCCTTCGCGGGCTGACACGTCAGAAGACAACCACCTACGGAGTCGGAAGCACGTGACTTGTGCGTTACGACTTCTAAACCGGTTCCTGCTTTCGGGCTGCTCTGGGCCAAGATAGCCGGCTATCATTGAGGAAGTGTTCCCTGGACAACTTTTCTTCGAAGTTCAGGTGAGCGATCCTTACTTATTGTCTTTGCTTGTCATATGTTTATTTATCTTAATGCAGAAGGGACTATGTTAATGCCAGATAAATCTGGAAGTATGCGCTTTAGCCGATAGGCGCGACACAGTGTAGTAACAAAAATGAAAATATTTTGTCGCAACTCCAGCCTTGCTACTCGTTTAAGTCCCTTGCAAGTTAATCAATATCTTGTATTATCAGGGACTAGGTCATAATTAACCCTTTACTGACCTAAAAGACTAAATATCAATTAAATATGACAAGCAAGCAATGAGTGGATTGCTTCCCCTTCCTGGCGACAAATGCTTATATCGAACATCCCTAATGTGTTCGTTTGTTCTTGCGAGCTGAATCTGAAGCCACAGCAGCGGATTCGGAGCGCCCTTGACGTCGAAGCTTTCGCGGGCTGACACGTCAGAAGAAGAAGATCATCAACGGAGTCGGCAGCACGTGCCTTTGTGCTTGACGACTTCCAAACCGGTCCTGCTTTCGGGCAGCCTAACGCCCGGAAAGCCGACTAGCAATGAAGAAATGTTCCCTGGACAACTATCTTCGAAGTTCAGGTGAGCAATCTTTACTTATTGTCTTTGCTTGTCATATTCTTATTTATCTCGTTGCAGAAGAGACTATGGTGAATGCCAGGTAATTCTGGAAGTTGGCGCTTATGCCGGTGAGCGCGACATAGTCCTTTTTTCGAAGATAGTTTGTTATTTAATTTAAAGAAAGTGATTTAATCTTCGAATTCCTTGTTCGAGGAAAGTGATCTAATCTTTGAATCCTTTAAAAACCTTAAATTCATTATTCTTAAATTCTCTTATACGGGGAATTTCTCAATTTATAAAATTCTCCATTCATTTGAAAGTTAAAAATTTAAATTTCTTATGAAAAGCAGTTCTGGCGTACGCAATTTGTTCAGCTGCTATAGCAAGGCTGGAGTAGCTTCAGGAAAAATCCTGGTGACTATATCTTTTTTGTTTCTTCTTTCTCCAGTTCAAATAACTGTTTTTCCTTATAAAATAAAAATAATAAAGAAAAAGGGATTTAATAAATTTTCTGTAATTTGGAAAGTCTCGCTGGTTTGCCGTGCTTTCCGGGCTTAGGAGCCGGGGTGTATCTCTTCTCTCTAGAATTAAGGTGCTTTTTTGCGTGTCGTTTTTGTGTAAGGTACCATTTTTTGTATTGCTAGCTCCTTGTGCTTTTGGGAGCTAGTCTCTTGTTTACCTTGCACAAATTATAATTTTTTCTGATTGCATTTTTTGTGTGCTAGTATGTAAGTAAAAAAATTAAAATAGTTTTGCAGCAAAAATTTATATAAAATTTTTGTGGAAAATTAATTGTGTAAAACTTTCTGATGTGAACTAACTTTAATTGGTGAGGGATGTAACTTTTCTGTGTATTCTGTGTGTCTTTTGTATTTTTTCTATCTATATAATATGAGGATATAAACCTAACCTGTCCACTTTTAAAAGTGTAGACTTTTATTAGCTGAACTTTTTTCTAATAAGCTTATAAACTATTTACTTATTGTTTTTTTTTTTGCAAACATGACCGAAACTTTTAACGCCTCAGCCCTTAGCATGAAAATGCGGGGAGTAAAATGTAGTATTACAGCTTTACGCAAGAAAGTGCTAGCTCCTGGCTGTGCACCTTCTCTCCTAAGGGAGGCCATTCCTCAGTTGAGTGGCCTTCTAAAGGATTTTCGCCGTCTCTCCTCTATTCTACCTTCTGACCTTGAGGAAATTTCTGAAGAGGAGTTAGTTAGACGTGCAGAATACGAAATCCAAATAGTTGAATTAATCGCTGAATTGAAAAATTCAGTTTTCCCGGCACCGGTGTCTTACTCTAATGATACCGCGCCTCCTTCTGAGGCTAGTAAAGTTTCTGTTGCGGAAGTGCCTTTAAATATTTTTAGAGCTCCTCAACTGACTTTGAGAAAGTTCAGTGACAATGAACACTGTCCTTTTTCTTTTCTTCATTTTCAGGAATCTTTTCTTAATGCTCTTCTTGCTTATCCTACTATGAGCGAGGGGCAGAAATTTATATTCTTAAAAAATCAGTTACAGGGAAGAGCCCTTAGTCTTGTTGAGGGACTTCCCAATGAGAATTGTTTCCAAGCTGCTTGGGCTTTACTCAAGCAGGAATTTTTAAACGCTGATAAGCTCGTTTCGCTTGCACTGGACGAATTAATAAATTCTCCCAGTGTCCTAAGCTTTGTAGAAATAGGGACGTTTCTTTCTAAAGTTAAGTTTCGTCTACTTGAGCTCTCTAAGCTTGGTGTAGATTTCCGTAACGAGAAATCAGGCAATCTCTTGTTTTCTGCTATAATTAAAACCAAGCTTCCAGATTTTTTCTTGTTAGAACTGCTTCGTTATTGTAAAGCTAGTTTTTTTTCTTTAGAGATGTTTGAGAACGCGCATCATGTTCTGTCTCTTTTAGAAACTAAATCTAAACCCAAGAAATTGCTCTCCCTTCGCAATGATAGGGTGGAGGAGAAGACTCGAGCTGAAACTAAGTTTAAACCTTCTCCTGTGTCTTCTAATCTTCCTAATGTAAAAGTGTGCCGGTTTTGTAAGCAGACCGGTCACACGTCATTTTCTTGCCGTAAATTTGATACTCACGAAAAACGTGTGAAACAAGTAAGCGAGTTGCAGTTGTGTTCCGTATGTCTTAGTCACAACCATGTAGCTAAGTCTTGCCCTGCTAAAAGCAGAGGCTTGCCTTTTAATTGTTCTCTTTGCAAGGCTAATACTCACGTTAGCCCGTTTTGTCCTAAGTTCGTAAGTTTTTCCTCTTTTGCCTCTTCCTCTACCTGACGGTTAAAGGCACGTTTTCGAATGTGCCCTGTAATCGCTCTTTCCACTAAAGTTAATAATCTTTCTAAACGTGTAAATTTCATCATTGACACAGGGAGTCAACAAACGTTGATTGACCTGGATACTGTTAGTTCTAACAGTTTTAACGATGATTTGCAGCAAATTACTGTAAATACGGTTGGTGCCTCTGTCCCGTTACGGGGCAAGCACATTAACGTCGAGCTCGTGCTTCCTGACTGTGAGAAGCATGAGCTTGATGTTTTTGCAATGCAGAATTTAAACCTACAGATGGGGATGAAGGGTTTGCAATCTAAACTCGAGCTCCTTAAAACTAAGCTTCCTCTTTCTACTTCCTTTCCTGAAGTCGTTGATGACAACATTCACATCAACGGCATTCTAGGAGTTGATGCTCTTCTAGCTTTTCGAGTGCTTGAATTGCAAAACGTCGCAGGCTATAAAGTTATGCGCGTAGCTAACGGGTTTTTACCCTTTGGGGAATTAAAATGTTATAAGTCCTCTTTGTTTCCTATAGTGGCTTCGGCCGCTAAAAAACAAGACAGTGGCTCGCCTTGTTCTGTTGTGTCGCCTAAAAATTCTTCCCCTTCTGTTGTTTCGCCTGAAATTTCTTCTCCTTCTGTTGTTTCGCCTGAAGTTTCTTCCTCTTCTGCTGTTCTGCATGGAGTTTCTTCTTCCGTGGCTGTTGCTAATAAACGAAACAAGCAAACAAAAAAGAGTAAATCCAAAGCTAAGCGTTATCATGGTGTGTTGTAGGCATTTTTTGAACCTCCTAAAGTCTGTTCTTCTGCATTGGATGGAACTGACTGTGATGTGCAGGCCGGTCTTGATAGACTTCTTGACTTGGAATTAATAGGGGTACCTGCTAAGGAAGTAGAGAATGATAAAGAGCTAAAAGACTTTAAAAGTAGCGTAGTTTATGACGAGGGCCACTATCATGTTCACATACCATGGAACCGTAATTTACTAGCGAAAGTTCCTCATAATTTCGGTTTAGCACGCTATCTAGCGCAGAAGGTTGCTGCTTCTAACTCTCGTAAGGGAATAGAGCAGCAGTATAACGATGTCTTTCAGGAACAACTCGAACTTAATATAATTGAGCCTCTTTCTCTCGAGAATCTAGATGTGTGTGAACATAAGTGGATACCGCATAGGCCTGTCGTGCGAGAACACGTTACCTCTTCCAAGATACGCCCAGTGTTTAATTGCTTGCTTAAGCGAGGTAAATTGCCTAGTCTAAACGAGGCCTCATACGTAGGTCCTAACCTCATGAATGATTTGCTTGGCTTGTTGGTGTATTTTCGCTCTAATTCTATTGTTGTGTTATCTGATATTTGCAAGGCTTTCCTTCAAGTAAAGCTAGCCAGGACTTTTGACCGAAATCAATTTAGTTTTGTTCTCTTTAAGAATGGTGAATTCAAATATTTCCGATACACAACCTTGTTGTTCGGTTTTGTCGCTTCCCCTTATATTCTTAATTTCTTCTCAAACTCCATGCTGAAACTATTAACGATTTGGTGGTTAAAGACATAATGGCCAACAAACTGTACGTTGACAACCTTATATTCACGACTAATAGTCCCGAGCTTGCGCTTGACACCTTTCAACGCGCAAACAAAGCTTTTAAAGAAAGCGGCCTTCCTTTGCGTCAGTGGCAGTCTAACAACTCTAATCTTTTATCTCAGATTGACCCTTCTCTTTGTAGCTCCAGTGCGCACTCTAGAGTGCTGGGTTACAACTTTGATTCTACTTCTGACTCTCTTTCCATTTCTGTAAAAAGCTTAACTCCTTCCTGTAAAACTCGTAGGAGTATGCTGTCAGACATTGCTTCTTTGTATGATCCGTTGGGAATTCTGTTGCCGTTCTCTGTTAGAGGAAAACTCATTTTGCGTAGATTAACACCGTTGAGACTAGGCTGGGATCAAGACGTTCCCGATGATATCTGTAAAGAATGGCGTATATTTTGTCAGGAATTCTCTGAATTGCATGAATTTGAGTTCCCTAGGATGAATTTTGTTGAAACTGAGAAAATTGATCTAGTAATTTTTTGTGATGCTAGTGAAAGAGCTTTTGGAACCTGCATGTACGGTGTCCAAAAAGAGCGCAGCTCACTCCTTTTCTCTAAAGTTAAAGTTTCGCCTCCTAGGCAAAGAACTCTTCCTTCTCTTGAACTTCTGGCAGTGTATCTTGCGTACCAGTGTCTTGTTTCTCTGATGTGTGACGTCAACTTTCCCTATACGGTCTCAAGTGTAACTTTTCTTACCGATTCCCAGGTTACCCTGGCTTGGTTATTAAGTGGTAAGCCTCCTCGAAAGAATATCTTTGTCAGTAATAGAATTAAGGATATTGACAGTATGCGCCTGACGTTGGAAGGTTTAACTGCAGCTTCTTTCCATTATGAATACGTGCCCACCATGTACAACATGGCAGACATGTTAACGCGAGGTATTAAAGCATCAAAATTTCTCGAGAGCAAAACTGTATGGTTGGAAGGTCCTGACTGGATTCGAGAGGGTAAGGATCAGTGGCCCAAGGGACACCTGGGCTGCATTCCCCATCAATTTGTTTCCTCTGCCTGTATCAATGTTAATATTGTTCCTCCGTGTGAAGCTCCTATTTTGGAGATTGAACGCTTCTCCTCCTATCCTAAATTACTAGGCACGATGGAGAATGTATTTAAAGCAGTCGCTATTTTTCGACGTGCAGATTTGAATAATGTAAAATTGCGAGCTTTCATTTTTCTTATTTCTTCTATGCGAAGTAAATACTTTGCAGGCGAGCTCGAGGCTTTGAAAAATAAAAGTCCTCGGCCGCCGCTGTTAGTTAGAACTTTAAACCTTTTTCTTGATTCTCACGGTATCATTCGTTCTAATAGTCGTATTGCAAATGCTGAGGAATTAGACTATAACACTCGCAACCCCATCTTGCTGTCTAGTTCTTCACATTTGACCAATTTGTTGATTTCACATACCCATAAACTTCTTAACCATCAGGGGCTCGACATCACCGTTCAAAAACTTAAGCTGGACGGTTATGTCGTGCCACGCTGCAAGCGTACAGTTCGCGGCGTCTTGGCTAAATGCATTGTATGCAAGAAGCTAAACGCTAAAGCATTTAACTATCCCGATCCTCCTGCTCTACCTGACTCTCGTACTAATTTCGTGAGGCCATTTGCCACAACTGGCATGGATTTCTCTGCCCACTTTTGGGTATTAGACCCTTTTGGTCACAAGCAAAAGGTGTATTTGTTGTTATTTACGTGTTTTCAGAATAGGGCTATTCACATTGAAGTTCTTCCTTCTATGTCTCTGGAGGAATTTTGTTTCGCCTTCATTCGGTTTACGAACGAAAAAGGCATTCCTAACACTGTTTATTCTGACAATGCTAGGACTTTCACCGCCGCTCCCGATCTTCTATCGGAAGTGCTAACTTCCTCTTTGTATGAAGAGCGATTTCGCCCTTTTAATATTAAATTCAAAACTATCCCTATCTACAGTCCTCAATTTGGAGCGATATGGGAACGCCTGTTCAAGTCCATAAAGGATTGCATATATAAGCTTTTTGGACGGAGCACTTATTCTTATTCTTCTTTCATAACTGTCATTTCTGATATTTCTCTCAACCTTAATCGGCGTCCTCTCTCGTACACTGAGATGGGGGACTCGATTTTACCTATAATGCCCCTTCAATTTCTTCAACTTTACCCTACATCTAATTCTCTTATTCTGTCCGATGAGCTTCCGGACTTGGAGACTGACGATGTTGAGCATCGCGAGCATTTGCTCACTCTTTTGGAGAGACGCGATGTCTTGGTCGCCAAGTTCCGGGAGCTTTGGTATTCTCAGTATCTTATTTCTTTGCGAGGTCCATATCCTCTGAAATCTTTACCTTTGCAAAACAAATTATTAGCTGTGGGTCAAGTGGTACTTGTAAAACACCCTATAAAACCCAGACCATTTTGGGCCTTGGCTCGCATCAGTGCTTTGCTCCCTGGTCGCGACGGCAAGGTCCGTGTTGTAAGAATTATAAGGGCTGATAACACTGAAAGCGTCATTAAAGTCTCGTTGCTGTACCCACTGGAGTTAGTTGTGACCGATCCTACTCCAGAGGAGGTGGAAGATAGCGCAGACGGGAGTGGTTCGGACGCGGAATCATACCCTCGTTCCAAGCCTCCCGCGCGGTTTGAAACTCAAAGAGGTCGTTCTACCTCTGAACACCCTAGAGTTCAGCAGCTTAATTCTTCAACTTCTTCTGATACGGATTCTTCGGCCTTGTCTGAAGAAACCGTAGTTACTTCTGCTGACCGCCCTCAAAGGCAAGCGGCGCGTCAGCAACCTAGTAAATTAACTTATCTTATTAAGAAAGGGCATTTGTAAACCCTTTCATTTATGTGTAATGCGCAGAAATTATTACTTGGTCCTATCCAGTTAAGCTGGAAGGACATTGCATGTCTTTGTGTATTTCACGGAATTTTCTATGAAAACTCTGTTTTTTCTTTTGCCGGGATTGTGTCGCAACTCCAGCCTTGCTACTCGTTTAAGTCCCTTGCAAGTTAATCAATATCTTGTATTATCAGGGACTAGGTCATAATTAACCCTTTACTGACCTAAAAGACTAAATATCAATTAAATATGACAAGCAAGCAATGAGTGGATTGCTTCCCCTTCCTGGCGACAAATGCTTATATCGAACATCCCTAATGTGTTCGTTTGTTCTTGCGAGCTGAATCTGAAGCCACAGCAGCGGATTCGGAGCGCCCTTGACGTCGAAGCTTTCGCGGGCTGACACGTCAGAAGAAGAAGATCATCAACGGAGTCGGCAGCACGTGCCTATGTGCTTGACGACTTCCAAACCGGTCCTGCTTTCGGGCAGCCTAACGCCCGGAAAGCCGACTAGCAATGAAGAAATGTTCCCTGGACAACTATCTTCGAAGTTCAGGTGAGCAATCTTTACCTATTGTCTTTGCTTGTCATATTCTTATTTATCTCGTTGCAGAAGAGACTATGGTAAATGCCAGGTAATTCTGGAAGTTGGCGCTTATGCCGGTGAGCGCGACAGTTTCAATTTTTTTTACATGAATTTGAACAACACTTCCTCTTTCTAACAAAACCTATATGGGTAAAGAAGTGATTTTTATTCCAAAAAAGCATTTAATAAACATTTTATAAACAGATTTTTCACACGAGTTTTCAAATTATTGTATTCTACTCTGAGGTGTCTAATAGTTTTCGACGTACTAGGTCTGCAAATTTTTGACCTGTCACGCAAACGCTCATTTGAACAATCCTTTATTCATAAAATTTAGGGTAGTTATCCTTGTATTATTGAACTTTGGCTTGTAGGAACTTCAATTTAGTTTCAAAGTTAAGCCCGTTTAATTTTATGTTCACTCATCTATTACAGAAATTTTTTACTCGTCCAGAGGGGGGAAGCGAAGCTCTCTTTTCCCCCTCTGCAAGCAGTCCCTTCTTCTGAAAGCACTCAATTTGAACTGGGTCTAATCTTGAAGTGCTATTATTTGTATCCTATATTGCTTATTTTCAAGTATTTGGAATCACGTTCCTTTGTGAACAAGTTCAAAACCTAATATTACTACTTTGACTTAGTGTCTCGCATGGAAAAAAATCATGGCGTAATTGGGATGAATTTAACTGGATTAAAATGGCTTGAAATTCTTCAACCTTCTCATACGGTCAAAATATATTGTTTATGCCTATTGAATGCTGATCATGAAAGAGTTTCTCTGGATGGCATACAACGACGACAACAATTCATTACTTCACCTGTAGGTACCTCTTAAGCATCCAGGTTTGGGTGGCTTGGGTGATCTTATTCCGTGCTCCTCGCATTCGTGGCTCTGTGGTACCCATGTCTTTCATTCCAGTTCCATTATAATGGAAAACTGTTAAAAACCAGTCTGATCTAATAGTGGGACTAAAAATTGGGTTATACGAAAGCCTATTTTTGGAAAATTAATGCCCTTTATCTTTTATAACATTAAGTTACCAGAGTGTGAAACGAGCGTAACAGAAGCTTTAGTACCTTCCAGATCGTATCAATTTCAATCGGTGAAATGTGGACGTCAAAGAAATAGAAAGAAAAACCGTTTATTTCCAACGACGTTGCCACATGAGAAACATGCCAACTTATTGGCTTTTAAAAATTTCTTAATATAAGATGTCCTAAGACAAACGTTCCATCCGAATAAATCTATCTTGATAATCCCCGATCGGCGATGAAACCCGTACCCCAGATACGCATCTTCAAACACCTGCAGTAAAATATTCCTCCACCTTACACTGAAAGTATGGTACGATGGATACAAACACACGAATAAGTATGCGTGTACAATTTTATTACACGGGTTTTGTAGCATCAGCTACAAAAGCGTAAAATTATAAACTTTCTTATTTGCACTTAAATAAAATAATTATTAGCATTAAAAATCTTACTCTAAATTACTATTAATTATTTTCTACTTATAATAAGTAATTTTTAATGTTTTTGTGCAAAAAGCATAAAATTGAAAGTCATGATTGACATTTTCGTGTGTAAGCCTCTGAATTTGGCAACAACCGCGCAGGACGCTTGGTTTCCTCGGCGTCACTCTCGCTCAGCTTTCGTAGCTTGTGGTTGTCTCCGTCCGTGACCTCTACGACGTCGCCAACGCCACACAAACATTATTCCCTGGACCTACCTTCCTTCTTCTTTCTTTTTATGTTGTGCTACCTTACCGGGCCTTAACTTAACAGGCCTTACCTTAACTGGCCTTACCTTACCTTAATAGGCCTTTCCTTAACTGGCCTTACCTTGCCAGGCCTTACCTTACCAGGCCTTACCTTAACTGGCCTTACCTTACCAGGCCTTACCTTAACTGGCCTTACCTTACCAGGCCTTAACTTACCTGGCTTTACCTTGCCAGGCCTTACCTTACCTTAACTGGCCTTACCTTACCAGGCCTTACCTTAACTGGCCTTACCTTACCAGGCTTTACCTTAACAGGCCTTACCTTACCTTACCAGGCTTTACCTTGCCTGGCCTTACCTTAACTGGCCTTACCTTACCTTAACTGGCCTTACCTTACCAGGCCTTACCTTAACTGGCCTTACCTTGCCTGGCCTTACCTCCCCCAAACACTCTCACGCACCTCCGGATCTCACCATCACTCACCGGACCCCGCCGGCACGGAGTGCCTCCACCTAGTCAAGTCTTTCAGTCAAGCTCACCGCTAGTCCGCCTGGCGTTCCTCCAATAAAAAAAGAGCTGAGTTTTCCCATGCTTTATTAACCTTCTCTCACGGTTTTGAAAACACTATCGAGCCAAAAGAAAGATTACGATTGGAAGTTGATAACTAGCATACCCGCCAATCCTTAACACTGGTGACCCCATAGATTAAAACCCCAACCTTAAAATTTAAAACTTAAAAACTACTCAACTCGATAAGTGTTTGAGAAATTGTGAGCGAGGATAATTTTGGCATATCATTGTAGTGATAAGTTTCCCATGTCGTAGTCCTTGAGAATTTCTATGGATTTAATCGTGCTAATGTTCTCTGAGCAGCTCTAACAAAAAAAAAATTTTTTTTTCAGCGCTATCCTGTCCTTGTTTGTTTCATGTGCCACAGTAGGTAGGAAAAATATTTTTTTCTCCTATTTCCGTGCTTTACGCTTATTTCTGACTACCGTAAACTTCTCGTTTCATTTTTTCTTTCTTTCCGTTTTCAACGTTATTTGATCGATTGAGTAGGTAAAGTAATAACGCAAACTTTGACACCTTTAATATCAAAATTTATTAGGCGTTGAATACGTAATTCCGAGCAGTTATAGTTAAATTTTCGCATTCATAAAAGAAAATTGCTAGCATGTCTGACACAGAGAATGAAGATCGAGCGCGCACCAAACCTCTTAGTCTGCCGCCTTTCATACCAGAAGACAGCCTCACTTGGTTTAACCAAGTGGAGGCAATATTTAGGTATAATAAAATAAGGGACGAAAAAGATATGTTTTATGCCCTTGTGTCCGCAGCTCCCACGAAATTATTAAATGACTCCAATAACCTGCTAGAAAACCCTCCTGCTGTTAATCCGTACGGCATCTTGAAAAGAAAGATACTGGCAAAGTTGCAGATGTCCGATGCGGACAAATTTAGGTCGTTAGTAAATGAGTCAGCAATTCCACCTGTTTCTGTCTCTTTCTCTCCTACTTCGTTAGTTAAGGAGTTGCGAAAACTTGCAGCGGGTGTTGCCGTAGCTGAGGGATTTCTGAAAGAAGTTTATATGAATAAACTTCCTAGTAATGTGCGTCCGTTTCTATCGTTAGCAAGCCCTGACCAATCTTTAGAGATGCTTGCAGAGTCCACAGAAACAGTGATGCGCAACTTAAACATGACACACACGCCGCAGGTAGCTTCCTTGAACGCATCAGCTGCGTATTTTAGCCCGGCAAATACTGCTAATATTCAATCCTCAGCAACAATAGATAAGATGCAGCAAGAAATCGCAGAGCTAAAGCAAGCTTTCCAGAATTGCCAGCTAGGTCATAGTGTAGCTCATATCCAAGAAGGTCCAGGGAGATTCTCTAGCTATCAAAATGCCTACGACTATCCTCATCACTATCACCCTTTTCCTCCTCCTCAACGTTTCGATAGAGGTAGATCTTATGATAGGTCAAATCAAAACCGCCGCTTTAGATCGCGCTCTCGCGATGCCAACAGTCTCTTGTGTTGGTATCATGAGAAATTCGGCGACCAAGCTCGCAAGTGTGCCTCTAGACACTGTCCTCGTTACACCGAAATGACTTCGGGAAACGCCAACAGCAACGCATAGTAGCGAGTACTGCGTTGTCTCATTCCCAGACTACTCGCCTCTTAACAATAGTCGATCCCACAACCAAATATCGATTTTTAATCGACACTGGTTCCAGTGTGTCAATTATCCCAGCCACGGCGAAAGACAAAAACAACCAATTGTTGGCGACACTACGCGCCGCAAATGGCACTCCAATAGCTTGTTACGGGAAAGAGTATTAGAGTGCAGTCTAGGATTGAGGCGAAATTTCCTTTTCACCTTCCTAATCGCGGAAGTCCAAGAGCCTAGCATTGGCGCGGACTTTCTAGCGAAGTTTGGGATCCTTGTAGATGTTAAAAACCGTAGAATTAGGGACGAGGAGACACAGATCTCAATTCCCGCTTGTGGCATAAAAAAAGAAAAAATGTTTATTTCCAAATTGTCACATGAGATACATGCCAACATATTGGCTTTTAAAAGTTTCTTAAATATAGGGCATCCTAAAACAAATGTTCCATACGAGGAGTACTAATTGACAAACCATCCGAGGTGTACAAGTAGATGAGCCATACGAGGCATAATAATAGACAAACTATACGAGGTGTACTAATAGACAAACTGTCAGAGGTGTACAAGTAGATAGACCATACGAGGCATATTAATTGACAAAATATACGAGGCGTACTAATAGACAGACCATTCGTGGTGGGCTAGTAGTCTAACAAAAGTTCTATACAAGGAGTACTAATTGACAAACCATCCGAGGTGTACAAATAGATAAGCCATACGAGGCATAATAATAATAGGCAAACTATACGAGGTGTACTAATAGACAAGCTATCAGAGGTGTACAAAATAGATAGACCATACGAGGCATCCTAATAGACAAAATATACGAGGCGTACTAATAGACAAACCACACGTGGCTTGCCAATAGTCTATCTCTGTCAAGGGTAGTTGAATGAGAAATGAAAACTATGCCCTAAAAAATATGCAAAGCCCTATCACCACCAAAAACATATTTCGTATCTTCTCGATATTCACCACATCATGCGGACATGGGTACATGGGATAAAATAGAGATACAGTGTAAGCCGGTTACCACTCATGATTGACAAATATCTACAAAATATTGGTAGAAATGGGTAAACAAACATATATTCAATATCAAAATTCATAGCTTGTACAACACACGGACAGAAAGATAATTTTACTACGATTCATATGCTCAAATTGCACTTTAATTCATTAATTATATATGACATTAATCCGATTCACAGAAACGCCCTCTGGGGAAGTGCTAGATCTATTTTTGAATCATTTCGCAATTGCAATAAAATTTATTAACCGAACGGTTTTTGCGTAAAGAAATGAAATAGAAACATGTATATCTATTTATGTAGATACATATATATATACCTACACACGTACACACCAATATTAATTTATATACTTATTGAAAATAAAATATTAGAAAAAAAAAAAATTAAAAAAAACAAATAAAAAAAAATAAAAAAAAAATAAAGAAATGAAATAGAAACATGTATATCTATTTATGTAGATACATATATATACCTACACACGTACACACACATATTAATTTATATACTTATTGAAAATAAAATATTAGAAAAAAAAAAAAAAAAAACATATATAACATAAAAGATAGAAGCAACCTACCATCTACTACACAGAAAATGACAGCTGAGCTCACTGTAATCCTAAGAAATTTTTCGCAAAAAAAAATAACTAAAAGGAAGAGAAGACTTCGAAAAACATAAAAATGAGCTGATTTTTAATTTCTTCACAGAAATTTTTAAGAAAAATCAGATTATAGTCAAGAAGCAACACAACTCTTCAGCATTATAGGGACATGTGTACGTGGGATAAAATGGAGTAACATTGTGGCCGGATATCACATCTGAGTGGAGAATATTCACAAAATTGGCACATATAGGAAGATTAGGCCTTGATCCAAAATGATAATTTTGATTACAGAAATTTAGAGTTTTTTCCGATTTGAAAGTTCAGTGCTAGTGTGCGCTGAACGCACGAAAAGAAAAAAAAATAAAAAGACTAAATGCAATGCTTAAATTACCCCTTTCCCTCCAGCTCAGCCGAAAATCGATTGAAAACATCTTCGAGAATGATTTTGAAATAGCGAGACAACGTTAGCCAAAAATTTAATTCATTATAAACTTTGCACAACCCTCACGTCTATAAACCTGTTTATTGGTGTACACACAAAATGTATTTCATGGTATATTTGTCATACGGACGTTAAATATTAATACAGAAAAGAGAAAGAAATAACAAAATAAAGATGAGGAAATACTCCTAATTATGGAAAGAACGTTCGTTCTGCTGCACTGAACTGACGGCTGTGGTGCTCATTGTTGTCGACAGAAATAAGTAAGATGAATATACGAATCGCTTAGCAAACGTAAAATGAAATAGGTTCTAAATTTCTAACAGAAATTTCAGGAAAAATTAAAATTTCTGATAGATGGGAAGTTCACACCGAGATGCTGCAGGCCCTATGACAGAGATGTAAAATGACGTGACACATTTACTCTAAATTCTTTTCCAGTTTTAGAGTTTTTGATATGCTGGGGAAGCTTGTTCCACAAAAAAGCTCCAGAAACTGAGAGAGCTTTTTGTCCCACGTTAGATGAACGGTAACTGACTAAAACATCGTTCCTCCGGTTCGGTCTTTCGTTTGGGATATTAGATGGAAAAAATTTTACCACCTCTGCATTACTTTGGGGGAGGTACAGAGAGGAGAATACTCGTCGAGCTTTCTGGATCATGAACTAGAGCTAATGTCTTGCCTTCCTTCTCTATTGCTTTCAAGGAAGAGTGCATGTTCGAGCAGGTTCTCGCAGACTACCCTGCACTAACAAATTCTAACTTAGCTTCTAAAAATATGCAGACGAGCACAAAACACTTTATTGAGACGACTGGACCGCCAGTTTACTCTAGAGCTAGGCGACTACCGCCTGATCGATTGGCTTTAGCCAAGAAAGAATTCGCTAGGATGCTCGACAATGGCATTATCCGCAGTTCCAAAAGCCCTTGGGCTAGCCCTCTTTTGCTAGTACCCAAGGCTAACGGTGAATTCAGACCGTGCGGGGATTTCCGCAGGTTGAATGCCGTTACTCTACCTGACCGTTACCCTATTCCTTACCTTCATGATTTTAGTGCAAATCTAGAGGGAGCACAAATTTTCTCAAAGATAGATTTACAGCACGCTTTCCATCAAATCCCACTCGAGGAGAGCGCTATCCCTAAGACCGCGGTAATCACTCCGTTTGGTCTCTTTGAATTCCTAAAGATGCCATACGGCCTGAGGAATGCTCCTCAGACATTCCAACGCCACATGGCTGAAATTTTCTCAGATCTCACTTTCGCCTATGTGTATCTTGACGACATCCTGGTGGCATCCGCAACCCCGGAGCTTCATAAAGACCATCTTAGGGTCGTGTTTAAAAGATTGTCCGACAATGGACTCCTGGTAAATCCTGCCAAATGTGAGCTTGGAAAGCCATCACTGATTTACTTAGGTCATGAAATCTCTAGCCTAGGTCTAAAACCTTTGCCTTCCAAAGTAGAGGCGATCAAAAACTTTCCTCTTCCACAGACCCAGAAGGAACTGAGAAGGTTCCTAGGTTCTGTTAATTTCTATCATAGATTCATCAGAAATTGTGCTCAAACTTTAGCGCCCTTGTCAGACTTGCTCGAACCTAAACGAAAAGGCAAATCTACTGAGGTAAAATGGACGGAGGATGCGCGTAAAGCCTTCGACGAAATAAAACACAAGTTAGCTACCGCGACTGAATTATCCTACCCTATTGCTAATGCTGATTTCAGTTTGGTAGTTGATGCCTCAAGTACTGCCGTAGGTGCCGTTTTGCAACAAAAAGTAGGTACTAATATCTCTCTCCTTGCTTTCTTTTCCAAAAATTTATCGCCCACTGAGCGTGCTTATAGCGCGTTCGGTAGGGAACTCCTTGCTATCTATCTGTCTGTGAGACACTTTCGCTATGCTCTAGAGGCAAGGAAGTTCGTGATCTACACAGACCACAAACCTTTGACCTCAGCGATTAAGATGCCTTCTGAAAGTCATTCGCCAAGAGAAGCTCGACACTTGTCCTTCATTAGTCAGTTTACCACTGACATCCGCTTCATTAAAGGTCTCGACAATACTGTCGCTGACTGTCTATCTAGAATTAATTCTGTCCAAACCAGTGGTGAAATCACCTTCGGAAATATTTCCAAGACTCAGAAGGAGGATCCTGAACTCCAGGATTTTCTCAAACCTTCTAACACTACTTCCTTAAAACTAACCCTTGTTGACGGCGTGTACCGTGATGCTGAGCGACCTTCTCGTTTGTATCTTCCTGCGACTCTTCGCAGAGTAGCTATTCTTCACTATCATTCTCTCTCTCATCCTGGTATTAACCGTACATTGCGTTTGATTTCCGATCGTTTCGTCTGGCCAGCGATGCGTAAAGAGGTCAAGCAAATTGTGCAAAATTGCCACGCATGTCAGAGTAGCAAAGTTGTGAAACATAATCGTGCAGCGCTGCAGAGTTGTGCATTCACAGGTCTCAAGTTCGACGCGGTCCACCTAGATTTGGTGGGTCCTCTGCCTCTATCGCGGGGGTATTCCTATTTGTTGACCATAATTGATAGGTTCACTAGATGGGTTGAGGCCGTGCCTCTTCCTGATACCCAAACTGATACTGTAGCTCGCGCCTTTGTGACCACCTGGATTTCCAGATTTGGGGTTCCTTTAAGTGTCACGTATGACCGGGGATCACAATTTACCTCCAAATTTTGGAGTGAGCTTAGCACCGCTTTAGGGTGTGAAAACGTAAACATACCGCTTACCATCCGCAGTCGAACGGACTTATTGAGAGGGTCCACAGAGACTTAAAATCGGCATTGCGTTGCCTGAACTGCAGCAATGATTGGACTGACAGACTTCCAGTAGTACTACTGAGCATCCGAAATTTACATAGACAGGATCAGCAATGCACAGCAGCAGAAATGTTGTATGGGAAAACACTTCGTCTCCCCGGCGACATTGTTGACCCAAAACCTTTGCCTGAATTTTCATCTGCTGACCGTTCCGCATATGTAACCTGTCTCAAAGATTGCATGCGTCAGATCAAGTACGTAGCTCCACGAATGCCTCAGACTAAGGACAAACTTGATCCTGCCTTGCAAGAATGCACCCACGTGTATGTTCGCATAGATGCTATAAAGCCAACCCTCACACGTACGCCCTTATGATGGCCCATTCAAAATATTGAAAAAGACGCCCAAGTATTTCATCCTTGACAGATCTGGTTCACCCGACCCTGTGAGCATAGATCGACTAAAGGTCGCATTTACCTCCGATAATAGTGTGATTCCTAACCCTTCATTCTCTCCACAGAATTTCCTTTCCACTGAGACTCGACCAAACCTACCATCTCAGCTTCCTCGGTTGGCTGCATTGTTGCCTAGTCAACTTGAGTGTAATCCTTTCTATGTGCCTGTACATTCAAACCCTATCCCTAAGCCTATCGTAGATTCTAATTCTAGCCCTCTTACTGAAACAGCGACAAGTCTGGAGAGACCAGACGAGCCCGCTGCAGTAACCCCTGTTCCTAGAACTCTTGCCGATCTAAATTTGCAGACCCGTTTGGTGAAACTTCCCCGCTCAGTAACATTTTCCGACCGCCAAAACCGGCATGGTCGCGTGGTTCGAACTCCTTCCCGCTACAAATGATTGCAGCGGGTGGACCTTTCGGTCTGCGCCTTGGGGGGTAATGTAGCATCAGCTACAAAAGCGTAAAATTATAAACTTTCTTATTTGCACTTAAATAAAATAATTATTAGCATTAAAAATCTTACTCTAAATTACTATTAATTATTTTCTACTTATAATAAGTAATCTTTAAAGTTTTTGTGCAAAATGCATAAAATTAAAAGTCATGATTGACATTTTCGTGTTTAAGCCTCTGAATTTGGCAACAACCGCGCAGGACGCTTAGTTTCCTAGGCGTCACTCTCGCTCAGCTTTCGTAGCTTGTGGTTGTCTCCGTCCGTGACCTCAACGACGTCGCCAACGCCACACAAACATTATTTCCTGGACCTACCTTCCTTCTTCTTTCTTTTTATGTTGTGCTACCTTACCTGGCCTTAACTTAACAGGCCTTACCTTAACTGGCCTTACCTTACCTTAAATAGGCATTACCTTAACTGGCCTTACCTTACCAGGCCTTACCTTACCAGGCCTTACTTTACCAGGCCTTACCTTACCAGGCCTTACCTTAACTGGCCTTACCTTACCAGGCCTTACCTTAACTGGCCTTACCTTACCAGGCCTTAACTTACCTGGCTTTACCTTGCCAGGCCTTACCTTACCTTAACTGGCCTTACCTTACCAGGCCTTACCTTAACTGGCCTTACCTTAACAGGCCTTACCTTACCTTACCAGGCTTTACCTTGCCTGGCCTTACCTTAACTGGCCTTACCTTACCTTAACTGGCCTTACCTTACCAGGCCTTACCTTAACTGGCCTTACCTTGCCTGGCCTTACCTCCCCCAAACACTCTCACGCACCTCCGGATCTCACCATCACTCACCGGACCCCGCCGGCACGGAGTGCCTCCACCTAGTCAAGTCTTCCAGTCAAGCTCACCGCTAGTCCGCCTGGCGTTCGTCCAATAAAAAAAGAGCTGAGTTTTCCCATGCTTTATTAACCTTCTCTCACGGTTTTGAAAACACTATCGAGCCAAAAGAAAGATTGGGATTGGAAGTTGATAACTAGCATACCCGCCAATCCTAACAGTTTTGCCTCTGATAGCCTTACAAATAATGGGAACCAAATTTGTTTCACTTGCTGACAATGAACGTTTAAGAGACAGTCTTTGTTTACATATATACTTTTCCTGTACATATATGTATAGGAAAGCACGTAGAAACGAGCGTGTGTAATCCACAGTCCAAGAAATTTATACAATACAAATATTCAAAGTTCATGAAGTTAACGAAAAAAATCTTACACAGGGTTTACGCGAGGATAGATACTACATTGGACGTTGATTGTATCAGTTTTGAAAGCAAGTTTTCCGTGGAGTCACAGAAGCTTTCCGTTTTCAGTAGTGAAGTTGTCTTTTTTATTCGACAATGCTAATTCCAAGAAAGGATTTTTCTTGAGGTAAATGAAAATTTGTTCGCCCATTTTTTTCTCAAGTTATAGATAATGAGGCAAGGATCCTCTCCGTTTACTATGGACGTAACGAATGTCATACAGAATGGGCCACAACTGGACGTATCCATTTGGTGTTGTCCACTGAGATACTCAATCACTATTTTTGTAATCGTTTTCATGGCTCTTTAGATTTTCGCCAGATAAGCTTTAAAGTCAAGACTAAATGTGCCGTTTGAAGAAGAAACGCATTGGATTTGTGCTTCACCTTTTTCACCGCTGTCGCAGTAAAATGCGTCTAATGAGTAGAGCGGTCATCCGCACTTTTGTTACCAGTCTTACCAAGCTTAATCGCACATTGAAAGTACGCAGTATTTATAACTTGCACAAATATGTCGCTATTCTCATTCAGGAGCAATGGATGAAATGCCGTCAGCGACGAGTGAAATTTGTACAGAGGATACTATAGTCGAGGTCGCCGTGGCCGAGTGATAAAGAAAGTGCCCTTCCTTGGAGGCGCTCGAATCCCGGCGCTGTGCGGTGATTTTTCCCGTTGGGTGAAGGGAAACCTCAAACACAATTTCCCATTCTCCCCAGGTGTTTGAAATGGTAACCGTCATTGCGTCTTGGTGTTAGTTATTAGGCATTTGAACAACCAATGTAAAAGAAGATATAATGCATCAGGCTTGATTGATTGGAATAAAACATCCTTTATCGAACAAGTGCTGCAATGCCTTCAATCCCGTCACTAGAGATCCGACTTAATGATTGGATGATATTTTTTTTATTTTGCATGGTTAGATTAAAACGCGTGAGCTACATTTTTTCGTTTGGTGAATGTCTCTCTGACGTTTCATGAAAAAAGTTTCTTCATTGATTTTCTGATTATGGTCATTATTGAATTTGACTTCCTTAGTTGGTTTCCTTTTTCGCAATGATATGGGAATGCTTCTAGCGCGAATTTTTTTAAGGAAAATCATAGAGAATGGAGTAGGTGCTCGCTCGTTTTTCTTGAATCACACATCGTTTATTGCAAAGTCACTATACCTACAATACATGGCTTCACTAGAAATTACCTGTTACCTGGAATATATTCCCGAGTCAATGTTGGTAAGACTCATGACATGAGCTCTGCTAATTCGCATCTACGTGAAAATCTTGCAAGATGGCAGGAAAATATGAGCAGACCTTATAAACTTCTTCAAATATTCATATAGAATACAAGACCGACCGTTGGAAATTTCGTGATCAATATTATCGTAATGCTAACTAGCTCCGTGAAAAATTCATAGTTAATTTTCTACCTTAAATGAAACGTACATACCGTGGCCCAACCTGTATGCTATCTTAAGTTAACTAAATTTAATGCGTTCAAAGCTAACCTGAGCCACTTAATTAGCCAAACCCATCCTTCCCTGGCCTAAATAGTATTATCCATAACCTTTTCTAGATCATCCTAACTTTAGGTATCTTAACTTATTAAGTTCTCTCAACTTAATTTAATGAACCTTAACCTAATCAAGATTTTTGTACGTACCTGCCGGTGGGCCAGTATAGCTGAAGTTCCCAAATGAGCCCCAATCGATCGACTGTTTTCCGCAATTATGATTCCGTTTGGCAGTGCGACATACAGACAGGCAAACGAACGATTCACACACAGATTTATAACATTCACCAGACCGCTCCTGATGCGAGCTCGCTTTTGCAGGGTGAAGTGAAGTTGAAGTAGCTACATAAAAGTTTATTAAAATAAACTAGTTTAAACGGCATGTTAAAATGACTAGATTTAAATTTTCACTGAATTAATCTTCCAGATGGGGATGAAAAACAAGTATATCCATCCTAACAGTACCCGAGATTAAAATATTCTTGGACTTTGTCCACTGGTGAAACTCATTTTACAGATAAGGTCAAATGGCATCCTCAGGAGCGAGACAGAGAGCCGGACCAACAAACCAATTAATAAAACAACTGTGGATTATTATATAGGGGGTTAAATTTCTCTCTTGTGCCAGTATTAGTTGTACCTATGAATTTGCCGCGACTTTTTCCCCCTGTTTTTGCTTAACTAATTTTGAGGAATTATTTTTCCAGGACCTGCACACTTATAACAGATCCACTGCAAGCTGTATCTACAAAGGTTAAATTTAATTCTATTGCAGCACAAAAAGCTAGGATGTGAATTTTACTCTACGTTATCACTGAAAGTAGGCTAATAAATTTTGCCCTGCGTCATCACCAAAAGTAGTGCGTGGACGAGGGCATCCAACCATTCAAGTAGCGGCCCAGCCTCGAGTGTCGATCGCGGTAGAGGAAACAAGGTAGGTTCAAACCAGTCTTTCTTCGTTGACGGTGTGGGTTTGCTGACGGCACAGCAACGAACCAATAGCAGCGCGCATTTTGTATCTGGTAGCACTGCTACCCCGAAATCTGGCTCCACTATTGGCCTAAAGACATGGCGTTTAAGACACGTCATAAAGTTAATTCAAAATAAAGCCTTTCTATTGGCTAGCGGAACAAGAGGACGTGTATTTTCTCCCATAGAAATTACCCTACCTTGTTTCCTCTACCATGGTGTCGATTAAGCTTCATGAGGAAGAACCATACGTGAGGAAAAATTAAACTGACACGCAAAAAACGCATAATTCGTATTAACGAGGGAGAATTTACAAAAAAATAATTCGTATGTAGTACTTAATACTTGGAAGTTTAACTTTTCGATCTCATATGATGTATCTGATACTTAACAATTTAATTTGCTGAATTTGATGTTTAATAGTTTCATGTGCTGTACTCTATATTTCAAAATTTCATGAGATTCAATAGACTACATTCGTTGCAGAAATGAAATTTAAATTACAACACCGAATCAAATGCTCCAACCAATCTAAACCAATGGTAAATTTTAAATATCAATTCATATGTTTAAAATTACTTCTAACAGCGTTTCATATAAATTGC
Source organism: Morinoia aosen (assembly GCA_030386875.1). NCBI lineage: Eukaryota > Metazoa > Arthropoda > Malacostraca > Amphipoda > Talitridae > Morinoia > Morinoia aosen. Next base: position 64,317,769 of record CM059564.1, on the reverse strand, counting down.
CGGGTTTATGCGTGCATGTTTGAAGAATATAGATGCTAAATCGCTAAACCAATTACGTTCATTTTTATGTTCATCAAGTTCAGTATATAAAGTTTTATACAATATAAGTCCACTGTATGTGTACATTGGTGAAACTCGGATCACAGATACGGTCCTTAAACATCCTGACAGAGAGACGGACCAACCAATTTAATGTGTTCAATGAGATTCCAATTGAATTAACATTTTAGAATTGTGTACAAAAAATCCATTTTATGTATTCATTTATTTATAAACGTAAGGGGACACCAGGCATTATATTATATAGTATTGATGCCCCTTACCTAGCTCCATACATTGTGCTAGAGAGGGCTTTACAAAAAAAGTGTTGAGATTTTCAAGTTTTAAATACTCATTAAGTATTGATCGTACATACTTGAACTTGGTTTAATTTTAAAGCATGAAATGTCTACTCATAATTAAATTAGCGCTTAGTCGTATTAATAGCTTAGAAACTGTTATCAAAAAGAAAGATTGTTTTTTGCCTATTGCACGAGCAGGTCTTTCAATGTGTTTCCACTAACTTCATTTGCTTGAATAAACCTGAATATCAACATGGACAACAAAAATAGAGAAAATGAATTTTTAAAACGCAATCACTTGTTTTAAATAAAGAAACAATTTTTAATTCAAGTCCTTAATTGTTCATTTATTCCAACCAATGGCCACTGTTGCTTGCGTGGCACAATTACGGCATCGCTCTCTCATTGCTCACATCGATGTCCGAATCATTTCACAGTTGTCTTTACGTTTGTTTACGTTGTGGATGATGATTCGGTCTCATAAATCTTGCAAGTCAATGGGAGATGTTGCATAATAATATTATGCGTGCTGACCTCAGCCTATAATTTCAGGATATTCTGGGCATAACTTTTGGAAGTGGATCGTACTGAGTGCTCTTTGGCCTCCTGGGCTTAACTCCACACCTATATTCAACACTCAGGCATCTGCTCAAGATTGTCATTTAAAATCATGACATTTAGCACCAAATTGCATGCCTCACTGGGAACCTGCGTCTCACTCAATAAATTAACACGACGAGTCTCAAATTTACCCGAGTCTTCTTAACACGTTCACTGCGTTTCCGCTGTTATTAACGGTTGGTTTGGTGAGGTTAAAAGTAGCAGAATAGGGAAATCGACTTTACTGTTCGAATACGTTTTTATCCTTCTTAAGAAATATAAAAATACAATCGCATGATAACATTTCGCCGTGTGTGATAACAGTTATTTTTTAAAAAGGTAGCTAAACAGATGAAATGTTGTTCATTTATATCGGTACGTGAATATGCAATTTACCTCTTCGTACACATATGACCCAATAGGCGGGGAACGTGTTAATCCCTCAAATAAGACAATGTCCAGAGTTCACAGAACTCTAATTTTTTAAAAAAGGGCAATATTACGGTAGCACCACTGGAATAAACACCATCCTCTCTCGTTTCTGATTCTTGATTATATTTTAATGCCGGTATTATATTGGTACGAAATTTGAAAAAGTTGTAGTGTGGTTGAGGAAGTTCCTTGAACCAGGTGCCGTTGTTCCGTATTAACGAAAAAATTCCTTTTAAATTTTCGAATTTCAGCCTTTAACTTCAAATGCAGAATTATATACTTCTACCAATTATGCTCTCAATAATAGAAACATGTACAGCAACAGTAGGATGTCCCAAGAAATCGAAGTGAATCGGACATACTCCAGCACTTGTTGCCATTGTGAACATCGTGAGAAATTTAACCATGAAAATTTTCAGCTTCCTATCTCGTCTTTTACTGGTTGCGCATTTCATTCAGTTTTCTGCTGGGCGTCAGGTTGTACAGAAGTCACTGGTATAGCGTGCAGGGGTCAATGTTGTAAGGGCATTAGGTGAGCTCTATTTTACAATAGCAAATATTTTTCTTGTTTCATGAACTTATTTCTTAGCTTACTGTTTCTATGCACCTTGTGCAATTTGCATAGATTCCGCGTTCTCTCAACTCCGTACTAAATGATGGCTTCATCCTTCCTCTTTTTGAACATCTTTGTCGTGGTAAAGGGAGGCTAAAACGTTCTTATGTAATAATAATAATAATAATAATAATGCTAAAAATTGTAATACTTCCATAGGATAAACTGAGCTTGCGTATCGTAGATACTTGCGAATCAGACTTCTGTCATGATTTTCAAATTTTCGTTAACTTTTTTGCTTTCTGCTTTTTCACCGGACTTATTGCGGAAATTTAGCTTTCACTCATCTTATGGTGCCTTATGGGGTGAGTAGAGGTGTGAGTGGTGCCTTATGGTGCCACTCACCCCTTTACAGCAAAACTCCACTCACTCCTCTACAGCAAGGTGCAGTGCACTACTCACCTCTCTACAGCAAGGCACAGCTCACCCCTCTACGGCAGGGCACCACTCTCCCCTCAACAGCAGGGCACAACTCATCCCTCTACCGCGAGGCACCACTCACCCCTCTACAGGGAGGCACCACTCGCCCCAAATACCTCTCTCTCTCCTCTACAGCAAATACTACAGCAAATACACTTTGTTTTCTGCAGAAAATCAGAAGGCGATGCACCAATTTCATCACTGATGAAAATTTAGTTGTCCTGAGACGTAATTGTTGATAAGGTAACATATCTTGCCCTACGATGATGATTATATAATCAATATATTGAAAAGGGAAATTTGATAGAGCTTATATTTATTTCCTTTCTCGGGTATTTTATGATACTTTCAATAAATACCAAATTTCTACAGCCATTAGTTGCCGGTCTATATGCAATGGAAGAAAAAGCCAGAATTTGATAGAAATTCAGGTCAAATCTCACAGGAGCTATAAAAAACGTTCGTTTAGCGCGACCATTAAATATAGCCCAATATTCATGAAAATTTGGTGGAATCATTTTCATTTGACGAGGACCCAGAGCAGCATGTGCTGGATTTGATATCATTACTTTGAATTTCTACCTCTATACGCTTGGGACATCCCAAGCAACAGCCTAAGTTTACATGTAAATTTAGAGTATATATAAATAGAGATTATTTTTCAATGAATATTTCATCATTATTCACAGTATTTACAATATTTATTTGCCATCACAAACAAAATGGCTTTGACAGTGATCAAATGCATTTGATGTTTTTCTATCCAGTATTTTTCAACCATTGATATGACAATTAAAACACCTATTTACGTTTACCAAAAATTGATATTTATCTTAAGCAATTTGAAAAAATCTATTATATGCATTTCAAATCAACTTCATTCGAAACAAACTTCTTTTCATTGTCATCAATCTTTCCTAAAACACTAAAATTGGTTTGTTTAATACTCATGTACGTTTATGAACCAAGGATCTTTACGTTGAGAGATTTTGAAACCAATGTACATTTTTTTCATCTCTTTGGGAAAGTACATTTTTTTGTTCCTCCTTTCAGAAAGAGACGACATTTTGTTTGTTGATACTTTTGAAACTCTATGATCATTGCTGAGGTAAAGAGTTTGTGACTGCCTCAACAATTTCTATCGACGAGGGGAAGGTTCAGAAAAGTCCACGGATGATGCAAAACTTGTCTTAAGCAGCCATTTATTGCACATAAATTTTCCTGAAATAGAAAGGTCTAGTTAGCACAAAAGTAATACAAAAAATATACAGTTTTTAGAGATTGCATATCTAAAAGTGATTCAGAGGGCAAACCAGAAAATAAGGACGCAAAAATTGGGGCAGAACTGCATCACTGGCACAAGAAAATCTAATTCAGAGAACACGGGTAATACTTCAGCGGCTCATTCAACACCCAAATCATTGGCGAGACTTAGTACAATTTTCATACGAGCATCCCAATGGCACAATCAGATATAACCAGTCAACCTAATGAGGCCCTCATTAAATACTAAGGTCAGGCAGTAGGCTCTACACACTAATGTCCAACCAGGTAGATGCTGAATTGAAGTTACACGGCTATTCCCATATAAAAATGCATGTCCAACCCGGTAGACGCTGAACTAAAGTTACACAGCTATTCCTACGTAAACAGTGCCTGACAACTTGAGTTGTTTCTGACTCACATGACTAGTCACAAAAGTCTATCAATCTATAGTACCACCTGGGCATAGTTAAAACACACCCATCTATAAAGGTGGTTAATAAGTGAACAAGGGGGCACACTTAGACACCTCTGAACAAGTAAATAGTTACCTAACAGGCATGAACACATCATCAACCAGGCAATATAAAATATCCGCAGCACAGTAAAAATCACACAAATAAAAATAGGCAAAAACCACCACACTCTACAGACTGGTAAAATAGCAACTTGAGTGAGGAATTACACAATTCTAGAGTCCAAATACCAGAGTTTAAATCCACTAACATTAATCGTGAATGATAACAAGGATCTATATAATGCAATGTGCTTAGATCAAATCAACAACTGAGCACAATGAATCCAGCTGTGAATTCCAGCAAATAAATTAAGTAGCACTGACAGGCACAGAACAAATCAGGCTCAACAATATAATCAAAACATGACTGAGTGTTTGCAAGAAAGTCTCACAACCCTGTCCAACACAGGGCAATACCACTAGACAATTTGAGCCAGGTACAAATAGGTAAACACAGCATTACATTATATTGGCACCGCGAATGAAGAATCAGTATCTAGAATTGTAAAAGCACAAACAGAAAAACTGTGACAGCACACATTCTAACATCCCCTGAAATCTTTTAGCTTTTCTAGGACCTAAGAATTCACTGTCTAGTAGGAGACACAAAACAGACATCTATAGGGACCCAATGCACTTAATATTTAGCACTCTTTACTTACATTTCCTTCTCTGGAGTCTACACACTACTTCAACACAACTGGCGGCCTCTACTCAGCTCGCAGAGTTTAAATACCTAATGTACCGAAAGAGAGCGTTTCCGGAAAACGAGTGAACGTGCGGACTGGTTCCCTCAATATTCGAAGGCACAAATTTTCTACCGCTGTTTGAAAATAGAAATTTCCTAAATTGCTGCGAAGGCAGCACACTCCTCTCTCTCAACAGTGCTAGGTAAGATTACTACAATATCTTTAATCGATCGCTCACAACTTTGGTACCTCCGGAATTATCCGTCCGCCGCAGCGTTGCCCCACGCACGCGTCCGTCCGATCCCGAGCGATGCACCGACTCTACCCGAGCCAGGGGCCACTGACATCTTGGAGACTGCGAGTCTCGTACCAGTACGATGTCCCCCTGGGACAAGGGACGCCTTGGTGTCGTCCATTTTCTGCGACGACTGATTTCTTGAAGGTAGAATTGTCTCCATAGTTGCCAGAATTGGTCCGCCAACAGCTGCACTCGCCGCCATCTTCGTGGACCATAAGCGAGGAGGTCGCGATCTGTGAACGAGTCTGACGACTGTATGCGAGAGGCGTCCCTCATGGTTAGCAAAGTGGAGGGACTGATAGGGAACACATCATTGGGGTCTTCGGAAGGGGCGTACAGGGGCGTAGAATTTACAATGGCCGCGGCTTCTATCAGGAGGGTGTGCATATCATCACGGTTGAGTGTCACCTTTCCTGACCTCCCCAAGGTCAGGTCGAGTACCTTTCTGATCGCTCCAATTTTTCTCTCCCACACACCTCCATGATGACTCGCTCCAGGGAGATTAAATTTCCACTCGCATCCCCTAGTCTCCATGTCCTTTGATACTTTGTTCAAATCGCAAGATTGAGACACCGCACCTGTAAAGTTGGTGCCTCGATCGCTTCTTATCAGCTGGGGGGTGCCTCGTACAGAGATGAATCTACGCAATGCGTTCATAAAGGAAGGAGTATCCATCCCACAGAGAGGTTCAACGTGAACTGCCCTGGACACAAGGCAGGTCACCAGTAGGCCATACATTTTCTTCGTGGCCTTTGTGATTCGGGTGCTCTGTCCGTCATGTACAGTGAACGGCCCGAAGACATCTAAGCCCACCCGGGTGAAAGGTGGGGTGGGGATGAGACGATCTTCCGGGAGGTCGGCCATCATCTGTTGCTCAAAGGGAGCTCTCAGCCTCCTACAAATCACACAGCTCCTCAGGAGTCGTTCTATTTGCTTTCTACCTTGCGGGATGAAGAAGCCCAGAGATCGCACCTTCCCAAGGGTGAGGAGACGGCCCTGGTGAGCCACCAGCTGGTGTGCCCGTCTTATAATTATCTGAGTGAAGGGATGGTTCCTGGGTAGGATCAAAGGGTGTTTTTGATCCACTGGTAAGTCACTGTGCTTTAGGCGGCCTCCTACACGGATCAGACCCTCTTCATCCACAAAGGGGGCCAGTGGTGTCAGTTGATGTCCTTCCGGTAGCTGCATTGGACCTGGTTTCCCCGTCTTGGGTAGTATTTCGCTGTAAGATTCTTGTTGGACGGCCCTAACGAGGTACATTTCAGCTTCCTGGTCGTTCTGAAGTATACGTAGTGTCGGTTCCGAAGAAGTGTTGAGGTTAGATCTCGCTCGCATCAGCCACTTATGTGCCAGGTTGTGCACGGTGCGGGTAACCCCGAGAAGCCTGGTCCACCTACTCAGTCGGTCCATCACCGTACGAAATGGAGGTGGCGAACCGGTCAAGGTCGTGAAGGCTTTGGTCTCCGGCAACGATTCTGTTAGTTGCGCTTCCTCAAAAGGGGGCTGAGCGTCGACGACGCAATCTTCTAATATCCAGGCAGGGCCGGTGAACCAATGGCTGTGTACGAGCTGCTCTACATCCGTGGGACGAGTAGCCATGTCTGCGGGGTTCTCTTTCGTGTCTACGAAGTACCACTGAGTCGGAGAGCAATGCTTATTAATCAACTCTATTCTCCGGGTCACATATCTGGTGAAGCGTTTATCCTCATTTTTCAGGTATCCAAGAACAATTTGACTGTCCGTGTAGTATCTGACTTCTTGCACATTCACCTTGAGGTCGTTGAGGGTCTCTCTTGCTGCCAGTACTGCTTCGACTGCGGCGCACAGTTCCAACCGTGGTATGGTGGTAGCTGCCCTAGGTGCCACCCTCGAACTGGCGTTGATCAAGGTGGAATGTTTCTGCTCTCGGGTACTGGTCAGCCGCAAATAAATCGCATAGCCAATGGCCTCCTGAGAGGCGTCACAAAAAACGTGAAGCGAGTGCCGTGAAACCTCCCCAAAGTCGCGCGGCTTCACGCACCGACTGAGGCGTATTTCCTTTGATCTTCTCAGTCCGTCTTTCCACGATTCCCAATGCTCTTCCAGTTTCTTAGGTAGAGGTTCGTCCCACAGAGTGGAGCTTTGGTTAGTTTCGGCAGTGCTATCAGACAGCGCCTTTCTTTGTAGAAGTCTGCCACCCAAAATAAGAGGCGCAGCTAGTCCAAGGGGGTCAAAGAAGGAGTTCACAGTAGACAGCACACCCCTCCTAGTGAAGGGTCTGTCCGGGATATTGACCTTGAATATTAACAGATCTTCGGAGACGTTCCAATGGATCCCCAATGTTCGTTGGATAACGGATCCGTCCCAAGTGACAGTCTTTGGTGCGGCTAGTTCCTCGTCTGGCAGACCCACCGTTACCCGAGTGTCAGACGTGGCAACTTTGTGAATGTTCAACCCATACTTGTGCAACAGAGACTGTCATGCCTTCCTCCGTCTTTAAGTCATTTGGGTTTTAGCTCGCCATTTAAATGAATCGTTTCCTATTTGACTGTCCGAAACTTCCAGAGCAAATTCGTGATCTTGAAATGAGCGATTTAGGTCAATAACTTAATTCTATCAGCGAAATTAATCGTTAATGTCACTAAATGTCGATTTATGAAGTCGATAATATCTTTATTTAAATTAAGAATAGTAAACTTCGATACTTATCAAACGTTCTAGTTCTATCCGCGCATGTAAGAGTAAATGCGGGAGTTCTTCGCCGTTACGTAGATTCATTGCAGCTGGCTCTGCATTCTGGGATTTTAACCACGGTTCTGGGTTTTTATCTGTACACTGCGGTTTACAGTTAAAACAATAACAATACAAAACAATTAATTTCAAGGAGCTAAAATGGTTGCACTACTTGGTAACCACGAAAACAATAGAAAAGTGTAAGAAAATTTATTCATTAACGCCTTTTTTCGCTGATCTGGGTTTTTTCTTAATCGTGTGCTGGGGTTCTTTGGCAACATTCTCTTAGCGTTTGTTGCGGCTTCAGCTCACGCTTCGTACTTGAGCAGGAGCTCTCCGAGAGCAGTGTGTGACATTCGTGCTCAGGCTACCTACCTAATAAGCCTTAAATGTGTGCTTGAATCCTTTTAAGTGATGATCGATTTATGAAGCATTATAGAACTGAAGTGGAAGTGTGCCTTATATCTGTAAAAACGGTAGATAGCCATTCTACCTTTGAGTGTGTCAGTTTTCCCGTGCGTGCTTCAGTAGCTTCAGAATGCTTCTCTGTCCGTTTTGTCTTATTCAAGTGAATTTTTATTAATGCAGTTCTATCGTTTAATTTGATTGTGCGTGCTGTTGTCTTCAATGCGTTTGCGTGCTGTGGAACTTCTGTTGTATCGGGAGAAATTATCGGGTTTAGGTTGCACTCATTCAGATCATATCTTGAATGAATGACCAGCCACTCATGAAGTGTATTTTAGTTTTCTGTAAGTTTTGACCACTGAGTCTCAAAATCATTTGCATGATCGAAGAAGTGCTTAATTTGCAGCATGGCTGATTGAAGGTCACGTGCATTTTACGAGACTTCCATTGCAGTTGTCGTATTACTACGCCTTGAGCGCCATATAAAAGATGGCCGACCTTGAACTCTTTCATGTCTTTGTAAAGTTGAGTCTAGTCCGGTTTGTAAATCTCGTGTGTGCTTGATACAATTTAATGTGATTTCTTTTACTTTACAGGCAATGTAAACGTGCTGATTAAGGTTAAGATATGTGTCATAGCGGAGGTCTCGAGAAATAGATGTAAGTATATTAAAAGATGTAAAGGTAGTGTAATACTCACAGATTACCTCAATCGTACCAGCAGCTATTCACTAGCAATAAATTCTGAGACGGTTAGAAACTTCTTATCTAATTTATATTTGTTTTCTCGCAGTATTTCTTAATTTTCTTGAAATCTGCGTTGTTTTGAAACTGTTTAAATCGCAGAGGCATTGATCGTCTTTGTGAACTTGAATATCGGGAATTAGCGCTCCTCATTGAAAGCTATGGCTGCTCTGTACAGTTGCTGTCCTTATCGGTAGAGTATTTTTTATGAAATAATTTCGTTGTGAAGGAGAGTTTCTCTTATGTATCGTTCGGGCCCCAAAATTATGGTGGTGTTTTTTAGCCCTTTTTAGGTATTTCATTTGTTCACGATAGAATTCATGAGAAATATTGTATAAGATACATACATTGATTAGGTTTTCGATTCCCCCTCCTTTTCTGTTTATTACGGAAAGTTTGCGTATCGTGTAACTCATAGCCTTGTTTTGTTGCTTTCGCTCTATGTGTGCAATCTAAATTTCACACCCTTTCGATGTCATTATAGTCTAATCTTTATTGAGTGCGCGGGTAAAATAAAAGCATTTGTATCTAATTGAAATCAGTGCTCCAAGGAAAGATATAAAGTTCCGAGCCGAAGCCTAGGTAGTGCCTCCATTTGTAGAACTAAATAACTCTTGTTTTTGCAGTGACGTATTCAACCGCGCCCAATACAACCTCCTTCTTCTTCCGGTGTTTTACTTACCTGGCGAAGGGGAATAAGGGCGCGACAGTCAATCTATTTGGAGGGGCGTACTCCCGAGACCTCTGCTGACACACAGCTGCATCGCTCCTAAACGAAGTAAGTGCCATTAGACTTCGCGGCGTAGGGGCCCTTACTAAAATGGATTCGTGTAGGCCACGACAGGACTCAAGAGTCGTGAGGAATGATCACATGACTCGTCTTCAGGAAACGATTAAAGTCAAAACGTCGAGCTCCAGAAGGGAAGCCTGGACTGAGGAGGAATGGAACCAGGAGTCCCTCGAGTGTCTTCACCTATTTAAGGAGTGGCGAGGACTAGTAGAAGACGAGTTAGAATATCTAAGAAAGGTTGGAGCCGGACAAGAAGCTAAAGATCTCATGGCTGACTACCGGCAATTAAAGAGGCGGGTAAAGTGCTTTCTCGACCCTCGGGTGAACGACCTTTCCAGCGAGAGCTCCACGTCAACTCACTCAAGAAAGGACGGTCGAGGATCGGGGCCAAGGCGAAGCACCTCCTCTAGAGCTATGTCTGTGGCGGAGTCCACGAGGCTGGTGGACCTGGAAAGTTCTATAAAGAGGATCAACATTGCGCACCAAGCAAAAGTTGCGGAGCTCAGGTCGCAGTGTGAGCTCGCTGTGAAGCTTGCTGAAGTAGAAGCTAAGGCAGAGAAAAGTAAAATCTCACTTGAAATAGACGAGATCAACAACAGAGGTCTCTCCAGCCCCGACTTTTCGATCGGCGCAGTCAGCGAAACGGAAAAATCTAGGCACACCGAAGAATGGGTCTCGCGGAACCACGGCAGTGTGGTTAATTGCGCCACTCCACCTAACCTTTGTGACTCTCAGGCACAGCAGCGGAACGCTGCTGCCCAGTTTCAAGATCAAAAGCGAAATAAGGCCCCCAAAATGCGTCAAAATGCCCCGTGCTCATCGGCGAGCTCCGACTCTAGTTTTGTGAGCCGTTCTGAGGTACGTCCACCACCTAACCTGGAGAGTAGAGGAATTTACAATGCTGGACTTCGGAGTTCTCGCCCGCGGAGAGTTCGGGAATCAAGACCCACTCGAGCCGCTGACAAAATTCGAGGGAACTTTACCAATTACAACCCTCAAGACCCTCTTTTGTGCTACCTAGAAAAACCATTGGCCAGCAGTGACTACTGCGCGAGAAATGAACTTAAGCTCGACGCCGCTTCAAGACATCTAGTTTTAATGGAACTAAAAAAGTCACCTGCCAACCCTTTCCGAGGCGAGCCTAAACGTTACCATACTTGGTTCGCCGAGCTTCGCAACGACTTAAAGAACCTTTCTTTGAATCCGAGCGATGTGGTCGGCATCCTCGAAGCGCGCACATCTGGGGAACCTCGCGACACAATCGTCGGATTGAGGACTTCATTCGGAAGTGATCCGAAGCGAACTTTAGACGAAATCGTCTCTCAGCTAAGAGAACGATATGGCTCGTCGGAGCAAATCACGGCGGAGTTCAAGAAGATGATCGAGAGATTCGACCAAATAAAAACAACTGAATTTGATCCCAAAACCGCTCAATCGCTGCAAAAGTTGGGCGACCTCTGCTACAGCATCCAGGGGCAGATGAGGGAGGTGAGAGACTTGGAATACTACAATTACGCTCTGGGCCTCGAACCAATTTATGAGAAGCTCCCGGATTTTATTAAATGCCGGTGGAATAAATCCAAGCTCAGCTACCAGAAATCTCATAAGCGCCATCCTCCTTTAGAGGAATTCTGCAGGTTCTTGCGCGAGAATGCTCAGCGCACGTACTCGGGAGTTCTCACCAAGTTGGACAACGACCAGCATACTGGACCTAAGGGCAAGTCCAGCAAGCGAGCCACCGTGCTTGCCGTTGAATCCTCTCAAGTGGAAAACACGAGAACCGAATGCCCCTTACACCATAGCTCCGGGCATTCTCTGGCGTCCTGCAATAGATTTGCTGGTTTGAATGCCGTGGATCGTAAGGGCATCGTTATGGAGTGCGGTGCGTGTTTCCGATGTTTCGGAGCGCACCGTATAGCTCAATGCACCGCAGATCAGAGGTGCGAAGCCTGTGGTTCCAGTTCTCATCACACGCTGCTTCATTCGGACAGGTCTGAGGGGCAGAGGCGCAGCCACTCAGAAAACTTCGGCGTACGAGGAAGAGGTTTTGCTTCGAGGGGAGGACCAGCGCCTCGAGGACGCTGGGCCCGCAGGTCTTCGCCTCTCAACGAAAGACGCGACGCTCCAGAAATGGGAAACCTGTATACGGAAAAGTGACAACCATCGGAAAACAGAAGCTGCTCTAAGATGGTCTTGGTGGACGTGACGGCGCCCGGAAGAAGCAGCAAAACTCTCCGCACCTACGTCATCCTGGATGACCAAAGTACTAACTCCTTCGCCACATCTTCCTTGCTAGATTTCTTTGCATTACCTCACAAAAAGGAAACGTATTCCATCACCACGATTTCAGGTTCTAAAATTAAATCCTACGGTCGGACTACGGAGGGCTTTCGAGTAAAGGGCGTAAACCGCTCTGAGTCTTATGCTCTTCCCCCGCTATTCGAGCACGACGGCATTCCTCATAATAAGTACGACGTGGCAACGAGAGAAGACGTCTTGAAGAACCCCGACATTGCTCATCTTGCATCAGAATTTCTCCCTCTGGACTGCAATGCTCCCGTGAGTCTGTTGCTGGGCCGAGACGCCGAAGATGTGTTAGTTGCAGATCTAATCCACCGGAAGCCAGCTGTCTACAAAACACCTTTGGGATGGGCTGTTGTTGGAAGAGTCAACCCTTCAGAGCCTTGCCCGTCGAACACGCAGATGAGTGTGTATAAAACTCAAGTCGAAGATCACTTTTCGGCTCAGCCTTGTTTCGGTCCTCTGGCTCCAGTCTTCGACACCAAAATGGACGACGAGAGTCCTGGACCGTCCGTTGAGGACAGGAAATTCTTGTCGCTGATTGACGAGAATATAGTTGTAAATGCTGAGGGGCATCTAGAAACTCCGCTGCCATTCAAGGATCGCATGTCTAAGCTTCCAGACAACACGAAGGCCGTCTATCGCCGCTCCAGAAACACTTTGGCGCGGTTAATCAAGGACCCCGCCAAATTACAGCAGTGTTTGAAGATAGTCCAAGACTACGTGGATAGTGGACACGTAGAGGTAGTGCCTTCCCAAGAACTTCAACCGGCCGAAGGACACTTTTGGTATCTCCCGGTTTTTCCCGTTACACATCCCAAGAAAAAGAAGGTGCGCATCGTCTTCGACTCTGCGGCGCAGTATTTCGGACGCAACTTAAACGGAACCTTGCTTCAGGGGCCAGATGCCAACAATAGTCTTCGTGGAGTGCTCCTTAGATTTCGAGAAAACAAGGTTGGTTTCGTTGCCGACGTGGAAAAGATGTTCCACGCCTTCTATGTCCGTCCTTCCGACCGAGATTTTCTCAGGTTCTTCTGGTTCAAGGACAATGATCCTTGCAAAGCAATTGTCTCATACCGGGCAAGAGTGCACGTCTTCGGAAATCGATCAAGTCCGGCTGTCGCAGCTCACTGTCTGCGCCACGCCATTAGGGAAGCCTCAAGAGAGGAGAGAGAAAACGGAGACGGACTTGCCTGGAAAGCTCTGAGCTACGTCGAGCGCGGATTTTACGTTGACGACGGACTGGGATCCGCAGGTTCAGCTCAAGAGGCCGTCGACATTCTAGTCAAGACACGAGAGTACCTGGAGACGTTCAAGGTTCGTCTTCACAAAATCTCTTCTAGTCATCGGGAGGTTTTGAACGCATTCCCGGAATCGGAACGCGAGGAAGGAAAAGTGGAGTTTTGGGAGGATGGTTGTAGTCAGCGCACCCTAGGAGTGACGTGGAATACTACGACCGACCGGTTTGACGTACATACCGAGGTGGTGAACCGCCCGTTCACGAAACGAGGTTTGTTAGCCACCGTCAATTCAATCTTCGATCCAATCGGCTTAGCTAGCCCCGTCGTATTGGGAGGCCGACTGATCATGCGCACCTTGATCCCTCCCGTAAAACAAGACCCTGAAAATTTGGCAAAGTTGGGGTGGGACGACCCTCTTCCCGTCGCTCATCTTGCGACGTGGGAATCGTGGAAAGAGTCGTTGCGAGGACTCTCCGACCTGTCGTTGGACAGGTGCCTCATTCCTGGAGACTTCGGGGAGGTTCACTCACGAAGTTTGCATTCCTTTGCCGACGCCTCTGAACAAGCCATAGGACATGTCACCTACTTACGATCAGTCGATGTGAGTGGACGAGTACACGTGTCTTTTGTGAGCGCTGACAGCAAGGTGGCTCCCAGAGCTGCCACAAGCATACCACGTTTGGAACTCTGCGCGGCCGTCGAGTGCAGCGAGGCCTCCAGAAGAATATGCGAAGAGATGAGCGTCGAGATCAACGACGTAGTGATGTACTCAGACAGCAAGGTAGTGCTGGGCTACCTCAACAACGAAACTAAAAGATTTTCAAAGTATGTGACCAGAAGAATTGAAGCGGCTACGAAGGTTCGTCCCAAGGAACTCTGGCGGTACGTAGCAACAGAGTGCAACCCGGCGGATATGGCCTCTCGTCCTACAAGCGCAGAGAACCTGAAGAGGATACGCTGGTTGACGGGCCCTTCCTTTCTGTGGGAAGATCATCTGCCTGACGAGCAAGAAGGCGCAGATATCTCGCTTTCAGTGAGTTTGCCCGAGGAGAAACTCGTCCAGGAATGCTCGAACTTCGTCACCTCCCTTCAGACCCCAGAGCTTCAGCGTGAAGTTCCCGCCTACTTAACTGGTGACTTTGTCTCTGTTCGTAGAGCATCAAGACTGGCGACGCACTTCTATTTCAAATGGAAGGACCGAACTCAGCAAAGAAAAGGAGTGGCTCTGGCCATCAGACCCTTGGAATCGCTAAACTTCGGGGGTGAGAAGTTAGCCATCTCTGACGTTCAACGCGCAACCTTTCAAGACGTGATCAGTAATCTCAAGAAAGAAAAGGACATTCCTCTGCGCCACCCTTTGTCTTCTTTGAGCCCCTTTATTGATGCTGACGGTCTGTTGCGAGTAGGTGGACGCCTCAGGCGCGTCAACTTGCCCGGGTGTATAAAGCACCCCATTGTGCTTCCCGAAGACCACCCGCTCACCTCTAGCATTGTGTCTCATTATCACAAACTCTCCGGGCATCAAGGTGCTCACATTTCTCATGGAGCCGTACGAGATGCAGGCTATCATATAGTGCACGGAAAGAAGGTCATCCGTAAGTTCGTAAATGACTGCGTCGTCTGCAGAAAATTGAGAAGGAGACCCGAAGAGCAGAAAATGAGTGACCTACCTGAGGACCGACTTGCTTGCACCGCTCCCTTTACGAACACAGGTTTGGACGTGGCAGGCCCGTGGCAGGTCGTCGAGGGAATCTCAACGAGAAGCAATAAGAGGACTTCTAAGGTATGGGCCTTGGTGTTGACCTGTCTAACCTCTAGAGCGGTGCATGTGGAACCGCTGCCTGCCATGGACACTTCTAGCTTTCGAAACGCTCTCAGGCGATTCATGTGCGTTCGTGGATCGTGCAAGATCCTAAGGAGCGACCGCGGTTCTAATTTCGTCGGCAGCTACAACCAGGACCTCGACATGAGGTCACTCTCCAAGACGCTGCAAGACTTCGATGTGCAGTGGATCTTTAATCCCCCTCACGCACCCCATTTTGGTGGAGTTTGGGAACGTAAAGTGGGAGCTATAAAGAAGGCCATGTTGTTCTCGCTTTCCCAGTGCGGCATGCGAACACCTAGTAGAGATGAGCTCTACACCTTTTTTCAAGAAGCAGCATCAATCGTCAACAACACGCCATTATGGTCCCTATCGAGCGACCCTAATGATCCACAACCCCTGACTCCAAACATGCTCCTAACGTTGAAAGAAGCGGGCGACAACCCTCCTCTCTGCAACTCCTCCCCTGCGGACCTCATAGCCTACGGAAAGAAGCGCTGGCGTAGAGTCAACCATCTGGCAGAGGTCTTCTGGCAGAAGTGGAAAAGCGACTACATACAGGCGCTTCAATCGCGCTCCAAGTGGACGAAGAGGACAACCAACTTGAGCCCCGGAGACATCGTCATGCTCGTCGAGCCCGCTCCGCGAAATAAATGGGCGATGGGTAGGGTTGTCCGGGTCAAGAAGAGCGAGGACGGTCTAGTGCGTTCCGTAGTGGTATCTCGTGCCGCTACTGCGGGAGGTACGATAGCGTGCGAACGTCCGATAGGAAAGGTAGTAAGTTTAGGTCTCCGAGGAGACAACTAGATCTCATAGTGTCAGATTCTCGAATTACTCTGTTTAGCGTACTCTACCTATCGTGCCCGTCGCAACTGTGACGCGTCCTTCCAGTCTACCTGTCGAGCTTACCTATATTTTAATATGCTTATTTCAAGCGATCGGCGGAAGGTGTCTCACTGCTGCTGATGGGGGGAGGTGAAGAGCTGCAGACTTCTCCTTCCTCTCCCGGTAGTGGTGTGATGCGTGAAGCACGTTCGTTTTTCTCCCCCTATCTATCTCTCGCTAACTCAGTTTGCGGTTCGCCTACTATAGAGTATTAGATTTGAGTACTGACGGGGTGCGCCTCTAATTTTGTATTATTCGCTCTTAACGTTCCTAACACTAGTCCCGTGCGTTGTTTCTTGTGCCTATCGGAGTACGGAACATTGATCTCTATCTAGATTTAAGAAATTTCGTATTGTAAACGGATTGATTTATGGTCCTTTAGTACAAGCGTAATGTTACTGATTATCGTGTACCAAGCTAAGGTACTCTTTACGTGCTCTGTTCAAGCCGTCGCAAGGATGTTTGCCTGTGTATTTTTCAAGGAAAAATAGGGGGGAGTGTCATGCCTTCCTCCGTCTTTAAGTCATTTGGGTTTTAGCTCGCCATTTAAATGAATCGTTTCCTATTTGACTGTCCGAAACTTCCAGAGCAAATTCGTGATCTTGAAATGAGCGATTTAGGTCAATAACTTAATTCTATCAGCGAAATTAATCGTTAATGTCACTAAATGTCGATTTATGAAGTCGATAATATCTTTATTTAAATTAAGAATAGTAAACTTCGATACTTATCAAACGTTCTAGTTCTATCCGCGCATGTAAGAGTAAATGCGGGAGTTCTTCGCCGTTACGTAGATTCATTGCAGCTGGCTCTGCATTCTGGGATTTTAACCACGGTTCTGGGTTTTTATCTGTACACTGCGGTTTACAGTTAAAACAATAACAATACAAAACAATTAATTTCAAGGAGCTAAAATGGTTGCACTACTTGGTAACCACGAAAACAATAGAAAAGTGTAAGAAAATTTATTCATTAACGCCTTTTTTCGCTGATCTGGGTTTTTTCTTAATCGTGTGCTGGGGTTCTTTGGCAACATTCTCTTAGCGTTTGTTGCGGCTTCAGCTCACGCTTCGTACTTGAGCAGGAGCTCTCCGAGAGCAGTGTGTGACATTCGTGCTCAGGCTACCTACCTAATAAGCCTTAAATGTGTGCTTGAATCCTTTTAAGTGATGATCGATTTATGAAGCATTATAGAACTGAAGTGGAAGTGTGCCTTATATCTGTAAAAACGGTAGATAGCCATTCTACCTTTGAGTGTGTCAGTTTTCCCGTGCGTGCTTCAGTAGCTTCAGAATGCTTCTCTGTCCGTTTTGTCTTATTCAAGTGAATTTTTATTAATGCAGTTCTATCGTTTAATTTGATTGTGCGTGCTGTTGTCTTCAATGCGTTTGCGTGCTGTGGAACTTCTGTTGTATCGGGAGAAATTATCGGGTTTAGGTTGCACTCATTCAGATCATATCTTGAATGAATGACCAGCCACTCATGAAGTGTATTTTAGTTTTCTGTAAGTTTTGACCACTGAGTCTCAAAATCATTTGCATGATCGAAGAAGTGCTTAATTTGCAGCATGGCTGATTGAAGGTCACGTGCATTTTACGAGACTTCCATTGCAGTTGTCGTATTACTACGCCTTGAGCGCCATATAAAAGATGGCCGACCTTGAACTCTTTCATGTCTTTGTAAAGTTGAGTCTAGTCCGGTTTGTAAATCTCGTGTGTGCTTGATACAATTTAATGTGATTTCTTTTACTTTACAGGCAATGTAAACGTGCTGATTAAGGTTAAGATATGTGTCATAGCGGAGGTCTCGAGAAATAGATGTAAGTATATTAAAAGATGTAAAGGTAGTGTAATACTCACAGATTACCTCAATCGTACCAGCAGCTATTCACTAGCAATAAATTCTGAGACGGTTAGAAACTTCTTATCTAATTTATATTTGTTTTCTCGCAGTATTTCTTAATTTTCTTGAAATCTGCGTTGTTTTGAAACTGTTTAAATCGCAGAGGCATTGATCGTCTTTGTGAACTTGAATATCGGGAATTAGCGCTCCTCATTGAAAGCTATGGCTGCTCTGTACAGTTGCTGTCCTTATCGGTAGAGTATTTTTTATGAAATAATTTCGTTGTGAAGGAGAGTTTCTCTTATGTATCGTTCGGGCCCCAAAATTATGGTGGTGTTTTTTAGCCCTTTTTAGGTATTTCATTTGTTCACGATAGAATTCATGAGAAATATTGTATAAGATACATACATTGATTAGGTTTTCGATTCCCCCTCCTTTTCTGTTTATTACGGAAAGTTTGCGTATCGTGTAACTCATAGCCTTGTTTTGTTGCTTTCGCTCTATGTGTGCAATCTAAATTTCACACCCTTTCGATGTCATTATAGTCTAATCTTTATTGAGTGCGCGGGTAAAATAAAAGCATTTGTATCTAATTGAAATCAGTGCTCCAAGGAAAGATATAAAGTTCCGAGCCGAAGCCTAGGTAGTGCCTCCATTTGTAGAACTAAATAACTCTTGTTTTTGCAGTGACGTATTCAACCGCGCCCAATACAACCTCCTTCTTCTTCCGGTGTTTTACTTACCTGGCGAAGGGGAATAAGGGCGCGACAGAGACCGCACCTCGCCAAGCAGCTCCCTGGCCTCGTCTGGGGAGTCCAAACTAGCAGACCCATCATCAACGTACGTCGCATGACGGAGAAAGTCAGTGGCCCGGCTCGGGCGTCCGGATGCATCGCCCAGGTCGGCGATATGGCGAAGGGCGAACGCAGCGACGGCCGGAGAGCTCCGCAACCCGAAGACATGGACCTTAGCTCTGTAGGGGACAATCTCGTTAGTAACCCGATTATCTTTGAACCAAAAGAAACGCAGATAGTCCCTGTCTTCAATCTTGACTCGAAAATTGTGGAACACATTTTTTTTATATCAATTGTAAAGGCTACCTGGTGGAGTCGGAATCTCTGCAATATTCCCCGAAGGCTGTTGTTCAAATCGGGGCCCGTCAACAACTCATCATTGAGGCAGTGTCCCTTGTGCTTTGCTGAACCATCGAACACCAACCTAACTTTCCCTTCTTGGGCTTGCCTTACCGGGAAGATAGGCAAGTACCATCCCACGCCTTTCTCAGGAAGTTCCCCTGCGACTACTTCCTCAACGTGATCATTGTCAATGTACGATTGCATTTTCTCGAGACTTAGTGTAGCACTTGAGGGATCTCGACGCAGTTTTCCCAACGTCGTGTTCGTTCTTCCCAATACAGACACGTAATTATTACACAAATTTGGTGGATCTCTAGTAAAGGGTAAGGGCGCAACAATCCTATCGTCTTTCACTTCGATACCAGCTCTCAAAATACTTACAAATTTATTGTCTAACACACTCAGACCCTGGAGCTCGTCGTCGACTCGCTCCTCAAAGACGTCGAGCGTCTGCCTCCCAGGGTTGGGCCCACGTATCTTGATCGAGAAGTGATGATCCTCGTGGTTCACGAATGACGTCCGCAGGGCAGTGGTCTGCTGGGTTCTCGCTCCTCCGTTCAATGGTCCCACCAGTGCCCAGCCCAGGGCGGTCTTGCAGGCAAGAGGACCTCGTACTCCATAGTGTCTAGATGCCATGAGCGACACGGCATCTCTTCCGATGAGTATCAGTGACCGAGCCAAAGGATCATGCTCATTGAAGTGCTTGACCAGGTGCGCAACGTGGCTGAGCTTCTTCACAACGTCGGGAGTGGCTACTTCGTCAGTCGTGTCCGGGATATTTTCGTTGGTCCATGTTGTGGGTAGCTGATGCCATCGGTTCTCACCCACACCCCTTATCTTGAGCCCGGTGATGGCGTGTCCTTCCACCTCAGACGACAGACCACTCAGTGTTCTGAGGGCGTACTTCCAGGGAGTGGCCTTAAGATCGAGCTGTTCTATCAGAGAAGGGTCCGCAAAGCATCTTGAGCTTTGCTCGTCAATGATGGCGTAACAACGCACTTTTCTCTGGGTGGACGTCGAGGTGACATCTACTAACAGCGTCTTGGAAAATTCCCTGGACTCGAGACCGAGGCATCCCGTTCTGGTGCAGGTGGCGACCTCACCAGGGGTCACCGGTTTAGTGCTTGCCCGGTGCATGACCGTCAAGTGTGAGCCTTGACAGTGAGAACACTTCACTTGTTTGTCGCAGTTCCTGATGTAATGGGGACCAAGGCATCGGAAGCATACCTTCGCCTCGGTGATGAGCTTCTTCTTCTGGTCGATGGGTAGTCTTCCAAAGGACCGGCACTCCCAGGTTCCATGGGCGTCGACCTTGTGGAAAATACATTTGTTGATTCTATGGTCCGTTTCCGGAGGTTTTTTGTTGTGAGGTCCTTGCGCCTCATATCTTGACTCAGGTTTGTTGTAGGCCACCATGGACTGATCACCTTCACTAGACTCTTTCTTGGTATTCTGGTCAGCGCTTGTGTGCAGGACCCGAACGGGCTTGGGTCTTCCGCCTGACAGTGCTGGGTTGAAAAATGGATCCCTCATCGCTCTTTCTTCGTCTCTTAGGAACTGGTTGAAGAAGGAGAACGTTGGGCGCTGCCCACTCTTGGCTCGTAGGTCAGATGCTTTCCTATGCCATCTGCGTTGCAGATCTGGCGGGAGTTTGAGTGCCAAGAGCCTCATGCCTCTGGTAGTGCAAAACTCCTCCAGCTCGTCCGATCTTGCTGCGTTGGTAAGTGCGGTACTCGTAGAATCTAAGAAATCCTGGAGAGCGGTAAGATCCCCAGGAGGGATGTTTGGGAAGTTCCGAAGTTGGTCTGCCGTGTGTTCTGCTAGCAACCAGTCCGAACCATAACGCTCACGAAGGGTGTTCCATACCACCTGCAACACTGCCTCTGCATTGTTTCCGATGACTGACCTCATAGTTCTCTGAACGTACTCCTTGGGTTTACCCGCGGTATTGGCCGCCAAAACTTGTAGCTCTTCGATGGGGCCCAAAGCTAGTCCCTGCAGTCGATTCTTCAGATCAGATTCCCAGCAATGGTACAATCCGATGTCTCCTTTGAAGGGGTTGGCAGGGGTCTTCAACAGCTCGGCCCGGATAAGGTGAACAGAAGCTGCATCTAGAGTGCTTCCCTGCATAGGAGCTCTCAGTCGATGGTTTGCCTCTACTCTAGGCTCTAGAATTGACCTGCGAGAGCTCACGGAAGCGTGTTCCATCAGCCCTGCCAGATCATCTAGGTTGCTTTCCTGCTCTTGATATTCTTCATCCTCTCCTTCTGAGATAGTAGAAACCTCAGAGGCTACCGACAGTGGTGTGGAAAAAGGTCCAACTTTTTCTCTTCTTACGGAGGTAAGTTTACTCATTCTCTCACTACGCAGAGAAGACAGGTCTTTGGGATCAAGGTTGGAAACCATGTCCCCTCCAAGCCTCTCCATCTGTTTGTTGAGCGTCGCGATGCGACCAAAGCAGTCTTCCAGCATCACACGTCTCTTCAAAAATTGCTCATGGTACCGCTGCTTATGTCCTGCTCGTTCCAAGGAACCTTCAAAGGCTCTGCTTGAAGTGATGAACTGATCGCGCTTGACCTTAAGTTCAGCTATGAAGGATAAGATGGCCGACGTCTCATCCTCTCCTGGACTCTCCCTGGACAGGGCTTCATAAAGATCGTCATAGGTCTTTACGGCTTCAACTTCAGCTAGTTTAAGGGTTTTCTTTGAGCTTCTTTTGGCCATTTGAGACATTGCAGAGATGTTGTTGAAAATTTATTGTGACTGCCTCAACAATTTCTATCGACGAGGGGAAGGTTCAGAAAAGTCCACGGATGATGCAAAACTTGTCTTAAGCAGCCATTTATTGCACATAAATTTTCCTGAAATAGAAAGGTCTAGTTAGCACAAAAGTAATACAAAAAATATACAGTTTTTAGAGATTGCATATCTAAAAGTGATTCAGAGGGCAAACCAGAAAATAAGGACGCAAAAATTGGGGCAGAACTGCATCACTGGCACAAGAAAATCTAATTCAGAGAACACGGGTAATACTTCAGCGGCTCATTCAACACCCAAATCATTGGCGAGACTTAGTACAATTTTCATACGAGCATCCCAATGGCACAATCAGATATAACCAGTCAACCTAATGAGGCCCTCATTAAATACTAAGGTCAGGCAGTAGGCTCTACACACTAATGTCCAACCAGGTAGATGCTGAATTGAAGTTACACGGCTATTCCCATATAAAAATGCATGTCCAACCCGGTAGACGCTGAACTAAAGTTACACAGCTATTCCTACGTAAACAGTGCCTGACAACTTGAGTTGTTTCTGACTCACATGACTAGTCACAAAAGTCTATCAATCTATAGTACCACCTGGGCATAGTTAAAACACACCCATCTATAAAGGTGGTTAATAAGTGAACAAGGGGGCACACTTAGACACCTCTGAACAAGTAAATAGTTACCTAACAGGCATGAACACATCATCAACCAGGCAATATAAAATATCCGCAGCACAGTAAAAATCACACAAATAAAAATAGGCAAAAACCACCACACTCTACAGACTGGTAAAATAGCAACTTGAGTGAGGAATTACACAATTCTAGAGTCCAAATACCAGAGTTTAAATCCACTAACATTAATCGTGAATGATAACAAGGATCTATATAATGCAATGTGCTTAGATCAAATCAACAACTGAGCACAATGAATCCAGCTGTGAATTCCAGCAAATAAATTAAGTAGCACTGACAGGCACAGAACAAATCAGGCTCAACAATATAATCAAAACATGACTGAGTGTTTGCAAGAAAGTCTCACAACCCTGTCCAACACAGGGCAATACCACTAGACAATTTGAGCCAGGTACAAATAGGTAAACACAGCATTACATTATATTGGCACCGCGAATGAAGAATCAGTATCTAGAATTGTAAAAGCACAAACAGAAAAACTGTGACAGCACACATTCTAACATCCCCTGAAATCTTTTAGCTTTTCTAGGACCTAAGAATTCACTGTCTAGTAGGAGACACAAAACAGACATCTATAGGGACCCAATGCACTTAATATTTAGCACTCTTTACTTACATTTCCTTCTCTGGAGTCTACACACTACTTCAACACAACTGGCGGCCTCTACTCAGCTCGCAGAGTTTAAATACCTAATGTACCGGAAGAGAGCGTTTCCGGAAAACGAGTGAACGTGCGGACTGGTTCCCTCAATATTCGAAGGCACAAATTTTCTACCGCTGTTTGAAGTTTGAAGTACTACATGATTGGAAAAGGGCGTGTAAGTTGGCAAAAAAGAGGTGGTGGAGTTGGTCTCATTGTAAAAAATGCTCTAAATTGGAAATTAGAAGAAATTCCTGTTGGAAATGAACCTGAGAGTGAAGATCTGTTAGTAATAAAGTGTGAAAGAATGCATGCCAGAGAATGTGTTATTGTGGTTGTATGCTATATGACAACTGATGGTATTTTAGCTCATCAAGAGAATGTAAAAAAGTATGAAATATTAACAAGAATTGTGCAAGAGCATTGCAGATGCCCTCTGATTTTGATGGGTGATATGAATGGCCATGTTGGTATACTTGGTGAGCCTGTGAATGCAAATGGACAAAAATTGATTGATTTCTGTGATGAGAATGAACTTGAGAACTGTAATATAGCGAGTAGTGTAAGTTCTAGTTAGAGAGACCAATAGTTGGCAACGCTCGAGACAGCAACACTCGCGGCCAGTCTGCAAGTGGCCTCAGGTTCAACAACAAGTAAATGTTGACTGAGTGTGTGTATATAGTACCTACTGTGGTTGGTATCTAACTTCTTAATTTCTAAACTAATGTACTAATTCTATGCTACCCTATTCTATATATTCCCTTCTATCTCCGCTCTGCTCTCGCTAACCACATTCTGGTATCTGAGTATCTAGTTATGTTGTAAGGTATCCAAGAGGTGAGTAAACTATTTTACCTAACTTGATGTCTATTACTATGCTGTGTCTAAGTCTATGTGAAACCTATACTGTGCTATAGTGTAGGTTGTGATATTGGCGACGAGGATTTGGTAGAACTGCTGGAAGTGACTAAGTGGTCGTGACTACTGACTAGTGAGGGAACATAAAATTTGCCTAGTGAAATTTTTTGTTATTGTTGTTGTGCTGCTCACTGGTGTTGCTAGACTGGCTAGACTATGTTAGTGAAGAATCTCAGAATTGATCAAGGGATTGTACTATTTGTGCTGTGAAAAATTTTTTTACAGTGTGTTTGACTTACTAAAAAATTCAATATGCCATTGATAGGTTCAGTAGGAGAATTTAATCCTGTAGAGGAGGAATTTGGAGACTATGAAACTAGATTACACTGCTATTTTTTAATAAACAAAATAGAGGAAAATAAAAAAGCCCCCACCCTAATTTCACTAGTGGGTCCTAAAATTGCCAGGCTCATTAGAGACCTCGTGTCTCCTAAAAAAGTACTTGATGCTACTTATGACGAGATTGTGGAAGCGTTGAGACGGCATTTTAAGCCAACAAGAAATCAAATCTTTGAGAGGTTCAGGTTTCATAAGCGGAACCAGAGACAAGGGGAAAGCATTGCAGATTTTGTGGCTAGCTTGAAAGCACTTTCTAATACCTGTAATTTCAAACAGGAAGTGCTAGAAGAGACCCTGCTGGATCGTTTCATTTTGGGTGTGTCCAGCAATGAAATTCAAAATTGCTTGTTAAATGAGGCTGGCCTGACATGGCAAAAGGCCATGGATCTAGCTACTGCTAAAGAAACCACACTGAGAGAAACAGTGGGGTTGAGGCAACCAAATTCAATTCTAAATGTAGGCCAGAGCAGAGTTAAGCAAACTGCTATTAAGCCTCAGGGCAAAACTCAGACTCAAGCTAACCCCAAATCAGCATGCAGCGGCTGTGGTAATCTGCACTGGCGTAGAG
This sequence comes from Morinoia aosen, assembly GCA_030386875.1. Taxonomy (NCBI): domain Eukaryota; kingdom Metazoa; phylum Arthropoda; class Malacostraca; order Amphipoda; family Talitridae; genus Morinoia; species Morinoia aosen. The sequence goes on along the minus strand of CM059564.1, from coordinate 64,292,788 downwards.
ATTGCCCCTATAAAGACAGTGTTTGTCATGGTTGTGGCCAAAAAGGCCATCTTAAGAAATGTTGTTTTAAATTGACAATTAAGAAATCTGATAAAGGCAACAAAAATAATTTTGTGCATGCTATGCATGAAAAAAGGGGGAGGGAAAACCACCCTAACCCTAATGGAACTAGCAATGGAACCAGTGCAGACTACCCAGCCCCCAATCCAGAATGTTATGGGGACATTTTTGCTTTAGCCGAGGAAATGAAACCCCCAATCAAAATAAAATTGTTACTAAATGGTGTGCCATTAGAGATGGAGGTAGATACAGGTGCTGCCAGGTCTATCCTTTCAATGGCCACCTACTCTAAAATTCCAGCTAAGTCAAGACCCGAGCTGAGACCTTCTGATGTTAAGCTTAGGACTTATGGGGGAGCAGAGCTGGTAGTTTGTGGGGAGATTAGGGCTAACATCCAGCGTGAATCTAGTGGTATGGTTCCTCAGCTAGCAACTATTGTGGTTGTAGACAGGGAGGGGCCAGCCTTGCTGGGTAGGGACCTGATTGATTTCCTTGGGCTAACTATAGTTTCAAATAATGTCAACAAAGTGATCACTTGCCCTGAAGAGTTAGCAAATAAATTCCCCGACCTTTTTCAACAAGGTCTAGGTTGCTTTAAGGGAAGAAAATTCAAAATAGAAGTGGATCCAGCCATACCACCAAAGTTCTGTAAGGCCAGGAATGTGCCTTACACACTTAGACCTAAGGTGGAGGCTGAACTTGATAGACTGGTGCAGGAAGGTATTCTCACCCCTGTACAGTATTCAAGATGGGCGGCGGCGATCGTCCCTGTGCTCAAGGCTGATCAAAGCATCCGAATATGTGGGGATTACAAGCTCACAGTCAACAGAGCCACTAGGCTTGATACCTACCCCATACCAAGAGTGGAGGATCTATTTAGCGGGTTAGCAGGAGGAGTTATATACTCCAAGCTAGATATGTCTCAGGCATACGCTCAACTACCCTTAGATGAAGACTCCAAGGAACTCACGGTAATAAACACCCACAGAGGTTTATTTGCCTACAACCGTCTCAGCTTTGGAATTGCGTCCGCACCTGGAATCTTTCAGCGTGCCATGGAAGGACTATTGCAGGGCCTCCCAGGAGTGTTCTGCTACCTGGATGACGTCCTGGTGAGTGCCACTAATGAGCAAGAGCACAACAAGCGTCTCTATCAAGTCCTATCTAAACTTCAGGAGGCAGGACTAAAGCTGAAAATAGATAAATGCCAAATTGGAGTGCCACAGGTATCCTACCTTGGATACCAAATTGACAAGGATGGATTGCACCCCACTGCCGAGAAGGTAGCAGCAATCCAGAAGGCACCAGCTCCTACTAATGTAACTCAACTGAGAGCCTACCTTGGGCTGCTAAATTTCTACAGGAAATTTCTAAAATCATCTGCAACTATGCTGGAGCCCCTAAATACCTTACTGAGGGATAAAACCCCTTGGAAATGGGATGCAAGTCAGGAGAGAGCCTTCCAGAAATCTAAACAAGCCCTCCTGGACTCTCAGACTCTAGTCCACTTTGACCCTCAGAAACCCATAGTGGTAGTGGCGGACAGTAGTGCGTATGGTGTGGGAGCGGTGCTGTGTCACCTTATTGATGGGATTGAACGCCCCGCCTATTTTGCCTCCCGAACTCTAACAGCAACAGAACGCAACTACTCTCAAACTGAGAAAGAAGCCCTAGCTATGGTGTTCGCACTTCGAAAATTTCATTGCTACCTGTGGGGACAGGATTTCACGGTGGTTACGGACCACAAACCTTTGTTAGGACTATTTGATCCGGGTAGAAGCATTCCTCCGATGGCATCCGGGCGCATCCAAAGGTGGGCTTTACTACTGCAGTCCTACAAGTTCACCTTGCGTCACCGGTCTGGCGTGCTGTTGGGTACGGCTGATGCTCTCAGTCGTCTACCCTTGACAACTCCCGAGGAAGCCACACCTATTCCTGCGGAATGGACGTCCTTAGTAAACTTCCTCGAGTCAGCTCCAGTCACCAGCACCCACATCCGCGACAGCACCCTAAGGGACCCAGTACTTTCAAAGGTATACAAATACTGCCAAGTAGGCTGGCCTTCGATGGTAATTGGTGACCCTGATCTCGCTCCGTATACTAGGAGGCGAGACGAATTGTCCACACAAAATGGCTGTGTGCTCTGGGGAGCAAGAATAATTGTACCCCAAGCTCTCAGACAAGCTATTGTGGATGAACTTCACTCTGGTCATGCTGGATCATCCAGGATGAAGGAGTTAGCTCGCAGCTACGTGTGGTGGCCCCTTCTGGATAAAGACCTAGAAGAAACAACTAAGTCATGCAGCGAGTGCCTGAGCACTCGAGCCGCACCGACGAAAGCTGAACTCCATCCGTGGGAATGGCCTGCGAAGCCTTGGCATCGCATACACATTGACTACGCGGGCCCAATGGATGGAAAATACTACCTAGTGATCGTGGATGCACACTCTAAGTGGGTTGAAATTTTTCCCACATCTACTACAACCTCTAGCGAAACGATCTTGTGCCTGAAACACACTTTTGCGACATTTGGATTCCCAGTAACAATTGTTTCAGACAACGCAACGTGTTTCACATCGGTTGAATTCCAAGAATTTGTGAAGGCATGTGGTATGCGACATATTACAAGCGCACCATACCACCCTTCAACTAATGGACTGGCAGAGCGCATGGTACAAACTTTCAAGAAGAATATACGGAAGTCAACGGAACCCCTACGCCTAGCACTAGACAGGTTCCTGTTCAACTATCGGCTAACACCTCACACGACAACAGGTGTTACGCCTGCCGAACTGATGTTAGGCAGGAAAGTTCGCTCTCGTCTTGATCTGCTTTGGCCGTCAGAAGCAATCGCGTCCAAAGTTGCTCAACGCCAGGACGCTCAGAAAAGATACCACCCAGGGTCTCGCGCGGTTGACATTCCGCTTGAGTCACCTGTGATGGTCCGTCAATACACGCCGGGTTCCCCAAAATGGACCCCGGCTACCACCATTGAGAAAACAGGCCCGGTATCCTACAAGTGCCAACTGAAGGGGGGAGAGGTCGTTCGTCGACACCAGGACCAAGTTATTACCTGCTCGAACACCATCCCTGAACCCTTGGAACAACCTACGGAGGAAACCGTTGTGTTTCCACAACCTGCTCAAAATTCATACCCACCACCTCCGACCCATGAACCTGACTCCGAAACACCTGATTACCCGATTCCCACCCAGGAGGCTAGGATGCACGAGCCTCCAAGCGCTAGCATCTCGCGCAGGTCTACCCGAGCTCGGAAGCCTGTGGTGAGAATGGACCTTTAGGATTGACTATATTGAATAAGGGGACTGGGGATACAGGGGGGGTTTCTAATTAAGGAGGGAGGGGTGTAATATAGCGAGTAGTGTAAGTTCTAGTTAGAGAGACCAATAGTTGGCAACGCTCGAGACAGCAACACTCGCGGCCAGTCTGCAAGTGGCCTCAGGTTCAACAACAAGTAAATGTTGACTGAGTGTGTGTATATAGTACCTACTGTGGTTGGTATCTAACTTCTTAATTTCTAAACTAATGTACTAATTCTATGCTACCCTATTCTATATATTCCCTTCTATCTCCGCTCTGCTCTCGCTAACCACATTCTGGTATCTGAGTATCTAGTTATGTTGTAAGGTATCCAAGAGGTGAGTAAACTATTTTACCTAACTTGATGTCTATTACTATGCTGTGTCTAAGTCTATGTGAAACCTATACTGTGCTATAGTGTAGGTTGTGATAAGAACCTAAATGTAACAATAGGAAATGGCTTGCATACATGGCAAAGCAGGGAATGTAAAACTGCAATTGACTATATGATAGTGAATAGTAGAGCAAGAGAGTGTGTCAAAGAAATGTTTGTAGATGAAGATGATTTTGATATTGATAGTGACCATAAAATGCTTGTACTAGAATATAATTGGGGTGGAAAGGAGCCGATGCAGAAGGCCAGCAGAGTAAGAGAAAATTGGCGTATTAAAATGGCAAACTGGGAAAAATTTAGAAATGAATTGAGTAGATGTAACTGGAACAGATGTGGAAATGTAAATGACCTAAATAAGGAGATTGCAAGAACCTTGTATGATGTGGCAGAGCAAAAGATCGGTAGAATGAAATGCAAGAAAAGTACAGGGAATGCTAGGTGGTTTACGAGTGAGATAAAGGAAGAACGAACGAGAAGGAAGACTTTAAATAAAAAACAACGCAGTATGAGGAAAATGTATGAAAGACGCAGAATTACTGAGGATGAATGGCAGAGTGTATGGAATGAGTACAAGGACCAGCAGAAGAAAGTAAAGAGAATGATCAATGAGGCTAGGGTTAAAGAAGAGAGACACCAAGTTGAAAATCTAAGAAAGAAAGGTCCAGATGGAATAAAAGATTGGTATAGGTTTATACAAGGTAATGATAGAGGTAGTGAAGTTCAAGTTGATGAATTAGTAGTCAATGGTTGCAGTGTGCAAGATAGGATGCAAATGGTGAAAGCAGTTGAAGAATACTGGGAGGACATTGGTGGAATGAATGAGCAGGTTACAGATGATGAACCAATAAATTTTCTGATAGATGAACATGAACTGCAAATGGAAGACGAAATCACTTGTGAAGAGATTGTAAGTTTTTTGAAGAAAGTGAAAAATGGAAAGGCATGTGGCCCTGATAAGATACCATATGAGTTCTATAAATGTGGAGGAAAGAGTGTAGTCAGTATGTTGAAATGTTTATTTGATGAGATATGGAAGAGTGAAAGAGTACCGGATGACTGGAACAAGTGTAATGTAGTTCTGTTGCATAAGGGTGGACATAAGAGTATGAAAGAACTTAAAAATTACAGACCAATTGCACTGGGTGACACCGTATGTAAGATCTTTTGTGGTATTTTGAATGAGAGAATGAAAAATTTAGTTGAGGAATTAGGAGTCCTGGGAGAAGAACAGAATGGTTTTAGGCAAGATAGACGGGGGGAGGATAATCTGTTTGTAGTGAGTGAAATAATTGAGCGAATGAAGAAGGATAACAAGAAGGTATATTTAGCATTCCTGGATATTGAAAAGGCGTATGACAGAGTGGATCGGGTTAGGCTGTTTGAAATTTTGAGAAAAGTTGGTTTTAGCAGAAAAATAGTGAACATTGTACAGAGTCTGTATGAGAACACAAGTGCTATCTACAGGTTAGGAAATTTGGAAACAGGGCAAGTGAGGAGTGTTAGAGGAGTGAGACAGGGCTGTACTCTGTCCCCCCTGTTGTTTGGATTGTACACAGAAGAATTAGCAGTTCGACTGAGAGGGAGTGGTTTAGGACTGAAAGTTGGTAATGAGAGACTGAGCTGTTTGTTGTATGCTGATGATGTGGTTGTGGTCAGTGAATGTGGTCATGAACTACAAAGGATGCTTGACATTGTGAATGGATATAGTACAGATTTCAAGATGAACTTTGGTGCCGATAAAAGTAAGGTCATGGTTATAAATAGTGATGAGACTGATAGAGACAGACTGTGGAATATTGGAGAAATCAGAATAGGTAGAACAAAAGAATACAAATATCTAGGTTGTATGATGAGTGAAGATGGATGTACTAGAACTAAAGGTGAGAAAGTGGCTAAAGCAATGCAGTGGAGTGGACGGTTAGGTAGTGTGGCCAGATACAGAGCAAACAAGTACGAATGTGTGAGAGGAATGTGGAAGTATGTTGCTGTACCTAGTGTCATGTATGGTATGAGTGCTCTTGCTTGGAATGGAAGTGATCTTGAAAAGCTGGATGTGATACAAAATAAGGTAGGACGTGTAGCATTGGGTGCTCCGAAATGGACAGCTATAGAGGCCATTAGAGGTGACCTAGGGTGGAGCCTATTTTCAGAAAGAATGATGAAAGCTGTGCTGAATTATAAGGTGAGAATTGAAAGAATGCAGAATAGCAGGTGGGTAAGGCGAATCTTTGAATGGAATCTGAGTGTAAGCTATTGGGAGAAAGTATGTTGGGGGCATGCAAGGAAACTCAGTATGCAAAAGATTATTCATGTTAGAATTGGGAGACCTGTGGATGACTGGAGTTTAATAAATGTAGGAGGTGTAGGGCCTGAGTGGGACTGCAAGAGGTGGAAGAAAGAGATTGAGAGACAAACAAAAGAGTATGGATTGAATAAGTGGAAGCTTAGCATGATGCGGAAGCCTACACTTAACTGGTATATGAAAAAGAAAGCACCTAAGTTTGAGCTGTTCTATGATGGTAGTTTTGGAAGTCAACTCTTGTTTGCTGTGAGATGTAAGTCATTGAGTGTGAACAGACGTACATGGAGATGGAATGAGAATAATAACAGATTATGTCAGCAGTGTAATAGTGGAGTAGAGGAAACAATTGAGCATTTTGTGCTGGAATGTAGTAAGTATGAGCAAGAGAGAGAGAGTTTTATGAATGTGGTGTCTGAGCAGTATGGAGAGAATGAGTGGAATGCCAGATGTGCTGAAGATGATTGCGGTATGAGCTGTCTTGCTGGATTGGATCAGGAGTGTAATGCGAGTATCACTGAGGCTATGAAAGTGTTTCTTGTGCGTGCCTGGAGTAAGAGACAGTGACTGGAATGAGCCAGTCTGGTAGAATGGGCTGTAATGACCCAATATGCCTGGGGATGGTGTTTTGACACACTGGCTATCCCAGTGACGCCATCCAATGGCAGCTTGTGACAAGGATTGGTAGATCCTGAGTAGTTTAGTGGACAAGTCTGGTACCAGACGCTGAACTCTTTGTGTGATAACTGTGGAGGGAATTGTAGGCCGTTACAAAGGCCCCGACGCTGTCGGCCCTCAATTTCAAGTTCAAGTTCAAGTTGAAAATAGAAATTTCCTAAATTGCTGCGAAGGCAGCACAGAGTTACACGTATGAGCAACTATCAGAATATAAGTTCTATTTATGGTAAGTAGATTTTCTGTACACTGGTATTTTTTTCAGCCATGTATGTCGAACGATCTGCCAACGATCAAACAAAAAATATTTTATCTACGATTAACGGTACATGATAAGACATTGCCTAAAAGACTCATATAAACTTTCCGCTCTATAAGAGGTCGGCTTGTTGAAAATTATTTTTATTTTATACGCTATGTTAACACAACAAAAAAATATTTAAAAAATGTAAAATGTATCAACAGAAACATTTCAAAACTTTAAGAAGTAAGGTATTTAGAAAAATTAATCTAATCGTTAGGTATACGAGTCCTAATTATTTCGTTATTCATGCCGGAAAAAATATTTAAGTCCATGGTAAAGAAAAAGGATTCAGTTATTTTGGTAAACTCCTAAAGGGAACTCTATTGGCTGTGAAGACTGATCCTGCGAAAACGAGCCAATCACGAGCCTCTACACAAGTGCTTTCGGTTCTGAAAATAGAATAATTTCTCCAGCGGCGACTGCAGAAATTTATAAATTTCACTTGAATGTTCAATGCCCTAGGTATATCGGAGTCTTTTAAGTTACACATGAAATTGTTACATTTAATAATTTTTATTTTTGTTTAAAAAAGTTCATCGAGTGAATTTTGCGCACGTCCACACGCGCCATTTTCTGGGTGCATGGAGATAGCTCAGTCAGCCATTGTGTCTTCGTGTGCTCCTGAGAAAAGCTCTGGATAACTCGTGAAATATGCCTCGAGGAAGAGGACGTGGTAAGAAATAATAACAATAAATTGCATTATTTTATGTTTTCTTTGTACTTAAGTGAATAAGTTTTCCTAATTGTACCTATTTTGATCATTATTGGGAGTTTATTAATGTCCCTCCAGCACTACTGCAGTTCTCCGTTCGATTTTTCGAGTTCAAGTGAAATTTCTAGCGGTTACTATTTAGAACAAATCTAATGTTTTGCAGCTGTTTTATCTAAGTGAAGTGTAAGTGTTTTTCCCAAACAAGACACTTATAATAAGGTAGCGTCGTTTGATATCAATGACTGATGTGTATCCACCGTGTTAACTTTTTTCGTTTTTTTTTTTGATTGCGTGATCTCTTTCACAGTGGAATGGATTTCAATTGCTTTCAAATTATTCGACTTCAGTGATGGACTACCGTCGTTAAACATAACCGTCTAAATAAATTCTTGTTGCATTGCAGTTGTGATTCATGATATCTATTGCAGCGATTTTCAAAATGGTTCAGGTGCGCTGTAATTTTAACAATTCAACGTTATTCTTCATGGAGAATTTTCCTCAAGCTTATTACACTAGTTGTATTGTCTTGGTGGTGCCACTGAAAGGAAAAAAGATTTGGTAAATCTGAAGGATATGTCAGTTATCGATTTTGTAAATTTCGATGCCTAAGCATAGTTTATTAGATCGAAATAAACAGGTTTTCTTCTATGCACTTTCCGTCTCAAATGAGTTTTTTATTAGTTATAGCGGTAAATGACTTTTTGCAACTACAGTGTTTGAAGTGGCAAGTAATTCAAGGAGCACGTTTTACAGCAACACTGCAATGCGCACTCGCTTCCAGCGCGATCGTCATCGAAGACGAAACCAAACCTACCACTATACCTCGTTGAATACTCATTTGACGAAAAAAGTGTATAGAAGAAAAGTCGTTTATTTTGATGTTATCACCATGATTCAAGCAACATAAATTCGAAAATTGATGAGGAGCTGTTTATTCAAGCGCATTCGTCATCAAAGACGAAACTAAACTTACCGCTATAAATCGTAAAATACTCATTTGAGACGGAAAGTGCATAGAAGAAAACTTGTTTATTTTGATTCAATTAATTAGGTTCAGGCACCAAAAAGTGGAAAATTGATAACTGACATATCCTTCAGATTTACCAAAGATTTTGGTGTTGATGACAATAACTCTCATCAAACATAAAAGCATCTTTTAAGAGATGTGTCAAAGCACACATATAGATTCATGACTTTATTTTCTTGAAAAAGCCAAGTTTAACTAAACATTTGTAATGAATTTCATAAAATTTTGATTAAGTATATGTTTGCAAAATTCCTAACTAACTTAAACTATGTATGAAAATGAACTTGAGAAAAGTGATTTGAGTAATCCTTGAAAATTGAAAGTTTTTCAAGAATTTACTTCAATGTGTAATTAGTGTGCTTTTAGTGAATATATACGGTCAATGTTGAGTTTAGGTGATGTGGGGAAATTAAGCATTCCATTTCACATAATCACTTAAGAAGCCCATTTAAGAATGTTTTACAGGAATGACATTTTTTCTTCTGTGCACTTTTTGGGGCAAATAAGTATTTAACGAGTTATAGTGGTAAATCACTTACCGCAACTCTAGTGTTTGAAGTGGGAAGTAATTTATCCAGTGTGTCGAACTGCAACACCACAATGAATTTTCGGTCAAAGTGAAGCATGGTGCAATCACGGAAAATAATAATTCCGACCCCAAGAATCACTAAAGGAACCCAATTAATGTTTTACAAGAATGACATTCTGCTCTCTGATGCCTTATTTTTGAATTATTGAGCTTTGAAGTTATGCGTAAAATTGCTTTCCCCGCAAAATGTGGAACAGAAAGTACGAACAGGTTGGGTCAGGAAAGGCAAAGTTTGGATCATGAGGTGTTAAAGTTTTGCCAGAACTTCGTAGAAATAAAAGAATGATAGAAATTGTTAATAAAATAATAAGAAATATTGTTATCAGTTAATAACACAAAAACGTTAATGAACAATTTCTCGTATTTGGTGCTTTTGACGTTTTTTTTTAGTCATCATTATTACGTCGTCACCTTTACAGTCAGCTCATAGGTGGCACCACGTATAACCGTCACCTTTCCAGTCAGCTCACAGATGGCGCCACTTGGTACGGCCGCCGCTATCACGGAGCAGATGTAAACACAATTGTTTGTGACCTTTATGGGTTGCTTTCAACCTTTATTTATAATTTTCACTAGAACTGTGGCTACCCCTCACGACCCAACCTCTTTACGTTTGTAATAGGGGGTTAACTTCCGTTATTAATGAAATTCACCTTCCTTTGGCGTGCAGAAGCCAACTTAAAATTTGATTAATTCAAAAATAATGCATCAGAGAGCAGAATGTCATGCTTGTAAAATGTTCTTAAATGGGTTCCTTTAGTGATTCTTGAGAATAGAATTCCCATTTCCTTTGATTGCATCATGCTTCACTTTGACCGGATTTTCCCTTTCGACGCGCTCGAATGATCGAGCGCATTCTCGCCATCTAAGATGAAAATTAATGTACCGCTATAATTCGTTATTTTTTGGTGATAATTTTATTATTACCTAAAAGATCCTAGTAGTGGGTTCAGGCTCTGCAGGCTCCACGGAATGAGCTAATAATAAATTACGAGGTATTCAAACGTACTCTAACAGCTCAATCATGCAAAAAATTAAACTACCGCTCTTAATTCGTAAAATACTCATTTGCCGCAAAAAGTGTGTAGAAGAAAAGTAGATTATTTTGATATTATTACCATGATTCAGACAACAAAAATTGTAAAATCGATTAGTAGCTGTTTATATGAGTGCATTCGTCATCAAAAACGAAAATTAACATGCCGCTATAACTCGTTATATACTCATTTGTCCCATAAAGTGCATCTCCTTAACGTTAACCTGTAATTGGACAAACAAGTGCTGTAGTATAAAAGCATATCCACAGTCATGTGAACAATTCAACTTGATGCTGAGGGTTTAAAACATTACATTTCTATTTTGTTGACCAAGGATTTCTTTATATCCTTTGTTATTCAAGGCATATTTCTAGTAGTAATGCTATTTAGTGTTGCCTACTTTACTTGTGCCAGAGTTACTTTAGCATCAAACTCTAAATGCCAAAATATGATTTTGTGTTGTTTTACTGGCAGCTAACACCATTTCAGGCCATTGATTTGTGTAAAAATATAAAGATTTTATGTAGCGTTTCTAAGTAAAAATGTGTAAAGGAAAATAATATGCAAACGCTTGAAACTGTGCACTTGAATACCTGTAATCATGAGCAACTTAAAAGAAATGTGAGGGAGCCTCTTCAACTTTGAACTATTTTGTAAATGAAATTTGACACAATCTCCTTATGAGACAAACAAAAAAAATTTGTTTCCTTGTTTGCTGTAGACCATGTTTCTGATAATTCTGGCAGCATATAACAATCTGTGGAAACATGACTCCAAGTGGATGCTAGCAGAAATTGTTTGTCTTATACAATTGCAGATAATTCAACTGATTAGAAAAATGCTTTAAAAGTTCAAATGGAAAAAAGAAGTATTACATCTTTTTACATAGAAGTATTACATGAAAAAGAAAAACTATTTTGTTAGTACTCTACACTGAGAGTAAGGAAAGCTTAAATGCTAAACTGGAGCTTAATCTTACAAATTTTTCTTATAAAATGATAATAATTATATTTCCAATAGGGCGATTCTTCGAGAATCTTATTCGTAGAATAAAAAGAAGAACCAGAGTAAAAACGAACATTACATTTATTGCAAACGTTTCGGAATTAAAATTCCATCATCAGTGCTGGAACAGGAGAGAAAAAAAAATAAATTGTCTATTCTAAACACAAAAATCATATTATTCCACATAATTCTCTAAATGACTAAAAACCTAATTTGTTCGTTCATACTCAAACAATAGCATACTCCTAATTCACACAAAAACACATGTACACGCTAATTCAGAAAACAAAAACGAAACACACTATGCATTCACACACACACACACACACACACACACATGCACATGCAGAATTACGTCAGTAGGTGGGGGCAATTGATAACTTTACGGCACTAATGTCTTTGTTGAGGTTAGGTTTATGAGTGAATATGAAAAGGGACTCTAGAATTCTTAGGTCATGCTCACTATTAGCTCGGCATAAAGTTGAAAAATTAATACTTTTGAATGAATGGTTCGTATTTTCACAGTGATCCCTAATTGCTGATTGGGGTGGAGTGGTTAGTGCACGACCGGTTCTATGAGATATTCCTGCATGTTGGCTATGTCTGATGAATTGTTGGAGTTTGGTACTACCAACGTAAGACTGCATGCAGCAGTCACACTTTTAAAAATAGACACAGCCACTCCACAGGCACTCATCCAGTTGTTCCTTCCTGCTAAAAAAGGATGCAATCTTAAAACTATTTCTATAAAACACTCTGACGTCGACCGTTGTAAAAAACCTACTAACCAACGATACTACCTCCTTCTTCAGCTCTGCGTTCAAATAACCCATGAATGGTAACTCGACGTACAAGGTCTGCTTAGGTACGCTCAAGGTTGCAGGAGAGGGGCAAATTTTACGATCTAAAAATTTTTTTACACAATTCTGAATTAGTGATTTTGGATATTTGTTGTTGACCAATAAATTTACAATGTACTCAACTTCAAGATGGAATATTTCATACGTACTGGATATGCGGTATGCACGATGAAGTAAACAGTCAATACATGATTTTATATACCCTTTATATACACAACTAAAATAGTTCATAGTAAGCCCAGTGAATGTTGGCTTCCTATAGACAGAAGTAAGGAGTTTTGAATTTGACTTTTTTATGAGAACGTCTAGGAATGGGATCTGATCATTTTGTTCTACCTCCATCGTAAATTTAATATTAGGATGAGATGTGTTAATATACTGAAAGAAACTATTGGCTGCAATTTCAGAGCGAAACAAAACAAATGTATCGTCCAGATACCTTCGGTAAAATAAAGGCTTAAACTCCGGAGGACATTGGTTCAAAAAATGTTTTTCCAAATGGGCTAGAAAGGAGTTCGCTATTAAAGGAGAGAGGTTAGATCCCATTGCAAGTCCGTCAATTTGCTTGTACGTTTTACCATTAAATACAAAATACGAATCTTTCAGCGCTACTTCAAGTAAACGTTTGAATTGGGGTCTGTCGTAACTCAGGATGGTTCGGTTATCTTGAAAAATGCGGTCCAACAAAACATTAATTGCCTCATCCAGTGGAACATTAGTGTACATAGACTCCACATCATAACTACACATGAAGAGATTATCTATGTTGCCAACAGTCGACAAATCGCGAACAAATTCATACGAATTTTCTACTGTATATTTACTATTACAAAATGGGGATAGAATAGGAACTAAGTTCGCACACAGTTTAGAGTTGTGGGTATTGCACGCAGATAAAATAGGTCTCAGCGGTACATCAGGCTTATGAATTTTGGGCAAACCATATAACACTCCAAGTTGAGATCCTACAGAGCGACAAGTTTTATAAAAATCATCCGTTAAAATTCCTAAATCTTTATCTTTTTTAAGTTTGTAGTTGACCTTATTTTCCAGTTTCAACAATAAGGTTTTTGTGTCACTAAGGTCTTCACAAAATTTATCTCGTCTGATAGAATTGATTCCATTTTTGAAATATAATCCCGTTTGTTAAGAATAACAACACCATTCCCTTTATCGGGTTTGGTAACGTAAATTGAATCATCAGTGCATAATTTCTTAAGAATCGAAAAATCTTTGATTTTAAACATAGCACAAGCGTTACGATGGCGATCAAATTTGTTATAAAATTTATGAGCAAGTGTTTTCAGTTCGTTGGTGAAAGTTGCTCTACTATTGTGAATAAATGGAGAAATTTCAAACTTTGACAATTTGTCGTACAGCCGCTCAAATACTAAAAAATATCTGTAGAAATTCAGCTTGGTAATTGGTAAGCCAAAGTCTAGACCTAAGCATAAAACCCGTTTTTCGTCTGAAGACAGAGTCTTTGACAAAAAATTAAAAATAACATTAGACGGATCAATATTATTGCACAGGGGTGAAACTCCTAACCTGACTAGTTTGTTCTTTTGTACTGCTCGGATGCGGTTCACATATTGCACTTGTTTGCGATAAAGCCATAATTTTAGACAGGCGAAGTCTATAGAGGATACCAGTGACTTCCCTAATAATTATGTATAATGGAAAACTAACCTTGTAGATGGTTAAAGTGAGGGGCAAAAAACTGAAGGCTACTTACATTTTACTGAGAGTTTGAGTTTTGGTTAACAATGATCTTATTTTCCATATGAATACTTTTGCCTTTGAAGTTTTATGATTTCTTTCTTAATGTGTATTAACTTTTTTTAAAATAATTATATTCTTTTCTATAAAGTGTCATTTTTATTTATCTGATAAATTTATACTTTGGAGGTGATTATGTATAGCTTCTTGTTTGTCATTTAAGTATATACCACGGCAGAGTAAACAAGATAAGGTCTAACCAGTTTTTTTTGTCAGCTGTATGTTTTTGCTGACGTTACGGCAACGAACTAATGGCAGCGCTCATATTGCATCTGGTAGCACTGCTACTCCCAAGTTCTTCTTCACCATTGGCCTAATGACATGGCGTTTTGCTGACATCATAAAATTTGTTTGAAATAAAGCCTTTTTATGGGCTAGGCAAACATGAAGTGTATTTTTCCCTATAGAAATGACCCTACCTTGTTTCTTCTACCATGGTATATACTTCAGGATGGCATCCCCTATTGGGATCCAGGATTTTGAGACCATTTGAGTAACAGAAATTTTTGCTGCACTTGTGAAGTGTAGCAGGTGTTCAGATACATCCTATGATAAAATGAGACTCATATCTTCACTCGTTCGCCCGCTATGGGGGTTTGAAGAATGGAGGAGAGGGGAGGGAGAAGTTGTATTTTATCTTGTTACACCTCCTCATTGGCACTTTCTTTACGGTGCGACATTGCTATGTCATCTCCTATGTCTCTGTATTACTACATAATGATTTTAGAGGTCTAACCTGAACCAAAAATTTGTAAAAATGTCTAATTAAAATTGTTTATATGTCTTTGTTTTGCTTATAATGAAAACCTTGGAATTTGGGGTTTCAAAATCCTTCTTCTCCAACATTTTTTAAGCTAGTGATGATTTTAGTATCATTGGATGCGGAAAGATGAGGGCTTTTATAGAAACTCAAGAAATTTTGAAAGTTATTTTTGTTTGAAAGTTATGGTGTCATAAATCCAATTTTTTTCAAAAAACAGGGCTGCTCTCAAATTTTTTCCTTTTCATTTAAAACTGGAAATTTGAGGAAAAGCATTTGAGTTACTATAAAAGCCCTTGTCTTTCCACATCCAATGATACAAAAATCATCACTGTAGCTCAAAAACTCTTAGAGAAGAAGCATTTTGAACCCCCCTAAAATTTAGTTTTCCATGATTTCCCATTTTCTTTTCAAAAAAAATCACATTTTTTCATAAAATATAAACAATTTGAAATTGCATTTTCTATCAGTATACAAAATTTCATTGCTCTAGGTTCAATAATAAAAAAAAGTCTGTTATAGGGGACTCTCTCCTTAATCATTCAACTACTGTAATGCTCTGTTTTCAGCAGTTGTGAAAAGAAATTGTGACCATGCTGAGATGGGTTACAGCAGACCAAGTAAATTTTAGTTACTGGTGCCACATCAAAATTCTTGCTATCAAGTAAAATTTAATTTAATACTTATTCAGCAATCTTTAAAAAAAAAAAATCAAGGGATGTGATACAACTATTGTATCTAGGATACAAATATTAAATCTGTTGATATTAGTGCTTATAAGGGAAAAAATGTAAGGTTCTAAAGGGAGGATAGGTAGGTATTAGTTTTCTTGCACACTGTCTTTCTTCAGTTTCCTGCTGTCCTGCTTCTTAGTGCCTGTTATTTTCTCCTTCAATTTCTTTCTTGTTTCATAAACTACCTTCTTAACTTGCTGCTTCTGTGCGCAGGGGATTTTGTATGAGAACACCTTGCCTTGTGCATAGATTCCCCATTCCCTCAATTCTTCACACAATGGTGATTTCATCTGTAAGAGAGACATACATGCTGAAGTAGACTAAATTGATGAAATGGCTATAACGTTCTTTCTATGGAATCTAGATCTACGAAAATTGGCATATGTATTTTTGGAAGTAAATGAGGGTCGTCTCTGTGAATTTTTCCCACTTTCGACATAATTTTGGAGACAATGGGGGGAAAGTGGGTACTTTCGAAGGGACTTCTTCTCAAAAAGTACTTAACATAGAGCAATGATATATGTGTCATTGGATATGCAAAGAGTTGCTGCATGATGAGTCAAAGGATTATTTTGAATTTCGCAATAGTTATGAAATTTGAAAAAATAGTTTGAAGAAGTCGTAATTTTTTTGTAGATTTTTTAACGTAACCATGAATTACTACGAATTCAAATAAATCTCATGTCAATGGATGAAGCAATGTTTTACGCATCCAGTGATACCTGAATCATTGCTCAACAATAAAAATTCTCTAAGATAATAGAGTTACAAAAAATAATCATTTACCCCCCCCATTATCTCCGTAAATATGGCAAAATTTGTACAAATTTATAGACTAATCCTATTTATTTCTCAAAATATGTACGTATGCTTGTTTTCATAGATCTAGATCCAATAGAAAAAACGTTAGTCATTTTGTAAAAATTATACAATATCTTTCAATTTGTAAACCTTTACATAAATTTACTCAGAAATTATCATAGAAATCAAAATAATTCTTTGACTTGTCATGCAGCAACTTTTTGCGCATTTAATGATACCTAAATCATTGCTCTACAATTAGTACTTTTTGAGAAGAAGGCTCTTGAAAAGTACACACTATCCCCTTTTTTCCATTATCTGCAAAAGTATGTCAAAAGTGAAAAAAGTTATAGAGAGGACCCCTATTCACTTCCAAAAATACGTAGGCCAATTTGCATGGATCTAGATCCAATACAACAAATAATATAGCCATTTCCTTGATTTTGGGTGGGCATCTCTCTTAATCTCTTTAGAACCCCTTTGTTGTGGTTGGGAAGGCCTAAACTACATCATAATCTAATTCATTTTAGAAAAAAGTTTTTCATTAGTACTTTTGCAACTTGAAAGTTTCATTTCTTCTGAAGTGGATATAACTTTTATCTATGGGAATTAGTGCTACCAGGAAAAAAATGTGAGGCCCAAAGCTGAAGGCTAAGTGAACTTTTTATTAGGGAACCATCAGATTGTATCTCTCTATGATTCAAGTTCAACAACTGAAATCAGTATTTTGCTAATGCATTAAGGGAACCGTTCTCCCAAAAGATTGAGAAATTGTCGAATTTCGTTTTCATTCATTAAAATGTACGTATATATGTAGCTGACATATTCGTGACGTTTTACACCCAGAAGACCACAGGAAGTGGGTCAAAAGGGGGGTGGGAGGGGGAGCGGTGGGGTGCGGGAGGCGGCTCGCACGGATTACCAGAAAGTGAAAGAGGTAGCTTCCAATGAGCATCATACAGTTTTTCAGGGTTTATTCATGAAAATTACATATCCGGTTCCAGATCATGTATTAAGGGGACCGTACTCCCCATAAAAAAAATCCTAAACTATTCGACCGATCTTCATGAAACTTGTATAGGAATGTAAAATTGAACAAGGATTAAGATTGGACTCGTGTGTTTTTCCCATTTTCCCCATAGAAAACGTGTTATTCAAAGAAATCCTCAAAATAAGGGGTCTGGGGAAAGTCTATGGACGTAATCAGATTTTGAGATACAGAGATGATATTGGTATCAAAAGAAGCAGAAATGTATTCTCTACAACGTGACGTGGAGTTATGTTGGATTTTTGAAATACTTTTTGAAAAAAATGAAAAAAAATTACCCATTTTCACACTTTAACTACTATGCATGTGGAAAAATGGCTCTCCTGAACAATTGAAATTTACGGCTTCTACACCTAGGGTAGTTTTCAGTTTTTGAGCTACAGTTATGATATTAGTATCAAAAGAACCGGAATTTAATTCTCTACAAGATGACGTGGGCTTATATTCATTTTCGGAATAGAAAATTAGCTACATTTTCTTTTGTCAAGAAAAGTGTGAAAATGTGTAAAAATTTTGTATTTTTCATTTTTTTCAAAAAGCATTTCGAAAATTCAACATAACTCCACGTCACGTTGTAGAGAATACATTTCTGCTTCTTTTGATACCAATATTATCTCTGTATCTCAAAATCTGATTACGTCCATAGATTTTTTCCCCTGACCCCTTATTTTGACGTTTTCTTTGAATAACACGTTTTCTATGGGGAAAATAGGAAAAACACACGAGTCCAATCTTAATCCTTGTTCAATTTTACATTCCTATACCAAGTTTCATGAAGATCGGTCAAATAGTTTAGGATTTTTTTTTTTTGGGAGTACGGTCCCCTTAAAGATGTAGGAAGCAAGTCTGAGAATGTGCTATTTGCTCCATTGCTTAAAATCTCATCTCAAGTATATTATGCTTCTTTGTTTGCTTTAATTTCAAACTTAGGGATCATGCATAACAACGGATGTCTACTTTAGCCTAAAACTTTTTGGCCATGCATAAAAAATGATTCTATTATATGTGCACTTTCTGTGTGGGGCATTCTTCAGCACACAACACAACATCTAGTTAGCCAGGGACTGACTCTGAAGCAGTGAGGTAACCCAGTTAACTCCCAACTCCAGCAGGAGGATGTGAGACTCAATGCTGATTCCCTGTTAGGCTTACATTTACAAGCCTAACTTGTGCTATCAATTAATGCATCCCCAATTATGATTGTCACCTCAGTGTATGGTAATAACTTAATATACTTTCTTCAACTTTCCCCCATGCAATAAAAACTGTGCAAGAAGTAGAAACTTGTTGCGTGTTGCTAACCCTGGTCTCCAAAATGGACTATCATAGGAGAACCTGCAATAACTAAACACTGGTGCTCAAATACTAATCATACATTGTGCCCAAACAATGAACACTTTTTGACATGTTTCTAGTAGTCTTAAAATCTAAATTTAATAACTTTTTGCGGGAACAACCCCATGTCCAGTTTGGTCAAAATTTGTAAATTCTTAAATTTGAGTGGCATAAAGTTTCAGAATAAGTTGGCAAAACTGCTTCTTTTTTTATTAGTGTATAGGTCTCAACTAAATAAAATGTTCATAGCATCTACTTAAATATCAAGTAATCAACCATTGCATGATTAACTATCATTTTTTGTAATGTATCAATGTTGGATTGAGGTAAACTTATCCATTATAATGTGCATTCAAGTGCCAATGTTGTGAAAAACCTAGAAGGTGGATAGCCCTTCAGCATACAGTACACTGAATTTATATGGCCATTAACAGTATTTGATGTAAATGATCATTTGAAGGTAACAATTTCTCTGAGTTTTAACTTCATTAAAAAAAAATTTCAAACTGTTCATACTCCATTAAATCCTATTGTATCATGATGCCATGTTGAAATTAGTACAAATATGGATTGAAGTTGCTTGTGGTTTCATAAACTGACTATTTTGTCTTACGTTATAAGATATAGAGGTAGAGGCTCAATTAGAATGAAGAAAGGCAATTATTAAAGCACAGTAATCAAGTTCCAACATTTTCTAATTTCTTCTATACAGACTTTGTTCTTTGATAATTTGAAGTTTTCATCTAGCCCTTATACAGCACTAAAACATGAACATTAACCATCATTAAGAACATTTGAGCATGTTTGTACTTGTGCAGGTAGTGGAGGCAAGCGAGGACGCCCTCGAGTGGTGTACGCAGCATCGCCGTCCTCCGTTGAAGAGCCTAAGCCCAAGAAGCGTCGCGTCGGGCGGCCGCCACGCGATGATGGAGAGGAAAAGCAACCACCTCAAATTGATGAGGATCCTAGTGAAGACTCGCAAGAAGAGGAGCTGGAAATCATCCAGGTAAAGGTTTAAGCTTTTAGGCACCCAGTATGTTTATTTGGGAATTGTCTTTTCAGCTCAATGTCCATGTCAAGGTCACTAGTTTATGGGATTCTGACCTGAGTTCTTGTGTTTCCAGTTCCAGGACATTTTTTTTTGGCTGTGGGAGTCATTAACTAATTAAGTAAAAAGTGTGTGTAAAAAAACCTGTACTGAGACGAATTAATTAATTGTAGGCTGAAAATATCTTTACTGCCTTTGAAAAGTGTCGGGACAGCACCAATCCTAATAAGTTGTGATGTCTTCATGAAGCTTGTATTTCTTGTTTGCCACTACCTGTTATAACATAGAAACACTCCCAGAAATTGCTCAAAGTTGTGTGCATAATAAACTAGTCTTATTTCATCAAGTCACGTTGTTTCAAGTGCTAACAAACATAAGGACCCACGACGCTGTGCATATATATACTGCGTTGTGGGTGTTATGAACCAGGGTTGGCACATAAAAAACCCACCCAAAAAAGCCCAAAAGGGTTTTATTAGTGTTATGTAAATTTTATTTGTTTTCAAGTTTGTAGAATCAAAATGAGCTAAATATTTATCTTGTCAAAATAAGTATCTAAGTCATGTGCATGACTATGACAAGAAAACCTTGAAAAACGAAACACCAACCCTATACAAATCAAATTAGAAAAACCTTAATCACAAAAAAACTTGAACTAATATATTTTAATGAATTCCATTTCAAAAGTAAAAAAACAAAAATTTAGAAACAAATGCAGTTTGACTAC
The DNA here is from genome assembly GCA_030386875.1 of Morinoia aosen. Classification (NCBI taxonomy): domain Eukaryota; kingdom Metazoa; phylum Arthropoda; class Malacostraca; order Amphipoda; family Talitridae; genus Morinoia; species Morinoia aosen. The sequence goes on along the minus strand of CM059564.1, from coordinate 64,272,273 downwards.
TTAATATAGAGACTTCTGAATTTTTCCTGACTTCTAGACTAGACTGCTACTACAATACTACTGTGTTTCTCTTTCTACATCCACTGCCATTTCATCGTTGTCATCCACATCATGATCACTTGTGAGGTGGCGATATACTGAGACGACTTCTGTGCGCGTTCTGATCCTAATCTATTTCTCAATTTATTCCACACAATTCCAAATGTTGAGAAAATTCTCTCAATGGATCCTGAACTTGCGGGGCAAGAATGAAGATTGCTTATAAACTTGCAGCAACCCTCTGCCAGTGTTTTTTTCATGAATCTGCATTTTCAGCTTTTCATGTCTTGAATATCCCACCATCAACAAGGAGTCATTGTCTTAGTGATATTCTCATTGAACATGTGTTTTGGGAAGATGTTGGAGTCCTTCAATTTATAGGAGTAAAGCGCACCGATAAACTCCGAATTGTACTCAGCCAACCACTCTTCAATATCAGTCTCCTGGGAGAGCTTTGCCTTAAATGTTGTAAAATGAAACATCAATATTGAGTTCATTATCTTGTTGATCAGTCTAATGTGAAACTAGGCTACGTGAATTAGGTTAAACATTATTGTACACCCTAGAGTAATGTAATGGTAGGATGCCCTAGAAGTCGCTGAACTTATTCGGGCCCACAGGTAGCTATACTCAAATTTGACCATTGTATTAGACTTAAGAAACATTCTACCTCTGTATCACCTGTGGTAAATAAATTGTTTAAATTGTTTAAATTGAAATAAGTCTAACAATTAGAGTCAGATGTCGCAAGACAACCGCAGCCATAATGGGGCGAGAAAGTAACGAAACTACTGGCCTATGGGGAGCATTCAAGCTGCACTGGAACAAATTTGACGATGGAATCTGTTAGAGCATTTATTTCCAATCATTCTAGTGTTTGTTGCTATCCTGTACTGCGAAAAGTGAATTTTTTGGCAAATTTAAAAAAAAAATTTGGCATGTCACTACATGTTGTAACATGTAACAGTGTGGATGACTGACTTGACTTGCGCAGCTAAGCACTCCAGCTCACACAATACACATGTTAAGTTGTTAACAGCATGACTGTTGAGTGATGTGCAGCTGTCTTGCTTCAAGCTGCTTGTGGTGGTTACTTATGATCTGCATGGTGCTTCCCTCTCACATGACTTGCGCCTGTCTGCTGCTAAAACAACTTACTATGAATTGATGAGCATAGCAATTCTCTTTGGACATCTTTATCTTTACAGACTGCAGAGCTATGTCTCTATGCATATGGTAATTGGTAAATGGTAATTGTGATGGACAAACTTAATTCATATATTGTTCATATAATGTAATAATTCATATAAAAATGTAATATAATGTTGGAAATAAGGTAATCAAATAACAATATTTACTCAATAAGTATATGTATATAAATCTGAAATAGGGGCAACGGGAGTTGTGTGAATAACTCTTTTACAAAAACAGGTATTACAAAAACCCAATAAAGCCCCCAAAAAAAACAATAAAACCCATAAAACCCAATTTAACCCAAAAAAACCAGGTGGGTTGGGTTTTTTTAAAAAACCCTGGGTTTTTTCCATCCCTGTTATGAACAGCACCAATAGTAAGTTTATCGTGTTTCTCCAAAGACCTACATTTACAATGACACGCAGAAATTTGGATGCATCACATTTCTTGTCATAACATTAGTTTTAGTTCACAATTTTACCTAAAATTTGGTCAGTATTATCCTATATAGCAGTTTTAGTTGTATGTGGAACGATAATTAAAAAGTCAATATTGAAATAGCTTTATTGATCAAAATAAAAAATGACCCCACACAAAAGTATATGATAGATTTCTTTAGTATTTTGTTGAGAGGTCTTCATTTTGTTTAACTGTTTCCAGTCACTTTCCAAAGTTGCGCATGAGATAAAAGATCTGATGGTATTTTTTGCCATTCTATTTTGTAGAAAACTCTAATTGTTTGATATTTTGTGGACTCCTCTTGTGAACTTCGATTTTCAAAACTTTCTACATATTTTCAGTTGAACTGAGGTCGAGAGTTTGTACTGGGTAGATTGAAGACGTAAATTTCGTCATTTTTAAGCCATTTTCAAGTGTGGCTGCTTGGGATTGTAGTCCTCGTGGAACACAAAATCGCGACCATGTTTCAACGAAACAGCAAGTTTCTGAAGGTTATTCTCAAGAATCTCTGTACAAGAGGCCAATCATTTTACTATTGATAATTTTCCAACTCACCTGAGCCATTGGATGAAAAATGTCCCCAAATAATAGAATTGCTACTGAATATCTCTGTGGGGATAGTTTTCTATTTACTGTGAGTGGTCGGTCCTTTTTTTCACCAAACATGCTTAGCTGTTTTCTTCCAAAGAGTTTGATTTTGGTTTTGTCTGACCAAGTAAACATTTCCTACAAGCATTGCTTTTCTCATAGGTTTTGACCAAATTCAAACGGGCTTTGGCATGTTGGTGCTTCACTAATGACATTTAACTTTGGTGATCTTGAAACATATCCAGTGCGATTTAGAGCGCTACTAATGAATGATTTAGAGCTCTACCTTGCGTACTTCAATCCAAACTCCTTTGAGATCAATTTGAATTACAGAATGGGTAATAAAAGGGTTTATCTGTACCTTTTTGCTGATCCAATTTCAGTTGCTCTCGCTTACCATTTTTGATCGACCAATTCTTATACTTTCTGGATTGAGTTTCCTACAGTATTTAGTGGTACAATAATTTTTTGATGTTTTTAGATATCCGTATTTTTTGTGGCTATCAATGATTTGATCACGCATATCGTTTGATACTGTAACTCTGTAGTTTAAGCCATTTTTAAACAGTAATCTGCAGATTAAGCTTCAAAGAGTTATGCAACAGATATAATTATTTTGTAAACAATCGAGTGCCTTTCTGATTTGTCGGTCATACTTCTCCAAAATTATTGGAACATGTTAACACCTGAAATTTATTTAGTAAAAGAGATAGAGTATCATGTACTCAAAACTTCTGCATTGGATCATTTTTGATTTTGATCAATAAAACTATTTCAAATCCAACTTTTTAATTGTCGTTCCCCATGTAAGTACAAACGTAATGTGAGATAAAACTGAATAAATATTGGGCAAAATTGTGAACTCGAACTCTTATGACAAAAAATGTGATGTATCCGAAACTTAGGCTTGTCATGCAGTTTGTTCTAGTATGGAATGTAGACTACTAGAAAATGTTAACTGTTTCTAATTCGAACACTTATGAAAATAATTGTGTAAGTGTATTTTTATTTTTTACCAATTCTACGCCTTGTGTGCTAATGTTATATAAAATGACATTTCGAACTAACCGTATGTAAGCGTTGAATGAGACTGAGAGAAAGATCTTCAACATAGGGATATTTAGATGAGAATCACCTAGTAATTCAGGGAATATATATCGTGGAATATATACTGTGCCACAAATGAGTTTTCAGTTTTCAAGAAATTGAGTTGACCGGACTTAAAAAAAGTAGATCAAAAGAAAATATTTTAGGCATATCTGAATGTATTCCAGTGATTTTGTTTTACTGTGTGACCTAACACTAATGATATTTGCCATGAAAGAATTACTCATTTACTTTCTATTGAAGGTTTTTACCATGAAAGTACATACATACATATACCGGGCTTATCCTCCCTATGGGAGGGTAGCCGACAGCAGGCCACAATCACCACACTTATTCACTAGGAGGCGAGAGAGGCAGCACTGGCCACACCTGAACTGCAAGGATCAGCAGCAGCCCAGCACAACCACCTTCCACAGTCAGGCCCGACAGCCACAGCTGGTTTACCCCGACCGCTTCATTAAGTGTAGCCCCTCCCCCCCGCACATGACAGGTCAACCCCATCACACGCGGGCAGCTTCCAGTAACGCGTCAAAAATAAAATTACCTCCTTATACACTGCCCCCACTCACTTCTGTCTGCAGCCATCCCTCTCGCCACGTCCACAGTCAGACCCCTCTCATACAAAGCACGTCGCACCCCATCCATCCAACTCATCCGTGGTCTACCTCGCGCTCGAAGACCACTCACTTCCGACATCTATATCTTTTTCACCAGCCGCTCAACATTCATTCTTTCAACATGCCCAAACCATCCAAGCACTCTTTCATCCACTCGTCTGCTCAACTTTTTGATAACATCCGTCTGCCCCCTAACCAACTCATTCCTGATCCTATCTCTTCTAGTTACTCCATACATGCTCCTCAAACACTTCATCTCAAACACATCCAACTTCCTCCTCTGAGCTGCTCTCAACCCCCAGGACTCTCCTCCATACAACCAAACTGGCACAATCAAACTTTCATACAGTCCCCTCTTAGCATTCATACTCAAACTCCTGCATTCAAAAACTTTCCTCATTGCACCCAATGTCTTACAACCTTCACTCACTCGATGCTTCACTGCTACTTCCATACTATCCTTAACAGTCACATCCGACCCGAGGTACCTAAAATGTTCTACCTCCTCTAAAACTTCCCCATTCAACCTCACATCCAAAGTTCCAAACACTCCACCTCTTGAACATCTCATCACCTTACTTTTATTCACATTTACCCTCAATTTCCGCCTTTCGCACACTCTACCAAACTCTGCAACCAGTCTCCTCAGTTTTTCCTCTGAATCAGCCACAAGCGCTGTATCATCTGCAAACAACAGCTGACACACTTCCCAATACATACCATTTCGTCCCACCAACTGCGCACCTTTTCCCAACACTCTGGCATTCACTTCTCTCACCACACCATCCATAAACAAATTAAACCACCACGGCGACATCACACATCCCTGTCTCACACCTGTCACAACTGGGAACCATTCACTCACCTCATTCCCTACTCTCACACATGCTCTGCTATCAATGTAGAAACTCTAGATCGCATTCAACAGTCTCGCACCCACTCCATACAAACTTACCACTTGCCATAGAGCCTCGCGATCCACTCTGTCATACGCCTTCTCTAGATCCATAAATGCCCAATATACATTCTTTCCCTTTAATAAGTATTTTTCATTCACCTGCCTCACAGCAAACATTTGATCCATGATTTCATTTGATCCATGAAAGTAATGCTCATTAATTTAATCAAATGCATATATATGCATTTGATATAAAAGAAGAATAAAATATTTATTTCGTGCAGGTTAGATATAAAGGAATTAATGCTCTCATTCTCTTTATACCATGAAAGCAGTGCACTCATTTATTTGACCAATCGTTTAAACAATGAAAGTAATGCACTCATTCACTTCACCAAACTACCAGGCCAGCAGGAAGCTCTCGAAACGAGGACGTGGGGCTAAGAAATCTCCAGGACGACCTCGGAAAGCTCCCGTGCCGCTCAGTGATGAGGATGAGGAATCGGAAGAGACCGGAGAAGGCATGAGTAACCCCACAGTTCCTGTGCTGGAGGAGGAGCAGGCATGTGGTCTTCACATGTCCACAGTCCAGGTAAAGCTTACAAGTCGTTTTTTCTCAACTCACTGAAATGCTTTAGTCTACTGAGTAGTCATTTCAATGTTTTAATACTGTCATCACATTTTATGTTCATATATCGATTAGAAAATAGCATGTACTTTTAAGAATCTCACTGGACACTTATCATTCAGGTGAAAGCGTTGTCTCACTTGGTGGCGTGCAAGGATTGCGGCGAGAGCGTTACGTTATCAGTTCGTCCGACTACAAAAGGTATGATCTCCGAGTTTGTGGTCACTTGTACTGTGTGCGAGTCGAAAAAAGTGACCATTACTCCCAACCTTGTGCGGGAGCGTAAACGCAAGAGGGAGGTCAAGAATCTAGTGCTCCAGAAAACCGAAAACATCAACTATGCCCATGTGGCTGCCTTCCTTGATAATGGTTTAGGGTACAGTGGACTTCGTCATTACTGCAAGTATTTCAATGCGAGGTGCCTTAATGAAGCCACGTTCATTGTCTACGCTCGTCAAGTTATACAAGATGTTGTCAACGACACGGAGGACAACTTGCAGTCCAATGCTCGCATTGTGAGGAGAGTGTATGATGCAGGGCTGGATGAAGTACTCGACATAACCGTTTCTTTCACCACGACTTACCATCAGTGGGGCAGTGATTTTTGTTTGGTTGCTGGTGCAGTTATTGAGTTGCAGACAGGCCTCGTTTTGGATTATGATGTTGCTAACATGTACTGTCACGTGTGCAAAATCAATGCTAAGAGGATTATTTCGATGACTCCAACAGAAATGACTGAATGGTTCAACAAACATCAAAGCTCGTGTGAGATTCGAGAATGGTGTGATGAGTTGGATCATGATGCTGAAGAAGGGGTTAAAGATATCGAGCCAAAGTATTTGGAGTGCTTTGTGGCAAAGAAAATTTGGTCAAGATCTGTTGAGAAGTTTGGCTTCCGATACTCAACATTGATCCACGAAAGTGACGAGACAATTCATACGGAACTACTGAGAGCAGCCCCATACGGTGACACTCTTGTTGTGATCGACCATCTCACAAACTGCTTTAGTCGACGCAAGAGCGAGCATGCGCGAACTGCTTTCCAAAACAAACTCAAATCCAAATGTCCTCGTGAACGAGTGCAGACTAAAGATAGAATCATGTACGTATATGCTATGTCCATCCCTGAGTACAACAGATTCGCTGTTGGCTCTAATATTAAGTTGAGGGAGCTCGTGAGAAAAATGGAGGTGGAGGAAGCTGAAACAGAAGGATTTACTCTACAAGTACTGGACACTTTACCGACAATCCAAGCTCACGAGGTGATTCCCGCCGATGATGAGCAGTCTGAAGTAATCTACACGCAGGTAACTGGGGACGAGAATAGTGGGGAAATGTACACTATAGAGGCAGCTGAGGTTGAACAAGGGGAGGAGGAAGAGGAAGAGGATGAAGATGAACCGGAAGAGGAAGAAACTGAAGAAGATGGTCAGGATGAAGAATCTGATCAAGCAGATGTAAGTTCAATGTCGAATTCCGAAAGTAAAAAAAGCAATGCAGAACTGAAAACAGATTTGGATGATACCCAACTTTCATCCAAAGTGGAAAAGAAATCACAGAATGAAGATACCAAAAGCAGTAAAGGATCTTCCTCGAAGTCCAAATCTTCGAATGATGCAGCAACATCTGAAGCCTCTACGGCGTCTGTTTCGGAGAAAAAATTCTCCAGTATGAAGGCAGTATCCTCGACATCGGGAGCTAGAACAGTGGTTATTCCGAGTACTTCCTTAAGTAAAGGCCAGACCCAAATAATTGTCGTGCCGGCCACTGTCGTGAGAAAACCCACTACCAGTGATGGAGCTGCTGTAAGCGTGTCTGAAGCAACTAGTAGCACACAGACGTCTATCAGTAAACCGTCCACTGCTGTGTCACTTTCTGCACCTGTCGAGAAAATCACAAACGGTGGTGGAACTACGTCAGTAAAGAAAGATAGCGTCGATGTACATTCCTCCGAGTAAGCACTCTATTTCAAATGAAAACGCTTTTGATATCTGATCTACTTGCGCTGAGCATTCCCTTTATTGTAATTTTGATATTTGAGCAACGGACAATGTATTTAATTCAAACATAATCCCATCAGAATTGTCGTATGTGACATGTACGCCTTAAAAGTTAAAAACACATGACTGGTATAAGCGTTTTGATGTTTTTTATGAGTGTTTGACGTTCAATATCGTTTTAAACTGCCACTAGCTTTTATGTCCGCAGCTCACTATGCATGTCATCTTTTAGACTCTAACAGTGGCCCTTCATGAAAATAACGGGTGTATTGAATTTGGATCGATTTAGATGCTCCATTTCCTGCAGGTTATTTGGCATACAAGCCGTGCATGTCCAGAGAGGCTTTCACCTGAGCTGGCCGCTGAGAAGAATGGAATGAGAGCGGCTACTTACCTTCTGTTGCCTATTGGTTATAATGAATTTAATTTTTGATTTAACGATTAAATAAGATTGGACGTAATAGTAGTTAATGGCCTGTATTACGTTGCCGTTCCCAGCGCCTACTTTTCATTTTGCTGCCTGCCACATAAGTGCATCCAATTTGGTGAATAGGAAATTTAATTATTTGGTCTGTTGAGGTTCCTTAGCCCAATAATTGCGGTTTAATTCGGAATCTATTCATTCCTATTAGTATTCATTTTTGCATAATATTAAGGCGTTGTTTTTCTTCTTACTCGATTGAGTTTGAGTCGGTCGTTTGTTCAGCGCATGACGAATGTGTGCAATTTTGAGGGACAGGGTGGGACAATGGTTACTTCAATTTTTTTCCAGCTAATTTGAATGTCTTGATTTTTTCGTTTTTAATGCACCTCTAATTTTTCGTCTGTAATATCTATGATAGAATTTCTCATTTTCAATAATTAAAATCCCAATGCATTAATCGACTATTCCTTTAGGTAAAATTTTTGTTTGCATATTCAAACCGTTTCCTTCATGTACGTTACTTTTACAGTAAAATGAAAATTGCAAATTGTGGCAGTTTGTCTTACTCGTTCCTGTGGCGACTTGAAGTGCGTTTTCTTTGACACAGCAGTAAATCAAAGCATAACTGCCCGTGACTCAGTTTTCTTTAATATTTCATTTTACGAGAGCAATTTTAATACTGACAACACCCGGCGAAGTTCATATGAGTTTACTAGCCATGTAGTTGAATTGCTGATTGCGAAATCTTGCAAGCCGAAATCGCTTGTCATTATCACTGCATTCCCCCACGTCTTGATGTTAGCTCGCGGCACAGCTGTTTTGCCCTCGTCTAATCGAGATGGATGTCAAATATTTGTACAGTAGTGCAATTGCTATTGGCTTATTTAAAAACATGTTTACATGTTACCATTGCTTTGTGTTACGAAATGGTGTTTTTTGTGAAGGTGACATGCTTGCCGTTTCACGATTTCTGTCAATACCATCATGTTTTCTATTTAATCGAAAATTTTTCATCCAAAGAGATGCTTACCTTAATGCTGGGTGTCTAATGCAGGATTAGGTTGTTTCGAAAAGCCTGCGAATAAACTCGATCCTTAATATTTTAGACGGGGTACGTAGAGATATTCGTAATACATGCTTTACTCTATACAGTGTAAGACCCCTTGTTTCTTGAAGAATCTTTCTTCTTGGTATTTCGATCAATAACAGTGATAATAAACTGTGTTTAGTTCTTGGCATGTTCAGTTTCGCGTTTCACCTAAGTTGTTAAATGAGAGTTTCTCTGTATTTCTTGCTTGCCCGTACAAGATTTTCAAGTTTTTGAATGACTAACGCAGTTTTCTTGTCACTGCGCTGGTGGTGGCGAATTGATTCTATTATTTCACTTTGATGATCATCCGAGTCAAGCAGAAGAAATTCTTGAAATAAGATTAAGAACAAAATCGAAGTTTATACTTTTTGGACTTGAATAACTATTTCCACAGAAGGAAATAGCAACTATGTTTCCACGGGGAAGGGAGACCTTGTCAAGCCTAGCCAGCATAAAACTGAAAGAAAACTGGTTCACAAAAGTACAAAATATATTTTGTTAAATTTTTTGTCGAGTGTTCAGTAGCACAATTACTTGCCCTAATACTCCTCCTGAGCAGTCAGCAATACTAAAAAGTTTCCATGTCTTTGTAAAGGCTTTCTTGCTAGTCACAGTTTCTGATTTCTTTCTGCCGTCGCATGCGTTGAAACAGTACAGAATTAATTGCGAGTACACTTGCGTGAAACGATCCCAATATGCATTACTGTGCAGAAATAGAGAAGGAAAGGACAAATAGCGATTACTTACTAATGAAATACAGCTTTTATCATTGTCTCAGACTGAACTGATGAATAATTCCTAACAAGATCAGGGCATTCCTGAAGAACGCAGTGCCTTCCAAGCCTGCTGGAATAGTTAATTTCATTGTCATTTATGGAAGTCATCACCTGAACGCAATCGGTGACGCGATCAACAAGAAAAGACACTTTTTCAGTCACACGAGTGTGAAAAATTCAATTTCACAGAGTAAATGATACGCAAATATCATACTCAAGAATTATAATTATTTTTTAAATGCAGTACTGCAGTATCAAGTTCAAAATCCTGCCTAACCAGCTCCAAACGTAGTTTTTCTAAGGACTACGAAGACTTTCCCTAGCAAATGCAGACTTCATGTCAGTTCACGCTGAGGTGACAAACAAAGTCAACAATTTTCTTAAGGAGTGTTTTTTTAGAACATTGGTTTTTCAACAACGAAGATACATGGCCCTACTAATGTAACTTATGAGTTCCACACTAGAAAAGTATGAACACGCTGTGTTCTTAGGAATCGCAAGCGCGAAGTGAGCTAAAAAACGATGCTCTGAAATTTTCCCAGCGGAAAATAATGCTGTAATATTTTACAGTGAAAACTGCGGCGAAGAAGCCGCATTTCACTCGTCTCACCGAAACAAGAACGGATGACGTTAACGATACACCTGCATTATTATTCCACCTAACTTGAAAATCTGTTTTGCCTTAGGAACATAAAATGAGTTAACGAAAAAAATCAATACAGACCATCGAACTTAGGCATAAAATCGTATAACTCGCCCTGGACAGAATGCAAAAACGATGGACATTTCGAGTACTCCTGACTCACTTTCCTTTTTATTTATTCAAGTAGATAAGAATTTCAACTCGGGGAAAAAGAAAACAGCAAATATCTAATTAGTCACAGGAACGACTTGAGCGAAGGCTACAACCTACATACAATCGTGGAAATCATCCGCTTTTAAAAAACACCATCTTCCGCAAAAAATGACAAAAAATCCTACAAATAAAACAATTCCTTTTAATACCTAACCAATGTGACTCATATGCTAGCCTAGTCGTACGGTGTTTGCCAAGTAACAAGGATTGATTAAGCTTTGCAACAAATGCTTCAAAGACTAACAGCAAGAAAAAATTAAACAACGGAAGTATCTTAACTAAGTATTCACTGAACGTACACGCACCCATAAGAAGAACGCGGCTAGCGTGTTCAATGGACAAACTAGAAATAAAAATGTTCTCAGAAAATCTTCTAGCGTTTCCCACATATCAATTTAACATAAAAACATGAACGTAGGCTTAGTTACGAAAGATCTGCTTAACGTACGGGTGGTCAGTGTTGTTATTTTGGCTCGTTACTTCCTCCTTTTCATTAAAAGTAATGTCTGTAAACTCCCGTAATGCGATACTTTTCTGAGTTTTCCCCAAACCTCGGAAAATAATTTTGCTATCAATATTCGTGGATAAACCAGAATAAGAGCGGAAAAGTGATATTTCATTTTATTTAATGATTAAAACACTCCGCTATTACGATTGGATTAATTTTATACCAACAATTTCGAATGTTCAATATTTTTGTTTGTTGAAGAGCCATCTCACGCCACTGTTTTTACCGTCCCCATAGTTTTCTAGTCAAAACCATGAAATTGACATCAAAGTTAAGAAACTTTCAGCGAAGTCAGAATGAACTCTAAAATGGGTATCAAATTTTTTTTCGTATACAGCCTTACATTAGACAAAGCTTAAACATGAATAACACATTTGTGAGAACCGTAGCAAAAATAGGTTTCAGTCGTAAAAAGTGAAATAAGACTGCTTGACATGGACAAAACTGGAAGCTGTTACTGCACGACAATAAGCAGACGCCACAAGACAATAAATGACACAATTTTCTAATAAAATTATAGTTACTTGAAATAAAATCGGAAATAAATAGAACAGTTTGATTGCAAACCGTTATCTTGTGAACAGTGGCAGGATGAAAGTGGTAAGACCAAAAAAGAATCATTAGATCAGACAGAAAAACGTAAAAACTTAGTTCATGGACATGACGTTCATAAATTGAATGTCAAGGAGCCAAAGAAATGGAAAGCTAAAATGCCACCATCTTCATTATTTCACACACATAAAATGCCCCCAACAGCATTTACATATCAAATATTGAGGTCCAGCCCTAGTTTCTTATCCACTTCAATGTTATTTTTGGCATTATTAACATCTCCGCGTGAAAAAGAGCGACTACTACTAAAATACTTTTACAGATATTACTTCAAAATTGACTGAAATTTGAGTGGTTTTAGGCTGATTGGATGATGTTGAGATCTTGCAAATGTACATATTGACTTTCAAGACTCTAAAAAGAAAGTCACAATGAGAAAAGGTAGTTTTTGGAAATAAGCAGTTATTCTTTCTTCTATACATCCAGAGGCTAACATTTATCGCTAGATACAAAGCTCTGAACAGAAACTAAGAAATAGCAAGCGCTGCGCCACAAAATACCGGTCTACATCACACGGCCGACCAGGTCACTTATCAGTCGTCGGACGGAGCGGCATTGCGGTCGGGGTCCGGCATTCTGAAAGAAATGAAACATTGCAAATTAAAAGCCACATATCCCAACAACTTAGTTTTGAAAATCTTAGACATGCAACCTTAAAATACGTGGGCTATTGAAATGGGTTGTCTAAGATTTCAGAAAAACTCCTACCCTCAAGTTATGATCCATCCAGTCCCTAAATTTACAATTGGTTAATTTATGACTAGCCACATAAAATACGGCCTCCAGAGAGCGAAAAGAAGAGACCATGCAGTAGGGACGGTAGAAAACGGATAGTCAATGCACAAAGTGTGTTCCACACAGGATACTCTGCGCATGCAAACATCAAGTTAGGAGCGAAGAGGAGCATAAAAGAAAATGAGATGAAGATAAGAACCTTGAAAGAAGCGTAATAGTTCCAACGGCCTATCTATAGATGCGGTAACCAAACACCATCTCCGCTGGGGTCTTCAGTCGCCGTATCATAGATGAGCAAACCTAACTTACCAATTGCCTTCTCGGGAGTTTTTGTCTTCAAAACTACCATAAAATTGGTTAATTTTAGAGTTACAACAAGCAGCCTTTTAGCGCGACTTGAAGCAACTGTTCCAAGAATTTGGGCGTTTAACATACATAACGCGTAACTCGTGCTGTCTGGTGTCGTTTCTCTGTTACAGTGCAACTAATTTCTCTTGTAATTGATGGTTAACGCAAGAACTTCTTTAAAGAGATTTAAATCGAACATAATCCTGAAACAAATGTGATTATATCAACACTCGGCAATATCGTAGCTAACGTGATCAGTATAGATTTGGTGGAGGTTCTGCGTTTTCACAATCAAAAAATAACAAATGAATAATAAATATACGGGTTATGTTTTTATCACGGTCTCCAGTAATTTGTAATTTTGGGCCCATAGCTTAGGCTGGGTAAATAAGGTAAATATGAATAGCCATGGCTCCGTAAACATGGAGCAACGAGCGTCTAGTTTCATAGTGGTAGCTAGGTCCCCAAAGTGAGGGTTCCAGCAACCCACCCTCGCAATAAACTCAAGCAGAGAATGGATAAACACTAGGATCGTTGACAATTTCGTAGAGAAGCTTTCGATGGAGTTGTCTGCACCGAGTCGCGTTATTGACTTGCGCCTTTCCGGGAACTTCGAGCTTGCCAAACTGCCAGGAATTTCATCTACTATAATTTGGTATGAAGAACATTTCACTGCACTCGGAACATGAAGCCATATTAGAGCTACTAACCATGAAACGATGAATAGAACCGAAAGGCTAATAATGGCAACTTATGTGCAGCTCTCGATTAGTTCCTGCCGCACTGCCACTATTACTTTCCTACGCACAAAAACTTATCGAAATCAGCAAGGGCATGCTTAAACCTGACCTGTTGAGCCAATGCATAATGAAATTGCACCTCTAAATTCTACTTTTCTAATAGCCTGTCACTAGTACTATAACGGATAATAAGTGCACATCTGAGAATTTTTTCAAAAGAAGAACTTGATGTCAGACGTCACTAGCGTTCTTGCTCGAAAGCGATCAAGGGAGACGTAAAATTTAACCAAAAGAAGCTGGTAAAATACCTTAAATGCTTTTCTTACCTAGTGACCTGAGATGTAACCAACTCTGGCCCTGACGGCTCAAGAGCTGTCATATGTGCTCATAGTCTCTCAGGTTACATCTTCTCGAAAGAAAATGTAAAGTTCCACACTCCACACTTAGAAATGAAGTAATTGCTTCTGGTGAATCGTTCTACGTAAATCGACAATTGGCTTAAAAGTGAAGAAAATACTTAGAAAATTCGTCAGTTAGTTGGAAACGCTTCCGAGTCCAGTTCCATCATCAGTTCAAAATGAAAAAAATCTATAGGTATCCATATCACTATCATTTATATCGATACATATCAGCAAAACGTAATTAGACTGAATAACCAAAATCAGCCATTATGAATACCAACCATATATTTTTTTCATTTGAAGTTGGTATGAGCTGCTCGTTAGTTTCAGCACAAGCTTCTCCTGAAAGATTCTAGAATTTTTAGTCCCCTGTCACCCACCACAGCCTCTAAGTCTGTCTTCGACACCGGAACGTCGCAGAGTTCGGCATGAACGCAAAGGAAATAGTAAGATGAGTATACTAAGCGGGTTTCTTTTTGAAAACTTCAGCATTGCGTGTCTGTAATTCTGGCATATATATTATGTGACGTCATTCCGACGCACACTACGCAACAGTATTTGTAGACCACGGACGAACGTACATATATGAAAGGCCAGAGGGGCTTTGCATTGGATGGATTCAATTTTTTGGTGAATGACATAAGTAATGCGTAAATTTATGGTCGAAAAAATTTACTAAGTAATAGTTTAAAGAGGACAGTTTTTCAAATGAAAATGACAAAGAAGGAATATAATGAATTAAATAAGTCATATCAACTTCTCTAGCTGACTGATAGTTATGCTTTGTATTAAGTTTTTGATAATAGTTATCGGTACTAGCTATATTTTTATTATTATAGATGTCCCAATTCTGAATTGGTGATGGAGTCGGACTCCGAAACGTTTTCAAATAAACGCAAGTCTCCCCAGGATTTTCTTCGCCCTCAAATTTTAAGCTCTTTAACGATACCAAACGACCTCACACGGCTCACAACGACGTCAACACAACATAACACAGTTCAGCTGGAGGTATAAGACTGGAGAGAAACCCTTGGAGCGCCTTACCTGAAGATGCTGATCTTGTTGTCGTTGCGCTTGTTAACATTGAGTGGAGTCAGGTACACGTATTGCACAAGAGGCTGCGCTGCCTGGATCATCATGTCCATGCTCTGGTTCCGGGACACAATGTCCTGAGGAGAACGAGTATTGAGTTACTTTCCCCCTTTAGACCCATACAAGAAACGTTAAATACGCATGAATTCAGCAGGTCGCATACCACATAGAATGCAATAATACCAAGGATGAGATGCCAATAATGGAAAAGTATTAAAAAAGACATAGCCTCAGTTCCGTCACTCTAGAGTAAATAGTTTTCACCAGCAAACTAACTCGTAGGTGAGAACATAAAGGTTCAGGAACAGCGGCCGTGGAAAAACTGAGACATCTAGTACTTATAAAATTACTGTACGAGTAAATTCCATCTCATGGATAAAGAAATGGAGACCACTATGCCTTTCAAAATAGCGTTAATAACCAGAAACACGTAGATGCAGCAAAAATCAATAATATTCTGGCCATTTCTGACAATGCAACTAATTTTGCACTCCCATTCAGAAACTCAACTTATAATGAACTAACTTTGAATTTACTTAACGTGAGAAAGATTTTCATTCATCATTCTTTTCATTTATGTATAATGTTGTTATGCGTAAGAGAATGATTACTAAACGATTATAGGATGTTCATGTAATGAAAGAAAAACCAGGAGGTATGTCTGACCATTATCTTGTGTTATTCAAAGTTAGAGTGAGTGATCGCGTCACTCGAAGCTTGCCATGAAGCTGAATGAACATAACATCGCTGTAGACCTATAATTATAAAAACTACCACGAATTGTGGTGTTTCATTAACATAGGGTGGCCTTAAGAGCCGAGAACAGACACCGACCATGAAGACGTCGAATTCGTCGAGCATGCGAACAGGGCTGTAGATGGTGTCCCACAGCGCTAGCATGAATGAGACCGTGATGAAGGAGCGCTCGCCGCCTGACATCATCGACAGGTTGCTCTTCTTGCCACGTTTCCTATGGACAAGCAATGTCCTATTAGACAAGCAAAAGAAAAAAATTGAGAAAAGCGAACTACAAGGAACACCATATTTAAGCTTTACCAGAGTAAATTTTATTCGTGAGGTGTACTAAGTTTCAAACTTCTTGACTTTCATAAAACAAATGTCGATCCGGCCTGCAAGGCGCAACGTTTTGAAAGGACGATTGCTCGTCGTCCAGCATTGACTACCACAGGTAGCAACTTTGCAGCCACAGACTAGCTTGAACACGAGCATCAAATCTAAATTATCACTGTCCACTAAAATAGTTTTAAAAATGAAAATCTTTTATCATTCCCAGATAAAACTACGTAGTCACAAGCATAGGAAAGCAGTTCTCAACTAAAACACCTCAATAAGCTACAAGTCACTTGAACGAATATGGAACAAGTCTAAGCCGTTCAAGGAACGATTTTTACATTCAAATTACTCAATAACCGAATTCAGCGGCATCATCTAAATGAGCGCATGATAGCTTCCTTCATATATTTCCTCGTTTGTGTGCAACAAATTATACTTCAACTACACCTTTTTCACTTCAAATTAATCTAAGTCAAGTTCAATTTAATCCAAGTCAAATTCAATTTAATCCAAGTCAAGTTCAATTTAATCCAAGTCAAGTTCAATTTAATCCAAGTCAAGTTCAATTTAATCAAAGTCAAGTTCAAATTAATCAAAGTCAAGTTCAATTTAATCAAAGTCAAGTTCAAATTAATCAAAGTCAAGTTCAAATCAATCTGAGTCAAGTTCAAATTAATCCAACCCTCAGTTGAGTTAAAAAATGGCAATAATTTGTTAATTTGATTTTTTTTGTGTTAAATATGTATCTATTGGATGTGATGACTAAAACTTGTTTCGAGAATTTATTTACACTCATAGATATTTATATACGTGAAATTCCACTTTACCACATATATGAAATCAAATACATGCGAGTACAAAATATTATCATTGGACGATGCGTGGATTTAATCTTTAAAAGAAATATACAAAAACGATTCACTGAGTACTAATGTACGATTCCGTTTCATTACAATTTATATTTGTACATTACTACCCAGATACATTCCTGCATTAGCAGTAAAATTGTTGCCATCCATTCTAATTCCGTGTTAGTCAATGTGAAGAAATGTAGGGTCCACTTACAATACACAATAATAATACAAGAAACAATGTTTCACTACTGATTTTATTTGTGTGTGTTTAAAATTCAATATATAATACTTTTAAGACGTCAATAACTTTTATAATAATCATGTTATGAATATTTGAGTCTTGAAAGTATTATACTGTATAATGAATTGTGGACACACACAAATAAAATCAGTATTAAGTTAGAAACATTGTTTCTTGTATTATTATTGTGTATTGTAAGTGGATCCTACATTTTTTCACATTGACTAACACGGAATTAAAATGGATGGCAACATTTATATTGCTGAAGCAAGAATGTATCTGGGTAGTAATGCAGAAGTATAAATTGTAATCAAACGGAATCGTACATTAGTACTCAGGGAATCGCATTTGTATATTTCTTTTAAAGATTAAATCTACATATCGTTCATTGATAACCTTTTGTATTTGCATATATATGATTTCATAGATGTGATAAAGTGGAATTTCACGTACATAAATTTCTATGAGTGTAAATAAATCCTTGAAACCAGTCTTGCTTATAACATCCAATGGATACATATTTACAAAAAAAAAAAACAAATTAACAAATTATTATGTCATTTTATAACTCAACTGAGGGTTGGATTATTTTGAACTTGACTCGGATTAATTTGAACTTGACTCGGATTAATTTGAACTTGACTCGGATTAATTTGAACTTGACTCGGATTAATTTGAACTTGACTCGGATTAATTTGAACTTGACTTGGATTAATTTGAACTTGACTTGGATTAATCTGAACTTGACTTGGATTAATCTGAACTTGACTTGGATTAATTTGAACTTGACTTGGATTAATTTGAACTTGGCTTGGATTAAATTGAACTTGACTTAGATAAATTTGAAGTGAAAAAGGTGTAGTTGCACAGGTCATGATGTTCATTATCACCAGCTTCATAAAAACAGCAACACTTTCGTCTAATGTAATTTAGTGTAAGACAGTGAATGACTGAGAGAACATTACTGTGACGCATCTTTTCACTAGGTAAATCTTTAAAGAAATTTTAAAAAAATCGAACTTCCAGTTTTATCAATGAAGTGAAACAGACAATGTAATGTAATGTAACCCCAAGTGTAACAGACCAATGGATACTATTAAAAATTGAAAATCAGACTTGCAACACTTTTCCATTCATATAAAAAAACATAGTAGGAGGTCAGAATCAACTATTTATTCTCATACATAACATACCCAGGAGATGCTTTCGACGAAGTGCTTTTTCTCGTGGTGATGATCAGCACTTTTTTATTGAAGTCAATTTCAAGAGAACCCTGCAATGACAAAATAAACAAATAGAGCACAAAAATTAAACAGAAAACCGTCAGCAATACATATAGCATATAATACAACAAGTATCAGAACCTGGAGCCAAAACATTATTTTATTACCCTGGAATAAAAACGTTCATCAAGGGTTACACTGCATTAATTATGGATGAAACAGTGTCATGTAATTCGTTGGACGAGGAACTGAAACGACTTACAACATAGATGTAGCCCTGCACTTTACAGTGCCTGGCCTCACCAAAAAAGTGGAGTGGTGCTACAGACAGACTCAAAATGATTCATTAAAAATGTTAGCTGGACTTTCAGACGATTTTTTTTAGAGAGACACAATGGAAGTTAGAAGAGTGACGGGGGATTTTATTGCACAAAGTATCTTCCAACCGTATTTTTATCCATTCAACTAATAAAATGACAGATTTAGTTGTTCCACTTTAAATCAATAGCATGATACATCCCGTCCCATAAAATTAACTACCAATTAAACAGGCACCATCACAAATTGACAATAGTGATTTTTTTTTGCAGATAAATTATATAGGAAGAAAAGAGTCTACATAGATGTTTCGAACCAGCCATTTTTCTGCTTGAACCACAGACGAACTAACATGAAAATGATCACCTGACACGCTTGTCTCACAATATAAGCTCACAGAGGCATAGATTAGATTAGAAGTTATTTTCAGCCCCCTTAACCACAACAAATGCAATCCCAAGAGAGGAAGGCGGAAGTCGCCATTTGGTATAGAATTGAGGGAACGGGGAGGGGAATCTATGCACAAGATGTATCCCCCACACCCTACACATAAAAGCAGTAAGATTGAGAATAGTTTACCTAACATGATGAAAGTTGAAGAAGAAAGTAATAGGTGCTAAGAAAAACGGAAAAAATAATCCACAAAAAAAAAACTATTCTATTTCAATGAAAGGCAGGCCTACCTAACCTTCAGATTGGAATCATCCATCTTCTCCATGGAAGCACTAATTCCCATAGATAATATAATTACCTCCTTCTAAGAGGCTACATAAATATATCGTAGTAATTTGTTCAGAAAATAATTGCCTATTCAAATATCACAGCATGGTAACTAACATAGAACAGACGAAATCAGGGACATTCATAATGAAACATATATTCAGTTACGACTTTTAACAGCACATCTTAATTAACAATATCCTTCTAAAACGAGTCCCATCAATACCTAACTTTCATAAATGTCATGCAGTACCTAGCAATTCAAGTTTTCATGTATAATATGGTAGAGTTGAATCACGAGCAATGTGTGAAAAGTCAGGTCAGTTCTAATAAATTTTTGCCACGCGAAGTGCAACACTTGCCTCAATATTTCTGTTCCGAAGTGCCTTTTGGAAATGAGAGCAGAGGTAAATGGCGTGATATTTACAGATATCGTCAAAGCCTTGGATGCGCTTCGAGTAACCTTCTTGAAGTTTCTGTGGTGGAGAGCAGGAAATAATGTTATCAACAGTGAATAGTACCTCAAATATGATTAATCAAATGATGCAAGCTCTGAGTTACACAACAAAAGTAGCCTTTCTTTCTACATGAATAAACCAAAGATTTTTATTTTAACCCTTTAACGCCCCAGAGGACACCAGTGTCCTCTTTCAAAAATACCCTCAACATATTGTATTTCTTATTCAATTAGTTCCCTAATGTGTTCTTTGAAGTTCTCTGCCGGGTGGCAGTTCCTATCCCATCCTGATATCGGTGACTGCCTGATGCTAGCGCCAGTTTAGTGACGGTGGTTGTGTTAACGGTAATATGAGTACAAAAATTCGGACGTTAAAGGGTTAAAGTGGAAAGAGAGAAATCAATTCGAGAGGAACAGCAAAGAAATCTATGCCCTACACTATAATTTGCTAGAAGAAATTTATTAAATCGTAATACATATAAAAACAGGACAACAGCAAACAATCCAGTAACATTTTTGGAACTGAATTAAAATACGAAGGAACATTTTCAACAGATCTTACGAAATTTATAATTTATGAACTCGTTTGCTCACATTGTTCTTGAAACACAGTTCATGTTCTAGCTGGAGCTGCCCTCACTGTGACCATAGGACAGACTAAGGCGTCAGTCCTAAAATAACCAGAAAACTTACCTTAAGGAAATTTCCATACTTTGTGATGTCATTCTTAGCTTTCTGATGAAGTATGTATTTTTCTTTATAAGTTGTAGTGACTTGTTCAACCGAACCCATTTTCTCATTTTCTTTCCGTAGTCGAGCAGAAAGCAGTTCTAACTGCTTATCAACGTCTTTACTGGACCTGAAAGAACAAATTAAGGTTACAAATAATTTGATCAATCAATGTATACAATGTCAATGAATTTCTAAACTCAAGGGCACGTCAATTTCCTCTGGTGTAGCCAACTTACCCAGAGGATCAACCAACCTATCAACAATCAATGTCAAAATCATATATACTGCTCTAATTCTGTAAGCTGGGATTGTTCTTGCAAGCTAACATAATTAGTCCTAGTTAATCACTGCACGAAACACATCAAGCTTGTCTAATGCAAATGATCAAATAGCCAGTCTGCATAATACACATTGAGTGACGATCGCATACGGTAGCCCTAATCAAATGCACAAAACAGTATTCAAACAAAAGTGCTGATTAATCAGCGCTCACTACTCAATCACAATCGGTGCTGATTGAACACTACCAGATGTTACATACCATAATATTAGTTAACCAAAGACTCCCTGACCACACTTGAGGCGATTTTAAGTATACAAAGAGGCCATTTAGCACAGACTGTAGAAAATAAGATGTGTCCCCAAATAGAATACTCTGCATATAGAAAAAGCAAGTTAATAAGGAAGAGGAAGAAAAGACAAAGAGGAAATCGAAAAGAAGGCATGACCGCTGAAGGAGCTAAGTGGTTACAAAAGAAAAGTACTGAAGGCCTATTTATAACTAAGGTAACCTATTTGTATCTTCCCTGTGTGTACCATGCCTCAAGGCAAGCACCAGACAAACTTGAATACACAAACTTATTGCCTATGATGTGTCCCAAAGAGGGGTAATTTGTTTTATTTTATTCACATGTTATTTTCAGTATTCTTTATTGTCTGGGAATAATTTCAAGCATAAAATACAAATTACTACCAATAGAATCACTGGCATTTCATTCAGTTGACGCTTGTCAGGGATTCCCAAAATAAACAATCCAAATTACTCACATCAGAATCCTACTTCTTTCTGTTTTGCGACGTGACCTCTTGGTATCAGTTTCTTATTACCTTCACTCTCTCATAGGTGTCTTCCGACCCAGGTAAATAGAAAGTTAGCACTGCCTTGCTAATTTCTTTTGAATATTGTGAAATAAGATTTAGTTCTCGTTGTCGGATATTTAACTTAGTTACTGTTTAGAGTCTTAATTAGTCCGTTCTTTGTAGGCGGCACTGCGGTCGACACCTCAAGGAGCCTGTTCCGTAGCTGATGTCTGATCGCTGTTTGTCCTACTTGCTTCATCTTCGGGCTTCGCTCGTGCTACCCATTGGAGTGTATAATCATCTAATATTATTTGTTCTGGGGATGGGATCTAAATTTAATGGATGTGACTTCTATGCTACAAATTCAGTGTACTTCGTATTTGTGTAAATGTGATAACTTCTGTCTGTAAAATTAAAGTCTAATAATGAATTCGTGTAAAATCCCCTATCGTTTGGAAGTATAAGGGGTGACTAACTTTAACTCTGACAACAAATTAGGTCAGCCGTTGGCTTGAACAACTGACCTAAACCACATTAACTGCACATTAATAGTTCATTCAAAGGGCAGTAATGTACAATATACTTCAGGAACTAATATAGTGGTTTATGCAAAGAGTGAATTTCTGTATGACAGCTGCAACAGATCTAACTTTGAAGACACATTCTGAAATGTTTCTTGATAGTTCGGCCAAGTCGTAGATGGACAATAAAAATGGCAAATACGAGTCTCGACGTACTCTAGCATCGATCTGAGCTACAGGGGCAAGCTTAATAGGAATGCATCTACCCTACGTAATTCATGGAGTAGCTTCAACAAATAAAAGCCGTCCATTTTTTTCAAAAACAAGTGGTTCTGCACTCGTGTTTTTTTTTAAAACGGGTATGAAAGAAACAGTAATCATGACATGAAGTGCATGAATCAGCAAGAAGAACTCAGCCCTACAACAACATACTTGCAACTGAAAACGATCCAACTCTAAGTGAGCCAAGATGCATAAGCGCTACTGCAATACACGCTGTGTGAATGCTCCATCTATTCCCCATGTCAAACTGTCAATAAAATCGAAGTAACTATACACAGATTAGATGTTAGTTTAAGCCTCCCTAACTGTTAAAAAAAGCATTGGGAAGAGGGGAAGGCACCATTTGTAGTAGTAGTAGTAACATAGGCTTACTAGCGCTTCAGTAGCTCCGACTATTTCGCGCCGAAGGTCTCATGGTTTTAAAGATACCTGAATTCTACATCACCTCCGAGGTAGTATTATAAGAACATTATTTCGGTGGTCAACTCAATTTCCATTGCCTCAACACACACAGTTATATTTGTTTGCATAAGCACATTACGATTTCTCACTCAATAAGCAGGATCCATTCTACAGGTCGCACCTGCAAAACGTATCGGTATACACCGCGAGTTGATACAAAACAAAAAAGATTTTTAAAATTTTAGCAGGGTAAAGAGTGCGAGAACAGCTGGGACCCCGAATCGGAGGCTCCAGCTACCCGCCCACACTATGGCCGAGCGTCTTACCCACGCTGGAACCCCCTCACAAAGACAAGAGTGGCAGCACGGTACGCTCGGCCATTTCTTCTCCTCAAGTTATAACTTCGGCATGAGTTTGCACTTGCAGAGTGCACACGGATTTCCGTTTTCTGGGCATAAAAGCTCGTTATATTTTACCTATCAAATCGCTTCGTGCAAGAAAGGTCGCTAGCGCTCCGAGGTTGAAACGAGCACGGAGGGGCTCACGAAGCATCCCAATGTGCAGCGACGAAGTGTCCGCATCTCGAAGATGAGGGAAGGATTCTCTTCTAGCAGCAGCAAAGTTTGGACATTCGGCAAGTACATGCAGCACCGTTAGTGGTACATGACAGGTGTTGCAGCGCGGCTGTGGGCGACGCTCCATTAGATGACTGTGGGTAAGTCGGCAATGCCCGATACGCAGCCGACATAGGATCACCTCCAAACGCCGGCTACGACATTCAGCTGAAGCCCATTCCCCCACCATAGGCTTAAGTACTCTCAGTTTATTATTCAATTCCATGTCCCAGCATTGTTGCCACACATCACGCACGGTAGACTTGATAATGGGGTAGTAATCCCTACAGGGGACACCTGGGTTGTTCGGCAGGTCATCAGATCCAGCAGCACGCCGGGCCTCGGCATCAGCTCTCTCATTGCCGGCCACCCCTACATGGCCCGGCACCCAGCAGACTTGCACATGCTTCGGGCTCCGGGCAAGGCGTGACAGTCGGACAACAATGTCACTAATTATTGGGTGGTTGCTGTGGTATGCTTGGACAGCTTCATAGACACTCTTCGAGTCAGTGAAAATTACAAAATCATAGTAGGGTATTTGCGCCACGAGGTCTAGAGCCTCGACAACTGCAAGTAGTTCAGCCGAGAAAACAGAAGTTTCCTGCAGGAGCCTTCGAGTACGCACATAGTCGCCAGACACAGCAGCACAGCCAACAGATTGATTCGTTTTAGAACCATCTGTATATATCTTACGTTGATCAGAGTGCTCCGCCAGTACATGATCCAAGAAGATACCCCTCAACCATTTAGTATGGAGACAAGGGAACGTGGAATTTATGCAGAAGAAGACTAGAAACAGTAAATTAAGAAAAAAGATTATGAAACATGAAAAAATTTAAGAAGAAAGTAGCAGATGCTGAAAAACAGGACAGCAGTGAACTGAAAAACAGTGATCTTCCTCAACATAACAAGTAACTATACACATAGCAGAACTTATAGTAGGCATCAGAATCACAAACGAAATTTAATTATGCATCTAAGTTCAAGGGAAGCCCTGGCATTTCATACGTTCCAAAAGCACAAGAGAGTACACCATTTCGCCCAATAAGAGGTCGTAACACTGACCTGGTGGCCGGGACCCTCTCAGGATCTATTCTCTTGGCAGCTACGATGGTCTCCTCTACTTTGCCAAGCGCAATCTCAACCAGCTTCTGCTGCTTCTTTAGACAGTCGTCCTCTTTGGCGAGTTTCTGCTTCAGCGCTTCTTCTTTTTTCAGGAGCTGGTTGATTTGCTCGCTTCCGATCAGAAGCTCATTCTTGAAGTGAAAAATACAAATTACAAGCAGGGAATATTTAAAACAAATTTCTAATAACTGTTGTGACAGAACATGCATTCCGATATACATAGAATGCACGTTGTACATCAGAGACGAGAATAATAAGCAAATGCTTGGATGAACGACGGAGACACCTTTGAAGAGCTTTTCATAATTATATCCCCATTAAAAACTTAATTTTCATTCTCTGGCAAACACCATCCCAACACTAATGTCATAAAAATCATTATAAAAATAGAAACCTGATCATCTATGACCTAAATCTTCTCTTCCTACACCACTGTTGAAAATTCTCGAAATATACTCTACCCTGTCTTTTATAGCAAAGTGATGAATAAACTCAAAAAGAATGCATAGTGCAGATAAGCTTGAGATTATAAAATATTTCAAGACAAGTGTAGTAATTTATTTCATTAGATCAGTGGTATTAACCCTTTAACGCCCACATTTTTTACTCATATTACCGTTATCACAACCACTATTACTAAACCGACACTAGCATTAAGGTAGTCACTGTTATCAAGATGTAGAAGGAACTGCCACTCGGCAGTGAAGTTCAAAGGACACATTAGTGAACAAATTGAAAAAGAAATACAATATATTATTGTTATTTTTGAAAGAGGACCGTACAGTCCACTTGGGCGTTAAAGGGTTATCAGACAATGCACGTCTGAGAACAGAACGGATCCATGTGATCCATTACCTTCAAGTCGCTCAGCTGTTCTCTCGAGGCATCAACTTCCTTCCGCGCATTGTCAACGGCAGCTTGGGCGGACGTCATGACGCCGTGCTGCTTCTTAGCGTCCGATTCCACAGTCTGCGTGCACGCGGGTTCACAGAAGTGAAAATTGGGTCTAGGTTTTAAACGAAACTAAGATTTATCGTTCGCATTCTATCACTTAAACGCAACTCAAAATTCTGTTCACTCAGTCCTCAAACTTGGACAATTTTCTCACCTATATTGAATGTAGAATGACAAAGAAAAAAAAAACTGAATCAAGGCCTTAAAGACGATGAAACTGAGAATGAAATATCCATCACGTTCTATGGTTATGTACATCATGAATTATAATGAATAATTCTGCACTCAAAATCGCGGTAGTCACCAACGGCAGTAGATTTCACAGGTGACGCAACTGCCTCAGTAGATAACTTTGGAATCAATCTTTTCACGGAAAACAAACGAGGAAGGAAAATAACACATATGAAATTAAACCATCAGACCCAAAAGACAAGCGTGCATAATTTAATATTGAGTTAATTGTTAGAAAACACACCGCGTTAGGGTCATAGGTCTAAATTGCTTTTGTGCCATGATTTGTAGAAAGGAACAAAACACTGAAGATTCCTATTCAAAACAAATACGTTGCGCAAACTCATGCAGAAATCATTCAGATTTTTTGCCATATCATAACTTGGAAAAATAGGCGAACCCCGAGGAGCAAACGTCAAAAAATATCATCACTCTCATAATTGCCGAAATACACAATAAAACACCACTGCATGTGCTCTTTATACATGAAATGTTTATGAAAAATGTAATCTTAGAACATAACTTCATTGCGAAAGGCTGTCAGAATAGAATTTTCCTAGTTTAGTTGCTGTCACAGGCTTCTACACACAAGACTAGTTGAGTACGCTGTCCTATGTACACGATTTCAACATTACAAATATTCTCTTAACGCTATCATACCATGACACAATTTGATTAACTAAGAGCAATGTGTCTCGTTTAGTTACAACAAATTTCAATATGCGCACAAGCAGAGAAGAGTTTCTGTACTTGCTGCCAATGCCCACATGCATCTTCAAACCTTAAACTGTTGCTCTAATTGTTGCTGCTTCTCAAGCACGCCCTCCAGCTCTTCTTGTAGGTGCTGCGTATCTGGAGGGAGAGGCGCCTCTGTGCCGTCGTGCTGGAGCTTCGTCAGCGTGCTACGTAGCGCCAGCACCTTGTGATGTACGGACGGTCATTGTAGATCAGGGACATTCATAATGAAACATGTCTACGTATATACAGTTACGACTTTCAACAGCACATCTTAATTAACATTAGCCTTCAAAATTGAGTCTCCCATCAAAACTAAACTTTCATAAATTTCATTCAATATCTAGTTATTCAAGTTTTCATGTTTTTATACGGTAGAATTGAACCACGAGCAATGAGTGGAATTGGTCGTGCAAGGATAGATCAGCAAGAGGTTGCAAAAAGTGAGGTTAATGCGTAGCAATAACATTAAAAAATTGCTAAGCGTTGAGGCAATATTTCACAATTATTTATAGGGGAGAGATACCATATTAGAGAACAGAATAATTACAGATGTATTGACGCATTTCTAATTTAGTAACATCACAACTAAGTGCTTGTCTATTTAGGTAAACGGTAATCTTGGGTTCAGTTCAAATACAGGGATATGAAGAATATCGTGAGCTACCTAAAAATATAGAAACTTTATCTATACATGGCTGTCAATTTCGAGATAATACAAAACAATCCAATCAAAGTCTAGCATTTTGCAAAATATTAACTGTCAGCCAAAGAGAGTCTCCCCTGTAAACGAAACAAGGAACAAAAACCAAACAGAGGTATACCTAATCAAGCAATAAGTCAAGCACAAGGAGTTGGACTGAACTATGGAAATATGGGCGCGAGTAGGATACTCGAAGAACTTTGAAAAAGTTGGGAAAGAATCTTAACATCGCATTCACAAAATTGCTTACGTTACGCACGTTTATACAACAACCCCGTGCAGAGAGCTCTTGGAAAATTCCAGCAAACCAATTAGACAAACCTACTTTTTTAATTAGACTAAAGTAGGTTCACTCACCTTTTTTTGACATTGGTTGAGCTTGTCCTGACTCTTTCTTTGCTGGAACTCGTGCTCTTGCACTTCTCTCTGTTTGCAGCGCATCTCTTCCCTCATCTTCTCCAGCTCCTGCTGGCATGACCGAAGTCCATTTTCCAAGTCCCTGATGTAAGAGCAACACTCATTAAAATAAGTTACAGCAATCATTGAAACACAAGCATCTTCTGCTCAAAAACTTTCGTTCCATGAATTATAGCATAAAACAATCAGCATATTGAGCCTAAAACTTCCACTGAAAAATTCAATAAACTCAAAAAATTACAACAAATTACACTTTACACACAAAACGTGAGATTTTAATCTAAAAAAAGAAGGAAGAGTATTCAACATCGATTAGTAAGATATTCATAGCACTAGAGCAAAATATTTAGAACTCTCAAGGCCAAAATGATAAATATTCCCTGCACTACCAGGAAAAATGCCAACAACCCACAAGACCTTGTGAGTGCAACACAGCCCTACAACTCACTTGACGTGGTCCTGCACGGAGACGTGGAGGTAACGGGCAGGACGCTTGCCCTCCCCACCATACACTTTGAAGCTCGGGTCAGGCAGGTACCTGTCTCCATTGAGGGTGTAGGCCGACATGCAGTTCCTCGGCACTCTGCCAGCAAAAATCACCAGATGTACATACCAATAAAACAAATGTGAGAGCACAGTTTATACAAAAACGACGAACATGAAATTTTTTAAACACATTGAGCTACACACGAGCTCGGTGTGCTGCATCACGCACATACAACAACATGACATAGATGTTAAAATGAATATGTGTGAACAAATTTCACACCTAAAAAAAAGTTCATAGTCTACCAAGTTCACGACACATAGTTAGGCAAAATTTTCATAGGAAAACTCAAGTGTTAATACAATGGCAATAGAGATATTACCAACAAGGAAAAGTAATCATCAATGCTTCCAACTTTAAGAAATTCCATATTCTTCAAGCTTCACAATACATTATTTCAGGCAATTCACTTGTGCTTCATGACAGCACACGCGTAGCTAATCTCACTTAAGTTTATAATGTCTTAGGGCTGACATGTGTGCCTGCAGTAATGATAGCTTCCTGAAAATCAATACAAACAAAAAGAAATAAATGATTCGTTTTTTGAGTGAAAAGTAGAATTGCGTTTGGAACTCGAGCATTACTCATCACTTTACTGTCTCAAGAGAATGATTGCGCAAGACAACATTAATTTTGAGAAAAAGACAAATGAAATTTCGTCACTTTAAAAAAGATGCTATTGAATTGGATGTACTTTCAAGAGAGAAAGGAAAACTTAAGAATAAGGGCAAACCAAAACTCCTTTTCACAAAAAGTATCAACAGGTTCGTTTTCAAAGATATTTTTTTTGTCATTCTTGCCTTTATTATGATTGTGGTTCAATTTGCACAGCATTGTAGATTTACTCGCTCCTTTTAATGTGAACACCGTTGTTCATTTAAAAATCTGATGAAAAATACAAGTGTTTTATTTTAACAAGTTTACTTAATACTGGAAAATGTGTAATGGCAGTTAAGAGAAAAATGAAGCCATGTCACTAATAATGCTAGAGGTCAATACCACAAATCTAGCCAGAACAAGCCTGAAGGTTGTGTGACTCACGTCCGCTTGTTCTTGAGTATCGCTCCAGCCTCCTGGGAGGTGGGGATGAGAAGCGTGCCCTCCACCTTAGCTCCATCGATGATGGCGTTGGCAACGACAGGGTTCGAGATGCGCAGTATGGACCACAGGGATCTGTAGCCGTGCTGTTCGCTGTAAGTCTCGTTGGCAGACACGTCGTGCACCTGCGACAATATATGACTTCCACAATCAAGTTATTCAACAACATATACGTAGGTTCTAAAAAATGAGACAATTTCCTTGAAATGTCCATAAAAAACAGATTGAAGCGTAGAGAAATTACAATATCTGAGTCTTTTCTACCGAGATGTTGAAGAAAGAAAGCGCTGCACTAATTTATTGTTATATTTTTTCACAAGCACAAGAGAATGTCATAAACTATTCACAGGATGAGTACAAACCTTGTTGCTAAATTTGCCACAGCTGATATTTGGCATCCAGTCGACGTGTCTGGAGAGGATGGACTTGAGGAGGGAGCAATCCTCCCAGGAGTGACACCTGAATGCATTGCACAAGTTCCCCAGCGCCTTCTCTGCGATGTGCGCCCACTTAGGGTCTGTCACTTCGATGTATGCACCTGCACACCACACTTCAATGGTATCTTGGGTTCTGAATTTTTAAAACTCATTACGGAATTATCACTTTATCACACAGTTTAACATATCGGCGAAAATTAGAGTTTTTAAACAATCATCGAAATGTGAGCCCAAAGGTTCCCAAAAATCAAAGCATTTTCAATACTTGCAATTAATTACTAAAACGGCAGCGTGCAAATATTGAGTAAGTTATATGGTCTATCTATAAAACTGGAAAGACATGGAAAACACTCAGGTTTTTTGGCTTACATTGAAGAAAGGCCAAGCTACAAAAAAGCCAAAAAGAGAGCGAATACTTCAGGGTCAGCCGTCCTCAGCAGATCACTTTTATGGTGAATGAAAAGTTAGTTTGAGCCTCCCTAACAAAACACAGGTATTCCCAGAAGAGGAAGGAAAAGCCACCATTAACATGGAATTAAGGGAAAGTTCCTCACACCCTCAGCATAAAAACAGCAAGATTGTAAGAAGTTTACGATACAAAGTATAAAATTTAAGAAGAAAACAGATAACAGTGAACCGAAAATCGTTACCCGTACCAAAACAATGACAAAAAACAAACTATTCCATTTCTGCAAATACAAGGCTTTCCTAACCTTCTGCTTTGGATTTCGGATCTGTTCCCTGGGAGCACTGAGTCTCATAGATACGATAGTTGTATCCTCTCAAGGCGAGCAGTTCACGCTACCTCCCTCTCCTCAAACGCTGAACCTAATTTCACAGAAACTATTAATCATCACAGAGCTGGGCACCCATTTATACTCATATCAAGTTCAAAACTGTAGCACTAACTCACCTTGATCTCTAGCATGTAGCACCTAAAATTCTGCAGAGTTAACTATGCCACGTGTACAAGCACCAGCTCATAAAAACATAAAAAAATAAAAGTAAAAATCAGGAAGAATGACATGAAATAAACATTCACTATAACCACTAGCTCAAAAATTTTCGCCCATAATACCATAAAATTGCAATTAGACTGGTCTTGTCATCAGGTTGTCACCAACATCAGAATAGGGACGGAACTGTCACTCAGCAGCAAACGTTAATAAACACAATATGGCCAAATTCGGCAGGAAATGAAATATTTGAGGATTTCTATTAAGTGTGCCACACATGGGAGGCCAGGCAGTTTGGGGTTAAGCATGCATCAAGCACGAGGTTTTACCAAGTTCAATATACGTAAACATAATGGCGACAAGAAATAAAATATACGAAAATTTCAAGTAAGTACGCCACACATGGGAGGCAAGGCAGTAAGGGTGCGCTGAGCACGAGGTCTTACCAAGAGGCCCGACTGGCTTCATGTGGAACTTGCCCCTCGCGTGAGCTTCATCTATCTCCCTGAGTGCGGCCGGCAGCCAGGTCCCGAACACGGAGAATTTGTTGCTCTCCTTGTTCTTCAGTGCCCGAATGTTGTCCTTCAATGTGTCTGCAAAATGTAATACCTAAATGAAAGTACCACACCAATATTTTTTTTAATTCAGTACACATGCACTTCAAGAGTTTTTAATTTGAAACAAATTAATTACGGAAAGCACCTAATCTTTTGCGATTTCAAATTTTTTGATCCGACTGGCTACCCTAGTTGCCACAGCACTTTTTTGTGTCTACAGCGTTTGGAGCAAGTGTAGGACGACCGGCATTTGCAGTAACCCTTTTCTATCCCAAGAAATGACTAGTTGGCAACTGCGTGTTGTTTTGAGGGTGCAGCGATAGTCTTCCCCTGGCTGGTGCAACAGGTGAGCGTCACTTTTTTGACTCCATATTCAATTCATTATATCCTCTTCCACAGTGATTATCCAGTATTGTATTAGAATGAAGTTGTTTTGCCCAGCATCCAGGAAGATAACTGTGTATATAAAATTAGTAATAACAATTTTTTCATTTTTTTTATGGACAATTTATAAGATGCACTGCAGATGCCGCCAGGCAATTGAGCAACTTCCTCATACATTTTCTTTCTGTTCATTTATTCACCAAAACTGATTGATATCACAGTGTTGGAATATTTTTATGATTTTCAAACAAATTTTCTACGGACAAAGTGCAAATATTGAAGAGAAAACAATTATCTCTAGATACCCCCCTCAGGGGAATACAACTATTGTATCTATGGGAATTAGCGCTCCCAGGGGAACCATGTGTGGGCCCGAGCTAAAGGTTAGGTAGGCTTCCTTTTTGTTGTAATAAAATAGGTTTTTGTTTTGTTACGGACCAACTTTTTTTGGTTCACTGCTGTCCTATTTTTCAGCACCTACTACTTTCTTCTTCAACTTTTTTCTTATTTCATGAACTTCTTTCCTAGCTTACTGTTTCTGTGCACCTTGTGCATAGATTCCACGTTCCCTCAACTCCATACTAAATGGTGCCTTCCTTTTTCCTCTCTTGGAATATCTTTGTCGTGGTTAAGGGAGGTTAAAACTTTCTTATATTATAATAATAATAATCTCCAGATACCACTACATATTATGTCAAGTTGAACTATTTCATTCATGACGAATCTAATGCTATTTTCACGCAAAAGATTTATGTTATGATTCCACATTCATTCTTTCACAGATGGCAATGAAGCTCAACAAATTAAACTCAGTGACCTTCGTAAGCTACTGGACAAAGAAGATTGGGACTTCAGCTCAAACTATCATGAGAATACAGACGAGGATTTATCACACTGTCATGAATGGAAGTCTATAAGCAATATACTTATAAATACTGCTCAGTGTAATAATTTCCTTCTTATTAGGAAGCTTGAAACTAGCCTGTTTTCATTTCAGAAACTTCTCTTATGCAGCTCTGGATGGACCTTGAATGCCTGACGGCTACTTCAGATGCCATATAAATATCTCAATAATTTTAATATAAATTTAGTAAAACTTGATTGCATGAGTTCATTTTGATATGCGTGACATTATTCTAATAAAAAACTCACGAAAAAATTGTCTGATCAAAAGGGTTAAAATCACGAACCGAGTGTAATACTGACATTAACGTCTCAATAATCATTGCAAGAAAGGAAGTCAAGAGGCAAATTATTTCCTATGATTAAGTGTAGTTCAACCATTCAAGCCATGAATAACTACCGCATCTTAAGGAAAGTAGCCATCAAAAGTATTGCGTCCTTACTCACTGATGCGAAGGCAATTACATATCATTTATTAACTTCACATCAAGTTCATCCCCTTAAAAGATTCGAGTTATCTCGCACTGGTATTGCCACAAAAGGGCATTGTGAAAGGCGTTTTCATCTTCCTGTGATCGCGTTAGTGAATATTTGTGCAAAGGAGGCTCAATGGAGCTCAAATTTACCTAAAAGACTATACGGTAATTTAAGTTTGCAAGCAATGCTGTAAATTGTGCGGAATTACAATTCATTTTCGACGTTTTAGCATCCATTGAAACCTGTTGTGTTGAGACAGAAGTAGAGTAGTAGACACAATGCAGTCATTGAATGGGGAGATTGAGATTAGATTAGTTAGTTCGAGCCTCCCTAACCAAAACAAAGGCTTTCTAAAGAAAGGAAAGTACAATTTGGTAAGGACTTTAGGGAACACAAAATCTATGCCCAAAGTATGTTCTCATAAAACCCCTTGTGCATAGGAATAGTACATACACACATATACGGGCTTCTCCTCCCTATGGGAGGGTAGCCGACATTAGGCCACAATCATCACTTTCAGTCACTAGGAGGCGAGAGAGGCAGCACTCGCCGCACCAGACTGTCAGGATAAGC
This sequence comes from Morinoia aosen, assembly GCA_030386875.1. Lineage (NCBI taxonomy): Eukaryota > Metazoa > Arthropoda > Malacostraca > Amphipoda > Talitridae > Morinoia > Morinoia aosen. The sequence goes on along the minus strand of CM059564.1, from coordinate 64,238,546 downwards.
AGCAGCCCAGCACAACCAACTTCCACAGTCAGGCTCGACAGCCATACCTGGTTTACCCCAACCGCTTCATTGAGTGCAGCCCCTCCCCCCGCACAGGACAGGTCAACCCCTTCACACGCGGGCAGGCTTCCAGCACAGCGTTAAAAAAATAAAATTACCTTCTTATGCACTGCTTCCACTCACTTCTGTCCGCAGTCATCCCTCTCGCCACGTCCACAGTCAGACCCCTCTAATACAAAGCACGTTTCACCCCATCCATCCAACTCATCCGTGGTCTACCTCGCACTCTAATACCACTCACTCCCGACATATAAATCTTTTTCATCAGCCGCTCAACATTCATTCTTTCAACATGCCCAAACCATCCAAGCACTCTTTCATCCACCCGCCTGCTCAACCTATTGACAACACCCGCCTGCCCCCTAACCTATCTCTTCTTGTTACTCCATACATGCTCCTCAAACACTTCATCTCAAGTAGTCAAACACATCCAACTTCCTCCTCTCAGCTGCTCTCAAACCCCAGGACTCTGCTCCATACAACAAAACTGGCACGATCAAGCTTTCATACAGTCCCCTCTTAGCATTCATACTCAAACTCCTGCATTCAAAAACTTTCCTCATTGCACCCAATGTCTTGCAGCCTTCACTCACTCGATGCCGCACTTCTACTTCCATACTATCCTTCACACCCACGTCCGACCCGAGGTACTTAAGATGATCTACCTCCTCTAACACTTCACCACAGGAATAGAAAGTTGAGGAAAAATTTTCTGAAAAAAGATAACAGTTGGAGAAAGAAAATAGTGGGTGTTAAAAAAATAGGACAGCTATGAACAAAAAAAAAATGGTGCTCCCAAAAACAAAATTTACTTTATTTCAACGAAAGGAAAGCCTACCTAACCTTCAGCACGGGACCTCACATCTTCCCCCTGGGAGAGCTAATTCTTGCAGAACTAATAGTCGTATTCCCCTATAAGAAGTAATGAGATAGTATTCAATGCTATTATGTACATTAACCAAGTTGAGGAAATGATTTACGTCGTGGGCAATTAAATAAGATTTAAGGAGACTGCATTAACAATTTCTCCTGTAACACTGAAACAAACCCCATAAATTGGATACCTGCTCACATTAACAACTAATTATCACAATATATGTTCAAGTCATTTAATAATTATATTCAATGTTTAACCTCCGTTTCTGCCCAGTTGAGCAATTGTCCCCAAAATACTCAAAATTCAAGTTGAAACGGCGCGACGAGGGCACCATATTTAGATGTCTCGATAGGCCCAGCTCGCTATGTTGGCAAGAAGAGCAAAAGAGCGACTGGGTTGTGACAGTTGTGTCCACATAAAATGATGAAAATTGAACATCATAACCTTATTTAGCATAGGATCACAAAAAAGTTACTGCATTAATAAGACCAAAATTGCGACAAACACACCCTCATTTCAACTCCCCCGTAGAGATCCCTAAACATCACACACTTGCTTGTTGGACGTAAGCCTTCTCTTCAAGCAAAAGATCCTGCAGCTGCTCCTTCTGGTTCATGAGGAGCTTGTTGAGCCGGCTGGTGTCGGCCTCGTCTGTCTTGTTGGACTCTTCTATCTCCTTGATCTCTTTCTCCAGAGACGCCATCTCCGCCAGCCGCACCGTGTTCTTCTCCTCCCAAGCTCGTCGGTCACTGGAAATAGCAGTTCAAATGAACCATCATTGAGAGAAGCACTGATGGTATATTTCTCACTATCTGAGCTTAGGATCGTTATGATCTTGATCCACTCGTCTAGCGCTAATGAAGGATGTTTGATGCCGAGTAAGCCGTAAGGCAGATGACATGCTATAACTGAAAGTGTCAAGATCGCTTTAATAAAATGTCAGATATTTTCAAATTTAAAACTACAAAAGTTGAAAACCTAAACTTATCACATCAAACAAGTGAACTCAACAATGTTCTCCTCGTACAATAAATCTTCTTAGAAACTGTTCATAATACTTCACTAATTTGATGCCTACAATATTTCCTGGAGATCAAAGATCTAAATTTGACAGGCAAAACAGTAAAATATAATATTAGCAGGCTAGCAGTTCCAAAAAAAAATGACTATAAAAAATACAAGTGCTAACACTTCGCAGACTCTGTCTACAACTGAGGTTCTTGGGTGCCTTAATCATTGGAAGCTAGACTTCATATTTCTTTGTACTTTTTCTACTTCAGTTTGTTGTGTGAGAATTGCTACTGAAAATGAACATTCCTTCATCACAATTTCTGAAAAGAATATTTTAAAGAAGATGGCATCATTCTGTTGACCCAAATAAGGAAAATTCAAAACCAGCAGATCTAAAGAAAGACTCACGCGTCGTGGTCCTTGCTCAACGCTTTCTTGAGGAGCTTTTCCTCGTCCTTAAGCTTGAAGCGCTGCTCCTTGAGCTGCTCCTGCTTGGAGAGGAGGTCCTTGTACTGGCGCCTCTGCACCAGGTACGTGTCCTGCTCCTGCTGCCGCGCCCGGTCCTTCCCTTCGAACTGCAGCTTCAGTTTCTCCACACCTTTCTCGCGGTCGCTGCAACGTAAGGGTTTAGGGTCACTGCCAGCTACAGCTACAGATCAAATTCTTAACTGAAAAACAAACCAAAAATTTCTATTTAACCTATCAGAGATAGAGGATATCTTGACAGCGCAACTGGACGTCGATTTTCGCTTCTGCTTTCCATTTACCCATCTTTGTCTTTCTGCTGTTTGGGGCATCGTTTAAGGTTGAACATTTATTCATTAGTGAAGACAAAATGGGAAGTATGCTTCAGTCGTGAGGATAAGGATATATCAAACCCAGTTATGTCTCACGTTTTCACAAATGATCCAGTTTTGCCTTTCAGCATTTGGGATGGAAAGATAGCGAGGCTTTCCTTTGAGAGTTGTTGATATCTCAAAGTCTGCCCCACCTCCAGCTCTGCAGCCAATTTTCTAGGCTGACGACAAGGATTCCTCACACAGTTTTCTGTCTTTCCCTAGTCAATTTTGAGTCGCAAAAGTCTTTACTTTTTTCATAATTTTCCACACTCCTTTGCGATGAACATCCAATTTTTTCCACAATGAATAAATTTCTCTCATCCCCTTTTAGTAGGATTTGATGAACCAGTTACAAATATTCTTATTACAAATAATTCATTATAAATATTATAATGCTAAAAAACATCATTAGCGTCAAAACAGACTAAAACCAAATAATAAAATTTTTTAAATTTTACTTTTGGCATACGACGTTTTGCTAATACCAGATTTTCATTGTTCTATCCACATACCAGAACCCATTTCCTCCACTGAGGAGAGTAACTAACCAAGAAGAGCCAGATTCATTATTGAAATAAAAATAAGCAACCACTCACCATCACACACCTACGACTTCAGTATATCTCCCACACCAAAACGCAACAGTAAAACGCTGGTATATTCCTGCAGCTTCATGAGAGCTAGAAGACTCACAGCCTACTCACAATTACATATCCTACTTACAATGGCTCAATTACTCCGGCAGGCATAGAACCCCCTACTCACAGTCAGACACTCCCCATCATTCTCCCCTCATCTCACTCTTACTGCATGTCTTCGAACTTCTTCTAACGTACTACCTCGATCGCACAACATTCAACATTACTCAATGCAAGCCACAACATTGTCATTCGGAGCATGGCTCTATAAAAATGTTAACATTATTTTCAGAATCACTTACTTGTGTTCTTTTCGGCCCTCCTTAATTTTTTTTGTAAATTCTGCCAATTTTTCCTTGATTTTGACTTGGAGCTCCTTCATGTTATTGTAGCGGCCCTCCTGCGCCTCCGCCTCTCGCTCAGCCTCCGCCACCTGCAACAGGTTGCACCTGAACTTCAGCCATCTCAATATGCAGGGAACCAGGGTTAGATTTGTAAACAATGTCTCTAGAACAGAGGAGACAGCGGCTACGTTTCGAGTCTTAACCGCTGATTGGGAAGTACTGCAAGAAGTTCATGCCAAAATCGACTTTGGCTATTTTCAAAATATAATTAAAGGACTCTACACCAAAGAACCCTGAAACTTGCATATTTTGGCATATTAGAAACTTCCATATTATAATGTAGTGATGTATTTTAAGTTTAATTACTGAGATAATCAAATAATATATGTGTTTTATCAGGCACTTTATACTATACTTTTCAATAGTACATATGCACTAGTAAATTAATATCAAACACTCCTCCACTCGATAAGTTATCACAAATAAAACAAAGATTCTTAAAAGCTAATACTCTACAGGTAATTATAAAGACTAACCAAAGTCCAGCAGAGTTCACTGCGGAGCTGTCTCTCCATTTGGCGTTTCTCTTCAAGCGACACGAGAAAATCCTTCTTGGCCTTCCACAGCAGCATTTCTTTCTCCAATTGGGGCAAATGCTGTTGACATGAACACATTAGTTCTAAAGCTTGCAGAATTCTAAACTAGCCACAATTTCACAGCTGTATTGCTGGCTGTTACATGTTCCAGTGGCATTTAACACTTTTGAACGTGGTAACTCAATATTAAGTTCAACACCAAACTCTAAAGTAAAACCAATTGTAGTAAACTATTTTGAAAATACCAAACATGAACTGGATGGTGCATTCAAATAGCTTTGATTAAGTGTTCATGAAAATCGAGTTAGTGACAACTGGTCAGTCAGCAGCATTATGAAAATTACCTCCGTGTAGCATCGGTGGTGCACGTCGCAGTCAAAGTGTTAAAAGCAGAACAGATCAAGTGATATTTTTCAGATCAAATAGCAGAAATATCCTGATGATTCTGTCAAGTTATGACATTATATAAATATAATGAACATGAATTATATAATGACCATCAGATGAAATCAATACCAAGCCCCTTACAACACGCACTGAAGGTTTTGTTATGAAGCAGTCATATGTGGTCAGACTGCACATCCTACCAACCCCATGTTGCTATCGCGAGGTCAGAAACAGCAAATTTTTTCAGGGATTTGAAATCAATCCTTTGACAATTCTGGAAAATTAACAAGGTTTTAACTTTTTTATAGGGACCACAGAACAGTTAGCACTGATATTTAGTGCTTCAAACTAAATCCATGGAGATGAAACAAAAACCTCTTTGCTCAATGGACATGCTCGGTAAAATGAAACTAAACCTTATTCATAAAGCCATATTGTCAAATATAAGGTGAAAATCAATGCTTTTGGAACCCACCAGGGAGCATCAAAACATTAGAAAGTTAGTTTAAGCTTCTCTAACTGGAATAAATGTTCCAAAGATAAGAAGGATGAAGGCACTATTTAGTGTAGAATTTATAGGAACGTGGAATCTATACACATGGCATTCTCACACAAAAAATCCCGGGCACAGAAACAATAAGTTGAGAAGGAAGGTTATGCAAAAGTTGAAGAAGAAAGCTGAGAGGTGCTGAAAAAACAGGAAAGCAGTAAACAAAAAAAAAAAGGTCCTCAAGAAAGCAAAGCACATTTTATTTCCACAGAAAGAAGGCCTATCTAACTCTCAGCTGAGACCTTTTATTTTTCGTCTGAGAGAGCTAACTCCCATCGCTATAACTTTGTCTCCACCTGAGGGGGGGAAGCGATTAACAAACATTTCTTTAGGAGTCACTGAAGCTTTTTTAAGTAACCGTAAAACAAGAATATCAAATCAACAACATTCACTCCTTACCTTACGTCTCTCTTCCAGTATTTGTTTGGAAGATGTGACATTGTGCTCCAGTAAATTGTAGTCGTCCTTGACATTCTGCATGCGGGTAGCTTCCATGAAAAGCTTAAATAGGGTTGATGGATCCTGCAAAGAGGCAGATATTTAACTATGTACCATAAAATTTGAACCATGACAAACCAAAAACACCTTACGTAGGCTGTTACTTCAACTTATATGAAGCTTCAAAGCAAAAAAGTTCAACATGGGGATCATTAAAGACATTTTTCACTTCACAAAACTAAAAAACATTTACATAAATTTTCACCTATTACATACAAAGCTGGTGCAATTATTTAAAGAGGAAAATGATGAGCTTTGCTAACCATTAAATAAATTTTTCCCCATTTCAGTCGAGACTGGAGCAACTACTAGTGGAGAAATGTTGAGCTTTGTTATAAATAAGTAAAGCTAATAGATTTGTGCCCGAATGAAAAGTTTTCTCAAACCATTAAGCTAGGGTTCTTGTACTAACTCAACAATGGAAGAAGAAAAGAGAGAAAGACTGGGGCAATATTCTCTAAGCGAAAAGCAATTCCTTTCAAAAAGTTTTTCTTTCCAGTCTAACAAAAAGAAAACGAGCCATCATTTGAACTCCTGTGAAACTTCCCAAAAAGAAGCCATACACCAAGTTGCACTTTCACCAATGGTTTCCCTCGTATGTGACATCATGTATGGAGTTCATTGAATATTGCACTGAATTTTCACTCATCAGGTAGAAATCAAGCTACAACTAACACAGCATCTGCATCTACAAAGAGTAACCAGAACTTGCCTCAGTAGCAAGAAAGGATCTTGCTTTATCCTGGTTGAGGATGGTAATAGGGTTCTCCACTTGTAGATTGAAGGCATCACGAATTCTTTGTAAATGATCTCTTTTTGTTGACTTCACATTTCCTGTAACAAAGGAAAACATTAAACATCAATGCCAAAACACTGCTTGGGCTATGTCTGCATGTTCAATTAGATGTTTTTTAGGACTGAGTGAGAGTTAATCATTTTTCCTTGTACAGAATTTAGCAGCATGTTATTTGAAGTTCTAAACAAGTATTCCTGCAGTAAAGAATTACTTACTTACAACATTTGAGGAGAGTAGGTATCAGAAAAGTTAATACAAAGAGTATCAATTCTTGTCTCTAACAATGAGTAAACTAGTTAAGCGTAAATTTCCACCTTCTACGTGGAAATTTGAACGGTGGCTGATTTTCTGTTTATAATGCATCTTATAGAGGATTTTCTTGCGCTTCCATTGGTACTACTCGCTCGCGTCTACTCCGTTTGGTACGGCCCCCCCAGAAGGGGAAATAGCAAGGGGGTGGCATGACTTTGAAGCAGTGTGACCCCTCCCACCCCTCATATTGGGGGTCAATTGGGCGTGTTTCTTTGCGGCAATGGCAATAGAGTTCGTTCATGGGCTACTCAAAGTGCTTTCATATTCAAACAAAACATTCTAACACTGACTAATAATTTTTGACAATTTTAAGATTCCAGCTGTTGTGTTTACTTCTGTTAACAGACGCTCTCATTCATAGCTCAATGACGGCCGCAGTATCATAGATACGTCTATGGCAAGCATACCAATCAAAAGGGCTTGAAAAAAGCTACAAAGCAGAGATCACATAGAAAAAATTTGTATTTTGGTAAAAAAAAATTTTTTGGGGGGGAATAATGTTTAATGAACACTTATACTTATTGTCCTTTGATGTAGATTTTCTCCCAACGTTCAAAAATTACAACAATGTCTAATATATGAATCAAAAGTGCTTAAAAAGCACTACAAAAGCTCATGAGTGAGTTTATTGCAGAAAACACCTAGTAAAAATAGGAAGAAAAACAATTTTTTTTGCAGCAAAACACGTTTTCTGAAAACTTGCAAATTGGCTCTTTCAAATCTATCTTCTTCCACAATTTTAGGGTTACATGAATGGGATACATCCCATTCGATAGGGCTTAGCAAGTTATATCCATAAGCAATACAAAATTTCTAAACAATCCTGTTTTTGAAAATTACATGACATGAAAGAAAAAAAAGAAAAAAGTTGAATTTAATAAAAAAAAGCATTCCCAAAATTCCAAAAATAAATTTATCAGAATTCCCCATTACTTACGGATATGTGGGTATATAAACTATCTAAAAACGAATTTTCGGTTCTGTAACTTTAAAATTGTAGAAGAAGATAGATTTTGGCGAACAACTTTTCAGATTTTTCAAAAAAAAAAAAAGAAAAAGAAGTGCAGATACAAAAAAGCACATCAATTATGAAATGATATTTGCAGCATTGCACACCTACTGTGAAAATTTCAGAGAAATCCCTCCGTAAATGAAGATTTATTTTTTTGGGTAGACGACCTCCTTAAGTTAAGGGCTACATTTCCAAGAGGACAGAGATATTTTCACAGAGGAAAGAGAAATGACTATCAAGTATGGACTAAGGAAAACATTGAATTTACTCACAAGATGTGTTCCAACACACACAGGCTACTCAGTGCATAGAAATAGCAAGATAGAATAACAATTAGAGAAGGAAGTCTTCACTAAAAGGTGAAGAATGAATAGCACAGAAGATATGCAAACAGAAAAAAGAGCATGGAAGCCAGAAGTTTCAAATGGCTATCTATAACAGTATTTCCCTTGGGGGAGCCAGTCCCCATAGCATATGATACTGCAGGGTGCGTACAGGCTCTGAGGTTCAAAATTCCACTACTTTTTCATGACTTTTTATGCCAACCAAATCACATTTTCACTACCATCTCTGCCCAAAATAATGTCACACAAAGTTAAATTGCAGCACAATAAATGTATTTCAGTCATAAACTTCACAGAACATTCATCATTACTTGCAGGTCTTGTTTTCATAAATGTGTAAATGATCATCACAACACCAAACAGTCATGCTGGACAGTTCAATAGCATCTGCTATGCATTTGCCAGTGCATTAAGTTTGTCATTAATTTCCGCATTCAGCCCCTTGAGTTGTTCTTGCTTGTCTTTGGCTGATTTCCTCAATGCATTTGACTTTGCCAGTAGGCGCAAATCATTCTTGTCCTCTGCCTTCCGTGCAAAGCTGTCAGCATCCTCCACCAGCGCTTGCAGACTCTCCTCCATCCTCTTCCGTTTTGTCTTCAGGTTCTCCACTTCATCCAGTTCTCTCTTCCTCTTCTCTCCCTTCTTCTGCTTCTCTGCCTCTTCCTTCTTTTGATCCAGGTAGTGTTGATAGCGCTGTCTGCCCTGTGAAGCTGAAAAGAGGAGTTTCTTGGAAATGTCAACCTTGGAGATACCTCCTACAAACATTGAGGCGAAAAGCCAAGGAGTCTGGTTTGAGCACTTGAAGGACAGGTGCGATGCTACGGTCTTCAACGCCCAAAGCGTCTCGGCCTTCAGGACTTTGTCCCTTTGCACAAAGTCAGTTAGAGCCGTTTTCTTGCGACAGCACTGACAGGTGCAAGTTTTGACTGATGGCGATGAAGTAGAGGTACTAGCAGACTCTGGTACTGCTGGCACGGTCTCACTGCTCTCAGTCTGAGCCTCCGAACTGCCCTCAGCAGGCGTCGGAGGATCGGTAGATGGTTGGGAAGTCACAAAAAAATCCCCGATCTTCGGGTTGGCAAGTCTCGTCGTCTGAGCTTTCACGTTCTTGGCATGCTTTGTTCCTTTTGCATGACTCCTCACCGCCGCTATTCCATTGTTGGCGATGTCGAACTCCGACTCGCACGCGGTGCAAACCGCCATTGTTTTCAGTTTGGGATGCGGTGCTATCCATTGTTGAAAGTCTTTGTCTCGCAACCACAAGTTGTTGAAAGAACAACTGCCTGGCATGACGATAATTCCTCAGCTCAGTCTCGGCACCATAACTCTAGTCACACACACACGGGATGGTCAAGACCGATGATAAAAACTCAGCTCGAAAATGTTCAACAGTGGCGACAGGTCAACAATGGTCCGAGCGAGCGCGTGTCTTCAGTCACACTGAGCGCGTTTGGTTTCACGTGACGCCTGAGAACCAATCAAAATCGCGGACACTAAAGACGTAGCTGTATCAACCAATCAGAGCCCAAGTAACACTCGAAGGTTACTGACAACGCCTCGCTCAACGCGGATCAAACGGAACGAAAATTTTCAACAGTAAAATTTTCTTTTCACGAAAATCCTAAAATTTCATGACTTTCAATGACCATTTTTAAAATTCCACTACTTTCGAGGCCTCGAATTTTATTTTCGAAATTCAACTACTTTCCATGCTTCTCCATGCCTGTACGCACCCTGCTGATAGACAAGCCCACCTAACCTATGCTTACTGTCTATCCTACACCTCCTGAAGGTTCTTTTACCTAAACGATATCTTTTGTGCTTCTGAATTCATGCACAACTTTAAATTAACTACTTTGATACCCCTAAATTGGATTAAAAATAGACAGTGCGGCAAGCCTACTCTTTTATGCCAAAATAAAATACTGTATACTACAATTCCTATGCTGTAAAGAACTACTATGGTTGACACGTGATTGATAACCATCACAAAAGCAGAAAAAACATGCATACAAAGCTATGTCAGACTTTCCAAATGACACACAAAATCTTTTATTTTATATGCTGTTGATGACTCAGTGTATTTTGATAGGAAAACATATAAGTTAAATGAAAAAAAATTAGTTACACAAACACATGGAACAATCAATCAAAGAGGTTAACTACAGCAGGTGCAAGGCCTTACCTCTGTGGTCCTTTATCTTATATTGTGTGGTGCTGGTGCTCAATATCCTTCTCTCAATTCTGATAGAGGGACCATACTCCGAATATTTATATGCACTTGGTCCTTCATTAGCCAGGACAATCTCAATTGTTGCACACTGTTTTCCATACTGCACTAAATCTGAAATAGAAAAAATTTATTGCATAAATACCTAAAAATTAACAAACAGAGTTGAATAGAGAGTTGACATTCTCTATTGCACAACTCTGATAATTATTCACCACAGGAGCTGATTAGATATATACAATTCTTTTTTTTTAGACTTTAGAAGGAAGCATCACAATGCATAAAAACAAAACTAATATACTATATTTTTAATTGTTATCCAGCTGAGCAAATTAAAGCTCTGAACAAAAAAGTTTAGTTTCATTTAACTAAAATACAAACAGCAAAGCACACAAGGGATGATGCAGTACTTCAGCAAGAAGAACTTGAAAACCTTCCAAAAATTATTCTTAAGAATGAGATACATTAAGAACTACCAAAAGAACTCAATGAATGCTGTACTCCAACATGGTACTACCATTTCAGTAATCATTACTCAAGTCTTCAGAAGTACACACCTTTAAGACTAGAAGCCCTGTTGGTACTCCTGCCAGCACCTCCCAAGCCTACAACAACAGCAGTAAGGACAGCACTCTTGCCACTGCCATTACGCCCTTGAATGAGGTTGATCAATGGGCTCAGCTCAAATTCCAAATTGCCATGGCACATGAAATTTTTGAGCGATATTCGTTCAATTATTCCACACTCAGCTCGCTGCTTTTGGCTTGACAATAAGGTATGATCATTTGAAAGCATTCCATTTTGGGAACTGTGATTTGGCAATTCATCTTCGTCATTGTTGTGTCTTCTTCTCTTGACAGTTGTTTCGTTGTGGCCATTCACCGTGTCTGAGAGATTGTTTCGACGCTTCAACCCTGCAGGCTGGAAAAATGAAATGAGAATTAGGGAAAAATAGACTCACTATAGTGAAATGTAGTCTTAAGATGCAACTCTCAAACTCTGAACTCAAATGATGAGTAAAATGCTAAAGATGAGCATGCAAACACTGCTCATTTATTTTATTAAATTAATACTTAAACCATCAAAACAAACAATGCATTGAAAGTACAGAAAACAATTGATGAAAAATATGAGAGCACTGCACATTAATTAAAATGGTAGGTACTGAAACAAAATAAATCATAATCCTTTCCACCTTCAACCTTAAGACTTGCATTCCACAGCAGGATATTTCAGTATTACATGTACTGCAATAATATGAACTTTTTTCAGCTGACATGCTTGTATTAGTTTTATTGTTTGTTAAGTTAAATGAGTCTTTGTTTCTATACATACTATGCAAAGGTCAAAAAATAACCACCACAAAGCCAATCCGATCCATGGCTGCAGCCAAGCACCTTGAATGCTCATAGGCCTTTATTGACACATATTCAAATTCTTATTAATGAAATTAGGTGCAAGGCTGTTAGGTTCAACATTGAAAGAAATATAGACTTGGTATCAAAAATATCATTATCATTTACAACAAGTTTATGAACAATCACTACCCCCTAAACCCTTCAAAATTATAATAAATATACATCCTGTGTTTCTTAACACTTTGACTGCAACTACTAAATTTTAAGTTCATTGCCAAACTGAAATTTAAAGTCAATTGTGGTAAACTTTTTTTGAAAATACCAAACATATACTAGATTGTGCAAGTATTTATGAAAATTGAATTTGTGACTACTGGTCGGTCAACAGCATTATGAAAATTACCTCCGTGTACCACCGGTGGCGCATTTTGCAGTCAAAGTGTTAAGAAGCAAAAACCAAACAGATATACAAATGAACACACAACGAGTATTATGTAGATGGAATTTTTTCACGGGTCCACCTGGCTTACGATGATATTGTCCGTGGAACTTCCACAGGTCGTGCTACTACCTAATAATACCCTTGGTTTATTTGTTTGGAGTCCGCTTCTTCCATTTCTCTGTTTCACTCATAATGATAGTTATAATGACCATATCTGTGTTACAAGTTTCATCAGTGCACAATTACAAGAATTTTTTTTCATGGGTTCTGTTAGGATGGATATATTTGTTCGTCATCAACATCTGGAAAATTTCTTCAATAAAGGTATCGAATCCCTTCATTTTTGAAAGGCCGTGCATACTAGTTTTAGCGATTATTGATCATCTAGAAAAGCTCATAAACAACATACAGAGAACTTTAAATATTGTGCATGATTAATTCCTCCAACACCTAGTTCACATTTTACAAGAAACTCTTGATAAGAAAAAAAATACAAACCTCATTTCATCTGCTCTTTAGTCTATTCCTACCAAACCAAAGGTGAAGTAACCAAACCTTGAGCATAACCCTGATCTGGAGCATCATTACCCTAGAGACAGATTTTGTATCAAAATTAAGAAAAAAGGTTGTACCTATATGGTCTGCTGATTGAAATTGCCTTTATCTCTTATTTTTATCTCTAAAATTTTATAAATTAGATTAGATGCTAGCTTAAGCCTCCCTAGCTATAACAAAGGTATTTCATAAATAGGAAAGAGGAATGCACCACATCATTTGGAATTGAGGGAATGCAAAATCTATGCATAAGGTGCATAGAAACAGAAAGATGAGAAAGAAGTTCATGAAACAAGATATAAGTTGAAAAAGAAAGTACAGTCATACCTTACCTTACAAAATTAATTTGTTCCAAAAGTGGATTTGTAACATGATTATTTTTTGTAAGTTGAGTTGCATTTTACACGTAAAAGGTCTGAATCACACCAAGGCATCTAATACTACTTCCTAAAAAAATTATGAAAGTACAGTGTTCCCTCGCCGCTTAGCGGATCCTCTTTCGTGGCTTCACCACTTCTCAGACTCGGCCGACCATAACATATATATATATATATATATATATATATATATATTTATATATATAATAAATATTAAATTTAAAATGTAGCATTAAATACCATTAAAATATTTAAAATGAATATAATTAATAGTGTATATAGAAGAAACAAGTATATTTTGAGCTACAATTATATATTTGACTTTATAACAGCATAAAAATGGAAACAGCTAATTGGAAAAGCTATCAATGTATGCACTGTGCATCTGCAAAGGCTACATGAAATCAGCTTTATAGCATAGCGATGTGCAAGACGGGCAAACATTTGGCAGCTCTGCCCAAACAGTAACTCTGTCCTTTGTGCGGTTTTGAGCTCCATGACAAATGAGGGTCAAAGGCACACTAAAAGCATCATGGGTATCATGGAGATGCAGCTTCCACCTAGGCAATAGGTGGTCAGTGGGATATTGGGAGATAGCCAGTGGGCGAGCAACTCTATTGTGCCAATTTCAACACAAAACATAGGATGTTACAAGTATATTTACATTTTGGGGGATTTGGGCAGCTGTAAAGCCAAGCGCACATTATTTTGGTTTCCAAGATTTTACATTTTGTAACTTGGATTATTCGCTAGTTGGGTCTTTCATAAGGTAAGATTTAACTGTGGAAAGTTCTGAAAAACAGAGCAGCAGTAAACCAAAATAGATGGTTGGAAATATAACAATAAAACCTATTCTTTTTTAATAAAAGAAAGGCTTACCTGACCTTTAACTTTGGACCTTACAAACTCTGCCGAGAAGTGCTAATTTTTATAGTTACAATACCTGTATCCCTACAATGGGCAGAAATTTTACATCAAAAAATTCAAAATTTAAAAAATATTTACTAACTCATACTTCAGACAATTACAGACGTATATCATTACTGCAGCTATACCCATGTAAGTTTTATTGGTAAAATTATACAAATTTTATTTTAACACATTAACTGCAATGGGTTAAACTGAAGTTCAATATTCAATTCCAATTTTAATTCAATTGTAGTAATCTATTTTGAAAATAGCAAACATAAACTGGATCGGGCTTTTGTTTACCTTTCATTAAGTATTTGTAATCAATGAGTTAGTGACTGCAGGTGGGTCAGCAGCACTTTGAAAACCACCTAAGGGACCACCGGTGGTCCCTTCGCAGGCAGCGTGTTAAAATACTAGAAATATTTCAACATTACATTTATTCACAAAAAAGTACAAATCTGGTAATAAATAAAGCCAAAAACAACTTTGGAAATATAAATCATTTCAACACCCAATATCTAAATAACTAAAGCCTACTAGATTTAACCCTTTAACGCCCAAGTGGACTGTACGGTCCTCTTTCAAAAATAACAATAATATATTGTATTTCTTATTCAATTTGTTCACTAATGTGTCCTTTGAACTTCACAGTCAAGTGGCAGTTCCTTCCCCATCTTGATAACAGTGACTACCTAATGCCAGTGTTGGTTTAATGATAGTGGTTGTTATAACGGTAATATGAGTATAAAAATGTGGGCGCTAAAGGGTTAAAGCACAGTTGATTTTCTACACAAGTTAAGTACATATATTACATGTTTTGCAAGGCAGAAAATATAGGTAGGGAACCAAACAACAGAAACCTAACTAAACCTAAATCTACCAACATTACAAGGCTTAGCCTGTTCCAAAGAAGCACATTCTCAGTGCCTAGCTGCTTGGTCTTGATAGAAAAATGAAGCTCACTCATCAAGTGCTAATCAAAACATTTCGTCTCTGAACTTAATGGTCTGTGGTTTTAAATGGCATTTGTTTACTACAGGACACATCAATTTTCCAATTTTTGTTGCTTATCCAATAATAATGAAATCAAAATAAACAACTTTTCTTCAATGCAAATTTGTCGTAAGTAAGTATTTAACAAGTTATAACAATGACAAAACATAACACTTGACTAATCTAACCTAACTCAACCCAATGTAAGGTAACCTAACAATCATTTGAGCACATTAGAGCCGTGAGAACAGAGATTTTATTGAAGCACAACAATTTTTCTCACTTGAAAGACTAGAATTGTGGTAATTAACCTACCACTATAACTAATTAAATAGTCATTTACGTTGCAAAGTGCATAGAAGAAAAATTTGTTTATTTCAATCTTGTTATCATTAAACAAGCAACAAATATTTGAAAATCCATTCGGGTCCTGTTGCAAACATTCTCTGGTTTTACTGGCAATTCTTAATGAAAAACATGATAAATGTGGAGGAGAGGACAATAATCGATTTTCCACTTTTTGATGCCTAAACATAGTTAATAGATCTAAATAAACAATTTTTCTTCTATGCACTTTACCGGAGCATATGAGTTTTTAACAAGTCATAGCGGTAAATTACTTACCGCAACTTAAGTGTTTGAAGCGGAAAGAAATTGTCCGAAGGGGAAGACTACAATCGACTCTCCCTACCAACGCACTCAAATGATCGAGCGCATTCCAGCCATCAGAGACGAAAATTAACATACCGCTATAACTCGTTATTTTTGGATGATAACCTTCAATATGTTATTAACAAAAAGATCTTAGAAGTGGGTTCAGGCTCCGCAGGGTGAGCTAATAATAAATTACAAAATATTCAAACGTACTGTAACAGCTCAATGCGCACAAAAAAAACCTACCGCTCTAACTTGTAAAATACTCATTTGCCGCTAAAAGTTTATAGAAAAAAAGTAGTTTATTTTGATGTTATTACCATGATTCAAGCAACAAAAATTCAAAAATTAATTAACAGCTGTTTATTTGATGGAATTTGTCATCAAAGACGAAAATTAACGGTCAATGTGAAGCTTAAAGCAATCACGTAAAATAATTATTTGATTCCAAAGAATCACTAAAGGAACTCATTTAAAAACGTTTTACACGAATGACATTCTGCTCACTGATGCGTTATTTTCAAATTATCAAATTTTGAAGTTGGCTTTTGCATGCAAAAGGAAGCGACCGCGCCGAGCAGAATTTAATTAATAACGCAAGCTAACCCCCTATTTCAAAAGTAAAGAGGTTGGGTCGTGAGAGGAAGCCACAGTTCTTCTAGTGAAAATTATAAATAAAGGTTTAAAGCAACCCATTAAGGTGACATTAAAAATTGTGTTTAGATCTGCTCCATGATGGCGGCGGCCGTACCGGGTGGCGCCATCTATGAGCTGACTAAAGGTACCGACGTAATAATGACGACTACAAAAAACGTCGAAAGCACCAAGTTCGAGAAATAGTACGCTAACTTTTTTGTATTTTTAACTGATAACAATATTTCTTATTATTTTATTAACAATTTCTATCATTCTTTTATTTCTACAAAGTTCTGGCAAAAACTTTAACACCTCATGATCCAAACTTTGCCTTTCCCGACCCAACCTGGTCGTAATCTGTGTTGCACATTTTGCGCGGGAAAGCAATTTCACCTATAAATTCCAAGCTGAATAATTCAAAAATAACGCATCAGCTAGCAGAATGTCATTTATGCAAAATTTTCTGAAATGTGTTCCTTTAGTGATTGCATTAAACTTCACATTGACCAAATTAACATACCGCTATAACTCGTAAAATATTCATTTCTGACAAAAATTCAGGTAAATTTGAAGGAGATGACAGTTGTCAATTTTCCACTTTTTGGCGCCTGAACCTAATTAATTAAATCAAAATAAACAAGTTTTCTTCTATTCTTTTTTCGTCTCAAATGAGTATTTTACGATTTATAGCGGTAAGTTTAGTTTCGTCATTGATGACGAATGCGCTCGAATAAACAGCTACTCATCGATTTTTAAATTTTTGTTGCTTGAAACATGGTAATAACATCGAAATAAATAACTTTTATTCTATACACTTTATTCGTCAAATGAGTATTTAACGAGGTATAGCGGTAGGTTTGGTTTCGTCTTTCAAGACAGAGCGCTGGAAGCGAGACGCCATTGAAGTATTGCCATACAACTCGATCAAAGAATTTCTTTCCGCTTCAAAGACTGGAGTTGCGGTAAGTCATTTACCGCTTTAACTAATAAAATACTCATTTGAGACAAAAAGTGCATAGAAGAA
The DNA here is from genome assembly GCA_030386875.1 of Morinoia aosen. Lineage (NCBI taxonomy): Eukaryota > Metazoa > Arthropoda > Malacostraca > Amphipoda > Talitridae > Morinoia > Morinoia aosen. The sequence goes on along the minus strand of CM059564.1, from coordinate 64,221,101 downwards.
AACTTGTTTATTTTGATCTAATTAACTATGCTAAGGCATCAAAATTTACAAAATCGACAACTGTCATCTCCTTCAGATTTACCAAAATTCATAGAAGAAATTTGTTTATTTCAGGTCAATTTTTACTTTAACGTTGGCAACGATTTTATAATTTTTTTGCCAATAATCAATAAAGGAACACATTTAAAAACGTTTTACATGAATGAAATTCTGCTTGCTGATGCGTTATTTTTTAATTATTCAACGTTGAAGTTGGCTTGTGCGGGCCAGGGAAGCGAGCAAGCCAAGCGTAATTCAATTAATAACGGAAGCATTTCCCCTATTACAAACATAAAGAGGTTGAGTTGTAAGGGTTAGCCACAGTTCTTCTAGTGAAAATTATAAATAAAGGATTTTAGTGACGTCCATTTACATCATCTCCAATGACGGCCACCCGGTACCCAAGATGGCGGCCGCCATCTTGGAGCCAATGTCAAGGGACATCACTATAAACTTTTATTTATAATTTTTGCTAGAAGAACTGAGGCTACCCCTCACGACCCAACCTCTTTCCGTTTGTAATAGGGGGTTAGCTTCCATTTCAACTCTGAAATTGCGCAAAAAAGGCCATTCAAAGGCTCATATAACTTCAAACTTAAATAACTCAAAAACTAAGCATGTGCAAGCATATTGTCATTCATGTAAAACGACTTGAAATTGACTATGTTACCTCTACGTATAGCAACAAAATTATGAAAATTATTCACAACATTAGAGTAAACATTGACCTTATTTCAATCTAATTAACTATGTTTAGGCACCAAAAACTTGAAAATTGACGACTGGCACACGCTTCACATTTACCATACTCTAAAACTTAGGATGCAATTCAAAGCCCTGTAAAATAAATTTTAATAGCACAATTACTTCAAGGCAGTGCTCCCATTTTACCTTAACTGAGAACTGGTGTTTCACACATTCTACCTAATTTACCTCTAAGTGTTTCTGAGACAGAGATGTAGCCAACCCTACTTTTTAAAAGTACAAAATTCAAAACAAAATATCAACTAATAAACAATGAATAATAGCATTATTAAAGGAAAGAAAACTTTCCTCAATACATACCAAACATGCATGAATAATTTAAAATTAAACCCCTCAAGAAAACTGATTACAGCTAACTAGGGGCTAGTCACTCGCAATGCCTAATTTAACACAAACATCGTGGTAACTACTGATTTATTAAATTTGCTGAATTTAGGGAGAGAGATATTTCAACAGAGAAAGTAATTATCTTACGAAAATAGCCACCTACAATAAAATTACCTCATGATATATTTATCTCCATACCTTGGCTAAGTCTTATCACCAGCAAGACGTTAAAGTAAAGCCAAGCTTTGAAATAAACACCACCAAACTTAAAAATACTTTTTTGTAAACTTACTCTTCTGCGCTCCATAGCATCATAAATTTAAATCTTCAGCCTTAAAACTCATGCATTCACTTTTCAAACAATCGTCACTTAATTCGCATTTTAGTAACAACTACTCCCGCCAACGCCAGTAATGTTTTTCTTTCGCGACCTTGGAGAAAAATACAATAGTCAACATGATGAAACACGAAAAATAGGATTACAATATTAGAAAATAATCTGGAAAATAAATATATTAACGAATTTATCGCTTTATTTACACATTAATCAATTTTATGTTCATCCTAAGTTAATTCAAAAGATTTATATCCCAGCCCCATGCATACGTGGATTACAGTTAAGTAGTTATTTTCAATATAAGTACTACAAAAATCTTCGAATATCACGTTAGTTTCAATTCCATTCATTTATAGGGCAAATAAAACGCTCGTTGATATTTGGCGTTACATAAGGGGGAAGCTGATTAAAACGCAAGCGAAAACGCTTTTGCTCCCATATTCAGAATCTAAATCTTCTTCGTGGCACATGGGTTAGGAACCGAACTAAGGATGAGGAGATCCCTGGTTCTTTTACAGTTCGGTTCCTACAGGATTTCTATTATTATCAAAACACAGCTTTCTGGTGATCATACCAAATGGAGAAAACGGGGTTAAGAGGTTAAGGGGAAACTTTTCTACTCAATGAGCTGCTCATCGAGGTCAGGCTCGTCGAGTGGTTAAGTTCTCTTCACAGGAAAGGTCGTCAGTTCGAATCCCGGCATTGTCTCCCCTCGGTGATTCTGCCGTAGGGAAAAGGGAGAACTCCACCATATTCATCCACTTTATTCAGGTGTCCGAAATGGGTAGCGCCTTGACCGGGAGTAACCGTCATTGCGTCCTGGAAGTTAGTTATAAGGCATTTGAAAAGTGAATGTACAAAATTATTTCTTTCAGACTTGATTGGAATAAAAACATCTTTTATCTTCACTAATTTATTCCCATTCCTTTAGGAAATTGGGAAAAAAATTGTATACTACAAATGTAATAACAATAACAATAACATCGATGGGTGCTGATGTGGTCAACATCAAAACAAGGAAACGAGTCTTTAAAGTTCTGGTTTGCTGGTTAAGGTTGGAAATTTGGTTGATTTTGAATAGAACAAAGGTTGGTGTTCCGTGATATTTTGAGGTCACCAGACGCCTGGGAAGGCATCAAAAATTAAAATGAATTAAGTATAGCCACTTACTCAGAGGGAGTTTGGGGTCCGGACGCAGTATTTTCAAGCGTCAAATAATAAAAAACAGGTAATCATAAAAAAACACAATTCAAACATCACTTGGGGTAATGAAAAATAGATAGGGCTCGTCTGGTCGTTTATTGGGGTAGAGGGTGAACGCCGAAGTGCGAGGCTTGATTCTTGGTTCTTGAGGAATTCTTGGGAAGACTCCGAGGCGATTGAAGAAACTTCAGACGGTGCGCTTCCAGGTCGGCTTGGGGAAGCGTGTACTGGAGTGTGAAGTTTGGGATAGTGTTAAGTGTGGAAGGCTACGATACTAAGTGGCTCGGCATTTGAGGGTTATGATTATGCCATTTGTTTAGTATGGGAAGCGCTACCGGTCGGGAAAACTCGGTAGGAATTGAAGACACTCGACTTATATCTCAAACTGGGGTGTTCAGAGGCTTAGCTGCAGATAAGCAATCCCTCCAGCATAAAAAATTGGGGAGTGAAAGAGGAAGCGAGGATACGAGGAGGAGGAGGAGGAGGTAATCTCCTTACTCTTAATGCAGAGTGGCTGCAATCATGATGTGAGAGTGTTGACTCTAAAATGTTTGTGAGTGAGGGGGAATGTGTTGTCCAGGGTCATATGCCCCTCTGGGGCCCAAGCACTACACTCAAACGAATCTCTTACGTGAATCACGGACTCTGCCAGGGGGGCTGGCTTTATATACGTAAGATAACCGGAAGCTTGCGAAATGGTTCTGCATCAAAACGCGTGAGAGCTAATTTTCGGAATGTCGAAGTATTTTCGGTTCAAATTTTAATAGATTTCGGGGTAATGTTAAATGGATTATGTAATCTAAATTTTTAGGAATGATTGTGTCAATCTTATTTAATTTTTAGAAGATAGTTTTCATAATTTATGAAAGTAGGCTGAAGTGCGACTAAGGGAGTTCACTACAAGTCCTTTATCGATCCATATCTAATGATCGGAGATCATTGATGATGTTTCCGACATCGGCTGTTTCAAAAGTCTAAAGCCATTCGGGTTGTTGCCAAAACATTTTCAAGGATTCTTTGGGCTAAAAATCCTCAATTTTTTCTACTTGATAAACTAACCATAATATTTAAAAGGGGTGAAAGATTTGTAACAACAAATTGTTTATTCAAGAAACGAAGTTACTCTCTACCTGTGAGCCATTGAGTAGTCGCCATGGTAGTCACTTTCCACAATTGGGCCTCGCATTGATGAAGTAATCTCAAAGTGTAATTTATTTTTCTTAAATTCCTTAATTAGATTACAATTATTTACAATTTATGGGATTAATATAATTGTTGTGTAGTTTCTTTTCAACACAACATGATGCTTATTTAGCTGTAGCTGTAAACTACAGTTTCAGTAGCTTTAGACTACCAAGCAGGAGTACGAAAACACTCTGGTTCGCATGTTTTTCAGTGTACTGTTCTCTGTCTGTTACAGACTTCCTCTTAAAACCAACCGTGCTCAGAAGTCAGGCAAGAGCGCGTAACAATAGCTTCCGGATCTCGTAAAGGAGGAGCGTGACAACAGCTTCCGGAGCTCGTAAAGGAAGAGCGTAACAACAGCTTCCGGAGCTCTAACTCACAAAACCAGTGCCACATTATAACGACGCATATTTTAATATACAATAATAATTAAATTGAAATATTTATGCTTTCGCGATTACGTTTTTACTGACTGGCAACACCAAAGCGTGACGATTGGTTCCTGTACGATACCTGTGCCATGACCTGTGCAACAGTCAGTACACCTATATTACCCTCATGCCTCGTGGTAGTGTCTTCACGTAAGTAATAACAGTGCTCGTGTTTTGCAAACCCCTAATACATATCTGATAGCCGGTGGAAGTTGTGTCAGCAGTTTTTTAGGAAGGTGGCAAGATTTATTCTTATTAAATACATGCGCGGATGAGAGTGAAACATATGTGTTTCTGAGCTACGCATTTCTCCTAGGCTTAGGCTGGCGGCCATTTTGTGCCCGGTGAAGTTTCCTTAAGGTTTTTCTATATACTTCTAGTTTGACGGGCTTAGCCTAGAGTAATTGATTTACAAGAGAGTAGTGAGGATGAATAGTAGTGATGAAGTAGGGCGATAATCATGGTTACTCAAATACGTAGAAGATGTTCGGGGGTTAAAAAAAGGGGTGATGTTGTCTTTAGTCTTTTGGATTTAGTCTAGTTTTAAGTTTTTTATTGGCAGTACGAGTTGACAAGGGGTAACTAAAACTCAGACGATTTTGTAGGAAAAACGAAGAAGCGGAAGTCCTGTTTGCAGCTTGGGGGCGAGAGTTAAATGAGACTAAGCTCAGTAATCGCGGAACGAAATGGGGAGAGTGTTGCCAGATTGGCTTCAGTATTTCGATCCGTGAAACATTTAGAAATAATGGAATTTATCGTACCCATAAAAATGCAGTTTGAATCAAAAACAATACTTTAAATTTTTAAGACGTAATTCATGGTAATTATAAAAGGATTTTACCAGGCACCACCGATGAATAAATTAAGAAATACTGATTCCGGAAAAAACTTAGCGTTTCTCTTTAAAATAATGCATATAATGCAGGACTTGCTTGGCTGTAATGATTGCAACTGGTAGAGAATAAAGAGAGTTTAGACCAACTAAATTCAAATCAGCCTGGCCCACAGATCTGGGTCTGATTGGCTGACTTGACGGGTCGTAACTACTGTCTGAATATCCTCAACAAATACCTCACTAGTTACTCCGCCCTGGTTGTTGCGACTCACTGGCGTCTCCTTGGCTGAAACCCGCCCGACTGTCCTGAAAATTCCCGTTGCGGAAGTGACTTGCTGGTTTCCCCCAAATAAACCACCTCAGCTGAGTGATGCTCGACAAGTGGATTGATCAATTACAACATATGTTCACATTGTGTTTACTAAAGAGATACATTTGTCACGCTGAATGATTTCACATCGTTGAGTTCCTAGACACATGAAAACTTGCGACGACGTCCTCTTAGTTCTGTTCTCTGATTTATGAAAAAGAAGTGGAGCGTTCTAAAGTAGTCGGTGGCGAGAATCGCAATTAATTTAAGTTTAATAACGACTGCCGGATATTAGGAAACACGTCTGGCGTTTCCAAAATTTCACCAGCAGCCTCTACAATTCTGGCCACGAGATCTTCCTCAGATTCAATGGGTGTAGCATAAACAAGGCTCTTCATGCTAAATTTTTTTACCTAATATCACTAAAACTATATTTTATTATTTTAAAATTTCCTGGAATATAATTGATTGTAACGTGAATTCAAAATGAATATTCCGAGTAATTGTGTAATTTAATTTCATTATTTAAAATAATAAACAGCTAATATCTCAAAAACCCGAATTTTTTTGGGAAAATTTCATAGAAGAAGACGTGTTTATTCGGCCATTTTCTACTAGGGGTGCAATTTTGTACCTCTTGTTCTGAAACACCCTGTATATATATCTTACATACATGAATATACGAACTTTACACACACATACACGTACGTAAATATTCGGATACAAGCAATCAAACCGCATACGTATACTGCAAAAATGTGGTGCATGTGGTATAATGTAATGAAGAAAGGATAATTTGTGATAGAAATGCGTAACTACTTTTCCAGTTTGTACTGCAGCTTACAATTATTGTGTCGACGCAAGATAACGAGCTACTTCGGTTTGGAATTCTTCTAATGTTTGAGGGATTTTGATGCTCTGGGAAAGTTTATTCCACAGTAAGGCGCCTGATATATTGCCAGAGCTTTCTGCCCAATATCAGATGAACGGTAGTTGATCAAGACGTTAATTCATTTTTTCGGCTTTAGGTTGGTGACGGTGGGGGGATGAAATTGCACTATTTCAGCATTGCTCTGAGGAAGATAAAAAGAGGAGAATACGTGTTGGGCTTCGTGGACGAGAAACCTGTCTAGAATAGAAGTACAGCCGAGCTTAATCAGGAGAGGTGTTACGTGATAACTCCTCTAGAATTTACCTTTGCATACCACCTTGGCAGCAAATTCATGCATTTTGAGTGCAAGTAGTTTTCAGCGTTAGTAGTTTCTCCAATTATGTTGCAAATATTTTGCATCGTAACATAGAAAATCGTTTTCAGGTCTCTGACCCCGGTGGACTTTTTTGTGCCAGTATTATTAGCTTACAAAAAATAAATTTGAGTAGCGGTAGAATATTATATTTTCTCCGCGCTCGTTAATTGGCGCTTAGTTGATTATTAGGAGTGAAAAGATAGTTCCCAATGTCGACTTAATAATCACAGGGGCAGAATAATATGAATTCAGCCATTTTACTTTCAACATTAATTTCTGACACAGCAAGTTCCTAAGCTCGTCTTTCAATCCAAGTGCGCACTAACAAGAGTGTTTTCAACAATGCGTCACTGGTATTGTGTTTTTTAAACTTCTATCTGCATGCATTGCATGCATTATCAAACTTAGATTACGCAACAAAGGGAATGTATTTTTCCGTGTTTTTTCTTAATCATTTTTTTTGACTTTGCGACGCAGTAAAGGCGACTTTGATCCGACCGAAGAACCCATTTCACCAGGTAATTCTACTTACAGTCAGACAGAACCTCCTTGGAGTCTGTGTCACCGGGACCAGGGTCAGATGTTGTTACCGAGAGGCCTCCTAAGGTTTTAATCACGCACAATCGGATGTGGTTTTTGTTGTATTCTGTGAGGATATTGATTTGCATGCTTAATTTGTGTGTTCTTTCTGTTTGTTTCAGCCTAGATTCTTGCTGTGCTATGAACTATCATTGTACATAAGTTAATCTTGAGCCTGGAAGATCTAACTTGCTTAAGGTCCACCATCTTGGGAGGTGAGTTGAATGGTTCTTCTAGTTAATTAGCATGCGCATTGTTGGAATTTTCTCATCAGTTTTGGTTTTTGGTTTGGTTTGCTTCTTTTATTCTTTTTCCATTGTGTCTTGAGATGTTCATTTTGATTGATTTCCTTTATTTTGAGTTGAAGTTTTGCTCTTTATGTTTATTTTACTTATATAATTTGCGTTTTCTATTTATTTTGATTTTCCTTGCTTTATGAGATTTATTTGCTTCAGATTTCTGGTTGATTTATGTTTGTTTGTTTGTTTTATTCTTTTTGTAAAGCCTGGTCATGAGAGTTGCTTGCGGTTCTTGTACTTACTCGTATAAGTTACACTCATTCTTTTCAGCCGGCAAGTCAACACCTCATATCCATGCTCCCTACTCTTGGCTCATTTTGTCATACCTGTCTGTACATTTCCTTCTATTTGCTGTGCCTCTGTATTAGTTATCTCTCATATTCTGGTTCTGAGTAAACTATAATAAACATTAAATTTTCATTTTACCAACAGTTTTAGACTCACTATACAAGATCGATGATGTATTATAGGTAATTCTGACCCCGCAACAATGTTTTGTTCATAAATACTTTATTTACGTCTTATTTTACACAGAGCAGAATGATTCAAGAAAAACTCGCAAAATTATAATAACAAAACCCAGACGTTACTGGGCGTCCCCCCCTCCGTTAGTTTGCATTCACAGATAACAAATAACTAAATAATCCTATGAGCACTTTGTTATCAGCTTATAAAAAAGACTATTTCAAGACTCAAGAGTGACTAATTCTAAATGGGTATACTAGCAGTTTCATATCGATAAGCTGTGTGGGCTGGAATACTTGTTACGGGCAAGTAGTCCTTATCATATCTTTGTCTGTAGGCTATTCCCTTCAAGATAATTAAATAATAACACATGTCGGCATCAGTAAAACTTGGTAAAGGAAACAGTGAAAATTCCAACACGAACAGCGCGAGATGCGATTGTCATAGTTAGAGTGAGTAAAAAATTATTTATTGCCGAGGTTTGAGGCGACATTTAGAGTTCATTTCAGTCGAAATATGAGCGGATTCAGTTGGCGTGTAAAGTGTTTCCAGTGGAAGGGTAGGGCGCTATCAATCGAAGAGACGGACTTCCAGGAATACTTACAGGCGGATATTAATGGGAAGCACTCGACTTGTGTTCCACATTCCACCTTACAAACACTGCAGCAGCAGCCAACAACACTAGATTTCAAATGCGGATTAATCAATATAGAGACTTACCTTCTGTATACGCGCATAGAAAACCCTAAAAACTAAATTGAAATATCAAACCGTACAACATTTTTATGAGAAGCCGTTCTGTTTCATACGTCGTATTCTTTTTCTCGAAGTCTAGTTTGCACAAATTCAACATAATAAAATATAGTACGTTACAGTAGCCTTGGCTATACGAACCGAATGCGGAATTTCGAGTTGTGAATCGGTAAATTTAAGTGACAACAGAACTATAGAGGATAGTCGCTACAAAAAAGTCTGAGTATTAGATTAATATAGGAACGTCTTTTAACGCGGAATGAACCGGAAAAATTCCGTAAGGTTGAGAAGTTAGAAAAAAATAATGTAGGACAATTAAACGTGAGTGTAGTAATGAGCTTTTTTATCTTGATCAGCGTGCGCTTTCTGTTTTTGAAGAAAAATACTCCCGGATTTCTGGAAAAGAGAAAAAATCACTTGCGCAACCAAGAATTGGTACATAAATAGACTTTATTATCATGAAAATGAGCCATGGTAAATAAAGAGTAGCATCAATAAATAACTTGAATTACGAATATTTTTCATAATTATTTCTTCGATCTAGTAAAAGTGGACACATAAAATACGTCACTAGAAAGTTAATACAAAGTTCGTGACTGCCTGGAGACCTCCTCGAAGCTCCATTATCACGTTGACAGTGATAGGTTGAACTGAAGTTCAATTTCTAACTAAAATTTAAGGTCAATTGTAGTAAACACTTTAGAAAATAGCAAACATTAACTGTAGCGTGCCTTCATTTAGCTTTGATGAAGTATTTATAAAAATTGAGTTTGTGACTACTGGTCGGCAAGCAGCATTCTGAAAATTCTCTCCGTGTTCACCAGTAGCTCAAGTCGCGGTCAACGTGTTAAGGAATAGAACTGCACAAGTCTTCATTGGTGTTCGATCTGCTTTCCGTCATTACTAAATTTTATAGAGGATAAGCTCTCCAACCGAATCAAGTTGGGTGAACTTGAACTAACAAAAACAAATTTGGAATAGAATTTGGTACGTAAAGTGAACAGAATACGGTATGAGAGTTAGAACATAAAAAAACCTCATAGAACACGTTGCACTGACTGTGAGCGAGACTGAGGTAACCGAGGGCTGCGGGAGACTGGGGCTGGTCGACCAGGAAGTTAGAGCCCTCGTCACAGGCGCGCGCGATGAGAGGGTCGAGCGGCAGCCGCGCCACCACAGCGAGGCCCGTCTCGGCCGACAGACTCGCCGCTCCGCCTGTGGAGCTCGGGAACACTACGCTCTCCACCTGACGATATACCATACAGTTCAGGTGTACATCTCGGGAACACTACGCTCTCCACCTGACAGTGTGCAATACACTTCAGCCACAAAAAATCTGGCAATGCTGGCCTCAATTATTAATAAAATACTAGCAGCCAGCATTCTGCACTTATGGTCTCCAACACCCGCGCTGGCGATCTTCGTACGAGCATCAAAAAGGGTGTGTTCAGAACAATAAATGAGGCTCCGAATGCAACAATTTAGCACAACCAAAAGTAATTGAAAATACTAGAGTGCTCTCAGTTTGAAACGCAATTTTAAGAGGAATGAATGTTTTGACAATTATTTTTCAGAAACAAGAACATTATGCAATAATTTCAAACACCAACAAACTACCATTTGAACACTTGCAGTGCCATGGATGTGTAGGTATAGAAGCAGTAAACAAAACTTAAAAAGACAGAACATAAGAAGAAACTTGATTATACTGACAACTCCTGGAGCCAATAGACTCGAACGAGAGTGGTCCACGAAGTCAGACAAGCCAAGTCAAATAAGTCAGTTCAAAGTCAATAAGTCATTCGGTGAGTCAAATAAGTCAGTTGAGTCAAACATGACAGCCGTACAGCTCAACCCACACTCCACAACGCACCTTGCACTTAGGACACACAAAAGTTGTCATGTTCTCCACAATGCCGATGACGGGGAGCTTCACTTTCTCGCAGAACGTGATTTCTTTCCTCACGTCCAGGATGGACACTTCCTGCAGCAGAGAATAGGTTTTTAAATGCGGCAAGGGGATAGAGCCAACAATCGCCACTTAATGAAATAAATAATTTCACGAAATGCTAATTTTGGTTTACAGGAATGCTTGCGGCTGTTCAAAGCCAGCAAAGATGTCGATGCGGGCTGTTATGAAATGATGGTGCAATACCAGTCGCATACGAACGTCATTGGAGGCCGCTGTAAAAGTGGCTGAATAATGCAAATGTCTCCACTAACACTAATGCGTTGGCAGCTGCTGTAAAGGTAATTGAATAATGCGAATGCCTGAACAAATACTGCTGATACTCATTCTTAGGTACTATAAAAGTTTTGGGTAATGCCAATGCAAAATCCTACCGTCCGCTTGATGCTCACGTGCTTCTGAACGCAGTCAGATTTAAACGGAATTAATGTAAATAAGTTCAAAGTTTGAGTTTAGTTCAAAATCCTGGAGGCAGACTGTTAAACTAACTAAAAATAACTAATTCCAGATGCGTTACTTTGAGCACCTGTCAAGTCTGGGCGCTTGGTCTCAATGCACTCGTACCATATCTTTCATAACCGTTCGTTCCTTCCCTCGTATCACGTTTAGTATCTTGAGACACATATTTACAAGCCTAACACATAAAAGATTTGTTTAAAATACGTATTGAGAAGGTTCATAGTGTACGTAGATTTGTCACTTTCTGGAGCATGTTAACAAAGCAGATCTCTGTACTCAGCCAGCGAAAGGCGGGTGTGGGAGCGAGTTGAGAGCAAACTGTGCGCCTACAACCGTTATTGCCTGTGTGCAACAGAACGCCCTAAGTGAGGACATGGACCAGTGAGGACCACACGACGCACCTGCGGCGTGGTGACGACCACAGCAGCAGCCCCTGGAGCCTGCAGGAGGTAGTGGGCGAGCGTGAGGTGCTCGTCGCTGGTGCCGGGAGGCGTGTCGAGCACGAGGTAGTCCAACGCGCCCCACTCCACGTCCTTCAGGAACCGCTTGATCAGACCTGCGGCAGGGGGAGTGCTGCATCACGGACATCGAGGCGCGGGCGTAACGGAACACGAGATTCACACAACATGAGGCCGGTAGAACAAGCGCAAGAAGTGCTGAAAGTTAAGACATATACTTAGGAGGGTTTGGTCGTATAAGACATATACTCAGGAGGGTGTAATCGCATTTGTTGTTATGAAACACTTCTTCTGGAGAACGCGATGAGGATTCTCCCAACTGAATGTGGTGTGAGGTATTGGGGCACGTCAGGGTACGCTGTGACGAATCATGTGTCGCAGTACAGACACGCAAAAAGCCGTTGTTATTCTTTGCGACTTGATGAACAACGAAAATGTCCTCAGAAAGACAAAATGGATAACAAAATTTTTCACCAGAAAACTCACTTGAAGGGCTTAATAGAACTGAAGTCGACCCAAGAAGTCATAAGTAACAATTAAAAATCAGAAATAGCATAACAGGAAACAAAAATAACAACTTTGGAAGATACGGACCTATTCACTGAGTGAAAAAAAGAAATATTTCAAAGAAATTTGAACGGCAGATGGAAAAACTGGAACATGATGAGAGTGAAAAATACAGAAAAAATATCAAGTTTCAAAAATAAATACAAATTATGCAAGACCATAAAGGCAACAACCTTTCTTGCGGGTGTAAATTTAAGGATGCATTAAGTTAAATACACAAAAGAAGAACAAACGCCTCCTGCTGGACCAACACCAAGGCGACAGACAGTGATGTCTAGCGAAAGAGTCCACACTGCACCTCAGTTGCTGCACGCAGTAGTGATTGCTATGCCATCAGACAATCTTTCTTTCTGGTGCTCAGCGGCCGAGGCCTTAGAGATAGCGAGGCTGCAAGACACATTCCTCGCAGGAGGTACATTACTCCATCACTCAGACGGACTCTACAAAGGGCGTTGCTGAGACTCAATAACCCGAAAAAGTATACGGAGGAACGTATCACTTGTTCTCCCTTCAATGATGAGGCAACTCACGTTGAGGCTACGTCCCAAGGTACCAGCCAGAACAGGTGATGAAGAACGATTCATTTGCAGCGACCTCTTGAAAGAGGCGGATATAAGTTTAAAAATTTAGGATTTACCGTTTTTGTTGGGGCCCCTCCACATGACGGCGTCCTCCAGACTCTCGAGCAGGAAGCCGATGGACATGACGGCAAGGTTGTCCTCCACGTACTGGCGGAGGTGGTACAGAAAATAAATAATAGGGTATTGCGGCAGGCTGATAGAGTTTACTTTAATCGACTAGAGTGCTCCACAAAAATGCGCCGATGAAACACACCCTTTAATCACTCAAAACGTGTCGAGGTAACGTTACTACAACGAGGTAGCGTGAAACGTTACATCATATTAACAGATAAACATCATATAATTAACACCTTCATCTCGTTCCTCACGAAATACTTTTCGAACTCTCAAAAAATCCGCTACAACGTGGCGAATAATACATCTAGTCCGGCTTGCGTTTCACGATACTTTCAGGACGTTTGTTGTACAGTTCCGAAAGGAAAATTTACGCTCGTCGGATAAAAATAACTCGAACATTTTGGAATCACCCAGGGTAGTTCTCTCAAAAGACTCTTCAAATAATTTAAATGACAACGGTTATGAGTGAAAGAAATGCGTTAAATGTCACCTGCCAATGAACTGCAGCATACATTGAAAATTCGTCATGCACTCGTGTGCCTTTAAGGGACAACACAGGATTCTAATTTTCAATAAGACCACTCCATAGTACTCATATCACGTGCGACGATACTCAATAGAAGGCAACAACAAATAGCAAAAATACCTCGCGGCGGTCTTTAGGTCCCTCACAATTAAAACAAAGACATAGATACCATTGCATGATTTTAATGTATCCAAACAGCGGATATTAAATCCTGTGTTATTGTTACATCCACTGAAATTATGCAACACTAGACCACCTCAGTGTGACAGAAAAGCAGCGAACGACACACACGGGTATCGCTACGCATACCGGCAGTCAGGTACAAGATTCGCTGAAGAAAAAAAAGTAGGAGAAAAAGCAATCGAAAACCTCATTTGGAGACGAAATTCCACTCATTACAGCAACCAGCACGGCTAAATATACTCTTCGTAAACAAGTTTATTGCTTGGAAGCGCGAAGTTCCCATCACATTGTACTATGGGAAATTCTGAATTGAAATCCTGTTTCCTTCGCTGAACATGAAGTTATCAGAATACTCAGAAGACGACTGAAGCAGCCTTTCCTGATCTCGATAAAATATTTTGAAACCATACTTCACAAATGGTAAAGCGATGACACTCGCACCTATAGGCAGAAACGTGATAGCGTGTCTCTAGGCTGTAGCTCAAAAGTTAGGAACTCTTCATAAGCTACAGTAGACTATTAAAAACCATTAGTTAGAAGTAAATCGAGACCATCTTGCAGGCACGAGAAATGTGCTGGACAACAAAGCATCGGTGAAACTCACACTGGAATTATCAAAACACCCCGTAGCATACTGTTATCACAACGAGGCAACGTGAAATGCTATATTATAGTACACATCAGAATATGTAGAACGAAAATTCGCAGACAAAAGTTTCACACGAGTTTCTAAACTCTTCAATACTGTGAGATCTACTTAACGATAATGACGAGATACATACCTGCTCTCAAGTGCAATAGCTTACACACAACCCATGGTGGCGAGCTTCCAATTTCTTCAATTCCAAGTTTTCGAATCTGGCCTTATTTATGACAAAATTTTATTCGATAAACGTCAAAATTGAGATTAAGGTCAAAATTCTTAAATTTGAAGTGAAGTTTTTTTTAAAAAACTCAATTTGAAATTTAGGGACAAAATTATATAAATTAGCCCATATTTCTACTGTCAAACATTTAGAACAAGGGGACAAACAAACCAACGCGCGCCACGCACCACAGGGGACCACCCTGACGCAGAGGCGTGCACCGAGTTGCCGGCAGAGCCCGTCACACGGGGCTGCGACGGCCCGCAGATGTCAACGTCCAGTATGCCAACCTGCGCACGTAATGCATACATTCATGAAGGAGAACGTAATGACCGTCTTATTTTACAGTTGCACTTGCTTGCAACTATAACAGGGATTTTATTTTCCCCCTACGGTGGGGAGGGAATGCAGTGCAAGCACATATAGTAAGAGGGGCTGCTACTTTAACCTACTTCTTCTCTTCTACATTTTCGACATCAACCGAGGAGCATTTTCCTACCTTCAGAGTATGTACTTCGCAGATGGATTTCAACACAGAACTTCTTCACCGAAAAAGCAAGAAACAGTGGGAAAACGGTTTGACTTACGAAATCTTGGATATTTTTTGAATGGTGCAATTTTTTGAATGGTTTCAGAAATTAATGGTTCAATACCCCAGGAAATATCAGAGCAAGCAGCTTCCTAGTGATCGCAGATAACGGAGGTGAGAGAAGAAAATGTAGGAGTAACTCACCAACTCAAAAGGTTTAAATTTCATTTCATATCTCTTGGGTTAAAGAAACTAATAATTCGTGAGAATCACATCGCGATAATAATGATGATGCGATCAATGAAGGTGTTTCACTTGTTGGTTGCCCATACAGTCACGCACTCGCACGCCTCTGAGCGCAACATGCGCACGCCTCTCCTCTAGGATTCAGTAACTCTGAAGCTTTGAAGAATAAACAATATGATCCGAAAGCAGCCTCACCCTACTAATCCCAATTAAGGTCATGTCCGAGTTATCGAAAACTAATTCGTTTTTTCACTAAGAGACAGAAATATTTAAATACCTTCCTCTCAAAATTACCTTAACTGCAGATGAAGATTGACGTACAAATGTACAATGACAGCATGCAAACCGCTCCATTGAAATGCGATATCCTCCCATCATCAAACTTTACACATATATTCTCCACTGTTAGTGCCTATGCCACAGGGAAAAGGTTAGACATCGGAGTTGATGATCCTGAAGTGAATAAACAGAATATGATCGCCGGAATAGAAGCTCTTATAATGAAGTTTTGATGCCAAAAGATGACGAAGTATACACAAAAGATTAAATTAGATTCGATGTTAGTTTAAGCCTCACTAACCGCTAAAAAAAAGCGTTCCGAAGAGAGGAAGGCACCATTTAGTACGGAGAAAAGGGAATGTGGAATCTACGCAGGAGCATAGAAACAGAAAGTTGAGAAAGAAGTTCATGGAACAAGATGAAAGTTGACGAAGAAAATAGTAAGTGCTGAAAAACAGGACAGTAGTGAACCGAAAAAGGCGGTCCATAACATAAGAAAATTTTTTATTTCAACAAAAAGAAGGCCTACCAACTCTCAGCTCAGCCCCTCACACATTTTCCCCCTGGGAGCGCTAATTCCCATAGATATGTACAATAGTTGTATCCTCCTGAGAGGAGTATACGCAAAATTCAAGTCTCCTTGACTAAGTTCGAGTGATTGAGCATGATAGCGAAATTTTCCGGAGTAACTTCCTAGCTGAAAAAAGGAATACAAACACTGCAGATATGAGATGATACGTGCATCAACAAATTATCTAAGAGACTATGTTCGAAATCACACGAGACAATTATTGCAGCTACAAGAAATTCAGAAGAATTCGACAGTGTTTTCAATACTGAGCTAACAAATCCCAGCAAGAGGTAGATCATACGAAGTTGAAGGAACAGAGCGTCGGTGCGGACACGACTACAACAGCGAGACGCGGCAGGCTGGTCGATAACCGCAGGCCGCTCCTCCGCCTCACGCAACTGTACGGGCGCTGGTGGGTAGGTAAGGTGTGTTTCTCCAGTACACAGTACACAGCTCCAACACACAGTACACAGCTCCATCACAGAGTACACACCTCCAACACACAGTACACAGATCCAACACACAGTACACAGATCCAACATACAGTACACAGCGCCAGTGCACAACACAAACAACGCTCACCACCCCGGCACCGCAACATACGTCTAATGCATTAATATTTTCTTGTAAAAGCGCCGAGCGTCAGACTACAGAAATGACCTGAGCCACCTACACTCTTCCTGCAGTGCTGCAGGCAAAAATTTCGTGGCTTCAATTTAGCGTGAGGAAGCTCTGTTGTTTCATTGCTTTGCTAAGTTCCTCCTGCTCTGAGAATACGGATGACGCATCATTACGGAGAGCAACAGTTCTTCAAAAGCACAGGGCCTTGCATCTAGGTTTTGTTTATCGTCTTTACTTGTATTCAATTACTATCAATGAATCCTAGGAATCATAATGAAGTAGTAATTTTTTATTCCGATGTTTCCCTCCATGAGCTGAGGCATTACAATGACCTTGATATTTCAGCTGCTAAGATGTAATTCCATCAAGCGCAGTGGCTCTGTAGGATAACAAACAAAACACGCGTAGAGGTTTCCAAGAATTAATAAATCCCATGCGCGCATAGACTTATCAGGTCAATAATTACTACACGCAAAGAGATTTCTTACAATGAATAACCAATACGCACGCAAAACTTAACACGTATTACGATGCAGAGACTTATAGTTTTTTGGTTACTACAGGAGAGAGACTCCTAATTTTTTAGAAAGTACAGTGCAGAGACTTACAGTTTAATGTTTAATACAGCATATAGTTATTTAGCTACCACACTGCAAACACTCGTATTTGTTTAGCTAATGCAACAGTGTTTTCGTTGTCTTTTAGTTATAACTGTAGTTACTCTCGTACTGTTCAAGTTAATGAAACGCAGAGATTCACAATATTTTCATCAATGCTGCACGGAGACTCGAGTTTAACTAGCTAATACAGAGCATAGGCTTGTATTTTATAATTTTTACACACACATAGACTCGCAATCCATAACCTATTTGAGCCAATAAAATGCAGGTACTAGCGCGGATAGAAGCAAAACTGCGGAAGAATGCATCAATATTACGAGACGCAGCACAGCAGCAGCAGCAACGCAGGACACTTCCGAGGGCTGCGGCAGCTGAGGGAAATTCCGTGAGAACAACGCAGCAGCACGCAGCAGAGGTCACGAGGTCACGTGGCGGGCTAAGATAGTGGGCAGGTCCCAGGGATTGGGCAACACAGCGGGCAGGTCCCAGGGAGTGTACAACACAGCGGGCAGGTCCCAGGGAGTGAACAACACAGCGGGCAGGTCCCAGGGAGTGGACAACACAGCGGGCAGGTCCCAGGGAGTGGACAACACAGTGGGCAGGTCCTAGGGAGTGGACAACACAGTGGGCAGGTCCTAGGGAGTGGACAACACAGTGGGCAGGTCCTAGGGAGTGGACAACCCAGCGGGCAGGTCCCAGGGAGCGGGCAACACAGCAAGCAAGTCCCGGGGAGCGGACAACACAGCAAGCAAGTCCCGGGGAGCGGACAACACAGCAAGCAAGTCCCGGGGAGCGGACAACACAGCGGGCAGGTCACACAGTGCGGTCAAAACAGGTGGGCATGTTCCATGTTACAGAGAAGACGGTGTCCTTTAACCCAATTAACTGATCTGAGTGAGATTTTACAGCAAAAAGTTGGTCTTAGGTGTGATCTTGAAATTGATTTATTCACGATTTTTAATTAAATGCAGATTTTCATCACAATGATGCTGGGAACTTCATGGCCTCGGTTAACAGCATAAGGGCGGACATCGATGTGGAACTCATATTTGAATATCTGGACAAACAGTGAACTGCTTTTTTTAAAGCAAGAGCATTGACTATATTTTATTTTTTAATTTTGGAAGCAAAACTTAAATCCATGTAGCATTGTGGCTGCACCTGGGCAGCGTCTTTTCAACTGAAAATGGAAATGATGACATCGTACACTTTTATTTTCCCAGCAAGTGAACTGAAACTCACAGCCGGAAATACAATCGCGAAAGAACATTTTCATGGCGCAAGATGTAAGGAACACAGTCTCCCTTTAAGTCCAAAACCCACGGAACTCGAGCCTTGAGAATAATAGGAAGAAGAAGAAGAATTTTATGGATAACTTTCCACCAGGGTCACCAGCAAAATGCAACTGCGGACCCCCCAACAAGCATTGGGAAAGTAGGAGAGATGGTCTTTGATAACGGAGCACACGGTCGGCTTAAAAACAAACCAGCAAAAATAGGATGAAATCTCCAAAACATTCCAGTGAAAGCCATTGATACCTTCCATAATAGGGATAATTCCTCACATAATAGCTACGATACTGTGCATGACAGGGACAATTGCGCGTATATAACAGGGATTATACCATCAATAACTGGGATATCATCCATAATGGGCATGATACCGTTCATAATAGAGATGATATCGTCCATAAGAGAGATGACACCGTCTATAATAGGGGTAATACCGTACTTAATGGTGATTTCATCTATTATAGGGATGATACCCTGAAATTAACTTACGCTACAAGATAAATTGCTCCGCCGGCGTAATTTATTTGAAATTGTGGTGAATAAATGTATTCTGGGTACTTGGCTACGCTGGGTTATGATTTTTCTGGCCTAAACCTCGAAGTTGAATTTTTATTCAAATAGTACTTGAAAATTTACGCCAAAAAACAGCACGATGCGTATTAATTAATTGAATCCACTTAGGAGAGCTTGCGCTGCTGGAAGCACCGCTGCGACTACGTGCGTTGCGTAAAAATTCTGCACCAGAGCAGCTGCTCAGGTGAGTGCTCGAGTCGAAGTTATGCAGTGCCGAGTCGCTGACGTTTTCTGAACATGGCCAAATGTGTCAGATCAACAGCATGCTAAGAGAGTATACTTCTAATTTGACCACTTGCTTTGGAAATCGTCACACTATTCAATCTGAAAAAGAAACATAGCTCATAAATTACTATTCGATTGGAGTAAAATAATGCAAATTTCTTCACTGTAAACTTCGGCGACTTTTCAAGCATATTAAACAACCAACGTATCAAAGGCTGAACTATGCACCATGTATTATTCCATTTTCAAAGACATCAAACAACACACGCATCACATGAGGGGAGATTGCACCGTATATCAGTTTACCCTAAAGCCAAGACACGTCACGTAGAATCTATTTCATAGCACGGGCCTCTATTCATGGGAATTACGAGACGATAGGCGATGCAGGAAAGTAAACAACGCTCGGGCGCACACGAGGGAGATTAGGGCAGTACAGCATGACAATAGTAGACTGCGGACTGCCCCTCGCGCTATCGACCGCACCTTCTCCGGTCGTATAGAGCTGGAGGAAACCAAGGCCGCAACAGGAAACTGGCGGGGCACTGTACCGCCACTGGGTAGTCGGGCACTGCAGGGCACTGAGGCAGTGCAGTGGGTGCTGTGTGGTGCAGTGGGCAGTGTGTGGTGCAGAGGATGTTGTGTAAAGTATGTAGTGTAGAGGGAGATATGTAATGCACCGGGCGGAGTACGGTGCAATGACTGCTGCACGGAACAGTTACCGAGGTTAGCTGCACTGCACTGAACTAGGCGGTGCATGAATGAAGTACAGTGGCTCCTACTATATCCAAACAGCGATGATACAAAAAAAAGTTCTAGAACTGTGGCAGTTCAGTGGACTATAGCGGTGCAGCACACAGAGCTGGACGGGAAAACCAATACGGGAGGTTGCATGGCGGGGTTCTTAGGTAGCGTACTGGAGCTGTGGCACTGCAGCTACTGAGGAACAGAGCGGTGCTGAGGTAAAGATAACAATAACTGAGTTATGGTTCAGTCACGAGAATGCTTGCAATGCAATGATTTGCCATTTACAGTGACCAAAAACATGAGAGTTTGAGGTACTAGCAATAATGATTGAATGATTGATTATGAGAAAGTTTTAGTCTCCCTTTACCACAACAAAAATGATCAAAGAGAGGAAAGGTGAAGACACCATTTAATATGGAGTTAAGGAAACGCAGAATATTTGCACAAGGTGCATAGAAAAAGTAAGCTGAGAAAGAAGTTCATGAAACAAGAAAAAAGTTGAAGATGAAAGTAATAGGTGCTGAAAAAACAGGACAGCAGTAAACTGAGAAAAGATGGTCCGTAACGAAACAAAAAACCTATTTTATTTCAACGAAGAGAAGTCTTACCTAACCTTTAGCTCGGGACCTCACGTAATCCCCTTAAAAGAGTTAAGTCCAATAGATACACAATATTTGTATCCCCCTGAGGGGGGTACTAGCAATAGGCGCGCTGAAAGTTTTAAAAGCACGGCGGCATTCACCGCGGAGGTCATGCGACAAGCTGCAGTACTTGCGCTGTTCAGTTTCGACTTATCAACTTCGACTTGGAAGTGGCACCATCATTAAATCAGTGTATGAGCATAATGCTCTTACAGTGTATAGTTAGATTATGCTCTTACACTGATTTAATGATGGTGCCACTTCCAAGTCGAAATTGATAGCCTTCTCTGGTTTTGGTTACTGCTGAGTAGCTGTAGCGTGAATTACGTATTCGAACCTCTAATTGCAGCAAACAGGAATATTAAAAATGATAAACTCTTTAAATTTTTGGATCCCAATGTGAGTTCAAAGAACGTAAAATGACTCTGATTTCGAGGACATAGTCCATACTTCACATCTGGATGACAATATTGGTGCATTGAGACTGTTGATTCTGACGCATCACATGGCGAAAGGGGTGCCAAACAACGAATCCATTTACAGATTTATAAAACGAGTCGCTACTTCGACAAAGCCAAATAACCCCAGGGTTTGTTCGAGAAAAAATAAATGCCGTCGTCTTGGAGTCACGCATTTCGTGAGTTCAGATCTACGAACACCAACACGAGGTTACGGAGCTACATATAAGAAAATACTTCCACAAGAGGGACAAGTCCCGTTCAAGTGAATGTCATTAATCAAGTTGTTATTTCCAAGTGTACCAGTTTAATCAAGATAATGTGCGAATCAAATGAACTGCATTAGGTTCGTAGCGCAATTTGCGACACTAATGAGTTTCAATGAACACAACAATACCCTTTAGACGACCGACGAATGGAAATAAAGGAACAAGGTTTATTCTGCCAAGGACGTAATTATGAAATGAGATGATTCTTTCATAAAGAATTTTGTCGCTAACGAACAAAAAAAAAAAACATTCTATTTCGAACTCTATCACAAACAGAAATAATCCACTCATTAAGAACGTTTTCCCTTACAAAGAACAATTTTTATGCTGCAATGAGCTTATAGGAATTTAGCTGCTCTGTTCAAGAAGACTGTATGACCCACTACTCGTGCGAGTGAGGGTAGACATACCTGTGTGTCAGGGTCTGCAGCGAGGGCTCTGGCCAGCATGGCGCTCACGGTGCTCTTGCCGACGCCGCCTTTGCCTGACAGCACCACGATCTTGTGACGGATGCTCGACAGTCTCTCCAGGATGGCAGGGAGGTCTGTTTGTTGAAGTCAAAACACACTGTGCGCATTGTGTGGCCAATTTTTATGGTAAAGCTAAAAAGTGGTGCAAGTGGACTGATTTAATGAATAATTACGGGGCATTTCATAGTTCTTCTTCGAGCAGCAGTAATATTTTTTTGAGTGCTTGAATAAACGAGCTGAGATTTTAGAAAGCTAACTTGAAAAAACAACAAGAAATCTCTTAACACATTGACTACGGAGTGAGGCAAACTGTACCACAAGGTAAATTGTTCATATAAGCATCAATATAAATGAATAACATTTCAAACCATTTCGCTAACTCTTTTTGAATGAATTTTATTATACGAGGGAAATATTATTAAGCACTTATATTTTCTACATTTCTTACAAAGGATGAAAACTTATTCGAGCAGGTAGGTCGATTTTCCCAGTCTTTTTTTTACAACCTATCCAAATCAAATTCACGACCTGCGCAATCGTAGTCAACGTGTTAAAAAATTAACTGCAGGCACAGAAGCTCGATAAAGACAAAAAAATTGCAAACAAAAAGACGCTACTCAGACGTAGCCTGTTACAGCAGAACTGTCACCACAGGAAGCCAATCGAATTTTTCAAGAAAGATCGATTCTCAAAACCTCATCTAGACCGACTAGCCAACCCAAACGAGGGCCGCTGAATAAATCTGTTGAGGTAAAATCGCACATGTATCAGTTCTTTCTACGCTTGAAAAACTTTGAACTATAAAATGGTTGAGTCGCCTACAAGTCCGTCATTTGCGATTGGTTAATCTATATGGAATATTTTCTTCAGACTATACAGAATTTAATAACACCGTGAAATTATGAGTGGCAGTTATTATTGCGTACTAAATGGGCAAGCGTTTTCAAATGAGTTATTCAAAACTCAAAATAAAATATCATGCTATAGTGAACTTGTTCTCAGTAAAGGATGTCTGTGAGCTCAAGGGCAACTGGAAGCAGTGTATTTTCGAAACTTCACTCATAAAAGTAGATCGCGCGCACATCAGATCAATTTTGCTACTGTCCACGTTGCAAAGGCCTTCACTGCGTTAACGTCTACGTGTCCATGTATGCAGAACGTCATCCCTATATATTAGAATAATTTGTAGTTTTTTGCCTGTTTACTTGGTACGTCCGTTTCTACTCCCACCATGTAAATTGCATACTTGAACACTACGCAATTAATTGAAATTTCTCCATATTGAACTACAGTTTATTTTCATTGATTGAAATTTATTCCAACGTTACATAAAAGTAAAGGAACCAAAAGATGAAAGGACGAGCATCGAAACATTAAATTTCAAAGTTTTTAAGAATTCATTGAATCTGTAACTTTAAAAATTTTTCAAAGCAATGGTACATTAGTTTCATACAATTTCCAACTTAATCATACAACCAGCGTGCTTTATCAAACAAAATTGAATTTTTCCATTTTTGCGAGAAGGAGGCGACAAACCTTGGTCAGGAGCATCGGCAGCCCCGGAGGCGCAAATTTGCTGGTTAGGGCATCCTGAACAAGCTGACGCCCGCCCTGCGTCTTGGCTCTCGGTGCCGGGGCAGTCTGTCCTCGGCAAAGTTGGTATGATGTTCATAACATTAGATGAACATAATGATATTGACACAATAAAATTACATCATGTAGTTTAGTTTAGTCGTTAGTTTTAGCCTCCCTACCCAGCAACAAATGCGATCCAAGGAGAGGAAGGACGAAGGCACCATTTAGTATGGAGTTAAGGAAATGCGGAATCTACGCAGAAAGGGCATAGAAACAGTAAGTTGTGAAAGAAGATTATGAAAAAAGACCAAAGTTGAAGAAGAAAGTAGTAGGTGCTGAAGAACAGGACAGCAGTGAACCGAAAATAGGTGGTCCTTAACATAACAAAAAACATTTTATTTCAACAAAAAGAAGGCCTACCTAACTCTCAGCTCGGGCCCTCACATTGTCCCCCAATACATCATGTAATAATACAACAAAATGAACACGTAAAATGTGTAGTTAGCTATAGCGTACAGAGTATAGGGCAAGGGGTTATAGGGGTTTCATGGGGTTATAGGGGTTATAGGGGTTATAGGGGCAAGGGGTTATAGGGGTTTCAGATGTAATGAAAGGAAAAATAGATTGACGAGCTCCTTTCTTAGTGTTCATAGTTTTTTTTGTAAAGATTAAAATGAAGTAATTTAAAAGAAAAGTGAACTACAAATTCACGGTTCTCTGATGTATAGTGTTTTTTCTTCGATTTATAACGATGCGTTAGGTTGATAACCTCAATACGCCTCTCTTGAATAAATAGTTATTCTTCCGGAGTGAAAGCGCGCCGCTCGCTTCTTTACGAGTAATTCAAAGTACGGAACCCTAACTGTGATTGTTGTGATTTCTCTTACATCCCACGTAATGTAAAAATCTCATGTCATGCATGGGATTATGCTTCTATACAACAGCCGCGTAAGGAGTTTTTGTGTTAACAAAAATGTACTGGTGCTTGTGCGTAAAAACTGATGACTGTAGATGGGATTCTCTGGGGCCCGTACGTGATTGCTGCTTGTCGGATAGGGAGGCGGGGAGCAACTCAAGAACGGGATACTTAGCTAGATTCTGCAACCACATAACCTGTTCTATTACGTTTGGCGATCATTATAATACAAGGAAATATAAAACATTTAGTAATATATCACCTGTCGCTGAGAGAAAAATGTAAATCCTCGCACGAGAAAAATTTGCTTCTGCTGTCTAAACTTTGGCACATTTTAAAAAATGAAAATCCTAATCATGTTTTAGTACTTCAGAGAAGAAACTTTCATATTTCAGATGCTGAGGTAGAAACTTTAGTTTTTGATTTTTGTGATGTCACAAAAAATGCTCACACCACTCAAGGAGAAATGCTTATTTTACGGACGATAAATTTCTGAGAATTTTAACTCGTTAATTGCACATAACTTTTGGAGTAATTCGATTCATAGGAAATAAAGTGTAAATAGCCACTTTTGCAAGACTAATTTGTCCAAAACATAACAGAGACCTGAGCAAGTAATGCAATAAATTTGTATGCGGCTACACAAGGAACTATGAGGTCAAAATAAGGAATGTGAACAACCCGAATAGCACGTACAACTTTATACCTATAGGAAAAATAGAATAAAAATGTCTAGGCTGAAAGTTAATGAAAAATGGATACTTACGTTCAGGCGCGTTTTCTGGTACAGTTGACATCGCTTGAAATGTTCACTGGGTGCAGCAGTTTTCCCGAGTTTCACAGTTTTTGCCAGGCACTATTTATCACTAATGATACACATTCACAAAAGCACAGCGAAACGTTGAGCGCACGTAAAAATCTGAAAAATAGGGATATTTGCAACTCGTTGAAGAAAGTATACTTACGACAGTGATGAAATATTATTCGAAACTAGTAAATCAATAAAAAAAACAGGAGTCCAAAGTTTCATTGTTTACAACTTTGTGAAACAAATTCTTCCCAAAATTTACACGCTTGGTTATTCCAATAAGGGCAACAAATTATGGTATTCGTATTACACCTGAACACCAGATGTAATGGTTCTTTGTGGTCCCGTTGACTTTTACAATGATTGTTATTATTGAAAATTCACACCAGTTCGAACCTTCACAATTTGTGTTGAAAGCTTCCGACTTGGTTCAAAATAAATAAATTAAATTTTTTTTGACAACTTACCTTTGGCGGCTCGTTAGTAATATTGAATACGAATGCTTGTAGAGTACACTAAGTAAACAGTTATCTTACAACACATCGGTCGAAGTGTGGGGATCAACGTCAGCACTACTCTATAAGGTACAATTAATAATGATAGGGCGAGATCGTGAGCTACTGGTCAAAGGCAGGGCAGAACACCAACGAAAGTCTATCCCAAATAAACGTTTAAAATATCCACTGGAAAAAAATACAGACCTCGGTCACCAGCATTTCACGACGATCAGAACCATAATCCCCTAACATCAACCACAGGAAAACACAGGCCTGGATAATAATTATTTCATGCCGAGTGTAACTCAAATGAACGTCCACAATTCAGTTTGAGTGAAATCAAGAACGAGAAACCAGAGACGAGAGCAGTGAGGCAGCAGCAGCAACAGGATGGCGGGGCTGCCGCTGATGCTGCACCCGCCGGCGGCAGCGCTCACGACTACTATCCCCACCAAGACGCTCCACACCGCACCAATGGAGCACAGGTCAGCTGTCATCCTTCGATTGTGTGCATGATATTCCTCTAACTTCTCATTAAACCTGATCAGTGACCTAATGTAGTAGTGAGGATAAGCGATAAGACATCTGCAGTTTTTTTTTTGGATCGTGAAGATAGAATTCTACTGTGGACTTGTTGTGGACTTGACAGTCAGTGTGTAAAAATGTTCCAAGTTAATGCATCTTATGAAAGAATAAAACGAGACATTCGACACCAAAGCAGGGCACAAGCGTTTTTTGAGCGCTTTACCGGCCGTGTACTAGATACACTCATGAGATTAAGCAATACAAATGAACGTAATTCCACATAAGACGGAATCCTTGACAGCGGACAGATGCCCATCTTGATTAATCATTGAGTAATCCTTGATTAAAATTAGTGCATATGAAATAAAGTTTTCTGAAAACTAGACCTTTGGGATATATTTATTAACTTTCGAGTTATGTAATTAGCACAGAGAAGCCCTGTGTAATTTTAACCTTCCCTGACTGCGCGCGTTGCAGCCTGGCGATGCTGCCGCCGCCGCTGGCCAGGTCGTACCCGTCTGAGAGCCGCGCGCTCGACGCCGTCCGCTTCCCCAACATCTTCAGCTCCGCCACCGCAACCATGAAGACGCGCTTCACCGTCGCCGACTGGACGCAGAGTGAGACTTGTGATCATGTTGTGGTGTTATATTTTGTAGGGTTGTGCTTTGAAGTATAGTGCTTTGTGATGCTGCGTGTTGTGGTGTGTTTTGTGGTGTTGTGCTTGGGGTGTTGTGCTTTGTGGTGTTTGCTTTACACATATGGTGTTGCTGTTTGTGGTTTTTATTGCCCTGCAGCGCACATTGTGAGATGTTGACATTCGAGGTGTTTGTGGCCATCTCCAAGCTATACAACGTCAGGTGCTGCACTGCTATGAGTTAAACACTGAATGGTTCATTTTAAAGCGCTTTAAAATTCTGCTGCTGCGTTATAATATGCTATAGCGAGTTATTTCCGCAAAAAATACCTATCAGCAGCACAGGAGGTTCGTAGTTAGCAATACAAGCGCATATAAGGGAATCAAGTATCCTATAGGCACGTTTACTGTGGAGGCCTAAACTGTTATTCAAGATTTAACTGCAATTCAACTCATTTTCACCATTGTCAAACAGCCCAAAATTAAACGTTGAGTTCATTCACCTGGCTTTGATAGATACAATAGTTGTATCCCAATAAGTGGGAGTAAATAACCAAGGTTTAACCTGATCACTTCCACGCTCGTATCTCTGTGACACCTGATCGCAACTAAGCTGGCCGCAGCTCACACTTTACCTACGCGCTAGCCCCATAACGCTCTCGTGTGCCGCAGACAACATGGATAACTCGAGCGAGGCCGAAAACTCCCGGGGTGTCTCCAACAGAGTCAGGGACGACGCCGTGCGCCTTGTGGGGTGAGTCTCGGGAGGTCAGCAGAGGGCGGTGACTTGTCCAAATGACGTCTTGGTAAGGGAGTGTGCCTCGTCAAAAGGGTGTCTCTGGAAGGATAATGTCTAATCCAAAGAGCATGTCGGAAGGAAAGTGTGTCTCGTCCAAAGAGCCTTTTTGGTAGTAATGTCTCATCCACAGGGTATTTTCGGTTGGAAAGTAGGTCTCATCACCTCACCCAAATAAGATCTTGGTAGGGAAGTCTGTCTCATCAACAGGACGTTTTTGAAGGAAAGTAGGTCTTGTCCAAAGAACGTCATGGTAGGAAAGAGCCGTCTCAACCTAAGGGCGTAATTGTAGGAAATGGTGCAAAGTTTCATTAAAAAAGTGCTGATTAATGATCTTACAAACCCAACTAGAACAAATATGCAGTCTTGTACTGGAGTTTGTTTGAAAATTGTAGTTTATTTGGAGAGAAAAGCGAGCGAAGGATAAAGGCGTTTGTCTCTATGGGTACATTGTTAGACTTTCAAATGAATATTTTTAAAGCAAACAAAAATTTTGTGCTGCCCATTAACGCCCCTTTTCTATCTCTCACCGGTTCGAGACATGAATTCATTAACTATAATCTATAAAAATTGTAATGAATTCATGATCATATACGCTTGTTTAGTTAGTTTATTAGTTAGTTTAAGCCTCCCTATCCTCAACAATGAGATGTAAAGAGAGGAAGGAAGAAGGCACCATTTAGTATGGAGTTAAGGGAACGTGGAATCTATGCAGAAAGGGCACAGAAACAGAAAGCTAAGAAAGAAGTTCATGAAACAAGAAAAAGTTGAAGAAGAAAGTGGTAGGCGGTGAAAAACAGGACAGCAGTGAACCGAAAAAAAGATGGTCCGTAACACAACAAAACCTATTCTATTTTAACAAAAGAAAGCCTACCTAACCTTTAGCTCGGGCCCTCACATTGTCCCCCTGGGAGCGCTAATTCCCATAGATACAATAGTTGTATCCCCCTGAGGGGTCATATACGCTTGGCAGGCTCATATAAACATGTAAGCAACATTACGATCGTTGCTCGTAACGTACCTTTATTGCACGCTTTTTTTAAACTAACATCGGCAGTATTGGATCACACACCAATCAAAGGAAGTCTTGTTCTTGAATGCTCTTGCTTCCATTTATAAATTTGAAAAAATGAGTTACACACAAAAGTACAATAGTGAATAGATGCGAAACCGAGCTCCTCTACTGATACCAGTAAGTACGAACGAAAATGAACAAAATTTATGTTGGGCATCTAAAATTGCAAAGTTGGTCATAGAATTGAATTACAGTAAGTGGACGAACATCTCCTAAATTTCATAGAATGACGGTCACATAAAAGCAAGCTGTATATATACATGGAATTACGTGGACGATCTGGAGTCTGCTCGCGATCACTCGAACTTTAAGCAGAAAAAATCAGTTCCTACTGCATATTGCCTGACAGAATGAACGCTAGATGAAATTCATTTATCGGTACTTCAATAAGAGGCGATTTCTATAAAAAGCTCAACATGAGTTCCCAGATACATGTTGATCCTTTGAAATTGGTCTGAGAACCAAATTGGTCGGCCCTGGTCTGAGAAGGCCGAACTTTCGTAAATGACTAACTGTTTATGGTCTTATATGATATACATAGATGAACAGAAAGTGATTGCCTTCTTTTATGATTCTCTGATAATGCTTTCTGGAATCTACGGTGAATATCTGTAGCAAATAAATTTTCGAGCGTCATACATGACATTTTACTCGCAGTTGGGACCGTACCTCATCCCACGCCAACCTCAATATATACGGATAATAATTATAACTAATCCCAGTTATTAATCACTTGAATCAGTATTTATTAGTTGAATGCTTGCGAAAGATTTTCTTCCGGATAAACTTAGGTCGTCACCAGATGATGTACAACTCGTAGATCGACGGCATAAAATACGTGTCATACTGTATAGGACCAAGGCGAGCTGTGTGATTTTTTCGCAGGTACACGTACGACCGCACCAACCTGGCGCAACGGGAGAGCTCTCAGAGACTCGGGGAGAGGGTGAACGACATCAGTTTCTGGAGGAGTGAGGTCACCCAGGAGCTCGAGAGGATGATGACCGAGACGAGCAGGCTGGAAGAGAGCAAGAGGGCGCTTGAAATAGCCCTCAAGAACACGGAGCGGCCCCTCCACTGCACCAAGGAAGCGCTCTACTTCAGGGAAAATCGCCAAGGTAAAGGAGTTATGGCTTCTTGTGTGTCCAGCGATTTCGAATGCGAACAATTCGGTAAAGAACTAGAGGTGGTGAGACGTTTAAAAATTTTGTTCCTCGAAAACTCCATGAACTTTAATACGCTAGATTTCTGGAGAAATAACCCATTCGCAATCGGTGCAGAATATTTAAAGCTCATGTGCAGGTCAGTCGCTGATAGAGTTATTTTTTCAGTCTCCCGAGATAACAGCGTGAAATAGAACAAACCTTTAGTGCAAAGCTACAACGAACAGCATCGTTATAATTTGATGCACAGTGCGTATGGGAACAATACGGAATTATTCAAAACAAAAATGTCAAACAAGAGCAGCTCAACTAAGGAGATCAACAGAATAGCTCATTAAATAATCAAAGTATAATGATTAATCAAATTATTTGGATTGTGTTAAAAATGTTACGCTAATCAAAAACGTTTACCTTTCCACAAAACCCATCCTGCAACTTGTGAATAAATTTACCGTACTTGGTCAACAAAAATAGTGAGGCTTGGAAAATCTCTGCCTAGTTTAGTCCTTTGATGACTGCACAGTGACTTGCCGACAGCGCTTGATGAAGAGAAATTAATTTCAATGAATAAGCAGACGATCAGTGTTCTATACCCAATGATCGATTCAATATTACCCAGTTCAACTTTCATGCTGAAGATCTTTGATCTTAGCCGCTCAAGTATAGTCTCTGCAATGAGCTGATAAAATCATAGATTCTCCCACAAAAAATGTAAAACTGACATGAGGCAGTTTGTGAAGCAACGGAGTTATGATGAAGATCGCCGCTAATTGAGCATGAATCTCTAAAACTCCAATACGACTGCGCATGATACCTTAGAATGTTTCTATACGACGCCGAATGCGTATATCTTGGTGAATGAAAGAAAGGATGCATACGAAAATGCATCTAAAATTTCCCCTAATAAAATGCAAAAGTAACAAGTATTAGGAAGAATTAAAATATTATTTTCCATGAATGCGAAACACTTTGAACAATATATGCATGATCTGCGGCAGTTTCAGTTAATACATTTTTAAGAACATTTTCTAACATCTCTGCAGAGCGCTGTAAAAAATTCATCACAACTTTACAATAATTGAACCTATATTTTAATGTCACTTTCTATCGTCGCATATAGCACGGTTGAGGATTTAACAGTCTACGGTAATTACAACTAAGATTTAAGTATGTTTGTAATCATCGCTTCATGACGTTATACAGCCCACACTGACTCTCATTGTTTCGAAAAAAAAAAATCAAACCTTGAATCAAACAAACTCAAGACAAGGCATTTATGTTCCAGCAAATATGCATATATATAACTGCAAATTTGACTACCACCATCATTCATCACAAACATTTCACAACAACTTGGGAATCTGGCATCTCAATTACCACAGCAGATACATCTTACGCTTTTGCAGGTGAATGAAAAAAATCATACTTCTGTATAATTAAAATTTCAGTGTAGGACCGAAAACTCACACCCACAATTGATTAAAAAAATTGAATCTGCCTCCAAAGAACGCTGGGATAGCTTGTACCATATCAAGTAGTCAATGACGAAGCAAGAAAATCAGGCAGTAATTTTTTTCGTGAGTGCAATAAATCAAAACAAGCGAAGTAATTAGCGTCTGGGTTGAAGGTATCGACCTGGTCCGGGACAGCCCTGAGGAGAGCCTGCTGAGGGAGGTCGACATCATCAAAGACTGCCAGAACAGAATGCGGAACTTGCTTGAGCGGGTCAACCTGCAGGTGCGTCACGTGGTCTGGGCACACAATGTTTGCAGGGTCAACTTGCAGGTGAGTCACGTGGTCTGGGCACACAATGTTTTGCAGGGTCAACTTGCAGGTGCGTCACGTGGTCTGGGCACACAATGTTTGCAGGGTCAACTTGCAGGTGCGTCACGTGGTCTGAGCACACAATGTTTGCAGGGTCAACTTGCAGGTGCGTCACATGGTCTGAGCAGTAATGTTTGCAGGGTCAACTTGCAGGTGCGTCACGTGGTCTGAGTACACAATGTTTGCAGGGTCAACTTGCAGGTGCGTCACGTGGTCTGGGCACACAATGTTTTGCAGGGTCAACTTGCAGGTGCGTCACGTGGTCTGGGCAATAATGTTTAGCTTCCGTTCATGCGAGGTTCGTATGTTTCTATATTTAATAATTTCGAATAAATTTACTGCACACATGTACCTCTAAAAAATATTACAGCCAAACCACAAAAAAAATTGCGCCGCATATGGGGTTCATATTGCAATTGGTGCACCGCAAAAAAGTTTCGGTCGATGTTACTAACAAAGCAGCGTGAATTTTCACGTCTTTAAAAACCATAGGGTGAGGCATCAAGGGGTGAAAATAATATAGGGCTTTTCATATGATAAATTACGCGAAAACGTAATCGACAGTTTACGATATGTCTACAGGGATTTTTGTAGATTTTTCCCCAATAATACTGAAGCTAAACGAATCTCTCAAATCAAAGTAATACAGTACTATGTATCAGATCTTGAAAAGGGGCGCAGAAATAAACAATGCCATGTCAACAATTGACCATCATGATTTTTTTAAATTTTAATCAGTTTCATTAACCCAAAAATAAATTCCGGAGTAAAAATAATTATAACATTATTATTGTTACACTAAAGGCGTGAAGCCGTAGCCAAATGTAATTAAAACAATAAAACACGTTTTAATTATAAAATATCTTAACGACCTTCCCTGTCCTGCAGCTGAGCCGCAACAGGGCGGCGCGGCACGACCTGGAGCACGACACCATGAACAAGAACCACTGCCTCAGCATCGACAGCACGGCGCACGGCCTGCACAACACCAGCCCTGGCATCACCTACTTCCCGGGCGTCGAGCGCCTCGACTACACGTGAGAAATTTCTAAGATTTGCATCTCGCTTTACATTCGCTTTACATCCTGGGATGAAAGTTTGGAAACAACGATGAGCATTTGGGTTTTTGAGCACTCTGACCAGCTCTTTCAAAATGTGAACCAAATTGTCGTATCTGGGGACCATTAAAATGGACACATTTAACTCATTTTTTAAAATTTCAAGGTGAAAAATGAAGCACTTCGGTTTCATGGAAAATATTTTCATTTGGATTTTTTGAATACCCTCATGAGCATGAACACACGTGTGCGAAAATCGATTCTGACGGCACGGATTGAGGGGGACAACCCAGTGATTTTATATTTGTGGACCGATTGTTCTGAAATTTGTCCAGTACATGTAATTTTTCAAATAAACACATATTTGCTTGTGTAACTTTTTCGATTTTGGCCTTAGTTTTTGAGAAAATGGGAAATATTAAATTTTTATATGATTTTCTTGGACATTTCAAAAGAATAGGAGTCAACGAGTTTTCATGCTAGAAAGAAACCAAAGACAGTTTTCGAATCCTTGTAACATTTCTAACAAACAAAAGTTGCGATTTTTCTAATTTTTACATTCAATTTTTTTTTATCAGAGTTCAAAGAAATAAAAACGTAATTTGTTTATAACTTATTTTTTATATAAAATAAAAATAATTGAAAAATTGCAAAAAAAGCAACTAAAGTGTTCCAACTTATATTGTATTCACCAAGATTTATAGCTTTTATTTCCAAGTTATTTCCAAAGGACACCGAATTTTCAAAGTTCAAAGACATCAAACTTGAATGGTAGCTATCCAAAATGCACTAAACTTGAATGGTAGCTATCCAAAATGCACTAAACTTGAATGGTAGTCACCCAAAAGAGATCGCACCAACAAAATAGCAACCGAAAAAACACTAAACCAAGATAAACGGTTACTCTTAACACACACGTTAATTCCCAAAACCTAAAACGCACATTAACTGGAGCACTGCATCGTCTTCCCTGGGTGGCGCAGGGTGACGGTGCCGAACACGTGGGCGGAGATCAGCAACCGCAACGTGCAGCAGAGTCAGGCGGAGCGGAACTCGTCGCAGCGGCTGCGTGCGGAGGTGGACTCGCTGCTGGCCGCCACGCACCAGGACATGTGGTGCGCATGGAGCACCTCGAACAGCGCACTGACGCACCGCGCCGGCGAGACAAATGATACGCGCAACAGGCTCATTCAGCACAGGAACAAGGTAGGGCTGGATAAATTTTGGAACTGCAATGTAGTGAATACTTCAAATTACTACTCTTAAATTATAAGTTAATTTAAGCTTTCCTAACCGCAATAAAGGTGTTTCAAAGAGAGGGAAGAATCTTTCAGTAAAAAATTAAGGGAACAGAAAATTTATGCACAAGGTGATTCCTCACACCCTGCGCATAGAAACAGCACGATTAGAAGATGTTTGTGAATCTAGACAATAGTTGGAGAAAAAAGAAATAGATGCTGAAAAAAGGGACAGTTGTGAACCGAAAAAATATTGTCCGGAACGAAAAAAAAACATTCTATTTTAACATAAGAAAGGCCTATCTAGCCTTAAGCTTATGACTTCACACCTTCCATGCGATGGTGCTAATTCTCATGGATAAAATAGTTGCATCCCCTTCGAGAACCAGTAACTAAAATGATTGAGTACAGCCAATAAGTTGGCAACTGGCTAACAACAATCGGTCGAAAACTGGCGCACTGGTAAAAGTAAGCGCAAACAAGTTGCTGTGAAGCTCGCCGGACAGACCAGCTGAAGTAGACCAAAAGCAGCACAAGTATCCTAACTCTACCATGTTGACCGGCACAGGTGCAGCAAGAGATGAACGACCTGGAGCGGCACATAGACCTCCTGAAGAAGGCCATTCTCGACAAGAGCCAGCCGCTGAAGGTGGTCCACACGCGACTGGAGGGCCGCACCCACCGCCCCGAGACCGAGCTGTGTCGGGACCCTCCTCAGCACAGGTCACTGCACCTCTCTGTACCTTTTTGAAATTATGCGCCGGGAGACTTTTTTGACTTTCGATTCTAATATGTGATTACTACGCCCAAATATCAAAGCTTCATGCGAACTTGGCTTTCTCCATTAAAAATGTATGCACCATGTTCTACATTAACATTTTTTAACAACACCTTGTGCAATAATGTGTTTAGCGGTACCAATAAACTATTCTTCCTTTCTGGGTGCAATAAAATATTTTGTTTAATTAAATAATCCGGTTTCTAGAACGAAGCTCGCTTAACGAGGGCGTTTTCAAAAATTGTTTTATGTGAGCGCCTCGCTGCGACCTAACCAGTAACGCTTTGACCACAGAATGGTGCTCGAGGTGCAGGAGATCGGCGAGAGCGTCGAGGCGCTGCGGCAGAAGCTGCAGGAAGCAGAGGACTCTTTACACAGGCTGGCGCAGGTCAGAGCCAGGCTCGACCACGACATTGCTGTCAAGACCAACTCCCTCTACGTGGACCGTGACAAGTGCCTCGGTCTGAGGCGGACATTCCCGCTATCGCAGCCTCACCTCATTGACTTCACCCTTTACTGAATACGACAAAAGATCAGTGATCGAACTACTCGTATTTTGGATTAGTGTGAAGCGTCATGTAAAATGGTCATGTCAATCATTTTCAGTCCCATCCTAATTACTCGGTCAGTTTCAGTCTCATCCTAATAACACAGAAGTTATACTACGAAAAAAACCCTGATTCTCAGATACGACAGAGAAGGATTCACAAATTACTGGTTCTAATTTTACTCAATAAGAAATAGAAATACTGCTTCCGAAACAGGAAACTTTTCCTCATCTTGTTGCGCACAATTCGTGGCAATAATTCTAAATCCTTAATCTTGATTTAACCTCAACGGTCACACAGGCAAAGGCAAAGTTGAACTGCGCTCATAAGCGTTGCTAGGTTCATCTTTTTGAGTTCTTAAACTTTTTTTTAGACAAAATTTGTCTGTTACGCATTAATTTTGGGAAGTCCGAGGGATGAGAAATACGGTGCAGTAGTCTTCACGGCCATATTTTATTCATAAAAAAGACTAATTTGAGAGGAAAAAACAGTCGAGCAGCTCTGGAGGGAATGTCACGATAATAACTAGTGGAAAACCAGAAAGCAAACCTGGAACTGCTTTTCCTCCTTGCTAGCCGCCACGCACCCAAACATCTTACGCGGACCCCGAGTGTCCTCAAAACCATCAAGTGACGCACCAAATTTACATGAGCTTCATTACCGATTTGAAGCCGTCAGTTCCTTGTCAGTGACCAATTTCTATACTGCTGCTATAGAAATATAGCGATGCTATAGAAATATTCTACTCTAAATACGGGATCCAGTTATCTGCCACGCATAACATTCACGAACCATACATTATAATAAACGACACGAAGGATTCTTAGCTGAGAAATAGAACAGAAAACCAAATATAATGAAGGTAGCTCTAAATGTTAGAGTTCGGGGCATAATTTATGTCTAAATAGTACTAAAGAAATTTAGAGACAAGCAAAAACTAGTGTCGCACATTAGATTCAAAGAAGTAGAGCAGTATTTGGTGGCCACTCAGATGTCGGTTTAACATTATAGTTTTTGCTCACCTTTGAGTTTGCTTGAAGTACAGAGAACGGATTTCCTAAAAATAAGCGTCGTCTTAGTGGTGTAACTTGGAGCAAAAGTCATAAGTGAACTTGACTACGTATTTAGCTGTTTTTTCGAGGCCCAAACTTGAGAATTTTAGCCACAAACAATAGCACGTCGCGAAGTCGAGTTCACTCAGAAAACATACACTGCCAGTAGTGCCACTACGACGTGAATTATTTGACCATCTGACCCCAAGTACTAGTTGCGTATCTCTTGTTCTTCCTGCGCACCTCATAAATACATAGATGTAAATTTTTCAAACACCGCACTTTTGAATTATTTCAATCCTATTTTGCGATACACGTTTACTACGTTCAAATATCGATGCCATCACCGCTATTTGTCAAAAACTCCGTCACCAACTCTCAGGAATCATTCAAGGGCTCTGAATATACCTGCATTACTTAATATTAAGTCTTTTTAAGACTAAAATAATTTTCAAACTATTGCGGCACATTAATGTCAGACGAAGCCGGATTAGTGAAAACATGAGCTCTTTCTGGCCTTTTAATATTTTCCTGTTTCTGCATGGTCCAAAATCCAGATCTCTACGTTGCTTTCACGTGATCCTCAACACTGATATGCTCTTCAGAAGTTGAGTTAAACATCAGCACTTACGATAGAATTGTACAGTGTTTCTCCGATAATATCGCAAGCCTTATTGAATAAAATGTAAACTAATGTATACAAGCAATGATTTTTAATTTGAGTTTAGATCATTAAAAGTGAAATTGAAAAAAGTTGAAGCGACGTAGGTTGAAGTTTCATCAGGTTTTCCATGAGATAAAATACTAGATTTAATTTATAAAAGAAATTAATAAACGTATTTCGTTATTGTCAGGCTATGCATGAATCGCACCAACAGACAAGCAGGCTTCACCAGCTTACGCAACTTAAAAACAGAAATTGAAACTGCTATTTCCGATGTGCTCAGCCTTTCAGTTGAATCTATGCACATACTCGTCATACTCGTATTACAACTAGTGTGAAAGCAGTGTCGACACGTATTCTTGACGTTTTCAACACATATTCAGACACTTATGTACACGCCAGGAAGTAAGAATAATGCACAGTTATGTAGAAAAGGGGAATCATTCTCACAATATTAATGTAACATGATTGAACTTTTCAAGAGCTCAAAGTCTAGTCACCCCCAGAAACAGTTAATGAATCTGGTACGGGAAGACACTGCTTTCACAAGGTTTTTTTTCAAATGAAATAAATGTACGAGGAGTTCGTGAGACTCGAACTCGGGACTAGAAATCACCGAGCCAACACGCTATCGAACACCCTAAAAGGTGATCGAAGCACAACGAAGGCAATGTTTGGCACAGTGAAAGCAGGCGCACTGTCCTGACAGATATATTTTATTCCCATATGTATCGAGAACTCAAAGTCTAGTGATTTCATTTGAAAAAAACCTCGTGGAAGCAGTGTCCAGATTCAACCAGAATCATTAACTGTTTCTGGGGGTGACTAGACTTTGAGCTCTCGAAGTCAAAGTCTAGTCATTTCATTTGAAAAAAAACCTTGTGGAAGCAGTGTCTTCCCGTACCAGATTCATTAACTGTTTCTGGGGATGACTTGACTTTGAGCTCTCGATACATATGGGAATAAAATATATCTGTCAGGACAGTGCGCCTGCTTTCACTGTGCCAAACATTGCTTTCGTTGTGCTTCGATCACCTTTTAGGGTGATCGATAGCGTGTTGGCGCGGTGATTTCTAGTCCTGAGTTCGAGTCTCACGAACTCCTCGTACATGAACTTTTCAAGTACTGTCGGTCTTAAAAACAAACAACTTAAGCAGACCTCAACTGAACGAACAAAATTTAGCAGAAGTTATTCTGCTCATACAATACTTTATTCGAGTTATCAACGAATAATTTCGACTAAGTTTTATCAATATATATCGAAATTCGCATAGATCACGAATAACTAAAGGATCGACTGCGATCTTTGACGTCACTGTTTCTATTAGCAGGCCAGAAATGTAGGAGGCACTGGTACAGTGCGTGAGTGTACAAACAGTGGTCTACGAACCAGTCCCATGAACAATTTAAGGGATTAGAACTAAAGAACTAAAAAATGAATATCTTAGACCTCAACCAAGCCCTATATGGAAATGTCCAAAGGTAATTTTCATTTGTCATATGATTAAAAACCATATTAGCTTGTTTAAGAGCCCCTAACCGCAATGATGGCGACCTCAAGAGAGCGAAGAGAAGAGAACATTTAGTAAGCGCTGCAAAAAAATGGGAATTAATGTTGATTACAAGGATACCCTGAACATAGAACCATTAAGTTAGGAAGAGAAAACAAAGACAAAGAAGTGATAGCGAAGAAGGAATGAGAACCGAGAGAAGCGAAATGGGCACGAAAGATAGAAGTCCCAAAGGCCTAACTATTGCCGAGGTAATCTAACAGTAGGTCCTACCTCTTAGGAATGCCAGTCCCCATAGCAAACGCTGGACAAACACAACTAACCTCAACTTATTTCCTACCTTATGCTTCCAAAAGGACTTGAGCTTCCATCGCGCTGAAAAGCTGGAAGGTAATAAATATCTATAGCGGTCATTCGTACAAGCTTATGCCTAAGTCAGTTTATGTTCTGCCATCAATCATTGATGAAGAACGAGTGTATTTTAATTGTGACAGCAGTTATGTCATCAGTGTTTTTGAACATGCTTTTAGGCTGATCCGATTTCACTCAAACTGCAACCATGCGGTTTTTATTGTAAATGTTAACACGTTGCAAGTGAAAATAAAGAATAAAGTATGCTGTTCAGAGCAGAGCTGAGCTGTTTTAATTACCCGACTCCAATTTAACAGAGTGTACAACTGACACTTGGGGTATTTTTCCCCCTGCGATTAGTGCAGGAATTCTATCATGATAAAAACGTAGTGAATGCGAACCAGTATTTTCAACATACAAGGAATTCGTAATTAAAAATAGGAATGAAATGCGCATGCAGCAAGTGAAACCTAGCAGACCAGCTTACCTTAACAATGGGTTACCTCAGAGTAGAAAGACGTGTCAAGTTTACAACTCGAGGCACGACTTCCGTAAGATCAAATGCTGATAAGTTACGCATGTTTTCGTGATCACAAGAGCTGGCAGTTTAGCATGGAGTTTGGAGTAACACTCCTTTAGAAGAATTCTCTCCCTTCCTGATCTTATACACACTGCGTGCATACTGTAGATACTCTTTACGAACGTATACTCTTCTGGGCAACAGAAATATCCATTCAGTAACGTTCACTAAACGTGTCAAGTTAGTCCTTGCATTCATTCGTTCAGACCAAGTTAACAATCTGAGTGCGACGTGACCCACCGGTGGTCATTGATGGAGTTTTCATAATCCTACTCAATTTTAATAAATACTTAACGAAAGCTAAATAAAGGCACGACCTATTTAATGTTCGTTACTTTCGAACTTGATCTCTAAAAATAACTCTAATTTGAGTTGGATGCTGAACTTTAGTTTAACCTGCCGCACTTAACGTGTTAATACTCAAGAGTGCAGCTAAAAATAAGTAATCATTGCATAGAAAACACAGGAAGTCTGCTTGGGTGCCCCAGGGAGCGCAGATGTTCCCTTGCATGCTGGCGTGTTGACCAGCATCTCCCTGAGGGTTGTTGTTTGCCATCTCATTGTGTACTGGTTCTGTGTGTCTTGTCGTTTACCTCTTACTCATATTCATGTTCAATATCCTAATTAAGAGGTACTATTTTTCATCTTCATTGGGGCGAATTTCATGAATGAAGGTACACACCGCAAAAGTGCTGACAATTTCAACTTATAGTGTACGCTGCCCACTTTCGCTACTACTAAAGCGAATGCCGCTGAGCAGGACTTCGGCATGTTGGCCACTTCTTCGACAGAGGAGCGAGAATGTCTTACGATATCTTGCAGTGAGACCATCCTACGACGCTAGCAATCGTTATCGCAGGCTTTCCGGTGAGCAGCTAGAATCAGAACGTTTTTTGACTAGCATGTTTCCTAGAAAAAAATTCGGGAATCCTACTTCCTGAAGATAGCTGAGCCCTATAGATAAGTTGAGATACAACCCTGACAACAGACCTCCTTATTGGGACACAACTTACCTCTGGCGATGTGAGACTCTTTCACCCAGAGTGAAAACAAGGTTTCCCCGAGTTACACTCGCTCTTCTTACAGTCGGGGTTAGATTATATGTTAGTTAAAGCATCCCTAACCGCAACAGAGGCATTCCCAAGTGAGGAAGGTACCATTTAGTATGGACTCGAGGGAAAACGGAATCTATGCACAATGTACTTAGAAACAGTAAGTTAAGAAAGAAGTTTTTGAAATAAGATAAAAGTTGGAGAATAAAGTAAAATGTGCTAAAAAGCAGGACAGCAGTGAACCGAAATAAGATGGTCTTTATCATAACAAAAAAAAATTATTTAAACGAAAACTAGGCTTTTCTAGCTCTCAACTCGGGACCTCACTTTTCCCCTAGGAGTGCTAATTTTCATAGGTACAATAGTTCTATCCCCCTGAGGGGGCCCAGTCGTGGTTATCGTTACTTTATTTCCATGACATCGATGACATTAAAGAAAAATTTCAGCAATTGCAAGTATAGCGCTGGTTTAACGAGTCCACGAACGCGTATCACATCCCCATGGTACCTCAGAGAGTGAAGGAATTTTCCTACAGATACTTGCGTTTACACCGCATCGTCAGCACGACACCGAGGATTCGCGTGCACTTCACTTCTCGAACAAAATATAACAACTATAGCTAAAAATTAGATCACATATTATTAAATTATCTGTTTGAACATGTTTCTGAAGACAAGTATTCTACATGAAACATGACGCTACACATGCATCACATATAACTACTGTTTAAAAATATTGGGAATATCGACATCTCATTTCAGGATTAAAGTAAACAACTACCGGCAAATTCTCAGGAAGATCAACTGGAAAAACGCTGTTTCAATAAACTTTTTACACTGATGTAACGTTTAGAGGTAAATGAATGTTCTCTGTTCAAGCAAAGGACAGGAAACACACGAATAGCCAGACAAAATTTAATATACATTTCTATGCCACTGAAATAACTTACGTACACTTAAAACTTCGACGACACAACGAAAGTTCAATAAAATACTCAAGACCATTACACCACCGT
Organism: Morinoia aosen; assembly: GCA_030386875.1. Lineage (NCBI taxonomy): Eukaryota > Metazoa > Arthropoda > Malacostraca > Amphipoda > Talitridae > Morinoia > Morinoia aosen. The sequence goes on along the minus strand of CM059564.1, from coordinate 64,179,399 downwards.
CAGTCGTTCAGCGGCGGCACAGTTTTTGTTTCATTAATTCTTTCGAGTTTCGCCATCGCGATTACTCGAACTGTGACAAAATAGACCGAAGAATTCCTCAAGGAAATTATTTCCAGGCTCAAGGGTAGGGCACTACCGCCGTTAGGTTCGATATACGAGGCAAATGGTAAAAACAAATATTTATTCAGAGAATACCATCAGAACTTCGAGTTAGATCGCATTAATTTAAAAAATCCAAGTAGGATACACTATGGAATGCGTCCGCAGCAATCAAACATTTCGGGAGGCAGCTGGGGCAGGCACAAGAACTTGGCGAGACGATCATGGTGGCCACGATATCACTGAACACGTCCACCGACCATTCGCTCATGTCAGTAAGGAGGTCGTTATCCCAGATACGCTAAAAAAATATCTACGTCAACGAAAGTCTGGGTAAACTTGAAAGTGACGCAAAATTGAGATGCAGAAGATATAATTATATAATACTTAATGTTCTTGTGCAAAATTTTTGATTGTTTTTTTGTATGCCGTATGCCAAAAAAAGTGAGGTAAACGAATAGCAATAAATTGAGTCAAGAAAGAAATTAAGTATGGAATAAGTTTCCTTGAAGTAGCATTGAACATCCGAGAACCCTGTGAAGAATACCAAATTTCAAAGTGTGCAGAAGGTGTGCTGTGGAAAACAAGCTCCTCCAACAAACACACCTTCCGAAGACCTCTGCAACTACGTAAATTCAGGAAGAGCACCAAGTCCCAGAGATGCATTCAAGAGCAATTCTTGAAACCCTAGTTTAGGAAAAACAGTGGGTTTCCTCCAAATCTACTGTGAAAACATAATTTTAACATTTATACACAGCACCTGTATGACATACAGAAGCTCGTGATTGACTTCGTTTAAAGACAGAATTTCAAATCCAACAAAAAAAAAGGCTTGCAAAATTGGTATCATAATTTTTATCAGGTGTTCTTGAGCTGGTATTTTGTCGGCCTGACTTCAGCGACCAGACTTGCAAGTTTTGTTACACGAGCCAATGAGGCAGGCTCACCGGTCAAGGAGTTCACAAAATTCAGTGAACTACCGAGATAAGGGGGTCGACGAAAATACATGAGAATTCATTGAACGGTAAAGCAGTATCGCCAGCAACGGGGCTGCTGGCGATACGGTTTTACAATTCAATGTATTCCCATGTATTTTCGTCGACCCCCTTATCTCAGAAGTTCACTGAATTTTGTTGTGAACTCCTTGACCGGTGACATGCCAAGGCACAGAAACCTGCAAGTGTCGCTTCATGGTTTACTAGCGCTTCAGCGTGCCCGGCGTATTGCCGCAGCAAGCGGCTCCTCTGGTAATGTAGAAAACGGTTAAACGAGGGTTTAGGAGAAACCCTCCTTTTCAGTGAGCTTACGTTTCATTCCCCCATTACATTGGAGAATCGAACAATCGTTGTAATAGCGCACGGAAACACGATCGTAAAATAGAACGAATAACATAGGTTCTCCAGACACTGACAAGGACGTATACCTCTCATAAATTACTCATGAAACGCTGGTGACTTGAAATTGCGTACTTCAACATAAACATATTGCTGCGTGAATTTCTATGATTTGCACGTAAATCTCAACTGAATTGGTACGATTCACATTTTAATTTCGTAGTCACCACGAGACACAAGTGCAAGTGTGTCGAGGTACTAGCATACCAACCATTTCTCACCGACCACCTGGAGTCCTATGCATGGTTAGTTAAAAACCTGCAGCACTCGCTTCAGCATAGTGATCTGGTGTAGCCCAGAAGTGCTTCAGCTAAAAGTATTGCAGGACTTTCATTAATTTCACGGGAACAACTGTAACTTCAATATTTACAAGTACATCGATAGACTTTAATTTTGAACCTCTAAGTTTACAACCACAATTACCGTCATCGAGCCAGCGCGGATCAGAAAGAACAGGAAAGCGCTGCTGGAAGCTAACTACAAAGAAATACGACTATGATTCACGCACACCCCAGGGTAGGGTTGCCACAACACGTTGACAAAGCGCTATACATTGAAACCATTCACATTTCCGTAGCGGTACAGCCGTCAGCGAAAGTTCTACACCTGAGCCAATTCTAAGAGCTAATTTTTTTGCAAAAAGCAGCATACAGTACAGCTGAGGCGACACGAAAAGAGCTTTTGCTGCGGGCTGTGCCTTTACATCAACGCAATTTGCTTCCAAATGCAGCACCAAGAGGACAACCTACGGGGCGTTACGACAGCGGACGATACAGAGAGGAGGAATACTAAGAAGATGTGAGCAATGAGAGTGTGACGTGCCACCGCCCGGCCTCGCTGCACGGACAAATTTGCTCTAGGAACACGGCTCCAAAGATTCATCATATCACTTTAAAGTATTTGAAAGATTCAACTAATTATGAACCATCAACTTTTAAATGATTTAACGAATTACTGATCACTAAAATTTTCATGACTCGAAAGAATCATTAATCTTCAAAACTTAAATGATTTAATGAATATTGGTTACTAAACTTGGAGTTGCGCAAAAGCAAAAATTTCGCTGGTTTAACGCACAACGTCAGAGTATAAAAAATCAACAACTTCGTGTGAGAAAGAAATGTTCGATGTTCAAAGTAAAATTCAGCTCGATTTTAACAAGCAAAAATGCTAAGCAAATTTTATCTTGTTGGGGTTCAACTATTTATTGAATACGACGCAAGGTGAAAGCTAATAATATAAATTAGGTTAGCCAGTCAATTTAACCCATTCTAACCACAACAAAAGTATTCCCCTCAAAAAAATAAGGCACCAGGTTACACGTTAACCGCATTGTGTTAAACCACAGTTCAATTTTTAATTTATAAATTAACTAAATTGCACTGAGAAATTTTGAAAAGAGCAAACATGAACTGGAAGGTGCCTTCATTTAGTTAGGATTGATTAGTTATGAAAATTGAGTTTGTAACTGCTAGTCGGTCAGCAGCATTATGAGAATCCCCTCCGTGACCACCAGTGGTTCACGACGTTGGAGTTAGAGCGTTAATATGGAATTGTGAGAACGGGGAATCAACTCACAAGGTGTATTCTCCACTCTCTGCATAGAAACAGTATGATTTGAAAAAGTTTACGGAACAAGATCAAAACTGCAGAAAAAACAATAATAATAGAAGAGCGGCAGTAAACAAAAAAAAAAAAAGTCAGTAACAAAACAGAAACCTATCCTCTTTCAAAAAAAGAAAGGCCTGCCTAACTTCGGGTCGGGACTTCACACCTTCCGCACAGGAGCGCTAACTCCGATAGCTACAATAGTTTTACCTTCCCGAGGGGAAACTATAAATTATCAACCATTTTAAAATAATCCATCAACTTCATTTGCGCACGTAACCGAGCAACGTTCAGGTTCATTTATCTGATGAAACAAAACTGCATTGTATATTTATCTCTGCAAGGACGTGTCGAAATCAGGCAACCCTTAGCAGTGATTGCAGTTTGCAAAGGTCCTCTATTTCGCCTGAATGAAGATAAAAGACGCCAGATTTGTAAATACTTTACGTCGTTGAAGCGGGTACAACCGCCAGCGTAGGAGTAGGCTTGGCTACTCCTTGCGCTGTCTATTCTCAACCAATCAATCTTGACTTCAACTTTACTCGAAAAAAACAGCATCTAAATTAGCTAGCAAAGTCAACAGAACTTTAGCTGCTAGTTACATTGCTACAACGACGTGAATTATTTTAAAAATATGGGTCCAGGTACGTATTGGAAGGTGGGATAACACTGTAAGCGCAGGCGGTGGCACGTTCGTCATAGAGGCACGGTGATCATTGATTGGCAAGACAAGGTCCGAGGGAAAGACGGGCAAGGCACTCGATTTACAGAGCAGGAACACACGCTTTGTCAGCTTGGCGCGGGCGCCCAGTGCTTTCAGGTAGGAACAACGTGCAATACTTGGCAGCGCGGCCACACAGCCGCACGTGTCTGGATGGAACACAACCGACGGTGATCACGAGGGCACGTATTGAAGGGTGTCTGGTACGCATCCTAACTTCACCGACAACATTCGGAGCTCAGATACCAGAAACAACCCAAAATTCCACCTTTAATTATTTAAATAGAGCATCGACACCTTAAGAAAGATTTTAAAAACAGTGAGGACACAGACTGTCCGTATTTGACACGTTTGGTAGAGCGACGTAAGCGTCATTTTATACTTTTCCACAATAAGAGGTAAACTGTTAGGGGTGTAAAAATACCTACTAGCAATTGACAGAATTTGAGCCTTTAAATGGCGTTTAATAATCGTGTAATGGAAGAGTATTATTATTTATTTAAATGTAATTATAATCTTACATCTGTTTCCCTTTTCCACTTGTCCACATTTCTTGTTCTCTTTCTTCCCCTCATATTAGAAGGGAGTTTTCAAATTGAAATTTTCAAGATTCTAGAATTTAATGAACAAGAATGATGTTAGTGCTCTTGGATTTGCAAGTCTGGAAAAATCAAAACCACACAGCACATAATTAGATAGAGAATTAAAGAAAAATCTACAGCCGTAAGTAGTCACATCTCAACATACTTTTATCAAATATAAAATTACTTATTTTCACATAAATACCTGGAATTTAGCAATGATTTTTGGCGATTAGATTCCCTTCAGTATTCAACGCGATTGGCGTCAAAGTTTGAAAATTCAAACATTTTTGGCACTTACGTCATTCTTCTACCATAGCGTCACTTGAACGGAGAAGAGGGGAGTTACAAATCCTGGGAGAAAGTTTAAGAATACAGCAGTTCATTAACCCATAGGGCTGAGAAAAAACTGGTAGAATTACATCAATCCATTATTAGAAATTTGTTGCTACTCGGACGAGGGAACATCACAGCAAACATCAATAGTACGCATCAGCATTTTATGCTTGGAAGATCTTTCTTGTATGAAACTTTACCTCCCAGAAGTGAAGATAGTAACTATATCATACCAGAACCGTGGTATATATTAGGGCATTATGAAGTGCTCGAGCAGTGAGATACAGAGTTAGATTGGGCATACAAAGCTCAAGACATGAGAACAATTTGATGAGAGGTTCTGAAACGAAAGCGATCATGGATATTCACCAATGGGGCTCATAAGAATGTAACTCATATTGCATTCATGTTGCAATTGAATGTGCATTGTGATACCTAGTCGTCACCCACGTAAAAATTGTACCAAAAATTACGGAAACACAGACTTTGAACACGGACATTTGAAAATTTGTGACGCGGGACTTAAAAGTTTAATTTTCAAAGTTCAGAAGACACTTGAGGTTGTTTTTTGGATTAGGATGGCTTAGATTTGGTAATAATATAATGGAGAACACTGTTCCGTTCTTTAAAGACAAGCAAAGCATGAATATTGCAATCATATCAACAAATCAGACACAGAACAGGTTATTTGGAAGACAAAACCCAACAACGAAGCACAGAAATATAAATTACAAACACTACATCATTCAATTGGCATTGAAGAAGAGACGAGTTTCTTGGCATCACGGGAAGCGCAAGGAAACTCGTTGTAGAGGCGACATGGTCAGATGCATCGGTCTGACGACCTCACACCACTCCCTACCAAAACACAAATAAACGAAAGAAATACTGAAAGAAATTACACTCTAACGGCAAGTTTCTGGGTTACCCCAAGAACACGAGAGATAAATAATTCAAATCCACTAAACCCAACAACTAAACCCACAACGGTTTCCCTGAACCTACAGCATGCAGCTAAGGACATCGCTTGACAACAGGGACCGTCAGCGTACGTTCACATTAGTAAGTGAGGAAGCATTTTGAGCTCTCCCAATGATACACCTACTCGAGTTAATGGATCGTTCTCGCGGTAGTCTACACATAAATTAATAGAAAAATATCATTATCGTACAACCTTTCGATAAATGCAACAGCATGAAGAAAATGCAAAAGAAGTTCACGAGTGAACTCGCGAGGCAAAGCAAGCCGAAGCGCTGCCCTCAACGTGTTCCAACTTAAATCACTAGGGAGCAAAGAAATAAATAATCAAAGTTAGCAAAAACTTAATGGTAACAAGCTGGCAATAACAAGCGTTATTTTCTGATAAAAAGATGCTTTGTTATGGTTATGACGAGCGCTGCGTGAAGAATAAGATACGTGCAGGCTGCACGGGCATATGTGTTGTACGCAGATCTCGCGGCGCGCAGTTCAAGTCAACAGAACGAGACAAGAAAATGGTGTCGAGACCTTCAAGTACTTATTACTCCGCGAGCATTAGGCGTAGTTTTATTCTTAATAATAAATCATCTTACTTTATTTTAAACATTAATTTGTCAAATTACAGCAGCTATAAAAGTAATAGTTTCTTTACATAGATAGTTCCGAGACATTCAAGGTGATTTTGTGTTCATTGTACGGGTGGATCTCTGAAAGCATTAAGCTTGAAATTTTTGAACGGCTCTTTCTCCGATGAGAGATCTCAAATCTGATCTCCATGATCTAATTTCACAAGAAAAAGACCAAAATTTTAGATTTTTGGCCAGAAAAAATTTTAAACAGCCCACTGAGCTCTCAGGCATTAATGCAGGCTACTGTAACAAACGGAGGTAATAACCTATACAATAATATCGAAAAAGTCTCAACATTATAAGAAGACTTGCTGTTCACCGCCATAGAAACGGATGAACTATTGCTAAAACTATATCATATCTGGACTTTCAATTTCACATAAATAATGAGAGCGAAAATGAATGATAAATAAATTCATACTTACAGGCAGGAAAAAAACATAAGTGAGCTTCTTCAAAAGCTTTTACGATCCTTTTGTTATTGAGAACAAACATTGAAATGAATGACAATGTCAAAGTTTGTATTCTTTAATGAGACATGCATACACAAAGTTAACAGAAATACAGCACAGGACAGATCGCAACAAAATGTCACAAATAAGCAAAGCACAAAACTTCAAACTGTCATGCAAAAGAGACAGTCTTACATTTGTATGAGATTCAAAGATTATCTAACGCATTTCAAATACGATGAGATTCTTGAGACGACGATCGTGACAAGCTTGGCGGTCGAATCCTCGACAAAGCAAAGGAAGTCAAAGCGGGAGTCACCACAATCTCTAAGTTAATCAAGAGACAGTTCATGCCCGCAACCATTTAATCACGATTGAAGAAGAATAATATTCTTCTTTTTGAAGCCTCATATACAAAATGTAGATGAGCTTTAATATTGAAGTAACGAAAAAACCGGCTAGACTTGCCCAAACCAACATTTTATACATGCATCACTAAAATTCCATGTGAAATGAATTCAACACAACTTAAGCCAAATTATACGCACCAATTCCATCATGACTGACCAATTGAAGCATCAAGACAATGATTCTTACGCACTCCTGCACATTATAACTAGGTACATAACACTAAATTGAGTTAAAATAATTTTTAGAGTAAAAATTGAGGCAACAAGTGTATGTATGTCGTTCGGAAGCACGGCACAAAATATCGTACCTTCAAATTGAAAACGCGAACGTCAGTACATGCCCTAAGCCAGCATAGTAACAACGTCCCTCTACGTCTATTAAGCTAGGCTTGCATTTTGGCAAAATTGCAGGCAAATTGGATATGGCAAGAGCATAATTTACCAGTGCTGGAACAGGAAGCTGTTCAAGTGTAGTTGTCTCAAATGAGCTCAGCAAACACTAGCGGAATTGAACCATGTCCCGTGCTGGAGCCCTAATCTGGAGACGTAAACCTTCTTCAAAACATGTGGGCAGGAAGCAATGGAGGCATCAGTAGAACAATTAAATCAATACTATTCATTCCCGCAAAAATATCTCAACACTTCATAGGAAATATCTTGTTCGGAATGCAACATGAAATAAGAAACCAAATTCCGCACTTACATTGGCAGCGTGCTCCAAGTATCTTGAAGCAAATCCCGCGCTATTCCTGCACAACATTCCCTCCAAACTCTGGATGCACACCAAACAGTGGTGCGTAAACTGCGCTTTCAAGTTGGTACAGTTTCAGCACTCGAGCGCTGAAGCGAGCTGTATTCCGAGAGACGATTTTAAAACAATGGAAGCATAATAATCTTCAGTTGAATCAGGAAGAAGGCATAAAATTACACACACTTCCTTCCCGTAGAGCACAAATTAATCAAGTGATGGCGTTGGAAGCCCATATCTCACTCGCACAAACGCAAGTGACATGAACAAGAACACACAGAAAGCAGAGCCACACAGAGAGGAGCAAAAACAAGCAGTGACACAATCAAATAAAACTCTGACAGTACGATAAACAGAACCAATATAGAATTTATAATCCATCTCAAGGTATCAAAATATCAGAACACCAAGACTAGCTAAAGCAAAGTCTAAAATCAGGTAATCAAGATTTAAAGCCCTACAATAAATTGAAAACATTTAATCATAACTAAACGCCGGGGATTAAAGTATTTCTAACGAAGAAATTATTTGAGTGACGCAAATTTGACTACCTGAGGTGCTGCAGAGCGTGAGTTAGCGCAATGACTTCGCAAGGAAAACTGCTGGAATGAAATAACAACGCACGAATCTCATTATATTCTAAATTCAATTTCATATAGAAACAGGAATGCAAGAAGTTTTGTCTACATCCAAATTAGAAGCATAAAAATCAGTAAAAATGGGGATATATTGGGAGCCAATAGATTGAAAGTAACACCTAATTTAGAGCATAGATAAAAACAAATACCACGAACCTCAGCCCGTGTAAAGTGTTCGAGCACAGAGCGAGAAGCAATATTTCAGTAGCGGCATGGCACTTGGTGGTACACAATACTGTCAAACTCGACAGTAAACAGCTTCTCTGATGATATGGGCAGCTTGCAGTCAACTCCACATCACTTAAGAAAGCCTAAGTACAGCTATACAGCACGGTAAAAGACCCAATCAGCAAGTAAAACTTGAGAATCTCGTTTTATTGCCGTAGTTTCAATGAAAAGTCCAAGAAGAAGTAAAGCTCTGCACATGAACTTCCATCAGTGCTCTAGTTTTCACAAGAAGCAGAATAGAACAACTAGTACAGCAAAGGAAACATCACTGTTTGAATGGTGTGAAGTCATCAAATGGGCGCAAAGATAGAGCTTTTGGTAATCAACAAATGAAAGGTATGTAGTATGAGAGCTTCCAATCAATGGTAAAGAGAGTGCTCTTACAACAGAAGAAAATGAGAGAGCTAAAAAATGCAAATGCTGAACTATACCCACGCCAGTAAGGCAGCAAGGTTACTTTTTTGCAGCAAAAAAAGTATAACTGTAAACTTGAGAGTCAGCCCACAAAACATCAGACATCAGTCCCATGGAGATCAGGACTCAGTGGCGTGATGCAATGTTCTATTATGATGGTCCTCATCACAACCGAGCTTGTGAGAAACCATTCAACCAGAAATCTAACACACAAACCCATACGCTCAGGAGTGCAAAGGAAGCATTGAAAGCAACATTGACAGCACAACGAGTCTCATTGAAGTTTTCAAAGAGGACACAAAATGAACACTAGCACAACGAAGCACGAAATTCAGATTGCTCAAGATGGTGATGCTCGGTGCTCATAAAATTTAAGATAACCCGGAGCAGAGAGAAGCTACGAAGGTACAGGGGGTATTTGTTGCATGATGGGTCTTGCATTGACGAGGTGGGACACTTGGTGGTTGGAGTTGGTGGCAGACTCCTCGTAGCCACCCTTGCTCTTCATCTGCTGCTGCAGTTGCACCAACTGACTACCCGGCACACCCACGTCGTCCGAGCCAATGTGTGCAGTGTGAACAAAGTTGGTTGGCTCGCCGATCATGGATGGGTCGATGCGGCGCCGCCGACGTCGCTGTTAAAATGCATTGTGTAAACTAAATAAATTCTGGCTATAACGGGTTAACTTTGAGAAATTAGGGCTAAAAAATTATGGACAGAAATTGGGGCTTATATAAAAGTTTACGCTGGACAAAATCTGTGGCTGAAGGTTTTTGCTTGTCAGAAATTGCAGAAAAAGATTAATGCTTACAGAAACTGTAGCTAAAATTTTTTGTTGAGTAGCAATTATGGCTAAAAAACATCTTGACTCCATGTTAGAAATGAGGATACAAAAAAGGTAAATGTACACGAATTACCAATGAAAACATCACCACCTCCACTGGGTAGAAACTGGGGAGAGTAGAAATCCAGGGTTGAATTTTGTTAATTTTCTAGATTGTCGTTCAGATGACAATATTTTCACAAGCATGTAAATTAAGAAATGAACATTGAACAAATCACCATCACCAAGAATAAATTCTTGTGATGAATGCTTAGTGGCTGATCCATTTCAAGTTACACACTTGGAAATACCAATGAAGTGTGGTCTATTTGCATGAACATTAGAATGCTTAGTATTCAGAATAGAAAGATCATGCATATACTAGAATTCATAAATGTGAGCACCATCACAAGAGGTGTGCTTTCAACACTTCAACTTTTAATCTTTAAACACAATCTGCAATCTTCAGCTTTTGCATTTCAAAGTCCTTAAAAAGAAAAAATCACATTAATTTTTTAAGAGATTTATCATGAAAATTATTTTTGAACAGAATCTTAAAACTGGAATTAATAAGAGCACAAAGGAAAGAAAGTTCTAAAAAATATGAGTTTTAATACATTTGTGCTGAAGCAGCCAGTGGCTGGCATGCATGACTCCAAATACAGCCATGAACAAATGATTGCTTCATATTTGGGTGGGAAAACGTTTCATTCCAATTAAAGAGATACATAGCATTTACTACACTGGTGAATCAAATATTTTTAACCCTTGGGTACTGACAGTTATTCTAGTGCCAAGATGACTAGTGCTTCCAGTTTAGGGCATCAAACATAATTTTGAAGTAATTAAACCAGTGAGGGAATATTTTGAAGTAAATAACAAAATTAGAAAAATTAATAGAAAGAACTATTTTTTTGATGAAGTAACATGAAACTATTTTTTAGATAATCCAGAAGCATGCTCACATAAATTACCATTGATTACCTCTGAGTTCAAGCCACAGGGTTTGTGCAACACATTCAATAACCTTTCTATTTACCTAGAGCAAGTTTTTTCTGCATTTCATTTGTTTTCTGATAAGTTTGTGCAAAAACTTATACATAATTACTTGAGACAGTTTGAAAAAACTATTTTCAATATCAAAAATTTCTCCTGCCAAACATAGAGCTTTAAAGATTCATAATTTTTAAAATTAAAATGAAGAAGTAAATGCTTGTTTAAGCAAAAAACACCATACTAGGGTAATTTCACGGATATTTCAGGGTACTGACATTTTCCCTAAACCATTTGAATTTTTCTACCCAAAGGGTTAAACCTACGTTAGGATGCAGTTATAGTTCAACTCATTTCAAATTCTGAGGTAGGGAGAGTAATTGGGCTAACTCCTTTCCTTTTCCAACAGGAGGTAACACCAGGCTTTGTAGGGTTTTGAACCTTAAAATCCTCCTCACAAAAGGATGCCTTTCAAATGACTAGACTAAGGCAACTAAAACCAAAAGTATGATGGAAAAAAATAAATTAAAAACAAGCAACTCAAAACATAAGAATAAACATTTTTGACACAGATCAAACATATTACCTAGGAATTAGGCTGCTACTGAGTAATATTCCCTCTGAGAATCAATAATAAAAAGGAGCTCCCTAAAGAAGGTCTAAATACTATGCAGAGGGGAAGAAGTTTTTGAAATAAACTCAACTACACAACATTATCAAACCAAGAATTTTACTTTTCTTATTTCAATATGTCTAATGCCTGTTTCAGTATTGATGATAGGCATTTTGGAATCAAAGAGGTTTGTAATAAAAGACATTCCTTCTCTGTGAGTTTGCCTTTAAGATTCCCCGCACTAAATCAGTAAACTTGTTATGACTAGTTTAAGAGCAAGACAAGAATATTTAATATTCATCTCATACTGATATTTTTGACACCCCTCCAACTTTCAGGTCCAACAAACCTGAGGAGGCTGTTGAGTAATGCAGCAAGTGAACCACTGAGACCACACATCGCCTGCCATTGCCGCAGATGAGTACGCTGGCATTCCACGAATAGAGCGTCACTTCACAAGCTCACCATCAACCTGAATAGCAAACGGCTTTTCAAATGATAAGTTTCAAAACAAGTAAGAAATAAGAATGTGTTGAGACCTGCTACCTCTACAGAACTCACCTAAAAAATTAATGACCAACATGTTAGAAACTACAATCCTCACCTCTACCGAATAAAAAGAATTAACTTGTATGAAATTAGATTGAGCTGAGACATGAGAGCACTTTTGGCAAGGTTGTGGAGATGCCAACTATTTCTAAACAAAAAATTCCACCAACAAACAATGATAAAAAGCTCTCAAAAATAAAAATATTTCTGAAAGGGAAAATACAATATCTACACGTATAGTCACACAAGCTACTTCTCATTATGAATTCTCAAGAACAGTATTTAATTACTTATGTGGTACAATTGCAGTTTCACAACTTGGCTGCTGCGCACTAAAAAGAACTAACCTGTTTTAACTAAAAAAAAGACAAACTCCAACAATAAACAGCATGGCAAAAATTCCTACACATAACAATTTTATTAAAAATATCAAATAAAACTGAACATTTTGGACAAACAGTACATCTTCAGCAAAATCTCTAAAACAAAACCAAATGAGAAAAAAATCAATTCACTGATGAAGTATTTCTAAAAGTTTAAACTTTGAAAAACACAAACAACAGTAAAAATGGGGTAAAAAAGGTAAAGGAAAACTACAACTGAACTATATGGGCTGGTAACTTGAAGAGGGAAACCACTTTGGGTGTCATTCAGAGTAGGCTTCAGTTTGTAAATATGCAAGGATTTGAGAATGCGTAGATCTGTTCTGTAAGAGGTACCAGCCAAGGTTTTAAAGTCGTTTAGAGAGACCGGTTCGTTGCACTCTTCTGCACGAGATCTAATAGAGGACAGTGGGGGGGACCCAAGAGGAAGACTAGTTCTGCAACTTTGCCAAGCATACAAGAAAAATTTTCATAGCTTCAATGACACTCAAATTACACTTCTGATTCAATACAACAAGACAGCTCATACTACAATCATCTTCAGCACATCTGGTATACCACTCATTCTTTCCATACTGCTCATATACAACTTTCATGAATTGCTCTCTCTCTCTTGCTCATACTTACTACATTCCAGCACATAAGGTTAAATTTTTTTTCTTCCACTTCCCTATCACACTACTGACATAATCTATTATTATTCTCATTCTATCTCCATGAACGTCTATTCACATTCATTGCCTTACGCCACACAGCAAGCAAGAGTTGGCTTCCAAAACCACCATCATAGAATATCTCACACTTAGGCACTTTCTTTTGCATATACCAGATTAGTGTGGGCTTTTGCATTATGCTAAGCATCCATTTATTCAATCCATACTCTTTAGTTTGCTTCTCAACATCTTTTTTCCACCTCTTGCAGTCCCACTCTGGTCCTTCATCTCCAACATTCATTAAAATCCAGTCATCCACAGGTCTCCCAATTGGAACACAAATAATCTTTTGCATACTTACTTTTCTTGCATACCCCCAACTTAATTTCTTCTAATAGCTTACACTCAGATTCCATTACAAAATTTGCTTTACCCACTTGCTATTCTGCATTCTTTCAATTCTCACCTTATAATTTAAAACAGCTTTAATCATTCATTCTGAAAATATGCTCCACCCTAGGTCACCTATAGCTTCTGTAGCTGTCCATTTTGAGGCACCCAATGCTAGATGCCCCATCTTATTTTGCATTATATCCAGCCTTTCAAGGTCACTTCCATTCCAAGCTAGTGCACTCATACCATACATGACACTAGGTACAGCAGTATACTTCCACATTCCTCTCACACATTCATACTTATTTGCTCTGTATCTGGCCCTACTACATAACCATCCACCCCACTGCATTGCTTTTGCAACTTTCTCACCCTTAATTCTAGTGCATCCATCTTCACTTAACATACAATCTAGATGTTTGCATTCTTTAGTTCTACCTATTCTGATTTCTGCAATATTCCACAGTATGTCTCTATCAGTCTCATCACTATTTATAACCATGACCTTACTTCTATCAACACCAAAGTTTATCTTGAAATCTGTACTATATCCATTCATAATGTCAAGCGTTCTTTGTAGTTTATGTAAAGATTCACTAACCTCAACCACATCATCAGCATACAACAAAGGACTCGGTTTTCCCTCCCCAACTTTGAATCCTAAGCCACTCATTCTTAGTTGCACTGCTAATTCTGTGTACAATTCAAACAACAGTGGAGACAGAGTACAGCCCTGTCTCACACCTCTAACACTCCTCACTCGCCCAGTTTCCAAATTTCCTAACCTGTAGATAGCGCTTGTGCTCTCATACAGACTTTGCATAACGTTTACTATCTCTCGACCAAGTCGAACTTTTCTCAAAATTTCAAACAGCCTAAACCAATCCACTTTGTCATCACCTTTTCAATATCCAGGAATGCTAAGTATACTTTCTGATCATCTTTCTTCATTTGCTCAATTATTTTACTCACTACAAACAGATTCCCCTCACCAAATCTATCTTGCCTAAAACCATTCTGTTTATCTCTCAGGACTTGTAGTTCTTTAACTAAATATTTCATACTATCATTCAAAATATCACAAAAAATATTACATACAGTGTCACCCAGGGCAGTTGGTCTGTAATTTTTGAGTTTTTTATACTCTTATGCCCACTCTTATGCAATATAACAACATTACACTTATTCCAGTCATTTGGTACTCTTTCACTCTTCTATATCTCATCAAATAGACATTTTAACTACACTCTCTCCCCCACATTTATAGAACTCATATGGGATCTTATCAGGGTCACATGCCTTTCCATTTTTTACTTTCTTCAAAAAATTTACAATCTCTTCACAAGTGATTTTGTCTTTCATTTGCAGCTCATGTTCATCGGTAAATGTGAAGGAGAGGACCATAATCAATTTTCCACTTTTCGGTGCCTAAACATGGCTAATTAGATGTAAATAAACAATTTTTCTGCTATGCACTTTCCGTCTGAAATGAATAATTAACAAGTTATAGCGGTAGGTTTAGTTTGGATAGAGTGTGTTTGAGTACTTTGTAATTTATTATTTGCCGGCGCCCCACGGAGCCTAAACCCACTTCTATGATCTTTTAGTTAATAACACAATAAAAGTTATCACCCAAAAATAATGAATTATAGTGGTTTGTTCAATTTTGTCTTAGGCGGCAGGAATGATCAAGCACATCGGGAGAGTCCATTGTAGTGTTGCCATCCAACGTACGATTATGGTCCTCTCCTCCACATTTACCTCTTCATCAATCAGAAAATTTACGGGTTCATCATTTGTTACCAGCTCATTTATACCACCAATATCCTCCCAGTAGTCTTCAACTGCTTTCACCATTTGCATCCTATCTTACACAATGCAACCATTGACTACTAATTCATCAACTTGAACTTCACTACCTCAACCATTACTTCTTAAGGATACCGTCTGGGTAGAAATCGAGATAAGTGTTGATTTTCTGCTTGTATATGCATCTTATAGAAGATTTTCTTGCGCTTCCATTGGTACTTTCCGTTTACGTCTACTCCGAATAGTGCGCCCACCAGAGGGGGAGAAAGTGATGGGGGTGGCGTGACCTTGACCCCTCCTCCCACTCATTATTGGGAGTCAATTGAGCGTGTTTCTCTGCGGCAAT